>JBBBVM010000063.1:2570211-3855316 GCA_037355625.1 Petunia x hybrida | reverse complement strand
TAATTAATATAGATTCTTTTTGATTGTGTGTTTAAGGGGGGGTGATTATGCTTATCCCTAATTTGTTTCCTTATTTCTCAATTAATCAAATCGGGTCTTGCTTTTATCTCTTTAATTTCTTGTTATCTCCCAATTCCTAGTTTAGGTTCATATCATGGAGGAGGGGAGTAGTATCCCATGGAATAGTCACAACCCCAACCCTATCACTTAGATAAATAAGACCCTGGAGGATTATCATACTCCTGTCCTGTGTATACGAACAGATAACATTACAATCCCACGGAACCAAAGGAGAGCCAACACCAACACTAGTCCAACTAACCTTATTCCCACCCCTGCTTCAAAAGAAATTCCATATAAGACCAAAATGTTGCTATATTACAAGAGGAATGTGCTCATACTGAAGCAAATGGTTGGAACCTACTTGTCCTCAAACCAGGTGAGCAAATCCGCCACCAATCAACACCCCCACCATAAAACCACTCAAATATAAAGAGCAGTCCCAAGGAGAAGAAAGGTCTCATACCTGAAGTGTTACATAGAACTTCAAGCCCTCATTGATATTCTCCTTAATTTCTCGATATTTCGAAATGGCAGCTTCAATCTGCTTATAGATTCTCTCCCGAGAAGCTGTCATATTGAGAAGAAAGAGCTGAGCAAATTAACAATGACTAGAAAAGCTGAAATCAAGAAACATGAATAAACCTACTGAAAAGAAAAGTCAAAGTAGACAAATCAGATAAAGCTAATAGAAAATGCAGATGATAAATAGGTACTGTATCATGGTAAAGGGCAGACCAGGGGCCAGCACTCTACCATGTCAATTTTGAAACTGTCGAGGAGAACAAAATGGCAACGTCACTTTAAGATGACATCCAAGGAACCTAACTAGCCTGAGTAGATCACAGGGCAGAAAATGAACATTTAGAAGTTATTTTGACAGACGCAACGAATGCTAAAAAGAATTAGCCGATCTAAACTTAGCCCACCTAATTAATTTTAATAGGACAGAAGAAGTTTGTGTATCAAGAAACTGAACTCCAGTATTCTTCAGAAGAAATTGCAAATGATTGTAGATTAAAAACACACCTTTGTAATCCTCAAGATTGAAAATAGAAGCAAATTCCTCATTTTGAGCCTGCAAATGGAAAACCATATTATTACAGCACATTCAAAGAGATGCAGCTCAAAATTGCATTGAAAGTAGATTGTTATCTCCAAAAAAGAGAGAATTCTTTCTCTAGATTTGCACAAGGAAACCTCAACGAACTATTTCTGGTCCAACTGAAAACATGTGTTAAGTGCCTTTTAGATCATAATCTGTGCACTAAAACTCTTAAATCCTGAATTAAAAAAAAGAAATACTAATCAAGGAAGTAATAATCAATGATCTTCTTTACCCACCCACCCAATAACAACTAACCTCAGTCCCAAACAAGTTGAGGTCGGCAATATGAATCCTCATTGACCATGTGACTACATTTTAAATTCATCACATGCCACTAGTATGCGAATACAAATTAAAAAAACTAAGAGTTCTCAATATGTTCTAAACATAGAAAATCTCATAAGGCTAAACCGCTCCTAGAAAGCTTAGGAACTGGAGTAAAACATATTCTCAACTAATAGGTATTGCTTACATATATCCTTTTCTTGCATTGTGCCCTATCTTTTGCAAAGTCTACATGGATCCCAAGAAATTGTAAGTCCTTCGATACCACTTGCTTCTGTGTGATTTTAGCCTACCTCATCACCCTGACCCACCCACTCCCCACCCCAACTTCCAAGATATCTTTTAAAACATACTAGCTACAGAACAAGTTCTAAGGTCAAGTTAACCTTGTCTAACTTAAAAGGTTGGGACTGAAGCAAGCTAGGAAATGAGGCTTTTCAGAATGCTAATTTGAAAGTTGGTAATGGAGCTCACTAGATTTTGGAAGGATAAATGGATAAGCAAAACTGGGTATGTTGTTGTTGTTTGTAAATGGATAAGCAATACATTGCTCATGGATGAATATCCCTCCCTGTTCCAGATTGTGCTAGATAAGAATTCTTCCGTTGCCCAGAACAGAGAAGGAAATAACTGGAATGTTCAGTTTAGAAGATTCGCCCAAGACTGAGAAATGGAGTCTGCTAAATCTCCTGGCAAGAATACAGAGGCACACCATAGTGGAAACTAACTGATGCTCTCACGTGGGGTCACAATAATATTTTCACTGTGAAAGAGTGGTACAAGCAGATCTGTGCACAGAACCAGGTAATAGACTCTTGGCCTTGGAAATTCATATGGAAGACCAAATTGCCCACAAAAGTCGTCGGTTTCGGCTGGATTGTTCTCAGTGAAGCACGCTTAACACAGGATAATCTCAATAGAAGAGGCTTTCAACTGGTTAACTGATGCCATCTTTGCATGGCAAACATAGAGACAGTCGGCCTTTTTTACATTGCCCGGTAGCAGCTGACTTATGGAGCTTGTTCTACTCCATTTTTGGCCTCCAGTGGGTCATGCCACAAAAATGTCAGAGAGGCCTATGCTAGCTGGAACTTGTGGAGAGTTGACAAGACCATCAAGAAGATCTGGTTGATGATCCCTGCAGTTATTAGGAATCGAAGATGTTTCGATGGAATATCAACTCAAACTCACCCTCTAAAAGCTAGATGTTTACTTGATCTTTTTTATTGGACGAAGTTAACACTTGAAATTGGCATTGCCCATTTTTTGGACTTTGTTAGCTCTCTAGTTCTTGATTGACAAACCTGTAACGGGGCTACCAAATGTCTTCTGGTTTTGTTATTGATACATTGTAACGTGCATCTTCTTGATGCCTTTCTCTTTTAATGAAATACCTTACTTCATTTAAAAAAAAAAATTGGGACTGAAAAGACATTCCATAGGTTTTTATCTTAAGGATATCATTGCATGACAGCTGTAATGCTTTGCAGATAAAAAGACTGTAATCTCCTGTTATTGGTCAGCATAAGAAGTATGAAATAATTATAGCTGAAAGAAAAACATCAGACAGTCACACAAAGTATAAAATAAAGAAAATGAAAAAATGTCCTGCATCCCTCACTCTGTTACCCGTAAGGGGCCATTTGTTTTTATTAAGATTAAGACACATCTGAATATGATGTTGTCACTGGATCTGAATATTAAATCATTAAGACTGTTTGTTTTGTCAAATCTGAATGAGTGTAATTTATATGTATTTAAATTTAATAAAGTATAATTAAAATAATAATTAATAAATTATTAGATCTCATTATACAAAATAAAATTATTCTTTAATAAGAAAACTAAGAGTTAAAATTAAAACTGACCATTTTATATACTATCTGAAATGCAATAAAAAAATTTATCATCAAACATAATCGTGTCACTAAATGTATTTAAAAATATTTTAATAATACAGCTTTAGTAATCTTTTATTAAAATATTATCTAATTAAACAATAGATTCATAACTTATTCCAATGAAATGTATAAGTATAAGAAAAATATGGATACCACTGTAAACAATCAAATCAAGGAAGAGGGGAATTAGTTTTGAGAAAGCAGATCACGAAATGGTGGAAGTTGCATATTAGAAAGTGGGAAGTCAGATCAATAAAGCAAATAGTTGCTCCGTAAAAAGTGCCGCCCATTTTATGAGAATCTGAACATTAGAAAGAGCTCGACACAAATCTTATTTGGACAGATGTGTTTTAAGAGACAAGATTTAAAAAAAAAAAAACAAATGCACTTAATTGGTTGACATCTGAATCATTCATATTCAGATGCCCATTAAGTGCAAACAAATGAGGCCTAAGTAGTATTGTGAAGATCAATGCTCAAGCAGGCAAACTGGAATGAAATAGGGATCTCCTAATAAGGACTGTGCAATATGTGCAACCACAAATTCATCTGACAAGTATTCCTACGTTAAATCCTACGAAGCTCCAACAGTCAAAATGAAAACGTGAAGCAACAACATAAAAGGAATATGCCAGAAAATATATGAAAATTCTAACCTGAATTTGCAGCAACAATTGCTCTTGTGTGTCGAGATTTTGAGCAATTTCTTCACAAATATGATCATATTTAGTAATCTCCTTCCTGAAAAGATCCTCATGGGAACCCGTGGACGTCATCAATTTCGGAAGTATATCATCCTGAACAATATTGCACAACAGTCAACAGAAATAACTAGCATGTTGCAAATAGAAACACAAATGTCAATTCACACAAGTCACAATCATATTGCATGACCGGCTATTGATATGAAGAGCAATCACTTATGCCAGTGGAACTGTGGAACAGTAGTCTTAACTCTTAACCTTATGTCTTCGCTTCTTTAAGCAAAGCCCGCTTTATCCCTCTTTTTTTCACTAAGAAGGAATTTCCTTCTGACTGAGATGGAAGTTGTGAGCACACATTATGAGACATAATTTAAAGGACTTACGAGTTGTATAACGATGGAAATTTATGATAGTAAGAAAGACCTACATATGGTACTCATTGACGTGGAGAAAGCATACGATAGAGTCCAAGAAAGGTCCTTTAATGGGTGTTGGAGAAAAAAGGATTCATATTAAATATTTAAATGTAATAAAGGACATGTATGAATGAGACATCATCACATCACTAATGTGAACAGTAACAGGAGATACAAAGTGGTATCTCATAACTGTGCATCTACACCATGGATCCACATCACGCCCATACTTGTTCCCTAGTTATGGATTAACACAATACAAAGATGATGCTAATTCACAGAGCAAGTAAGGGTGTCAACGAATCAAGAACTATAGAGAAGCACTCTAGAGTCTAGAGAGTAAGGATTTTTTAAGATAAGTAGATTTAAGACTTGAACATATGCACAACAAGTTCAGCCACAATAGAAAGAGTGAAGTTGTGGTGAGATTTGACAGGATTAAGGTGCCTATATGCAAGAAATTCAGATACCTAGGCTCGTTGTTCCAAGAGAATGGTATGATAGATAATTTTACACAAATCAAAGTTGAATGGTTGAAATGGAGAAGAATTATCAGGGTGTTATATGATAGACATTATACCTGCCAAAGTGAAAGGTAAATTATATAGAACAATTATATGACCAACAATGTTAATGGAAGTGAATGTTGGACTGGTAAAGCCCAACATACCACAAGATGAGCATCGTGGCAATATGGATACTAAGATAGTGTGCAGTCATATAAGATTAAAAGTGACCACATTCACAAGAATGTGCAAGTAGCACACAGTGAGGGTAAAATTATAGAAAATCACCCGAGATGGTTTAGTCATGCCCTACGTCGAACCTCCAGATGCACTAATCCATAAGTGTGAAACTACGGGGGGTGAAGGTGTTAAAAGGGACGAGGTAGACTAAAAATTACGTGGATGGAAGTTCCCTCAAAATAGAGTTAGCAAAAAGATAGTGCATAATGAAAGAAAAAGAACCGTATATGTGATACCAATTAGTTGGAATATGAGTCAGTCATGTTAGTATGTTTAGGTCCATGATTTCTTGAAAATTTTAGCCTCATTTCAGAATTTTTAACGCCAGTAGAAAATACGAGAACTTCTAATACTTGTTTAATTTTTATCGGGTATAGTGTCGGCCTAAGATGAATGTAAATGGAAAAGCATCTTCAATGAGGATTTATAAAGTTCAGTCCAACTTGTTTGGAACTAATGCTTAATAGTTATTAGTTATTATTGTTGTATCAAGTTGTACAACCAAATTACCCCCACCTACCCCCCACCATGAGCTTCCTAACTAACGAAGTGCTTCCCTTGATGTGATGTATGCAGACCTATTCATTTGAATTATCACGAAAGCGGCCACATTCGCGCTTTCCAAGAGTAGATTGAAGGACTCTATTTCAATAAGGAGTAGATTGAAGGTCTTATCGGTTCTACTGCTGCTCTCGCCCCGACATCAAACCAATAAGATCAAGAAAATATGAATCTGGTGGCCAAAAGCCAATCCACACATAGAATAACCTGCACATGGGGAGCTACCTAATATCAGGATTCAGTCAGGGTGGTCAACAAGTGAGACCTCAAACCAAAATATGTTTATCCATAGCCGCGGTCAGTAAGGTATGAACTTATAGTATTTATATCATGTTAACAAACTGAAAAGCTGCTGAGCAGCAGCATAACAGGATGTGCACTAGCAAAGAGATCATACTTGTCAAACTCTCCTATGAAAAACATTAATGTACCAAAGTTGGTGAAAAGTTTCATTCTCAAGAAGATGCCGACCTTTACCAAATAGAATTCAACATTAACAGAGCATATAGTACAAGAGGAATCTTATTATACCTTGTTCTTCATCTCTTTCAGCATATCTTCCAGACCAGCCCGCTGAGCACCAAGAGTTTCTAAGTGCCTCTGTAAATATAAGCAACAATGACTTGAGGAATCCACTCAAATAATTTAAGTTGCAGTAATTTAAAGCTTCCACATCGAAATAAAGCGAATAACACTTTCCAAGAAAGATTTGAGAAAAGGTATGAAGCATCTTTCTACAGTCCCTATTATCAAAATATTTACAGACAATTTCCTTTAGTGATTCTTTAGACTACCTTGTGACATGCATAACACCTCAAGACTTTACTTGATATCCAAAAAAAGTTTCTGCACTATATAGTTGTCTTCTAATTTATTATTCAAGGACCATTTCTTAATCACAAAATGCACATTAAGGATTTCAAACTAGAGATAATTTCTTTTTTTAGAGAATCAAAGATAATTGGCAGCAAGTCGTCCAAAATCACCTATGAAAGTTGCTTATAAATATGATGATGTTCAATTAATTTATTAATAATTGCTATTTAAATATTATCTTAATGCGCAACTGTAACATTATTTTTCATATTGCATCCTTGTGACAAAAAATGAAAGGAAAAACTGATACGTTGATTATGTCAGCCGCAAAAGCAATTAGACACTTCTCAAATAGAACAAAGTTATGCTCGTATCCAAGAAATTTGACAAAACAAAAGGATATGATATATACATTGACCAGTAAGGCCTTTCAGCAGAATATGCTTTAGCCACTCAAGAACATGGGTGCAACATAAAGCATGGCAAGGAACACAACAAAACCAAATTAACAAAAATGTATCTCCATTAATTCATATTTACCAAGCTCTGCTTCAAGGCTCCCACAATGGCATCTTCAGTGGCATCCAATGACATAATTGGTCTCGCCAAGGTAGGAAGAGCAGATTCGATCTATCAAAAAGAAAAATGCATGTGTCAGGACTTATCTTATCAGAATCATGGAGAGAAATAAAAGTGTTAGCACATTATAACTGGATTCAATAATGAATTGTTTTTAAATGACATCGCATGACAAATTATGCAAATTAAGTCTCAAACACAGGTCCAGATAGTAAATACGTACTGGACGGCGGTCGAGGATTGACATGAGTGCTGCATGATCCCTTACTGATCGCTCAATCCTGGCATCACTTTCTGCAGCTTGCTTCAGGTTAGCTGCAAACCTGTTTAACCTGTCCTGCAGGTTTTTGGTTAGGGTGGTAGATTGAGGTCTTGTCCACCGTGTTCCAAATTGAGTTCTAAATTGTGCATCTTCTGACGATTCTTTTTGCAAAAGCTCCTCAGTTTGGACTAGCAACTCCTGGTTCACCCTCTTCAGATCTCTGAGTTGCTGCAGCTCAGCTTCCAGACCAGCTGGACCACCACAAATTTGCACTGCCTCTACATCTTCTTTTAAAGCCACAGGTAGAGATAAATTTCCCTCCAAAGCAAGAATTGAATCAGGCAAGTCCATTTCCCTGAGCCTCACTCGAGCCAACTCACTTCCCTGTTGCAACCTCTCGGCTTGAGTCCTGATAATATCATCAACCATCTCAGTGTACCTAGAAAGAGCTTTTGCACTATTGTCTGGCACAAGACTGGAAAACATCTTTTCCTTGCTTGCATCCAGAATGTCATTCATCTGCATAGGCTTGACCAAGGAAAATGCTGAAAGTGGTGGCAGAGAACTGGCTGGTGGAACCCTCATGAGGTAGACTCTATCGTTCTCCTTCACAGCCCTCTCCAAGTTTAGATTCATATTAGCTTCTAGCTTAGTCATTGCATCCAAGAGCTGCTGTGCTACTCCCCTTGGAGCTGTTTTTCTCGCCTCAGACAAGGCATTAACCCCACTCTTCAACCTTGCAATTTCTTCTGCAATCTCTTCTTTCTCATGGAGCTCTAAACTATACCTATAGCAGGCCTCAGCGTAAAATAATGCTGCCTTAAGTTGAACATGAGCTAGCCAAGCCTTGTCAAAGTGCTGGTTCAGAGGTGCAACATTTAATGCTGCCAAAGCTTCCTCATAATACAACCCAACCTGTGAACGTATATTCGTTTCAGTAAAACATCAAATATTGCATCAACTACTACATTCAAGCACTTCAGTAAAACAAAAACAAACATGCCACAGGTTTCACCATATTTTGATATTTACAAATTTAAAGCTAAATGTGATGTGTTGGCTATCTACAAGAAATAACATGTGCAATAAACTAAGACAAAACTAGCCAACCCCAACTCACACATGACTTCTCCAGAACTATTCAGATTTTAAAGAAAAATTTTCAAAAAAAGCAAGTCCAATATGTTCTCACCAAACTGCAATTCTCGAGCTTCATTCAAACTCACGAAATAGTCTTTTTTTCTGATAAGTCAAAGAATTTCATTAATAAACACCAAGTTGGTGTCAAAAAATAAGAACAAGGTGGGTCCTCTCTGCTTGAGTAATACATTGTTTTCTGACCAACTATAGAATAGTCTTTATAATATATATGTGTTCATTCTAACCGAACTCCAATCTGAGCCTCATGCATCCAGGAACTTGTTGGATTGTTGTTAGTACTTGTAAGAAATTTGCATATTACCAACACAAAACTTGCACAGACCCTAGAAGTTCTACGCGCTGACAAGTTCCAAAAGAAGTGTAAAACAGCAGTGCTCATAGCACTGTAATAGACTAAATTATTTCCCTCTAAAAATACAGGAAGATTTTAGTTCTAGAATGGAGAAGAAAAAAATCAACTCACATTTTGTACAGCAATGTGACTAATCTCAAAGCCTCAACTAAATCTCACAGATTTTCTTTTTAAAGGGGATAAGAAAATCCATATAGCAAGTAATATGTGGCATAGACTAAAAGTAGGAATACAAAAATAAACCTGTCTTGAAATCTTTGCACAGACACCAGGAGTGCTTCCCTTAGCGATGCTATTCTCAAAAACACACTCCTGAGCCTGAGCCAACATGAGCCTTTCCAGCATTCCTGCACATTCTACAGAGACATCAACTGTGGTGGAACTACCCATTGACGCTTTCATTGCCACATTGTCTTTCAAGAAGGCAAATGCCCCAGCGGCAGCAATAAAGGAATGTGATGCCTGCCTTCGCCCCTCAATTGATGAACGATCAAAACCCAATCCCATCTGACTGTGCACTGCCCCCAGGTTGAACAAAACTGCAGCTTTTTCTATGTAAAAAAAAAAATATATCAGTGCACTGTATGATATGATGAAGATGACAATGCTTCACGCTTAACATTGATTACTCCAAACTCGTAAGACATTTAAGATCAATGTAACCCTTTCTTGCTTGTTGAGTGTAAATATAGCCGCGTCATGTGGAAAAAAATTGTGGAGCTTAATGTTCATCTATGTATTGACAGCAACATAACTATTTGATACCTTTATTGTGCTAAGCATAACTACTCCCAGCAAAGGATAAAGCATGAAGATTGTGGTAGAATAGAAGTCAGCATAGAAGTAGTTTAACTATGATGAATCCTCCGAATACTAAGTTCGTCAGGACATGTCCAACCTCAGTAGAGTGGAACAGATACATAGGATTCACATAATCGACCCCAACTAATCTAGGAGTTACAAGAAGTCTACTAATAATACCCTTAAAACTAATTAGTAACCACGGTCAATGGGGACTATCTTTAATGACCAGATAGTATGGACTTGAAGTTGATCAATAGCTAAGGCAAATTCCAGGATATTATCACCATCTCCAACCAAGATGCTTCATTAATTCGATTCGGTTTTTTTTTAAAAAAAAAAAAAGAAAGGAAAAGGAGACCAAGGTAGATGCATAGAGCAAGTGCATATCAATGGAAAGTTGTACTCTATACATTATCAGTTGCACCATGAACAAGAAGCAAAGAATAACATCAAAAGAAAGGAGTTGTACCCCATGATTACAACAGTACGACAAACCGAGAACAACAGTTGCAACGTTTCAAGACCCAATTGAGTTAAATTGTTGAATATGGAATGACTAGATATTTGTACCCCATGCATTATCCGTTGTACACCATGCACTATCAGTTGTACAACGAACAAGAATCAAACAAAAAGAAGAAAAGACACAATTTTTGAAGACCCAACTGAACAAAAGTTGCAAAATTTAATAACCCAATTGAAGCTCAGAGCAGCTATTTATAGCAACAGACAGTTGTACCCCATGCAGTATCAGTTGTACCCAATGCGTTATCAGTTGGACAATGAACAAAATTGAAAGAGCCAAATATGCATACCTAAATAAATATTGTGCTGAGCAGCTTTGGATTTATTCTTGAAAGAATCAAACCAAGTAAAAGTAAGGGAATTAACATGATGAGGCTCAGGTGAAATGGGGAAACGAGACTCAACAGCAGAAAGGGCTTTATAGTAATTTTGCAAAACATCACGTTTAGCAGCTAGTGATAATGATGATTGTTCAACGTTAGTACGGAATTCTTTAAGTGTTTGAAGATCATCTTCAAGGTTTTGTGCTTCACGTTCGGAGTAGTTGTATGTTATTATGTAGTTTCTTAATGGACGGTACAGATCGATTGATACTGTTTTTTTCTCTGAGATTGATAGCATCACGTTCGTTGTTGATGATGCCATGTTTGAAAAGATTGAAGAAGAAAGTGGAGAAGTCAATGGAAGCTAATTTAGGTGTAGAAATCGAGCGTGTAATATCTAATACTCCTACTATGTATGTAAATTTTTTATTTATGTTTTTCTTGTAGGAGGAGTTATAGTTGCTTAGTTGTAAAGGAATATTGTCAATGTGAAGTTGCTGGGTATTTGGGGGAGAAGTGTGGGTTTGAGGACTTGAGAGGCACTAGCTCCGCTGTGCAAAATCCAATCCAACCGTTATTGCTCTACATAACAGTATATTGGTTTGCTAATAGTATTAATTTTTAATATTAATAAAATATTTGTGCGGACGGTATTTATATATTTTTATTGTTATTGTATTGATAATCGATAAGATATTTTTTATAATTTTTATATATTTTATTTTATTTTATTTATTATTAATATATTAACTTTTTAAAATTTTAATTTAGTACAACTTTAGTTTATAGGTTAAATTTTGAACTATTATTCTCCATTGCATTGAGTCTCACCTCTTAACCTTTAAAGTGGAGGAAGTAAAGAAAGTACTTGAACTGCTTGTGATGACTGATAGGATACAATTATTATACACTAAAAGAGACTTTTCTGACGAAATATGTAAGAAATCGGTAGCTTTCTTTTGATGGACGAGGTGTACATTATGCGAATCTTGGTTATACTACAATGTGTTGGTTAGCTATTGACATTCGATCGCCGAGAACTCGTGTATTACTTCGGTGGTACAAGTAATACCGTTATCAAACTGTTAAGAACCAATAAATCAATAGCTTATTAGTACGGTATTGATTTTGCATAATTACATATTGTTAACCGATATACCACTATCGATAAGTTAAAACTTGAACTTTATCAACCCATGAACACCCATACGGCCATAGGCTTGCTTGGATGGTTGTTACACTTACACATGTATTGTATTGTTTTTACTTAAATATTTTCTTGTATCGTATTATTAAATCGCCGTTACGTAATGATGGAAAGTATCCTTTTATATTACAAACAATTTGGTGTTATCGCGTCGTTATTAATTTTTTTAATAATTTTATTATATTATTTGTATAGCTTGAAAAACTATTAAGGTTAAGGATGCTATAATAAATTTAAGTAAAAAAATTTCAAATTAGAAAAAAAAAATCATGATAAAAAGAAAGATTAAAAAGGAAACATATATTAACATAAATTGAATTACAGTAATACCAAACATTTTTCATCCCAAAAGTGCAAAACGTTGGGAGGGGTGGCATGGTGGAGTCAAAATTTTGAATAAGGAGATTCATGAAAATGTGAAAATATCATCATCAAATGTAAACCTATGTCAACGGATTCAATAAGTCTATACAGTATAATTCTCAGAAGAAGATGATACAATTTCAATATTTCTCTCAAGTACAAGTTTCCATCATGATTCATGTGTAATTGAGTGTACGAATAGTCGTATTTAGAATTTGTCCTCAAATTGCAAATAATTTAATCAATTTTAGCCAGCGCACGTTGCAAACAAAAAGGATGAGTAGTTAAACAAAGTGAACTGACTTTTTTCATATCACTGTTTGAACCAATGCCTAGACATTATAGATAAACAACATTATAACAAGGATGATGACAAAAGCATACATGTGAAATAAAATGGGCCAAATACATACACAGCCCCTAAACTTCTCATTATTTCACTTAACACCTTAACTTGGACTAGTACCTATTGAACACCTAAACTCATTTAAAAGTGTACCTATCAGACAACTTTCTTCAAGTGTGTTGAGTATCTCTAAAGTGGGTAACCATTTTATTTCTTCTTTTTTTTTTTCCTCTCCTTTTTCTTTTGGTTTTTCTTGAAGACGTGACCACTTTGCCGGGAAGTTTCATGGCCGGTGGCAAGATCCATGGCTGAACCTACCTAACTCTTTCTCATTTCTCCATGAAGGATTACACATAATCCAAGAACATATAATTTGCCCAGGGTCTATCCGTATTTATTTCACTAGTCGGAGATGTAATCACATTTATATAACACGAACTACACCGTAAGAATCACAGTCTATAATCGTACCTGGTTACAAAAGTTTGTTCCGCACGTTTTTGGAGAAGATTCTTCACAAGAATTCTCATACAAAAACTTCTGGAATTGAGAGTAAGAAGGAATTCTTTTTTTGATGATGGAGAGAGGAAGCAGACGTTATGTTCTTTAAAGAAACGCTTGCTTTTAACGTTGCCAAGGGATACAACTGTTTAGGACTCTTCCTAACAGTTGTGTCATTTCCTTCTTAAATTATAATTAGTAAATATATAATAAATTATATATTTTAATTATTCTAATATTGACTAGGGTTGACCCACATGGGTGGCCCAAATCTAATATTTTCCAACATCTCCCACTCACACATAGTAGGTCAACTCTCATTCCTACATATTCTGTAACATCCATACATAACGACTAGACCGTGTGACCAGTGCATACTTCGAGAGCTTAGTTGCTATATATCTGTTAGGAATATATAGCATCTCGATTAACGGAACCTTGGAGTAGATTGCAATATGCAGTAACCTAGATCATTTATCACATCCACTTCTCTCCCAATCTCTTTTTATTAATTTTGAGTTCATCATTATGTTTTTATTTTCTAGTCTCAAAGACAAACATAATGGGCGCGCCAATGAACACAATTAATGTGATAATACTCGATGATCTTCCTCATCTCAAGAATCTCTTAATCTCAATTTGACTTGCTTTTCTAGAAATGTCCCGCCAGACCGAATCATCCATGATCTCTTGGCAACACCCTAAGATAGCAAACACCAAATTGAATCTCGAGAAACTGATCAAAGTCATGAGGGTGCAAAAGAAAAGAAAATTACTCATAACTTTCAGTAATTTTTAGGGGCTTCACACGATAAGCAAGTAGAGATTAAACTTGTATCGCCCATAGGTCACTTTATGCATACATGGTATGAATCACGTATCACAGTATTGACTCATTTCCCGTGGAGCGTATGTCTTTCGCGAATTAAATAATGTGCAGATGATAGTTCAGACAACCTATGTCTTAACTTTGAGTTCACACATCTACTCATACATTTATCCTTTAGAACTCACATCTGACATTAAGACAGGCTCATTTAATCAAATATGATTAACCAAAAAACAAGCGACATTCTTATTATAAACTGCAAGCTCTCTGATAATAATAAATTTATAATTGTCTCATCCCTATTAGTCACCTAGACAATAGAGGCGATTGCCTGTGTGAATGGGCCAATCTTTTTGTCTGTCCGACATACTTCTAATTTATGTACTGAACATAAAATCATTCTATGTATATGAACCAACAACAAGTAATTTAAGCTTCAAATATAAACTTCAAATAATGTAGTTTTATGTGAACATGCTTGGGAAAATTTTAGATATAAATACATCGACATCTACGCAAACCCAATGACCTCACATATCATTCATAAGCACCAAATACTATGGGTTGCACTATCGAATCTACTATCATATAATGTGTAGAGATGTATTTCTTGTTCACTTTTCTGTGTACAACTATGTCTCTAACGAAATTATACTTATATCAATATGGTTTGTCTTCTAATGATACATGAGACTTTTGTGTAAGCTATTGAGACTTGACTATCACACTTGATTGTCACTAATTCAATAGCATGCTATCCAACACATCCAAATTTATCATAAAGACATTTAAGCCAAACAACTCTGCACAGTTGCTGAAAACGCTAGAAATTCATCTTACTTTATAAATAAGGCTGATGATTGTTTCTTGCTACACAAACAATATACACATCGCTATTGTTTAGCAAAGAAGGACATACTCAGATTTAGATTTTCTCTCATCTAAATCTCCTTCTCAATCAACGTAAGTATGGCCTTTGAGTTGTAGATCATTTCCTTTACTTTACAAGGATAATCACAAGTGCCTTTAAGATACCTCAGTATCCTTTAACTGCTTCTCAGTATTCATTTTCACATCATATTCTTGTGGATTCACATGGACACATCCTCCCACTAGAAACTTCACCTCTAGCAATAAGAGTATTAATGGGTTTGCACTATTGCATATTAAATCGTTCAAGAAAATTTCTTAATATAAGATTTTTCTGAAAGAGACAACAATCTCTTCGAATGATCTCTTGAAATCTGAACTTCAAGGATTCACCCATATTTTTTCGATACTACATTAAATCTTTCGCGTATTTTGAGAACCTCTTTGTTCTCAACGACGCTATGACCCATTAGTAGATCAACTAATTCCAACCCTTGGTTTGGTTTCACTAACTCCATTTCATGTTCCATTGTTCTAGATACTTATCCTTAGCAGGGTATTTAAGAGCCTCATTTTATCTTTTATTGCTCTTATTCATCTTGTGGAGTAACTATATATGCTTCCCCTTCGATCTCAAATCGACGATGGGGAATATGTAGACGACTCATTTGTTGAGGTTGAGATTGATAAAATTGATTTATCAATTGATAGTTACCCCCACTGGGACAAGCAATATTAAATGATTTTTTTTAGTCTCTTGGTGTTAATCAGAACAGATCCATTATCACCAAACATGACTCCCACTCGAATCCATTTAGCATAAATAGCGGAAGCAATCTGGTCCACAGTTTTATAAAAGAGACAAATCTTGACTTATCTCGCCTTATTTAGGAAAAATATTCACTAAGAATTATGTACATCATGTGATTCAAATTCAGTTACAGTGACACTCTCTTGTTCACATATGAACACATAAACCTTGGACTGAAATAGTATCATAGAAAGATACATGTCCTTCCCCTTGGAACTAGTTTTCCATGTGGGAAAAAAGTTTATATAAAGCAGCACAAACCCAATAGTAAATAAGAATTGAATTTTCATCTATCCATAACTTATATGGAATATAAGTAACTGACTTAGAATAATTTCATTATTTGGATCACAAATGTCATAATGTACCAACTACAATGGAATGTAATGCCACTTTTAGGAGACGTCATAGACATATCTAAAGTGTCAAGAGCCTCTTGCTCTTTTAGGATATACTGAATTTTATTGTCACCTTTAACTTTACACTTTTGTTAAAGTTCGGGACAATATTATCGTAGCAATTGGCATATTGATATAAATCAGTATAAACTTATAGAGACAACTATGTACTTTCTTATCGCCTAAAATTCATATACATATTAATCCTTAAAATAATTTAACTATGTTAATATTTATTTTATATTAGATCCGGAATCGAAAGTTCACTATGTTCCCAATCATCATCCAAATTCAAACATTCCATAAATATAACATAATAAATTATTTAAGAAATACTTGTCTTGAATGACTAATATTTAAGACTAAATAAACATAAATTCTATAACAGATATGGAGCCAATCAACAAGAATAATACTATAAAGCACAATATATAACTCATGCAAGTATACATACTTATATGAAGATGATTTCACATACAATTACACAAATTATATGCATCTTGGCATAAATTTTCTTGTAACACATACTAGGAAAATACTAAGCCGTCGTTACTATATGCATGTAAGCACACTTATATGCATACAAAAGGTGATGAATGATAAACTTCTACGCATAAACTTTATATAGGTGTTAGATAATTTTCAGAAATACTTTTTGTAAAATAATTAGCGTTTATACTTACGAAAGAATGACACAAAAAATTTCGCTTCCACTACAAAAGAGAATTCATTGGCGAAGAAGTCATTCTTCATTGTCGGATTCCAACCTTTCTAAAAATTATATGAGATTGAAATTTAGCATTGCAAAGGTAAGATCATCACTAATATAATCACTTTTCCAATTATCACATATCATAGCAGACCAAGTCTGCCGAATTGGATCATATAAAATGTACAAAAAAAAAGTTCTTTTCTTTTTGGTGGGCTAAAATTGGACTTCTCCTCTTACTTATTTCACACACCGTACCATAGGTCTTTCACATTTCTCAGTTTCCCATTGTTTAGGCTATTGTCCTTTAAGATAATGCCAAGAGAAAAAATTGGAATGAAAACACAATTTCATTCTCTTCTATTGAAGTTGGAGAACTAATCAACAACAGTTTGAAGCCAACGTAGGCTTTTTTTTTTTGGGTCTTCACCCACATGGTTGAGTCATTGATCTCATCAATAACAACATAGTAATTTAATAAAATTTCTGCAAACTTCTACAGATTATTAGTAAATCGATTATCCGGTTGATGCCATATACTTTTATAGTCTCAATAAGACTCAACCAATGAGTTTACGTGAGGTCTGGGAAGACTCAACCAATGAGAAAGAGTAAAACGACAGTGAAACCAACATAGACTTTATCATTGTACAAACACAAGTTGTGACGTTGCTTTCATTCTTTTATGAAAAAAAATGTATCATTTCTTTTGTGGCACATACAAAAAAGATCCACAAAAACTTCACAAGCCACTAGAGTGTTTTGACACTTCAAAATAAGTGCATCCTTGACACATCAAAATAGGGAGAAAAAAGGTTCCCGATACAAAGAATTATTGGAGTGGAAACAATAGTTAGACTCATCCATATTTGGCTATCATATAGCCTTTTAGTAGAACTTATTTTTGTAAAAAAATAGTCAGACCAAGCATTGTTGGATACTTCCAACCGCCACCAGCTTCTATGGGATTAGCTTATTCCATAATATTTTCCAACCATCGTGTGAATTTCTGTGATGCTATTTGGTTTCCATCAATTCTCATGGAAATTTCCATTCTCCAATAAACACACCTTGGAGAACATAATTCAAGAATTAATAAGAGTCCCAGACATCTTGCATTTATGGATACATATATCCACCAACAACAAACTCACTGTAGACAACACCAAAAGTTGTCTTTGAGTTCACCTAATGAATTGACTTTGCCACCACAAACAGTGATGTACTGTTTCTAGTAGTATAAAAATTTTCAATGCATAAGGTATAACATTGACGGTTCTGCTATGGCGCCAGACAACGCAATCAAACTGTAAATTGAATTTTTCAAACTAAGTTCAGCCGTATGAACAAGAGTTAAAAAAAAGTTTCTCTTTTCCATCATCCAAAACACATAGTGGCAGATTTCGCAACTCTCTTAAAAAAATGCAGTATTGGACAAACATAAACTCATCACACTATAGCGACATCAAGACTAGAAAACAATTAACTAGGGCTCTGACACCAATGAAGGATTACACATAATCCAAAAACATACAATTTACCCAGGGTCTATCCGTATTTGTTTCACTAGTCGGAGATGTAATCACATGTATATAACACGAACTGCACCGTAAGAATCACAGTCTATAATCGTACCTGGTTACAGAAGTTTGAGGAGAAGATTCTTCACAAGAATTCTCATACAAAAACTTCTGGAATTGAGAGTAAGAAGGAATTCTGTTTTTGATGATGGAGAGAGGAAGCAGACGTTATGTTCCTTAAAGGAACGCTTACTTTTAACGTTGCTAAGGGATACAACTGTTTAAGACTCTTCCTAGCAGTTGTGTCCTTTCCTTCTTAAATTATAATTACTCCCTCCGGTCCACAATATATGATGTTTTGGCCTATTTTTTTTGTCCACAATATTTGATCTTTACACAAATCAAGAAGGTATTTTTCCATATCACCCTTGCTAATAAATGACTTAAAACAAAACTTTAGGAAATAATAGCTTGGAAAAGGGGTAATATGGTCAGTTACATTGCTAATTAATATTAAAAAGATGATTTCCTTAATATGTGTGAAAACACCCAAAACATCATATAAAATGGACCTGAGGGAGTAGTAAATTATATATTTTAATTATTCTAATATTGATTAGGGTTGACCCACATGGGTGACCCAAATTCAATATTTTCTAATACTCCACCAGAACACCACCACCAAGAACACCACCATTTAACCCATTTCTCCAAGCTCCACCTAATTCTGGCACCTCCATACGTTAATTGCGATGTGTACTTATAGAGTTGACAAAATTATCACTTTACGTGACAAGGAATATAAAGACGCCTGAACTGATGAGTTGGATATAAATTTCAGACATTTCACAGTAAAATCCATCCTTATTGGGTTTAGGATTCAAGTTCCTTTTTCTTTTCACTTTCTAAATCACTTTTCTCAAATGGGTGGAATGGTTTCTGCACTTTGCAGTAGTTAGTGTACGGGCCTAAATCAGTTTAGGATCACAAATCGAATTTGGGTTGGAATACAAGCAAATCTTCGTATCAAAGTCAAGAAAATGCTAAGAATAAGGGTAAAATGTTAAGAAATAACTTGATTTCAATATATCGTAGTGAGTACAAATTTTGCCAGAGTTTCTGTATGTATTTCTGAATACATACAATGTAAAATGAAATGCTATTTATAGACACAAGGGTATACTCCACGTTCTCCATGTTCTTGACTCGTTCATGGCCAAACCCACGTCTGGAGCATTTATGAATGAAGTTAATGGGCAAAGTAGTGGGCTGAAGTAGTGGGCGGCAAAGCCTCTTGAATCGAGGCGCTTTACCGAGGTTCAAGTATATGACCTCGGTGGTAGGGCCTTGCCGCTTGACTGAGGTGAATGTCACCGAAGGTCAGCTTACGACTCGCCTTCGGTGATGACCTCGGTTCCTGACTTTGGCGATCCACTCACTTGCTTCGGTTTCTAGCTTGTCATCACGTGCTCGGTTTGCTATCAAATCATGTTGCCGAGGCGACTCATAGTGAGCCGATTTTTACCCAATACAGATAGTCCCCCCACTCCTCGGTCAATTACCGAAGCTACCGAGGAGTGGAGTGAAATTCCGTGGGAAAGTGACGTAGCTTGATCTTATCCAAGCGTTTCAAATTTTATCAACGGTTCGCATCTCTTCAGATTACTATTCATCGACGCGTGCCAATCGTTCGTAACGGTCACGCCGTCTTCTTTGCTTTTCCCAACGTTACAATGATGGAAGTTGCGCCACTTGCTTCTCCCCTATATATAAATACTTCCTCAACAAATTATTTTCATCATTCTTGATATCTGCAAGCAACAGTGATAAAAGAAAAACGAAAGCTTCCTTCCCTTATTCTGATCGATTCTCATCTTCAAAAGACCTTAAACTTTTAATTCCATAACCATGTCTGCGACACATTCTAGACAGGATTCAAGTGACTCTAGTGAGAGAGCGAAGATTTCACGCTACGCCGCCGCTATAGCTAGTGGTGATTTTATCACCACCGTGCCGGCGCTGCAGGTAATAGAAGCGGAGGGTTGCGGAGAGGTGACCTCAAGCGTTAGTGGCTCCAAGCGGCGTGAGGAGAGGGCCAGGCGTGATACCGCTGCGATAAGTGGAGATGTCAGCATAGAAGGGGATGACGTCGTCGGTGATGACGACATAGTGGTAGGTGGTGCTGATGATGTCATCCATAGGGATGACGATGGTGAGGGCGACAATGCCGAGGGTGAGGGCGAGGATGACGCCAAGGCCGAAGCTGAAACAGGGGGTGAGCTACCCGCTGAAGGTGGGCATGATGCCGAGGTGGAACCTTCGGGCCCGGCGATTCCCCTCGAGCAGGAGCTCGAACCTCATTAAATTATCCCTTCACACTTCGACAATAGCAAAGACCTTAAGCTGCAAAAACAATATGCTGATCAGGAGGAGAAGAATAGGAATATTCTAGTGAACACAACTCCGACTCACATAACGCGAGCTCACATAGAGCGAGTTCGGAGAGATTATGGATTTGGGCCCGAGGTGAAAGTAGTCATCCCTGACCTGACTAGCAGGGTTTGCCAGCACGTAGAGGGGCTATCCTTTGCATACAATTACCCCTTCACCATTGGTTTCACCCTACCTGTTCACAAGATCATTGACGAATTCTGCCGACATACGACCTATGCTTGGCTCAGTTAGGCCCCGACGTTTGGAGGGTTGTCCAGTGCATAGATTGGCTGAGTACAAAAACCGGGGTGGATTTCACCTTGCAGCATCTCATCTCTCTCTATTACCCTTATTTCCACAAAGCCGGAGTTGTGGCTCTAAACAACCGAGGCAAGTATGCGCTTCTCCATAAGAGCGAGGATCACGGGGACCGAGGCTGGAGTGATCGCTACGTCCTTTTGGAGACCAGCGTTATATCTGCCGAACCCTATTTTCCAGAGAGGTGGAATAACACACGTAAGTGTCCTTTCGCTCTTTATTTCCTCCTCTGTGATCACTCATGTTTGCTAACCCCGATTCATTTGTGTTTTTCAGCCAACAAGGTTGCTATCGTTCCTCCCTAGGGGTTGACCGAATGGGTTAGAGCTATGATTGGGGCTCGTGAATGCCCAACTCGAACATGGATGAAGATGGCTACTGAATTTGGTTGGCAGTGTAAGAGGCATGGTAAGTTTTCTGTGGTGTTTCACTTGGTATGTTGTTTGGGGCTCCCGCTTTGGTTACTAGTTTTCTTTCCTTCGGTGTTAGGTTTTCCAAATCGTGCCATCAACACGAAGAAAAGCAAGAAGAAAAAAGGAAAAGGAAAGAAGAAAGACGATGAAGATACCGAGTCAGATGATGAACTGGCTTCGGTGGTAGGCTTAGCTGGAGACTTAAAAGAGCTCAAGGCTTCAAAGCCTTCGAAGACTGCAAAGGGATCCTCGGGTCAGGGATCCTCAAAAGGTATACATCGCCCTCGGTTGACTCGTTGGCTTTTATTTCTCTTCATTCCCTTGCTCAAGATTCTTTTATGTCGACCTTTGTAGGTGTGAAAAGGAAGAGGGCGGTTTCCAAGAAACCCTCTCATTCTGTGACTCCTCGCACTGAGGTAGCAACTTCTCCTCAGCCCGAAGTGGTGGCAGAACAGCGCTGAAGACTGATTGATGAGCCCGATGATGAAGCTACCGAGGGCTTAGAAGTTCGAAAAGAGGTCGAGGTTGTTGATCTTGAGGATCAGGAGCACCACTCCGAGGCGGCGGTTGCCAAGGCCAAAGGCAAGGAAAAAGTTGGAGAAGCTGGGACTGTTGCCATCGAAGAGGGGGCTGGCATCGGCGCGATTAGGGCGCAATCTGAGCCCGCGAGGATTTCGTCCTCGGTGGGGTCCTTTCGAAAGCTCGAGGTGCCATCTTCTTCGAACTTCTTGGCATGCAACCGAGGTGATATCCTGAGCATTACGCCTTTGCTTGGCCCAGAGGAAGACAAAGTTGTGCAGGCTTTCTCTCGAGGTCAGCTATACAACACCATCGCTGCCAATGCTATCAGAGTAAGTTTCGTCATCTTTTAACTTTACCTTCGTTTTTGGTCAATCGCTGATAATGATTTTTTGATTGATCTTGATTTAGAGCTTTGTTTTGTCGCTGAGGGCTATCGAGGTTGAGACCTCAAGGGATGAATAGGTTTGGCGCGTTGCTCGTGCATGGGACAGGCAAAGGGACAACTTGACACGACCCGGAATCCAGTTAGGCCGTGCGGGCACCCGACATCCTCCCCTAGGCATGCAACCGAGGTGATATCCTGAGCCTTACGCCTTTGCTTGGCCCAAAGGAAGACAAAATTGTGCAGGCTTTCTCTCGAGGTCAGCTATACAACACCATCGCTGCCAATGCTATCAGAGTAAGTTTCGTCATCTTTTAACTTTACCTTCGTTTTTGGTCAATGCTGATAATGATTTTTTGATTGATCTTGATTTAGAGCTTTGTTCTGTCGCTGAGGGCTATCGAGGTTGAGACCTTAAGGGATGAATAGGTTCGGCGCGTTGCTCGTGCATGGGACAGGCAAAGGGACAACTTGACACGACCCGGAATCCGGTTAGGCCGTGCGGGCACCCGACATCCTCCCCTAGACCTGTCGGGCGAACCCTTACCAATTAAATTAGGAAAATAAATATAATAATTCATAAATAAGGACAAGACTTAAAACAAAAACACAGACATACTGATATCTCTAAGCTGTATAAACGAAATTACAACTGACTACCCAACATACTAGGTTTAGGGCTATCCAGACTAGACATCTAAGAGTACAAAAGAAGACAAATATCTCCTGAAGGGAGTAGTATGCAACTGAAATAATAAACAATAAATCGGTGGCCATCCGGAATAAAAGCTGGCTCACCTTGACAGCTGAAGTCGTCTTCGCTCCTTCACCACGTGGCGAACTCAATCCTGGAGCGAACCTGCCGAAACGAAATAGATAGACAAGAAACAAACAACAAACAAGGGTGAGTCAAAAGGACTCAATAAGTGGGGCATACTAGTCATCTCAAAGAATAGGATAGCTAGCCAGGGAGAAGAAATAGATAAACCAAATTCCTCTTATTTAAATTATGAAAAGGCAGAGCCAGAAAATAACTAGAAACACGTATGGAATGACAAACTCATCAACAACCAGGAACATAAGATAGCCAGAACATATAGGTATCCCGAACACATCAACAATCAGAAATACATCCTGTTGCAGTGTGCAACCCGATCCATATATTCATCCTGTCGCGGCGTGCAACCCGATCCATATATTCATACTGTCGCGGCGTGCAACCCGATCCATATACATATATTCATACTGTCGCGGCATGCAACCCGATCCATATATTTATACCTTTGCGACGTGAAACCCGATCCATATATTCATACTGTCGCGGCATGCAACCCGATCCATATATTTATACCGTTGCGGTGTGTAACCCGATCTCCGCAACCCATAATACGAGCCAGAAATATATAAGCAAACTGAGATATGTCCACAACATGGTATACATGCCGCATACAAAAAAATACAACACAATACACATAATAGTCAGTATGCGGTGCAATGAGATGTGATGAATGCGGTACGATGCAATGCAGTCACATATGCCTGATACCTATCTCCGGCGCGGGACTCTCATCGTCTACCAGGAGATATATGCAATAATGATCCTTCACCGGCTGGGGACTCTCAACGATTACCGGGAAGTATATGCAATGATGACCCTTCACCGGCTCGGGACTCTCATCGATTACCGGGAAGCATATGCAATAATGACCCTTCACCGGTGCGGGACTCTCACCGCCAACCGGGAAGTATATGCAATAATGATCCTTCACCGGCTCGGAACTCTCATCGATTACCGGGAAGTATATGCAATACTAACCCTTCACCGGTGCGGGACTCTCTTCGCCAACCGGCAAGTATATGCAATAATAATCCTTCACCGGCTCGGAACTCTCATGGATTACCGGGAAGTATATGCAATAATGATCCTTCACCGGTGCGGGACTCTCATCGCCAACCGGGAAGTATATGCCAACTCATAGCCAGAGTACAATGCTCAGATCCTCAATGCAATACTAACAACAGGACATAACATATAATATATAATGTAAATCCAAAGCTAAGGCGTAATGAGTACGCCTATAGGCAGCTACACACGTAAGGAATACGTGGTAGAAAATCCACTAGGCCAGGTGCCTCCAAAGAAATGGATATAAACACTTACCTCTTCCAAAAGTTGGCATTGCTAATCAATAACCGCTTTATCCTTTGGTTTCATTGCCAAACGATCCCATTCTATTCGATAAGCAGAAAAATATATCAAATTAGGCTAAAGGCTTCATCCCCTACATCTTAGGGCAATCCGGTTAGGAACCTGATACCCTATTCGTATACGCAATACGCAGGCCAGGCCTATGTACAAGGTTTAAGGTCACATAACCAAACCCTAAATAAATTATATTTATATGTTGCCCATAACTCACTGAGTACGAATATATAATCAATTCCATTATCGGGGTCCATTTGACCCTTTAAACTATCAGTTGAACTTATTAAAACGATGTCTAATATCCCAATTTTTACCGTTAAAATATATTCAAACACACGTAATAAACTCAAATAATGTATTAAGATCATTACCTGAATGTTGCGGGGTAAAAATTCTATCTTTTTCCGGCTCTTTTCTTATTTTCTGGCATTTTTTTGTTGCGTTTTCAGCTTTCCGTTTCATTTGTTTCTGTTTCAGTTCTTCCTTTTTGAATTGAAGATAAGGGATTAAGGATTTTAATCCCTTTTGTCCACCGACTCCAATTTTTATGTTTTTGTCTTTTCCTTTTTTTTTTCTTTTTCCTTTAAAATTCGCTGCTACGGTAAAAATTAAAACGGTACCCTACGATATTCGAAATAATTCCAACTTTTGCATACCAGTTATACAAAATATATGTAGCATACTCGCGAAGGAGGATCTCAAATTGGGCTCCCGAAACTCAATATGCAAATTAAATGGAAAAAAAGTCAAATTATTTAACTTTCGGCATTTTAGCGGAAACTAGCCGAACAACATCGAAATTCACTTTCGAAAGTTCACAAAAGTCACAAATAATCATACGAACCAAACGGCGCTTTCGGATTTCAAATCGGAGCTCATTCGCCAAAACCGAGCTCAAAAATCTCTTTTTAATATTTATCGATAATAAAAACTGAAACCTTCTTCCAATGCCTACCAAACGAGGTCTGATTTAGCTCAAATTTTACAGACAGGTCCTAATGGATATTATGAATATATTAAAATTATTGGCACGCCAATCAGAGTCCTAACTTCCGAAACGACTGACCGAGGTCGTTTCATTCTCCTCCACTTATACTCTCGTTCGTTCTCGAACGAGCCTAAGTCTAAAGAAAAAAATTCGTGCGGATAACAAGAGAACTTGCACGACCTTCATAAGCTACTCCACTGGCATTATCTCCTGATTGCAGGATCAGAATTATAGCACGCATATTGAACTTTTGGAATAAAATATATCTGGATAATATGATAATACCATTGCACAGCTTATTCTGACTATGCTGATCCTTCCTCGATTACGAGAAGAGAGTTTTACATTTTCGAAGCAAAGATACACGAAACTCTAGATGGATTAACATGATTCTGCCGGTGAATCACCTCGTCGATATACTTTTCGATATAGAACAAGTCGATGAAACAAAGAATTAGCTTACGCTTCAGCAACACCTTAGAGATTTAATATTATGATTCGGTATCAATTGAAGGAAGACTCCTCCACTTAGAGCATAAACTCATACAACTAATTTGAATAGAAATAGTCATCCTCGCACAACCTGCTGGATTAAGGAAGACTTAGCTAAATAGAGAATGCGGCTCAGACTTGAGCTACCAAATTACTCTCTTTGGAGTTGTCAAACAGCTGAAACTCTCGAGTTCACAACTCCATACATGTTCTATAAGCACCACCGCCTGATGGATCAAATCAAACGTCAAATGACGCCTCTTATTTCCCTTAGTAGCCTTGAAAAACAACAATGTACATACCCGGCTACCTTGACACGCACTCTGGTTCCACACAGGGAACATCATAAGAGGCTACTGACCGCCTAAGCTCACCAGTGCCGAACAAAGAAGAGATGGCAATGAACTGAGGATAGAAATAATTAGAGCTTCAGGAAGCTCATCTTCTTATCTGCTTGGCTACCAAGACTAGACTACTTACGAATCAAAATAACCCAAGAATCGCAATTGAAGAAACAGATATTAAATGAGCTTTATGGAACAACATCCATGCCAATTTGACCTCCCAATAAGAAGGAAACTCTGACAATTTACCAGAAACCCTTTTATAACCCAGATAAGCTCATACGATAACATGACTTTACTAGCGTTTTGAACCAAGAGGAGATACGCAGATCGAATATTACTTACTAATCACTTTGCACCAGAAGAAACGATAACACTTTCTGATGGTGACGAATTAGGATCCCATTATCCTACCAGCATTGAATTTCGAGGAGTGAGGTAAACTGAATTGACATAATAACAGAAGGTGGCGTAACAAGATGCCAAGCAGAAAATACCGACACTCACTCCCAAATCTCTCACATTTAGACCAAATAAACCAATTAAGAAAGAAAATCAAGAGTGCCTGTTTCAAAAATAGAGAATTTTGTAGCCAACTGTATAAAATAAAAATTAGAGTTTATTCATTCTGTCTTTCTTTATGCATGTTATTTGCTATAGGGTTCATCTTTTTTTTCACCATAGGAGGACTCACTGGAATAGTTCTGGGCATCTGTGTATCTAGCCCTTAGGTACACATTACAGGTTCAAATCCTCTATCTTTCAAAGGCATTCATCATCTTGAGTGCACAATGCGGCTTTTCGTGCGAACTTGTGATGCAACGATCAAGAAGGTAAAGTTCTGATGCTACTGAAGATTGGACACCTGCCACGGAATCTCCAAATATTCTATTCTCCGCTTGCTCGGGATATCCTCGCATCATTCTGGCATTTCACCGAACTATTACAAATAATGAAGAAACTAGTAGATTGAATTTCGCTATTTCGATTTTGCTAGTCCTTGGGTGTTAGCGCTGTTTTTTGAAATAAGGACAAGGTCTCCTCGCCAAGAGCTCCCCGGCGACCGAAGGATCAGAAAAAAATGGGTCCGGATCTCCTGCGGGAATGATTTGTAGGGTCATCACAAATGCCAGGAATAAATCATATCAGAAGCTCACCCCTCTACCGCAACTGATTCTTAATAGAAACGACATCTAAGGAAACCATCGAAATATGATAAGACACACCATTTCCAAATCAATCGAAAGAATCAAATCTTACTCATCTTGAAGAGAAGAAGAAATCCCAGGGTTTACTACATCGGACACCTCAGCATCCTGGCGGACTGGCAGTTCATAGAACTGCCTCTGCAGCTGAGCAGAGCCACTACCTTGATAATTACCTTCTGAAGAACCACTGCCACCACGCTCTCGACCTTTACTAGATCGTGGCATTTCTTTTGCTGATTGAGATCTAAATGAAATCCCCTGTGACTGTGCAGGTGCCTAATGACGAGAGAAAGGACGATTGCCTACTTGCCGAAGTAAAGGAAAACTCCTCAAAGGATAACCAGACTCACGACAATGATAACAGGAAAACTCCTCAAAAGATAATCAGACTCACGACAGTGATATCACCCTTTTCGCTAAAAATGGAAACTGGACAGATTATTGATAGCTACAAAGAGAAAGTTGATTCTAATCTCGATGAACTACCAGCGCACTTTGAGAATTACGCTCTACAAGCTGAGATAACCTGGCAGGTGACCTCTCAAAATAATCAGAACTCTTATCTCCAAAGGAGGTACCATGGTTGCCCACTAGGGCCACGGGATCTCTTGCTCTCTCGCTCTAGCTCTTCCCGCTCTAACTTATGGTATGCCTCGTACCTCCGAGCAACATAACCAACAACATCAAATAAAATCCCAACCTCAATTTCTCAAGCCATCTGGGATCTCAAGGAAAAAGAAAGGTCATCAATAAATCTTCGAATCTCTCGAAAGGCTCATGGACTAGTTCTAGTGCATATTCAGTCATTCTATAGAATTCAATCTCATATTCTAAAACACCAACAGGCTAACCGACAGGCTACCCTGTCCAATCCACTCAAACTAGAAACACTTTTCATTTCGCTGGCTACTCGAAAGGAACTTTTCCATGAATCTAGAAGAAAAACCGAATCAAGTTAGCTAATAAGAGAGCGGCCCACCAATTGATGGCTTGACCCCTGAAACTGGAAAGCAAAACAATCAACACCATACCGCTCAGTATAATCAAGAGCCTGAAGGATACGCTGACATCATTTTATTTTTATTTTTTTAAAAAAATTTTTACACATGGATCACTTGATGCATGGCTTGAGAATATCGGAAGGTTCAATTGGGTAAAATAATGCAACCTCTGTGAGCACTCGGACCCAATAATTACCTCAGTTACCTAACCAGCCAGAACAACTGGAGGCACAACACATGCTGCCTCCGGAATACACTTTACTGCGGCAATATTAAGAACTGGAATAGGGGCTCCCTGAGACCGAACATCTGCATCTGCGGCAACCTGATAAGCTGCTTAGCGAATAATAGGTTCTTGCGGTATCTGCGTCGCCAAGATTCTCGTAAAAACATCGTAGAGAGCAAAGGGAACCACAAGGCCCTGCTCCGTTGAGCTCGTACAGCTGGGGCCTTCGTAACTAGATCGTCAGCACGATCAAAACTCTCGGGGCTTCGTCAGTGCTAGCCCCAGGGTAGACTGCTTCGTCTTGAACTCATACCGTTTGCTGATTTGTCGCACGAGGGTTCACAATTGCCACAAAGGAATTGAAGAAAATACTTTTGCATCCTAGACCGACGCACGATCAAAAAAGAAGTGAAACTTCCTAAATTCCATCATAGCCTCTCATAGATAAGTACGGACGTCTACGTACCCATAAGCAAGACTCTACTAGACACTGTCTTAGTTTGGATAGACTCTAAACCGGGCTCTGATACCAACTGACACGATCTGGAATCTGGTTAGGCCGTGCGGGCACCCGACATCCTCCCCTAGACCTAACGCGCGAACTCTTACCAATTAAATTAGGAAAATAAATATAATAATTCATAAATAAGGACAAGACTTAAAACAAAAATACAGACATACTGATATATCTAAGTTGTATAAACAAAATTACAGCTGACTACCCAACATACTAGGTTTAGGGCTATCCAGACTAGACATCTAAGAGTACAAAAGAAGACAAATACCTCCTGAAGGGAGCCGTATGCAACTAAAATAATAAACAATAAATTGGTGGCCATCCGGAATAAAAGCTGGCTCACCCGGACAGCCGAAGTCGTCTTCGCTCCTTCACCACACGGCGAACTCAATCCTGGAGCGAACCTGCCGAAATGAAATAGATACACAAGAAACAAACAACAAAAAGGGTGAGTCAAAAGAACTCAATAAGTGGGGCAGACTAGCCATCTCAAAGAATAGGATAGCTAGCCAGGGAGAAGAAACAGATAAACCAAATTCCTCTTATTTAAATTATGAAAAGGCAGAGCCAGATAATAACTAGAAACACGTATGGAATGACAAACTCATCAACAACCAGGAACATAAGATAGCCAGAACATATAGGTATCCCGAACACATCAACAATCAGAAATACATCCTGTTGCGGCGTGCAACCCGATCCATATATTCATCCTGTTGCGGCGTGCAACCCGATCCATATATTCATACTGTCGCGGCGTGCAACCCGATCCATATACATATATTCATACTGTCGCGGCATGCAACCCGATCCATATATTTATACCGTGGCAACGTGCAACCCGATCCATATATTCATACTATCGCGGCGTGCAACCCGATCCATATATTTATACCGTTGCGGTGTGCAACCCGATCTCCGCAACCCATAATACGAGCTAGAAATATATAAGCAAACTGAGATATGTCCACAACATGGTATACATATCGCATACAAAAAACACAACACAATACAAATAATAGTCAGTATGCGGTGCAATGAGATGTGATGAATGCAGTACGATGCAATGCAGTCACATATGTCTGATACCTATCTCCAGCGCGGGACTCACATCGTCTACCAGGAGATATATGCAATAATGATTTTTCAATGGCTCGGGACTCTCAACGATTACCGGGAAGTATATGCATTGATGACCCTTCACCGGCTCGGAACTCTCATCGATTACCGGGAAGCATATGCAATAATGACCCTTCACCGGTGCGGGACTCTCATCGCCAACCGGGAACTATATGCAATAATGATCTTTCACCGGCTCGGGACTCTCATCGATTACCAGGAAGTATATGCAATAATGACCCTTCACCGGTGCGGGACTATCATCGCCAATCGGAAAGTATATGCAATAATAATCCTTCACCGGCTCGGGACTCTCATCGATTACCGGAAAGTATATGCAATAATGACCCTTCACCGGTGCGGGACTCTCATCGCCAACCGGGAAGTATATGCCAACTCATAGCCAGAGTACAATGCTCAGATCCTCAATGCAATACTAACAACAGGACATAACATATAATATATAATATAAATTCAAAGCTAAGGCGTAATGAGTACGCCTATAGGCAGCTACATACGTAAGGAATACGTGGTAGAAAATCCACGAGGCCGGGTGCCTCCAAAGAAATGGATATAAATACTTACCTCTTCCAAAAGTTGGCATTGCTAATCAACAACCGCTTTATCCTTTGGTTTAATTGCCAAACGATCCCACTCTATTCAATAAGTAGAAAAATATATAAAATTAGACTAAAGGCTTCATTCCCTACATCTTAGGGCAATCCGGTTAGGAACCTGATACCCTATTCGTATACGCAATACGCCGGCCAGGCCTATGTACAGGGTTTAAGGTCACATAACCAAACCCTAAATAAATTATATTTATATGTTGCCCATAACTCACTGAGTACGAATATATAATCAATTCCATTATCGGGGTGCATTTGACCCTTTAAACTATCAGTTGAACTTATTAAAATGATGTCTAATATCCCAATTTTTACCGTTAAAATATATTCAAACACACGTAATAAACTCAAATAATGCATTAAGATCATTACCTGAATGTTGCGGGGTAAAAATTCTATCTTTTTCCGGCTCTTTTCTTATTTTCTGGCATTTTTTTTGTTGCGTTTTCAGCTTTCCGTTTCCATTTGTTTCTGTTTCAGCTCTTCCTTTTTGAATTGAAGATAAGGGATAAGGATTTTAATTCTTTTTGTCCACCGACTCCAATTTTATGTTTTTGTCTTTTCCCTTTTTTTTTCTTTTACCTTTAAAATTCGCTGCTACGGTAAAAATTAAAATGGTACCCTACGATATTCAAAATAATTCCAACTTTTGTATACCAGTTATACAAAATATATGTAGCATACTCGCGAAGGCGGATCTCAAATTGGGCTCCCGAAACTCAATATGCAAATTAAATGGAAAAGAAGTCAAATTATTTAACTTTCGGCATTTTAGCGAAAACTAGCCGAACAACATCGAAATTCACTTTCGAAAGTTCAAAAAAGTCACAAATAATCATACGAACGTAACAGCGCTTTCGGATTTCGAATCGGAGCTCATTCGCCAAAATCGAGCTCGAAAATCTCTTTTTAATATTTATCGACAATAAAAACTAAAACCTTCTTCCAATGCCTACCAAACGAGGTCTGATTTAGCTCAAAATTTACAGACATGTCCTAATAGATATTACGAATATTTTAAAATTATTGGCACGCCAATCGGAGTCCTAACTTCTGAATCGACTGACCGAGGTCGTTTCACAACTTCAATGCACAAATAGCAAAATTGAAGGCTAAGTAGTCCAAGTCCCAGTCCGATTTGCACGAAGCCGAAGCTGCTTCCGAAGCAAAAATTAAAGCCCTCGGTGATGGCTTCCAGGTTGAGCGCTCGAGGCTAGAAGCTGAAGTTGCAAAACTGAACGCCGAGCTGACTCAAGCGAAGGGCAAGTTTGAAGAAATGGCCAAGAAACACCACGAGCAGCTGAGAAAACATGTACTCCACATTCAGAAGTTGGAGGGTGAGACCTCCAAACTTCCAGCTCGTGAGGCCGAGGTCGAAGCTCTTCAAGAGGAAATTGCGGATCGCAAAGCCAGGGCCAAGATCAAGGCCAAGAGGGTGGATTTGGATAAGCGATGGGCTGCTATCAAGTCTCGGCTGAAGCTGCTTAAGCAGTGTCGTGCTGGTGAGCTCAATTTGGAAGCATAAATTTCCAAAGCCGAAGAGAGGGCAGCCCAAGCTCGAGCTATCATCGATGATCTTCGATCAAGTGAAGCTTCGAGCGAGGATGAAGGAGAGGATGATGATGAAGAAGAAGATGCCGAGGGGGATTCCGAAGAGGGAGGTGACGCCCCCGAGGCTTAGACTCATGTTTTCATTTGTTGTTTTTGTGTAAGCCTTCGGGCTCTTTCTTTGTTCATATTTTGGACCTTCGGGTCCTTTTGATGTATAAACTTGCAGCCTTTGGGCCTATCAATGATATGATTTTGTACTTCTCATCTTAAATGTTAGTTTTCGCATGAACCGAACATTTAAAATAGATAACTTGCTTGCAAGACTTAATTGAATTAAACCGATGCAAACTTAGAACGACGTCTCGTTCTCGAGTCGATGCATTTAAAGTGCAACTTCGGAGTGCAAGATTATAGAAGCAAAGAGATATAGAATCAAGTTTATTTCATTGATAATATCAACGAGCCAAAATTGGCTTTTTACATAAAGCCAAGTCGAGGTAGACCTTGGGCGTAAAAATAAATTATCAACATGCCACTATCGGGCGTAATGACAATGTATTAATCTATTTCTCGGGTGTCAGTCCCCGATTGTCGAATAGATATGCTTCGGTTGAGAGACTCAGTGTCGCCCTCGGTTGCAATCCGCCCCTTACTCCCCCCTAGTGCTCGGGCGTGAATCTTGATGAAGATCCGAGCACTGAAAATCGTTTTATCCGCTTCCTGAAAAGGTCAAGCAAAATGAAATGAGGAGCAAGTTAGTACATTTCAATAGAGGCCCTGGGAGCGTTTTTTTGGCTCGAGGCTGAATGTAAAATTTAAGTCATCAAGGAATGTTTACCTCGATTTCAGAAGTAGTACCGCTTCAAATTGGAGATGTTCCAATTTAAGGGTTCGGGTATGCCTTGTAAGTCTTCAATTTGATAAGATCCTTTCCCAACAATCGCTCTGACTTTGTAAGGTCCTTCCCAGTTTGCGACGAGTTTTCCCCCATTTTTCTCCTTCGTTGATTGGTTCGTAGCCTTCAGTACATAATCGCCAACTTTAAAATCTCTAAGTTTGGCCTTCCTATTGAGATATGCCTCGATCTGCCTTTTTTGTGCAACTAGCCGAACCAAAGCCAATTCCCTTTTCTCCTCGAGCAAGTCCAACTCTATGCGCATGGCTTGCTTGTTTGCATCCTCGGTGGTGTGAGCGTACCGAAGACTTGGTTCGCCCACTTCCATGGGGAAAAGGGAATCCATACCGTAAGCAAGTGAATAGGGGGTCTCACCGGTGTTGTTCTTCTCTGTCGTCCGCATGGCCCACAACACACCTGGAAGCTCCTCGAGCCAAGGACCTTTCTTCTCATCGAGCCTTTTCTTGAGGTTTGCAATTATCACCCTATTTGAAGATTCGGCTTGGCCATTGGCGCTTGGATGATAGGGGTCGAAGCAATTCTATTGATTCTCCATTGCTTGAAGAAATCAGTGACAGCTGCTCCCATGAATTATTTACCATTGTCACAAGCGATTTCCATTGGGACACCGAACCTGTAGATGATGTTCTTCTTAATAAAATCGATTACTTCTTTCTGTTTGACCTCGGTGAGAGCTCCTGCTTCCACCCATTTTGTAAAGTAATCAGTTAAAACGAGGATGAACCGAACACCACCTTTTCTCTTCGGCAAGGGACCAACAACATCCATCCCCCATTTCATAAAAGGCCATGGCGACACGACCAAATGTAGGGGTTCGGCTTGCTGATGAATCATTCGTGCATGGTGCTGACACTTATCACATTTTTGCACGAAGGCCTTTGCATCTGCGCTGATGGTGGGCCAATAGTACCCAGCTCTAAGTATTTTGCGCACCAAAGACTTTCCCCCCGAGTGATTGCCACACTCGCCCTCGTGCACTTCGGCCATCACATATCTTGCTTCGTCTAGACCCAAACACTTGGCCATCGGGCCGCAATACAATCTCTTATACAAGCTTCCCTCGATCATGTGATATGAAGCTGCTTGGGTCCTTAGTTTTTTGGCTTCTTTCTTATCTTGGGGGACAGTCCCCGAGTCGAAGTAAGAGATAAACTTACTCCACCAATCCCACTTGTGGTCCACCGAATTGACTTGCAATTTCATTTCTCTTATTTGCGCAGAGAGCAACCGAACCACCGAATCAGTCCCCGAATGTGCTTCATCTACCATTGAACCCAAATTTGCTAGGGCATCGGCCTCGGTATTTTCCTCTCAAGGCACTTGTTTAATTTGCCATTCTTGGAAATGGGCCAGAATCCTCTGTGCTCGGTCCAAGAATAGCTGCATTCTGGGCTCCCGAGCCGTGTATTCGCCGAGCACTTGGTTTACCACTAGCTGTGAGTCGCATCTTAGCTCAATTCTTTCCACCCCCATTTCTTTAGCTAATTCCAAGCCTGCTAAAGCCGCTTCGTATTCGGCCTCATTATTGGTTACCTTTTTGAACCGAACGGAGTGCCTCATTTTCTCCCCGGTGGGCGCTTTCAACACTATGCCTAATCCCGAACCCTTGGAATTAGTTGCCCCATCGGTGTGAAGTATCCATAGTTCCGAAGCCATTTCTTTTGATACTGAATTCTCCTTTTTGGCTTCGGGTAGGATCCCAACACTAAAATCTGCTGCGAAGTCAGCCAAGACTTGGGATTTGATGGCTGTTCGGGGTTGATAAGTGATGTCATACTCGCTCAATTCTACTGCCCACTTTGATAACCTCCCTGATAATTCAGGTTTATGCAATATACTTCTCAAGGGGAAAGTTGAAACTACCGCTATTGGGTGACATTGGAAATAAGGTCATAGTTTCAAAGCAGTAACAATTAACGCAAGTGCTAGTTTTTCCAAGTGAGGGTACCTGGTTTCAGCATCGAGGAGTGTCTTGCTCACATAGTAAATGGGTTGTTGCTTGCCGTCTTCTTCCCAAACCAGCACAGCGCTGACTAATACCTCGGATACCGCCAAGTACACCAGCAGGGTTTCACCATCTTTTGGCTTGGCGAGCAACGACGCGTTAGCCAGATAGCGTTTCAATTCTCTCAACGCTTCTTTACACTCCGGTGTCCACTCGAAGTGATTGTTCTTCCTCAAAACAGAGAAGAATTTGTGGCATCGCTCCGAGGACCTTGAGATGAAGCGACTCAAGGCAGCGATTCGGTCAGTTAAGTGCTGAACTTCCTTAACCCCGGTCAACTCTTCGGGGATCTCCTCGATAGCCTTGATCTTATCTGGGTTGGCTTCGATTCCTCATTCCGAGACAATGAATCCGAAGAATTTGCCTGACCCTATGCCGAAGGCACACTTCTCAGGGTTTAATTTCATGCCATATTGCCTCAGAACAGCAAAAAGCTTCCCTCAAATGATTCAGATGATCCTCCATTCGAATTGACTTGATAAGCATATAATCTATGTAGACTTCCATAGATTTTCCAATATACTCCTTGAACATGCGACACACTAGTCTCTGGTATGTCGCCCCAGCATTTTTCAAATCGAAGGGCATCACTTTATAGCAAAAGGTGCCTCGATCGATGATGAACGAGGTTTTCTCTTCGTCCTTCGGATCCATGAGGATTTGGTTGTAGCCCGAATAAGCATCCAAGAAGGTTAATAGTTTGTGTCTAGCCGTGGAGTCTATTAACCTGTCTATTTGGGGCAATGGGTAGGAGTCCTTGGGGCAAGCCTTGTTTAGATCAGTATAGTCTACGCACATTATCCATTTGCCATTTTTCTTAGGCACGACGACCACATTAGCCAGCCATTCGGGATACTTCACCTCCCTTATGAAACCATTCTCTTGCAGCTTCGTGGTTTCATCTTCGATTGCCTTCTTTTTAACCCCGGCATGAGGTCTTTTCTTTTGCTTCACCGGGGTAAAAATTGGATCTACATTCAGCTTGTGGGTCATGATCTCCGGATCGATGCCAATCATGTCCGAATGGGACCAAGCGAATCAATCGTTGTTGGACTTTAAAACTTCAATGATTGCTTTTTTCGACTCTGGGTCCAACTTCGAGCCGACAAATACCTTTCTTTCAGGAAAATCTTTCAATAAGGTGAAAGATTCTGACTCCTCAATAGTTGAGTCCTCGGCCTTTTGTTTCCGAGGCTCTTGAATGCACACCGGGATCTTTTCAACTTCTCGTCGGAGGTCCTCCTCGATTGACCCTAGTTGCGTTAGTTTCTATTGTTTTGGCCCAGTCGGGGCGACTCCACTTCTCAATGCAACCGAATAGCACTCTCTTGCTACTCATTGTTCTCCCTTTATTGATCGAACCCCCCAAGGCGTAGGAAACTTGATCACTTGATGAAGAGTGGATGGGACAGCCTCCATGGAGTGGATCCATGGTCTGCCGAGGATCACATTGTATGCTATGTCCTCGGGCAACACTTGAAATAGTGTTTCCTTGCTAACTCCTTCAGCGAACGTTTTGAGTGTGATTTCACCCAAAGTCTTCTCCGTAGAGTTGTTGAAGCCAGTCAACACTGTTGCCTTGGGGATGACTTCCCTTTTAAGCCACATCTTCTTAATGGCCTCGTAGCTAATTATGTTGACCGAGCTACCGGGGTCAATCAAGACTCGCTTGATATCCGAGTCATTGATTCTCAGCATGATGACCAAGGCATCGTGATGAGGGAACAACATCCCATCACAATCGTCATCATCAAGAAAATGCTAAGAATAAGCGTAAAATGCGAAGAAATAACTTGATTTCAATATATCGTAGTGAGTACAAATTTTGCCAGAATTTCTGTATGTATTTCTGAATACCTACAATGTAAAATGAAATGTTATTTATAGACACAAGGGTCTGCTCCACGTTCTCCATGTTCTCCATGACTCGTTCATGGCCAAACCCACGTCTGGAGTATTTATGGATGAAGTTAATGGGCAAAGTAGTGGGCTGCAAAGCCGCTTGAATCGAGGCGCTTTACCGAGGTTCAAGTATATGACCTCGGTGGTAGGGCCTTGCCACTTGACCGAGGTGAATGTCACCGAAGCTCAGCTTACGGCTCGCCTTCGGTGATGACCTCGGTGCCTGACTTCGGCGATCCACTCACTTGCTTCGGTTTCTAGCTTGTCATCACGTGCTCGGTTGCTATCAAATCATGTTGCCGAGACAACTCATAGTGAGCCAATTTTTACCCAATACAGTTAGTATGATAGATTCTTTTGGTAATTGATGATATTGAAATTCCTAAGAGTGTTTCTTTTACTCATTTTTTTGGGAGCTCATGGCAATGGTGAAATGAAAAAAGAGATCAACGGATGCTCAAAAAATTACTTTAAATTAGGCAAAGATAGAGGATAATGTTTAATTTAAAGATTTTTTTTTTCTTAAATTACCAGAAAATCACTGGTTGAATCCATTAATTTGTAATATTCTCCTTTTCTTGCTCTTTGTACCAAAAATAGGATTGGGGAAGAAGGTAGGGTGGGGAGGGGGGATGGTGGCAGCTAAAGCCGTTCTCTGAGAATAAAAGGAGGGATGGAGGGGTGGGGTTTTTAGAGGATATATTTTTCTTTTTTCTTTTTGTTGAAATACATTTTAATTAGTTAATAATGTTTAAAATTGTTTTCTTTTTTCTTCTCACAATTTATTTTTTAAAATTATTATTTTAAACCCAAATGCCATATGTCCTCATTTAATTCGTCACTTTGCCACGTCATCCACGAGTGTATTACACACAATTTATGCTTTTGGCTGGTTACAAAAAAAAGTGTCTAATAGATACACTTTTTGGGTAGTTCAAATGTTCAACTGGAACAACCCTAAGTTTAAGTGTCAAAGTGAAATATGCTGACAAGTTTAAGGGGCCGCTTATGACTTTAGCCAAAAATAAATGTATTGATATAATCTGTGTGTCAGTTTAGAGGATGATAGCTCTTTAGAAAATTCAAAATTTTCATTTGTATAAACCTTACATGGGTTGTTGGGATTCTTGACTTCAATTCGGGTATCTCTTTAGATTGGTGCCGCGTAGAGCAGGGATGTTAGACCTAGGATTCTGCTAGGAATAGGAGTAAAATAGTAAAAATGCTAACAGTAAGGATAAGAGAGGAAAGTAGCCTAACAGAAGTTAACCTTATCGAATAAAACATACAATTATGAATTTTTAATGATAAAAAATACAATTATGAATTTTTAGTGAAAAAGTTCTCAATTTAGTATCACGCAGAATAATTTAAGTTGAATTTTTTTTATTACCATAATACGAAGGCTAAAGAAGGAACCATAAGAAGCTTGTTACTTGATCGAAAAGAAACATTACATGAACTTAGCTTGTCTTGGAAATCAAGAAACACACTCTACAAATTTGAGTCTTTCCAACTAATAACTTCACTTATTAGAAATAGACTTTAACCACATCTCAAGCCTGATAATTACTGAAATCATACGACAGAAGATAGCGAGAAAGAAGAACTTGATTTCGTTGGTATTTTAAAGCTACAGGAGGTAAGTCTATACGGATTTATATTTAATTAAAATTTGTTGAAGTGTTATCTATTTTACATGCAGAAGATCCTGGTTTTTCTGCTATATGTAGTTTCCATCAGTGTACACATGCATCAAGTATGGAGTGATCGAATGCGAAGAGAAGCATTAGGTTTAAGCCTAGTCCGATTTTGATACTCACTATTGGAGCTAAAGCTCAAACGAATACATAAATATCAGAATTATAAATGAGCATTCCCTCGAGGGGTGAACAGAGAGCTTATTGTATTCTGCTTCTGAGTACTTCTAGTATTCGATTGTCGGTTTCTCTCTATCCTTTTCTTCTACTGTGGATTAAATCATGCTCCCTCTTTATTGTCATCTCTCCCATGTCTTCACTATATTGATCGAGATTCAAGTTGTCTGCAGAGGAGCTCAACCTTTATGCTTATTTAGGGCCATGGATCGGAATGGTTTTCTCAAATTAATCATGTGTGCTGATTCTCTGTTGTTGTTTCATTTAGGGGTGGGCGTTCGGTATTTCGGTTCGGTTTTTTGAAACTTCGGTCTTCGGTTCAGTTTGAAGTGTAGAAAAATCCGTAATTTTTATACTACGGTTCGGTTTTTAGTTTGGTACTTCGGTTCGGTACATCGGTGTTTATGTTTAAACCAAAGTTTATGGTAAAAAAAAAGCCCAAACAAGAAAATTTATAGCTTATGACTAACTAGGATAATTTGGTCCCCTCGACCACACCATAATTTGGTCCTCTCACTTTCCCATTTCTTTCAATTTTTTTTAGCTTAAACGAAATTAGTACTAAAAGTATGACTAATTACAGGAAATGAAACTATTCGCCCCCTTCGTACAGTCTGGTATTATCATGGCGGAGCTACAATCAGTAAAAGTTGATACTGGAAAACTATAATTGTATATATAAGTCAAATAGGAGTATTACTTGATATTTATTAAATCTTGAAAATTCTTAAACACTCTTAGCAAAATTATTGATTTCGTCACTTGGCATTGATGCAATTTCGTAACGTCTCAATTTAGATAATTGTGCTATGAATGATTTTTACACTGGGATATTTCATATATCAGTCTAAGTATATTACAACAGAAACGAAACTTGAGGATATAAATTATTTTAAGTGAATTCAACTTGTTTGACAACTAAGACCTTAACGTTGATCATGACAATACCAGACATTTTGAAGGAAAAATAAGAAACTCTATTAATTCCTCTTTCTCAAATCAAGCATGTCGTGCACTTTTGGTCTCGCACCTTTTGCAAACTATAATTTCGTTTGCAATGGTATAGATTGAGCACATTTAACTTTCAGACTTAGAGATTGTGCTGCTCTAATCAATCCATTAACAGACTTTATGTAACCTGGTTATGGTTTACTATAATACAAAAAGTAACGAACATTTAGGTACTTTCTCTATTCTGCAAAAGAAAAAATAGCAGAACATTTAGTTAAATCAGTCGATATGTAGAATTATGTTATTTACTGACAAGGGGTAACTTAAGAATTTAAGAAATATATGGCATATATATATATAAAAAAAAAAAAAAAGTCCCGAAGTTCCGGGTTGCCCGAAACCGAACCGAAGTTTTAAAATTTCTTAGACCGAACCCGAAGTACCGAATTAGTTCGTTTCGATATTTCGATTTTTTCGGTTCAGTACCCACCCCTAGTTCCATTAACACTAACCTTCTACAGATGACTTCTACCATATTAAAATTACAAATTAACACAAAAAGATTGTTATCAGCATAAAAAACGAGAAACGTGGTCTTGGTGAAGTTCAAGTAAACGGAATGACAGTTTACTTTACCAAGTCACATTTTAGCTTAGTCGTGTCACTCATAGGGATGATGCCTAATGCCAAACCTTTGGTTCTTTCGATGCTTAATGACAGTGTTATCTCCTTTTTCTTATTTGCTGAGCATCTGGCTGACAGCCGTTCTCCCAATACTCACATACCAACAGGCTTTTATATCAGAAGCAACAGCAAGTAAGCTCATATTACATATTACATATTTTCAAGGATCTGTATTCACTAGGTATCTTAATGCTCCTATCGCACTGAAAGCTTTCGGTCTGATGCATACGATTATCACACTGTAAAGGACCAGAAGCAACGGGGTAAAGTGAACATGTATAGAAAAGAAAATGATTCTGAACGTCATTTAATAATTAGGGCATCCAAAATCCTCAAAAAGACTTGAAAGTAAAATGTACAAGTTCGCCACTCACCCCCTTTATTATGTGACATAACAGAACAAGGGGCTTGGCAACAAAGTCACTTCATGTCTCTATAACAATCCCGCATTGCATATAAAACAAAAACCAGCATTCTGGACCTCTTGGTCCTCAAAAAAGAATCCGAACGTCACAGACTAAATTATTTTGGCACTTATGGACGAAGAGAACAAAAGAAAGTCACTGAAGTTTATAGTCTATCTAAGCTGCAGATTCCTTGGCAATCTTCTCTGCCTTGGCAATGACCTCGTCAATTCCACCAACCATATAAAACGATTGCTCTGAAAGGTCATCATATTTGCCATCCAACACTCCCTGGCAGAATAAATTAACAAAGCATTATCAGGATAGGCCCAATTGGCAAGAAAATTACATAACCAACAAACGGGGGGTAGTAAAGTTGGATACCAACTTCAATCAAGGGCGAACAGAAAAGGGGAGGAAGGGTGAACAACAAAACCTCCATACAAAAATTGAATCCAACAAACATACATCTCAAATTTTAAAGTCCAGATAACAGAATATGAACTGACAAATAAATTGAAGATTGATGAGATTTATTACCTGGAAACTGTTAATGCTCTCCTTCAAGTCGACATACTTTCCAGGGGCACCCGTGAAAACTTCAGCAACGTGGAAAGGCTGGCTAAGGAACCTTTGAATCTTACGTGCACGGGCAACCGTCAACTTATCATCTTCACTGAGCTCATCCATACCCAAAATGGCAATAATATCTTGAAGATTCTTGTAATTTTGAAGAACTTTCTGTACCCCACGAGCAGTATTGTAGTGATCCTCTCCCAAAATGTGAGGTGAGAGCATACGGGATGTAGAATCAAGTGGATCGACAGCAGGGTAGATACCCAGCTCAGAGATCTGGCATCCAAAGAAATGAAATGACCAAAGTTAAGCTAACTCCATCACAGGTGAAATGACAGAAGTTACAGCACAACATCAAAAAAGGGCATTACCTGACGGGACAAGACAGTTGTGGCATCCAAGTGAGCAAAAGTTGTAGCAGGAGCTGGATCTGTCAAGTCATCAGCAGGCACATAAATAGCTTGGACAGATGTAATAGAACCCTTCTTGGTGGTCGTGATACGTTCTTGAAGACCTCCGAGATCCGTAGCCAGAGTTGGTTGATAACCGACAGCAGATGGGATACGACCAAGCAAAGCAGACACTTCTGAGTTAGCCTATTTCAATATAACAAGCACACAGCATTAAGTGCCACGGTCAGGTTGTATAATAAAGCAAAATTTATACACGATGGAACCATAGAGGTAAACCAACCTGAGTAAACCTGAAAATATTGTCAATAAAGAGCAGCACATCCTGCCCCTCAGCATCTCGGAAGTGCTCAGCCACAGTCAAACCTGTAAGTCCAACACGTGCACGAGCACCAGGGGGCTCATTCATTTGACCGTATACAAGAGCACACTTGCTTTCACTCTGAATTTGTTGAAATCACAAAATGTCAGCAACATAAAGAGAGAGCACTAAAGAGGCAGGGCAAATAATTTTGATTGAACTAACTTGCTTGTCGCCTAGCTTGATGACACCACTTTCAATCATTTCTCTGTACAAATCATTACCCTCTCGAGTGCGTTCACCGACACCAGCAAAGACAGAGAAACCACCTGAATAATATAAATAAGCCAACCAACTGATCAGCACTTAATTAACTTTTATATGACCTCATAAGGAGGTTAAAAGAAACCAGTACTAAGTACTAACCATGTGCTTTGGCAACATTGTTAATCAGTTCCATAATAAGCACGGTTTTACCCACACCAGCACCACCAAACAGCCCAATTTTACCTCCCCTTTGGTATGGAGCAAGAAGATCAACAACCTGACCAAAAGCACAACCACCATGATATAGTTTCTCATCATGACTTAAAAGGAAATATCAGAATAACCAGTAGGGGATTTAGCATTTCGACATGGAGTGCTGAAATAGACCATCATAGACAAAAAACTGATGAAGTACCTTAATACCAGTGACAAGAATTTGCTGTTCAGTGGCTTGCTCGACAAAGGCAGGAGCTTCACGATGAATTGGCAAAAAGTGATCGGTTGCTACAATTTACAGATTAAGATGCAACTATCAGAAAAATTCTCATGAACAAAGTATTATAAAACGCATCCAACAGCAATTATGACTTACTAATTGGGCCCTTCTCGTCAATTGCCTCTCCAATGACGTTCATGATACGGCCAAGTGTGGCTCTACCGACAGGAACCTATCATCATAGGAAGGGTAAACCAGTAAGCCCAAAAAAAAAAATTAAACAAGAAGTCCAAGCTTAACTAACAGTACACAATCCACTCTAACGGAAAACTTGGACAAGAACAACAACAGCTAAAATGAAGATACTAAAACCAAAGCAACTAGAACACTACGACAAAGAAGCCAAAGTAGAGGTGTCAAGCCTCAGCATGAAAAAGAAAATAAAAATAAAAACAAAAATAAGAGAAAAATACTGCAGGAAATAGATACATGTTTGCTTTTCAAATCCATCATCCTATCAAAAAGGGAGTAATTAGGTGGGATAATATACAAGTGCAAAATTTTCATCCGGCACGAAGATTTTCAAATTCTGAAATAATTGACTGCACATGCCTGGCCTAAACCTGGATAAGGAAGGAGTGTTCACAAAACGATTCGATCTATATTGAATACATTTATCATTATGATCAGTCTCTATCTATGATGAATAATTTTTTATTTGATGGAAGAAAAGTTCATTTTTTGGTTATTAAAAATGTTGCTATTCTAACTAATTAAATCTAAAAGGAGTATTACACTATAAATAATCCTCATAATATTGGAGACGTTTAGGTGCAATGTGTCGAATGTTACAAAATGGATACCCCAATAAACTTGGGATTGAGATGTACTTTTAATAACGTCACCTTGTGTGCACCTCGATTAATTTAACAGGATACTTACTACATCCCACCCGCCAAGTACATGTAACTCTGTCCACATAAATCAGATAGATGAAAAAAATAACCTAGTGTATTTGCATTTGTTGGGATTTGTATGCAACCTCAAAGGTCTTAACCCACTTCATTGACCAGTAGGCCACACCCTTCACTGTAATTGATTGATGGATTGATTTAATCACTCTTAACAGACATTGAAAACATTAAAATGATCTCAAAATTTTCATTTTAAAGGACTATAATAATAAAACGATAGATCGCATTCATTAAGATCTGAAAGCACTTTCAATCTACACAAAAACGACTGCAAATAAAGCACAAAAATTTGAGAACTCACGGTGATAGGGGAACCGGTGTTAAGGACGCGTTGACCACGAACAAGACCTTCAGTACCATCCATAGCAATAGTCCTAACCATATTTTCACCCAAATGCTGAGCAACTTCAAGCACTAACCGGATCTGATTATCCAAAACCTCTAACGCCGTTAAAATCGGGGGCAATCCTTCATCGAATCTCACATCAACAACGGCTCCAATAACCTGGCACACTTTCCCTACTGCACCAGCACCTGTAAACTCATCGGTAATCTTTCCGCTCGATTCCGATGACTTTGGCGGCGGTGTTGATGACGGAGCTGCGGCGGAGGCGGAGGAGGTTGCGTACTGTACGGCGCGGTTGATGAGGAATCCGGTTGGGGATGCGCGTGATGATGCGCGTGTAGTGGATTTAGGGATGGAGTTTAGCGATCGGGAAATTGACCCGCCGCCGCGATGGGTGGCAGATGAACGGAGGAGTGAGGCGAAAAGCCTCCGAGACGCCATGGGTTAGGGGTGAGAGAGAGAGTGAAGAGTAGAGAGAAAGTGAGAAAGAGACTGCTAGGGTTTGTGGGAAATGTGAAGAGCTGATTTATCAACAGCCCACTCACTGTGGGGATCCGTTTTTTGGCGAATATTTTGGATGGCCTTATTAATTTGATTTGAATTACTGTATAACATATTAATGTAAAAATAAAGGATTGTGTCAAACACTAAATTTTTACTCCATCTTAAAAATAAAAGGCATGTAGATACGCGATAGATATGGGAGTCCTACGTGTATTTTGCTTCCATTAAATTGATGCCATGTGTATATTTTGTCCACACAAGCTATGGATCTTACCCAAATAACCCGAACCTATTCGGGTCTTATCCAAATAACTTGATCTGAGTTAAAATAAAATACATCTTCGAATTTTACACCCCTATTTTTTTTACCCTTTCGTATATCCACTGTAAAATCCTAATCGAACCATCCCAATCGTCGTTTTGCTTTCAACTACCACAATACACCATTTCTGGTGGTTCAAAGGTATGTTTATTACGATTTTTTCTTGTAGATTTGTTATTAGGGTTTTGATTGTTCAAGCTATGGGTTTTTTGATATTTAACAGTAAAATTTTGGGATTTTTCTACTCATTTTTTAAAGTCTCTTTTTTCTTTGTCTTTTTGGTTGTAGGGTATACCATGTCGGTAGACGAATACATATTTGTTCGTTTTCACCATGGTGGAACATTTACCGAGCCTCCAGAACTAAAATACATCACAAATATCGAGGTAAATGAATTCAATATTGACAAGGGCACTTTTCGCTTGTTGAAATGTTGTGTTATACTCGTGGGTTGGGGTATACTACTGTGGCTGGTTTCTATTATTTAAGCCCTAGGTCCAAAGAATTTGTCTTGGTTGAAAATGATGACCAGTTATATAAATAAAGAGGGTGTTTTAAACCTTTATGTATTGCATGTGGTTGATGGGTGTCCATAGGAGGTTGTGGTCCCAATGGAGTATTTATGTGGGCCAGGGGAGGATGGGGTAAGTAATGACTCATTAAATAGTGACTCTAGGGCAACTTTAGACAAATACATTGCCTGAAGAGGATTTCCCTCGTTCTGTTGAAGAGGACATTGAACCTCCAATTGAAGAGGTCGTTCTTTGAACCTCCAGTTGAAGAGGTCTTTCCTCTTTCATTTGAAGAAGATTTTGTAGAAGAATGGGTTGTTTTGGAGGAGGCAGATGGGGAAGAGTAAGGGTGGGCGTTGGGTACATCGGTTCGGTACTTCGGTCTTCGGTTCGGTTTGAAGTGTAGAAATATCCGTAATTTTTATAATTCGGTTCGGTTCGGTTCGGTTTTTTAGTTCGGTACTTCAGTTCGGTACTTCAGTTCGGTACTTTAGTTCGGTATATCGGTGTTTCGGTTTAAACCAAAGTCTATAGCAAAAAAAAAAAGGCCGAACAAGAAAGGGAAAGGAAAGGCAAAGTGCATACCTCTTCAAAGTCCAAAATAAAATTAACAAAGATACATCAAATTACCAAACATAAATGATTGAATACTCGTAATATCATATCGCGATGACTTAACATAAATGATTTATTCAAACTAAATGACGTTCAGCTAATTTATCATTTCCTAATGGATTTTCAGTTCAATTATTTAATTTTTTATACATTTTGCATTTAATCACTAATTTTACATTAAAATGAAATATGTAAAAAAGGGAGATTATATGAACCAATATAGGATTGGATAGCAGATTGAAGAGAAGAAAACTTCTTATTGTTACATTCTTTGAGTACCCCTGCCAATGCTCGAGTTATAAATTCTCTAGCAGCACCCCCTGTGATTTTTATATTTTCAAATCGAACTCTAAAAGAAAAAAAAGGGAAGAGTACAGATCATACCCCACTCGATGATTCGATTCGAAAGAAAAGGGAAGCGTGGAGGACCGGAGGGAATAAGAGTAGGACTGTTACTGTTAGCGGCAGAGTTGGAGCCTGGAGGGAATAGGAGTGAAATAGGGTATTTCATATTTGTGTAAGGGACTAAAGGAAGGGGTAACTTAGGGATTTAGGAAATATATGTAATATATAATGGTGGATGTATTTTGTTAATGGTATTCACAATTTTACAAAAAAAAAATCGATTTTTTCGGGTCCCGAAATTCCGGATTGCCCGAAATCGAAGACCGAACCGAAGACCGAAGTTTAAAAATTTATTGGACCGAACCGAACCGAAAAACCGAAGTACCGAATTAGTTCAGTTTGGTATTTCAGTTTTTTCGGTTTTGTGCCCACCCCTTGGGAAGAGGTTGAGGGAGGGTGGTAGAGAGGATGATATTGCTAGTAGTGAATCTGATCGGGATAAAATTCTTGATGAAGATGACACTGATGTGGATGAGGAATTAAGAGGCTTTAGAGATGAGAGGAGAAAGAAAAAAAAGGCAGGTAGAAGAAAGAAACAACCTAAAACTACTGGGGTAGCTATAGGGGAGGTTTGTATTGATAAAGGTTTTGAAGATATTGGGAAGAATAAAAAATGAAAATATGTTGGAAGATTAAGTTGACATGAGGACTTTATAGACAGTTTTGATGTTGGTAGTGATGAGGAGTTAGATGCAGATTTTGAGGAGGGTGTTGACTTGCCAAGCAGAAGAAAGATCACAAAGGTAAGGTATGATACAAATTGTCAATTTGTTATATTTGAATTAGGAATGATATTTGAGAGTGCTACACAGTTTAGGAAGGCAGTGACTGACTATGCAATTGAAAATAGAGTCCAAGTAAAGCTTAGACCCAATGAACATGATAGGGTAAGGGTGAAATGCAAATCCTAGAAGTGCAAGTAGGAACCGTTCGCTAGTGTGGATAGGGACTCTGGTGACTTCAAAATCAAGAAATACATCCCTTCCCACAAGTGCCAACCACTAAACACAAACAAGTTATGTAACTCTAAATTTCTGGCCAACAAGTTTAAGCAAGAAATTGTTGTTGCCCCTTACATAAGAATCTGCTAAATCCAAGAGCTAGTTAGAGAGTGGTTGGGGTTGTATATTGGTAGAACAATTGCTTATAGAGCAAAACAGTTGGTACTTAGGAAGTTTATAGGTGATTGGAAATTAGAGTTTGCAAGACTGTGTGATTATGCTGATAGTATCATGGCAACCAACCCTGGCAGCTCTGTGTTTATTAAAATTGATAGAGAATCAGAACCTGGGAAGAATTTATTTCAATATTTCTATGTCCGTTTTGATGCTATCAAGAAATGATGGATGGAAGGTTGCAGGAACATTATTGGATTTGATGGTTGTTTCTTGAAGGGTGCTTGTAAGGGTGAGTTTTTGGTTGCTGTAGGAAAAAATAGGAATAAACAAATGTACCCCATAGCTTGGGCTATTGTGCACCATGAGACAAAATACTCATGGAGTTGGTTCATATCTCATCTTATAGATAACCTGCAGTTGGGAAATGGTGAAGGCTTAACAGTGATGTCAGATATGCAAAAGGTAATCACTATTTGTTTCTTTTGTTTTTTTTGCTTTATTTATTGTTTCTAGAATGTCTTATTTATCTATTTTTCTCACTGTTTTTTTGTCACGACCCAACCTAGGGCCGCGATGGATAACCGGTACTAAGTGTCGATCATCGCTAAATCTACTAATAATCTATGAATTATAGAGATGAGCTGGTAACCTGGTTATGAATACATACATATTTACTGAAAACATAAAGTCTGGAAAGATGACAAAGCTATCACACGCTAATATATATAACATACTGACTGCACCACACAGGGACACATCTACAGGCCTCTAAGAGTGCTGAACTGAATATACAAAGGACGGGACAAGGCCCCGCCATACCTACTCGACATCTATATAACATACCAAAAGTAGTATACTCTGGAAGAGACGGAGTGACTCCAACAGCTGGTAGATAGCCTACTAACGTGGCCCAGGGTCTGATCTCTCTGTACCTGCGCGGCATGAAACGCAGTGCCCCAAAAAAAGGGCGTGAGTATGATATGTACAAAGTATGTAAGGCCTGAGCATATAATAAATCATAGCTGAATGAAACTGTAAGGCTGGAATATAAATGTGTAAATATGAGCTGGAGCATAGCAATGTAGTTGGAAATCTGAAGACGTACTAAACATGATCTGAATATAAACTGAAGTCTAGCTAAATCTTGAACTGAAGACTGAGCTGAACTATACTGATAAATAACTGTAATATGACTAATAACTGGTTACTAGAAACAGGAATTGATAGCTGTCAACTGATATTGATGCTAAGAACTGGTGGCTGATAACTGAGAACTGATAACTGGTACTGAGCTAAAACTGGACTGTTATCTGAACTGGTACCTGTCTGGTGTTATGGGCTATATCCCCCCAAATCAGGTAGCTGAACATCTGAACTAGTACCTGTCTGGTGTTATGGGCTGTGTCCCCCCAAATCAGGTAACTGAAAACCTGAACTAACCTCATGTATAATCATGCAGTGCATACTGTGGCTATATACGCGTATATAACAAACCTGGCGGGTGTTATGGGCTATGTCCCCCCCCAGCCAATAATATCTAATCTCTCTAGTCAGAGTGTGTGAATGACACCCGGTCACACTAGGTGTTTCAACTCCCGCCTGAACCAGAGGGGCTGTATCCCCCAGACAGGTAGTATCACATGCGACCGGACTGTGTGTCCAATGTCCAGCCTCTATGGGGGACTCCAGATCACACATAACATGATCACAATATAAGCATAAGCATGTATGAGGCATAACACATGTGGAAACAATATATATGGACTCAAAGGAATGATAAGAAAACTCAGGATAGAATTATAGACACAACATAGAACTCAGAATTTGTCCAACTCTTTGAATTTCTATAAAATTTTCGGCAGAGTTTCCCCTGAAACTGGATGATCCGCAAAAACAGAACCAACACTATACTATACACGGGATTGGATACCCGGATAAACTGATAACATAAACATGTTAAATGGATAACAAGATGAGACGACTGGATGACATAACAAATCCGCAAATAGAATGTCTGTACAGCACCACTGTCCTGCCTTTCGACCTAATTTTTGGAGTGTAGATCAAAGTGATAGACTTTATGATCTTCATAAAAATTTTAGATATATGTCTTAGGGTTCCAGGGAATCTTGAATCATATCAATATCAATTTTGTGCAAGGAGTTATGCTCAAATTACTAACAGCTGTCCGAAGATAAAAATTATTTTCCAGATTTGGAAACATTTTGTGCTACTGTTTTGGACATCTTTTACCGTGGTTCTTAGCACTGAATTAAGCACATATACGGTCACCTTTATGACATACAAGTTACCCACAAGAATCATAAATTTTGGAACTAAGAAAATCTTCAAAAGCTACAAGATACATGCCTTGCAAAAAGAAAGGTTTAGCCTTACATACATTTGATGTTTCTTGCTTCTAAACTTTGTTTATCTTGAATTCCACACCTTCTAAATCTTAAAAAAGCTATAACATATAATTTAGGTACTTTACTTAGCCATGAAGTAATTCTAAAACTCAAACTATAGACGAAATTGAAGGTAGCATAACGTTACCTTAATCGCGTAGAGCGTTTCGACGCAATCCATCTTCAATTTCGAGTTAAGATTGATGTTCTTTCTTCAAAATTATAAAAAATGGCTTCAAACTCATGAAAAAACCGTTTCTATCATGAGGTTTCTGGAAAATGTCGAGAAAGAGAAGTATTTCTCTTTTATAATAAAAACATTTCACTTCTAGCCCTCTTTTGCGCTTATGTCCCTTCTTCTAGCTTGACTTCTGATGCTCATATCTTTTTATCCAGACGTTGTATGAACAAACCGTCAAAAGCATTGGAAACTAAACTCCAGGACCTTCAATTTGGTATATCATATGTCTCTAAAAGACCTTATATAATACACAGAATTGATTGCTCAAAAAGCTTCATACAAGGCAAATTCTTAGTCGGTTTTTCCGCAACTTAAATCCGATTTTTTCCAAACTTTATATTCAACATATAACTGTCATATATGGTCTTATTATGACTTTAAACTCACTTAAATCATTCTTAACATATCATTAGAATGATATACCTCACTTTAGACATACGAGGTGTAACATTTTTAGGGTCTTATACCAAGCATAAGAGAGTTGTTACTTATGGCAGAGCAGAGGATGTGTGCAAGGCATATATGGTCAAACTGGTCCAAGGATTGGAGAGGGGAAGAAAGGAGAAAGCAGTTTCGGAAGGTTGCTAAAGCAAGCTATCTGGCAAAATACAACAAAGAGGTTGCAGGTATGAGAAAACTTGGCAAACCCAAAATTTGTGAAGATATGATGAAGTACCCAAAAGAGGTAGGGTGTAGGGCATTTTTTAAGGACCATTCTAAGTGTGACATAGTAGAGAACAATATGTGTGAGACCTTTAACTCCTGGATATTGGCTGCTAGGCATAAGAGCATAATTACCATGTTAGAGAAGATTAGACATAAAATCATGGCTAGGCATGTTAGTATGATTAAGTTTATTGACAGTTGGATTAATGACTTAACTCCAATGGCTAGGCTAATGCTAGATGAGAATAAGGACCATGCTAGAAGATGTGATGTTGTGTGGAATTGGGAGAATGGGTTTGAGGTCATGGATGATAAAATAAGGCATACTGTTAACCTTAGGACAAAGTATTGTGATTGTAATTTGTGAAGTTTGAGGGGAATCCCTTGTGCACTTGTTGTGTGTGCCTACTACTCCCTAGGACAAGATCCTGACCAACATGTAGAGCATTGGTATAGAAGGAAGACCTTCATCAAAGCTTATGAACACATTATTCAACCCATCCCAAACTTGGAGATGTGGTCAGAGGGTAACCACCCTATCATTGAACCACCACCTCCAAAGCCAATGTCAGGCAGGCCCAAGAAGAACAGGATGAAGGACAAGAATGAACCCAAGAATAAGTGGGGCAAGTTTTCTAAGAAAGGAGTTAAGATGACATGTTCAGTATGTTAACAAACTGGCCACAACAAATCTGGTTGTTCAATAAGGGTAGGAACTCATCATTTCTTTACTTTAATATGAACACTTCTCTGCTTTATATACTTCACAATTTTTCTAATGCTTTTATAGAGGGGAAATGGAGAATCTTCCAGTCAGCCCATACAAGCAAGTGCAGCAAGCACAAATACTGGAGCATATCCAAATATGCAGTCAGCTGGTGCAAACAATTGAGGAAGGGGCTGAGGAAGGGGTGTTGGTGCACCTATTAGGCCTATAAGGGGTATTTTTCCAGATGCACCTCCTCAAAACTGCTCCTAGAGGAAGGGCAACTGTTCCAATAAGGGTAGGAACTCATCATTTATGTATTTACTTTAATATGATGTATGTTTATCTCATCTATTTTAATACCTATCACTGACAAAATTATGCTTCTTAAAGAGGGGAAATGGAGAATCTTTAAGTAGTCAACCAACCCAAATAAGTCAATCAAGTCAGCCTACACAAGAAAGTACAATAAGCACAGACACAGGAGCAGTTCCAAATATGCAGTCAGCTGGTGCAAACAATAGAGGAAGGGGTGCTGGTGCACCTAGTAGGGATGTTATTCTAGATGCCCTTCTTCAAACTGCTCCTAGAGGAAGGAAAACTGTTCCGAGAGCTAGAGGAGCTTATGTTGGGGTAAAAAGAGCAGCCGGTACAGGAAGAGGTGGACAAAAAAGATCAAAAATTGTTAGATATGGGTGCTACACAAATCCTTCACTGGAAGGACTATGCTTAATGTAAGAAACACCTTGGCTTTGCAATTGTTCATTACAGATATGTTTCATGTAAAGATGTAATTTTGACTGTGTTGTTGACACTTGCAACCTGATATTTCAAGTCAAAGGGTGGTAGATCATGTGACAAGATGGAACAGTAGCACAAATGTGACTGAAGATCATGGTTTTAGGGCTCCAGGCCTTAGATGGAATGGTGGACCTGCTATAACAACTTCACAGTTGCAGTAGATGCGCGCGAATAAGAGAAACCAAGTTGGATCTTCATCTAGTGCATCTCAAGCTTTATCAACACTAAATAATTATGGATTGTAGGCTGTTAGGGATTTAGTCCTTTTTTTTGTGTCCAAAACAATACTTTGATTCTTTTTATGCACATATGCATTTTGTAAAGTTGTGGATTAGTTTATGCACTTGTGGTTCAAAGCTGATGTAATCCCTCCACCAAACTTGTGGTATTCTATTTTGGTAAACTGAATGCAAAGCTGTTCCAGAACTTGTGGTATTCTATTCTCTTCCAAAACTGTTCCAAAGCTTATATAATTCTTCTATTATTGTGTGTGTTAAGATTGCAAAAGGCAAAACTGTTCCAAAACAATTCCATTACATTCACAAAGGTCAAAGACCACAAATTACATGGAAAAAAACCAACAAAAAACTGGACATACTAATGCTTCAACATAAACATCAATATTTACATGCAGTAAACCAATATACAAAACAGGCCAAGGCCATTAAAACAACAAGAAAAAATAGAAATTTCTTTGTTTTTCTTGCACAATCACGTTGTTCATCAAAAGCCTTCACTTTCTTCAGTAAGTCCTAAATAACCCTATTTTTTTGAGTAGAAAATTAGTCGCCAAACGACCTAAAATAGTTACACCCGCATTGTTCTAGAACGGTAAAAAAAATTAATTAGTCACACAAAAATAGAAAAAATTGAGTAAATAATGCAACCCATTTGGTGTTACTCACTTTGTTGATTTTGCAACAAAGGAACCTTCTTCCTGAGTTAGAAGTAGTCCATGAAATTTTTAGTTCACTTAATCGACCACAATGACATTAGTCAACTTTTTCCATGATATGATTCTTCACAAATTTGAACTCAATCGAGAAAGAAAAAGTTGAAGTCAATCGGGAGCAATTACTTGCTTCTTCTTTAAATCCGACAAGAAAAAATCTTCAATTTTGACTAAGAGATGAAGAAATTTGGGATTTGGTGTATTAGATAAATTAGGGTTCATGTTGGAAGAGAGATGAAATGGAAAAGGGGATAATATAGGGAGGGGAATGATTTTTTAACTGTTGGGAGAATCCAACTCAACCTTTGTTTACACTCTCACGCGCTGTTTTCAAGTGTTACACACGTTATTTGCCTCGTCAGCTTGTAGTATTTAAGCGACACAGTATAAGGTATGTTGAAGTGTTCAAATAGAACACACCTAAGTTTAAGTCTTAAAGTGAAAAGCCAGAAAAAGTTTAAGGGGCTGCCGATGTATTTTGCCAAAAAATAAAAGAAATAAAAATTTATATTTATCAGCATATATTTTACATGTTGTAATAGGTGATGTATCAAGGTTACAAATTTTATACTATAATAAATTTAGAGGAATTTTTATAGTAATAATTTATAAATTTGAATTCGTAATTCACTCTTAATAATATAGTCTATATATTATTCCTAACTCATTAGCACATATGGCACACATATGTGTCGAAAAGCCAAGAGCCCGGAAAGATCTCGACAATGAATAATTGTGAGTTGGGAATAAACATTCTCTCTAGTTTTTTTTACTCGTTTTACAACCATATTTCAAGTATTATTACCGAAATTTTCGAACACACAAATAAGAAGCTTTTGCTTATTTGTTTCGTTATTTTGCTATCGGCAATTGTCTTACTTATCTTGATGATTAAAATTCTTAATATATTTTTATTGTTTGTGGCTTAAATAAAAATTTAATTGGTTAATCTATTAAGTCGATTGATGTGTGTTGGTATTTTACCTCTACATATAGCTTTTTATGAGAATTATGTTGCCTTAAGCTAATATTTGTGAGCAAATCATATATAAATTCTTTTTGTTTCAGGATATTGGTGCTTATGCGAGCTAAGGAGCCAAAGGGAGTCAAAAGATATGCTTTGGACTCAACCTAAGAAACTAGAGAAAAGCAAGGCAAAATGATATAGGCAGCCGCCGAAATATCGGCTAAATCAAAATAGACGGCCGCAAATTTTTATGCGTCAAATCTGATGGAGACAGAGGATTCAACAAAGGACTCGGCGGTGACACTCAGTAGTTATAGAAGCAGATCGGCGACTGCCGAATAAATGAAAAAATCTAATAATGTGATCGTATAAAAATTGGCTCGAAGGCCGATGATCACACGTACTTCCACTTGCCAAAGAAGGAGCATGGAAGATTCAGTAGAAAAATCGGTTCTCCGATGATCCAAATAGGTGAAAGGCACAAGTTGAGGAGTATCGTCGCCTGCCAAATGCTATGGGCGGCTGCCGATAATTCAATTTTTTCTCATAATAGCCATGGAAGGGCAATTTTATAAATAAGTCTTAACTTATCAATGTAGTAGTATAAATAGGGGCGGATTCATGGTGCACGAGGTGGTTCACGTGAACTCATAGTACCCCGAATAAACTCGGTATATGATGTACATATTTCTAAAAATAAGTTTTATACAAGCTGTGTGAACCCATGGTCTAAAAGGTTCAATTGGTTCACTGGTTGGTTGCTCAGCTTTTAAGCTTGACACAAGGGTTCGATTCCCAACAGTTTCAACTTTTTCAGTGTCTGTTTAATTATACTTATATTTTAAGCTTCAGACAACGAACACATTTCTCATTCTTAAAGTAATATTTACTTTTTTGTCTAACACATTCCAACATTTTGTTCCGTTCCTTAAAATTTTATTTTTCTTATCTAGTGGTGACTGGTGAACTCATTCTCAAGAAATTCTAGATCCACTTTCGAGTATAAATAGTACAATAGGCCCTTAAGGCATATATCTTTGAATACAACAACTTTTGTAAAGGGTTCCTAGTAAGACAATGGGTTAGAGAGAGAAGCTCTCTTCCATCACTAGGATGCTTAACAAGTTTCTTTTTTCAATGAACAAAAGTTTTACTTAACAATTTCACCTTTTTTAGATCTAACTCCTTCCTAAAAAGATATTGCAAATCTGTAGTCTTCCTTACCATCTGCTTTCTTTTGATTGTGCTTAACTAAAAGACGAGCATGACAAATGATCTTCATAATAAATCCATCTCAAAAAATGTTCTCTCTTATCACTATATGACTGAATACCAAGACATAGAAATGTTAGAGGAGGAACCACCGAGTTTCGAAAGGAAAATTCAAGAGGATAATGTTAGGGATGATCAACCTATAAAAGAAACCACTAACATCTCTTTGAACCAAGGAGTATGGAGTAATCAGATCCTACTTACATCTCTTAGATCTAATCAAAATAAGGAAGGAATACAAGAAAATATAGATTATTACGACTCCTCGGATGAATCTGATAATGAGAAACAACTAGAAAACTATATTCCAATCTCAAAAGCAAATAAAAGAAGGATATATAAAACCTGGTCACATGCTATAATAGTTAAATAATTTGGTAGGAGAATTGAATTCAAATTCTTAAAGCAAAAGCTTTATGCGATCTGGAAACCTACTGAGTTTTTGTCTCTAATTGATTTAGGAAACGACAATTACCTCATAAAATTCCTAGATGAAGACAATTACATAAAAGCTCGTCACAATGGACCTTGGTTCATTGGTAGTCAGTTTTTATCAGTAAGAGAATGGGAGCCAAGATTCGTATCATCCTTGGCATCTTTAACATACTCAGCTATATGGGCTAGGCTTCCAGAACTGACACGACCCGAATTTTCGGCTAGGCCGTGGGGCACCCGACATCCTCCCCTAGACCCGTCGGGCGAACCCTTTTGAATTGAACTCACAAAAATACCCATAAAATCAACTTGCAGATAAGAAATAAGGCCTAAAGAGACATGAACATAATTATACATAAGTTGTACAAAAGAAGATACAACTGACTACCCAATGTACTAAGTTTAGGGCAATCCAGACAGATATCTAAGAATACAAATGAAGTATAAACATCGCATGAAGGGGGGAAAATACAACTGAGATAATAAACGTAAAATTGGTGGCCATACTGAACAAAAGTTGGCTCATACTGGCAACTGAAGTCGTCTTCGCTCCTCAATAACGTGGCAAACTCAATCCTGGAGCGAACCTACCGAAACGAAATAAATGGACAAGAAACAAACAGAGGGTGAGTCGAAAGGACTCAGTAAAATGGGGGCTGGCTAGCCACCTCAAAGAAACAGATATGCTAGCCAGGGAGAAGAAAAGCAGATAAATCAAATTCACCTTATTTCAACTATAAAAAGGCAGAACCAGGTAATAACTTGAAACACTTATGGAACCATAAACTCATAAACAACTAGGGACCTGAGATGGACAGAACCTATAGGTATCCCGAACATATCAACAATCAGAAATACATAACACATATACAAAACATCGCACTATAATCACGCAATACACAACAACTGGTGCAATGAAATGGAATGAATACAGTATGATGCAATGGGGTCACATGTTCCCGTAATCCCGTCCCGAAGCGGAATACTCCTGCATTCGAGGGGAATACAATCTAATATCCAACTGGGGCGGAATACTCCTGCACCCGATATAATATAAATCTCAGGCGGAATACTCCTGAGCTCAGTCTATGACATAAGAGCGGAACACTCCTGCTTCTGGGGCGGAATACTCCTGCACCCAATATAATATAAACTTGAGGCGGAATACTCCTGCACTCAGTATATGACATAAAAGCGGAATACTCTTGCTATTGGGGCGGAATACTCCTGCACCCGATATAATATAAACCTGAGGCAGAATACTCCTGCCCTCAATATGATGCAAGGATGATGCAATAGTAACCCTTCACCGGCGCAGGACCCTCATCGACAACCAAAAAGTATATATCAACCTCACAGCTAGAGTACAGTGCTTCTATGCTCAATGTAATACCAACAACAAGGCATAACATATAATACACAACGTACATTCAAAACTAAGGCGTAATAAGTACGTCTATCGACAGCTACACACGTAAGGAATACGTGGTAGAATATCCACTAGGCCAAAGGCCACCAAAGAAATAGATATAATTACTTGTCTCGTTCAAAAGTTAACACAGTTACTCAACAACCAATTTGTCCTTTGGATTCACTGCCAAATGATCCCGCTCTATTCAATAAGAAGAAAAATAAATCAAATAAGGGTAAAGACTTCATTCCTTACATCTTAGAACAATCCGGTTAGGAACCCGACACCCGATTCACATAGGCAAAATGCAGTCCAGGCCTATGTACATGGTTCAAAATCACATAATCAAACTCTTAATAAATTATATTTATGGGTTGCCCATAACTCCTTGAATTAGAATATATAATCAATTCCATTATCGGGGTCCAATTAACCCTTTAAACTATCAATTTAACTTATTGGAACGATGTATACTATCCCAATTTCTACCATTAAAATATATTCAAACACACGTAATAAATTGAAATAATGAATTAACATCATTTCCTGAATGTTTTGGAGTGAAAATTCTATTTTTCTCCTTCTCCTTTTCCTTTCCCTTCTCTATTTTCTTGCTTTTGTTTCTGCTTCATTTCTGTTCCTTGTTTCTCTTTTTGTTTCTGTTCTTTCACAATAAGCTAAGGGATTTTATATCCCTTAGCCGCCTTTTTTGTTTTTTTATCTTTTCCTTTTTTTTTCATTCCTTTTCTTTAATCTTTTTTTTTCGTGAAGAAAATCAAAACGGAACTCTACAAAATTTGGAATGATCCCAAATTTCTCAAGAAAGTTATACAAAATTTATGTGATGTACTCGCTAAGACGGAACTCATATCTGATTTCCGAAAGTCAAGATACGAATTAAATGGAAAAGATCAAATTCTTTAACTTTCGGCATTTTAACGAAAACTATCTGAACGACCTCGGAATTCACTTCCAAAAGTTAACACAGGTCAAAAATAACCATACTAACCTAACAATGCTTTCAGATTTTGAATCGGAGCTCATTCGCCAAAATCGAGCTCGAAAACCTCTTTTTAAAATTTACCGACAACAAAAACTGAAACCTTCTTCCGATACCTACCAAACGAGATCCGATTTAGCTCAAATTTTACAGACAAGTCCTAATGGGCCTTACAAAGATTTTAAAAGTATCAGCACGTCAATCGGAGTCTTAACTCCCGAAATGACTACTTAAGGTCGTTTCATTCCTACATAATTCAATGACTATGAAATTTTACAAAGAATTGGGGGAGTCCTGGGAAAACTAATTAGAATCAATGCTTGTACGTTCTCAACCCTTAGGGGAAAATATGAAAGATTGTGCATAATAGTGCCAATAGAGAAGCCAGTTAAATCTTACGTTATGATAGGAAAACATTACCAAAAAGTAACTTATGAAGGATTCAATATGTTATGTACTAATTGTGGGATTTTAGGTCACAATAATCAAAGTTGTCCAAAAAGCATTAGGATTAATCAAAACTCTAACGACAATCAAGCTCAGGATCGTAACAACTTGCAAGAAGTCACTGAAAAGATTGAACAATGGACTTTAGTTACGAACCAAAGAAGAGCTAAAGGAACAAGGGATGCTAAAGGCATAGGAAACAATTTTCAATCTCATCACCAGACAAGTCTTAGAAGAGCATGGAAGGAGGCTATGGAAGAACCATCAATGGAAAATGCAAAACAACCTAAGCCAGCTGGAAAACCACCTCATCTCAATCAAAAACTAGAGTTTAGGAAAGTCTCACCAAAAAAAGATGCAGTGGCAACAAAAACTAGGGATAACACAGTGGGTAATACTCAAGAAACAAAGACAATCTCCCCAAGCTTGAGTACCAAGGCATCTATGGGGAACTCCAATCGTTTTGACCTTCTAACAAGTCCCCTCAGCAGCTTAGTGAACCAAGGAGCTTCAAATGAAAAGCAAGATTGCTGCAGCCAAGAAATCAAATCACAAGCTGTTGCGAATAATGAGCCCGACAACTTAAATATTTTTTTACCCGGACAATTAAATGAGAGAGATACATTTAATGCTTATAACTCTAGGACAATAAGTAATGAGCTTGAAATGGGAGAAATCAGTACAAATAATCTAGAAATTAAGTACACGCATGTCCAAATCAGTCCTCAAAAGCTGAATGAGGTCAATAAACAATTAGTTAATATAGGACAAATCTTACATCAAACATTAAATATGATGAGCAATGTAACGAGCTCTAGCTCTGAGCAAGGAAACCAAATCAATCTCAGTCTCAAATCAAACACAATAGATATAATGATGGAGGATGAAACAGAAGTGTACCAAGAATCTTTAGTTAAATCATCTATACATAAAAGCCAAGATAATGGAATAGAAACTGGAAACAAAATAAGTAAATTACAATATCTAATTTAGAATTTTCAAAAGAACAAAATGCCAAGGTACCAACCAATGAACTACAATGGGAGATATCAAAGGGAAATGAGGTTCACTTGGACAAGGAATCAAAACAACAACAATGCAAAGAACAATACAAATGCACCAAGGAGCCCTCCCAACTTCAACAACCACAGGAGACCCAGAATCTTCACGACACAACTTATGCCTCTGAACCATATCATCAATTCATGGCTAGAACACGGGCTATCGAGGCACACACTGAGCATACCTATCATGATGAACGAGGAAGAGATAATAATAAGGATATGCGACCCAAGCTACCTAGCAGATATAGTATCAACAGGGATGACGATTGGGATGGAAGAACTAGCCACGAATCCATGGAATGCACCACTACACAACCACCCACCACTACCCACTTTCTTCCCAATGCACAGACAAATTTAATCACCATGGAGTCATCAAACTTGGAATGCATCAACTCACCCATAAATAACTTTGATGCACTTAACTGCACTCCTTTACCAAACACATAACAACCATGTGCAGGAGAACAACTACCAACAAGTCCTAATAATACCTCTACTTTCTCTTATCCACCACTATAAATTCCACCAAATCAACTACCAGGAATACCAACCAGTGATGATACCAACTCCGGGTTATTTGGGAAACGAAAATCAAGCAGGCGCAAACAAAAACAATCTAGTTCAACAACTCAACTTGATGCAAGAGGAAGGAAACTCAACATCAACATCAACAAGAGTATCATACATGATGTTAAGGGAACCAACAACAATGGTGTTCAAAGAAAGGGAAGGAAAAAGACACAACTTGCACTTCCCACTGATTTTAAGGAAGTGCTCGCTAAGTATCAGGACCTTAGAGCCTTCAGCAGAGTTCAAATACGGAGTGATCATGGTCCCAACAATGTTCGAGAATCATTGGAGTCTTAATGCACCATCAAACAGGGTGGGAGTATCGAGCTCGAACATGGTTATCAATGTTTGACTATAATAAGTCAGTTTTGGTAGCTCTCTTGGAGACAAAGATGGGGGATCATCATGCCTTGGTAGATGAGTTTGGCTTTAACAACATGATACAGGTAAGGGCTCAAGGAGCATCAGGAGGCATTGTAGTGATGTAGAATGCAGCTGAAATCATCATGGATCAGATTGGTTCAACCGACTAGGTGATACACGCCATGATTAAGATAATTAATAACCCTAACCCTAACCCTTGGTATCTAACAGTGTTGTATGCTAGTAACGATTTTAACGATCGTTTAATTTTATGGGAAAACTTAAAAGTTGTTGCAAATAATTATAAGGGTCCTTGGTTGATAACGGGGGATTTCAACGAGGTTACGCAAGCCTCGGAAAAATTTGGAGGTCGACCTATAAACTATCAAAGAGCCTCTAAGGTAATAGATTGCATTAACCATTGTAGTTTTTTAGATCTAAGGTTTAGGAGTCCTAAGTATACTTGGACAAATAAACCTAACAAAAATAATAATTTAATTATGGAGCGATTAGATAGGTGTTATGCAAATTCTAATTGGATTAATATGTTCCAAGAGGCTCATGTGTCGCATCTAACTAGGACTCACTCGGACCACTGCCCTATTAAATTAGATTTAATTAAAAAAATTGCTAAGAAGAGTAACATTTTTAGAATAGAGACAATATGGACATCACACCCTTCCTTTAAAAATCTAGTCCAGGATACGTGGGGAAACAGAGTTTATATTCAAGAAGCTACAAAGGGTTTTACTGAAAGAGTATTAATTTAGAATAAGGAAGTATTTGGAAATATTTTTAAAAGAAAAGAGACATTATGGCTAGATTAAGAGGAATTCAAAAATCGCCAAGTTATATTTACAGTGGTTTCTTAAGGAATTTAGAAAAAGACCTGTTGAATGAGCTTAATGAGATTTTAAGATTAGAAGAAGAATTTTTGAAGCTTAAATCGAGAATTCAATGGCTTAATTATGGAGATGCATGCACAAAATTTTTTCACACTACAACTCTTCATAGAAGAAGGAAAAATCGTATTCTTAGCCTTAAAGATGAAGAAGGCAATTGGTTTTATGACCAAGATAATATTATGAATAATATTACAAGTTTTTAAAACACCCATATAATACAAATCATGTTCAATCAAGGCTAAATCATACTGAGGTTTATCAAATAGCAACTATTAATGATAGTCAAGCAAGGGTTATGAATAGGGATATTTCTATCTCAGAAATTAAGCAAGCTATTTTTTCTTTCAAGTCCTATAAAGCTCCAGGGCCGGATGGAATTTATCCTTTCTTTTACCAAAAGTATTGGAATGAAACAAAATATATGATTATTAAATTTTGCCTAGGTACTTTTAATAGTAAATAATGGACGAAGACATGAACCATACATACATTTGTCTAATACCTAAAGTTCAAAATTCTGAATCTATTAAGCAATTTAGACCCATTAGTTTGTGTTATACGGCTTATAAAGTGGTTACTAAGATTATAGTCAATAGAATTAGAGCTTTCCTTCCTAAAGTAATCCACCCTAACAAGCTTCCTAAAAGGTAGACGAGCATCGGATAATGCTATTATAGTGCAAGAAGTTTTAAAATATTTTAACTCTATAAATGGGATAAAAGGTAAAATGATAGGTTAGATTGATCTAGAGAAGGCCTTTGATAAATTGGAATGGTCGTTCATTAGATTCACGCTTCTATCACTCAAATTCCATAAAGATCTTATTGATTTTATAATATAATGTATTTCATCTTCTATAACTTCAATTCTAGTGAATAGGAATAAAAGTGATAAATTCAAGCCAACAAGAGGAATACGTCAAGGAGACCCTCTTTCCCCATACTTATTCATAATATGTATGGAAATGCTATCTAGATTTATTAACTATGATATAGAATGCAAGAGATGGAAACCAATTAAATTATCCCGAAATAGCCATTTTCTATCGCATCTTTTCTTTGCCGATGACTTAATTCTTCTAATGGAAGCCAACAAATCAAATTGTGATATCTTAATTAATACTCTTAATAAATTTTGTGAGACATCGGGGCAAACTATAAATTTCTCAAAGTCTAGGATTATTTTTTCTAAGAATACTCCTAACTTAGAAAAAGAGTTCATTAGTAATTATCTTGCCATGAAGCAAACTAGTGAAGTAGGGATGTACCTAGGGTTCCCTATTATTAAGGATAAGATCTCAAAAAGGCACTTCCAATTTATTATAGATAGATTAAATAACAATTTCAAAGGATGGAAAACCAATTTTTTAAATGTGGCGGGTAGAACAACACTAATAAAATTGACTCTAGCTGCCATCCCAAACCATGTCATGCAGATTTATAAGCTCCCAGTAGCTACTACTAATGCTATTGACAAGGTTCAAAGAAATTTCTTATTGGGAAGTACTGCTATTAAGTGAAAATGTCATCTCATTAATTAGGAAAGTATAACCAAACCTAAGGAGAGAGGAGGTTTAGGCCTATATAATACAAGAGCAAAAAATGTATCGCTCTGTGTATCGATGGCCCGGCGTTTGAAGAAAGATAAGGACTCAGTATGGTGTCAAGTGCTATCAGGTAAGTATGGAGGTAATTCTATTCAAACTTATGCTAATTCTCATATTTGGAAAAACATTAGCCGAGGGATAGAAGTTTGCAAACTATGAACTCAATGGATGATAGGAAATAGGGAAAGTATTAATGTATGGTATGATAACTGGATAATGCATAGCAATTCCCTTAGAAGTAGTATAGAGGGTCCTTTAATGAAGCATGAAGAAAACTTGTTAGTTAAGGATATCATCATCAATAATAATATCAATTTAATTGGTTTATCTTTTGATTTCCCTGATAATATTACTATTAAGATTAACAACACTCATATTCAGCAAAGTCTGCCAGCGGTAGATAGTTTAGTTTGGAAATAGGGCCAATTAGGGAACTTTAATACAAAATTTGCGTACAACATCATTACTAAATATGTTGATCAAGACATGATTGCTAACCAACTGAATGCTAACCAATATAGGTGGTTATGGAAAATGAATACACTGAATAAATTTAAAAACTTCCTTTGGTTGGCAATTCAGCATAGAATAGGAACTAACAATCTTTTTTTTTTTGCAGAAATATTATTCAATCTGATAGATGTAGTGTATGTAATACTGAAGCAGAAGATGTATACCATATGTTTTTTAGATGTAGCTTCCCTAAGATCGTTTGGAGACAGCTTGAAACAACCTTGGTCAGTCGTTTCGGGAGATAGGACTCCGATTCGCGTGCCAATAATTATAAAATCTTTGTAGGTCTATTGGGACTTATCTGTAAAATTTGAGCTAAATCAGACCTCGTTTGGTAGGCATCGGAAGAAGGTTTTAGTTTTTATTTTCAATAAATATTAAAAAGAGATTTTCGAGCTCGGTTTTGGCGAATGAGCTCCGATTCGAAATCCCAAAAGTGCCATTAAGTTCGTATGAATATTTGTGACTTTTGTGATTTTTCGAAAGTGAATTTCGATGTTGTTCAGCTAGTTTCCGCTAAAATGCCGAAAGTTAAATAATTTGACTTTTTTCCATTTAATTTGCATATTGAGTTTCGTGCGTCCGATTTGAGATCCGCCTTAGCAAGTATGTTACATATATTTTTTATAACTGGTATGCAAAAGTTGGAATTATTTCGAGTATCATAGAGTACCGTTTTAATTTTCGATTAAGAAAAGAAAATATAAAAGTAAAAGAAAATAAAATAAAAGAAAAAGGAAAAAGGAAAAGAAAGAAATTGAAAAGTTAGGCAGTGGGGGTAAAAGCTAAGGACGAGAAGTTACAATATGAACAGAAACATAAAAGTCGTACAAAAATATAAAACGAGAGCGCGAAGGAGAAAGAAAAAAAATTCCAAAAAATAAGAAAAGAGCCGGAGAAAAGTAGAATTTTTATCCTAAAACATTCAGGTAATGATCTTAACGCATTGTTTTAGTTTATTACGTGTGTTTGAATATATTTTGATGGTAAAAATTGAGATATTAGACATCGTTTTAAGAAATTCAATTGATAGTTTAAAGGGTCAATTGGACCCCGATAATGGAATTGATTATATATTCGTTCTCAGTGAGTTATGGGCAACATATAAATATAATTTATTTGGAGTTTGGTTATGTGACCTTAAATCCTGTACATAGGCCTGGCCTGCGTATTGCGTATGCGAATAGGGCATCAAATTCCTAACCGGATTGCCCTAAGATGTGAGGAATGAAGCCTTTAGCCTAATTTGATATATTTTCTGCTTATTGAATAAGCAGGATTGTTTGGCAATGAATCCAAAAGATAATGCGGTTGTTGAGTAACAATGCTAGCTTTAGAACAAGGTAAGTGTTTATATCCATTTCTTTGGAGGCACCTGGCCTCGTGGATTTTCTACCACGTGTTCCTTACGTGTGTAGCTGCCAATAGGCGTACTCATTATGCCTTAGCTTTGGATTTACATTGTATATTATATGTTATGTCCTGTTGTTGGTATTGCATTTGAAGATCTGAGCATTGTACTCTGGCTGTGAGTTGGCATCTACTTCCCGGCTGTCGATGAGAGTCCCGCGCCGGTGAAGGGTTATCATTGCATCATATTGAGGGTAGGAGGATTCCGCCCTATGAGCAGAAAGATTCCGCTCCATTGCATCATATTGAGGGTAGGAGGATTCCGCTCCATTGCATTATATTGAGGGTAGGAGGATTCTGCCCTAGGAGCAGGAGGATTCCGCTCCATTGCATCATACTGAGGGCAGGAGGATTCCGCCCTAGGAGCAGGAGGATTCCGCTCCATTCATTTGGCACATGTGACCCTTCGCATCATATTTCATTTCATACCATCGTGCAGACTTGTGGTACATAACTACTGTTCTGCTTACACGTGCATTACTTATTTGTTGATATGTTTCTAGCTCGTATTCCTGGTTGAGTTTATGATTTCATACGTGTTTCCAGTTATTATCTGGCTCTGCCTTTTTATAATTTAAATAAGAGAAATTTGGTTTATCTATTTCTTCTCCCTGGCTAGCCATCCCATTCTTTGAGGTGGCTAGTCTGCTCCACTTATTGAGTCCTTTTGACTCACCCTTGTTTGTTGTTTGTTTCTTGTCTATCTATTTCTTTTTGGCAGGTTCGCTCCAGGATTGAGTTCGCCACGTTGTGAAGGAGCGAAGACGACTTCAGCTGTCAGGGCGAGCCAGCTTTTATTCCGGATGGCCACCTGTTTATTGTTTATTATTTCAGTTACATTTTGCTCCCTTCAGGAGGTATTTGTCTTCTTTTGTACTCTTAGATGTCTAGTCTGGATAGCCCTAAACCTAGTATGTCGGGTAGTGAGCTGTAATTTTTTTTGTACAGCTTAGAGGTATCAGTATGCCTGTGTTTTTTTTTTAAGTCTTGTCCTTATTTTTAAATTATTATATTTATTTTCCTAATTTAATTGGTAAGGGTTCGCCCGACGGGTCTAGGGGAGGATGTCGGGTGCCCGCACGGCCTAACCGGATTCCGGGTCGTGTCAGTTGGTATCGGAGCCCAGTTTAGAGTCTATCCAGACTAAGACAGTGTCTAGTAGAGTCTCGCTGATGGGTACCTAAATGTCCGTCCTTATCTACGAGGGGCTAGCTGATGGGTACCTAGACGTCCGTCCTTATCTACGAGGGGCTATGATGGCATTTAGGAAGTTTCACTTCCTTCTTTTCTGATCGTGCGTCGGTCTAGGATGCAAAAGTATTTTTGCTAATTCCTTTGTGGTAATTGTGAACCCTCGTGCGACAAATCAGCAAACTATATGAGTTCAAGACGAAGCAGTCTAGCATGGGGCTAGCACTGACGAAGCCCCAAGAGTTTTGATTGTGCTGACGATTAAGTTACGGAGGCCTCAGCTGTACGAGCTCGCGATGGGTAAGGGAGCAGGGCCTTGTGGTTCCCTTGGCTCTCTACGATGCTTTCACGAGAATCTTGGTGATGCAGATACCGCAAGAACCTATTATTCGCTAGGTAGCTTATCAGATTGCCGCAGATGCAGATGTTCGGTTTCAGGGAGCTCCTATTCCAGTTCTTAATATAGACGCAGTAAAGTATGTTCCGGAGGCAGCATGTGTTGTGCCTCTAGTTATTATGGTTGGTTAGCTAGGTCGAGTAATGGCTCGGTCCGGGTATCTGAAAAGGATGCATTATTTTACCCAACTAAACCTTCCGATATTCTTAAGCCATGCATCAGATGATCCTTGTGTAACTTTTTTTTTTTAAAATAAAATGATGTCAGCGTATCCTTCAGGCTCTTGATTATATCGAGCGGTATGATGTTGATTATTCTGCTTTCCAGTTTCAAGGTCCAGCCTTAGATTGGTGGACCGCTATTTTATCAGCTAGGCAAGGCTTGCCTAAGCTGACTTGGTGCGATTTTTCTTGTCGATTCATGAAAATGTTCCTTTCGTGCAGCAAGCAAGATGAAAAGTGTCGCTAGTTTTGGGTTGATTGGATAAGGTAGCCTATTTGGTTCATAATATGAGATTTGGTTCTTTAGGATGGCCGGATATGCATTAAAACTAGTCCGTGAGCCTTTCGGGAGATTCAAGGATTTATTGATGACCTTTTTTTTCCCTTGAGATCCCAGATGGCTTGAGAAATTGAGGTTGGAACTTCATTTGATGTCGTTGTTGATATTTCTCAGAGGTATTGCGCATACCATAAGTTAGAGAGGGAAGAGTTAGAGCGGGAGAGCAAAAGATCCCACGGCCCTGGTGGGCACCATGGTACCTCATTTGGGGGTAAGAGTTCTGATTATTTTGGGAGGTCACCTGCCAGGTTATCTCAGCTTGTAGAGCGTGACTCTCAGAGTGTGCGAATAGCTCATCAAGATTAGACTCAGTTTTCTCTTTGTTGCCATCAACAATCTGTTCTGCTTCCATTTTCAGCAGAAAGGTTTTATCATTGTCATGAGTACTAGTTATCTTTTGAGGAGTTTTCCCTTACTCCGGCAAGTAGGCAGTCGTCCTTTCTCTCGTCATCAGGCACCTGCACAGTCGCAAGGGATTTCATTTAGATCTCAATCAGCCAGAGAAATGCTACCATCCAGTAGAGGTTGAGAGCGCGGTGGCAGTGGTTCTTCAGAAAGTGATTATCAGGGTAGTGGCTTAGCTCAGCTGCAGAGGCAGTTCTATGAACTGCTAGTCTGGCAGGATGTTGAGGTATCCCATGTAGTACATCCATGTATTTCTTCTTCCATTATATGTGAGTAAGATTTCATTCTTCTGATTGGTCTGGACTTCATTTATTTTACCATGTTTCTATGGCTTCTTTGGATATTGTTTCTATTAAGAATCGGTTGCGGTAGAGGGGCGAGCTATTGGTATGATTTATTCCTGGCATTTATTTTGCATTTTGCTCCCTTCAGGAGTTATTTGTCTTCTTTTGTACTCTTAGATGTCTAGTCTGGATAGCCCTAAACCTAGTATGTCGGGTAGTCAGCTGTAATTTCTTTTGTACAGCTTAGAGGTATCAGTATGTCTGTGTTTTTTTAAGTCTTGTCCTTATTTATGAATTATTATATTTATTTTTCTAATTTAATTGGTAAGGGTTCGCCCGACGGGTCTAGGGGAGGATGTCGGGTGCCCGCACGGCCTAACCAGATTTCGGGTCGTGTCACAGCTTAATCTAAACAACCTTCCTGATGGAATGGGCAGTGCTTCTTTAGAAAACTGGTTAACATGACAAATAAAATCTAAGAGTAAATTTAATGCCTATACTAAATGGGCAGAATTTGTTCCCTTCGTTTTATGGAGTATATGGCTGGAAAGGAATGATATGATTCATAAGAAAAATAGAGAGCCATGCAATCTAAGTAAGATTATAAACAAAGCAATGGAATTTAAGTTGTCTACTGATGAGGAAGCTAGAATGCATAAGGAGGAAGTGTACATTAAATGGAAGCATCCTGATCCGAACTTGTTTAAGCTAAACATAGATGGAGCTTATGATTAGAACTCGGGTAAAGGTGGAATAGGGGGTGGGGTGATCAGGGATTGGAATGGGAACTAGATCGTGGGCTTCAATAAACTTATTCCTATTTCAAATGCTATTTATTCTGAATTGTTAGCAATGTATCATGGTTTGAAGCTTGCTTCTGATCAAAACCTTAATCCCTTATTGATAGAAACGGATTGCAAAGATATGATCAATATGATTTCTAAGGGAGAAGGCCAATACTTAAACTTGCTAATTGATTGCAGGTTCTTATTGAGTAGAGCATGAGGGCTACGACTACAACCCTGCTATAGAGAGGCTAACAAAGCTGCGGACAAGATGGCGAAAATGGGTTGTAGTTCATCTTTTGAACACCTTAAGATTTATCATGAACCTCCTAATTATCTAATATATATATATATTAGAACAAGACAATCTTGGCACGATGGTGCAAAGATCAGTTAGTAATCTTCCTACTTTGAACAATTGTGATGAGGACAATCTAGGTACATTGTTGCCTAGGTCGGTCCAAGAATGTAATAGTTAGGACTTTTATCTTTAAATAAATGTCTTTCCTTACTAAAAAAAACAACTTTTGTAAAGGCTTGGAGAGCAAAAAGAGTGTCTTAACACTCAATTATAAGAATTTCAATCCTAATTTTTTTCAATCTTTTCTATGAATCTTGCTAGTTTTACCATAATACTTGGGGTTTAGGCACAATGGAGGATTGAAAATCAGTGGGTGTTTGATTTTATTACATGTAATTATTAGGTTATAATTATTTGGTTCTTATTGTACTTTATTTCAAAATTTGGGTGATTGCAACACTTGAGTTATTCTCATTCTACTTGTTTATCACTTTCACGAGGTAAACTTGTGTGAGTTTATAAGAACTAGCTAGGATTTGAGTTTTGTTGGTTAAAGTAACCTAACACATCTAGAATAGATTCTCTTTTGTAGTGTCAATGAACTAGGGCTTTAAGCGCTTTACTTTGTCTTTGACGAGCCTAATAAAGTAGACGCTCTCTATACTTGACCGTTTTTAGTGTTAAATGAGTTCGACCATTCCCATTAAACCCATTAAAATTGTGTGATAAAGTCAATACACATTGTTAGGAAATAATCGTAAGCTACCTAAACCTCTAGCCCGTTACTTCTTGTCATCTCAATTATCACTTTACACTTGTTTTATACTTAATATTAGTCTAAAAGTTAGATATAATATTTCAACCAAATTATTAGGAATATAGAACTACCTCTAATTGAGTATCAATTGAAAACACACCATTGAATCTTGCTAGATCCCTGTGGAAATTGATCCGGTCTTGTCGAATTTATATTTGCACCGACCGATGTCCCGTAGAGATACGCGTGGCTGTGATCATCAATTTTTAGTTTCTTATTCTTTGTAAAATATTTTAAAGGCATTTTAGTAATTTTAATACGATCTTTTACCGACTTGAACGGTTTATTATTGATCTCGTCAAATTACCTTGCAGAAAATAAATTAGGTGGAGGTATTCCAAAATGATGTTTTCGACAACTTATCAAGAGTCTGTTTGGCAAAACTTCTAGTAATGCTTATTTTGAAGAGGGCTTTTCTTTGAAAGTGCTTCGTAAAAGTACCTTTACAAAGTAGTCGCTTGACCACCTCATTTGAGAAACACTTTTCAATAGTTGAGTAGCAATTTCTATATGGCCAAGCTTTAATAAAAGTAATTTTGAATGTTAAATTATGAGTAAGTACATGTAATTTTATAGTTGTTTAACTAGATAAATGGTTTTAAATAATTATTAGCAAAGACTATATTTAATTATAATTTTTAAAAATAGAGCATTCACATAATACATAATTAAAAATTTATATCTTAAGAAAAAGTGCACTCTGATTCAAAGCTTACAACGATGGTGATGTAGGTGGGTGGGTGTCCGTAAAAGAAACAAGGAGAAAAAGAATAAGGCAAAATTATAAGTTATATTTATTTGGTAAATAAATATGAATAATTTGTTATATAAGTATTTTTTGTAAGAATATTTTTTTTGTAATAATAGAAATTAAAAACACCCAATATTTTGCTTCTGCTTTTAAGGCGAAACTACTTTTTTTAACTTTTTCGCCACAGAAAAACTACTTTTTGCTGCTATACAAAAGTAAAACTAAATATTTTTGGCTCCCCACAAGTTTGGCTGAACAAACTATTAATGAATAATCAGTCAACTTTTATAGATTCAATGGAAGGAAGAGCATTTGAATACTGATGCGGGGCAAATCGAGCCTAAGCACCAACCATCAAGAGCCAAGCTTGAGGGATGCAAAGGACGGGAGATCAAGAGCTTCGGAGGAGAGTTCGGAAGCAAATTGAAGACTTGTTGCTTGGTTTCAAGCCTTGGGCGCTCCACCTCAGCAATCCAGGCGCTCCACCTTAAGTCCATACGCTCCTCCTTGGCATTCTAGGCGCTCCACCTCAAGCCAGGCACTCCTCCGCAGCAAACCAGGTGCTTCGCCTCAACTACCTACTGCCCAAAAATGATCCTGGATCCAGGCGCTCCTCCTGGCCTGTTTTAGCATTTTGGACTTTTGACTAGTTTTCCTATTTTAGCCCTGTGTGGCCTATTATGTGTAACCCAACTTGAGGAATTTTTAAATATTTCATTTAGGAGTGTGGAACATATATAAATACCACACTTAGTCATTTCATTCATTAGTTATCTAGTATTGATTGAGAATAGAAAAATTGAGAGAGCCAAGGCCTTCTTGAGAAGCTTGAAGTTTCAATGTATCTCTTGGCTTAGAACAATGTCGATTTCATCCTAGTATGAATCATTGATTAGGTTCAAGTTTTTTTTCCTCCCTCTTGACTATTTAATTCATGTTTTGAATCATTTATTCGTTCTTTCTTATATTTCGGTTCTTCTTCATCTTATATTTCTTGTTATCTTGTTGATTCTATCGATTATTGCTTCCGTGTCTTGTTATTTGTTTTCGCTCGTTTTTACCCTGCATCAGTTTGATATCAGAGCTTGCATAGTCTTGGTGTCTCTTGACTCGATACGTGACACGACCCGAATTTCGGTTAGGCCGTGCGGGCACCCGACCACCTCCCCTAAACTTGTCGGGCGAACCCTGTTGATAGAATCGATATAAATTGCAAAGAATTACCTTGAAATAAAAATGAACCAAATTTTAACAACATAAGATAACTCTCAAGGATAGACAAACATACAAGCTGTCTGAATAATACAACTAACTACCCAGAATACACAATTTTAAAGGTTTCCAGATCAGACATCTAAGAAGGCCAAAAGATATACACATCTCCCGAAGGGAGCAAAAGTAAGGAAAACTGTAATATCTAAAGTTGGTGGCCGCAATGAACAGGATGGCTCACCGTAGACAGCTGAGAACGTACTACTCCTCAATCACGGCGCGACTGGCTGGGTCCTGGAGCAGAATCTGCCGAACGAAGGAAAACACAAGAACAAATAAGGGGTGAGTCATGAGGACTCAATAAGTGTGAACAAACTAGCAACCTCAAAAAAATAGATACGCTAGTAAGGGAAACTGAACCAGACAACAATCAACAAATATGCAATGCACATATAAGCAGAACAGTAGTCATGTACAGAAAATCTATACAATAGTATGAAATGAAATGAAATGGGATGAAATGAAATGAGATGCAAAGGGTCACATGCGCCCATAATCCCAGCCCGAAGAGGAATACTCCTGCATTCGAGGGGAATCCAATCTGCTAACCAACTGGAGCGGAATACTCCTGCTCCTTGGGCGAATACTCCTGCACCCGATATAATATAAACCAGAACCAGAGGCGGAATACTCCTGCACTCTCCTGGGGCGGAATACTCCTGCACCCGATAAAATGTAAAGCTGGGGCGGAATACTCTTGCACTCAGTATGATATGCAATGTAATGCATATGAATGCAATGTGATGCAACAATAACCCTTCACCGGCATAGGACTCTCATCGACAGCCGGGAAGCAGATGCCAACTCCAAGCCAAAGTACAATACTCAGATTCCCAATGCAATATCAATAACAGGACATAATATATAATATAGAATGTAAATCCAAAGCTAAGGCGTAATGAGTACGCCTATCGGCAGCTACACACGTAAGGAACACGTGGTAGAAAATCCACGAGGCCAAATGCCTCCAAAGAAATGGATATAAACACTTACCGTATTCCAAAGCTAGTCCTGTTACTCAACCACTAGCTTTTCCTTTGTATTAGTTGCCAAATGATCTCTTTCTATTCAATAAGCAGAAAAATTATATCAGATAAAGCTAAAGGCTTCATTCCTTATGTTTTAGGGCAATCCAGTTAGGAACCTGATACCCTATTCGTATACGCAATACGCAGGCCAGGCCTATATACAGGGTTCAAAGTTCCATAACGAAACCCTAAATAAATTATATTTATATGTTGCCCATAACTCACTGATTATGAATATATAATCATTTTCATCATCGGGGTCCAATTGACCCTTTAAACTATCAATTTACGCCATTAGGGCGATGTCTAATATCCTTATTTTTACCGTAAAAATATATTCAAACACACGTAATAAGCTAAGATAATGAGTTAACATCATTACCTGAAGATTTGGGGTAGAAATTCCACTATTTGTCCACTCCTTTTTTCCTTTTTTCCTCCCTCTTTTCTAATTTTTCCTTCTCTGTATTTGTTTGTAATGTTTCTGATGCGTTTTCCATGTTTCTGTACTAAATAATGATAAGGGATATAAATCCCAAACTAGCCGACATCTTTTCCTTTTTTTTTTCCTTTTTTTTTTGTTTTATTTAAATAAATTCACTACGACGATTAAAATTAAAATAGAATCCTAGAGAGGTCGAAATGATCCCATATTTTTCAAGTAAGTTATACAAAATATATGTAACATACTCGCGAAGACGGATCTCAAATCCGACTCCCGAAACTCAAGATGCGAATTTAAAGGAAAAAGGTCAAATTATTTAACTTTCGGCATTTTTTGCGGAACTAGCCGAACAACATCGAAATTCACTTTCGAAAAATTATAAAAGTCACAAATAATCATACGAACCTAACGACGCTTTCGGATTTTGAATCGGAGCTCATTCGCCCAAACCGAGCTCAAAAATCTCTTTTTAATATTTATTGACAATAAAAACTGAAACCTTCTTCCGATGCCTACCAAACGAGGTCTGATTTAGCTCAAATTTTACAGACAGGTCCTAATAGACCTTACGAATATTTTAAAATTATCGGCACGCCAATCGGAGTCCTAACTTCCGAAACGACTGACCGATGTCGTTTCATTCTCCTCCACTTAAACTCTCGTTCGTCCTCGAACGAGCAAGAGTCTAAAATATATTTAACACCTCTAATGAGAATGCTTACACGAATTTTCAATCACATTTATTACGAAACCAAAATCATATGCAATGATTAGAACTTTTAGGCTTTAAAGATCAAGTTCGAACCTGAATCGTCGAAGAGGTAAGGATACTTCTCACGCATACTGGACTCAAGCTCCCAAGTGTCCTCCTCACGAGGACGATTATTCCATCGCACTCGAACCATCGGAATCTGCTTCGAACGAAGCTTCCGGATATCACGCGCTACTATAGCAACTGGGAACTCCTCGTAAGCCAGATTCACATCTAGCTGAGCAGGGTCTAATTCGATCACTTCGGAAGGATCTCGGATACACTTTCGAAGCATCGATACATGGAAAACTGGGTGAACTGGCATAGAAGCTGGCAAGTCGAGCCGATAAGCTACCTTACCAATACGCTTCTCGATACGGAAAGGGCCAATGAACCTGGGACTAAGCTTTCCTTTCCTACCAAATCTCTTTACACCGCGCATCGGTGATACTTTCAAAAATACCATGTCCCCGACCTCGAACTCTAACTCTCGGCTCCTCCGGTTCGAATATGAAATCTGCCTGCTCTGGGCGGTCCGTAAACGATCCTGAATAACACGAACAACCTCAAGAGTCTGACGAACCATATCTGAACTCATCACCTCGACATCTCGAGACTCAAACCAGCCAATAGGAGAACGACATCGACGAATATATAAGGCCTCAAATGGAGCCATCTGAATAGAAGACTGGTAGCTATTATTATAAGAGAACTCCGCTAACGCCGAATGACCATCCCAGTAACCCCCGAAGTCAAGTGCACAAGCTCTCAACATGTCCTCCAGAACTTGAATAACCCGCTCGGACTGACCGTCAGTCTGAGGATGGAATGCTGTACTAAGCTGCACCTGGGTCCCCAACTCTCTCTGAAAAGACTGCCAGAACTGAGAAGTAAACTGGGAACCACGATCTGAGATAATGGATACAGGAGTACCATGCAGCCTAACCACTTGCTCAATGAAAATCCGCTCCAGTCTCTGAGCTGAATCAGTAGTCTTTACAGGGATAAAGTGAGCTGATTTAGTCAATCGGTCGACAATGACCCAAACTGAATCATGGCGCCGCAGGGTCTTTGGCAGACCAACTATAAAATCCATCGTGATGTGCTCCCACTTCCACTCGGGAATGGGCAATGCCTGAGCCAGCCCTGCTGGTCTCCGGTGCTCGAACTTAACCTGCTGACAGTTCAAGCAACGAGATACATAATCAAATACATCTCTCTTCATCCCCTTCCACCAGTATAGCTCTCGGAGGTCCTGATACATTTTTGTGATACCAGGATGAATAGAATAACGCGAGCTATGAGCTTCACCGAGCACTGACTACCTCAAATCCCCAACATCAGGAACACAGAGTCGACCATTAAACCGAAGAATTCCATCTGAATCAAGCTCGAAAGAGGGAACTCCTCCACTTAGGACACGACCACGCAACTCCTGCAGATGAGGATCCTCGAACTGTCTTCCCTTAATCTGACTGACTAAGGAAGACTGAGCTGCAATACACGCTAAGACTCGAATGGAGTCTGGGAGAATAAATCTCATGCCAAAGTCGTCAAGGGACTGCAATTCTCGGGCCAATGGTCTCATGTCAGCATAAAGAAAAGCCATGCTGCCCATGGACTTCCTGCTCAAAGCATCTGCTACCACGTTCGCCTTCCCAGGATGATAATGGATAGTGAGATCATAATATTTAATCAATTCAAGCCATCTCCGCTGTCGGCCGTTAAGATCTTTCTGAGAGAGAAGATACTGCAGACTCTTATGATCCGTATACACCTCACACGGCTCGCCATAAAGGTAATGCCTCCATATCTTTAAAGCAAAGACCACAGCTGCCAATTCTAAATCGTGAGTCGGATAATTCTTCTCATTCGGCTTTAATTGTCTGGAAGCATAAGCAATTACCTTCCCGTGCTGCATAAGAACACAACCAAGGCCCACACGAGATGCATCACAATAAACTACGAATCCACCGGTGCCCGAAGGAAGGGATAACACTGGAGCTGAAGTCAATAAGGCCTTAAGCTTCTGGAAGCTGGCCTCACACTCATCGGACCATCGAAACTGAACCGCCTTCTGCGTCAGGCGAGTCAGGGGAGCTGCAATAGTAGAGAACTTTTCCACAAACCTCCGATAATAACCTGCCAATCCAAGGAAGGTGCGAATCTCCGTCGGAGTGGTAGGACGAGGCCATTTCTGCACTGCTTCAATCTTCTTCGGATCAACCTTGATACCTTCACTAGATACTACGTGACCCAAAAATGCTACAGAATCAAGCCAAAACTCACATTTCGAGAACTTGGCATACAACTTACGATCACGGAGGGTCTGAAGAACCACCCTCAGATGATAATCATGCTCCTCGCGGCTACGAGAATAAATAAAAATATCATCAATGAAGATAATGGCAAAGGAATCAAGGAATGGCTTAAACACCCGGTTCATGAGATCCATAAAGGCTGCAGGGGCATTAGTCAGCCCAAAAGACATAACTAGGAACTCATAATGGCCGTAACGAGTCCTAAAAGCAGACTTCGAGATATCTGATTCACGAATCTTTAGCTGATGATAACCAGATCGCAGATCGATCTTCGAAAAGAACTTGGCACCCTGCAACTGATCAAACAAATCATCAATGCGAGGCAAGGGATACTTATTCTTGATGGTGACCTTATTTAGCTGACGATAATCAATACACATCCGCATAGTCCCATCTTTCTTTTTCACGAATAGAACAGGAGCACCCCACGGAGAAATACTCGGCCTGATGAATCCCTTATCAAGCAAATCTTACAACTGCTCCTTCAGCTCCTTCAACTCTGATGGGGCCATACGATAAGGAGGGATAGAAATAGGCTGAGTCCCTGGCACTGTATCAATGCCAAACTCGATCTCTCGATCAGGAGGAAGTCCTGGCAAATCATCTGGAAACACATCAGGGAACTCCCTAACGACAGGAATAGAATCAAGAGATGGAATCTCCGCAGTGGTATCTCGAACCATGGCAAGATACGCTGAACACCCTTTATCCATCATCCGTTTTGCCTTCAGGAAAGAAATAACATGTCCCCTGGGTGGCAAATAAGAACCCTGCCACACTACCGGTGCTGAACAAGGAAGAGACAACTGAAGAGACTTGGCATGACAATCTAATATGGCATGACACGACGCCAACCAATCCATGCCAATAATGACATCAAAATCAACCATATCTAGGATTAGAAGATCTACCAGTGTCTCACGACCCCCAAAAGATATGGTACAAGCTGGATAAACTCGATCCACGATGATAATGTCTCCAATAGGAGTAGAAACACAGAATGGATCACGAAGACACATATAATCAACATGAAAACCCGAAGCAAAATAAGGAGATACATATGAATATGTAGATCCTGGATCCACCAAAGAATATGCATCTCGACTACAAACAGATAAAATACCTGTCACAACAGCTGGTGATGCCTCGGCATCCTGCCTGGCCGGCAGTGCATATAGCTGTCTCTGCGGCTGAGCTGAGCCGCTACCCTGACGACCACTTCTAGTGGGGCCACTAGGACCACGTCCACGACCTCTACCGGGTGGTGGTGCACCTCTAGCTGGCTGAGACCCTGGAGGGGCGCCCTGAGGCTGCTGCTGCATAGGCGCTGGAAGGCGAGGGAAAGGGCGGCTACTACCCTGCTGAAGGAGATAAGGGCAATCCTTCTTATGATGCCCGGGATCCTGACAGATAAAGCACCCTGGAGCAAATCTACGCTGATCAAACTGAGACTGATCTCGCGGGCGAAACCAAAACTGACCCTGAGAAGAAGTAGGCGCGTTCTGAGAACCACGCGCTGGAAACTGAGCTGGTCTGACAGGAGGCCTACTCTGCTGCTGATAACTCCTACCTCCATACGAGGTACTAGAATGCCCTGGACCACGAGATCTCTTACTCTCCCGCTCTAACTCCTCCATCTCCAATCTATGATAGGCCTCATACCTCCTGGCAATATCAACAGCGACATCAAATAGAGTACCAGCCTCAATCTCACGAGCCATCTGGGACCGCAAATGAGGAGAAAGTCCATCAATAAAACGTCTGACCCTCTCAGAGGGCTCCTGCACAAGATCTGGAGCATAGCTGGACATCTCTGAAAATAAAAGCTCGTACTCCGTGACTGACAGGTTGCCCTGTCCAATCCTCTCAAACTGTCTCCTCTTCTCATCCTGCTGACTGCGAGGGAAAAATTTCTCCATGAATCGATGAGAGAACTCACTCCAGGTCAGCTTAGGTAAGCCCTGCCTAGCTGATTGGAGTGCGGTCCACCAAGCTAAAGCTGGACCCTCAAGCTGGAAGGCAGTATAATCAGCTCCATACTGCTCAAGATATCCAAGGGCCTCTAAGATACGCTGACATTGATCAAGAAACTCACGAGGCTTAAGCTTATCTGATTTCTGACCAGAGAACTTCGGAGGATTAAGTCGAGTAAAATAATGCAACCTTGCCGGGTCATCAACCTGACCTGCTACCTGGACTGGCTGACCAGCCTGAACAACTGGAGGTATAACACCTGCCACCTCTGGAACATGACCACCTGGAACATGAACTGCTGGGGCTACCTGTGGAGCTGGAATGGGGGCTTCCTGAACCTGAGAACCAATATCTACCGCTGCCTGAGGAATAGGAGCATCTACGACAGCCTGAGGAATAGGAGCATCCACCGCAGCCTGAGGAATATGAGCATCTACGGCAGCCTGAGGAATAGGAGGTCCCTGGGGCATCTGCGTCGCTAAGAATCTCATAAAAGAGTCATGAAGTGCGGGGGGGGGACGAATAAGCCCTGCTCCCCCTGCCCGGCAAAAGCTGGCACTACCGGAACCTCTGCAGCAGGATCAACATGATCCACCATCCTCGCGGCCTGGGCAACTCTACCTCTGCCTCGACCACGACCTCTACCGCGGCCAACACCGCGACCTCGCGGAGCAGCAGGCATAGGGGCGACCGCTGGCTCCTCCGCCTCTCGCCGAACATTCGCGCACGTTCTCACCATACTGCGGAAAATTAAAAATATTTAACTTCAGATAAGAAGACTCACGCACGACAGGAAAAAAAGAAGGGAAACTGCCTAAATGCCATCATAGCCTCTCGTAGATAGGTACGGACGTCTCCGCCCGATCAGCGAGACTCTATTAGACACTGTCATGATCTGGAAAGACTCTAAACCTCGCTCTGATACCAACTGACACGACCCGAATTTCGGTTAGGCCGTGCGGGCACCCGACCACCTCCCCTAAACCTGTCGGGCGAACCCTGTTGATAGAATCGATATAAATTGCAAAGAATTACCTTGAAATAAAAATGAACCAAATTTTAACAACATAAGATAACTCTCAAGGATAGACAAACATACAAGCTGTCTGAATAATACAACTAACTACCCAGAATACACAATTTTAAAGGTTTCCAGATCAGACATCTAAGAAGGCCAAAAGATATACACATCTCCCGAAGGGAGCAAAAGTAAGGAAAACTGTAATATCTAAAGTTGGTGGCCGCAATGAACAGGATGGCTCACCGTAGACAGCTGAGAACGTACTACTCCTCAATCACGGCGCGACTGGCTGGGTCCTGGAGCAGAATCTGCCGAACGAAGGAAAACACAAGAACAAATAGGGGGTGAGTCATGAGGACTCAATAAGTGTGAACAAACTAGCAACCTCAAAAAAATAGATACGCTAGTAAGGGAAACTGAACCAGACAACAATCAACAAATATGCAATGCACATATAAGCAGAACAGTAGTCATGTACAGAAAATCTATACAATAGTATGAAATGAAATGAAATGGGATGAAATGAAATGAGATGCAAAGGGTCACATGCGCCCATAATCCCAGCCCGAAGCGGAATACTCCTGCATTCGAGGGGAATCCAATCTGCTAACCAACTGGAGCGGAATACTCCTGCTCCTGGGGCGGAATACTCCTGCACCCGATATAATATAAACCAGAACCAGAGGCGAAATACTCCTGCACTCTCCTGGGGCGGAATACTCCTGCACCCGATAAAATGTAAAGCTGGGGCGGAATACTCTTTCACTCAGTATGATATGCAATGTAATGCATATGAATGCAATGTGATGCAACAATAACCCTTCACCGGCATAGGACTCTCATCGACAGCCGGGAAGCAGATGCCAACTCCAAGCCAAAGTACAATACTCAGATTCCCAATGCAATATCAATAACATGACATAATATATAATATAGAATGTAAATCCAAAGCTAAGGCGTAATGAGTACGCCTATCGGCAGCTACACACGTAAGGAACACGTGGTAGAAAATCCACGAGGCCAAATGCCTCCAAAGAAATGGATATAAACACTTACCGTATTCCAAAGCTAGTCCTGTTACTCAACCACTAGCTTTTCCTTTGTATTAGTTGCCAAATGATCTCTTTCTATTCAATAAGCAGAAAAATTATATCAGATAAAGCTAAAGGCTTCATTCCTTATGTTTTAGGGCAATCCAGTTAGGAACCTGATACCCTATTCGTATACGCAATACGCAGGCCAGGCCTATATACAGGGTTCAAAGTTCCATAACCAAACCCTAAATAAATTATATTTATATGCTGCCCATAACTCACTGACTATGAATATATAATCATTTTCATCATCGGGGTCCAATTGACCCTTTAAACTATCAATTTACGCCATTAGGGCGATGTCTAATATCCTTATTTTTACCGTAAAAATATATTCAAACACACGTAATAAGCTAAGATAATGAGTTAACATCATTACCTGAAGATTTGGGGTAGAAATTCCACTATTTTTCCACTCCCTTTTTCCTTTTTTCTTCCCTCTTTTCTAATTTTTCCTTCTGTGTATTTGTTTGTAATGTTTCTGATGCGTTTTCCATGTTTCTGTACTAAATAATGATAAGGGATATAAATCCCAAACTAGCCGACATCTTTTCCTTTTTTTTTTGTTTTATTTAAATAAATTCACTACGACGATTAAAATTAAAATAGAACCCTAGAGAGGTCGAAATAATCCCAGATTTTTTAAGTAAGTTATACAAAATATATGTAACATACTCGCGAAGACGGATCTCAAATCCGACTCCCGAAACTCAAGATGCGAATTTAAAGGAAAAAGGTCAAATTATTTAACTTTCGGCATTTTTTGCGGAACTAGCCGAACAACATCGAAATTCACTTTCGAAAAATTATAAAAGTCACAAATAATCATACGAACCTAACGACGCTTTCGGATTTTGAATCGAAGCTCATTCGCCCAAACCGAGCTCAAAAATCTCTTTTTAATATTTATTGACAATAAAAACTGAAACCTTCTTCCGATGCCTACCAAACGAGGTCTGATTTAGCTCAAATTTTACAGACAGATCCTAATAGACCTTACGAATATTTTAAAATTATCGGCACGCCAATCGGAGTCCTAACTTCCGAAACGACTGACTGAGGTCGTTTCAATACGAGGGTGTTTCGAAATAAGTTCTTCGAGGCTACCTTGGTGGTTGTTTAGTTACGTCATACTTGTATCGTTTTCTTTTGCTTCCGTGTTTTTACCCCGCATCAGTTTGGTATTAGAGCTTGCATATTCTAAGTGTTTCTTGACTCGAACCGAGGGTTTTACGAAACTAGATCCCCGTAGCTACTTTGGTGGTAGTTCGAGATACGTCTTACTTATATCTCGTTTTTATCGCTTCCGTGTTTTTCCTGCATCAGTTTAGTATCAGAGCTTACATAGTCTTTGTGTCTCTTGACTCGATCCGAGGGTGTTTCGAAACAACTTTTTCGAGGCTACCTTGGTGGTTGTTTGAGTTAAGTCATACTTGTATCGTTTTCTTTTGCTTCCGTATTTTGAAATTTCAATCCACAACTCCAAAACGTGATATGAGGATACCAAATCAACAAGAATACATCATATATCAAATTCTCAATAACTATCAATGATAGGAAAATCAAATCCAATCCAAACTATGAATTTTTTTTATAATTTTTCTATTTTTCACTTTTTGTTTCTTTTTCTTTTACCAAGAACAATAACAACAACAATAAAATAAAGATACGAGGTAGATGAACAGGACGAGGATTTGTAAGAGCAAACCTGAAACGACCTTAGGTAGTCGTTTCGGGAATTAAGACCCCAATTTGTGTGCCGATAATTTTAAAATATTCGTAAGGTCCATTAGGATCTGTTTGTAAAATTTGAACTAAATCAGACTTCGTTTGATAGGCATCGGAAGAAGGTTTCAATTTTTATTGTCGGTAAATTTTAAAAAGAGGTTTTCGAGCTCAATTTTGGTGAATGAGCTCCGATTCGAAATTCAAAAGCGACGTTAAGTTCGTATGATTATTTGTGGTATGTGTGAATTTTTGAAGTGAATTTCGATGTTGTTCAGCTAGTTTCCGCTAAAATGCCGAAAGTTAAATAATTTAATTTTTTCCTATTTAATTTGCATATTGAGTTTCGAGAGTCCAATTTGAAATCCGCCTTAGCAAGTGTGTTACATATATTTTGTATAACTTGTATGCAAAAGTTGGAATTATTTCGAGTACCATAAGGATACCCTTTTAATTTTCGATTAAGAAAAGAAAATTAAAAAAAAAGGAAAAAACGACAAAAAGAAATGAAAGGCGGTGGGGGGAGGAATCTTTAGCTTTTAAAGCTAAGTACGATCAAAATGAGCAATATCAAAAATGAGGGACAACGAAAAAATATATCAGGAAATGAGAAAAGAAAGGAAACGGAGCAGGAAAAATGTAGAATTTTTATCCTGAAATGTTCAGGTAATGATCTTAATATATTATTTGAGTTCATTACGTGTGTTGAATATATTTTAACGGTAAAACTTGAAATATTAGACATCGTTTTAATAAGTTCAATTAATAGTTTAAAGGGTCAATTGGACCCCGATAATGAAATTGATTATATATGCGTACTCAGTGAGTTATGGGCAACATATAAATGTAATTTATTTAGGGTTTGGTTATGTGACCATAAACCCTGTACATAGGCCTGACCTGCGTATTGCGTATGCGAATAGGGTATCAGGTTCCTAACCGGATTTCCCTAAGATGTGAGGAATGAAGCCTTTAGCCTAATTTGATATATTTTTCTGCTTATTGAATAGAGTGGGATTGTTTGGCAATGAAACCAAAGGATAAAGCGGTTGTTGATTAGCAATGCTAACTTTTAGAAGAGGTAAGTGTTTATATCCATTTCTTTGGAGGCACTTGGCCTCGTGGATAATCTACCATGTGTTCCTTACATGTGTAGCTACCGATAGGCGTACTCATTACGCCTTAGCTTTGGATTTACATTGTATATTATATGTTATGCCTTGTTGTTGGTATTGCATTGAGCATATGAGCATTGTACTCTGGTTTTGAGCATTACATATACTTCCCGGTAATCGATGAGTGTCCCAATCCGGTGAAGGGTCATTATTGCATATACTTCCCGGTTGGCGATGAGAGTCCCGCACCGGTGAAGGGTCATCATTGCATATACTCCCGGTAATCGATGAGAGTCCCGAGCTGGTGAAGGGTCATTATTACATATACTTCCCGGTTGGCGACGAGAGTCTCGCACCGGTGAAGGATCATTATTACATATACTTCCCGGTAATCGATGAGAGTCCGAGCCAGTGAAGGGTCATCATTGCATATACATATACTTCCCGGTAATCGATGAGAGTCCCAAACCGGTGAAGGGTCATCATTGCATATACTTCCCGGTAATCGATGAGAATCCCGAGCCGGTGAAGGATCATTATTGCATATATCTCCTGGTAGACGATGAGAGTCCCGCGCCGGAGATAGGTATCAGGCATATGTGACTGCATTGCATCGTACCGCATTCATCCCATCTCATTGCACTGCATACTGACTATTGTGTGTATTGTGTTGTGTTTTATGTATGCAGTATGTATACCATATTGTGGACATATCTCAGTTTGCCTATATATTTCTGGCTCGTATCCCGGGTTGCACGCCGCAACAGTATAAATATACGGATCGGGTTGCACGCCGCAACAGTATAAATATACGGATCGGGTTGCACGCCGCAACAGTATAAATATACGGATCGAGTTGCACGCCGCTACAGTATAAATATATGGATCGGGTTGCACTCCGCGACAATATGAATATATGGATCGGGTTGCACGCCGCAACAGTATGTATCTCTGATTGTTGATACGTTCGGGATACTTGTAAACCTATATGTTCTGTCTATCTTATGTCCCTGGTGGTTTATGATTCCATACGTATTTCCAGTTATTATCTGGCTCTGCCTTTTTATAGTTTAAATTAGATGGATTTGGTTTACCTGTTTTTCTTCTCCCTGGCTAGCTATCCTATTCTTTGAGGTGGCTAGTCTGCCCCACTTATTGAGTCCTTTTGACTCACCCTTGTTTGTTGTTGTTTCTTGTCTATCTATTACGTTTCAACAGGTTCACTCCAGGATTGGGTTCGCCACGTTGTTCAGGTGCGAAGACGACTTCAGCTGTCAGGGTGAGCCAACTTTTATTCCGGATGGTCACCAGTTTTATTTTTATTATTTCAGTTGTATTTTGCTCCCTTCAGGAGGTATCTGTTTCTTTCATACTCTTAGATGTCTAGTCTGGATAGCCCTAAATCTAGTATGTTAAGTAGTCAGCTGTAATTTCTTTTGTACAGCTTAGAGGTATCAGTATGCATGTGTTTTTTTAAGCCTTGTTCTTAATTATGAATTGAATTATATTTATTTTCCAAATTTAATTGGTAAGGGTCCGCCCGACGGGTCTAGGGGAGGATGTCGGATGCCTTCACGGCCTAACCGGATTTCGGATCGTGTCAGTTGGTATCAGAGCCCGGTTTAGAGTCTATCCAGACTAAGAGAGTGTCTAGTAGAGTCTCGCTGATGGGTACGTAGATGTCCGTACTTATCTACGAGAGGCTATGTTGGCATTTAGGAAGTTTCACTTCCTTCTTTTCTGATTATGTGTCGGTCTAGGATGCAAAAGTATTTTCATTAATTTCTTCGTGGTAATTTTGAACCCTCGTGCAAATCAGCAAACGGAAGGAGTTCAGAACGAAGTAGTCTAGCCTGGGGATAGAGCTACTCAAGCCCCGAGAGTTGTGTATCGTGCTGACGATTAAGTTGCGGAGGCCTCAGCTGTACGAGCTCGCGATAGGTAAGGGAGCAGGGCCTTGTGGTTCCGTTGGCTCTCTACGATGCTTTTATGAGAATCTTGGAGACGCAGATACCGCAAAAAACTATTATTCGCTAGGCAACTTATCAGGTTGCCACAGATGGAGACATTCGGTCTCAAGGAGCTCCTGTTCCAGTCCCTGATGATGTCCCAGTAATTTATGTTCCAGAGGCAGCATGTGTTGTGCCACTAGTTATTCTGGCTAGTTAGCTAGCCTGAGTAATGGCTCGGTCCGACTATCTGAAAAGGCTGCATTATTTTACCCAATCGAACCTTCCGATATTCTTAAACCATGCATCAGATAATCCCTGCGTAAATTTTTAAAATAAAATGATGTCAGCATATCCTTCAGGCTGTTGGTTATCTCGAGCAGTATGCTGTTTATTATTCTGCTTTCCAGTTTCAGGGGTCCAGACTTGAATTGGTGGGCCGCTCTCTTATTAACTAACTTGGTTCGATTTTTCTTCTAGATTCATGGAAAAGTTCCTTTCGAGTAGCGCGAGATGAAGAGTGTCGCCAGTTTGAGTAGATTAGACAGGGTAGCCTGTCGGTTAGCTTGTTGGTTTCAGAATATGAAATTGAATTCTCTAAAATGGTTAGGTATGCACTAGAACTAGTCCATGAACTTTCCGAGAATGTTCAAAGATTTTTTGGTGACCTTTCTCTTTCCTTGAGATCCCAGATGACTCGAGAAATTGAGGTTGGGACTTCATTTGATGTCGTTGTTGATATTGCTCAGAGGTATTGCGCATACCATAAGTTAGAGAGGGAAGAGTTAGAGCGGGAGAGCAAAAGATCCCACGGCCCTGGTGGGCACCATGGTACCTCCTTTGGATGTAAGAGTTCTTATTATTTTGGGAGGTTACTTGCCAGGGTATCTCAGCTTCTAGAGCGTGATTCTCAGAGTGCGTGAGTAGTTAATCAAGATTAGACTCAGCTTTCTCTTTGTAGCTTTCAACAATCTGTCCAGCTTCCATTTTCAGCGAAAAGGTGTTATCATTGTCGTGAGTTTGGTTATTCTTTGAGGAGTTTTCCCTTACCCCGGCAAGTAGGCAGTCGTCCTTTCTCTCGTCACTAGGCACCTACACAGTCGCAGGGAATTTCATTTAGATCTCAATCAGCCAGAGAAATGCCACCATCCAGTAGAGGTCGAGAGCGTGGTGGCAGTGGTTCTTTAGAAGGTGATTATCAAGATAGTGGCTCAGCTCAGCTGCAGAGGCAGTTCTATGAACTGCCAATCAGGATGCTGAGGTATCCGATGTAGTACACCCATGTATTTCTTCTTCCATTATATGTGAGTAAAATTTGATTCTTCTGATCGGTCTGGACTTCGTTTATCTTACCATGTTTCCATGGATTCTTTGAATATTGTTTCCATTAAGAATCGGTTGTGGTTGAAGGGTGAGCTTCTGGTATGATTTATTCCTGGCATTTGTGAGACCCTACTAATTTATCTGGTCTAAATATGAAAGATTTGATAGTGAGTGTCGCTATTGTCTGTCTGGTATCTTGTTGTGCCACCTTTTATTATTATGTCAAATTAGTTTACCTCTCTTCTCAGAATTCCATGTTGGTTGGATGATGGGATTCTAGTTCATCACCATCAGAGAGTGTCATTGTTTCTTCCGGTGTAAAGTGGTTAGTAAGTAATATTCGATCTACGTATCTCCTCTTGGTTCAAGACGCTAGTAAAGTCATGTTATCATATGAGCTTATCTGGGTTATAAAAGGGTTTTCTGGTAAATTGTCAGAGTTTCCTTCTTATTGAGAGGTTAAATTGGCATGGATGTTGTTCCATAGAGCTCATTTAATGTCTATTTCTTCAATTGCGATTCTTTGGTTAGCCTGACTCAGAAGTAGTCTAGCTCTGGTAGCCAAGCAAATAAGAAGATGAGCTTACTAAAGATCTAATTATTTCTATCCTCATTTTATTGCCATCTCTTCTTCTTCCGACACTAGTAAGCTTGGGCGGTTGGTAGCCGCTTGTAATGTTCCTTGTATTAAGCCAGAGTGTGTGTCAAGATAGCATGGTAATCACATTATTGTTTTTCAAGGCTACTAAGGCTAATGAGAAGCGTCAATTGACCCATAAGTTAATCCATCAGGCGGTGGTGCTTAAGGTAAAGGTATGAAATTATGAACTAAAGAGTTGTAGCCGTTTGGCAACTCGAGAGGGTAATTTGGTAGCTCAGGTCTGAGCTGCATTCTGTTTTAGCTAATTCTTCCTTAGTCCAGCAGATTGTGCGAGGATGGCTATTTCAATTCAAATTAGTTGTATGAGTTTATGCTCTAAGTGGAGGAGTCTTCCTCCAATTGATACCGAATCCTAATATTAAATCTCTAAGGCGTTGCTGAAGCGTAAGGTAATTCTTATTTTCATCGACCTGTTCTATATCGCAAAATATATCGACGAGGTAATTTTTTGCGTTAATTTATACAGAGCTCCGTGTATCCTTGTTTCAAAAATGTAGAACTCTCTTCTCGTGATCGAGGAAGGATCAGCTTAGTCAGAATAAGTTGTGCAATGGTGTTATCATATTATCCAAATATATTTTATTCCAAGAGTTCGGTGTGCGTGTATTCTGTAATCATAACATAATGTCCGTGGAGTAGTTTATGAAGTTCGTGCAAGTTCCCTTATTATCTGTGTGAATATGCTTTAGACTCAAGCTCGTTCGAGGATGAACGAGAGTCTAAGTGGAGGAGAATGAAACGACCTTAGGTAGTTGTTTCGGGAACTAGGACCCCAATTTGTGTGCCGATAATTTTAAAATATTCGTAAGGTCCATTAGGACCTGATTGTAAAATTTGAACTAAATCGGACTTCGTTTGATAGGCATCGGAAGAAGGTTTCAATTTTTATTGTCGGTAAATCTTAAAAAGAGGTTTTTGAGCTCAATTTTGGCGAATGAGCTCCGATTCGAAATTCGAAAGCGCCGTTAAGTTCGTATGATTATTTATGGCATGTGTGAATTTTTGAAGTGAATTTCGATGTTGTTCGGCTAGTTTCCGCTAAAATGCCGAAAGTTAAATAATTTGACTTTTTTTTTCCATTTAATTTGCATATTGAGTTTCGGGAGTCCGATTTGATCCGCCTTAGCAAGTGTGTTACATATATTTTGTATAACTTGTATGCAAAAGTTGGAATTATTTCGAGTATAATAAGGATACCGTTTTAATTTTCGATTAAGAAAAGAAAATTTAAAAAAAAGGGAAAAAGGACAAAAAGAAATGAAAGACGGTGGGGGGAGGAATCTTTAGCTTTTAAAGCTAAGTACGATCAAAATGAGCAATATAGAACAGAAATGAGGGACAATGAAAAAATATATCAGGAAATGAGAAAAGAAAGGAAACGGAGCAGGAAAAATGTAGAATTTTTACCCTGAAATATTCAGGTAATGATCTTAATATATTATTTGAGTTTATTACGTGCGTTGAATATATTTTAACGATAAAACTTGAAATGTTAGACATCGTTTTAATAAGTTCAATTAATAGTTTAAAGGGTCAATTGGACCCCGATAATGAAATTGATTATATATTCGTACTCAGTGAGTTATGGACAACATATAAATGTAATTTATTTAGGGTTTGGTTATGTGACCATAAACCCTGTACATAGGCCTAGCCTGTATATTGCGTATGCGAATAGGATATCAGGTTCCTAACCGAATTTCCCTAAGATGTGAGGAATGAAGCCTTTAGCCTAATTTGATATATTTTTCTGCTTATTGAATAGAGTGGGATCGTTTGGCAATGAAACCAAAGGATAAAGCTGTTGTTGATTAGCAATGCTAACTTTTGGAAGATGTAAGTATTTATATCCATTTCTTTGGAGGCACTTGGCCTCGTGGATAATCTACCACGTGTTCCTTACGTGTGTAGCTACCGATAGGTGTACTCATTACGCCTTATCTTTTGATTTACATTGTATATTATATGTTATGCCCTGTTGTTGGTATTGCATTGAGCATATGAGCATTGTACTTTGGTTTTGAGCATTACATATACTTCCCGGTAATCGATGAGTGTCCCAAGCCGGTGAAGGGTCATTATTGCATATCTTCCCGGTTGGCGATGAGAGTCCAGCACCGGTGAAGGGCTATCATTGCATATACTCCCAGTAATCGATGAGAGTCCCGAGCCGGTGAAGGGTCATTATTGCATATACTTCCCGGTTGGCGATGAGAGTCCCGCACCGGTGAAAGGTCATTATTACATATACTTCCCGGTAATCAATGAGAGTCCCGAGCCGGTGAAGGGTCATCATTGCATATACATATACTTCCCGGTAATCGATGAGAGTCCCGAGCCGGTGAAGGGTCATCATTGCATATACTTCCCGGTAATCGATGAGAGTCCCGAGCCGGTGAAGGGTCATTATTGCATATATCTCCTGGTAGACGATGAGAGTCCCGCGCCGGAGATAGGTATCATGCATACGTGACTGCATTGCATCGTACCGCATTCATCCCATCTTATTGCACTGCATACTTACTATTGTGTGTATTGTGTTGTGTTTTATGTATGCGGTATGTATACCATATTGTGGACATATCTCAGTTTGTCTATATATTTCTGGCTCGTATCCCGGGTTGCACGCCGCAACAGTATAAATATACGGATCAGGTTGCACGCCGCAACATTATAAATATACAGATCGGGTTGCACGCCGCAACAGTATAAATATACGGATCGGGTTGCACGCCACAACAGTATAAATATACGGATCGGGTTGCACGCCGCAACAGTATAAATATATGGATCGAGTTGCACTCCGCGACAGTATGAATATATGGATCGGGTTGCACGCCGCAACAGTATGTATCTCTGATTGTTGATACGTTCGGGATACTTGTAAACCTATATGTTCTGTCTATCTTATGTCCCTAGTGGTTTATGATTCCATACGTGTTTCCAGTTATTATCTGGCTCTGCCTTTTTATAGTTTAAATAAGATGGATTTGGTTTACCTGTTTTTCTTCTCCCTGGCTAGCTATCCTATTTTTTGAGGTGGCTAGTCTGCCCCACTTATTGAGTCCTTTTGACTCACCCTTGTTTGTTGTTTTTTCTTGTCTATCTATTTCGTTTCGGCAGGTTCGCTCCATGATTGAGTTCGCCACGTTGTTCAGGTGCGAAGACGACTTCAGCTGTCAGGGTGAGCCAGCTTTTATTCCGGATAGTCACCAGTTTTATGTTTATTATTTCAGTTGTATTTTGCTCCCTTCAGGAGGTATCTATCTCTTTCATACTCTTAGATGTCTAGTCTGGATAGCCCTAAACCTAGTATATTGGGTAGTCAGCTGTAATTTCTTTTCTACAGCTTAGAGGTATCAGTATGCATGTATTTTTTTTAAGCCTTGTTCTTAATTATGAAGTGAATTATATTTATTTTCCAAATTAAATTGGTAAGGGTTCGCCTGACGGGTCTAGGGGAGGATGTCGGGTTCCCGCACGGCCTAGCCAGATTCCGGGCCATGTCGAAACCCTAGCCGTGCTCTGATACCAAACTGATACGGGCTAAAAATATGCGAAAATTGATTGGAATTTGCATTGGAAAACGGGCCAAGAAGAACTTGTAACGAGTTGAAATAAAATTGCACAACCTTCAGCACTGGGCGGAGCGCCTAGAAATTGGGCGGACCACCTCAGCAGAGAGGCAGTGACTGGTTTGGGCGGACCGCCTGCCTAGTGGGCGGAGCGCCTAGGCTCTGTTTCAGTTTTCGAGTAGTTTTTTCGTGTTTGCTTTGTTTGTATTACTTCCGGCTAGTACTCTTTGAGTAATTGTCCTACTCTTCTAGTACTAGTTCATTGAGCTTATAGGACATTCGTGCGTAGTGGTGATTAGAATTCAAAGAAGACTCGTAGAAAATTCTTTGGCTTCAAGTGCGCACTTTAAATAGCCGTCCGTACATCGAGTCACGTTAACTCCATTCCGAACCAATACTTGGACATATTAGTTGGTGGTCTTATCATCATGTCCTAAGAGGTAACGAGCATCTTTGGGTGGGGGATTAAGAGTGTGAATCCTAAAAGAGTATTGAGTGCCACCACCAAAGATAAGGGAGAGCAAGTGAGGTTGTTTATACTAACGTTTATGCTTTCTTAAGATGCCTTTTGCAGGTACAAGGAGCCATAAGGGAGGTTTAGATGGATATGGAATGGATTGGAGGATGAGAGTTTTTACCATACTCCTACCACTAGGAGAAGATAGTATTGATACCTTGAGGAGAGCAACCAAACTCGTGATGTTGCAACAAGGTATGAGACGCCTTCCCGGACTTTCACTTACATGACTGATGTTAGAAGGGTGATGAGAAGTGGAAGCTACTATAGTGGTGTTGCTAGTAGTTGAGAAATAATGAAGTACCCATCTCGTGGTAGTGGCTCAAGTGAGATTACTATTGATGGGGAGCTTAAGGGACACTACTACGATGAGCTCTTAAGAAAAAAAGAATGGTGTCAATTCATAGTGAGCCTTAATAAGAATCCTGGGTATGTGCTTCAAGTGGATGAACATGAAGCAAGTTGGATCAGTCCTCTTGTGGTGAGAAGGTTGGGAATACCTTGTGTTGATGGAATGTCTCAGGTAGTTGTTCCGCAAAGGAACTATGAAGAAGTTGAGTGCAAATTGGATCCTCTAGAGGGATGTCATGTCATGTTGGAAAAGCTTTGGCTTCTCCATAGATACTTCAAGTTTGAAAGGGTCCTTGGCATCTATCATGTTAAAGCACAAGAGAATTTACAAAATTTCCTTCCTAGAAAAGAAGAAGTACAAGCAAGAAAGCCCACGAATATGAGAAATAGTGGGACACCATTGGGGAGAAGTCCTATGATTGAAAGAGTGCAATCAAGAAGTCCTACAAACACAAGAAATGGTGGGACTAATGCAAGTAAAGGGTTGACAAATGTCAACAAGGAGAACCCAAAACCACAAGCTTCAAAGCCAAGTGGTTCACCAACAAAGAAGAAGGAGACATCAAGTGATGAGTCTCTAAGTCCTAGATTTCGAGTTGATGTAAAGAGTCCACCTACTCCAGTTATGGGCATTATCGGGCCTCGTCCCAATTCGCCCGAATATGAGAGACAAAAGATTGAGAGGAGTAAGGGAGTGACCGGTGACAACTCTCGAGTGAAAAAAATGAGAGGTTGTGTTGAGTGATGTGAGTGTGTTGTCACCACTCGAATCTACACCCGACCTTGAAAAGAAAATGAGGAAGAAGAAAGAGGGAAAAAGAATCATCGAGAGTGAGGGCACCCCTTATTCTAACACTAACTCTTTATCTTCTTCTTCTTCTACTTGTGTTAGTTCTTGTGTAGGTATTCTAGGAGGCAAACTAATGAAGCCTCAATCATGTTTCAAGATGGATGGGCAAGGTGAAGAATATCTTCAATGTGAGCTTCAAGGTAGAGGAACTACCCATGACTCTACAAGTACCTTGAGTGAACAAGATAGCGACTCAAGTGTAAGTGTTAATTCTTCTTTCCACGAGCATGTTACTTCCTTGTCATGTGATATTGTTTGTGAAAACTCAATGCTAGTTGATGATTTGTATGATTACAATGTGTTTGCAACTAGTGTAGAGTCTCTTGGTCAACTTGTGTGTGCATGTGAACCACTAGTTGAGAGGATTGATAAGCCACATCATGATGTAAGCCCGGTATTCAATGAACCTCTCTTTAGTGAAGATCTTGAAGTTGACCTTGTTTGTGAACCTTGTTATGACACACCAATAATTTTCGATAAAGGGGAAGAAGGGTTGTTTGATCATAACCTTGTTGATATAATTGCCTATGGTGGAACTATGTGTTGTAGTGAGGATGGTAGTGACCTTGAGAAGTCCCTAGTGGATGAGATCGAAAGGATTGTATTCGATGACTCCTCAAGTATAGATGATGACTCTAGTTTGGATGTGACACCTTTAATAGGTAGTGGACTTGTTTTCACTAACCCTTTGTTTGAAGTGGATTTTAAAAGAGGTGGTGATGTGTATCAAACTAGAGAAGAGTGTGAAGTTGAACCTCCATGGTTTGGAAAGTTTAACTATATAGACAATCTATTGTTTGAAACTCTAAGTGAGATTAGTGGTGTTGGTGTTGATTGTGTTGGTGTTGACACCCAATTTTGTCCCTCCTTTTTTTAAAATTGGCTGTAATTTAACTTAAAGGTGCAATGTTGACTATTTGAACAAATTTGCATTATAAGCGTGCATTTACGTGTGTTATTCCTTATTTATACACTATATACCTAATTGTGGCTATATTATATAACTTACATCATTCAGGCTATTTGTTAAATAGTATGGCTATTTGTGCAATTTAATGCATTTATAACGTTTAGTATTTATTTGATTTAATTTCACCACAATCGTTCATATGTGTACATTTTATTTTTTCTTTTATATAATATATATGTACTTATATTTTTATTCAATTTAGCACCTTTAAGTTGATTTTAAATAGCACCTTTAAGTTAATTTTTATCCATAAGTTACCACTTCATTTTTTGAAATTCAAATCTTTCTTCTCTATAAACCTAGACATAAAGCCTAACCAAATACATTCTGTATCCCATATCTCATTCCCAATTTTCTCCAATATTGGAATCCAACATATCACTCTTTAATTCCCTACAATCTCTCAAGAATCCCAACGGCTCCCTTCCAATTTTTCTCTTCAAAAAGACCCACTCATCCACTTTTAGAGATAGGGGCCATACATAGAAACAGACACACTTCCCCATGCAGACCCCACCTCTTTTGGGTCTTCTTCCCAATCAACAATTCACCATTTCCTTTGGAAAAATTGCAGCATACACGCACAATACACATTACTACACACAGTACACACGCAGAACTTCCCCTCCTTGAGTTTTCTTCTCCACAATACACATACGCCCCCACACAAACAAGATCAGTACTAACACAACCCATCATCTTCCCCAAACATCCCCAACCTTTACTATCGAACCACTTCCATAGCCTCTCTTCTTCCTCAACTCACACACATACATCCCCACGCACATAAAACAAATCCATAAGCACTCACCACACACCATCGCACACAGAAACAAATCAGAACACACACATACACAAAATCATAGAAATAGGGGAGATCGGGGAAGGAATTGTTGATCCCAAAGCAGTAGGAATGGGGGGAAGACATGACAGGACAGTGGTGAAAGCCACCACCAAGAATCGAGCGAGAAACCACCATTCTTTCGGTTTCTCTGTAATCGTTTCTTGGTTATTGAAACTGAAAAATATTAGGGTGTGAAATAGGGTCGCAGCGGCGCCGCCAAGGCCGGTGGTCGCTCCCCTCTGCGCTGGTGGCGCTACCCCTTTATTGTCACTCTCCCTTCGCCGGAAAACGCCGTTCCCAGCTTACTTGTTTCTCTGTGTTTATTTTGTTTATTATGATGCCTTTCACTGGTTTTTCTGAGCATCACATATCCTTCAACACCTTTGCTTATTCGCCTGGTCACCGCTTTGTTTTGCGATCCCTTTCGCCGCTGTCACTGTTTCGCCATCAGAATTAGCCTTTTTCCAATCTCGCTGGGGTCTACTGCATTTCGTGTCATTTTTTTGACATATATGTGTTTCGTGCCTTTGCCTTTCATCGTTGGGTTCTGCCGTATGCTTGCTTTGTTGATCTTTTGGGCTGACTAGTTTTTAGAGTTTTGCAGATTGATGGATTGTTAAGACATGTATTGAGATATTGTACAGGCCTTACGCAGTATACACTAAATTTGGCCTATGAAAATATTGTAATTTGAGGCCTACACATGAAATTGACGGATGCTATTAGGCCAAGGAAAATAATTACATACACTTATTTGAGGCCTCGGGACTAATTTGAACACGATACTTCACTTGAACAGTCCCATTCCCGTGTCCCTTAAACAAAAAGGCTATGATGACGTGTGTGAGCCGTTATTGCAAAACGAGCCGGTGATGGAGTGGTGGGACCGATACATGGCATGGCAACACGACCGGCCGGCGTGTTTGCAGCCGTACCGACGTTCCTAACCTCCACCCAATTCATACACACCTGAGCCGACACTTTTAAAAATCCCTTTCCCCTTTATTTTAAAACTATTATTATTATTATTATTATTATTATTATTATTATTATTATTATTATTATTATTATTATTATTATTACTACCCCTTTAGAAAAATAAGTGTTGAACTCATCACCTATTACTACTGTGCACCATGGCTCTGATACCAATTTTTGACGGATCGCAGGCAGCATGGGGTTAACAAGATTTACTGGTGACACAACCCTGGCAAGGAGTAGCTGAACCCAAAATTAGGTCCAAAAACAGCCCTAAACGCCATCCTCGGCTAAGCGGGCAAACAACAGAACCTTGGTTCTGGCATTCAACCTTCCGCCTGGGTTGTCTATCAAACCATACTTTTAATACCACCACCTGCTGAGATTCTAATCTTGATCTGTTATTAGAATCATTTTACCCCAGTAGCCTAGTGTGATAGAGCTCAACACTTTAATGATTTAGCCTATCATTTAGGCCAAATACCAAGATTCAAAATTGTTAAATTAAATAAAATTAAAAGAACTATGAATACCTTGAGTTGCGATCAGCAAATAGAGGATTTTTTATAACTTACTAAATTTTTACAATGGGAGATTATTTTCATTATTTTCATTATTATTAATATTATTATTATTCACTAACTCGTTTTCTTTAAATTTTGCGAGGTAAAATTGGATGAGAGACGACGACCTATTTTGGAAGAAAACAATTCAAAGAAAAACCCTTTTGTTACTATTATTATTATTTTATTATTATTATTATTATTATTATTATTATTATTATTATTATTAGTATTTATTACCATTATTATTTATTATTTATTATTGTTGTACTAATTCATTTTCATCTTTTTGCAAGGTATAATTCTCCAAGGAGGAAGCCATTAGCAAATCACACCTTTTTATTTAATACTATATGCATATTTTACTAGTCATTCAAATTATTTGTCTATTCTTAATTACTTAGTTTATTTGCTTAGTTGCTCTAGTTTGAATCCCAATTATAAGTCCGGCCGGTAACCACATGTGGTGGAGCCTGAGAGGTGTCTAACCCCTTCCTCTCGAGTTTACTTGAACCCTTACCTAGAATTTCTGGTTCGTAGATTAATTTTCGGAGTTAATTGTAAAATTAACTAGAAACAAAATAGGTTTCCTAATACGCCTAGTTAAAAAATATGCTAGGTGGCGACTCCAACTCTTTACCCGAGAGTTACCCAATAAGTCGAGCTCTATTTCGGGCCTTAACCAATTCGGGTATAAATATGATGCGACAGAATGGTGAATCCACTGGGGATATCAAGGTTCAAACCATAACGAACTTCAAATTGAGATTCTTTACTTGCTTTATTTTCTTGCTATTTATTGCGATACTAACTTTTCTTCCTTTCCTTTTTTGCAGGATTGAGGTTTATTTTTTTAAAATTTCAAGTTTTGGCACTTCATTCCTTAATTGCTTGATTATGCTCACTTTATAATTGTTTATATGTCACTCACACTTCTTCCACTCCTAGAAAGTTTACACTTGCACACACCATAAGCGGTTACGTGGATCTCACGGCAGTTTCACTATCAAAAAGCTCTTTAGGAGGAATGGTTAGAATCTAGTTGGTCCGTTGTACAACCAACAATTCTAAACGTTCCCACCCCTTGGTTGTCCGCCTGGGGGAATCATGTCCTTGTCTAGATTACCCAACTCTTAGTTGCACTCAATTTAGAAATCATGCATCATGTCATATTTAGAAAAATTTCGACTTCGGCTCGTGTCTAAGTATACTAGTTCACCATATTTGAACAAACCAACGGGTTTGCAACCCTAAGGAACGTTTAAATATGTTATGCGTGCATTTATTTAAAGTTGAACGTGTCTGATGTAGACCATTTGTTCAAATAAAAGTGGGTTCTCATGACAAAATCAATTATTTATTTCTATTTGCCTAAAATCGTTATTTTTACATTTATACAACAAAACCAACTATTTTATAAAATTATTTTGGGTTATGAACGAAATTAATTTTTCTACGTTTATGAAAATAAAATCACAGACTTTAAATTAATTTCTGTTACTTTAATGTAACAATATCACTTATTTATCTCTATTTACCTAAAAAGAGAAAATATGGTATTTCTACATTTATTTAATAACATTATTTTCCATTCATTTTTTTTTGGGTTATGAGAACAAATGAGATGACGCAAAATACTCGTTCAATTTTAAATACCATAGTCAAAATTAGGAATGCTTAACATCCTGGGCATGTTAAAGTCCATTAGCCAACTTTGTCCAAAAGCGTCATCAAATGACGCCTATCATGCATATTATGTGTTTTGATCTCGTTAGGCCTACTTCGACACAAAAGAGGTCCCCCGTATTGTAGAACACGATATATTTTGCATTTGACAATTATTATCTGCACACTGACTTGTTGTTTTCATGTGAAAGTTTTACTCCAACTCCCAAGGTTGACTTGTGCATTTCTTTCAAAACTCGTACATTTTTAACTTGTGCATGCATACCTTCCGCTACTCCTGGCAACTTTCTAAATCATGCGTTGAAAACATGGTGGTTACAACCATCTCTTCCCTCACATAAAAATTTCCTAGGGGAACGACTTGGAATCTATTTGGTCCAAGACGTTCCTGCTCCCGAGTCATCCACTTGGGAGGATAATAAAACCCGGTCTAGCTAACTCTATTCCTTAGTAACGGCGCTAGAAATCATGCATCATGACATATCATTAGTCGACTTGTTCTCAAGTCCAATAGGCCAACTTGTTCAAACAATCTGAACGGATTTTTTGACCCCAAGGAACGTTGAACATGATTTACTTGCATTTGCTTAAAGGGTTGAACGTGCAAAATGTGGACCATTTATTGGCATTGTTCTATATTTAGTACTATTCAAAGGCACAAAGGTTACCCAATGGGCATTAAAAGCCCAAACTGAATTAGAAATGATAGTTTATCCATAAACTGTTGGCATTACTCTATATTCAATGTCATTCAAAGGCACATGGGTAACCTAAGAGGCATTAAAAGCCAGTTTTAAAGCAGAAATGACCGCTTGATAGAGGGGATGACACATAACGCACGTTTATCCTTTAAGCATCCTTGGCATATCAAAAGTCCATTAGCAATTTTCGTCTAAAATGTCTAAAGGGTTCTCAACCCGCAACGACATATCTCTTCATATTCTCTGTCACATTGTTTTCAAAAGCTTGTGCCACACATTGATCGTTTTGCTCGCAATAAAGCGAATCTTAGGCATTTTTCTTCTCCCTTTCCTTTTCCAAAAGATCACGGCCAACATAACATTTGACACGGTTGCTGAAATCCCTCAGTTGGAATCTTATGGGATGGGGGCAGCATGAAAGATGTTCGTCTGGCCATGATCTAATCCCCTAACAGTATTTAGTCTTTTCCTTCTCTTGCACTGTTTCAATATGAGCCAATGTAATAAGTCCAATAAATGCACTTCTCCTTTAGGCTCTGCATTTTGTTAACAAACGAAATGATGCGTGTGGCACAAAGTGCTTTTCAAAATCATCGTGTGTAAAACGGTCTTTCACATTGTAGGATGTATTTCTTATTTGATATGTGTGCATTGCATTGAATTTGTCTGTTGCTCTAGGTCTCTAAAGGAATCCTTTCTCCAAATCCCATCTCCTCCCTGGGAAGGCATCTCATCTCCCTACCCTACACCCAAATTCTGATATCTAAAATCTTTCACATGTCAAAATTATCCCTAACTCACAGGCCAAATCAAAACTTATTATCCAAAGGTTGGGTTAAGTCGAATAGCAAGACAAAAGATATTTTATGTCACACAATACAATCTATTCCTTGCACAACATCTTTACCACTTCGCATTGACATCTAACTCCTTATCTTCCGCTTAAACAAGCATCGATTGTTTGACCAAAATCCTTGCCTTGACTGCAACATAAAGCACTTAGGCAATCTCTTGTGATATCTATGCGTTCTATCACAACCTCCAAACTCAAGCGCTAATCCATCATCCGCGGTCTAGGCATTCTCTTAAGCTTACGTGTCATTTTTGCTTCAAGTCTTTGCTAATGTGCTCACATGGTTTTGTGCATTTCACCAATTTGTTACGGTTGCTTCATACTTGAACACCAAAGTTGGTCAAGAATCGGCATTTAGAAAGCCGAAATGGCAAGCTAAGCTGAAAACACCTTCCTCTGCAACAAAGTCCTTTGGACCATCAACATATGACACCAAGAGTATTCAGACAATCCCATTCCAATATAATTTGCATTATACCCACACGAGAGTCACAACAGGGAAACCCAATCACTATACAACCGAAGTTGACGAAACTTATAACCTCACACTACGCCCAACTTACACAATAAACAACCTTCCCTCTATCAAGACTTTCAACGACAATCTTAGCGAGCTCGAAAGACAAAACCTCACGCCTTTGTTCCTTTAGCCCAATCAAATGACATTGCAACCAGCAAACAAACTACTCCTTAGATACCCATTCCTAAATTCAATCCAACAAGATCTACACTCATCAGTCAAATATTCAATACCATAACATCGCAAAATATCCAATACTAGAACACAAAATTCAAAGTCTGATCGGCCAAAGTGAGTCAACGACACAACAAGGACCAACAAAGGGAAACTCCAACTCCCAAACCACAAACACACTTTCTACAAAGGCCTATCCATCAAAGTTAGCTCCATTACTTGCGAAAGCACAACCTAAGACAAATACAATTTTGGGCAATCTCCAAATCCGGCAAAATCCAAATATCAAACCTCAGTCTGAGTATGCAAATATCTACATACTCATAGTCATCAACACACCCAATCGTCACACTAAAGGACGAATCCGAATTTCTAGCCAATACATTTGGTGTTCAGTGCAATGCAACTACTTTTCTCGGCGATCTGTCATAAACAATAAACTAGGGCAGAATTTTTGAGGATCCCCTCAAAAATTCCAAAAGACGCCAAACTTGACAGTGGGGCAGAAATTTTTGAGGTCCCCTAAAAAATTTCAAGAAAAGTCCTTACAACAGTAACACGATAGCCTCCTTAGCACATTGCATGACACAACAATAGCACTCTATTTGTCGCACTTTACTTTAATTTTGTTTGCAGGATATATAGCCCGACCTAACAGGCAGACATCTCCTGATGAAAAGCATTCAGTTTTTCTTTGCTATGCTTTACTTTTGTATTGGCAGGGTATACAGCCCGAAGGGTAGACATCCCGATGAAAAAACGGCATGACGAGGAGACAATTATACAAAATATAGCAGCAGAGTGCAACACAACATATGCGCAAGTCAACCTCCCCCAAATACTTACAAATTTTCTTTGATTACAGGTTTACACAGGTACTGAGTATACCTAACAACTCTCGCAACACAAAACATGACATCAATTTGAAAGGCATTAGAATCCATGTCGGTGGATATATAGGGTCCGTATCGGTGGACATGACATGCATAGAATCCATGTCGGTGGATATATAGGGTCCGGATCGGTGGACATGACAGGCATAGAATCCATGTCGGTGGATATATAGGATCCACATCGGTGGACATGACATGCATAGAATCCATGTCGGTGGATACATAGGGTCCGCATCGGTGGACATGACAGGCATAGAATCCATGTCGCATCGGTGGACATGACAGGCATAGAATCCACGTCGGTGGGTATATAGGGTCCGCGTTGGTGAACATGACAGGCATAGAATCCACGTCGGTGGGTATATAGGGTCCGCGTTAGTGGACATGACATGCATAGAATCCATGTCGGTGGATATATAGGGTCCGCATCGGTGGACATGACAAGCATAGAATCCACGTCGGTGGGTATATAGGGTCCGCGTCGGTGGACATGACATGCATAGAATCCATGTCGGTGGATATATAGGGTCCGCATCGTGGACATGACATGCATAGAATCCATGTCGGTGGATATATAGGATCCGAGTCTGTGGACATGACAAGCATAGAATCCATGTCGGTGGATATATAGGGTCCGCATCGGTGGACATGACATTAATTGGACAAGCATAGAATCCATATCGGTGGATATATATGGTCCGCATCTGTGGACGTGACATCAATTTGAGAGGCATAGAATCCATGTCGGTGGATATATAGGGTTTGCAGTGGTGAACGTAACGATAATTTGCAGCAGAGTAAGGTCCGCATCGGTGGGCATAGCACTGGAAAGATACTTGGTTCGCATACTTGGATGAGACATCAATCAAACAAGCATAAGACAAGACAACTACCCAGCCAATAGGGAAGTCTCTTTATGCATTTACATACTATTTTGCAAAACTCACTTTTATAGCAGGACATACAATCCGGCGCCGCACTGGCAAGATGGTCCAACGACAGCTCGACACGACAAAGCAATTATTCCTGACGAGAAGCACTAAGCAAATGGGTATCCCGCAAAGGAAAAACACACATTCCTTAGCGCTAAACACCTGAAAGCAGACTGAACAACTACACGACAAAGGACCACTCGGCTTAACAGGGAAGTTTACTTTATCTTTATCTCTATCTGCATTTATCTTGATTTTGCTGCAGGGAACTCCCCGATCTCTCGACAAACCCCTGTGCCATACTCTCACGCCTTCTCCCGAAATCACTACCAATTGTGCAACCAAAAAACCTCAAACACATACAAAACAAAAGCCTAACCCTACAGACAATGCCTTTTGCTACACCCACAAGCTACCTATTTTTCCGAGTTCCAAGCTACAATTCCATACTCGCACCAGTGGTCTACCTAATCCTTCCTTGTCGATTGGGTGTCAGTTTCGTGTTCCTTCCTATTCTACGCCAATCGTGCATATTTTCGTGCTTAATCGTGCCCGTCTGCTTGAATCGTGCGCAAATGTTTCCAAGCTCAATCAAGGTAACATTGAAGGCGAGATTACTTACTTGTTGAGGTGAAGTGGAAACTATGTACATATAAACTCCTCTTTATGGGTGTGTAGTGCGCCACATTTTCATAACTAGGATGATTATAAGCCTTCTTTCCCACGCTCGATCTATTGAGGTTATCTCACCTTCGCTAGTGCCTTTGCCTCATTTCTTCATTTATCTCGCTGAAAGGAGCAAACATGAATCTAAACTTTACATACTTGGATAAGTTTAGTCTTTGCATCCAAAATCGTGTGTCATAAATATCTCACATAGGCGACATGCCATTCTAGAACTACACACGGCCTAATTCTCGTGAAACCCGAGATATGTAGGCAACTCAGAGACCGGGGTCCAAAAAAAAACACCCCAAAACTTCTACTTTCCCCTTTCGATTATTCTACCCGCCAGTCGTGACAAAATTGGCTACTCCATCAACTATCTTTGCCTGAAGACTCTTTCATCATCCCCGGGCAAAGAGGGGCAGCTGTTGACACCCAATTTTGTCCCTCCTTTTTCTAAAATTGGTTGTAACTTAAAGGTGCAATGTTGACTATTTGAACAAATTTGCATTATAAGCGTGCATTTACGTGTTTTATTTCTTATTTATGCACTATATACCTAATTGTGGCTATATTATATAACTTACATCATTCAGGCTATTTGTTAAATAGTATGGCTATTTGTGCAATTTAATGCATTTATAACGTTTAGTATTTATTTAATTTAATTTCACCACAATCGTTCATATGTGTACATTTTATTTTTTCTTTTATATAATATATATGTACTTATATTTTTATTCTATTTAGCACCTTTAAGTTGATTTTAAATAGCACCTTTAAGTTAATTTTTATCCATAAGTTACCACTTCATTTTTTGAAATTCAAATCTTTCTTCTCTATAAACCTAGACATAAAGCCTAACCAAATACATCTTGTATCCCATATCTCATTCCCAATTTTCTCCAATATTGGAATCCCTCACATCACTCTTTAATTCCCTAAAATCTCTCAAGAATCCCAACGTCTCCCTTCCAATTTTTCTCTTCAAAAAGACCCACTCATCCACTTTTAGAGATAGGGGCCATACATAGAAACAGACACACTTCCCCGCGCAGACCCCACCTCTTTTGGGTCTTCTTCCCAATCAACAATTCACCATTTCCTTTCGGAAAATCGCAGCATACACGCACAATACACATTACTACACACAGTACACACGCAGAACTTCCCCTCCTTGAGTTTTCTTCTCCACAATACACATACGCCCCCACACAAACAAGATCAGTACTAACACAACCCATCATCTTCCCCAAACATCCCCAACCTTCACTATCGAACCACTTCCATAACCTCTCTCCTCCTCTCTTCTTCCTCAACTCAAACACATACATCCCCACGCACCGCACACAGAAACAAATCAGAACACACACATACACAAAATCATAGAAATAGGGGAAATCGGGGAAGGAATTGTTGATCCCAAAGCAGTAGGAACGAGGGGAAGACATGACAGGGCAATGGTGAAAGCCACCACCAAGAATCGAGCGGGAAACCACCATTCTTTCGGTTTCTCTGTAATCGTTTCTTGGTTATTGAAACTGAAAAATATTAGGGTATGAAATAGGGTCGCAGTGGCGCCACCAAGGCCGGCGGTCGCTCCCCTCTGTGCTGGTGGCGCTACCCCTTTATTGTCACTCTCGCTTCGCCGGAAAACGCCATTCCCAGCTTACTTGTTTCTCTGTGTTTATTTTGTTTATTATGATGCCTTTCACTGGTTTTTCTGAGCATCGCATGTCCTTCAACACCTTTGCTAACTCGCCTGGTCACCGCTTTGTTTTACGAGCCCTTTCGCCGCAGTCACTGTTTCGCCATCAGAATTAGCCTTTTTCCAATCTCGCTGGGGTCTACTGCATTTCGTGTCATTTTTTTGACATATATGTGTTTCGTGCCTTTGCCTTTCATCGTTGGGTTCTGCCGTATGCTTGCTCTGTTGATCTTTTGGGCTGACTAGTTTTTAGAGTTTTGCAGATTGATGGATTGTTAAGACATGTATTGAGATATTGTACAGGCCTTACGCAGTATACACTAAATTTGGCCTATGAAAATATTGTAATTTGAGGCCTACACATGGAATTGACGGATGCTACACCAACTTAGGCCACGAAAAATAATTACATACACTTATTTGAGGCCTCGGGACTAATTTGGACACGATACTGCACTTGAACAGTCCCATTCCCGTGTTCTTAAAACAAAAAGGCTATGATGACGTCTGTGAGCCGTTTTTGCAAAACGAGCCGGTGATGGAGTGGTGGGACCGACACTTGGCATGGCAACACGACTGGCCGGCGTGTTTGCAGCCGTACCGACGTTCCTAACCTCCACCCAATTCATACACACCTGAGCCGACACTTTTAAAAATCCCTTTCCCCTTTATTTTAAAACTATTAATATTATTATCATCATCATCATCATCATCATTATTATTATTATTATTATTATTATTATTATTATTATTATTACTGCTCTTATTCTTCTTCTTCTTATTATTATTATTATTATCATTATTTTCATTATTATTAATATTATTATTATTCACCAACTCGTTTTCTTTAAATTTTGCGAGGTAAAATTGGATGAGAGACGACAACCTATTTTGGAAGAAAATAATTCAAAGAAAAAACCCTTTTGTTACTATTATTATTATTTTATACTTATTATTATTAGTATTTATTACCATTATTATTTATTATTTATTATTATTGTACTAATTCATTTTTATCTTTTTGCAAGGTGTAATTCTCCAAGGAGGAAGCCATTAGCAAATCACACCTTTTTATTTAATACCATATGCATATTTTACTAGTCATTCTAATTATTTGTCTATTCTTAATTACTTAGTTTATTTGCTTAGCTGCTCTAGTTTGAGTCCCAATTATAAGTCCGGCTGGTAACCACATGTGGTGGAGCCTTCCTCCCGGGTTTACTTGAACCCTTACCTAGAATTTCTGGTTTGTAGATTAATTTTCGGAGTTAATTGTAAAATTAACTAGAAATAAAATAGGTGCCCTAATACGCCTAGTTAAAAAATATGTTAGGTGGCGACTCCAACTCTTTACCCGAGAGTTACCCAATAGGTCGAGCCCTATTTCGAGCCTTAACTAGTTCGGGTAAAAATAGGATGTGCAGTTGGTCCATCTTCTAGTAGTCCTAACCTTTATTGTGTGGGCTATAATGATGAAGAACCTATTTTAGAGACCTTCCTTGGGAGTTTGTCTAGTGGAGAAGATTGTCTTGGAAGACAATGTGGAGGTGAGGAGGTACCTCTTGGTGTGTGTAAGAGTGCTTCCAAGAAGGGGAGTGGAGTATTTGATGTTAGTTGTCACTTGAACTATCTTGCTTACTCCATTCCGTATGTTGATCACACTTCGAGTGTTGAGCATGCTAAAGCCAATGAGTCACATTGTGATAGTAATGCATTAAAAGCTTGGTGTGTTGACAATAAGCTTGGGGGTCATAGGGATTTCGATTGCTTAATCTTGCATGTTCCATGTCCTATTGATCTCTTTGTTTGTTATGGTAGTGAGTGCTTGTCCTTGTTGAGCCAAGAACTTGTCATCTCCTTTGGAGACATATGTCTTTTGATTGGTATTGATACTTGGCTCTATCACAAAAGTGTTTTTTCCACATCACTTTCACTCACTCTTGTTGAACTTGCCTACTCGTGTAGTAGTAAGTTTTGGTGTGTTAATCATGAACTTAGGGATCGTAGGGGTTTTGATAGCTTGATCTTGTATATTCTATGCACTATTGATCTCTTTGATGATTCTTGTGTTGAGTACACTCACTGGGGAAGCCAAGTACTTGTTGTTTTCTTTGGAAACATGCGCTTTATCATTGTCATTGATACTTGGTTATACCATAAGAGTGTTTTTTCCACACTACTTGCACTAACCTACTCTTGCAGTAGAAGATTTGTGTTGTACTTGTCTTTGGTTGTAGGTCTTGATGGTTTGATTTCAAGGACGAAATCCTTTCAAGAAGGGGAGGATGATACGGGGCAAATCGAGCCTAAGCACCAACCATCAAGAGCCAAGCTTGAGGGATGCAAAGGACGGGAGATCAAGAGCTTCAGAGGAGAATTCGGAAGCAAATTGAAGACTTGTTGCTTGGTTTCAAGCCTTGGGAGCTCCACCTCAACAATCCAGGCGCTCCACCTCAAGTCCAGACGCTCATCCTCAGCATTCCAAGCGCTCCACCTCAAGCCAGGTGCTCCTCCTCAGCAAACCAGACAGTTCGCCTCAACTACCTACTGCCCCAGTATGCCAGGCGCACCTCCTGGATCCAGGCGCTCCTCCTGGTTTGTTTTAGCATTTTGGACTTTTGACTATTTTTCCTATTTTAGCCATGTGTAGCTTATTATGTGTAACCCAACTTGAGGGCTTTTTAGATATTTCATTTAGGAGTGTGGAACATCTATAAATACCACACTTAGAGCCTGTTTGGCCAAGCTGCCAGAAACTGCTTATTTTGAAAAGTACTTTTGTCAGAAGTACTTGTCAAATAAGTACTTTTGAAGAATAAGCAGTTTGTCTTTGACCAACTCATTTGAGAAGTGCTTTTCAAAACAAATTGTGTTTGGATAATCTTTATAAAAAGTGCTTTTGAGCGTGAAATTACGAGAAAGAACAGTATTAGGATTCATTTTGCAACTAATATTATTTAAACATACAAAAGGTTTAAATACTTTTTTTATGACAGACTTAATTTAATTTATTTATCTTCATTTATTTTAAGTGTAAAATATAAAATAAAAATATATAATATGATTCTTAATAATATGAATAAAGCTGAACCAAAAGATTAAAGCGGGGAACAAATTTTTATTTACATTGAGAGATATATTGGTTAAAATAATTTAAAATAGTATGGTAAATAAATATTTTTGGTGAGGATATTTTTGTCTTAAAAAATTAATAATCTACTTCTACTTCTGGGGAGAAGTATAAATTTGTAGTTTCTTCCCAACAACAGAAAAACTGCTTCTGCTTCTTCTCAAAAGCGTTTTTCTTCTATTGGCCAAACACCTTAAAATTCTTCAAAAGCATTTTTTTCTTTAAAAAAAAAAGGTACTTTTGTTGGCTTCTGAGAAGCTTGGCCAAATATTCTATTAGTCATTTCATTCATTAGTTAGCTAGTATTGATTGAGAATAGAAGAATTGAGAGAGGCAAGGCCTTCTTGAGAAGTTTGAAGCTTCAATGTATCTCTTGGCTTGGAACCATGTGGATTTCATCCTAGTATAAATCCTTGATTAGGTTCAAGTTTCATTTCCTCCCTCTTGGGTATTCAATTCATGTTTTGAATCGTTTATCCATTCTTTCTTCTATTTCTGTTCTTCCTCATCTTATATTTCTTGTTATCTTGTTGATTCTATCGATTATTGCTTCTGCGTCTTGTTATTTGCTTCCGCTCGTTTTTACCCTGCATCAAATACTTCATAAACCAATTTGCATTACTTAAATCCATTAATGGAAAAATCCCTTCGGAATTAACAAAAATAATAACTTTACGGATTTTGAACTTATCTAAATTATTTGGATGGAAGCATGCATCCTATATATGATTGGGAATATGACTATGTACGTTGAGTCCCATGATTTGTCATGGACACACTAACTGGTCTTATTCCTCCAAGCTTAAACTCCTTAAACTATCCGAGTCATTTGACCAGTTACTACAAGAAATCATCAACTTCAAACTCTAGAGGACCAAACAATTTACATGGACAACAATGGACTTTGGGAAACTGGTCTCAAAAAGTTGTTCTGGTGATATATCATAAGTGAAAATGAACCAAATTTGAAGGAGAACAATAGTGTTGTGGAATGTGGATTCTAATATATTATGGTTATGCGCTGGCATAGGACATATAGTTTCTTTGTTGGCTTCTTAGCAGTGCTTTGCATTTCGTGTTTGAAAACTTCCTGGCGCATTGCATACTTTCGATTCGTGGAGAATGCCTCTAATAGTTTGCATATAGCAAATTGTAAAAAAGGTTGCTAGGTTTCGAAGATTAGGTTTCTGAATTAACTGTAACCAATAAATGTTGTGGTGGAGTGGTAAGTATTCATCCTTAATCAGAAGTTTTGAGTTTGAACTCTGAGAATGAAGTCTTCTTTTGAAAGTGAGTGTTTTACGCTTCATAGTAGAATTTTTCGAGGCGAATACAGATTAAACGGCCCCCAAACACAAGATGGGGAACCAAAGAAAAAAAATTAACAGATGGAAAGCTTCAAAATCGGCCATTTCATCTTATGTGTCTTTTTGTGTACATATTTCATCTTATGCGTAGTTGGCTAGTTGCAATTTGCAAATACAAAATCATGACATCTTCTCACTACATATAATTCCTTAATACTTTTATTTCAGTTATGCAGGAACAGGATAATTTACTTTGGATAAGGTTATAACTTAGAAAATCTCTTCTATTCCCTCTTGTGCACCAATTATGTAGGAATTAAAATTTGACTGAGCGGCCACATCATCAATAAATAAAAGGAAAAAAGAAAAAAGAAAGAGAGCTGGTCAAAAGTACACTGTCGGAAAAGTGTAATTCACGTCTAATCCATTCAAAGAAAAGAAACGTATTTTGTTCCTCTGGTTATTAAACAGCTTATACGAAATGGGAGAAATGATATGTAAGGTTTTGAGTTAGGCAGATTGAGTTATGACATGTTATTTCTAAATTTTTCATAAATAGCTGGACTAGTCAGTATAAATTAATTATATATATATATATATATATATATATATATATATATATATATATATATATATATTATATACCTAGTATGTAATATTATACATAAAATATGCATCAATTATGCCAAAAAATGGCTACTTTTTGTTAAATTAATTTAACATTATTCATACAACATAATTTTTCTACGCCTTATTTTTACCCCAAATAAACTTTGGATGAGTTGATCATAACTCATTTATCAAATCGATCCATTTTCAATCAATATGTTGAATTGACACTTTAGAAAATGTAAGGCTTCGATGTCCCTTTTATATGTAGCCATTTTAAATCTACTAGTACTAGTAATATAGTAAAATTTAAGGACCAGTGAACAGCCCCATGAGTACATGGTGGACTTCGATTTTCTCTGTGTTCGTTCATATTAGGACAAGTATTTGATTTTCTGTGTGTTAGCTTATAAGTCAATATATGAACTTAGATATTCATGCAATCTCGAGTTGCGTAAGTAAAATTTAAATATCCAAAAGACTCGACGCAAACAATAAAAAAAGACCATATAAACTTTAGACTGAGAAATGCATATTCATGACCATCTATTACATAATCATAATGTGATACATTCGTAATGCAAAGCTTGATAGAGAAGAAATGTGTGGAACAAAAAGTACTAAAGCATTATACTAGTACGAATTTATTTGTTGAGATTGCCATAACCAAAACAAGAGACAAGACACGTAAAAATGATAGAACAATTAACCCTTTAACTTATCCTACCCTGGGAACTTGGATAACAGCACCATTAGTGACACGACCCGAATTTCGGTTAGGCCGTGCGGGCACCCGACCACCTCCCCTAAACCTGTCGGGCGAATCCTGTTGATAGAATCGATATAAATTGCAAAGAATTAACTTGAAATAAAAATGAACCAAATTTTAACAACATAAGATAACTCTCAAGGATAGACAAACATACAAGCTGTCTGAATAATACAACTAACTACCCAGAATACACAATTTTAAAGGTTTCCAGATCAGACATCTAAGAAGGCCAAAAGATATACACATCTCCCGAAGGGAGCAAAAGTAAGGAAAACTGTAATATCTAAAGTTGGTGGCCGCAATGAACAGGATGGCTCACCGTAGACAGCTGAGAACGTACTATTCCTCAATCACGGCGCGACTGGCTGGGTCCTGGAGCAGAATCTGCCGAACGAAGGAAAACACAAGAACAAATAGGGGGTGAGTCATGAGGACTCAATAAGTGTGAACAAACTAGCAACCTCAAAAAAATAGATACGCTAGTAAGGGAAACTGAACCAGACAACAATCAACAAATATGCAATGCACATATAAGCAGAACAGTAGTCATGTAAAGAAAATCTATACAATAGTATGAAATGAAATGAAATGGGATGAAATGAAATGAGATGCAAAGGGTCACATGCGCCCATAATCCCAGCCCGAAGCGGAATACTCCTGCATTCGAGGGGAATCCAATCTGCTAACCAACTGGAGCGGAATACTCCTGCTCCTGGGGCGGAATACTCCTGCACCCGATATAATATAAACTAGAACCAGAGGCGGAATACTCCTGCACTCTCCTGGGGCGGAATACTCCTGCACCCGATAAAATGTAAAGCTGGGGCGGAATACTCTTGCACTCAGTATGATATGCAATGTAATGCATATGAATGCAATGTGATGCAACAATAACCCTTCACCGGCATAGGACTCTCATCGACAGCCGGGAAGCAGATGCCAACTCCAAGCCAAAGTACAATACTCAGATTCCCAATGCAATATCAATAACATGACATAATATATAATATAGAATGTAAATCCAAAGCTAAGGCGTAATGAGTACGCCTATCGGCAGCTACACACGTAAGGAACACGTGGTAGAAAATCCACGAGGCCAAATGCCTCCAAAGAAATGGATATAAACACTTACCGTATTCCAAAGCTAGTCCTGTTACTCAACCACTAGCTTTTCCTTTGTATTAGTTGCCAAATGATCTCTTTCTATTCAATAAGCAGAAAAATTATATCAGATAAAGCTAAAGGCTTCATTCCTTATGTTTTAGGGCAATCCAGTTAGGAACCTGATACCCTATTCGTATACGCAATACGCAGGCCAGGCCTATATACAGGGTTCAAAGTTCCATAACCAAACCCTAAATAAATTATATTTATATGTTGCCCATAACTCACTGACTATGAATATATAATCATTTTCATCATCGGGGTCCAATTGACCCTTTAAACTATCAATTTACGCCATTAGGGCGATGTCTAATATCCTTATTTTTACCGTAAAAATATATTCAAACACACGTAATAAGCTAAGATAATGAGTTAACATCATTACCTGAAGATTTGGGGTAGAAATTCCACTATTTTTCCACTCCTTTTTTCCTTTTTTCCTCCCTCTTTTCTAATTTTTCCTTCTCTGTATTTGTTTGTAATGTTTCTGATGCGTTTTCCATGTTTCTGTACTAAATAATGATAAGGGATATAAATCCCAAACTAGCCGACATCTTTTCCTTTTTTTTTCTTTTTTTTTTGTTTTATTTAAATAAATTCACTACGACGATTAAAATTAAAATAGAACTCTAGAGAGGTCGAAATGATCCCAGATTTTTCAAGTAAGTTATACAAAATATATGTAACATACTCGCGAAGACGGATCTCAAATCCGACTCCCGAAACTCAAGATGCGAATTTAAAGGAAAAAGGTCAAATTATTTAACTTTCGGCATTTTTTGCGGAACTAGCCGAACAATATCGAAATTCACTTTCGAAAAATTATAAAAGTCACAAATAATCATACGAACCTAACGACGCTTTCGGATTTTGAATCGGAGCTCATTCGCCCAAACCGAGCTCAAAAATCTCTTTTTAATATTTATTGATAATAAAAACTGAAACCTTCTTCCGATGCCTACCAAACGAGTTCTGATTTAGCTCAAATTTTACAGACAGGTCCTAATAGACCTTACGAATATTTTAAAATTATTGGCACACCAATCGAAGTCCTAACTTCCGAAACGACTGACCGAGGTCGTTTCATTCTCCTCCACTTAAACTCTCGTTCGTCCTCGAACGAGCAAGAGTCTAAAATATATTTAACACCTCTAATGAGAATGCTTACACGAATTTTCAATCACATTTATTACGAAACCAAAATCATATGCAATGATTAGAACTTTTAGGCTTTAAAGATCAAGTTCGAACCTGAATCGTCGAAGAGGTAAGGATACTTCTCACGCATACTGGACTCAAGCTCCCAAGTGTCCTCCTCACGAGGACGATTATTCCATCGTACTCGAACCATCGGAATCTGCTTCGAACGAAGCTTCCGGATATCACGCGCTACTATAGCAACTGGGAACTCCTCGTAAGCCAGATTCACATCTAGCTGAGCAGGGTCTAATTCGATCACTTCGGAAAGATCTCGGATACACTTTCGAAGCATCGATACATGGAAAACTGGGTGAACTGGCATAGAAGCTGGCAAGTCGAGCCGATAAGCTACCTTACCAATGCGCTTCTCGATACGGAAAGGGCCAATGAACCTGGGACTAAGCTTTCCTTTCCTACCAAATCTCTTTACACCGCGCATCGGTGACACTTTCAAAAATACCATGTCCCCGACCTCGAACTCTAACTCTCGGCTCCTCCGGTTCGAATATGAAATCTGCCTGCTCTGGGCGGTCCGTAAACGATCCTGAATAACACGAACAACCTCAAGAGTCTGACGAACCATATCTGAACTCATCACCTCGACATCTCGAGACTCAAACCAGCCAATAGGAGAACGACATCGACGACCATATAAGGCCTCAAATGGAGCCATCTGAATAGAAGACTAGTAGCTATTATTATAAGAGAACTCCGCTAACGCCAAATGACCATCCCAGTAACCCCCGAAGTCAAGTGCACAAGCTCTCAACATGTCCTCCAGAACTTGAATAACCCGCTCGGACTGACCGTCAGTCTGAGGATGGAATGTTGTACTAAGCTGCACCTGGGTCCCCAACTCTCTCTGAAAAGACTGCCAGAACTGAGAAGTAAACTGGGAACCACGATCTGAGATAATGGATACAGGAGTACCATGCAGCCTAACCACTTGCTCAATGAAAATCCGCGCCAGTCTCTGAGCTGAATCAGTAGTCTTTACAGGGATAAAGTGAGCTGATTTAGTCAGTCGGTCGACAATGACCCAGACTGAATCATGGCGCCGCAGGGTCTTTGGCAGACCAACTATAAAATCCATCGTGATGTGCTCCCACTTCCACTCGGGAATGGGCAATGCCTGAGCCAGCCCTGCTGGTCTCCGGTGCTCGAACTTAACCTGCTGACAGTTCAAGCAACGAGATACATAATCAAATACATCTCTCTTCATCCCCTTCCACCAGTATAGCTCTCGGAGGTCCTGATACATTTTTGTGATACCAGGATGAATAGAATAACGCGAGCTATGAGCTTCACCGAGCACTGACTGCCTCAAATTCCCAACATCAGGAACACAGAGTCGACCATTAAACCGAAGAATTCCATCTGAATCAAGCTCGAAAGAGGGAACTCCTCCACTTAGGACACGACCACGCAACTCCTGCAGATGAGGATCCTCGAACTGTCTTCCCTTAATCTAACTGACTAAGGAAGACTGAGCTGCAATACACGCTAAGACTCGACTGGAGTCTGGGAGAATAAATCTCATGCCAAAGTCGCCAAGGGACTGCAATTCTCGGGCCAATGGTCTCATGTCAGCATAAAGAAAAGCCATGCTGCCCATGGACTTCCTGCTCAAAGCATCTGCTACCACGTTCGCCTTCCCAGGATGATAATGGATAGTGAGATCATAATCTTTAATCAATTCAAGCCATCTCCGCTGTCGGCCGTTAAGATCTTTCTGAGAGAGAAGATACTGCAGACTCTTATGATCCGTATACACCTCACACGGCTCGCCATAAAGGTAATGCCTCCATATCTTTAAAGCAAAGACCACAGCTGCCAATTCTAAATCGTGAGTCGGATAATTCTTCTCATTCGGCTTTAATTGTCTGGAAGCATAAGCAATTACCTTCCCGTGCTGCATAAGAACACAACCAAGGCCCACACGAGATGCATCACAATAAACTACGAATCCACCGGTGCCCGAAGGAAGGGATAACACTGGAGCTGAAGTCAATAAGGCCTTAAGCTTCTGAAAGCTGGCCTCACACTCATCGGACCATCGAAATTGAACCGCCTTCTGCGTCAGGCGAGTCAGGGGAGCTGCAATAGTAGAGAACTTTTCCACAAACCTCCGATAATAACCTGCCAATCCAAGGAAGCTGCGAATCTCCGTCGGAGTGGTAGGACGAGGCCATTTCTGCACTGCTTCAATCTTCTTCGGATCAACCTTGATACCTTCACTAGATACTACGTGACCCAAAAATGCTACAGAATCAAGCCAAAACTCACATTTCGAGAACTTGGCATACAACTTACGATCACAGAGGGTCTGAAGAACCACCCTCAGATGATAATCATGCTCCTCGCGGCTACGAGAATAAATAAGAATATCATCAATGAAGATAATGACAAAGGAATCAAGGAATGGCTTAAACACCCGGTTCATGAGATCCATAAAGGCTGCAGGGGCATTAGTCAGCCCAAAAGACATAACTAGGAACTCATAATGGCCGTAACGAGTCCTAAAAGCAGACTTCGAGATATCTGATTCACGAATCTTTAGCTGATGATAACCAGATCGCAGATCGATCTTCGAAAAGAACTAGCACCCTGCAACTGATCAAACAAATCATCAATGCGAGGCAAGGGATACTTATTCTTGATGGTGACCTTATTTAGCTGACGATAATCAATACACTTCCGCATAGTCCCATCTTTCTTTTTCACGAATAGAACAGGAGCACCTCACGGAGAAATACTCGGCCTGATGAATCCCTTATCAAGCAAATCTTGCAACTGCTCCTTCAGCTCCTTCAACTCTGATGGGGCCATACGATAAGGAGGGATAGAAATAGGCTGAGTCCCTGGCACTGTATCAATGCCAAACTCGATCTCTCGATCAGGAGGAAGTCCTGGCAAATCATCTGGAAACACATCAGGGAACTCCCTAACGACAGGAATAGAATCAAGAGATGGAATCTCCGCAGTGGTATCTCGAACCATGGCAAGATACGCTGAACACCCTTTATCCATCATCCGTTTTGCCTTCAGGAAAGAAATAACATGTCCCCTGGGTGGCAAATAAGAACCCTGCCACACTACCGGTGCTGAACAAGGAAGAGACAACTGAAGAGACTTGGCATGACAATCTAATATGGCATGACACGACGCCAACCAATCCATGCCAATAATGACATCAAAATCAACCATATCTAGGATTAGAAGATCTACCAGTGTCTCACGACCCCCAAAAGATATGGTACAAGCTGGATAAACTCGATCCACGATGATAATGTCTCCAATAGGAGTAGAAACACAGAATGGATCACGAAGACACATATAATCAACATGAAAACCCGAAGCAAAATAAGGAGATACATATGAATATGTAGATTCTGGATCCACCAAAGAATATGCATCTCGACTACAAACAGATAAAATACCTGTCACAACAGCTGGTGATGCCTCGGCATCCTGCCTGGCCGGCAGTGCATATAGCTGTCTCTGCGGCTGAGCTGAGCCGCTACCCTGACGACCACTTCTAGTGGGGCCACTAGGACCACGTCCACGACCTCTACCGGGTGGTGGTGCACCTCTAGCTGGCTGAGACCCTGGAGGGGCGCCCTGAGGCTGCTGCTGCATAGGCGCTGGAAGGCGAGGGAAAGGGCGGCTACTACCCTGCTGAAGGAGATAAGGGCAATCCTTCTTATGATGCCCGGGATCCTGACAGATAAAGCACCCTGGAGCAAATCTACGCTGATCAAACTGAGACTGATCTCGCGGGCGAAACCAAAACTGACCCTGAGAAGAAGTAGGCGCGTTCTGAGAACCACGCGCTGGAAACTGAGCTGGTCTGACAGGAGGCCTACTCTGCTGCTGATAACTCCTACCTCCATACGAGGTACTAGAATGCCCTGGACCACGAGATCTCTTACTCTCCCGCTCTAACTCCTCCATCTCCAATCTATGATAGGCCTCATACCTCCTGGCAATATCAACAGCGACATCAAATAGAGTACCAGCCTCAATCTCACGAGCCATCTGGGACCGCAAATGAGGAGAAAGTCCATCAATAAAACGTCTGACCCTCTCAGAGGGCTCCTGCACAAGATCTGGAGCATAGCTGGACATCTCTGAAAATAAAAGCTCGTACTCCGTGACTGACAGGTTGCCCTGTCCAATCCTCTCAAACTGTCTCCTCTTCTCATCCTGCTGACTGCGAGGGAAAAATTTCTCCATGAATCGATGAGAGAACTCACTCCAGGTCAGCTTAGGTAAGCCCTGCCTAGCTGATTGGAGTGCGGTCCACCAAGCTAAAGCTGGACCCTCAAGCTGGAAGGCAGTATAATCAGCTCCATACTGCTCAAGATATCCAAGGGCCTCTAAGATACGCTGACATTGATCAAGAAACTCACGAGGCTTAAGCTTATCTGATTTCTGACCAGAGAACTTCGGAGGATTAAGTCGAGTAAAATAATGCAACCTTGCCGGGTCATCAACCTGACCTGCTACCTGGACTGGCTGACCAGCCTGAACAACTGGAGGTATAACACCTGCCACCTCTGGAACATGACCACCTGGAACATGAACTGCTGGGGCTACCTGTGGAGCTGGAATGGGGGCTTCCTGAACCTGAGAACCAATATCTACCGCTGCCTGAGGAATAGGAGCATCTACGACAGCCTGAGGAATAGGAGCATCCACCGCAGCCTGAGGAATATGAGCATCTACGGCAGCCTGAGGAATAGGAGGTCCCTGGGGCATCTGCGTCGCTAAGAATCTCATAAAAGAGTCATGAAGTGCGGGGGGGACGAATAAGCCCTGCTCCCCCTGCCCGGCAAAAGCTGGCACTACCGGAACCTCTGCAGCAGGATCAACATGATCCACCATCCTCGCGGCCTGGGCAACTCTACCTCTGCCTCGACCACGACCTCTACCGCGGCCAACACCGCGACCTCGCGGAGCAGCAGGCATAGGGGCGACCGCTGGCTCCTCCGCCTCTCGCCGAACATTCGCGCACGTTCTCACCATACTGCGGAAAATTAAAAATATTTAACTTCAGATAAGAAGACTCACGCACGACAGGAAAAAAAGAAGGGAAACTGCCTAAATGCCATCATAGCCTCTCGTAGATAGGTACGGACGTCTCCGCCCGATCAGCGAGACTCTATTAGACACTGTCATGATCTGGAAAGACTCTAAACCTCGCTCTGATACCAACTGACACGACCCGAATTTCGGTTAGGCCGTGCGGGCACCCGACCACCTCCCCTAAACCTGTCGGGCGAACCCTGTTGATAGAATCGATATAAATTGCAAAGAATTACCTTGAAATAAAAATGAACCAAATTTTAACAACATAAGATAACTCTCAAGGATAGACAAACATACAAGCTGTCTGAATAATACAACTAACTACCCAGAATACACAATTTTAAAGGTTTCCAGATCAGACATCTAAGAAGGCCAAAAGATATACACATCTCCCGAAGGGAGCAAAAGTAAGGAAAACTGTAATATCTAAAGTTGGTGGCCGCAATGAACAGGATGGCTCACCATAGACAGCTGAGAACGTACTACTCCTCAATCACGGCGCGACTGGCTGGGTCCTGGAGCAGAATCTGCCGAACGAAGGAAAACACAAGAACAAATAGGGGGTGAGTCATGAGGACTCAATAAGTGTGAACAAACTAGCAACCTCAAAAAAATAGATACGCTAGTAAGGGAAACTGAACCAGACAACAATCAACAAATATGCAATGCACATATAAGCAGAACAGTAGTCATGTACAGAGAATCTATACAATAGTATGAAATGAAATGAAATGGGATGAAATGAAATGAGATGCAAAGGGTCACATGCGCCCATAATCCCAGCCCGAAGCGGAATACTCCTGCATTCGAGGGGAATCCAATCTGCTAACCAACTGGAGCGGAATACTCCTGCTCCTGGGGCGGAATACTCCTGCACCCGATATAATATAAACCAGAACCAAAGGCGGAATACTCCTGCACTCTCCTGGGGCGGAATACTCCTGCACCCGATAAAATGTAAAGCTGGGGCGGAATACTCTTGCACTCAGTATGATATGCAATGTAATGCATATGAATGCAATGTGATGCAACAATAACCCTTCACCGGCATAGGACTCTCATCGACAGCCGGGAAGCAGATGCCAACTCCAAGCCAAAGTACAATACTCAGATTCCCAATGCAATATCAATAACAGGACATAATATATAATATAGAATGTAAATCCAAAGCTAAGGCGTAATGAGTACGCCTATCGGCAGCTACACACGTAAGGAACACGTGGTAGAAAATCCACGAGGCTAAATGCCTCCAAAGAAATGGATATAAACACTTACCGTATTCCAAAGCTAGTCCTGTTACTCAACCACTAGCTTTTCCTTTGTATTAGTTGCCAAATGATCTCTTTCTATTCAATAAGCAGAAAAATTATATCAGATAAAGCTAAAGGCTTCATTCCTTATGTTTTAGGGCAATCCAGTTAGGAACCTGATACCCTATTCGTATACGCAATACGCAGGCCAGGCCTATATACAGGGTTCAAAGTTCCATAACCAAACCCTAAATAAATTATATTTATATGTTGCCCATAACTCACTGACTATGAATATATAATCATTTTCATCATCGGGGTCCAATTGACCCTTTAAACTATCAATTTACGCCATTAGGGCGATGTCTAATATCCTTATTTTTACCGTAAAAATATATTCAAACACACGTAATAAGCTAAGATAATGAGTTAACATCATTACCTGAAGATTTGGGGTAGAAATTCCACTATTTTTCCACTCCTTTTTTCCTTTTTTCCTCCCTCTTTTCTAATTTTTCCTTCTCTGTATTTGTTTGTAATGTTTCTGATGCGTTTTCCATGTTTCTGTACTAAATAATGATAAGGGATATAAATCCAAAACTAGCCGACATCTTTTCCTTTTTTTTTTCTTTTTTTTTTGTTTTATTTAAATAAATTCACTACGACGATTAAAATTAAAATAGAACTCTAGAGAGGTCGAAATGATCCCAGATTTTTTAAGTAAGTTATACAAAATATATGTAACATACTCGCGAAGACGGATCTCAAATCCGACTCCCGAAACTCAAGATGCGAATTTAAAGGAAAAAGGTCAAATTATTTAACTTTCGGCATTTTTTGCGGAACTAGCCGAACAACATCGAAATTCACTTTCGAAAAATTATAAAAGTCACAAATAATCATACGAACCTAACGACGCTTTAGGATTTTGAATCGGAGCTCATTCGCCCAAGCCGAGCTCAAAAATCTCTTTTTAATATTTATTGACAATAAAAACTGAAACCTTCTTCCGATGCCTACCAAACGAGGTCTGATTTAGCTCAAATTTTACAGACAGGTCCTAATAGACCTTACGAATATTTTAAAATTATCGGCACGCCAATCGGAGTCCTAACTTCCGAAACGACTGACCGTGGTCGTTTCAATTAGGGTGATCAGCAAAGACATAAACACGATTACAACAAACATCAGTAAGAGGAAGTAGTCCATCAGGAAGTACAATCACTGTAACAAATGGATTGGTCTTTTCAATTCGAGTTTTGGCATCGTTTACACCAACACCAACCAACTCTGGCCATTCTAACTGTATTTTTGCGTCAGGGAATTCAACTCGACATCGATTGCCTGTACAAGTGCAGCCATTACAAGGAGGGTAAGGAACTCTTTGCATGGTGATCACCCTTTTTTTTTTCTCTAAATTATGTTCATTATTTATGCAAATGAAGATCAGTTTATATAGATGTTGTACTATCTTGTTTTTAGGGAAGGGAATCATGACCGATAAAGATTGGCAAATTACAGGAAATGTAATAATTAGATGCTAAATGAGCACAAAAAATCAAGATTTTACCCTTTTTGCATCATTTTGGTTTGAATATAAGGAGAAATAATCATAAAGTGGAATAAATATAAAGAAAAGGATCAGAGTTTATGGTGCTAATGTGGAAACTAGATATGACCAATACAGAAAACTGAAAATTAAGCGCAAATACTACTAATTGAAGAGATTTTTTCCAAGTATGATTAGGAGTAAAAAGTGGGAATAAAGGAATAATATGTACTCACCTTGGTGTTTACACAGGCAATAGACATGTGACATATTTCCATTGCATACTGTTTTATTTTTAATTACGGTTCAATTTAATTTATTATTAACCGTGGTAAATTTATATATATGGACAAGAATTCGTTTATGTGCTAAATGTTAGAACTTGTAGTCTTGTACAATCCTTCCATTTAGAATGTCAAAAATATACAGGCAAAATCAATATAAACTAAGTATTATTCAGATTGGGATGCAATGATAAAATTGCGAAACAAAATATAATTGGCAAAACAGACAATTAACTTGCATTTACATGATAAAAATCAAGATATAAAACTCATGTTACTGCTCCAATATTGCAATTACCTGACTATTTTGAAATTGAATGTGCGTCTCTGGAATTGGTATAGGTGCTATTTTGGATTTCCAACTTTTAACATGACACTCAACAATCTAAACAAATTGATTCATCGTCCGAGAGGCGAGAAGGAGCCCCATATGTCATATAACTAGAGAAAAAAGAGGCAAAAGGTCCTGAAAAGTCTCAATAGAAGGATAAGAGACAATCTTTTCTTTTTTCTTTTCTTTTATTCTCGAAAAGTCTAACTTTGTCCTTAGTGGGTTAATTAGTGGGGTCTAAGGTGATTTCAGCAGTTTAAAAAGTTGTGGGACGAAAATCGGGGTCAAACTAAACATTTTTTTTCAAAGTTTCCCTCTTATCAAAATGATCATCATCAGAACCTTTTAAATCCTACACACATTCTCATTTCTCTCATAATTAACTCCTACACACAAACCAAAAACCATAACACTTGCTCTATACACTTCTCATTTCTCTCTTTCCTTCATTCATTATTCCAAAGCAGCGTTTCAAAATCAAACTAAAAACCGCTCTTCAAAATCTCTGATTCTCATCTACATCAATGTTATTTGATTTAATTTTAACAAAAATTGTGATTATCGTCGAGTAGGTAACATCGTAACATCAAAATCAAGGTAAAATTTCAAACTTTTTGATGAGTTTTCACTGTTGGTCGATTTAAACAATTGTTGTGCTTCATTGTGCTTTATATCACTATTTTTTCTGGATTTTTTGTGGTTTAATTTCACATGCAAAAATGGTACAAGTCTGATTTTTATAAATAACCGTCGTTGTCATGCAAAAACAGTACAAGTCCAGTTTTGACATGCACACATATGGCCTGATGTGTACACATAATGGTAGATGTAGAAAACATCTTGATTTATGTTGAAAACATGTCCTTAAATGATTTGGTCTGCTGATGTTCATAAATTGTGCACATAATATAATATGTGTACACATAATATAATATGTGTACACTTATTATAGTATGTGCAATATAACTGTAGTGTCTGCACATATTATAATATGTGTACATATATATGAAGATGTGTATACATATTTCATTATGTGTACATATCTAATCGCTGTTGCATCATCATTTGTGCACATCTAATCTTTTATGTATTTTATGTTCTTTATATTTTTCTTTAACTTTGTAGATAAAATGGTCGTAGTGGTGTGGGTAACAAGACACAGTCACAGGGGTCTATCTAGCCGCGGAGGACTAAGAGAAAGAGGGATGATGCAAACGAAAGCGAGACATCTAAAGCGGCTAGCAAAAGAGCTGCTAATAAGGATTGTCCATCAAGAACTAATGAGGAGCAGGGGGAAAGCCAACCCATCATTGATATGAATCGTCCAGATCAGTTGAATGAGCAGGCCTTAGTAGATGTACAAGTAGATTGCGAAGCTATTATTTCTGATGTGCTTGTTGCAGGTAAAGAACCACAAAGAGCTCATAAAGGTTGCGAAAATGAATCTGATAGTGTAGGTAGGAGTATAGAAGAAGAAAGATAAGGTGAAACTAGAGAAACTAAAGCTGGTGAAGCTAGGTTTAGAGAAGAAGAAAGAGAAGCAGGTGATTCAAGTGCAACTAGGAATAGAGAAGCAGATGCATCTATAGTAAATGAAGCATGTGATGGTGGTAAATGTAGGAGTACAGAAGAAGAAGTTGGTGAACAGGAAGCAGGTGATGCTGGTCAAGGTAGAAGTAGGAAGAAAGAGTACTTGTTGAAAAAGATGTTGGTGATGGTAGTAGGGTTGGAAGAGTGGAAGAGAGCAACCATGGTGGTGAAGGAGAAGATTTCAATGCAAATATTGCCATTGGTGATGTTTTAAGGCAAATACCAGAGTATACAGATGAGTCAGCAGAGAAAATACAACAAGATGATGTTGAAATGGCAACAGTTGGTGAAGCCATCCCTGATCAGGTAGGAGCACTCGTTTAACTAATTTGGTATAAGTTTGCACATCAATTATATGTGTACACATATTATTTTATGTGTACATATATTATAGATGTGTACAGATGTTATAATATATGTACACATCTATAATATATGTACACATAAAATAATATGTGTACACATCTCATTATATGTGTACACACCAGTCGATTTGATGATTGAGTTTTGAATGTGCAGGTTCATGGTGAGGTTGCTTTGTCTTTCACTCATCAGAACAACTTGAGGGTGCGTATGGACGAGCATGGCGAGTGAAAAATGCCGAAGGTTGCTATGAGATGCTCTCTCGGAGGTATGCTTTGGCAATTCTGAAAAGTCTTGAAAAAATTCAAATTTGAGAATAGTTTCAGAAAGACTGTTTTTGGGAAACTTCTGGATTTGAATCCTCATGCCATCTTTGCTCAAAGATTAGTGCATGGCCTTTATGAACGAACAATCATTTGAAAAAAGAAGAAGGAGTTGTGGGTCAACTTTAACGGACTATCTACTTATTTTGGCCTCCATGAATTTGCATTGATGACTGGTCTACCATGTCACTCTTTCATCTCTGATGGATTTATAAATGGGGAGGGTGCTAAGAGGGGTGCAAAGTTATGGTACTTGATTACAAATGATGGCAAGCAGAAGTCTATCAATGCAAAGCGACAACTGGATTTAATAAAAATAGTGAAACAATTGATAATAGGCAAAAGTTCCGTCTTTGCTTGGTTTGGTTTGCACACACAATTTTTTGTTCCAAAGATGTGTGAACAAGCATTCCCAAAAAGTTTTTCCACCTAGCATCCAGGCCCAACACATACTTCGAAACTTATCTATGGGGCCGAGAGAGCTTTGAGCTAACAATTAAGTATCTTATCAAGCCTTTGGACAAAGATTAGGAATCCTTAAACCTGTATGGCTTCCCCTGGGCATTCGTGGCTTGGGCATATGAAGCTATTCTGTCACTTCGGCACGAGGATTTTCCTGAAGTGCCCACAGAGCCAAGGATGCTACGGTGGATTTGACAGGCAAGAACGTGAATGCGATCAGTTGTTTTGAAATGCTGAAAACCCCGTAAGTCTGTAATTTTATGTTCACAGTCATTTTGTGTTTAAACATCTATATTATGTGTGTACATATTTTAGATGTGTACACATATTCGAGATGTGTACACATATTTTAGATGTGTACACATATTCGAAAAGGTTTAGAACTTATATCTATTCATCTTATCTATGATATCTTTTTTCTTGTTTTTTTTTTAATTTTTGGGTTGGTTAGGGGGTGCATGTGGTGACCCCTTGCCTTGTGGCTACTCCAAGCGAGATGGAGAAGGATTTCATGAGAAATTTAGTTCCATTTGATGATGAGGAGGATGAATTGATTGAAGGATTGACTGCAAGGTTGGATGGTCTGATAAGATTGACATTGGGAGCTTTAATTCAAATACATGAGCAGGAAGTTGATGATGGAGATCGTGGAGTTGCTGGAGATTTTAGAGATGGTGGTTCGCTTGGAGATCGTGGAGATGCTGGTGATTTGAGAGATGTTGGTGGAGAGTATGATGTTGGCAGACGTGTGAGCTTTAGTATACTTGGGGAAGGTGTTCATAGACCTTTTGAAAGGCCTGCTGCTTTTGTAGGTGATGGAGTAGAGAGTACGAATTGTTGCAAGTGTAGATTGTGCAATGACTGCAAGGAAGAAAGGAGAGAAGAGAAAAAGTCGTTGAAAGACATGAAGGAGGCTGTTGATTCCCTTCTGAACTGGACAAAGGAGCAGCCTAGGAGGACTGTGTACCCTGCAAGGACACAAATATCTCCTTATGTTGCCATAAAGAAGAGGGCAAGGCTGGTGAAGAGTAAAAAGACTAATGTTGTTGCAGACAAGGTTCAGAAGGTTGTTCATGAAGAAGTTCAGAAAGATGTCCATGAAGATGTTCATGAAAATGTCCATGAAAATACCCAGAAAAATGTCCATGAAAATGTTCAGGAAGAGATTCAAGAAGAACAAGAGGAGCGACTTCCTGTTGATATTTATAGGCCCAGTTGATGCGCAAAAGAAAAAAGCTTTTGATGCATATATGCGTTTAAAGAGAAAGCAGAAGAAGTTAGTGATGGGCCATGAATATGACTAGGGTGAATTCCGTAAGGTAACAACAATGACGACATAGTTGGAGAGTCAGGTATATATCCCCCCAACTCATATATATTGTGTACACATATTTGTTGAATGAACCCGAGACTTATCATATTTATGTGTACATATATTCATGAGTACAAATAATATGTCTACACATATTCTAATATGTGCACACATATCCTAATATGTGTACACATCCTAAATATATTACACATTGGCACATTTTTAAAATTGTGTATATAAAGTTTCTTCTTTTTCATTATTTTGCAGCACGTTGATGTGATCTTGGGCCTAATGAGGCTAAAACACAAGGAATTCACAAGTAACTATAATCAGAAGGATCTCATCTTGGACATGAACTTTTGTACCCACTTGGCTGCATCCTACAAGGGTCTTGAAAAAGAGGCAGATAAGTTGAATATTTCTTTGGAGGAGTATATGAAGACAATTCCTTCTGCAGATGGACTCCTGAATTATACAACGGGTAAGGAACCTTACCAAAGTGGCCGCTGATGGAATGGGGTGAAAAGGATATTTACAGTCATGAACATTATCAATAAACATTATGTGACTGTGGTTTCATGGTCGAGGAAGCAAGGATTGAAGTTTATGACTGTAATATGAGGTTGTACGATGAAGATAAATTTGCGCCATAGATGTTTTCCATTATGGTTATGTTCCCAAGACTCTTGAGAGATTGTGGCAAATTCAACCACTTTCCAGATGAAATATTGAAGAGATATGTGGCCTTATGAGAGGTTGAAGGGTTTGCCAAGGAATGAGACCGGGACAACAAGTGGTGGGTATTCATTGATGTTCATCGAGCACCTCATCACCAACATCCCAATGATGGAACTCAGCGATAATTCCATGGAGGATTGCGGGTACAAGTTTGCAGTGGACGTATTTCATGAAAAAGATGTCTCCCATATGATTTTGGTTGTTGTTTGTTATGACTTAGATGATTATTTTGGATAATTTAAGCCGTGTTTAGCTTTATTTGATCTGTAAGGATAATTTAAGCCGTGTTTGGCTTTGTCTTTAATTTTCTTTTTTATATAGTTAATACTTTCGTTAAATTATTATCTATGATATGTATATAATATGTAGTGATGTTTGTCTGGTATATGCATTAATATGTCCTGTGAGTCTGTCTTTCCTCTTTAAGTTTTGAAACATGTCAAATATATGTACACATATTATAATATGTATACACACATATTATAATATGTGCAGGCTTGTGTTTCACAATAAATTTTCAAGCATGTCCAATATGTGTACACATAAAATAACATATTATAATATGTGCAGGCTTGTGATTGTTTCACAATAAATTTTGAAACATGTCAAATATGTGTACACACCGTTGAATATGTGTACACATAATAATATGTGTAAGGAGAAAACAACTCATGTGAGAGAATTTAGTAAAAATTTCACGTGAGAGCCTGTTTGACATGCGCTAATTGATCCGCAGCCACCAAAAATAAATTTGTTGAGAAATAGCCACCTCCGGACAAGTCCAGTATTTTATACTGAAACTTTGAACATAACATTCTCAAAGTCTCAATATAAAATACCGGGATCACTTAAACACTAATCCCAGTATAAAATACTGGGAATTTATATATATAAAGCTCCAGGGGACTATAAACATGAATCCCATTATAAAATAATGAGACTTTGAATATGTTACTTCAAAGTCCCAGTATAAAAATCTAGAACTAATCTGGGGTGTTTGCCAATGCTAATGGAGTGTAAGTGTGCGCGCGAATTTTTTGCTATTCCTCAATTAATTTTAAAATAATGGATAATTCTCACTTAGCGTGTCCAAAAATGGCTACGCATCAAAATTTTCCTAGAATTTAACTCGTCGATTGCTATTATTAATACGTGTGTAGTTATTATACAACCGTTCAAAATGAAAACAAAATCGTTCAAGTAAAAACAGTTCAAATAAAATCCGTTTAAGTAAAAACTGTTTCGTATATGCTTCACCTTTATAAATAGACCCTAATAATTCTTCTTCATCATATAAGAAAAATCAGATACAAAATCATGGTACGACGACCAATTATCAAGCTTCAAGACTTGAAGGATGATCTTGACGAAGTGAAGGCCCATCTAGAAGAAGCAAGGACACGCCAATTGATGGATATTCGAAAGATTGTAAGGATATTTCGTGTTCTCTTAGAAGCCTAGGGCAAAGATTTCAACGACATATACTTCACCCCGGACAACTCTCCTCCTCACGCCGGTAATGGTGATTAGATCTTAGTTATGTACTTTGCATTATGTTAATTCTCCATTATTGTTTATGTACTTGTAGTTGGGATAATATGTTCGTATGTAATATGTTTCTTTGATCTAATAATGGTTAATTCTGTTCACTTTAGTATGTTTTGGAAACATATAATAATATGTGTATATGTGTACACATATTATATTATGTGTTCACATATTTTTATATGTGCAAATATATTTAGTGCCATCTGGATGGTTTATTTGTACATATTATAATATGTGTACACATATTATAATATGTGAAAAAATGACGATTAAATATTAGTTATGTACTTTGCCTTATGTTAATTCTCCATTGTTGCTTAAGTACTTGTAGTTTGGATAATTTAAGTTGTATGTAATATGTTTCTTTGATTTAATCATGGTTCATTCAAGTACTTTTCTACGTTTTGTTTGATATTCATCCAAGACTACATAGTTATGTACTTTGCCTTATGTTAATTCTCCATTGTTGTTTAGGTACTTGTAGTTTGGATAATATGTTCGTATGTAATATGTTTCTTTGATCTAATCATGGTTCATTCAAGTAATTTTCTATGTTTTGTATGATACTATCCAAGACTGCATAGTTTATAATGACTGAGAAAATAAACAAATTGGTTCAATTGAGCAACTTATAGTACATTTCCATGTGAAAGAATCAAACTATGTTCAAATAACACTTGTTTTGTGTCGTTATTTCTATTATCATCAATATTCTAAACTTTAAGTGTAACACAATATTTGAATTCAACCATCAAGCCTACAGTTTAGTTGACAGTGTCGATGAAAACGATCAAATTAAGCCTGATCGATACATTATGAGTTAATATCCTGTAAAATCATAATTTATTCACTCTAACTCAGTGCAAGTAATAGTGGGGTTATTCAATCTTTCTTAGATTTGGAAACATATAACAATATGTGTACACATATTATATATGTACATATAAGATAATATGTGTGCACCTATTTTAATATGTGCAAATACGGTGATAAGATCTTAGTTTACTTTTTTCTATTCAAGATGTGCACATATAAAATATGTGCACACATAATTAATATGTGCAAGCATAATAACTATATGTCTGAGACTTTGTTGGCATTCGAAACATAATTTATGTGCTGCAAACATAATTAATATGTTGAAAGGTTAATTGTTAAAAGTTACAAAGATCAAATACAAGCAACAGTACGGAAAATTGTTCAACATACAAGTTGTTATAAAGGACATATTTTCTACGACCCAACACCACTATTTCCAACTCCTGATTCTACTCTCCGATGGGGGCATGTCGTTCGTTTGTGGCCAAATCTTTTGCATATTCCACATCTATTCCTCTTACCTTTAAATGCTTCTCCGACTGATGGCATTCTCTTGGTCCTCCTCCTTCCCCGTGGGACCTTCACATAAGGTGGACGTACCTTTCACTCATAAAGCTTCGGTGGAGCATTCCACAATTCATCAGGTAATATTGGATAGATTATGTCAGCATACGTGAGAATGTACGTATTGGTGTAATAATACAGAGAAGTAAAATTATACAATTCGCTCCCATACTCTGCTCCATACTGACATCTTATGGCTGCGCAATCATGTACACAAGGAATCTTGTCATTCTAAAACTTTCGACACGACCATGTCTTTTCGCGTAGATTGATCTTGACAGCATCATCTCCAATACCGATTGAATACATATCTATGCCATTGGCAATAACCAACAACCTTGCACCCGCGTAATTATTTTTCTTCAATGTATGTTCAATTGAATGGACACATGGCTTTGTATGTTTCATGAAAATCGTCGGAAAAGTGTAATTCACGTCTAATACATTCAAAGAAAAGAAACTTATTTTGTTTCTCTGGTTATTAAACAACTTATACGAAATGGGAGAAATGATATGTAAGGTTTTGAGTTAGGCAGATTGAGTTATGACATGTTATTTCTAAATTTTTCATAAATAGCTGTACTAGTCAGTATAAATTAATTATATACATATTATGTACCTAGTATACAATATTATACATAAAATATGCATCAATTATGTCAAAAAATGACTATTTTTTGTTAAATTAATCTAACATTATTCATACAACATAATTTTCCTACGCCTTATTTTTACCCCAAATAAACATTGGATGAGTTGATCATAACTCATTTATCAAATCGATCCATTTTCAATCAATATGTTGAATTGACACTTTAGAAAATGTAAGGCTTCGATGTCCCTTTTATATGTAGCCATTTTAAATCTACTAGTACTAGTAATATAGTAAAATTTAAGGACCAGTGAACAGCCCCATGAGTACAGGGTGGACTTCGATTTTCTCTGTGTTCGTTCATATTAGGACAAGTATTTGATTTTCTGTGTGTTAGCTTATAAGTCAATATATGAACTTAGATATTCATGCAATCTCGAGTTGCGTAAGTAAAATTTAAATATCCAAAAGGCTCGACGCAAACAATAAAAAAAGACCATATAAACTTTAGACTGAGAAATGCATATTCATGACCATCTATTACATAATCATAATGTGATACATTCGTAATGCAAAGCTTGATAGAGAAGAAATGTGTGGAACAAAAAGTACTAAAGCATTATACTAGTACGAATTTATTTGTTGAGATTGCCATAACCAAAACAAGAGACAAGAACGTAAAAATGATAGAACAATTAACCCTTTAACTTATCCTACCCTGGGAACTTGGATAACAGCACCATTAGGGTGATCAGCAAAGACATAAACACGATTACAACAAACATCAGTAAGAGGAAGTAGTCCATCAGGAAGTACAATCACTGTAACAAATGGATTGGTCTTTTCAATTCGAGTTTTGGCATCGTTTACACCAACACCAACCAACTCTGGCCATTCTAACTGTATTTTTGCGTCAGGGAATTCAACTCGACATCGATTGCCTGTACAAGTGCAGCCATTACAAGGAGGGTAAGGAACTCTTTGCATGGTGATCACCCTTTTTTTTTTCTTTAAATTATGTTCATTATTTATGCAAATGAAGATCAGTTTATATAGATGTTGTACTATCTTGTTTTTAGGGAAGGGAATCATGACCGATAAAGATTGGCAAATTATAGGAAATGTAATAATTAGATGCTAAATGAGCACAAAAAATCAAGATTTTACCCTTTTTGCATCATTTTGGTTTGAATATAAGGAGAAGTAATCATAAAGTGGAAAACAAATATAAAGAAAAGGATCAAAGTTTATGGTGCTAAAGTGGAAACTAAATATGACCAATACGGAAAAGTAATCACAAATACTACTAAAGAGAATTTTTTCCAAGTATGATTAAGAGTCGAAGTGGAAAAAAAGATTAAAATGTGCTCACCTTGGTGTTTACACTAGGCAATAAACATATGGCATATTTCAGATTAAAATGTGCTCACCTTGGTGTTTACACTAGGCAGTAAACATATGACATATTTCTTTTACATACAGTTCTATTTTAATTATAGTTCATCTCATGGGCGGATCCAGGATTCGAGGGTTGGGGGTGCCACTCTTTTTTTTCCGTCTATCCTTAGGCACAAGGACAAAAAAAATGTGATTTTGGTGGGTTAAATTTTTGGTACTTCAACTAGATTGATTAAGCCTTTTATTTACAAAAAAAAAAAAAAAAAAAAAAAAAAAAAAAAAAAAAAAAAATTAGACTTATTTAGTTATTATTTTACACTTGCTTTAAATTTTAATTATATATGGAAGAATATTGCAAAAAAAAAAAAAAAGAAAAATAATTAATGAGAGAGCAACCCGATAAAAAAATTTGCTTAAAAACACCTTAATTATTAGTATATATTTTTTGTTTGACTTAATTAACTTACCTTCAATAGTATGGAGTTACTTTCTTCATTTTAAAGAAAATTTTAAAATTTTAATGTATGAAAATTAACTAAAGATATATATTAATAAAGCCACTTAATGTTTTAAAAGTAATAAATATTTTTCAAATTATTCTTCAATATATATAAATTAATGTTGCATCATTATAAAGAGACTAACTTTATATTAATTAAAATTAACTTAAATTATTTACCAGATACACATTGCCAATGAAATAATAATGAACAACATAAACAAAACAACAACAAAGAGAAAAGGATGAGAAAAAGAAAAGAAGGGGGAGATTTAATACATAATTAAGGGGGGAAAACGGAAGAAAAGCCTACTGGGTGGGACATTATCATTTGATGGTCTTTATGATTGATGGTGGACAAAACGAGTAAACTAAACAATGCTAACAGCAGGATTCGAACCAAGGTGAGCAGGACGAAATTTGGTGCCCCTTGCCACTGGCACCACAATCCCTTTTGTAACTGTGGGTGCCATTCTTAGTATTTGTACCAGTTCGACTATAAATATACCTATATATACAAAGCCACCGTCGAAGCTACCGGGTGCCGTGGCAACCCCTACCTCCTATATAGATCCGCCCCTGGTTCATCTTGTTTATTATTTAACCATGGTAAATATATATATAAATATGAACAAGAATTCTTTTCTGATTACATTTAGAATGTCAAAATTATACAGGTAAACTCAATATTAAGTGGGGTGTAGAAATGGTAAAATTGAAACACAATATAATTTAAAAAAAAAAAGAGTAATTACATGCATTTTCATGATACAATTCAAGATATAAGATTCGTGTTACTGCTACATTGTTGCAATTACCTGACTTTGATACGACTTTTGAAATTGAATGTGTGCCTCTGGGATTGGTATAGGTGCTGTTTTGGATTTCCAACTTTTAACTTGACACTAGAATCTAAACAATGTGATTCATTGTCCGAGAAGGCGTCCCAAATGTCAGGTAACTAGTCCACAACCTTGAACTCTATTTACAGCTTTTCTTGCCTAATATATCATAGATAAAAAAAGATCCATTTTAGTCATAGGCTCATAGCAAGGAAAATAATCAATTGATACAGGGAAGGGAACTATGATTTTTCTGCATCAAAAGGGGCAATAGTCAAGCACTACTGAGTTGATTTTTAACACTGGTGTGGATTGGAGTAACAGTACTTTTTCTGCACATAGCAAATAGGGAGAAGACTCACCTCCTTATCCCAATTAGTGCATATATTTATCGCTATAAGTGCCACATTTTGCACTAGCAATGCACAAATGATCCCCATCCATAGTCCCTAAAATTAGGAACATATATCAATCACAGAAGACAAGATTTAGTTGGGGTAGGGAGGGGCATGAAAGGGTGTGAGGGGGGGTGTTTAAGTTTTTTGAAAGAGTAATATAGAGATCTACCATCCCTCCAGTGTGAAAGACAAATGCAAAGAGCACAGAAGAAGGTAATCCCACAACATAATAAGCCCCAAGATTGATAAATGCACAGAGTTTTTGCCATCCACATCCTCTAGCAGCACCTGAAATATGCAAAGAGATGGGCATAAAATTCTAGCATGTTACCGTTCTTGCTCCAGCTAACACGAGATTGGATTAATTTTAACCTGAAAGCACACATTGGAAACCATCCAAGAAATCAGATAAAGCAAGTAGAGGCAAAATCTTGGCAACATATCTGATCACTTCTTCTTCATTGCTGTATAGCTTGCCCCACACAAAACGAACCAAAATTGTGGTGATCGCAATTACCAATCCTTCTGAGATAGCAACTATAACAATGACACATAAAGCTAATCGTGCTCCTTGTGGACGACCAGCTCCTAATTCATTAGAAACTCTTGTGCTGAAGAAACAACTAGTTATAGTCCAAACATATAGGAGATGGAAAAGTTGACACCTTTTCCTAGCATTAATGAGGAATAAAAATTGATGGGATCATGTGAAAACAAAATAATTGACTTTACCTTATAGCAGCACCAAGTCCTACTGAAACCATGTATACCATCCAACAAGTATTAAGACTGAAAAATATTTCAAAGAATTTGTGTAAAGACTGTTGTTGATCATTTGTTATCCTAAGAAACAAAATGAGCATTGAGCTTGATGTTATAGAAAGCGGACCTTATTGATAATACTGATGTCTCTAATTTAGGATTAGGGAGAAGGCCAGATAAAAGAACAACCATCTCAAACGACCAATATTCGAAGCTGTAAATCAGAGAGATAAAATGTAAAAGGTTACTCCATAGTCCATAATAGCCAATAAAAGGGTTGGAACAAATAAGAAAACTAGACGTCTTGAAACTGATATAGAAGGTGGAGAGTGGAGGCCAGACAAGCTTCAGCCTAAGCACGCTATCGGAGTAACTGTGTTGCAAATTCGTATTTGATTTGGGAAACATATTCTTTAGTGGAAAAAGAAAGTTAGATGTACCAGATCATAACTGCAGATGGAATGGCAAGCTTGAGAAAATCCAGAACATCATGCAAAGCTTCCTTTGAAAAACCAGTCCAAGTTTCTCTACAAGCTGGAGAAAGTTTAATATAACCAGCTAATAAAAACACATTAACCCAATACGAAATGGCATTAGCCAAAGCAGCCCCTTTGCTTCCAAGACCAATCTTGAACACAAGAAGCCAACATATAAGAATGTGGAACAAAGCTGTGAAACCAGAGGTCGACATCATGGGCATCACTATATTCTGAGTCTGTAGAAATCTATTGAGGCATTGCAGGATGCCATAAGCGAAAAGGCCCGGGATCATCCATCGATTAAATTGTCCTGCTTCACTAGATATCTCGTGGTCTTGGCCACAAGCAATGAGAATCGTGCTGGTGTTAAACCATATCAGTAAAAGAAAAATGCTCAAGACAAGAAGAACTAGTATTGCTCTCTGAGTATAAATGCCAAGCATGTGGTATTGCTTAGCTCCATAGGCTTGCCCACATAGTGTTTCCAGTGCACTTCCCATTCCTAACTACCAACATTTTGTGTAACATAGTAAGTTCAGAGATAAATCAAAGAATTATTTAATGAACTTAGGAAGTGGAAAACAATTGACAAGAACTAACACTACGAGAAAAGAAAGGAACTAGCGCTCAATTAGTACATTCGTGGCGCGTCCTGTGAGTTCAACTTAACTAATTGTGTTGAAGTTTGTTCAATTGATGCAAAAAATCTAGAATAATTAGTTGAGAAAATCTTGAATAATTAGTTACTTAGTTCAAATTTTGAATTTTGAATATTGTTAAGTTGTTGAGCTTTTAAAGCTTTTTAGTTGCTGAATTTTTTTTCAAGTTTGGCTATAAATAGCCATAAGTTGAATAAGAAAAGAAGAGACTATTTTCAATCCTACTTTTAATCTTACTTTTGTTGCTCCATATTTTCAACAAAAACCAACAATTGGTATCAAGAGCCTCAACTGATCTTACGGGATCTGTGAGTCAAACAAATACTTTTAACCATTTTTAACTCATATCTATTTTTAACCTTATTTTCAAAATGGCAAGCAACAGTCTCTCTTTGAATGCCCCACAAATCTTCACTGGTGAAAACTATCAAATTTGGTCAGTGAAAATGAAATCTTATCTTGAAGCCTATGACTTATGGGAAGTTGGAATGGCAGATACACCATTACCACCACTCCCTGAAAATCCCACTCTTGCTCAAATTAAAGCCCATTCAGAAGAGAAAACCAAAAAATGCAAAGCCAAAACTATTATTCAAAATTCAGTTGCAGATTCAATTTTTTCTAAAATCATTGCATGTGAGACTGCAAAAGAAGCATGGGAAAAACTCAAAAAAGAATATCAAGGAAGTGATCGAGTCAGACAAATGTAGATTTTGAATTTGAAGAGAGATTTTGAATCTCTTAGGATGCAAGAAGATGCGACTATCACTAAGTATTCTGACAGAATCTCTGTGATTGTTAATAAAATCAGAATGCTTGGTGATGATTTCTCAGATAACAGAATTGTTGAAAAAATTCTTGTGACAATTCCAGAAAGATTTGAGTCAAAAATTTCCTCTCTAGAAGAGTCAAAAGATCTTTCTACCATCTCTGTTGCAGAATTGATAAGTGCTCTTCAAGCACAAGAGCAAAGAAGAAGTTTTAGACATGACACAGTTATTGAAGGTGCTCTTTATGCACAAAATAAAAGAGAAAAAGTTAATTATCCTCTTTGCAAATATTGCAAAAAGAAAACACACCTAGAAAAGTTTTGTTGGTGGAGACCTGATGCAATATGTGGAAATTGTAAACAAACAGGTCATGTCACAAAAGTGTGCAAGTTCAAAGACAATCAAAAAATCTGCAAGCACAAATAACTGAGGCAGAAATTGAGGAGGAGCATCTGTTTTAGACTGCATCAACTGAACAAAGGAGGAGTGTTGAAGTTTGTTCAATTGATGCAAAAGATCTAGAATAATTAGTTGAGAAAATCTTGAATAATTAGTTACTTAGTTCAAATTTTGAATTTTGAATATTGTTAAGTTGTTGAGCTTTTAAAGCTTTTTAGTTGCTGAATTTTTTTTCAAGTTTGGCTATAAATAGCCATAAGTTGAATAAGAAAAGAAGAGACTATTTTCAATCCTACTTTTAATCTTATTTTTGTTGCTCCATATTTTCAACAAAAACCAACAAATTGCTTCAAACTCTGAACTATGTGTACATGTCAAAGAATATTTAACACTTATACATTTGATAATTAGATAAGACAATATTATGAACTCACTAACTTTAAATCCTGAATACGTCTCATTCCGTCATTCGTAAAATTAAATCGACAACCATTCAACATGATTTAAATAAAAAACAGTAGCCAATAGAAGAACTTACCAAAACACTGAATCCAGTGACTGAAGCAAAAGAAGTAGCGATGGAAGCACCAGAGAGAGCCAACTCACCAAGGTGGCCAACAAACATGATGCTAATAACTTGTAGACAATACTGCAGAATATTGACTGCTATAAGAGGGACAGCAAGACCAAACTGCCTCTTTGCTTCTTCAATGATCTCTCTTCTATCCATTCCATAATCTTGTTCATGTGCTTCTTTATCATAAAAAGCATGGCTGCTTTCTTGGTTTGACACTAATGGAGCTTGCAGTCCTGAAGTTTCACCTTCCATTTCGGCCCTTTTCTTGTTTATTCAAGACATATGGTCCAAGTAAAAAGCAGGATCTTCATCACAGCATAATATGGAGTCAATGCATTAGTTTACATTTGGACAATGATTTGTCACATTATGAAGTTGTGGTTCCCACCATATATAGCGATCTAGTGTATAATTAAAAAAAAAACTGTTGACTGGAGCTGAAAGACAAACTAGTCTTCATTATTCAAAACATATGTATATAAATCAACTTTTCTAGCTAGATTCGTTTTACCAGATTGTTACATTTATTTACAAGTTGTTTGGATGGTTGTTATGTGTCGGTTAATAATGTATAGTGGGTAGTGTATTGTACTACATTATTTTTGTGAACTCAATATTTGAATAGATTATTTTTTTTTTCATTGTTTTGTGAACTCACATGACGATTTGAAACGACCTCAGTTAGTCGTTTCAGAAGTTAGGACTCCGATTGGCGTGCCGATAATTTAAAAAAAAAAAACTTCGTAATGTCCATTAGGACCTGTCTGTAAAATTTGAGCTAAATCAGACCTCATTTGGTAGGCATCGGAAGAAGGTTTCAGTTTTTATTGTCGATAAATACAAAAAAGAGATTTTTGAGCTCGATTTTGGTGAACGAGCTCCGATTCAAAATCCGAAAGCGCCGTTAGATTCGTATGCTTATTTGTGACTTTTGTGCTTTTTCGAAAATGAATTTCGAGGTTGTTCGGCTAGCTTCCGCTAAAATGCCGAAAGTTAAATAATTTGACCTTTCACATCTCTTCACTACTACAAGTATGTAACAGATCGTTGCTTAATGCTTCTACGTACTTCATTTAACATTCGAGGACGAATATTTCTAACGGGGGAAGATTGTTACACCACATATGTCCAAAGTGACGTATATCATTCTAAAGACATGTTAAGAATGATTTAAGTGAGTTTAAAGTCATAATAAGACCATATATGATATTTATATGTTGAATATAAAGTTTTAGAAAAATCGGATTTAAGTTGCGGAAAAACCGACTAACGAATTGCCTTGTAACGAAGCTTTTTCAGTAATTAATTTCGTGTATTATATGAAGTCTTTTGGGGACATATTATATACCAAATTGAAGGTCTTGGAGTGTAGTTTCCAACACTTTTGACAGTTTGTTCATACAATGTCTGGATAAAAAGATATGAGCATCAGAAATCAGGCCAGAAAAAGGGACATAAGCGCAAAGAGGACTAAAACTGAAATGTTTCAAATATAAAAGAGAAAATTCATCATTTTCTCGTCATTTTCCAGCAACTTCAAGATAGAAACAGTGCTCTAATGAATAGTGAAGAAATTTTCAAGTTTTTGAAGAAAGGACGCCAATCGTAACTCGAAATTGAAGACAGATTGCGTCAAAACGCTCTACGCGATTAAGGTAACGTTATGCTACCTTCAATTTCGTCTATAGCTTGAGTTTTATAATTACTTCATGGCTAAGTAAAGTACCTAAATGATGTATTATAGCTTGTTTAAGCTTTAGAAGGTGTTGAATTCAAGGGAAACAAGGTTGAGAAGCAAGAAACATCAAAGGTATGTAAGGCTAAATCTTTCTTTTGGCAAGGCATGTATCTTGTAGCTTTTGAAGCTTTTCTTAGTTCCAAAATTGATGATTCTTGTGGGTAACTTGTATGAAATAAAGGTGACCATATATGTGCTTAATTAGGTGCTATGAACCACGGCAAAAGATGTCCAAAACAGTAGCACAAAATGTTTTAAAATCTGGAAAATTGTTTTTATCTTCGGACAGCTGTTAGTATATTGATCATAACTCCTTGTAAAAAATTGATATTAAGATGCTTTAAGAATTCCTAGAATCCTAAGACATATATCTACAACTTTCATGAGACTATGAAGTCTATGTCTTTCATCTGCACTCTGAAAATTAGGTCAAAAGGCAGGACAGTGGTACTGTCCAGACATTCTATCAGCGGATTTGTTATGTCATCCAGTGGTCTCATCTTGTTAACCATTTAACATGTTTATGTTATCAGTTTATCCGGGTATCCATTCCCGTGTATAGTATAGTGCTGGTTCTGTTTTTGCGGATCATCCAGTTTCAGGGGAAACTTTGCCGAAAATTTTATGGAAATTCAAAGAGTTGGACAAATTCGGAGTTCTAGGTTGTGTCTATAATTCTATCCAGAGTTTTCCTTTCATTCCTTTGAGTCCATATCTACTATTGCCACATGTGTTATGCCTCATACATGCTTATACTTATATTGTGATCATGTTATGTGCGATTTGGAGTCCCCCATAGAGGCTGGACATTGGACACACAGTCCGGTCGCGTGGGTATCAGGTTCCTAACCGGATTGCCCTAAGATGTGAGGAATGAAGCCTTTAACCTAAATTGATATATTTTTCTGCTTATTGAATAGAGTGGGATCGTTTGGCAAGGAAACCAAAGGATAAAGCGGTTGTTGATTAGCCGTACTAACTTTTGGAAGAGGTAAGTGTTTATATCCATTTCTTTGGAGGCACCTGGCTTCGTGGATTTTCTGCCACGTGTTCCTTACGTGTGTAGCTGCAGATAGGCGTACTCATTACGCCTTAGCTTTGAATTTACATTGTATATTATATGTTATGTCATGTTGTTGGTATTGCATTGAGGATCTGAGCATTGTACTATGGCTGTGAGTTTTGACATATACTTCCCGGCAGTCGATGAGAGTCCCGCGCCCGTGAAGGGTTATTATTGCATCATACCGCGTTCGTATTTATTATGTTTTTTGGTTATGCATTGCATCATATTAAGGGTAGGAGGATTCCGCCCTCGGAGCAGGAGGATTTCGCTCCATTGCATCATATTGAGGGGTAGGAGGATTCCGCCCCAGGAGCAGGAGGATTCCGCTCCATTGCATCATATTGAGGGTAGGAGGATTCCGCCCTAGGAGCAGGAGGATTCCGCTCCATTGCATCATATTGAGGGGTAGGAGGATTCCGCCCCAGGAGCAGGAGGATTCCGTTCCATTGCATCATATTGAGGGTAGGAGGATTCCGCCTTAGGAGCAGGAGGATTCCGCTCCATTGCATCATACGGAAGGCAGGAGGATTCCGCCTTAGGAGCAGGAGGATTCCGCTCCATTCATTTGGCGCATGTGACCCTTTGCATCATATTTCATTTCATCTCATTTCATTTCATACCATTGTGTAGACTTGTGGTATGTAACTACTGATCTGCTTATATGTGCATTGCTTATTTGTGGGTTGATATGTTTCTGGCTCGTATCCCTAGTTGAGTTTATGGTTTCATACGTGTTTCCGGTTGTTATCTGGCTCTGCCTTTTCATAATTTAAATAAGAGGAATTTGGTTTATCTGTTTCTTCTCCCTGGCTAGCTATCCTATTCTTTGAGGTGGCTAGTATGCCCCACTTATTGAGTCCTTTTGACTCACCCTTGTTGTTTGTTTCTTGTCTATCTATTTCGTTTCGGCAGGTTCGCTCCAGGATTGAGTTCATCACGTTGTAAAGGAGCGAAGACGACTTCAGCTGTCAGGGTGAACCAGCTTTTATTCCGGATGGCCACCAGTTTATTGTTAATTATTTCAGCTGCATTTTGCTCCCTTCAGGAGGTATCTGTCTTCTTTTGTACTCTTAGATGTCTAGTCTGGATAGCCCTAAACCTAGTATGCGGGTAGTCAGCTGTAGTTTCTTTTTTTTACAGCTTAGAAGTATCATTATGTTTGTACTTTTTCTAAGTCTTATTATTATTTATAAATTTAATTATATTTATTTTCCTAATTTAATTGATAAGGGTCTAGGGAAGGATGTCGGGTGCCCGCACGGCTTAACCGGATTCCGGGTCGTGTCAATTTCTCTCCAGTTAGGTCACCGGAACATATGGAGAAATGTTCGGAAGACCGACACCTCTACATAGATGTTCCAAACATCTAGAAAACGTTCGAAAACATCATGTAAGATGCTCGGAACATCTTAAGAAACGGTCTAAATATCCTGCTGGAAGTTCCAAAATCTGGATTGCTGTTTAGACCAATTCTTAATGATGTTACGAATCTGGCCTAAATATTTGCGAGATGGAGACTGATGATGAGAAGGGTGGAGGAGGCAGAGAGAGGGGGGAGAAGGGAGGAGGAGGTGGAGGGGGCTTTCTGTAAATAAAAGAATTTTGGGCTACTAAAAGTTAGTCATTAGTACTAGGAAAATTTACACTAGTCGACAACCTTAATAGTTAAATTACAAAAAATAACGATACGTTTACCCATTTACAAAACATACCATATTTCATTTCTCACTCTCCCAAACATAAAACACTAATTTCTTCCTATCTATTTCTCTCCCCTCCTCCATCCACCCGACCGCCGTCGTCCCCTTCCCTCCGTTGGCGACCAGCCGGTCTGCTCCTTTGGTGAAACCAGCGCCAGCGATTGCGCTGTTGTTCTGTACTGCTGCTGCCGCCATCGTTGTTCCTCCTCTGCCTCTTGAAATCGTTATTGTTGCAGTGCAGCGGCGCTGCTCCTCCACGGCAGTGAGTGGTGGCAACAGCCCCAAGGCAGTAATGAGTGGAGAAGGTAGGAAGAAGGAGATAAAACCCTAAATTATAGGTGTTTGTTGAAACTTATATATGCTATGTAAAAAATCTATTGCGTTTGTTTTGTTAAGTGGTAAAGTATCGGTATTTTTTATAATTTTGTGTTAGGATTGTATAGTTTTGTAGTTGTCCCTTAGTACTAATCCTAAATAAGGCCCTTCCACTACGAGCCCGTTTGGGTAAGCTTAGAAGTGTGAAATTTTGATGCGTAGCCATTTTTGGACGCACTCAAAGAGTTTTATCCACCGTTTCAAAATTAATTAAGAAATAGCCAAAAATTCGCGCGCACACTTACGCTCCATTAGCGTTGGAAAAACACCCCAGACTAGTCCCATAACAAAATACTGGTTTGTTCAAAGCCCAAGTATTTTGTTATGGGACTGAAGTTTTATACAAAGTCCCATAACAAAATAATCTCATAACAAAATAATTGGACCTTAAACTAACATGTTCAAAGGTCCTATTATTTTGTTATGAGACTTTATCTCATAATAAAATAATGGGATTTATCCCATAACAAAGGTCCCATCAAAGGGATAAATCTCATTATTTTGTTATGGGACTTTATATATAAAGCTTCAGTCCCATAACAAAAAACTGGGGCTTTGAACGAGTTTTGTTCAAAGCCCCAGTATTTTGTTATGGGACTAAAGCTTTATACAAAGTCCCATAACAAAATAATGTGGTTGTTCAAAGCCCCAGTATTTTATACTGGGGTTAGTTTACTGAAGCTTCCCCAGTATAAATACTGGGACTTTGAACAAAACTTGTTCGAATAGAATGCTTCTCCTTTCTTTCTCTTCTTTCTTTTTGATACTTGGTTGGCAGGGTCAGGGCCTTTCTTGACTGCAACCTTTTTCGGCCTATTGGCTATTGGGTCGGGGCAACTGGAGAAAGACAGCATGGGGCAAAGCAAAGGGCAGAGCTTCAAGTGACTTGTTAGAGCTGTCGAAGAGCAAAGAAATAAGTCACTCGAAGCTCCTCTGGCGCGCCCTAGCCGAGCGGTCCTCGCCTGCACAAGCAAGCAGATTAGCTCCCTCATTCTCTTATTGTGCCGGCAGGCCTGGGGTATCGGGAAGATACAACCAAGTTTGTTCAGTGCAAAGCTTGATGACTTATTAAGGGAAAGACAAAGTAAGAGCATGCTTTAGGTGGTCATTATGATCAGAAAGTCACCTTGTTCAAAGCCCCAGTATTTATACTGGGACTTGTCTGGAGGTGGCTATTTCTCAGCGAGTTTGTTTTTGACGGCTACAAATCAATTAGCGCGCGCCAAACAGGCCCCTAATTTTTACCGTAAAAGTAGCTTAAAAGCACAAAAGTATTTATAAGCTCATCAATGAGTGTTTGGTAACTCAAAAAGCAATGAGCTTATAAGCACTTTTGTGCTTAAAATAAGCCAAAAAATGAGAAGGAAATCCTAACTTCTCAAAAGTAGCTTATAAGCAACTTATGGCTTATAAGCTACTTATAATAAGCTCACCCAAACGGGCTCTACATTATTAAAACTTGAGAATGTGTGCATTCAAAAAAGACTTGGGGGGGGGGGGGGGGCCCTTTTAACAACAAAAAAAACCCAGAAACTAGATAATTAGGTGAAGCCTAAGACAACAATTCATTCCTTCAACCAACATGGGATGTTGCAACAAGAGTTGAGTGCCAAGTCTCTCCCTTGCTTCAGCTGGTGAAAGCTAAGCAGAGTATACACAAAAAGATGCAGCTTTTGGATCCATTTCGCTAAGGGTTCATTATTGAAGAGGAATTGAATTTTAGACAGTCGTTACAACGTCGTATTAAATTTGTCCTGATAAAACTAGTACCATTGCTAATATGAAGGTGATGATGCATTTCAATCAGATTTATCCCCTCATGGTCACTGCTATGCTAATCACTTCTGAATATCAGTTTATCAGTTGCAGCCAAAGTGAAGTGATTTAGAAATGAGCCATTAATGTATAATACGTGCAACGGATGCTAGAGGCGAAAGAATGCATTGAACAACCTTCATCTACTTCTCAGATTGAGTAGAAAATGTTACTTGAATTATCTCCTTGGTTTGTGTACCATGCTGGGCTGTTCTTGACAAATTATGGAGAGCTATCCAGTATCATGGTAGTGAAGTTCAGATTTGTTTCTATCCCTTTGTGACCCTACAGACTCTACAGAGATAAGTTGTTCAGATCCTCCAAAAGTGTCATCCCACCCATGTCAGATCCTCCACAAATGCATTATGATCCGACAAGAAAATGCAAGGATCCAACACACATGGCAATAATTTTGGAAAGTCCAAGCAACATAGACTATCAGTACTGTTTCATAAGTCAACGAGAAGAAATTTAGCTGTGAGTGCACCTAGTACACAAACTCGTGTACTAGAGAAGGGCTAGTTGGCCATGTTTGCTTGAAACTCTTCAGAGAGACATCTTACTGAAATCAGAGCTATTTAGGTTGAAAGGACATAATCACCAATATCCACATACTACTAACTTCAAGAATCTCTGTCAAAGATGCAGAGATGTATGATTCCTCGTATAAAAGAGACACTCCCTGCCGAATATTTACATAGAGAGACTCTGAATCTCTTTGTTCCAGATTCTCTGCTTTCCTTTTGGCTAAGACAGTTCTAAACTTTAAGGTCATAGACTCGATATTCTTCGAGAGAACAATAGCCCTTGAAGGGGATAATGAGACAGACTCTACAAGTATGCATGGTTTAATAGTACCCAAGAACTTCTGAGAGTCCTACATCCTCACATGCAAAGTAGACACGACATAAATGGGAATAATAAAGTCCGACCGCATTGAGAAGAAAGCAAATGCAGGGTGCCTGGATATAGAATTGAACTTTTAAATTTGGCAACACTTTCAACATGCACTCCAGAAAAAATTTACACAAACAAAAGAAAAGACTGCAAACTGAGGCAGCACAAACAGGGCATCTACCAACCCCTGTCCAAACGATAAAAGAATTGTGGTCCACGACATTTTTCAACTGTAATACCTAACCTAGGAAGAAAGCATATACAGTTAAAATGTAATTGGTATTTACACGAGGGTTGGTTACCCAAAAGAACACAAAGGAATAAAGAATGGAGGAACTGCAAATAACTCATTGCTGCTTCTTCCTCATTGTATGATGTAATTGCAATGACCATGCAGCCAAAAATATCACCAGACCAGTACCCGTGCATGTCCAGAAAATTACTAACCACTTAGGCATGGGGTCAGGAAACAATCCTAAAAGGTGGCATAAAAGGATAAGATTAACTGCAAGTCCACCAACTAATGAGATACACTAAAATGAGAACTCAGGATGAAGTGGAGTAGTCACCATGTCCAAACTTGACGCAGATGAGGAGTTCAACAATGCAGATGGCTAATGAAAGCCAGCAAAATGCTCCAACCTTTTTCACCGGTTTCCTGCGTACAATTGTGGAGTATGGGAAAAAAGTGAAGCACATAGAGATCAGCAGTCAGCCAATGGAAGAAAGATATACTACAAATCATAATTCTTGTAAATAAAGGTAGTAAGTACCTATCCTGCAGGTAAGTATTGTACTCGCGAATTGTTGGTATTGCAAGTAACCACCACAGAACCAACCTATACACTATCAGCGGGTTTCTGGGAGGAATCCAAAGACAGGACTTCAAAAGGAATGTATTCAATTCCACCGTCAAGAACACAACACAGAGACTGAGAACTTGAAGAAATCGCCAGGGACCAAGGAGGGGATGCCATTCATCTTTATCCCAACGCGCTGGAGTAAATTGACCAAGTGTTCGCTTGACCTACAAAACCAAAAGAGAGCTGTAAGTGTCTAACGATAAATCATTCATACCAGCCAGACTAGAGTTTTCATAGTCCTCCTAGGAGATTTGGGAGAACTGTAGTGATGAAGTCAGATACAGAATAGGCCAGAACAGAAATTTAGTGAAATGACACTGACCCAACAATAACCAACTAAAATACTTTATAGTGTTAATTTTCTGCAAAATCACCCAACTAGAACTTCTTATACAATTATGCCAAAATATTCAATCGATCTATCAGCCATGCCTCAATCCAAAACTAGTTGATGAATTAATAAGAAGTGCAGTAACAAATACTGGACAATGTAGATAGAGTAACAGCATGTGATGCATCATCGCTGATCTTGATCCACAATCTAACAGCAGCAATTTGAAAGCCAAAGTACAGCTCATGGATACATGCATAATACCCTGCAGAGAGTTATACAAAAAATTCAATCCTCTTTCTATGGAGGTTTGGTCGAGCCATAGCTGTATCTTGCTTAGAGTATCCTATGTTGTACGATCTCATGGTTCCTCACTGGTTTGAGAAAGATGGACACAGAAAATAAACAGCGGGTAGCAACAAACTTCCCTGAGCTACTTGTATCCTAACTCATGATGGATTGTCAACTCCAACAATCAAATCACCTACCATTTAGAAGGTGATATATTTCCATTATGTTCATACTTAACAATCAGGGATTGATTCCCAGGAAGGAGGAGGATAATTACAGGGTGAAGAGGCTATCAGCAACAATGAGCAAATTCTACCAAGCTGAAACATTCTCTCATACACACTTGACCCTACTAGCCAAAATGAACAGTAGCAATTACTATGCACAATTAGTTGCAATTACAGAGTTCACACTCCACGTAGGACATTTATCAACAAACTGCTCACATGCAGCAGCATTACCATGTCTCAACACCAAAAGCATATATAAACTTTATGAGAGGTATAATGTCAATTATCCTTAAGCGTGGAGAAAGAACATGGAAACAAGCATATCTGATAGTGCTTCCTGACAGACTTTCACAATCAACGTATACAGTTGAAGGGACACACCTTGCCTATAATATTTGGCTGCCGGCTTATACCAACCCACTCATATGTTCTTCCATCAAAATATCGAACAGTACGCATTCCAGCCCAGATGCCTAAGGGAAACCAAAAGGTAATCTTTTTAGTATACTTATCAATCTAAACAACAAGCAAAACAATACATAACCAGAAATACCATACATAAGCTAGCTATAGAATAAAGTTTAATTCTTTCTTCTAACAACTCCTTGTAATTTCACTAACATGCAAGTATCATATTGATGCATGTTAGCATAATAGCATCTATGAAGCCCAGACATCATCAACTTCTCAAAGTTTTCTAAATTGCTTTTTCTCTAATCCTCAGACAGGTGAAATTTGGCTACATGAGTGACACCAAATATGCAAATTGTGGCTTGTTTTGTATAGCTATATGGGGGGGGGGGGGGGGCGTGTTGGACCACTGCATTAAGCATCATAACAAAATTCCCCAATGAATTGGTGTAAATCAAGCACCACCAAACAAATAGGGACATCATACTTTATTAATGTATGTAACAATATAGAACAGCGAATATATTCATCAGATAAATGGTGGAGCATATGACATCAGTAAACATAAGCATGTCAAAATATGTACATCTCATAACAGGCTTAACAGCCCAAGAGAAAGGCTTTCTCACCAAACCAGTTGCAGATCAATATATCCAGAATAATACTGTCCCACCAGCACTCGTTGAAGTTCGGTAACATGTGGCGGAAAGTGAGCTGAAAATAACAGTTGAAAGATGAGTTTTAACAAGGAAAGTTAACCACTTGCTTTAAATGGTTGTATTTATAATAAAATCCGGTGTGTAAAGCATTTGAAATAAGCCACAAAGGCTCTGACCTCCATCAACTCGAACCCAATTGATAAGACCCATAAAAGAGGCTGATTACGTATCATGATAGCCTTACCCCACCACCCTAAGATATGAGCCAGAACAAACTCATCGAACAATGTGTCCTACAAAAAAATACACCAGCCAGAGAGGTCTCAAAGTCTAGACTGTTACCTTTTATTCAAGCCCAACACAAACATGCAAAACAGAACGAATAAAGTTCTAAAAGAAATTTGAGGTAAAAGTAGAGCTAGGAGATTTCATACATAAACATTCTTAAACCTGTTAGTGGGATTTTCAGGTACGTAGAGTCTGCAATCAGCACCATACGATCTTTCAGGAAGTTCTGCAAAGCAAGTCAAATTGGTCTTAGCTATGTAACAAAGCAAAACATATAAACAGAATGACCTGCATGAACTGAACCACAAAAAATTTCTACAAGTAGATAAAAATCCTTACCAATACCAAGATCAGGATGCAGATATCTCATAAACTGCCGAGCGTCATCGCGCCTCTGAGAAAAGAAAGGCACAGAGTTTTCATATTCACAATATAACTAAATGGCTGCAATAACACATGAATAAATATATAAGAGAACAGATGTAGGAAACTAAAGGTACCGGTTCATTAACACAAAGGGTAAGAAGAAACAATCTCTTCTTACCAACCCACCTGAAAAAGTAAAAATGTCAAAGCAACAAGATAAATGACAGCCATTCCATGAACAAGGCGCCAAATGGCAGGATGTGGTCTAATAAGTACCCTGTACGACAGTACATAAAAAGTTAATTGGGTAGAAAGCTATTGCCACAAACTCCACATAAATTTGCTCATACAGGTCAACAAGGAGGAAATAAGGTGAATTCCCAACCACACATTCAAAGTTAGAGGAAACTAAGAATTCAAGTTAGTTTATAGTTACACGGTAAAAAAGTATTCCAACTTCAATTTCAAAGATGAAAAGTAAATTAAAAAACACGACTTCCTGGACTCGCCTAGTTGAGAAGTGAGTAAAAGAAGCTCCATAAAGGATCCTGTAAAAATGAAGAGAGAATATCACCCACAAAGTTCTAAATGTACTCCTGTATCTGAATTTGGTTGGTAAATCCTTTCACTGCTCGCACGGTGAACCGTAGAGAGGCATTCACACAAGTAACCACTAACTCCTTTTTTAGGCTATAGAAACACCGAAACAGTAACACAAAAATGCCCTAAACTATCAAACTGTTCATTCTGAGACAAATAAAATGTGAAAAGAACTTACGTAGAGGGGGCTTGCAGCAAAGAGTAGGCAAGATAAACAGCAACCATTGCCCAAACTCCCCTAACAGATGAAAAAAGCAAAAACAATTACTTCAATTTCTCAATTAGGCAAAGTAACTGGATAAATGCACTTATGAATGCGCACACCTTTTCGCAGAAGTAGCAACATCAGGGGAAGAAGTGCTTTGCGGATCAAGAGCTCCGCTTGCCCAGCTGCAATAGCGATGACATAAGCAAGTCAAGTCATACAAAAATTAACTTCATATCCAACACTAACACATTAACTTTCAGAAGTTAGCAAAATTTAGGAAACAGTGAACGATAAAGGGATAAGCATCAATAACCAGCAAGCGTTCATAGCCCAAGTTTGTTACATGCTTCAGCTGTAACATGATAGGACTCAGTAAGACCTCGGAGCAACTAGTAATAGGGTAGGGTTTTTCCATGTCTTCTTTTCCAGAGTTTTGGTAATGAAAGAGAGTTACATGCGAAAAAGCAACCTGCTATGATCCTGGTAGAAGAGAACTGCCAAATGACACTTGTCAAGAAGTACATTAAAAGACGAAGACATAGACAATAGTGTCGACAAAGTGATCAGATCCCTGAAAATTTGGGATTATCGAATGAAAATTGACCGTCATAATTTCAGAAACCAAGGGAGAATCGATGACTGCATCAAAGATGCAGTGCTAGTACATCTGACTTCTTAATTGGCTAGTTGTAAATAGCCCCAGGGCTATGGAACAAAGGATTATCTCGGACCTAGACCGAGGTATTGATGGTGATTTTCTAATCTCGCAGAACAGAATGTGATACGATGAGATAGAATGCAATAGAAACAAAGACAGGGAACGGGTTACCTACTCTTAACGGGCAAAGCGAGCCCCTTTATTTTATTCTGAATTAAATATCACAAGATTGACAAAACTATATCCACTATAACCTTTTGATCGACTTTCAAGATTTCTTTTTCTTTTCCTGTTCTGGTGGATAGGAGGGGGGGGGGGGGGGGGGGAATTAATTGTAAAAACTAACAAAACAATGGTACTCCAGGTTCCGTTTTCTTAGCACAATTCTACCTCAAAAATTGATCTTCTACAATTCTAAATAATGTGGAATGTCAAGAAAATATACTGCGGTCAGTAACAAAAGCAGAAATACAAAGTGTTAGAAAATCTAAGTTGTATATAACTAGGATTGACATAATAGTCCCAATTGGAAAAGGATTTGTAGTATAACATGTATAGTATTTATAGATAGAACTCATTGTAGACACTAGTACGCAACATATCAATAATATTTTCTCAGTTTTCACATGGTATCAGAGCATTGGTGAAAAGAGGAAAACAAAATAAAAAAATCACTGTGCAATTTCCGGTGACAGATAGGCTGCCGACGTCGGCCTCTCTCTTCAGTGGTGTTGTGCAAATTCCGACACCACCATAAGGTTCTCTCTAGTTTCTGATCAAACCCCAGTAAGACCCGCCGGATTCTCACCTCCGACGCGCCTGCACGCGCCACTAACACTTGGAGCTCCAGTGGCGCGTCAGTCCACGCGCCGAGCGCGTGAGCAGTTTCCCGGTAGTTTTTTGACACGAATCTTTTTCTCTGGTGTTCGTCTCTTCATTTTTTTTTTTTGATGAAGTAAGGATTTCATTAATTAAAAGCATCCAGTGGATGCAAAGTTACAAAAGTTGTTACAAAAATTAGCTCTATTACAGTAGGCTATGTTAAGATTAGAGAGCTAATAAAGTCCAAAAATACATCAGTGCTATTTGCAGGGCTTAGAAAGTTCCAACTAAACAAACTGACCAAGCATCTAGCTTTTAAAGAGTGAAGGGGAGTTGAGTTGCCATCAAAACATCGTCTATTCCTTTCAGTCCAGATGCACCAAAAAATTGTAGCTGGAATCATTCTCCAAATCTTTTTGATGGCGTTATCAACTCTCTTAAAGCACCAGCTTTCATAGGCTTGTTTGACTGTTTGTGGCATGACCCATTTAAGACCAAAGATAGATAAGAAAAGGTTCCAAATAGCAGCAGCTGCTGGACAATGCAAGAAGATATGGTTAATACTCTCAGAGTTATTCTGACACATGTAGCATCTATTAACCAAGACTATGTTCCTTTTGGTGAGATTGTCCTGTGTTAGACATGCCCCCATTTAAAGCTGTCCAAGTGAAGCAGGACACTTTAAGAGGCAGTCTAGTCCTCCACACAATTTTCCACGGCCAATTGTCAAGCATACTATTCTGAGAGCACATGTAGTTGTAGCAATCACTTACTGTGAACTTCCCTTTCTTAGAGTTTCCCCAAATGATACTGTCAGGTACCTGATCATTCATTTTGTAGTCCTCTAGAGTAGAAAGAAGAGAGAGCAAATCTGAAACTTCCCAGTCATATAAGTTTCTTCTGAATTGAGGGCACCAGCTGTTACCCGTTCTGTTCTGTGCAATAGTGGAGTCAAGATTGCAAGCAATTTGGGCTAAACCAGGGTATGCGACTGCCCGTGGAGAATCTCCAAGCCACTTGTCTTTCCAAAATTTGATGTGAGCACCATTTCCGGCTTTAAGTGTAACATTCTGAAAGAATTCCTCCCAGTTGCTAGAAATGTGTTTCCATAAACCAACACCATGGGGAGCATTGCTTCTCCTGGTTCTCCAGTGGTTATGAGTTCCATGTTTGGCATCAATGATCTCTTTCCAGAGTCCCGTTTCAGCTTGCCCATATCTCCAAAGCCACTTCATCAACATGCTCTTGTTGTGGAGTTTCAGGTCTCTAATCCCCAACCCACCTTGGTGTTTTGGTTGAGTGACTCTAGACCATTTCACAAGGGGGAATTTGTGATTGGTGCTATTTCCTTGCCATAAAAATTTCCTCCTAAGTTTGTCTAGGTGCTTCAAAACAGAGTTAGGCATTGGAAAAAGTGACATATAATATGTAGGCAAGCTGTCAAGAACACTATTTATTAAAGTGAGCCTCCCTCCCAAAGATAAGTATTGCAGCTGCCAGGTTGCTAATCTCCTCTCAAAATTTTCAATGATACCATCCCATAAACCAACTGACTTGTATTTGCCACCCAAAGGAAGGCCTAGGTATGTGGTAGGAAATGAACCAATGTTGCAAGATAGAATTGAAGCCAACTCCTGTAAGTTTGAGACCACATTGACAGGGTAGATGACACTTTTTTGCATATTGATGTGAAGCCCTGAGAGTGCTTCGAAAATAAGGAGGGTAAGGCTTAAGTTAGCAACTTGAGACCTCTCGGCCCCACAAAATATGAGAGTATCGTCGGCAAACAGGAGATGTGAGACTGTGACTGCGGTAGTAGGATTTCTACCCACCTGGAAGCCTTGAATCCACTGCAATTGCCTTGCTTTTTCCAACATTTGTGTCAAACCTTCCATAGCCAAAATGAACAGAAAGGGAGAGAGGGGGTCTCCCTGCCTGAGGCCTTTTTGGGGGGAGAAAAAACCTACTGGACTTCTATTAATCAGAATTGAGTATTTCACAGATGTAATACAAAATTTTATCCACTTAATCCACTTTTCACCGAAACCCATGCTTCTCAATATGTCTAAAAGATATGACCAACTTAGTTGATCAAATGCTTTTTCAATGTCTAGCTTGCATAGGATGCCAGTGTCGCCCTGTTTTAGCTTCCAATCTAAGACCTCATTGGCAATTAAAGAGGCATCAGTGATTTGTCGATCTTTAATGAAAACACTCTGCGTATTAGAAACCAACTTCCCCACAATTTTTTTTAACCTCTCAGCCAAGATTTTAGCTAGCAGTTTGTAGACATTGCCTATTAGGCTAATAGGCCGATAGTCTTTGAGCTCAATAGCTCCCTTTTTCTTTGGCACTAGAGCTATGAAAGAAGCATTTGTACATCTGACTATTTGGTTGTGATTATGAAAATGATTTAGAGTAGCCATGATGTCTGATTTGATGAACTCCCAGGACCTTTGGAAAAAAGCCATAGTATACCCATCTGGGCCAGGGGCTTTGTCGGGGGCACATGACTTTAAGGCAGCTAAGACCTCTGATTCTTCGAATGGAGACTCAAGATCATCACTTTCTGAATGAGAAAGTGATTGAAGCTGATCAAAGCTAGCTGTTGGTCTCCAAGGCTCCAGCTCAGTGTACAACCTTTGATAAAAATTCAAGATCTCATTTTTTATGAGACTTTTCTCTTCAATGATTTCATCACCAATTTTTAATCTATCAATGCAGTTGTTTTCTCCGGTGAGAGGTGGCCATTCTTTGAAAATATTTGGTGTTTCTATCCCCTTCTCTGAGCCATAAGCACCTGGACTTTTGTCTCCAGGAAATTTCTTCGGCTAAAGCAAGGATTTCAATCTTCAGGTTGAAAATCCTTGTTTTCTCGTCTATGGATTGTGCCCTTTGCTCAGCAATAAGTTCATGTTGATTATTCCGAGCCTTACCCACTGATTTCCAGCTTATTCCGACCACCTTCAGTGCATCAGTGGTCCTTTTTTCCGGCTGTTCCCTCTAATTCCGGTGACTTTTGTGTTTTCTGGATATTTTGCTTATTCTGTTGGGTCCAACTAAAGAGTTTTAACAAGGTTTCAATATCCCTTCGAGATATTTCTCAGTGACTTTGCAATGTCGCTTGGAATTACTGTGTTTGGCTCAAATTTCGTGAGATCTAATACTTTGAATAATATGATGGTTCCATTAGTTGATTATATTGAGTTCCTACCGTACAAACGTAAGCAGAAGTTTCCTAATATAGCTTATGCTATTCAGACAAGTAATAGTGTGACTTGCTTCACACAATCTTCTTCTCTCAGCCTTTGGGTAATTGATTCAGGTGCATCTGATCACATCTCTGGTAATAAATCAGTTTTCTCTACTATTTACACAATCTTCTTCTCTCAGCCTTTGGGTAATTGATTCAGGTGCATCTGATCACATCTCTGGTAATAAATCAGTTTTCTCTACTATTTCGTATTCTCAATCACTGCCAACCGTTACAATGGCCAATGGATCTCAAACTATGGCTACTGGAATAGGTCAAGCTAGCCCACTTCCTTCCTTAATGTTGAATTCTGTTTTTTATGTTCCTGGTTGTCCTTTTAATCTTATATCCATCAGTCCCAAACACTTAATTGCTCAGTAACATTCTCTAATAACTCTGTTGTCATACAGGAATGCAGCACGGGACGAATTATTGGTACCGGACGTGAATCACAAGAACTTTATTATCTTACCATTTCTAAATCCTCAACAGCTTGTCCTGCTACAGATTCACCTGATCTATTACATAGACGTTTAGGACATCCTAATTTATCAAAACTTCAGAGAATGGTACCTGGGTTGTCTCACTTGTCTACTTTAGAGTGTGAGTCTTGTCAACTCGGTAAGCATACCCGGTTTCCTTTTCCTAGACGTCTTAATGATCGAGTAGAGTCCGCTTTCACTTTAGTTCATTCTGATGTTTGGGGTCCTAGTCGGGTCAGTTATACTTTGGGATTCCGCTACTTTGTCAGTTTCATTGATGACTATTCTAGGTGTACTTGAATATTCTTGATGAAAAATCGGTCTGAGCTATTTTCAATTCTTCAAACTTTCCATGCTGAAGTTCAAAATCAATTCGGAGTTCCTATCGGCACATTCCGTAGTGATAATGCACCAGAATATTTATCTTCTCCATTTCAACAATTCATGAAGTCTCATGGGATTATTCATCAAACATCTTGTCCTTACACATCTCAACAAAATGGGGTAGCTGAAAGGAAGAATAAGCATCTCATTGAAACCGCTTGTACCCTACTCATACAATCTCATGTTCCGTTGCGTTTTTGGGGGGATGCAGTTCTCACATCGTGTTATCTTATTAATCGTATGCCTTCTTCAGCTATCCAGAATCAAGTTTCACACTTTATTTTGTTCCCAAAATCCCTTTTGTTTGCTCTTCCACCTCGTGTCTTTGGGAGCACTTGTTTTGTTAAAAATCTTACTCCAGGAAAAGACAAGCTAGCTCCCCGTGCTCTTAAGTGTGTATTTTTGGGTTATTCAAGGGTGCAAAAGGGATATAGATGTTACTCACCTGACCTCCAACGGTACCTTATGTCCGCTGATGTGACCTTTGTTAAAACTAAACCATACTTCATAGCGTCGGGTGATCACTGAGACATTTCTGAATTGTTACCAGTTCCATCCTTTGGGGAGTCCGTTGTTTCCCCTACATCTCCATCCTCCGTAGCTCCTCCTTCTACAGCTTCACCACCTACAGTTACTCCTCACATAGTTCCACCTTCTCCACCACCTACAGTTACTTCTCACACAGTTCCACCTTCTCCACTACCTACAGTTGCTCCTCCTATAGTTCCTACTGCCCCAGAGCCACCACTTCAGACTTATCATCGTCGTCCACGTCCAGCATCAGGCCCAGATGATTCACGTCCTGCACCAGATTCTTCACCTACTGCGGACCTATCTCCACTTAGTCTACCAATTGCACTTCGAAAAGGTATGCGATCCACAGCCAATTCTAATCCTCACTATGTGGGCTTGAGCTATCATCGCCTATCCTCACATCATCAGGCCTTTGTGTCGTCGTTGTCATCTATTTCTATACCTAAGTCTACAAGTGAAGCACTCTCTCATCCAGGATGGCGACAGGCTATGATTGATGAGATGTCTGCTCTACATGCTAGTGGTACTTAGGACCTTGTCCCTCTTCCTCCAGGTAAGTCTACTGTCGGTTGTCGGTGGGTTTATGCATTCAAGGTTGGTCCCAAATGGCCAGATTGATCGGCTTAAGGCCCGCTTGGTTGCAAAAGGTTATACTCAGATATTTGGGCTTGATTACAGTGACACATTCTCTCCGGTTGCTAAAATAGCATCTGTCTGTCTATTTCTATCCATGGCTGTTGTCCGTCATTGGCCTCTTTATCAGCTGGATATTAAGAATGCTTTTCTCCATGGTGATCTTCATGAGAAGGTTTATATGGAGCAACCACCTGGTTTTGTTGCTCAGGGGGAGTCTAGTGGTCTTGTGTGTTGATTGCGTCGGTCGCTTTATGGTTTAAAACAATCTCCTCGAGCCTGGTTTGGTAAGTTTAGCACAGTTGTTCAGAAGTTTGGCATGACTCGTAGTAAAGCTGATTACTCTGTCTTCTATCGGCATTCTGCTCGAAACCTGTGTATTTATTTGGTGGTCTATGTTGATGATATCGTAATGACGGTAATGACCATGATGGTATCACTAAATTGAAACATCATCTTTTTCGGCACTTCAGACTAAGGATTTAGGCAGGTTGAAGTACTTTCTAGGTATCGAGGTTGCTCAGTCTAAGTCAGGTATTGTTATTTCACAGCGAAAGTATGCCTTAGACATCCTTGAAGAGACGGGAATGAAAGGTTGTAGAGCTGTTGATACTCCCATGGATCCAAATGTTAAGCTTATGCCAGGACAGGGGGAGCCGCTTAGTGATCCTGCAAGATATAGACGGTTGGTTGGTAAGTGGAACTACCTCACAGTGACTCGTCCTGATATTTCTTTTCCTGTGAGTGTTGTAAGTCAATTTATGAACTCTCCGTGTGAGAGTAACTGGGATGCAGTTGTTCGCATTCTTCGATATATAAAATCTTCCCCGGGTAAAGGGTTGCTCTTTGAGGATCGAGGTCATGAACGGATTATTGGATATACAGATGCTGATTGGGCAGGATGTCCGTATGATAGACGGTCTACGTCTGGCTATTGTGTTCTGGTAGGAGGAAATTTGGTATCATGGAAAAACAAGAAACAAAATGTGGTTGCCGGATGTAGTGTAGAAGTGGAATATCGAGCAATGGCGGTAGCTACTTGCAAATTAATTTGAATCAAACAACTACTCAGAGAGTTGAGGTTTGGAGCGATCAGTCATATGGAACTTGTGTGTGATAATCAAGCTGCTATTCATATTGCATCAAATCCAGTGTTCCATGAGAGGACTAAGCACATTGAGATTGACTTGTCACTTTGTTAGAGAGAAGATACTCTCTGGAGACATTGTTACAAAATTTGTGAAGTCATGTGATCAACTTGCAGATATTTTCAAAGTCTCTTACTGGTCCATGTATTGGATATATTTATAACAAGCTCGGTACATATAATTTATATGCACCAGCTTGAGGGGGAGTGTTAGAAAACCTAAGTTGTATATAACTAGGATTGACATAGTAGTCCCAATTGGGAAAGGATTTGTAGTATAACATGTATTGTATTTATAGATAGAACTCATTGTAAACACTAGTACGTAACATATCAATAATATTTTCTCAGTTTTCACACAAAGAAATACAATTACATGAATTCCGAAAATAGGGAATTCAAACTGTAAGCAATACAACTAAAATTAATGTTGTTAAAAGGGCAGGGTTAATGCTACTAGATATTATGAAAGATCACAAGAGAAGTTCTGTAGAGCAAGTTTAGGTGTCATAATCGCTTAATTAGCAGAAAACTTGGATCAAGAAAGTGCATTTAGCCTCGTTTTTGTCAGACATTTATCCTCAAAATTCATTTGAACAGAGGAAACTTTCTACATGTATTAAGAGTACCGGTCCTCTCAAATGGGGATTTTGAAGAGCAGGACTGCTATCATATGGTTTGGTTTTCTTCCATCATTTCTTTATTTCTCCATATATAGTTAGAGATTTCAGACAGCCAGAACAGACTGAGAGCTCAAACCATAACCCAGGAACAAACATTTGTATTTCCATTTCATGAGAAATTAAAGACTCCAAATGCAAGCTCTCAGATAAGAGGGATAGAATTTAAATAACCATCAAAATTTTACACTTCAATTTCTTGCTATGTTAACATTTTTTTAAAACAAAAAAAGTAGATCGCATGCACATAACTAAACTTGATGAAACAGGATCCAAGAGGGCCTTACAATAACCAGCAGAAACTAAGACAATAACTAGAAAACTTTAAAGAGCTTCATCAAAGATGACAAATCAGTCAACATGATTTATACCTATAATTCATTAGTTGTAATTTATAGAGCCTGTTGAGCAACTTACATGAGGAAACATGCACCAATAAGCAACAAAGTAATAGTACGAGGTTTGTATGCCCAAGCAGTCCATGGATCCAGCTCCTCATCTATACTCGATGGGCTATGATTACCATTTTGCAGGGTAACAAGATTCTTTTTGTTACCTTTTCTATAATCACTAGGCTCCATATGCCTAGCCTCAGAAAACTCAATTCCTTCAGCCCACTGCACACAAAAGATAAATGAGTCCAGGGTTACGTGTCAATGCAGAGATTTCAGAAGCAGGTAAGGGGGAAGCCAAAGAACACACAAATAAACATAAAAAGGGCCAAAACAATTACACAATCCAGAATAACTAGACTTCCTCCCTAACAAACAAACATGAAGACATAGGTTACTGGAAGGGCCAAAAAAAAAAAAAAAGAAAAAAACTATTTCAAAGAACACAACAAAGTAAATCTAGGAATCAAAACGATCTCTTGTCTGCCCATCTACTATTTAAGTTCCAGTAAAAACTATACTAGAAAGTCAACCACAAACATAAAGGGGGAATAATCAACATGGAAACTATTGTTCTTATATTGCTTTGGCTTTCTTTTGTATATAACCTGACTCTAAGGAAGCAGAGGCATAAAATTTAAACAGCAAACCTCAAATTTAACATGAATATATGTATATATTTTTTGTTATGCCGTATGCGAGTCACTTTCTTTACAGTCTATCAGAAATCTTCAATACAACAAGAACTGACTGTGCAATCCATAAAGATAACAACAAATACCAAATGCAACGAAGCCCACAAAGCACAACAGCTCACTTTAATACAAAAACCAAAAGAAATTAATGTAATTTGCTATTACAAGAACATCACAATACTAACAGCATCAAATCACAAACGGAAACAATTGCAAACAAACCAACCAACTCCATAAGTAAATTCTTTACTAAAACCACAAAAAAAGTTAGCTATATAATTATATTAATCAAATAAATTTTACACCTTGCCAACACAAGTATAGAACACCTAATCCTCTTTTTAAAGAGATATTCAACTTAGTTTTCAATACAGAGATGAAAGTGGTTGTCAAACTAGCAACAACAACAACACACCCAATGTAACAAGTGGGGTCTGGGGAGGGAGGGTGGGATGCATGTAGACCTTACCCCTACCTTGAGCGAGGTAGAGAGGCTGTTCTCGATAGACCCTCGGCGGTGTCAAACTTGCAATAGAATATCAAATTGAAGAACATAACAATAACCCATAATTCAAAATTCTCTCGCAAAGTAACCATATCTTTTTTTGTTTGTTTGTCAACCTAGTGTCCAGTACCCATTTTGGGGGCCGACTAATGATTCACATCAGGAAGTCCTACTTTAGGGTAGAGCGTCGAGTGCATGTCAATCAAGACTTTCAAAAATGGCAAGAACCCAATATTCATATACAGTAGTAAATGGCATTAATAGTGTATATATTACCCTCTTTATATACTCTCTCTGCCTGACACATTTACTTTCTTGAAAGTCAAAAAACTCTATCTTTTACTACAAATTTTGTCAAATATTTTCCTACACTTTACTAAAGTTTCCCAAGTATACAACTTTCATTGCACCTATAAATTAATGGATCCATATCCCCATTCCAACAACAACAACATACGCACTATAATCCCACAAGTTGGGTTTGTGGCGGGTGGGTGTATGCCAGGATTTTCACTAAATGGTATCAAAATGTATAAAATTCAACATACAAAAAAATTCAAGGGGATTCAACATATAGTATATATAGTGTAATATCCTTAGTAAAGGGTAGCTCTGCCCCTAGTGTAGGTAGACCTCACCCCTACGTTGTATGAGGTAGAAAGGTTGTTTCCGATAGACCATCGCCTCAAGAAAAGCAATATCCTCATTCCATACCACAAATTATAAGTTTTAAGTTAACTTGTGCTCTCAACAAAAAGGAAAAATATGTGTGTGTGTGTGTGTGTGTGTGTGTATATCTATATACACATACATATACATATAGAAAGAACAGTAGCTAAAAATAAGAGAGGTTACTTACGTAGAGAAAAAGATGACAAATCCTTAGTCGTAGGATTGAATGAAGAAATGAATTATGGCCGTTGGATCAAAACAAAATGGGTTTTTTGTAGTTTAAATTGAGGTTTTAAATAGAAATTGGGACGAACGAGAAAGAAAGGAAGGGGCTTTTGTTTTCTTGCAGTTGTGTGTTAGTTCACAGAGGCTAAAAGGTGGTGAGACAAGCAGAGAAGTACAATATGGTCAATGACACATTTTCAGTTTTGTTTTTCATACACTAAGGCTCGACTAGCTTATGCTCGACTAATTTGAATTCGCGCCAAAAAATTTCCTGTGAAAGGAAAGCCGTCCCTACTAAAAGTATTTGTTCTGAGAGCTTAAACTTAAAACGTCTGTACTTAGGCCTCGTTTGTTCATCAAATTTGGATAGAATTTGGGAGTAGTATATGAAATATTACTTCGAATTTTTGTTTTTTCATAGAATTTGTCAAAATTTGAAAATCAAATTTTTTTTCCCACTTACAAAACTTCAACTTTTTTTCAACTGAAATTGTATGTTCAAACACAATTTCAAGTTCCAAAAATTATTTTTCAACTCAACTTCAAATACTCAAATTTTCAAGTTTCAACCAAATTTATGTCCAAACGCTAGCTCAGCATTCCATCATAACTTTTGATGGATGTTTGGAAATAGAGTTGATTGCATGTTGGTCACTCAACTTATGTTAATTGGTCATCATGGTCACTTATTTGTTTTGCCTTTCAATGATCACTCTACTTGTGTTAATTATTGGCCAACATGGTCATTTATCTTTGTTTTACCTTTTATAGTCATTCTACTTCATCTAGTTAACTCCTATGATCATCCTAAACAAAAATACAAACTTCCGTTATTTTTTTAGCCGACATGGCAGCTATAGTTCTTAGGATTTTTTACATAAAAGTATAAGTTTTAGAAGCTATTTACAAAACATAGCAATATTTTAGCAAAATTACCCATTATAGAGTAAAGGAAAAGTTAATTACAAACATAGCAAAGACATAGCAATATTTTCCCATAACATAGCAAACTATTACATTCTTCCTCCTATTTACCTCAATATCACTTTTGTCCTCACATTTTCTCCAATTTCATTTTTCCTCCTACCATTTCCCCCAAATTCACTTTTACTCCTCCTATTTCCCCCAATTTCACTTTTCCTCATCCTATCTCCACTGTATCTCGTTGTATCTCACTATATCTCGATGTTTCTCAACTACCAACCACCTCGTATCTCATTGTATCTTTCTGTATCTCACTGTATCTAAATTGTTCTGCACCATATCTAATTATTTCTAGATTGTATCTAACTATTTCTAGACTGCTTCAATATTGTTTCATCCCGTTTGTGCATTGTTTCTCGCCGTTTCTAAATTATCTCACCTTTTTTGCATTGTTTCACATTATTTTTTACATTTTGTTTCAGACTTTTTCACTAGTTGTTTCAGACTGTATCATAATGTTTCAACGTCATTTGAGACTGTATCAGACTGTTTCAACAACTGTTTCATATTGTTTCAATACTGTTTCAGACTGTATCATATTGTTTCAACGCCGTTTCAGACTGTATCAGACTATTTCAGCACCGTTTCAAGTTGTTTCAGCACTGTTTCAGGTTGTTTTGCACCGTATCTAACTATTTTTAAACTGTATCTAGTTGTTTCTAGGCTGTCTAAGCACTGTTTCATCCCGTTTTGTGCGTTATTTCACATTATTTTTTACATTTTGTTTCAGACTTTTTACTAGCTGTTTCAAACTGTATCATATTGTTTCAACGCCGTTTCAGACTGTATCAGACTGTTTTAATAGCTGTTTCAAATTGTTTCAGCGCTGTTTCAGACCGTATCATATTATTTCAACACCATTTCAGACTATATCATAGTGTTTTAATGTCATTTCAGACTGTATCATACTATTTCAACACCGTTTCAGACTATTTCAACTCCGTTTCAAATTGTATCATAGTGCTTCAATGCCGTTTCAGACAGTTTCAATAGCTGTTTCATATTGTTTCAACCCCGTTTCAGACTGTATCATATTGTTTTAACGTCGTTTCATATCGTATCAGACTTTGAAAAATAAAGAGAACATAAACATTGTGAAGATACTCGTTAAAAAGTAAAAGTAAATTAAAATAGAATCATGAAGAACATTTCTTACTGTTGTAAATTACATTAATCTGACAAAATGCACGATTTATAAAAATTAAACAAAAAAGATACTCTCTTATATATTACAAGAGTACCAATTCTTATCTTTGTTTCATTACAAGAGTATCATCATCATACCAACAGTATCACCACAAATCGAGTACCAAGAGCAAATGGAATGGCGAATTCCAATTCCAACTCAAATCACATCAGTCACCACAAGAACATGTTACACAAACAGAATAGTACAACAAGTCACATATCAATGTCAAATACCGAGTCACAACTGAGTCAAATGGACTCATTCCATTCACCTCTCCGTTCTGACGAACCTTTCCCCGTCGACGGCGGCGATAATCACTTCTCCACCAAATCATTATCTTCAAACAAAGCCACAGTTTCATTTGACAAAGACAAGTACTATTCACCACTTCGATCTCCTTATCATAAACCTTCTTCTGAGAATTTAAGCTTAAGTTTACCTCTGACACCTACTCCGCTGTTGAAACACGGCGGCAATAAGGATTGGAGTACTCCTCCTCGGAGCAGTAACGAGGCGTCACAACTTCTGTTTGACTTGGATTTGGAGGTGTGGGTGATGGTGTTGGGCGTGGGGGTGATGGTCTGCGTCGGGGGCGAGCGGTGGCTCTGTTCTGTTTGGATCGGTGGTTGTGGTGGTGGAGTTGTATGTTTGGATCTGAGAGTGGGTGGCGGCTGATTTGGTTTGGAAAAGTGGAGAAAGTGTTTTAGAATTTTTAAGAGAGTGGGGTGTAAGTGTAATTATAAAAAATGAAATGTCCTTATTATAAAAATGTGCTAAAAAAATATTGTTATGTTTTGTAATTTAAAAAATATTGCTACTTTTTTGTAATATAGGGGTGTAAATTTGTATATATGTGTAAAAAATCCTAGTTCTTAGGAAAAATATAAAAAATAAAAAAATAAAATTTTTAGAATCCAACACACTTTAAACCCGGCACAGTCCCCAACCCAACTCGATAGGTAAAGTGATTATTGTATGGAATAATAACAAGGGGTCTTTTAAAATAAAAAAAAAAAAAAACTTACTTTACCAAACATAGGAACATTTTAAAATATTGCTACCAAACGTAACAAAAATACCAAAATGTAGTTATTGAAACCCTAGCTCCGCCCCCCCCCCCCTCTCTTCTCTCTCTCAGTCACCCCTTCCTCAAACCCTTCTTCACTCCCCCAATCCCTACTAGTATCGTCCCTTCCCCCAACCTCGCCAGCATCATCATCGTCCCTTCCCCCAACCCCGTCATTGCTGCCCATTTTCCGTCGATAAGTGTCGCGCAGAGCTCTGGTGAGCGTTCCGAGCTTCCTGGCTCTTACTTTGGTCGGCGGCGACGGAATGGGTAGTTAATGGGCGTGGATGGGGAGGTTGGCGAGGATGTAAGAGGAAATTTCAGGGTTTCTCCTACCTTTATATATATAGTTGTAATGTTTTAAAAAATATTGCTATGTTTTGAAAATGGCGTAGTATTGATTTTTTTTTATTTTTTTGTGTAAAGTGATATGTTAGTTTGCATAGTTATGTAATCATCCTTTATTATATAGCAGACCCATGTAAGCAGATCGGATTTAAAGTGGGTTGGATTCTAAATTATTTTTGTTTCTTTCTTTATCGTATTTTCCCTAAAAACTGTAGTTGTCATGTCATAATAAACTAACGAAGGTTTGTGGTTTTGTTTAGGATGACCATATGAATTAACTGGGTAAAGTAGAATGATCATAGAAAGATCAAACAAAGATAAGTGACCATGGTGGCCAATTAACAAAAATTGAGTGACCTTAGAAAGACAAAACAAAGAAAAATGATAATGGTGACCAATAACACAAATTGAGTAACCATATAGACAATCAACTCTTTAGAAATGCTGCATATGATATAGTAATCATTTTACTCTACCTAAAGTACTCTTTAAAAAGAATTCTACTACATTTTAGTAATGGGGTTATCAAACTAGCAATGGTTAAATTTCTTGTACTATCAACTTTTCGTTTAATCTAATGTAAAAAGAGGTGCATAATTGTAATGGGGTTATAAGTCACTTTTGAGAAGTTAGGATTTTCTAACTTCTCATTTTTGACTTATTCAAGCATAAGTACTTATAAGCCCGTGACCTTTTAAGTTATCAAATACTCATTAATGGGCTTATAAGCACATATGTACTTTTAAGCTACTTTAAAGCTTATCCAAACAGGCTCTTAGTGACTTTAGGTTTAATGCTTTAATGTTGCCTTTTTCTTGAATTGCTGCTCACAAATGATTGGCCAAAAAGAAACATGTTACAAATACTACTGTGATCCCATTAAATCTTTGACTGATCAAATTAATTGGTAACTAGATTTCAATCTGACAACTTCTCCACCCTCATATGTTGTTGAGATTCAATGCCAGGTTTCATTATTTTAGAACGCCCAATACTAACACTAAAAAAAAGACATTCAATTCAAGCATGGATTAGATTCAAATAAGAAAAGATAAACCATTATTTGTAAGTGCGTAGGAAATAGGAGTGTATTAGAGGAGTTGCTAGGGAGGTGTTACGGGTCTCGAAAAGTAACGCCAGAAGACATAGAGGGGATTGGTGGTGGAACGAAGAGGTCCAAGGGAAAATAGAGGCCAAGAAGGTTGCCTACATTAACCTACTGGAGAGCAAAGATGAGGAAGAAAAGAGGAGGAGTAGGGAAAGGTATAAGGCAACAAAGAAAGACACGACGTTGGCCGTTACGAATGCTAAAACGACAGATTTTGAATGCATGTATAAGGAATTAACAGACAAGGGCGGGGAAAAGAAGCTTTATAGGCTTGCCAAGGCGAGAGAAAGGCGTTCACGCGACCTGGACCAAGTTAGGTGCATTTAAGACGAAGATGGTATGGTATTGATGGAAGAGGCTCATATTAAACGGAGATGACAAACATACTTCCATAAGCTCTTAAATAAAGAGGGTGACAAGAATATTATCCTGGGTTATTTAAAGCACTCTGTGAACGATCGTAATATTAGCGATTGCAGATGTATAAAGTTTAAGGAGGTTAAGAAGGAAATTCGTCATATGAGAGGGGTGAGAGCGACTAGACCAGATGAGATCCCAATGAAATTTTGGAAGAATGAAGGCAGAGTAGGTTTGGAGTAGCTAACTGGGTTGTTTGATGTCATCTTACGGGCAGAAAAAATGCCCTAAGAATGGAGGTAGAGTACCATAATACCTTATTACAAGAACAAGGGTGATATTCAAAACTGCAACAACTATAAGGGTATCAAATTACTAAGCCACACTATGAAAAATTGGGAGAGGGTAATAGAGAAGAGGATAAGGAGAGATGTAACTATTTTCAAAAAATAATTCGGCTTCATGCCTTGGCAATCGACTATGGAGGCCATCCATCTTATGAAGAGGTTAGTAGATCAATATCGTGACAAGAAAATAGATTTACATATGGTTTTCATTGACCTGGAGAAAGACATACAGTAGAGTCCCAATAGAGGTGTTATGGAGGTGCTTGGAGTCTCGAGGTATTCCTGTGGTGTACGTCAAAGCAACTAAGGACATGTATGATGAAGCCAAGACCCGAGTAAAAACAGTAAGAGAAGACTCGGATCACTTCCCAGTTGAGATTGGGCTGCATCAGGGGTCGACGCTTAGCCCATTTTTATTTTTGCTGGTGATGGATGAGTTAACATGGCATATTTAAGGAGAGGTTCCATGGTGTATGTTATTTGCAGACGACATAGTTCTGGTTGATGAGACTCGCAGGGGGGAGGGAGGTGAATGACAGACTAGAAGTTTGGAGACAGACGGTAGAATCTAAATGATTCAAGCTGAGTAGGACAAAGACGGAGTACATGGAGTGCAAGTTTAGTGATGCACCATATGAGACAGATGTGGAGGTGATGCTTGATGCACAAGTCATCCCCAAAAAATGAAGCTTCAAGTATCAGTACTCCAAGGGAATGGGGAGATTTTCGATAATGTCACACATCGGATACCAGCGAGTTGGATAAAATGGAGGTTCGCTTTTTAGTGTGCTCTGCAATAAGATAGTGTCACCTAGACTTAAGGGTAAGTTCTATAAACTGGTGGTTAGACCATCTTTGTTATATGGGGTTGAGTGTTGGCTTGTTAAGAACACTCACGTTCAGAAGATGCAAGTGGCCGAAATGAAGATGCTTAGATAGATGTGTGGGCATACTAAGAAGAATAAGATTAGGAACGAAGTCATACCGGAGAAAGTGAAAGTAGTCTCACTGGTGGATAAGATACGGGAAGCGATGCTAAGGTGGTTCGAGCATGTGAAAAGGAGCGGCACAGATGCCCCAGTGAGGAGGTGTGAGAGTTTGGCAGTGTTAGGCCTACGGAAAGGTAGGGGTAGACCGAGGAAGAATTGGAGCGAGATAATTAGGCAGGACATGACCCAGCTCCAGATCACCGAGGACTTGACCATAGACATGGGAGCGTGGAGGTCGAGGATTAGAGTAGAAGATCCATAAGTAGTTGCGTGCTCTCTCATTTATGTGGGAGAACTTGGTGCTGGGATATGGTGGTAGTAATTCTTATCAGTTGGTATAATTATTATTTTTCAAGGGTTATCGGTATTCTACAATTTTATTAGAACTAGCATAATTTTGATGTCATTGCTTTTCTGTCATGATATTTATATCCTAGTACTTTATGTTGCTATCTTTTTACTTTCGTTTATGTTTTCTTTTCCAAACACGTTTTAAAAATAGTTTTTCTTGAGCCCCAGGTCTATTGGAAACAGTCTCTCTATCTCACTTGAAGTAGGACTAAGATCTGCATATATTTCACCTTCTCTAGACTTTACTTGAGAGAACATACTGAATTTGTTGTTGTTGTTGTGGGAAATAGTAGTGAAGAAGGGAAGATGGAAAAATTTGCTAGGTGTCATTGTTTGCTTTGGCAAAAGGATAAGGGAATAATAAAATTAGAAAAAGAGGAAGAGGTTTTTGATCATTGTAACGCTATTTTTACCTAATTTAGATTGCCAAATAGTTTTCCATAAGATTTATAACTGTCGTTATATGAGATATTGAGAATAGCCTAGTGATCAAAGACATCTAATTTAATTTGCAGTATCAGACTTTGAATCTCAAAACTCAATAACCTCTTGAAATTAAAATTTGTATGGCCTCTCTACCAATTGTTTAAGTGGGATCTTATCTAGCTTCTCAATAAACTATGTTAAAAAGAATGTGGAATATTATAGTCTTTTCTTACTTTACTTTCCCCCGTTTTCATTGCTTCCATACTTTTCAAAGCAATGTATGGCCACAAACTTCAGTGTCAGTATAAGGGAAGAACACATATGAAGGAGGAGGTCCCTTTTGCCAACGTTTTTAAGAGGTCCACGTTTGGTGTTTGCCTAAGCTTTAGTATCATCTCAAATAAAGATGTGACTCTTAACTTCAGGGTTGTCATTTGGAACTTGTGATTATGAATGTGACCCTATTGCTAGGCCATCACCCCTAGCAAAACATAACAGCAAGTTGCTGACAAATATATATAATGTTGTCATCTCAAACTTGTTCCTCTTGACACAAGGGCTGATATAGTTTTTGCACAATGTTGTGGCCACATCCATCCTTCTCGAAGTTAATTATATGCTAATATAGTTTGATTCGATATAGAATATAAGAAAAAATAATTTTTTTTATACTTGTGTCTTACGTTAGACATCATTTATGTGATTATACGTCTTTTGAGATTTAAGGTCTTAAACATGTTATGAATTTATGAGTAATTGTGAGAAATTAAATTATTTATAAATATAGAAGTGAGTCATTCTTTTTTGAACGGACTTAATAATGACTACATAAACGGACGAAGTACGTAGTCGAACAACTTTGCAATAAACACACACGGGCACCAATTATAACATCTACTTGTCACAATATAGCCATGAGAGAACTGGTGCTTTGAGTAAATTGACTTGTAATAAATCTGAATTCTCCTCAGCCTACAGAAGATGCTCATGCCAGTTATGCCATTTATAATTAAATGACAACCTTTTTTCTTTGATTTTGATGATTGAATTGCAAAAAACAACACATTTGCACCCTAAGGCTTACTAAGAAGAAAAAGAGGTGTTTTGCCTATAATGTCCAACCAAACTTTCTACTTAGTCTAATCATAGACAGAAGATCTTGAAAAATTTTAAGGTGTTGAAAGACAGCAAGGAACAGACCCTTCCCTGGTTGTTTGAAAGTTGAAACTCATATGTTCATGTTCCGTTTCTCAACATATTTCGCCTAACGTAGGTGTGTGATTCTGACAGCTAGATCGATGTCGCATCGAGAATTTTTTTTCTTTTTTTAAGTAGTGCATGATAGTGCTTAGGTTTAGTGATAATTTTGGTCCTTTGTGTGTATGTGGGGGTGGGGGGTGATTTAGGATTGTGATAAGGTAAGATATTAGATATATGAAGTTGGTTTAAATTATTCTATCTGTCTCAATTTATGTGACATACTTTTTTTTTTTATTATTGACATCTTTTTATATTTGGCAGTAATTTAATTTTATGAGATAATTTACTGTCTTTTATTTTTCAGATTTCGTATCTAATTAATTCTTTTAACCTAAATTGAAATAGATGGAGTATGTGACTTTATGCCACTAAAGTTTCTCACAAAAGGTGTTAGGCTAATCTGGAAATATGGAACTTTTGCATTGGACAAGCAATTAATATGGACCTCAAAAGCGGGACGTGTGACAGTAAATGCTATTTTTCTACTTAGTACTAGTAGTTTTCTTATTGTCTCATTTGGTTATTTTAGGGGTTAAGGGGGATTTTGGGAGAGGGGAGGGAGGTCGAGGTGATGTGATTAGGGAGCAAATATGATTCTTTGAGGATACTGATTACTGAAGCGGACATGGATAATTACGACTTCAAAAAATAATTCAAAATGCATCATTTGATTATATGGAATATATTTCCAAACTGTCGGTCTTCTAACTAACTTGTTACATATAGTATTAAACTACGCTAATCATCTAAAAGATCTTTTACCATTACCGGTGCATAAAGATATTACAATATGATCCAAGCGTCTAAAAAAATTGCTTATTATGAAAGCTAATTTTGTGAAAAACTTTTCAAAAAAGTGCTTTTGGAGAATAATAATGTGTTTGCTCAATTCGAAAAATGTTCTAGCAGTTGACAATGTATTGTGATTAACCAATATTTTTAAAAAGTATTTTTGAGTGTTCAATCATATTAAAATCAATATTAAATTATTTTACAAATAATAGAGTTTAAACAAAGAAATGATTTTGAATATATATTATTATTGAGTATAGTAAGTTTTCCTTAATCTGCTTAAAGCAAAACATAAGCTAATAAAAGTATTTCAAAACTTTTATTCAATATAAAATATAGTGGACTTTAGGGAGTAGTAACTAGAATAGGTTGTATATAGCAGATTTCCAGTGTGAAGGGCCAAGATGTCACTCCCTCCTTTTCGTTTATGTGAACTCATTTTTTTTTAGTTCGTTCCTAAAAGAATAACCATTTCAAAAATTTGAAAATACTTTAACTTCAAATGTATATTTGCACTCTTGATGTGATTTATATCCTTACAAATACCAATAAATTATTTTAAACAACAAATTTCAAAATTTTTTATTTTTATCTTATACTTTGTGTCAAGTCAAGTAACTTCACATAACTTGAAGCGAAAGGAGTACATGTTTAGTCATATGAAGTCTAAATGTGTTCGTTCAAATAAGGACCAAAATCAAATTTACCAATAATCAATCAAGTACAAAAATTTCGCACAATCGCAGCTGCTATGAGATTCAAAAATTTCCGTTCTCAAACATTGAGACATAGCGAAGCCCCGTGCAATTTCCTAACAAATGTTATCTGCTTGATTTCTGTTGCATTCATTAATACTATCTGAATTAGTACACGAAAAATAATCATTCTTACACCTTTTAAAGAACCAAAATTCACAAGCAATTAATCAATGGACAAGAGAGACCCAAAATAACAAAGAAACTGTCCACGACATCACTTACAAATTTGACCCCTGTTACATCGACACGACTCACGAGCACTATTGTATCAGCTTGAAGTTTTGCACGAGCACTAAGTTTTGCACGAGCGCACACAACTACTTTATAAATACCTAATTATGTAGAGATACTCCCACACCTCTTGCTTAAAGATTATTGATTTATCTCTGCCTATTGGTATTGATCGTTGAGCAATCAAATACTCCAAGGTGTAACCAACAAGAAATAAATCCTTTCAGTAACAGAATATAAAAAGAGAGATGCAGATGACCCTGCACTTCCGAAATTCTAAGAACGGCCATTTATAGCATACATACAAAAGTTCCCTTACTAACAATATATACAGAGGATAAAGATAAACTAGATCTTCAAGTGCAAAAATGCCAGAGCATTGATTTGCTTCGCAAAAATATGAAGCATTTCCTCAACGCAAAAATGTTGTAATATCTGGTGCATTCCCTCGCTGAGCAGACTGAGCAGCTGAAAAGGCAAACAAGTTCAAAGAAGCCAAGCCACCAAACCTCGTCCTGTTGCGCCCTCAGCAAAGTTTCATGAGACTTGAAAATCAGTCTGCCACTAGCAAATATATATTAAGGTTGCTCGAGGATTCCAGGCTGTCATGCAGGCATAGATTTGTCAAGCTGTCAATGTAGGATGCTCCGACAAACTGATCCCAAACAAAACCAGGCAATCCAGGAGGCTGTCCCAAGCATCACACTGATGCCAATTTGTGATGTCCACTGTAACTACCAACTCACCTATGCTCTCTTGCTCTTCTTCAGAAAGGAAGACATCCGCTCAATGTAATCAGGACCTGCACGGTGCCCTTCCAACAACCACTCCAGAGCCTCTGCTGCTGCATCTTTTTCAGCTTGCTTTTTGTTGTTGCAAGGCCGTCCCATCATCTGCATACCATTGAACTCTACAGTCGCTTGAAACTGACTGTTATTAAGTTGCCTAGTCTTGTAGGTTGGTGTTGCATACCCTGCTCGGTTCAGCAATGTCTGTAGCTGAGACTTAGAATTATCACCACCTGGACCACTTTCTATTCTTGACAAAGGAGCTGGTGCTGCTGCAGCACATGGCTTGGATGGAAGTAAAAGCTGATGATTAAAAACAAATCTGCCACCGCGTTGATCCTCCGAGATAAGCAACCGTATTGCAGACAAAAGTTCATGATAACTATGTATGTCCATCCTAGGATTCAGGAGCTGTACATGTCATTGTCAACTCAGTTAACAATTATTCCAAGAAATGTTAAATTAACAATATCTGTGCTCTTCAGACTTTACAAGGCACATATCACAATAGCATTCCGTCTATTGGGAACCAACCCTTTAGCAGAATGACTATATCGTGAGGGGTAGTAAACTTTCACTTACTTTAGTATGAATTAACTCGTCAAGCTCTCTTCTTAGACTTCTATACATTTCTGCTGTAGCAGCGCTCATAAAGAACTCTAAGTATCCACCTAACATTTTCAAGTGACCATCCTGTAAAAATGAAGTAATGCCAATCATACACAAAATTCTCCTTCAGGATCTAGGATATAGAAGGCAAGTGGGGAGCTCACCACTTCTCCTTTTGAGATGGTTCCTCCAAATAGAAGCAGCACTGAGTCTGAGACAGCTGTAGAGTCCCGGAGAAAGACTGAGTTTACTTTGATCTTTTCATTGAAAACCAGCCAGGGATATGGTATCTTGGAGTCCCGAGCATTGACAGAGTTCTTTGCATAAAACCAGAAAGAGTTTGTAAGATCAATGTGACGTGGATTAGAGAAAACTAGATATGCAGGTAGCGTACTCACCGAGTGCAAAAGCACCTGACCATCTTCCATTGTTTTTAACGAAAATGACTTTTCATTGTGCTGCAAAATCATTGTTATCAATAACGGCAAAAGAAGAAAGCAAGGATACTTCAATGCTCACTACTTTCAAGTTTTTGGGGGTTCTACTAAAGCTTAAAATCATCCAAGATGGCAGTTTCACTACTATGGTATTATATATCTGTAATTATGAGTAAAAGCTACCAGGTTGTATCAAAATGAACAGAAAGGCACAGACTTAGATGGGCAATATGATTAATGCAAATATGATCTCTAAGATTCAATTTAAGAAAATAAAGAAAGACACTAGGTTTTACCACAACAGAGCAGATTCCAGGATACAACCCATAGCAGATGATCGCTCGAAGGAGATGCTCATCGTAACTCCAAGAATTATAGATGGTAGGGTTGCTGTCAACAAGACCAGTATCCTTGAGCAAAGAGTAAAACTCGCTGCGAAGAGAATCAATAGCTTTCATAGACTGTGCAGACAGAAAATTCTTCCAGCAGTAATCATATCCAGCTAGGTCTTTTTCAGCATCCCTCCAGCCCTCATATGCTCGGACAAGAGCAAGATGGTCACTATAATCGCGTGAAAACTGAGCCTTAGCAGCATCGGCAAGCTGAAAAAGAGAGGTAGCATGTCTCAAAACCATTATCGGGTTTGTCAAAGAATCCCATCCAACTAATGAACAGCAAAGTAGAAGGCTTTACTTACATCTTTTTTGTCAAGCGGTGTCAAGAAGGGATCTCGGACACTAAGACCAGCAACGACAGTTGATATTGGGTCCAAACAGTTCAAAATTGCCCCAAGTATAAGCATCTTTCCAAGTTTAGGCTCCATTGGAAGCATTGTTAAGTATCGTCCTGTGATTGGACCAAAGCAAAGCCAGAGAAACATTAGAGGCCTCAATGGTTAAGACTTGAATATGACTAAAATTCAATTAAAGCCAATTTCATACCTAGAACAGTCAAATTTTCACTCTCATCTAAAGCCCCAATAATTTTCAGATACTCAATAGCATTTTGGACCTATAACCAAAACAAAAAAGAGAACGTCACTGACAGAAACAAGCAAAGAATGAACTTGTACCATTTAGGAGATGGTCTGAACTTAAAGCAGAGGGCGGTTAACTGTAACACTGAATAAAAAATTGGTCACATATTGATTACCACACAAGAGCAATAAATCTGACTGAGCATTACCGCTAGTAATTCGGGAGATTGCAAGGCCCTTGAAAGGAAGTCAGAAATGCTACCGAGTTTTAAACTTTTAATTTGTAAACAAAGGGATTGCAAAGGAGTCCTCAGAATTTCTGGTAATTGATAATCTGCAAAAGCATCATATACACATCTGGGATATATATGATAACATTCTCCAGGCTGAACACGTCCGGCTCTTCCCCTTCTCTATCAGTTCCATGAGTAAAAAACATCATACAATTTAAATCGTCAGAACTAACCAAAATATCGTCTACTAGCATGAAAGGGAGAACATTCTATTAAGTTCCTGTACCAAACACATGACATAAGACTATAAAAACTTTTTATGAAACAAAAACTGGACAGATAAAGAAGTGAAATAATTGTTCGGAATCGTAAGTGACAAGGATTTTTTAACTTCTTTTCCTCTTGGGAAATGTGTCATTTGACTTTCCAGTTAACACTCCGATTTTGATCTCTCCAGCCCACAGGTTAGCTCTTTGATTTTCAACAAGGGTACAAATCAAACAGCTAATTACTTATTATGGTCAGAAGCGTCTTATTTTTCAATGAAAGAAGTCTTTTGACGTCGAGGAGGATGGTCCACCAAACTGGTAAAGGTGGGATAAAAGGAAAAGAGGTTTTATGACTAGCATCCACATCAGTCAAAGGATTTTGTTGCGGATCTGCCATGTGATGGTCTTAGCTTCAGAAGGCTCTGGAAGAATCTGTAGAAAATGGTCGAAGTAACAGCAGTCATACGAGTATACCATCTACCAAAACTACAACAGTCAAGGCAGGTACATGGGATTGTGGCAGTTCAAGGAAGAAGGAAGAGTAAGATTTTCCTGGGTTCAAAGAAAACTACGGTTGGGCTGTTATAGCAGGGAAAATACAAAGGTTTGCAGAAAAAGGAAACAAAATTTCTTATGGGACTGACCTCATCAACAACAAGACATATGAAGAGACCACCAACACTCATAAATGGTCAGACACTGTCGTTACATTTGACTCCTAGCCATGAAGATGTGGTCTTGAAGGTGGATGGTGTTAGACCCTTGGTTTTGTGGGATTCGGCCATGGCACGAGTTTGGGCATGTTGGCTCGGCCATGGGCAAAAACGGGTGATATACAACATGATTGACGAACGGTTGGACAAGTGCGGACTGAAATGTGCTTGGTGGGATCAAGAACATGTGTGGGCTGATTGTCTAACGTGATGGTGGCACAACGGCTAGGCAGCGTTGTGTCTTGTGATTGTCTAAGTGCGGGCAATGATTGAACGGTTTCGGTTGTCGGGTGGCAAACGAATAGGGGCAGCGGACAAACGACGTTGTGGGCAACGGGGTGTCATGACATGGTGTTGTGATGCCAAGGCAAGCATTGGCTTGGCTAAGTGTGGTGCATGGCACTTGGCCAAAGTTGGGACGTAATGTGCTGAACGTAGGCAGAACCGGCTGAACGGGTGAGCTGAGTCGGCGGGACGAATGCTGAATGCTGAAGGCATGTGCAGGACACATGAGCGGGCGGTTGGGCGCTGAAGCATGGCTGAAAACGTGGCTGACATGGCTGAAATCATGGGAAAGTGGGCTGCCAAGTGTCTTATTTCGTCCCTATCCTTTTGTAATGCCTTTGTGGCTGATCCCCTTTGTATATAAGATTGTTTTATTCATTGTAAACAACTTAGACAGAAATGTAGAGAAAAACACATAGAATAAACGTCCTCATTAGGGAAGGAGACGTTTAGGCCATGGCTGGCCGTTCCTTTGTATTTTCGGGTTAATATAAAGGTTGGGAATTGGTTTCCCGTATATCGTTGTGTTCCTCTTTTACTTATCTTGCTGCCTATAATTATTCCAAGTTCTTAAACGAAATCAAATGACCCTATTTATATAAACAAAGCGTTGGGAAGGCTGGGTTTCGCAAGGATGCGTTGCCGCCGCACGGGGCAAACCTCGGCAGGTTTTGGTTGTCAAAAACCGCCCCCGTGACAGATGGAAAGTCTTTAATCCAGCAGAAGGTCTTTATGCATACATGCTTCCTCGTATCTCTAGAAGGAAGCACTGAACAAAGTAAAAGTACGGGCTAAAACATAAGGGAATTTAGTACCATCAGATCAGAATAGTGGAGATGTTTCTTCTTGAGTTTCCTTCAGAATCTGAAGCAGCCAGAGTCAAAATTGGAGAATGGAGATGGAGGGGAAGCAAATCCTTCTCAGAGATTGGACTAAGACTGCTGTCTAGGAATTCCCTGTCACCAGCAAGACTAGATGAGCTCGTTTGGTTACCTTTCCAGCACACTTATGGTTAGAAAGCACCTTCACAGTGATCGCCTGATCGGAAATTGCTGTGGAGGCTTCATGGATTTGGACACCGAGACTTATGCAACGGCCCATTGAAATGGGCGAGAATACAGGTCCGCACAGCCTAGACTCAAGTACCAGACCATGTTTTCATCAAGGACAAGGGGTTATTGGTTCAAGCTTCCATGGGTTATGAAGAAGAACGCCTTGCAATTAGCGCAGATTTTGTCTGGTGATGGAGGTCTAATTAGGGAGGAGGTTAGTACTACAATTGCTGTAACTCTGTGCATTGTGGCATATAAACGCATTGGGTAAAGATCCAGTAAGCATATACCATAGAGTGAATTGGGGCATAAACAAAAACTATTGAACTCCCTCAAATCAAAGGACTTCCTGAATGAAGTAAACCTAAGGTTAATAAAGTGCAGAGGTCAATCGGGAACATAAAATTGAAACGTCCTTCAAAGCACATCCCATTCATCAAAGAACATATTCTTGTACGAGGATTCACAAAAGTGATAATCATATGAAACATCAACAATTTGTAGATTCACAAAGCATCTAGTGATGCAGAGGCATAATCACTATAATATAGATTTGAGGAAGAATTGAAGGGCTGCATGGGTATCTTTGTTGCGCAGCTAGCCTATCTCCCTATTTGCAGCTATTACGGATTACTTCCTGTGTGTGGACCCTTCCCCTCCCCTCCCCTCCCCTCCCCTCCTACACACTAGCACTAAACCAGGAAAGGAACGAAGATCAAAATTCTAACCATCAAATTAAATAATTTATTATAAAGCACATCCAGAAACGAATCTTACAAAAAGCTACAGAACCAAAGCACAAGAATGCAAACCGTCTTACTTGTCGAGCTGAAACCTTTGAAATCCAAGAAGGAAGCAAACAAGGAGTATTATTAAGTGCATCATAGGACGTCTCTTTTGCCTTGCCACAGTCGATAACAAAAACTACATCATCAATTGTGATACTGGTTTCAGCAATATTTGTAGCTAGCACAATTTTCCTCACTCCCTCTTCAGGCTTGTCAAATATTAACCTCTACATGTAAGTAGAGAGATATGAGTAAGCAGCACATAAGGAGCTTAAATGTTAAATAGGACAAGATCTCTGAACTTGTTTTTATTTTCTGATAAGTAGGAACTCAATCTAACATGTCAAAAGGTAAGAAAAGCCAAAATTTTGAAATAGATTAGAGAAGCAGCAAGTCGCCAGAAATGGGCAGAACAAAAACAGTGAATGGACTACTAACGCTTATACCGTAATTTAAAGATTAGTAACAGAAAACATATTTATGAGAAGTGCGTGTACCAAAAATATAATTTACATGCAAGGCAAATGCAAGGTAGAAGGCCCCGTGCTAATTTCTTCACCTGCTCTGTACTAGCCATAGAACCATGGCATGCAAGCAACAAAACACGGCTGGTATTCCCCAAGATAGGATGGCAACGTAGCTTATCCTTCAGAGAATTAATGTCGTCCCACCCAGTCATAAAAACTAAAACAGCACCAGGCCTTTCATTTTCACAAATATGGCACAGAATATATTCAATAAGATTGAAGCCAATACAATCAGGATTCCAACAAGATAGAGACTCCTGTATCTGAGGGCTAAACTCTCCGAAATCAGCAGCTCTGAGGGCATCCTGATGAACAAACAAATATTAGCATAGGAATCATGGCAAATGAGAAAACCCATGGAAGTTGCAGTATAATTAGAAACCTCAACAGCAGAAGCAATCTGGCTCTTCCTTTTTCTTGGAGTCTGCTTGTTCATCTTCCACATTCTCTCCTGACCATAATCATCAATCTGATTGTCTGGAGTCAACCTGTATTCTGTCATCTCCAGAATATTTTCCAGGAAATGAGTGCGAACTGGATATGTAAATCCCTAACAGAGACCATGGGAAAAATGGAACTTAGAGCACTCCAACTATCCATGAGTTCCCGCATGTTTAGGAAAAAGAGAATTGTCATTGATGAAGAGAGTAAGATTATGCACAAAACGTCCCGTTCTAAACATAATACTACTGACAGGTATTTAACCAAAACAACCACAAAAGAATATGGAAGCAAAGGAAGTGTCGATCACGTTGCATCAAGGAAAAAAAAAAAGACGATTCTGGATTCGTTGCTTAGTACCTTGACCAATGAATAGCAAACAGGAATGATGTTAAACAACAGCGAGTCTCTCTACTTAATAAGAAAAGAAATGAACTATTCCATATATCACATATTGATATCATACACTTGATTAGAAATGTATCACTCTTACTCCTTTTAGCAACTGGAAAGTCTTGAGTTTCTGCAAGTAAATAAAGCACCACGAAAAGGGATGCTGATGGAATCCCAATCTCAGCTGATATTGTCAGAACCCTTCATGCAAGTAATCATTTTAGATGTACACCCTCCTAACTTCTTGAGAATTTGTCTTACCATCTAACTCAAATTTGAATTGTAGCAGCATAACAAGCAACCTACATAAATATTTGTATCTTACACCACCCAACCACACTCAAGTAGGTCGACACACCAAACTTTAACCTGGTTTCCAGAGACTTCCAATAGGTATACTCTCAGTAATCTCTTCTCTAGGATTTGTCCAAACAGTAAATGTTCCACGTCAATTTTTAGTGCATATTATGTCCATGATCAGCTGCAAGCCTTTCTCAAAGGAGCAACTGAGCATAACATTCTGGGGGAGTTGAAATAGTCAAGTAAAACGATGGTTAACTCAGCCCACCTAATGTTATCCAGATCAAAATACTTTGCGTTATATATGTATTGAGTAACCAAATGTAATCCGACCTGCCCAACTCATTTAATCTCCTTCATGAAATTGCAAAATGAAGATACGAAAAAGAAAAAAAAGCCCAGTCACTTATGAATGCAATATAGTGATAATCACAATCCAAAAAGATCTCCACGCTCTAAACAAGCAACCTTTTTCAAATTTTACTGCTAAGAAATATGTAAGTGGATTTCCTCAAAGAAAGCAACAAATTAAAGCAACGTATCAGTTCGAAGAAATTGAAGGCTCGGATCTCCAGCACAGAACATTAAGTACACTTAAAACAAGAACCAAATTACAAACAAACCAGTTGCTTAATAAATAAAGAAAAACTCTAGAAGCTCAACAAACATCATATACTTCAAATGGAACAGAAAATCGTTCAGCAAGAATAAACATCCAAATGAAGAACTTGCAATTTTTTCTGGGTTACTAATTTCTAAATTATTGCTTCTGGCTTACTAAATTAGTCAAACACCTACAAAATTCCCAGCAATTCCTGAAAACCTCTTGCTCTGGGAATATGTATTTGCGTACACCAGTTCATCGCTTTTCTTGAGCAGAGCATGGAGCAGCAGGTTGCAGAGAAGAGACGCTAAATAATTTTGCGGATGGAGGATACACCCATTAAGCAATGAAGAAGAAAGGTAAGAAGACCAGAGGAAGGAGATTCAGGAGATGATAAAGTTGTGCATGAGAGAGGCAGAGAGGTGATCAGATTTATTTTCCTTTGATATGGAGAGAGAGGATATCAGATTTTTTTTCCTTTAATATGGAGAGAGATGATGAGATGTTTATTGTTCAAAGAGTTGTCTATAATCTGTTCGGTTACTAAGCCTAAATTAAACAAACCCAAGCTATTTGAAGAGTTAATTTGGCCTATCCTATTTTGACCTACCTACAGATGTGTTAAGAGTCAACCCACCTATAAACTCCACTTTGGGCAGCAAATTGTTTGATAGATCAAAATCCCAGCACGACTTCTCACCAAGTGTTAAAAGAATCATTTCAGGATTGAGACTCTGATATCAATTACCTTAACCTACAAGTAATCTTCAATGCTCAATTAACAGCAAACGGAAAGCTTAACCTGTGACCCTTACAATAATTACAAACAGTTTCTCGAAAAAGGGATGTTTTTCATACCAAACACACCCTAGAACAATACTATTTTGTTAACAACTTTGGCAAGCTTCAACAATTCATTGTTTAAATTCAAAATATGTGTCCATTTCAGTATTCTACCAACTTTTTCACCACGATATTAATATTATTTTAAGTACACAATTTTAAACTTTTCTTCTACTAATTGAATGCAGCACATAGATTAAGAACACAAGTAGCAAACCAACTAACTCACCGGAATGTGGACCGATGGAGCCCCATCAAAGTATGAAGAGAAAAGCTCTGCATCTAGGGTGGCGCTCATCAAAATCAACCTTAACTCTGGCCGGCGAGGGAGTAAATCCTTGAGAACTATTAGCAGAAAGTCTGGTAAAATACATACTCAATTGTTTAGAAAACAGATCCCATGAACTCCAAAAAATCTTTTTATAGACAATAATATACCTTCATTTATTCCACGTTCATGAATCTCGTCCACAATCACATGTGTGATGCCCTTCAGGTTTCTATCAACTAGTAATCTTCTTAACAAGATGCCAGTGGTACAGAAGAGGAGGTGTGTATCCCTTCCTTTAACTCCTTCTAGCCTAACTTTATATCCAACCTGCAAAGACATCAAAGAAGACACAATATGTATTCCCAATTTTTAGTCAGAATACAGTGCAAACAGATAATGATGATTCATCTGGCAGTTAAGTTGCTAGTACAGAAACTCACTGTTCCACCCAACAACTCCCCTCTCTCTGCTGCAACTCTTTCGGATACAGCCATAGCAGATATTCTTCTTGGCTGAGTACATATGATACTGCACATGGCTCCACGAACAGACTCAATTTCAGACTCTAAAATAAATTGGGGAATCTGCGTTGTCTTCCCACAGCCAGTTTCACCTGAGATAATAACCACCTGTGCAGATGGAAAAGCTATTCTAAATATCAGCATCATAGGGAGCAATTTCGAAAAGATCAAACCTTTCCAAAGGAATTTAGCTATTGCATGGTGTCTTTTACACATTCCAGTCTGGATGAACATTATTAGTTCCCTAAGCAAAAAATTAGAAAGACAAAGCACCACCAAGCTAAGAGGGCACACCACTCTTCAATGGAGCAGAGAGGTCAATTACAGACAATGCTAGCATCCATTAATGGTTCGAAGATGATTTGCCCGAATGCTAGACAAATTCCATAGAGTTGCGGAGAGCTCCAAGACCTGCATTTATGCTTGTCTTATTCAATTTTCATGCTTCACTAGGATTCCTTTGCATGATGTAACATCCTAAGCTATACCCCCTAATCCCTGAGCAAAAAGATGAGATTTACAATTTGGGACATACTTCAAAACAGACTCCTTTTATGTACAATCCTTTACACTCCTCACCCCTCATCTGCTTTATGCTTGGCCAATCAAAAGGAATTCGGTTCTTCCAAGGTGTGAGAATGCTTTGCTAGGTATCTCACATGGATAATTTTGTGAAAGGTCATCTGGAACCAGATCAAGAACTGGATAAACAATGAACTCTGGCAGGATTTACTTTTAGGACTAATCCCAGGAAGTAGCCATGTGGGATAAACTGTCCAGGGATCAGGTCTCAAAAGATCATGTTCACACTCAATAAATAGGGCAACACCAAACCCTATCCCATTTTCTTTCTTTCTTTCTTCTTCCATCTTCCTTCTTCCTCACTATTTCTTCCTCGCTCCAGTAGGGAGCGAACGCCAATTCCCACCCTCTCTGGGGATGCTTGCCCACTCCATGACTCTACCCGCCCTCAGATCTTCCCCTTCACGCCTCCCTATCAGCGCTGTATTCTCCCGTCTTTCAATGCCGTGACTTTCTATTGCCCCTTCCCACTCTTGTCCTCTTTCCCCTCCCTCATCCCCAAAAACATATCATCTTCACTCTCTCTAACCCCTTTCTCAATTTCCGTTATTATCGCATTACCTCTTCCTCTCTATCTATCACTCCCCCCTCTCACTTCTTTTAATGTCTTCAGCAATTTTTTTCTGTTTGCAACAAACTCCTATTCAATCTTCTTGTTTTACTTTATTAATAAATATCTCTTACAGTTTTGGGTTGGCTATGTAATTCATTCACACGGTACTAGAACCATACTTCAATACGCCCATGTTCTCACCCGTAAGTTTGTTGCCATAATTATTTTATCTCCACTTCGAATCCAACTGTATAATATACATTTATCATATATACACACCCGCTTCTCTCTCTCTCTCTCTCTCAGCTCAACCATTTGAGCTACTACCTCTACTTGATGACTCATCAGCCATGAGCCCTCTCTCTCTACTCCAAACTCACTTTTCAATGCCCTCCATTTCCAACTCCGGCCTATTCTCAACCCTACTCTCTACTCCATGTCCACTTCTCTACATGTTAAGCCAAACAAGAAAAATAAAAAAATAAATAGAAAACTGGTTGCACATGCCGAAAGGTGTTAGAGATGCAGCACAGCCCTAAACCCTGTACCTATTGGGAATTATAACTATTACAACCATTTATTTTTTTGATAAAGATATCGTTGACTCCGTCGCGTGTCTCGTCAATCAATACTTTGCCATCTGCAAATAAGATACACCAAGGCACCCCCTCCCCTTTTTTGATATGTCGTGTCAATTGATCCATCACCAAGGCAAATAAAAATGGGCTGAGGGTTGATCCCTGATGCAATCCAATCTCAGTTGGAAAGTGCTCTGATTCTCCTCCTACCGTTCTACTCGGTTCTTGGCTCAATCGTACATGTTCTTAATCGCTCTAATATATAACACAGGTACAGCTCTAGATTCCAAGCACCTCGGCAAAACCTCCCTTGGAACTTTGTCGTATGCCTTCTCTAAGTCGATGAACACCATATGCAAGTCTCTTTTAAACTATACTACTCTATCAATCTCCTTAAAAGATGAATGGTTTGTGTAGTCGATTGGCCAGGCATAAATCTGAATCTGAACTGGTTCTCGAAAATATATACATCCCTCCTCATCCTCAACTCTACCACTCTCTCCCAAACTTCCATATTCATAGTGTGACTTAGTAGTTTGATACCTCTATAAACTTTGCTTCTAGAATAAAATCATAAATTATGTGGCTGTGAAACTATAATCAAACTTTATCAAGTTTGCATTCACGTGATGCCTTTTAAATAGTTTGACTACAATTTTACAACCACATATGTTATGATCTTATTCCTCAAAAGTATATCTAAAAATAACACAATCAGAGGAAGCTTTTTTTTTCTCCTTCACCAGTAACATAAAATGCACGTTGCACTTGTCACTGCTCAAATACAACTTTGTAGGGCAACGTGGCAAGGATAGATTTCTGTATTACTTATTTGCGACTTCCTTTGAGAGCTGATGTCATCATACTGGTACTCGGCAGAGCATTATAGGTTGTGTGGAAAGAAGTTAGCTCCCGGGAAGAGATAGTTCATGCCTTTTAGTCAGATTGACATAAATCAATAGTGCATTGGGTGGGACGCCCACTTATTAAACCTCACCAGTGCTCAGTGAAAGTGGAAAGAGGATTAACAATCTAAGGAACACATTCCTAGGGGAGGAAATGCTGCAACCAGGAAATTTCACTTGGTAAATGGAAAAGGTCTCCCATAGTAAAAAAGGGGGTGGTTTGGGGTGAGGGATCTTTGAGTTCATAAGAAATGTCTGCTATACAAATGGTTGTGGAGGTTGAATGATGGTAAAGATGCTTAGTGAAAAAACTATTAATGTCTCTATGTATAGCAAACATGGATTCCGCAATCCCAAACCTATGAAATCCTCTTATTGAGTTGTTGCTTGGGTTTGGAGGCAAATAGCAAACCTCTAGTGTGAATTGCCCAAGACCATATAAGGTGGCAAATTGTGCCATCCCACCCACTAATGTGGGACTACTAACACCCCCCCCCCCAAAACCAAAACACCTAGGCCTCGCAATTGGAGCATGGACAAGATAATATGGGGGCCCAACAGCAGTGAAAGAAGAGGGGCCGGTTCTGATACATGATAAGAAAATATACCTTGGACGTAGCTCAACCGCAAAAGCAAGTGGGAAATCAGAAGAACAATAATTATGGACAAATAATGGCGTGAACTATGAGGCTGGGTAGTTTTAGGGTAATTTTTCCTTCCTTGTACAGTCTGGTAATGCATTTCTAACATTGACCGGAGAGAACTCGATAACTGGGAGATTGTTGAAACTTGAAGCTGATTCCTTTTTACAGAAAATACAGAATATGGTTTTGGAGGTTGTCAAAGAAGCTACTCAGTGGTCGTAGCAAGCAGTAATGGAATCCTCAAAGTTAAGGCAAGTTATGAATGGCTGCAGCAACAAACAATGGAGTTTGAAGAGCATTGCCCATGGAAGATGTTGTACGAGACTACAGCACCTCCCAGGGTTGCTTGTTTCGAATCGCTTGCAGCATATTGAGCTTGGTCAACTCATGATAGGATGCAAAAAGAGAGGATTTATTCTTTGTAGAGGTGCTGTCTATGTGAAAGGTAAGAAAAAACAGTGAGCTACTTATAGCTTCATTGCAGCATATCATGGCAGATTTGGTATTCCTTAAAGTCTTTGGTATCACTCCACAGAGCTTCGAAGAGTTAATTATCATTTGGAAAGCACGGAGCATTGTTTGGAGTTCATTGGGTGACGCCAAGTATTGTGAAGGAGGCGATGTATAGTTGGATATTTAGAAGGAGAAAGAGAAGACCGAGAGCATGGGATGTTGCTCCGTTAGCCATTACGTGGATTCTACGGAAAGAAAGAAATATGAGGGCTTTTGAAGGAGTTGAGAGTGATTTTATTAGATTGCGGAAAAGTTTTTTGCTTCTAGTCTCTTTTTGGTGTACCCATGAGGTTCCGATATGTATAGATAATTGGGTTGCTTTTGTAGAGGATCATATTTTGGTACAGGTTCTTTACCTTTTGGTATACTTTTTTTTTAATCACAACTTTTTGGTATACTTCTTGTATACAGGGTTGGTTAATACCATTCTTTATAAATAAAATTATTTACGTTATCCCAAAAAAGAAAGCACGGAGCATTGACAAGATACTCAAGAAGATTTGGAAGACAGTCCCCTTATGCATCGCATGGACAATCTGGCTGGAAATAAATGGAAGATGCTTTGAAGGAGAAAGGATCTCATGCCTACTATAATTTTTATATGTATTGAGGACTTATTCTTGGCATAAGAGTCTTGCTACTGACATGACAGAATTTATGGACTTGTTAGAATCTTTTATAGTGTAATTCTAAACGGGTATAAATATTTGTAATACTGACGGTAGCCTGTAGGTCTTGGAATTCGAATGATATTCTCTAATTCATTATTTAAAAAAAAATTAAAAAACATCTGATAATATACCTGGTTATGTGAAATGGCACTTAATATTGCTTCTTTTTCCTTATAAGCAGGTAGACTACTACGAAATTCCAGCATCTTCCTACCTTCTGGTGATTCCTATAACAATCAACAATGTTATGTCGTGAATCCACCTTCCACAAAGAAAACAAAAAAAAAAAACCAAAAAGATGCTGATAAAATTCTGCAATTTACAAAAACAAATAAACAATACAAACAGCAAAAAGTTATGAATTGTGAAGAAACAGCATTTAGGACATATAGTTCAGGAAAGACCTAGTGCCAAGGGACCAAGGAATGAAGTCACGGTGGACTGTTTACTCAATCTAGCACATATGGTTCACCCTACAGACAAGTTGAGATCCTGTTCCCGTTTATGTCGATTTTGCGAAAATCCATTTCTAAAAAGTTTTTAACATAGCCACTGAAGTTATCAGACATATACAGGCATACGAAGATCTTCTTTTCCTATAATATGGGTCCTATAGGTTTGTAGCAAACAATCTCTTCGCACTAAAGAAATTCTGCCTTTGACTATGCAACAATTCAATTGAAGACCTATGAGCCTTTTTGCTTGACACCTTGACAAGAAAGCCTCTTGGATCTTTTTTCATAGTCTTTCCACTAATTCTAAGCTTTGACATGAACTTGAGCATTTTACAACTCGCAGGCTCCACCAAGTGTCAATGATTATGTCAAAGTTTCGACCACTTAATGTCAGTTGTTATGCTTCCTAAATTGAGACTCTAAACCAAAACCTTATCACATCCATCAACTAAAACCAGCGCCATCAATAGTTACACATAGGTCTACGAAATCAAATTCTCCAACACTCAAAGATGACTAATATTCTTATCTGAATACCCAAATAATCCTGGCAACACCAAAAACTGAAGTAGAATGAAGGCGGAAAAGGGAGATAATTGTAAATTTGCACAGATGTTATGAATGTGCTCTAGAATTTTGTGAGGTGATGAACCTGCCAAGTCTGCTGCTCAGTTCGCATTTGCATACTCCTTTGCCAGAGGATGTTCTCCATGGCAGTCTTAGTTTGAGGGAGTGGCTCTGGCTGCTCAAATAGACCCTCATCAGTAGCTATACTACCATTACTGCTTGATCGTGTGAGTATATCCATGCTCCTTGGCTTACGAGACAAGTATTCTCCAAGAAAAGCATCTACTCGTCTTGGTAACCCCGGAGAAAGAATCACCTGATAATTGTTTAAAGGTTGCAGTTTTAACATGGAAAAAATTGAAGGAAGGAAAGAGGGGCATAAGGGAGGGGAGGAGAGTACACAGTAACCAAGAATGAATTGGAACCAACAAAGGCTGACCAAGTGGGAAGCAACAACAGTGTAAATCTAAGAGAAAGACCAGTCAAGTAATTAAAGGTAAATAGAAGTGGGAGCTTTGGTGTTGAGTCAGAAATTAAAATACTAATAAAAATATCTAATATGTCAAAGAGCATACCTCCCTCAGAGGACGCTTATCATCCAGATCAAACCTATAGTTTGGTAATGGAAGCTTGCTGACAAGAAGTACTTTGGAATATAGGTTGCTGCAAAGAATGGTGGAATTTTAAGATCTTGTACCAAACCAAAACTATAAACAAGACACTTCCTGATCAAAGATACCTATACAAACCCATTTTGCTTGCTAAAGCTGCTATTTGCTCATAATCGCGTCTGTCCTTTTTCTCCCTAGAAATCACCTCTTGTTTGTCCTTGTCACGTAACAGAGAAGTGAGCTTCCATTTCCATGCTTCAATGTTATCAGATGCAGAAGCAACCTGGAATCCGTTATTTTTAAATAGTCAGGTAGCATACATTTGTGCATTCATGCAGACAGGTGTAGATGCATGTGAGCTTCCATTTCCATGGTTCAATATTATCAGCTGTAGATGCATGTGAGCCTTATGGATAAGATTGTAATATGGGAGTGAAAGTATGACATGAGCAGTTAGTTTCCATGACAAACCAAACTTTCTTCAACACGTATAAAAACCTTATCATCTGATTAAAAAAAGAAAGTCTAAAAACCTCATCCATGTCAGGATTACTCCACATAAAAAGATGCCGGTCAAGCCTAGGATTACTCCACATAAAAAGATGCCGGTCAAGCCTAAACCTATGGGTTAAGGTTGAGTCCTTCAGATTAAAGATCAAGTTCAAGTCTCCGCCAACAGTGCCTATCCTCTAAGTTTATATTGATCAATTCCCCAGATGTCCAGAGTAGTGATTTTATCATTTCAGCAACAGAAAAATGCTGCCAACATAAAATCCTCAGTTAAGTTGACGCACACAACATATACCTATCAAAAAAAATAAAAAAAATTGACACCTAATATTAGCGGCACAAGCACTCTCTAGTTCAGTGGTGAGTCATGCAACTTACTTGAGAGTTTAGAGGTGCAAACCAATACCATTTTTATGTTTTAAAAGTTGAAGCATTGTTCAGCTAACTTCTACAAATATCTGAATAAAAACATAGCTGCAGCAAATTCCAGCATTAGAATCTATTAACTCCAAAAACGAATACTAGTTTTACCACTGGTCAGCATTTTACTTGATAATTCAGCAGGTTTCGGGACAAGTAACTAAAATGCTTATTACGAGGACTAACAACAATAAGCAATTAAGCCATGTTCAATAACACCAGATAGGATAGGATTAAGAAAGATAACTAAATGAAAACTGAAATATTTTCCTGTATATGTGAGATAAAGAATTACAATATAACTATCCTGTGGTGCATCAAATTACCAAAGCATGACATTAAACGAAAAAAAAAAAAAAAACTAAATGTGGATAAGCACTTAACATTGAAGAAAGATGTTGAGGAGGGAAAAAGAGATGAAAACTTAGAAGGTTTACAAGGGCAGAAAGGTCATGGAGCCAAATATAGCTCAGAATTGAGTGAGGGAGAGCCTGAGGGATGGATTACGTTAATTTTTCTAAACTTTCTCAGAAACTAATTTTAAATTACGCTTGGCAATCTTCTAACTGGGACTAGGCAATCATTTCTTTTCTTAACACTAGGGAATCATTGCAATTTTCACGTTTTGTCATTTCCTAAATGGCTAAACCCAATTAACTTGTTCCTACTAATAAGTCAAACTGAATCTCGTTTATACAATGATTCACAGATAGCCCAAAAATGCTATTAAGTGATGGGCATCCAGCAGAAAAAAATCCTCAAATATAACATCAATTACTAAGCATTGTGCATACCGAATTAGGACCTCAACATTCTTTCAGAATGCAGCTGTCTGTAAACGAAGCAACATTTCATAGCTCTGCTTTCTATATATTTGAATTTTCTTATAGTATATATTGGTGGACTGAAAATCAGTAATTGGCCCACCTCGGAGAAAGGTCTTAAGCTTTGGAGCTTAGATATTTTAATTTAACACAACATAAGGCGAACTGGAGATATCATCTTGCAGGTGATCAAGATAAAAAATAAAAGCTCATAGGAGAAGGATTCCTCCATGACAGGGTGTCCCATACATGGAATAAGACCTCCATCAGCGTACAAGGAAGAAAAAGATCATATGATATACAGTACTTACTTTTTTTCCATATGAGTCGCATTGTATAAACACTCTTTAGTTAAAATTACAAAAATTATCTATAGACCATGTAAACATAACCAAAATATTGTATTTCTTTATAACCAAGAAACCCCATGCCCCAGGGGCGCACAGTTTGCAACTCGGTAGATAATCATCCCGCCCCTTGACCCTTCTCCACTTAAATACCAGTCTTTAATCAACGACATGGCTCGAACCTGTGACGTGATAATCCACACATCACAAGCTAAACTCTTACCACTATACCAAAGCTCTACGGGCAAATATTGTACTTGTAGAGGTTTTTTTATTTTTTTTGTGATAATCGAGTGTCCATGCCAGCTTACGCGCACCTCAATTAATTCCACGAGCTACCTGCTACCTCTCACCAACAACAAGTATCAGGTAGCTCTGTCCACCAAAACTTTGACAGACAGGAAGAATATCCCGTAGCATTTTGCCGTCGCTGGGATTTGACTCGTGGTTCTTAACCCACTTCATTAACCACTAGGTCACACCCTTGGATGTTGATAATTCAACAATCAAGACATTGACACTTGGATTTCTAACTAAATTATTAGTATTATTTCTTTCATAACCACGATGTCCCGACCAGCTTCCGCATACCTCAACTAAGTCCAGGGATACCTGCTACTTTCCACCAACACAAGTTCCACATAACTCTGGCTACCAAGGCTTGGACAGATAGGACGAACTCTAACAAATGTATTTCTAACTTACATGCAACAAGAAATAGTTGAAATTCACATAGTATTAGATAGTTGAAGCTAACTCAAGAAATGAAAGTTAACCTGATAAGGTGTAATTAGCTGAAAATCAGGAGGGGAAGGTTCCACATCAAATTGTGAAGCTCTCTTTTGTTGCACTCGCACTTGTTGTTGCTGCTGCTGCTGAGGAACATTAATAACTTCACGGAGGCGATGATGTGGAGGTACGTAAACGGCGCCGCCGTATGATGACGGAGGCGGCCGCTCCTTCATCCTCAAGGGTTTTTTCAGGGTTTTGTAATGCGAATTAAATTGGATAGAATATAATAGGCTCATAAACTAGTCTAATCCACTCCCGCGGTTGTCCGCGGTGGTCGAAAGTGGAAGGTTCACGGCGGTGGACGGTGGTTGTCGAATGGGAAAATGGAACTGAAGATGATGATGTGTCAAATTTAGGAAAAGGGAACTTTAATCCCGTGACGTGCACGTGAGTGTGTAGGTTGAAACGATAAATGGAGGCCCCCACGTAAACGTATTCGGGGAGGATGTTAGGAATTAGGGTGTTCACGGTTTGGTTAAAAATCGATTCAAATCAAAAATTAAATTAAACCGATTAAAATAAGATACTTCATTGATTTTATTTTGGTTTGGTTTGGTTTGGTTTGGTTTTTAATTTTTAAAAACTGATAATATTTGGTTTGATTTTTGGTTTTTAAAAAAATAACCAAAGAAATAACCGAATCGAACTGATATAAGCGGATTGGCACCCAAAGCATGAGCTTTGCGCCGAGAATGAGATAGAGCATGGATCACACTTTCAGGCATTTTTTTTTAGCATTGTGATTTTGAGACGCCATCAAAGCACAATTTGTACTTGCATAAGGGCTTGCAGTGCATTGTGAGCTAAGCCATCGGGGAAGGTTGATCCGTGCCAACAAGGAGCTGGTGTCGGTAAAATGAGAGAGGCCATGATTGATGTCACAGCTTAAAAATGCTGAATTGTCGGTGCAATATGGGAATGTCATTGAGGAGATTATATCGAAGCAAGAATGATGTTCACCATGCTATTTGCTACAACGGACCCGATAGGGCTGTTTTTAGAGGGATTCAAATGAAGCATGGTTGGTTAGCAAGGAGCGCCAACGTGCTGTGCTGTTGGGATGATTTTGCAAAGATGGGACAGACGGTTAGGAGGAGCTCAATTGTCTTGATTGCGCGCGGATATCCATCTGCTGTAAAGGAACTCTGTAAGCAACGAGTTAGCAACTTTGTAGAAGTTGTTGGCCATGTCAAATACGTAAAATTGGTGACAGAAAGAATTCTTTCTAGTAGTGTGGGCGCTTTCGTTCAGAGAGGATTATGCCGATGAGTCGGGTGGCCAGGAAAATGGCCATGATTGCCAGGTCGAGCAACCATGTTATAAACAGATGCAAGCCGTGAGCTATTAATGTTGAAGTAGATCGTGGAGATCATGCTATAGATGCGAGTGACGCATCATTTGAGTGTCTTCCAGTGGGATGGACTTGAGTGGTCTGAGGGAATTGTGAATGCACGGAGCATAATGCGTGGAGCATAAAATGGATGCTAGAAGTACGTGAATTAGGGGGCATTCCAGAGGGAAGACTTAAGCACCGAGGAGCATCAGATTGGGTCCTACTGAGGAGTTGGACGTTGTGAATGCCTAGCCATCTAAAGGGTTGCAATGAATGGCAGGCGAGCCCCTCAACAACCATGTCGGTTGAGTAGGCTTAGTGCCTACAACATGGGGCGAGCATTACTCGCATAAATGAGTGCTACGCTAAGCAGGAGCCGAGCTAGTACGGGATTGTTGGCATGAGTGTCTCACCAACAACCACTTTGGATGATTAGGTAAGGCGCCTACCATCGCGGGTGAGAGCGATCTCCAAATATGAGCTATATGTATTGGGTCATGCCAAAGCTAGAGTGGGGCGTGCCAGTATGCCGCGACAACCATGAAGAAGGGCTTGTGAGCAAGCGTCTTTGCGGGGTGTTTGAGTGTCACAATAAGGTGGAGCCAACCACCATGTTTGTGACGGAAATGAGCCAACCTACCTAGTAGGGAGGCAAAGTTGGAATTGATAGCCAAACCACTTCGTGTGGGGAGGCAAATATGGGAAATGTGTTCAACTAGCGGACGGAGAGACACGGTAATGGGGCCAAATCGACGGATGGGAAGGCAATATTGATGGTGAGCCAAGCCACTTCATGTGGGGAGGCAAATGTGGGAATATGTTAGACTGCGCGGAGCAAATGGATGGAATGGGCCAAACCATTATGTAAGGAGGCATTGTGTGCTAAATCAAAGTAGAGATAGCGATGCTATGGATTGGATGGGTTTCCAAGTTTGAGAATAGAGTCTTTCCAAAGCTAAGGGTACAAAGGTACACCGAATCGGGATGCGCATACAGGAGGAACAAGGCGTTCTTGCCAGTTGGGCCAAGTACAGGGAGCACAAACTGGGGCAATTCGGGATCTGTAAGGAAGTGGCAGTTTGAGAACGAAGTGCTTTGTTCAGGAATGCAACTAAGCTACCGCTTTGAGAAATGAAGTACTCAGTGGAGTACGTCCCAAGAGATTGCTAAGTACCAGAGGATGCGAGGCATTTGAAGAGTCGAAGTTGCCAAGCGTGGAGCGTGGGTTTCTAAGGCTGGGTGGATGTTCAATTGGGACAGAATTGAGATGAGCAGCCGCTAGTGCCTTTATGAGGCAATTGTTGAATCATTCGTGATTTGCCTTGAGTGTGGGATCAAGCAACAAGTTACTCCGAGTTATAGGATCGGATTTGACATTGTTCACATAGTGGCATAGTGGAATCTTTCTGGAGGACGGAGAAGGACCATGAGAGTATGGTTGGCAAGGAGCCACATCGAGGGGTGCCTACCGGAATTGAGGACAGTCTCCTACTTGAGTGGGGGAGAATTTGCCTATGATGAGGCATTGTCCTTTAGTGAAATCCTGAAGGAAGCAAATTATCTTGAGGTGACGAAGAGAGCCGCAAAGCGCAGTTGGACTGTGTATGCCACACCAGAGTGTGCCTGAAGTACTTACCAAAAGCGAGGGGAGCTAGTCGGACGGATATGATAGCTATAGGAGCTATGGCGTGGTTGGAAGGTGTGCCAACACAAGGGAGTTGTCTTCAGATGGAGCAACAGTTAATCACCAAGGAGGTGCAAGTGCGGAGGCACTGTCCAAGTGATCATCGTGGAGATGGAGTGTAGAGGCACGCTTAGACAAAACTTGGGAGGAGCAGTGCTAGGCATAACTCCTATTTTAAGAGAAGGGACTTGAAGAAGTCCAAGGAGCCTTAGAAATAGGAATCGTGATGGAGATTCTCGAGGGGTAAACTCGGGGTTTTCGTGGGCGTAGGCAGTCATCGAGGACGATGCCTAGATCAAGTAGGGGAGAATGTTGTGCGGCGCCTTTTTGATGCCTTTGCGCACGCAAGTGGGCCAAACGAATTTCAACCGCACGGGCGAGTGTTGGTCGTGCGCTGAATGAGTGTCAGTCGGTTGGAGGAGGGCCAGTCATGTACGGGATGAATGTCAGTCGCGTGCTTGAGGGGAAGCCTTGGACATGCGCTAGACGAGTGCTAGGCATGTGCTAGATGAGGGCCAGCAAGGTGTTGGACGAGTGTCAGTTGGGCGCAGGCTGAGTGTTAGCCGTGCGAGCTGTGTGCGGGCACGAGAGTCAGTACCACACATTTTGGATCTATAGTGGGAATCTTGGAACATAAGGTGAGGGCCTTGTTCCTAAGATTCTATAGAGTGTGCATACCAAGTTTGGTGTCGTTCGGAGCTTGTTTGCCTATGGGCTTGACTTAGCCAAGAAGCAGTGGTATTGTGGTAATTATGCTGATCTTCTGAGGGCTATATCTCTTTCCACGAGAATGAGAATGAGAATGAGATGAAACTTCATGGAGGTGTGAAGGAAGTCAAGAAGAATCTCTAGGAACAAATGACACCTCATTTTGAGGTCGGGGTTGAAAGTTAAGCCCTTGTATGATTTTCTGGACAAAGGATGTCAAGTACTGAGACATATGTTTATCCTTTTAAGACATATATAAGGGGGGCCGATGTTTGGCATTTTATGCCTATATTTCCTTAATATTTCCTTACGTTTGAGTATTTTATTCGCCCATTTTCTAGTTAATGAATGTGATTCTGCACTGATTTTATGTCGTGTGTATGTAGGTTGTTATGCAGTACATATGGAGCTTTTAAGAGCATGATCGAGCAAGGAATGATTGGATTTGGATTGAGGATTGGATCGAACATACGAAGGCACGACACGAAGCGAGCTGCGGAGCAAGGAAACAGAAAATTGGCCGGGCGCTACAGGCCATGCGGCGCGCCACCTACAGCGCCCAAGTTCCTGGCGCCATAGGTGGCGCGGGGCGCCCCAAAAGCGGTGGGATTTCGACGTAATCTGCTTGTCTTGGCACGTTCGGGGGCGCGGGGCGCCACCTACAGCGGCCCTGGAGCGTTTTGGAACTTCCTATTTCGTCCAGGCTTAGGTGTAACTTATTACTAGGCCTTTGTAAACCCTATAAATACTCTTTTACTTAGTTTTTGATAGGAGTTCAGACTTAGGAGCAAGTTTTGGAGGAGAGGGGAGGAGCCCTAGATATCTTCTAAACAAGTTCTTTCTCTCTTTCTCTTATTCTTCTTTTTAATTTTATAGTTTGTCTATCGTTCTAGGGTTAGAGTATTTCATGAAAGTTGATGTTTGAAGATTGAATTCCATTAATTTAATCCCATAACTGATTGCTTATTCTTTCTTGATTTCACTTGTGTAATTGTCAGGGCCCGATTATTACGCATTATCTATGGTTTTTAGATTGAACTCGAAAGAGGGAATTTATTAACGCAATAAGAAAGAGTAGAGCTAGATTGTGAACCCGGGCATCGGGGAACCAATTTGTGAGTAGGATAGACATATACTTGCTCTCCTAGCTTAACTAATTACAGAATTCGTTAATGCGTGCACGTGATTCAACCCATAGACATATAGGGATTGGAGTAGCCTGCATAGACCGTGAAGAATCGAAAGGTTATCACGGGTACATTTAATCTGTTATTTAGTAATCCGGGATTTGAAAAGTGGAATCAATTGGAAAACTCAACTGGATTGTTCGTAACTCTGACCCTGGACCGTCTCCTTATTACTGATTACAACCAAGTTTTGCTCCATTGCTTGAATTCACTTCTACCATTTAATTACTGTTCTTTAGTTAATAAAATCCTCACTATTGGAAAAAGATCCCTGAATAGTTTACATAAATTTTTTGCTAGAATTCAGTCTGAATAGTCCTCGTGGGAACGATACTCGATTTATCACTTTATTACTTGTCGACCACGTATACTTGCGTGTGCGTTTGGGAGCAACAAGTTTTTGGCACCGTTGCCGGGGACTAAACAATTGACTGTTTTCTTTTTAGACGATTTATTATTTTCTATTCAGGTTTAATTTTTGTTTAGTTTAGCATTGTGTTACTTGTCTTATCATGGCATCTTTTAATGAAAATTGGTCGAGTGGTTGTAATTCTAATTTTGAAGATCTTTGTCTGGTTTGTGGAGGAACCCACTTGTGGGAAAATTGTCCAACTCTTTCAACCCTACGAGACTGGTTATGTGAATTTTCTACCACCTTTGATTGAAATTTTTGTAAATTGTGTGGTGGGCGGTGGAATGATTGTCCTAAGTGTCATGCTCCTTCCCCCAATAATTTTTGTGATGATTCTAATGATGTTTCTGAGTTTGACAGGAGTGATAAAGTGCAGGTTGTTAGCGAAACTTGGCTAATGGAGCAATCCAAACTCTTAGAAGCTTATGGGGATTTCAGGAGTGAACTTACAAATATGACGAGGCAATTTATGGAAGAAAGAGTGGAGCTCGGACAAGAGATCGACCAATTTGGCTTGACTATTCACGACTTGGAGGCAAATTCGAGTGATATAATTGAGGTGTCTGATGCCCAATTATCAGTTGTCGTGGATAGTAAATTTGAGATAGAAAAGCTTAGAAGCTAATTTGAGGAGCAAAAAGTGGAATTCCTACCATTCGACCCAATATTAGTTGATGATGCCAAGGTTGAGGAAATCACATTAGAGTCAAGTGAGGAAATAGAAAACATCATATGTGAGGACTCTAGTGTTTGTGCAAGTGAGGGTGTCAAAAGTAATGCAATTTTAGAATTGAAGCGCATTGGACCTCATTCCAATCATTTTTCAACATTGTGTTTGGATGGTGACATGAAGATTGAGCCACCCGAGCCTATGAAGAAACAAAAGGAGGAGGAACAAGGTGCCTATATTTTAGAGTTTGTGATGCCGAGGAGACAAAACGACATCCCTCATTTAAAGGCCAAGAAGTGCAAAATGCGACAATGGTTACTTGGTCCTTTTGTATTTTTGCCACCACCCCAATACCATAGTTGTAAACTTGAGGCAAAGTTGGGGATTCAATTCATAAGTTCAAGGTGGAGGAAAAAGTGATGAAGTTGTCTTCGTCGTGCCGCAACGTTAAATCAAGCGCTTCTTGGGAGGCAACCCAATTTATTTGCTTTACTTTTATTTATTTTTATTATTATTTTTATGGTTGTATATTACTCCAGGTGATTCTTTGGATTGCAGGTTCATGTAATGTCGAGTTTAAGTGTGGGGTGTCCTGACCCCTGCCTAATATTGATGACCTGTTGGGGGAAGTCTGAGTACCTCATGTTATATGGAAGCTTGGAGGATGCTAGCGCCACCGGCTAAGCCTATTGGCCTTCAGGGAAGTTTTCTTTACCCTTGCATTTTTTTAGCACTGAGGACATTGCTTGATTTAAGTGTGGGGTGGGGGTACTCCCCTTTATTTTTGAGGTTAGGGATGCATGTACCGTTAGGATTTTTCCTTTGTCACTTGACTTTATTTTGATTTGTTTCATGCTTTAATATATGAAAATAAATTGAAAAAAATTAGAAAACCAATGGAAAAAATTCCAAAAAGATTTTTCTTTTAGTCTTTATTAGTGGTACATGTCATCCACCCCGTGGTTTTTCTTATGACCTCGGTTCTTTTCCACGAGGAGGCCTTTGAACCGGGTAGTTTTTATTTTTATTAGGATTAGAGTAGTTAGTTGTAGGTGGCCCTAGACGAAAAGAAATAGGTGGAATGCTAGGTGCCTTTGATTTGTTTGATACCGGTGGACTTGAACTTGTTGCATGTACTATTGTGGTGTCTCTTGATTTTAAATTGTGATGCATGCCTAGAAAAAAAATGGAACGACCCCCTTGAGATGCTTGAGTCCACTTGCTTGACTTTGTTGTGAACCTTTGTGCATTAGTGCTTAATTTTCCACAAGTTGCACTCTATCTGTTTGATTGAGAGTTGTGATGGAGTCTTTTTGTGTGGATCGTGTGCAATGTGTGTTGTGAGGCATATTTTATTTGTACTCCATGTTTGCATATTGGTGTCTAGAACTTGCCCCGTGTGTGTGCAAAGCGAAATCCTAGGTTTGCTCTAGTCGGAAAATGATACAGGCCTTCTTTTGATTTGCCTACCCTTACATATACACATTGGACTTGATTGTTGTGATCTCTTTGACCTTTTTGTTGGCACCCACACCCCAAGCCTACCCACTTATTCTAAATTGATTTCTTTTGGCCCTTTACTCCTTAAGCACTTTATTTGATAATGTGATATTATTGTGGAGTTGTGGTTGAAATATTTGGAGGTTTTTGAGTGGAACCAATGAGGGGAATATTTGAAAAAATTTGTGAAGTAGTGAAGAAGCATTGACAAGGTTTGGAAAGAAGTGAATAGAAGAAAAACAAAGAAAGAAAAATTGATTGAAAAATTGAAAAGAAAAAAAAAATAAAGAGAGAAGAATATCCATCCTTGCTAGTGTGTGCTTAAAAGAAAAAAATTGCTACGTGTTGAAAAAGGTGTGTGTGAAAGTTGTTGATTGGGTGGCGTTGATGAGACTTGTGCTTAATTTGTATTGTGATGTATTAAAGTGCTTAGGGAGGTAGTCACTATTACCCATATGTATCCTACCAGCCCCTTAGCCTACATTACAACCTTTTAAAGTCCTAGTTAATCCCGATTGGAGTGAGCTTACATTAGTGGAGTCCTACACTACGGGCAAGCCTATGGTACATCGTGTGTGACATGTGAGATTTTCATGAGAGAGAGTGAATTCTTTCTATGTTATTGTCCCCGCTCTATTCTTGATATTCATTGTTGTGTGTGATATTTGGGGGACACTCTCTTGCTTTATTTTGGTGAGGGCACATGGTTTGCATGAAATAGGTGAAGTCGTGGCTTCTTGGTTGAGTAGATAGGTGTGATTTTGTGGGAGCATGGTTGCAATGGATTGAGTTTGTGTATTTGAGCTATCTTGGGGTGGTTGTTCTCGTGTTTTTGAGTTTGATAAATTGTTGGCATGTTTGTTGGACCCATAGTAGTCATGTGCGCATTTGTTCAATGATCGGTATCAACCATAGTCATAGGCAGACCTGTTCTACCTAGGTTGGGAAGTTATTTGTGATTGCTCGAGGGCAAGCAAAGGTTCAAGTATGGGGTGGTGATTTTTGGCATTTTATGCCTATATTTCCTTAATATTTCCTTACGTTTGAGTATTTTATTCGCCCGTTTTCTAATTAATGAATGTGATTTTGCACTGATTTTATGTCGTGTGTATGTAGGTTGTTATGCAGTACATATGGAGCTTTTAAGAGCATGATCGAGCAAGGAATGATTGGATTTGGATTGAGGATTGGATCGAACATATGAAGCCACGACACGAAGCGAGCTGCGGAGCAAGGAAACAGAAAATTGGCCGGGCGCTACAGGCCATGCGGCGCGCCACCTACAGCGCCCAAGTTCCTGGCGCCATCCCGCGCCCCAAAAGCGGTGGGATTTCGACGTAATCTGCTTGTCTTGGCGCGTTCGGGGCGCGGGGCGCCACCTACAGCGGCACTGGAGCATTTTGGAACTTCCTATTTCGTCCAGGCTTAGGTGTAACTTATTACTAGGCCTTTGTAAACCCTATAAATACTCTTTTACTTAGTTTTTGATAGGAGTTCAGACTTAGGAGCAAGTTTTGGAGGAGAGGGGAGGAGCCCTAGATGTCTTCTAAACAAGTTCTTTCTCTCTTTCTCTTATTCTTCTTTTTAATTCTATAGTTTGTCTATCGTTCTAGGGTTAGAGTATTTCATGAAAGTTGATGTTTGAAGATTGAATTCCATTAATTTAATCCCATAACAGATTGCTTATTCTTTCTTGATTTCACTTGTGTAATTGTCAGGGCCCGATTATTACGCATTATCTATGGTTTTTAGATTGAACTCGAAAGAGGGAATTTATTAACGCAATAAGAAAGAGTAGAGCTAGATTGTGAACCCGGGCATCGGGGAACCAATTTGTGAGTAGGATAGACATATACTTGCTCTCCTAGCTTAACTAATTACAGAATTCGTTAATGCGTGCACGTGATTCAACCCATAGACATATAGGGATTGGAGTAGCCTGCATAGACCGTGAAGAATCGAAAGGTTATCACGGGTACATTTAATCTGTTATTTAGTAATCCGGGATTTGAAAAGTGGAATCAATTGGAAAACTCAACTGGATTGTTCGTAACTCTGACCCTGGACCGTCTCCTTATTACTGATTACAACCAAGTTTTGCTCCATTGCTTGAATTCACTTCTACCATTTAATTACTGTTCTTTAGTTAATAAAATCCTCACTATTGGAAAAAGATCCCTGAATAGTTTACATAAATTGTTTGCTAGAATTCAGTCTGAATAGTCCTCGTGGGAACGATACTCGATTTATCACTTTATTACTTGTTGACCACGTATACTTGCGTGTGCGTTTGGGAGCAACAGGGGCAGACATGGTGACAGCCTACCAGCCCTCCCCGTGCACTTTGTCGGGAAGTCGCACTAAGTGAGCTACCTTGAAGAAGGACCTCAAGGGCCTGCCTGAACATCTCAGAGGAGTGTTCCAGGTATCCACACGAGTCAGGCAACTCTATGGACGACGTATGGCTAGAGGGTCAACGTTAGGCGCACAACGGGTGGCAGAGGCTTGACGGGAGGAAAGACTAAGCCCCGCGGGCTGTCTTCGGATAAGATAAAGACCTTTGTGCCGATTGAGTACTCGAGGAGCTATCGAGAGCCTCGTGTATTGACTTGCTAGCATGGCACGGGTTCACCATGCAAGCAAGGGCTCGTTGGCCTAGACGTGCAGTCGTGGGGCGATGTTGCACTATTCAGGAGGGAGGTATGATGCGAGGGCTACACTTGCCAATGTCAGGAGACATTGGGAGGTATCTTTTGAGATGCACATGACAAGGGCCAAGGGCTTAAGAGTTGTCCTACTCGGGCGAAGCATAGCCAAGTGTCAGGGCACAAAGCGAAGGCCAAGCTTGAGGATTGCACTGCGCGCGCAGGCGACGCTTAGTGCTAGGCAAGGGATGGACAGGTCCTAAGCCAACCCCGGATGTGCACACACTAAAGTTTCCGAATATGAGATGCGCACAAAGGATGACCTTCAGGCGGCAAAGTTGAAACTAGGCCACTGAGGCGAGCTTCTTAGAAACTGGGACAAGGAGCAGGTTGGCTCGTAGGCAGGTGGGACTACGAGCGCCGCACGGGCTAATTGTGTGTCGCTGTCATTGGGAAGGTGCGGCCCGTGACAGTTGTAATAGAGTAAATGAACTGGACTTATAAGAATCTAGCAAGGCAACAACTTAGTAAAAAATAAGGTGATCCATTTGTATCACATCTTTGTATTACTTATGATTTAGTGTAATCACTCTTGTCCGCAAGTAACTAGTGGTTCTTGGTTAGAACTTTACTTGCATAAAAGTGTGGATGAATTGTAACTACCATTTCGACTTGTATATGAACATGATATGTTATTGCTCATCATATGATAATATCATTAATAAAAAAAGCTTAACAGTTGGCCTAACTAGCAGCAGATAAATTTATTTTGCAGTATTTTGCTTCTCTTAAAGATATGCAAAACATGATACGCAACTTCTAGTGTTTGTTGAATTACTAATATTTTTTTTCTATTACATATGGAGCGTTTCAAGTGAGTAAAATAAATTATTATTGTCCTCTTTATCATTCTTTTTAAGAATAGTTCTCTTTGCTATTTTTCGTACGTTCATTGCTATTTTGTTTGTAAAAAAACAATAAACCGAACCAAACTGATAATAACCAAACCGATGGTTTTAATTTTACTTGGTTTGGTTTGGTTTGGTTTTAAAAATTTAAAAAATGATTAAATTGGTTTGGTTATGGTTTTGATAAAAACCAACCAAACTAAACCGTGAACACCCCTAGTTGAATAAGGGGTTGAAACGACCTCGGTAAGTCGTTTCGGAAGTTAGGACTCCGATTGGCGTGCCGATAATTTTAAAATATTCGTAAGGTCCATTGGGACTTATCTGTAAAATTTGAGCTAAATCAGACCTCGTTTGGTAGGCATCGGGAGAATGTTTCAGTTTTTATTGTCGATAAATATTAAAAAGAGATTTTCGAGCTCGGTTTTGGCGAATGAGCTCCGATTCGAAATCCGAAAGCGCCGTTAGGTTCGTACGATTATTTATGACTTTTGTAAACTTTTGAAAGTGAATTTCGATGTTGTTCGGCTAGTTTCCGCTAAAATGCCGAAAGTTAAATAATTTGACTTTTTCCATTTAAATTCGCATCTTGAGTTTCGGGAACCCGATTTGAGATCCGCCTTAGCGAGTATGTTATATATATTTTGTATAACTTGTATGCAAAAGTTGGAATTATTTCGAATATCGTAGGGTACTATTTCAATTTTTGTCGCGAAACGAAAAGTAAAAGAAATAAAAGAAAAAGATAAAAGAAAGAAAGAGGAAAAAACAAATTAGGCAAGCGGTGGGTGTAAGGGATTATATAATCCCTAAGCAAGCTTTAAGCAGCATACAAAAATTGAACAGAAACTTGAGCAAGAAACGTGAGACAGTGAAAATTATCAGAAAAAATGCCAAAAAATGAGAAAAAGAGCCGGAGAAAAGTAGAATTTTCACCCCGAAACATTCAGGTAATGATCCTAATATATTATTTGAGTTTATTACGTGTGTTTGAATATGTTTTAACGGTAAAACTTGGAATATTATACATCGTTTTAATAAGTTCAATGAATAGTTTAACGGGTCAAATGGACCCCGATAATGAAATTGATTATATATTCGTACTCAGTGAGTTATGGGCAACATATAAATGTAATTTATTTAGGGTTTGGTTATGTGACCTTAAACCTTGTACATAGGCCTTGCCTGCGTATTGCGTATGCGAATAGGGTATCAGGTTCCTAACAGGATTGCCCTAAGATGTGAGGAATGAAGCCTTTATCCTAATTTGATATATTTTTCTGCTCATTGAATAGAGTGGGATCGTTTGGCAAGGAAACCAAAGGATAAAGCGGTTGTTGATTAGCCGTACTAACTTTTGGAAGAGGTAAGTGTTTATATCCATTTCTTTGGAGGCACCTGGTCTCGTGGATTTTCTACCACGTGTTCCTTACGTGTGTAGATGCCGATAGGCGTACTCATTACGCCTTAGCTTTGGATTTACATTATATATTATATGTTATGTCCTGTTGTTGGTGTTGCATTGAGGATTTGAGCATTGTACTCTGGCTCTGAGTTGGCATCTACTTCCCGGCTGTCGATGAGAGTCCCGCGCCGGTGAAGGGTTATTATTGCATCACATTGCATTCATATGCATTATATGTCATTCATATGCATTACATTGCATATCATATTGGTTGCAGGAGTATTCCGCCCCAGGAGCAGGAGTATTCCGCTCCATTGTATCATATTGAGGGTAGGAGTATTCCGCCCAGGAGCAGGAGTATTCCGCTTCATTGTATCATATTGAGGGTATGAGTATTTCGCCCCAGGAGCAGGAGTATTCCGCTCCATTGTATCATATTGAGGGTAGGAGGATTCTGCCCCAGGAGAGTGCAGAAGTATTCCGCCTCAGCTTTACATTATATCGGGTGCAGGAGTATTCCGCCCCAAGAGAGTGCAGGAGTATTCCGCCTCTGGTTCATATTATATCGGGTGCAGGAGTATTCCGCCCCAGGAGCAGGAGAATTCCGCTCCAGTTGATTATCAGATTGGATTCCCCTCGAATGCAGGAGTATTCCGCTTCGGGATGGGATAACGGGCACATATGACCCTTTGCATCAGATTTCATTTCATTTCATTTCTTTTCATACCATTGTGTAGACTTGTGGTACATAACTACTGTTCTGCTTATACGGGCATTGCTTATTCGTTAATATGTTTCTGGCTCGTATTCTTGGTTGAGTTTATAGTTTCTTACGTGTTTTCGATTATTTTCTGGCTCTGCCTTTTAATAATTTAAATAAGAGGAATTTGGTCTATCTGTTTCTTTTCTCCCTGGTTAGCTATCCTATTCTTTGAGGTGGCTAGTCTGCCCCACTTATTGAGTCCTTTTGACTCACCCTTGTTTGTTGTTTGTTTCTTTTCTATCTATTTCGTTTCGGCAGGTTCGCTCCAGGATTGAGTTCGCCACGTTGTTCAGGAGCGAAGACGACTTCAGCTGTCAGGGTGAGCCAGCTTTATTCCGGATGGCCACCAGTTTATTGTTTATTATTTCAGTTGCATTTTGCTCCCTTCAAGAGGTATCTGTTTTCTTTTGTACTCTTAGATGTCTAGTCTGGATAACCCTAAACCTAGTATGTTTGGTAGTCAGCTGTAATTTCTTTTGTACAGCTTAGAGGTATCGGTATGTCTGTGATTTCTTTTAAGTCTTGTCCTTATTTGTGAATTGTTATATTTATTTTCCTAATTTAATTGGTAAGGGTTCGCCCGACGGGTCTAGGAGAGGATGTCAGGTGCCCGCACGGCCTAGCCGGATTTCAGGTCGTGTCAGTTGGTATTAGAGCCCAGTTTAGAGTCTATCCAGACTAAGACAGTGTCTAGTAGAGTCTCGGTGATGGGTACGTAGACGTCTGTACTTATCTACAAGGGGCTATGATTGCATTTAGGAAGTTTCACTTCCTTCATTTCTGATCGTGCGTCGGTCAAGGATGCAAAAGTATTTTCGTTAATTCATTCGTGGTAATTGTGAACCCTCGAGCGACAAATCAGCAAACAGTATGAGTTCAAGACGAAGCAGTCTAGCCCGGGGCTAGCACTGACGAAGCCCCGAGAGTTTTGATCATGCTGACGATCTAGTTACGGAGGTCCCAGCTTGACACGACCCGAATTTCGGTTAGGCCGTGCGGGCACCCGACCACCTCCCCTAAACCTGTCGGGCGAACCCTGTTGATAGAATCGATATAAATTGCAAAGAATTACCTTGAAATAAAAATGAACCAAATTTTAACAACATAAGATAACTCTCAAGGATAGACAAACATACAAGCTGTCTGAATAATACAACTAACTACCCAGAATACACAATTTTAAAGGTTTCCAGATCAGACATCTAAGAAGGCCAAAAGATATACACATCTCCCGAAGGGAGCAAAAGTAAGGAAAACTGTAATATCTAAAGTTGGTGGCCGCAATGAACAGGATGGCTCACCATAGACAGCTGAGAACGTACTACTCCTCAATCACGGCGCGACTGGCTGGGTCCTGGAGCAGAATCTGCCGAACGAAGGAAAACACAAGAACAAATAGGGGGTGAGTCATGAGGACTCAATATAAGGCCTCAAATGGAGCCATCTGAATAGAAGACTAGTAGCTATTATTATAAGAGAACTCCGCTAACGCCAAATGACCATCCCAGTAACCCCCGAAGTCAAGTGCACAAGCTCTCAACATGTCCTCCAGAACTTGAATAAGCCGCTCGGACTGACCGTCAGTCTGAGGATGGAATGTTGTACTAAGCTGCACCTGGGTCCCCAACTCTCTCTGAAAAGACTGCCAGAACTGAGAAGTAAACTGGGAACCACGATCTGAGATAATGGATACAGGAGTACCATGCAGCCTAACCACTTGCTCAATGAAAATCCGCGCCAGTCTCTGAGCTGAATCAGTAGTCTTTACAGGGATAAAGTGAGCTGATTTAGTCAGTCGGTCGACAATGACCCAGACTGAATCATGGCGCCGCAGGGTCTTTGGCAGACCAACTATAAAATCCATCGTGATGTGCTCCCACTTCCACTCGGGAATGGGCAATGCCTGAGCCAGCCCTGCTGGTCTCCGGTGCTCGAACTTAACCTGCTGACAGTTCAAGCAACGAGATACATAATCAAATACATCTCTCTTCATCCCCTTCCACCAGTATAGCTCTCGGAGGTCCTGATACATTTTTGTGATACCAGGATGAATAGAATAACGCGAGCTATGAGCTTCACCGAGCACTGACTGCCTCAAATTCCCAACATCAGGAACACAGAGTCGACCATTAAACTGAAGAATTCCATCTGAATCAAGCTCGAAAGAGGGAACTCCTCCACTTAGGACACGACCACGCAACTCCTGCAGATGAGGATCCTCGAACTGTCTTCCCTTAATCTAACTGACTAAGGAAGACTGAGCTGCAATATACGCTAAGACTCGACTGGAGTCTGGGAGAATAAATCTCATGCCAAAGTCGCCAAGGGACTGCAATTCTCGGGCCAATGGTCTCATGTCAGCATAAAGAAAAGCCATGCTGCCCATGGACTTCCTGCTCAAAGCATCTGCTACCACGTTCGCCTTCCCAGGATGATAATGGATAGTGAGATCATAATCTTTAATCAATTCAAGCCATCTCCGCTGTCGGCCGTTAAGATCTTTCTGAGAGAGAAGATACTGCAGACTCTTATGATCCGTATACACCTCACACGGCTCGCCATAAAGGTAATGCCTCCATATCTTTAAAGCAAAGACCACAGCTGCCAATTCTAAATCGTGAGTCGGATAATTCTTCTCATTCGGCTTTAATTGTCTGGAAGCATAAGCAATTACCTTCCCGTGCTGCATAAGAACACAACCAAGGCCCACACGAGATGCATCACAATAAACTACGAATCCACCGGTGCCCGAAGGAAGGGATAACACTGGAGCTGAAGTCAATAAGGCCTTAAGCTTCTGAAAGCTGGCCTCACACTCATCGGACCATCGAAACTGAACCGCCTTCTGCGTCAGGCGAGTCAGGGGAGCTGCAATAGTAGAGAACTTTTCCACAAATCTCCGATAATAACCTGCCAATCCAAGGAAGCTGCGAATCTCCGTCGGAGTGGTAGGACGAGGCCATTTCTGCACTGCTTCAATCTTCTTCGGATCAACTTTGATACCTTCACTAGATACTACGTGACCCAAAAATGCTACAGAATCAAGCCAAAACTCACATTTCGAGAACTTGGCATACAACTTACGATCACAGAGGGTCTAAAGAACCACCCTCAGATGATAATCATGCTCCTCGCGGCTACGAGAATAAATAAGAATATCATCAATGAAGATAATGACAAAGGAATCAAGGAATGGCTTAAACACCCGGTTCATGAGATCCATAAAGGCTGCAGGGGCATTGGTCAGCCCAAAAGACATAACTAGGAACTCATAATGGCCGTAACGAGTCCTAAAAGCAGACTTCGAGATATCTGATTCACGAATCTTTAGCTGATGATAACCAGATCGCAGATCGATCTTCGAAAAGAACTTGGCACCCTGCAATTGATCAAACAAATCATCAATGCGAGGCAAGGGATACTTATTCTTGATGGTGACCTTATTTAGCTGACGATAATCAATACACATCCGCATAGTCCCATCTTTCTTTTTCACGAATACAACAGGAGCACCTCACGGAGAAATACTCGGCCTGATGAATCCCTTATCAAGCAAATCTTGCAACTGCTCCTTCAGCTCCTTCAACTCTGATGGGGCCATACGATAAGGAGGGATAGAAATAGGCTGAGTCCCTGGCACTGTATCAATGCCAAACTCGATCTCTCGATCAGGAGGAAGTCCTGGCAAATCATCTGGAAACACATCAGGGAACTCCCTAACGACAGGAATAGAATCAAGAGATGGAATCTCCGTAGTGGTATCTCGAACCATGGCAAGATACGCTGAACACCCTTTATCCATCATCCGTTTCGCCTTCAGGAAAGAAATAACATGTCCCCTGGGTGGAAAATAAGAACCCTGCCACACTACCGGTGCTGAACAAGGAAGAGACAACTGAAGAGACTTGGCATGACAATCTAATATGGCATGACACGACGCCAACCAATCCATGCCAATAATGACATCAAAATCAACCATATCTAGGATTAGAAGATCTACCAGTGTCTCACGACCCCCAAAAGATATGGTACAAGCTGGATAAACTCGATCCACGATGATAATGTCTCCAATAGGAGTAGAAACACAAAATGGATCACGAAGACACATATAATCAACATGAAAACCCGAAGCAAAATAAGGAGATACATATGAATATGTAGATCCTGGATCCACCAAAGAATATGCATCTCGACTACAAACAGATAAAATACCTGTCACAACAGCTGGTGATGCTTCGGCATCCTGCCTGGCCGGCAGTGCATATAGCTGTCTCTGCGGCTGAGCTGAGCCGCTACCCTGACGACCACCTCTAGTGGGGCCACTAGGACCACGTCCACGACCTCTACCGGGTGGTGGTACAACTCTAGCTGGCTGAGACCCTGGAGGGGCGCCCTGAGGCTGCTGCTGCATAGGCGCTGGAAGGCGAGGGAAAGGGCGGCTACTACCCTGCTGAAGGAGATAAGGGCAATCCTTCTTATGATGCCCGGGATCCTGACAGATAAAGCACCCTGGAGCAAATCTACGCTGATCAAACTGAGACTGATCTCGCGGGCGAAACCAAAACTGACCCTGAGAAGAAGTAGGCGCGTTCTGAGAACCACGCGCTGGAAACTGAGCTGGTCTGACAGGAGGCCTACTCTGCTGCTGATAACTCCTACCTCCATACGAGGTACTAGAATGCCCTGGACCACGAGATCTCTTACTCTCCCGCTCTAACTCCTCCATCTCCAATCTATGATAGGCCTCATACCTCCTGGCAATATCAACAGCGACATCAAATAGAGTACCAGCCTCAATCTCACGAGCCATCTGGGACCGCAAATGAGGAGAAAGTCCATCAATAAAACGTCTGACCCTCTCAGAGGGATCCTGCACAAGATCTGGAGCATAGCTGGACATCTCTGAAAATAAAAGCTCGTACTCCGTGACTGACAGGTTGCCCTGTCCAATCCTCTCAAACTGTCTCCTCTTCTCATCCTGCTGACTGCGAGGGAAAAACTTCTCCATGAATCGATGAGAGAACTCACTCCAGGTCAGCTTAGGTAAGCCCTGCCTAGCTGATTGGAGTGCGGTCCACCAAGCTAAAGCTGGACCCTCAAGCTGGAAGGCAGTATAATCAGCTCCATACTGCTCAAGATATCCAAGGGCCTCTAAGATACACTGACATTGATCAAGAAACTCACGAGGCTTAAGCTTATCTGATTTCTGACCAGAGAACTTCGGAGGATTAAGTCGAGTAAAATAATGCAACCTTGCCGGGTCATCAACCTGACCTGCTACCTGGACTGGCTGACCAGCCTGAACAACTGGAGGTATAACACCTGCCACCTCTGGAACATGACCACCTGGAACATGAACTGCTGGGGCTACCTGTGGAGCTGGAATGGGGGCTTCCTGAACCTGAGAACCAATATCTACCGCTGCCTGAGGAATAGGAGCATCTACGACAGCCTGAGGAATATGAGCATCCACCGCAGCCTGAGGAATATGAGCATCTACGGCAGCCTGAGGAATAGGAGGTCCCTGGGGCATCTGCGTCGCTAAGAATCTCATAAAAGCGTCATGAAGTGCGGGGGGGGGGGGGGGGGACGAATAAGCCCTGCTCCCCCTGCCCGGCAAAAGCTGGCACTACCGGAACCTCTGCAGCAGGATCAACATGATCCACCATCCTCGCGGCCTGGGCAACTCTACCTCTGCCTCGACCACGACCTCTACCGCGGCCAACACCGCGACCTCGCGGAGCAGCAGGCATAGGGGCGACCGCTGGCTCCTCCGCCTCTCGCCGAACATTCGCGCACGTTCTCACCATACTGCAGAAAATTAAAAATATTTAACTTCAGATAAGAAGACTCACGCACGACAGGGAAAAAAAGAAGGGAAACTGCCTAAATGCCATCATAGCCTCTCGTAGATAGGTACGGACGTCTCCGCCCGATCAGCGAGACTCTATTAGACACTGTCATGATCTGGAAAGACTCTAAACCTCGCTCTGATACCAACTGACACGACCCGAATTTCGGTTAGGCCGTGCGGGCACCCGACCACCTCCCCTAAACCTGTCGGGCGAACCCTGTTGATAGAATCGATATAAATTGCAAAGAATTACCTTGAAATAAAAATGAACCAAATTTTAACAACATAAGATAACTCTCAAGGATAGACAAACATACAAGCTGTCTGAATAATACAACTAACTACCCAGAATACACAATTTTAAAGGTTTCCAGATCAGACATCTAAGAAGGCCAAAAGATATACACATCTCCCGAAGGGAGCAAAAGTAAGGAAAACTGTAATATCTAAAGTTGGTGGCCGCAATGAACAGGATGGCTCACCATAGACAGCTGAGAACGTACTACTCCTCAATCACGGCGCGACTGGCTGGGTCCTGGAGCAGAATCTGCCGAACGAAGGAAAACACAAGAACAAATAGGGGGTGAGTCATGAGGACTCAATAAGTGTGAACAAACTAGCAACCTCAAAAAAATAGATACGCTAGTAAGGGAAACTGAACCAGACAACAATCAACAAATATGCAATGCACATATAAGCAGAACAGTAGTCATGTACAGAGAATCTATACAATAGTATGAAATGAAATGAGATGCAAAGGGTCACATGCGCCCATAATCCCAGCCCGAAGCGGAATACTCCTGCATTCGAGGGGAATCCAATCTGCTAACCAACTGGAGCGGAATACTCCTGCTCCTGGGGCGGAATACTCCTGCACCCGATATAATATAAACCAGAACCAGAGGCGGAATACTCCTGCACTCTCCTGGGGCGGAATACTCCTGCACCCGATAAAATGTAAAGCTGGGGCGGAATACTCTTGCACTCAGTATGATATGCAATGTAATGCATATGAATGCAATGTGATGCAACAATAACCCTTCACCGGCATAGGACTCTTATCGACAGCCGGGAAGCAGATGCCAACTCCAAGCCAAAGTACAATACTCAGATTCCCAATGCAATATCAATAACAGGACATAATATATAATATAGAATGTAAATCCAAAGCTAAGGCGTAATGAGTACGCCTATCGGCAGCTACACACGTAAGGAACACGTGGTAGAAAATCCACGAGGCCAAATGCCTCCAAAGAAATGGATATAAACACTTACCGTATTCCAAAGCTAGTCCTGTTACTCAACCACTAGCTTTTCCTTTGTATTAGTTGCCAAATGATCTATTTCTATTCAATAAGCAAAAAAATTATATCAGATAAAGCTAAAGGCTTCATTCCTTATGTTTTAGGGCAATCCAGTTAGGAACCTGATACCCTATTCGTATACGCAATACGCAGGCCAGGCCTATATACAGGGTTCAAAGTTCCATAACCAAACCCTAAATAAATTATATTTATATGTTGCCCATAACTCACTGACTATGAATATATAATCATTTTCATCATCGGGGTCCAATTGGCCCTTTAAACTATCAATTTACGCCATTAGGGCGATGTCTAATATCCTTATTTTTACCGTAAAAATATATTCAAACACACGTAATAAGCTAAGATAATGAGTTAACATCATTACCTGAAGATTTGGGGTAGAAATTCCACTATTTTTCCACTCCTTTTTTCCTTTTTTCCTCCCTCTTTTCTAATTTTTCCTTCTCTGTATTTGTTTGTAATGTTTCTGATGCGTTTTCCATGTTTCTGTACTAAATAATGATAAGGGATATAAATCCCAAACTAGCCGACATCTTTTCCTTTTTTTTTTCTTTTTTTTTTTGTTTTATTTAAATAAATTCACTACGACGATTAAAATTAAAATAGAACTCTAGAGAGGTCGAAATGATCCCAGATTTTTCAAGTAAGTTATACAAAATATATGTAACATACTCGCGAAGACGGATCTCAAATCCGACTCCCGAAACTCAAGATGCGAATTTAAAGGAAAAAGGTCAAATTATTTAACTTTCGGCATTTTTTGCGGAACTAGCCGAACAACATCGAAATTCACTTTCGAAAAATTATAAAAGTCACAAATAATCATACGAACCTAACGACGCTTTCGTATTTTGAATCGGAGCTCATTCGCCCAAACCGAGCTCAAAAATCTCTTTTTAATATTTATTGACAATAAAAACTGAAACCTTCTTCCGATGCCTGCCAAACGAGTTCTGATTTAGCTCAAATTTTACAGACAGGTCCTAATAGACCTTACGAATATTTTAAAATTATCGGCACGCCAATCGGAGTCCTAACTTCCGAAACGACTGACCGAGGTCGTTTCACAGCTGTACGAGCTTGCGATGGGCAAGAGAGCAGGGCCTTGTGGTTCCCTTGGATCTCTACGATGCTTTTACGAGAATCTTGGCTATGCAGATACCACAACAACCTATTATTCGCTAGGCAGCTTATCAGGTTGCCACAGATGCAGATGTTCGGACTTAGAGAGTTCTGTTCCAGTTCCAGTTCCTGATGTTGCCCCAGTAATAGCTCGGTCCGAGTGTCTGAAGATGCTGTATTATTTTATCTGGTTGAACCTTCCGATATTCTCAAGCCATGCATCAGATAATCCCTGTGTAAGTTTTTTTTTTAAAATAAAATGATGTCAGCGTATCCTTCAGGCTCTTGATTATATCGAGCGGTATGGTGTTGATTATTCTTCTTTCCAGATTTAGGGTCCAGCCTTGAATTGGTGGGCCGCTCTCTTATTAGCTAACTTGGTTCGATTTTTCTTCTAGATTCGTGGAAAAGTTTTTTTTCGAGTAGCGAGCGAGATGAAAAGTGTTGCCAGTTTGAGTGGATTGGACAGGGTAGCCTGTCGGTTAGTCTGTTGGTTTCAGAATATGAGATTGAATTCTATAGAATGGCTGAATATGCATTAGAACTAGTCCATGAGCCTTTCGAGAGATTCAAAGAATTATTGATGACCTTTCTTTTTCCTTGAAATCCCAGATGGCTCGAGAGATTGAGGTCGGGATTTCATTTGATGTTGTTGATATTGCTCAAAGGTATTAGGCATACCATAAGTACGAGGGGGAAGAGTTAGAGCGGGAGAGCAAGAAATTCCGTGGCCCTGGTGAGCAACCATGGTACCCCATTTGGAGGTAAAAGTTCTGATTATTTTGGGAGGTCACCTTCCAGGTTATCTCAGCTTGTGTCACGCGATTCTTAGAGTGCGCCAATAGTTCGTCAATATTAGACCCAGTTTTTCTCTTTGTAGCTATCAACAATCTTTCCAGTTTCCATTTTTCGCGAAAAAGGTGTTATCATTATCGTGAGTTTGGTTATCCTTTGGGGAGTTTTCCCTTACTCTAGCAAGTAGACAGCCGTAATTCTTCTTGCCCTCAGGCACCTGCCCAGTCGCAGGGAATTTCATTTAGATCTCAATCAGCCAGAGAAATGCCACCATCCAATAGAGGTCGAGAGCGTGGTGGCAGTGGTTCTTCACAAGGTGATTATCAGGGTAGTGGCTCAGCTCAGCTGCAGAAGTAGTTCTAAGAACTACTAGTCAGGCAGGATGTTGAGGTATCTGATGTAGTAGACCCAAGTATTTCTTCCTCACTTATATGTGTGTAAGCTTTGATTCTTCCGATCGATTTGGAAATGGTTGTCTTATCATGTTTACCATGGTTTTCTTGGATGTCGTTTTTATTAAGAATCGGTTGCGGTAGAGTGGTGAGCTTCTTGTATGATTTATTCCTGGCAATTCTGAGATTCTCCTAGTTGATCTGGTTTAAATGTGAGAAATTTGATAAAGAGTGTCGGTATTGTCTGCTTGGCATCCTGTTGTACCATTTTCTCTTATTATGTCAAGTCAGTCTATCTCTCTTTGGAATTCAGTGTTGATAGGATTGTGGGATTCTTGTTCGTCACCATCAGGAAGTGTTATCATTTCTTCCGGTGTAAAGTGATTAGTAAGTAATATTCGATCTGCGTATCTCCTCATGGTTCGAGGTGCTAGTAGAGTCATATTATTCTATGAGCTTATCTCGGTTATAAAAGGGTTTCTGATAAATTGTCAGAGTTTCCTTCTTATTGGGAGGTCAAATTGGCATGAATGTTGTTCCATAAAGCTCATTTAATATCTGTTTCTTCAATTGCGATTCTTGGGCTACTTTAACTCGTAAGCAGTCTAGCTCTGGTAGCCAAGCAAATAAGAAGATGAGCTTCCTGAAGCTCTAATTATTTCTATCCTCGGTCCATTTTCATTTCTTCTTCGTCCGGCACTAGTGAGCTTGGGTAGTTGGTAGCCGCTTGTGATATTCCCTATGTTGAGCCAGAGTACGTGTTATTGTAGCCGGGTAACCATATTATTGTTTTTCAAGGCTACTAAGGGTAACGAGAGGCGTCATTTGACCTTTGATTTGATCCATCAGGCGGTGGTGCTTATAGAAAATGTATGGAGTTGTGAACTCGAGAGTTGCAGCTGTTTGGCAACTCGAAAGGGTAATTTGGTAGCTCAGGTCGGAGCCGCATTCTGTTTTAGCTAAGTCTTTCTTAATCCAGCAGGTTGTGCGAGGATGAATATTCCTATTCAAATAGCTGCATGAGTTTGTGCTTTAAGTGGAGGAGTCTTCCTCCAAATACTGAATGGTAATACTAAATCTCTAAGGCGTTGATATCACTTATGTCATGACCCAATTTAGGGCCACGACAGAAACCTACAATGAGTGTCGATCATTGTTAAACCCACTAGTAATCTATTAATGATAGAGATAAGCTGGTAACCTGATCATATATACGTACCTATTTGCTGAAAATATAAAGTCTGGAAAGATGACACGACTTTAACTTGCTGGCAATTAGAACACTAAGCCATAAATTCTGCTATGTCACACTTCATTCCGTTCCACCAATAAATCTGCTTAAGATCATGGTACATCTTAGTCGAACCTGGATGAACAGTGTATTTGGAATAATGTGCCTCTATTATAATCTGTTCACGTAAATCTGCAACATCAGGAACACAAAGTCTATCTTTATACATGAGAACATCGTTAGTAGTAACCCTGTATTGTGACTCCGATTTTCTTCTGGCTATCTGTCTGTATTCACCTAGAATTGGATCTTCATACTGACGCTGTTTTACTTCATGAAAATTTAGAGTTAAAGGTTTAGTGCAGCTTGTCATCTATCCATCATTGGCATATCTCCTTCACACCTCAACTCTTTAAGAAGATACTTTAGCGTTATAAGTGCACATGTAATTAACTTTGTTGCTGGTATTCTGCCTCAGCTCAAGGTCCAACTACATGTCTCTTTTATTTTTAATTTTTCAAGTCATAATATTTCCAATTCAAAGACAATACCCTGAGGTAGATGTTCAGTCTGAAGATCATTCTTGGTCTACATCATACTATCCAGTAGTAGTTGCATGATCCTTATCCTTATATGATAGACCCTGTCCAGATGAACCTTTGACATATATTAGGATATGAGTAACTACATTCCCACGAGGAGCTTGCGGAACAATACTAGCATCAACTGAGATGTTGCATAGTGCTTTCGTAAAAATAATATAGCTTGCATCAAAACTTCTATAGTGAGTAGTGACAAGGTACTTCAAAAGCTTCCCCTATTGCATCAAGCGTGAGCTAATTCTTAGTTCCATCGACCTGTTCTATATCGAAAGGTATATCGAAGAGGGATTATCGTCTGAATCATGTTAACCCATTCAAAGTTCCGTGTATCTTTGCTTTAAAAAACAAAAACTCTCCTCTCGTGATCGAGGAAGGGTCAGTTTAGTCAAAATAAGCTGGGCAATGGTGTTATCATATTATCCAGATATGTTTTATTCCAAGAGTTCAGTGTTCGTGTTATAATTTTGATCCTGTAATCAGGAGATAAGGTCCGTGGAGTAGCTTATGAAGGTTGTGCAAGTTCTTTTGTTATCTGTGCGAATTTTTCTTTAGACTTAAGCTCGTTCGAGGACGAACGAGAGTTTAAGTGGAGGAGAATGAAACGACCTCGGTAAGTCGTTTTGGAAGTTAGGACTCCGATTGGCGTGCCGATAATTTTAAAATATTTGTAAGGTCCATTGGGACTTATCTGTAAAATTTGAGCTAAATTAGACCTCGTTTGGTAGGCATCGGAAGAATGTTTCAGTTTTTATTGTCGATAAATATTAAAAAGAGATTTTCGAGCTCGGTTTTGGCGAATGAGCTCCGATTCAAAATCCGAAAGTGCCGTTAGGTTCGTATGATTATTCATGACTTTTGTGAACTTTTGAAAGTGAATTTCGATAGTGTTCGGCTAGTTTCCGCTAAAATGCCGAAAGTTAAATAATTTGACTTTTTCCATTTAAATTCGCATCTTGAGTTTCGGGAACCCGATTTGAGATCCGCCTTAGCGAGTATGTTATATATATTTTGTATAACTTGTATGCAAAAGTTGGAATTATTTCGAATATCGTAGGGTACTATTTTAATTTTTGTCGCGAAACGAAAAGTAAAAGAAATAAAAGAAAAAGATAAAAGAAAGAAAGAGGAAAAACCAAATTAGGCAGGCGGTGGGTGTAAGGGATTATATAATCCCTAAGCAAGCTTTAAGCAGCATACAAAAATTGAACAGAAACTTGAGCAAGAAACGTGAGACACTGAAAATTATCAGAAAAAATGCCAGAAAATGAGAAAAGAGCCGGAGAAAAGTAGAATTTTCACCCCGAAACATTCAGGTAATGATCTTACTATATTAATTGAGTTTATTACGTGTGTTTGAATATGTTCTAACGGTAAAACTTGGAATATTATACATCGTTTTAATAAGTTCAATGAATAGTTTAACGGGCCAAATGGACCCCGATAATGAAATTGATTATATATTCGTACTCAGTGAGTTATGGGCAACATATAAATGTAATTTATTTAGGGTTTGGTTATGTGATCTTAAACCCTGTACATAGGCCTGGCCTGCATATTGCGTATGCGAATAGGGTATCAGGTTCCTAACAAGATTGCCCTAAGATGTGAGGAATGAAACCTTTATCCTAATTTGATATATTTTTCTGCTCATTGAATAGAGTGGGATCGTTTGGCAAGGAAGCCAAAGGATAAAGCGGTTATTGATTAGCCGTACTAACTTTTGGAAGAGGTAAGTGTTTATATCCATTTATTTGGAGGCACCTGACCTCGTGGATTTTCTACCACGTGTTCGTTACGTGTGTAGCTGCCGATAGGCGTACTCATTACGCCTTAGCTTTAGATTTACATTATATATTATATGTTATGTCCTGTTGTTGGTGTTGCATTGAGGATTTGAGCATTGTACTCTGGCTCTGAGTTGGCATCTACTTCCCGGCTGTCGATGAGAGTCCCGCGCCGGTGAAGGGTTATTATTGCATCACAGTGCATTCATATGCATTATATGTCATTCATATGCATTACATTGCATATCATACTGGGTGCAGGAGTATTCCGCCCCAGGAGCAGGAGTATTCCGCTCCATTGTATCATATTGAGGGTAGGAGTATTCCGCCCCAGGAGCAGGAGTATTCCGCTCCATTGTATCATATTGAGGGTATGAGTATTTCGCCCCAGGAGCAGGAGTATTCCGCTCCATTGTATCATATTGAGGGTAGGAGGATTCTGCCCCAGGAGAGTGCAGGAGTATTCCGCCTCAGCTTTACATTATATCGGGTGCAGGAGTATTCCGCCCCAAGAGAGTGCAGGAGTATTCCATTTCTGGTTCATATTATATCGGGTGCAGGAGTATTCCGCCCCAGGAGCAGGAGAATTCCGCTCCAGTTGATTATCAGATTGGATTCCCCTCGAATGCAGGAGTATTCCGCTTCGGGATGGGATAACGGGCACATATGGCCCTTTGCATCAGATTTCATTTCATTTCATTTCTTTTCATACCATTGTGTAGACCTGTGGTACATAACTACTGTTCTGCTTATACGGGCATTGCTTATTTGTTAATATGTTTCTGGCTCGTATTCTTGGTTGAGTTTATAGTTTCTTACGTGTTTCCGCTTATTATCTGGCTCTGCCTTTTAATAATTTAAATAAGAGGAATTTGGTCTATCTGTTTCTTTTCTCCCTGGCTAGCAATCCTATTCTTTGAGGTGGCTAGTCTGCCCCACTTATTGAGTCCTTTTGACTCACCCTTGTTTGTTGTTTGTTTCTTGTCTATCTATTTCGTTTCGGCAGGTTCGCTCCAGGATTGAGTTCGCCACGTTGTTCAGGAGCGAAGACGACTTCAGCTGTCAGGGTGAGCCAGCTTTATTCCAGATGGCCACCAGTTTATTGTTTATTATTTCAGTTGCATTTTGCTCCCTTCAAGAGGTATCTGTTTTCTTTTGTACTCTTAGATGTCTAGTCTGGATAACCCTAAACCTAGTATGTTTGGTTGTCAGCTGTAATTTCTTTTGTACAGCTTAGAGGTATCAGTATGTTTGTGATTTCTTTTAAGTCTTATCCTTATTTGTGAATTGTTATATTTATTTTCCTAATTTAATTGGTAAGGGTTCGCCCGACGGGTCTAGGGGAGGATGTCGGGTGCCCGCACGGCCCAATCGGATTTCGGGTTGTGTCAGGGGTATTCACTGTTTACGGTTTGGTTGATTTTTATCAATATTATGACTAAATCAATTTAATCCATTTTTAAATTATTAAATTCAAATCAAATCAAGTAAAATTAAACCACCAATTTGGTTATTATCGGTTTAGTTTTGGTTTGGTTTGGTTCGGTTCGGTTCGGTCTATTGGTTTTTTTCGAAAGAAAATAGCAATGAACATAAGAAAAATGATAAAGATAACTATTCTTAAAAAAAGAATGGTAAAGGGGGCTATAAATATTTTTTACTCATTTGAAACGCTCACATATGTAATAGAAAGGAAATATTAATATATCAACAAACATTAGAAATTACATATCACGTCTTGCATATCATTAAGAGAAGCAATGTTGGATTTATCTGATTTTATATAGTTCACCCATAAAAAGGTGCTCTTAAAGCCTATTCAGGTAAAAGAGATAATTACCTAGTAGATTCCTATAAGAGAAAAACTACTTTATATAAGCTAATAAATACACATGAATACATAAAGAAAAGGTACATACTTTTCTACTGTTCTCCATACTACTCTTTCTCTCTACCAAATGTCAGTGTTTAGATTGTGGAAAAAGATGTTACTCTGTCAAGCACGTGACAACCACCGATGGCCAGTAATTCCAGCCACGATTCAAGATCCTTCCGCTTTCATTACAAAGAGAACAAGTAAGTTTTCGGTTTATGTTTGAATAATCTATTTAATATAAATTTATGTAATATGTAAGCATATTCCTTCATTGGTATCAGAGCAATCCTTAGCATAGTGACCCTTCTTGTCACAGTTAAAGCATTTCATCTTTGCAACATTGATGCATTTGGGATGTTCGTCATTGCCTTGTTGTTCTGCATTTGCTCTTTTAGCAGGCTGAGACTGAGTAGGCCCTCTTATCCTAATTATTTATCTTTGAGCCACCCTTGGTCTTAGAGAATGTTGCCATGTGCAAATTTAGTTATTGGTTTGGCAGCCTCAAACCGATCCTTTTCCAACTCAACCGATCTTCGGACATCTTCCAAAAATGTGATTAGCTGAGTGTGGGTTAAATGCATCTTCATATGATCCCAAGAATTAGGTAAGGAGCGTATAACAGCTTGAACTTGATGCTCATCGGTCAACACATGACCAACATCTTTTTAACTCCCCAATCATGTTTGTCATATGCCTCAGAAGTGTTCTCACTGAATGTTTCAAACGCTTCTTGTATGAATCAAACTTGATTATTAAGGATCGAAGCCTTGCAGTAGAACAGGTACCAAACCTATTCTTCAAGCAACCCAAAGACCCATAGCTCTTTGGTGACCCTTAAATTCCCTTAAGATGTCATCATCTAAGGTGCTCAACAACGTAATGTGAGCTACAGAGTCTTTCTTTTTCCAAGCGTCATAAGTTGCACGGTCACGCCTATGCTGAGCCGTGGTGCCCTCCTCAGGCTCATCCATGACAATGTTAATTGCCTCCAGAGCCTCCTGCTCTTCAAGATAATATTGAACTTTTAAGTTCCAGGTCTCATAGTTGTCACCATTGAGTTTCAAACCTTTGTTGAGCTCAGCAACAATATTTTTAGCAGCAGTAGACATTCTTTTAACAAATAAAAAAAATATAGTGAGGATCCATAAAGGGAAACTTCTAAATGTAAGTTCTATGTTTAACATACATACACATTCGGACAATAAGCACTAAATTGATTAAGTTAATAAATACATATATTAATAATGGAGTCGAAAGTTCACTATGTTCCCAATCATTGTCCAAAAATTAAACACATGAAAATTATCCTAGTCAACTACCTAGCTTAATGTCTTAATCATGTTTTTAAGACATTTTATTCATCTAATTCTCCATTGAGAAAGACAGTCTATACATCCATATGAGGTAATTCAAGATCTAAACTTGCTACTATAGCGAAAATCATGCGAATTGAGTTAAATCGCACAACAGTCGACCACCTCCTTATCTTAGTGATAAGTGGAGATGAGACTTGATTTTAAGGAAAAATTATCAAATGGATAATTTGAGAGTTATATGCAGTATGCTTAAAATCACTAGAGTCGCTTAAACAATGACATAAGGTTATTAAGGTGAAAGGATGTTCACTGACACGACCCAGAATCCGGCTAGGCGGTGCGGGCACACGACATCCTTCCCTAGACCCGTCGGGCGAACCCTTACCAATTAAATTAAGAAAATAAATATAATTCAATTCATAAATAAGAACAAGACTTAGAAAAAGCACAGACATACTGATACCTTTAAGCTGTACAAAAGAAATTACAGCTGACTACCCAACATACTTGGTTTAGGGCTATCCAGACTAGACATCTAAGAGTACAAAAGAAGACAGATAACTCCTGAAGGGAGCAAAATGCAGCTGAGATAATAAACAATAAACTGGTGACCATCCGGAATATAAGCTGGCTCACCCTGACAGCTGAAGTCGTCTTCGCTCCTGAACAACGTGGCGAACTCAATCCTGGAGCGAACCTGCCGAAATGAAATAAATAGACAAGAACAAAAAACAAACAAGGGTGAGTCAAAAGGACTCAATAAGTGGGGGCAGACTAGCCACCTCAAAGAATAGGATAGCTAGCCAGGGAGAAGAAAAACTAATAAACCAAATTCCTCTTATTTAAATTATAAAAAGGCAGAGCCAGATAATAACTGGAAACACGTATGGGATCATAAACTCATAAACAACCAAGGACATAAGATAGACAGAACGTATAGGTTTTTAAGTATCCCGACATAATACTGTCACGGCGTGCAACCCATTCCACATGTTCATACTCTTGCGGCGTGCAACCCGATTCATATATTCATACTGTTGCGGCGTGCAACTTGATCTATATAACTAAAGCATATAAACCAATTAAGGACACTAAATAGTCAGAAACGTATAGGAAAACTGAAATATGTCCACAACATGGTATACATGCCGCATACACAAAACACAGCACAATAGTCACACACTAGTCAGTATGCGGTGCAATGAGATGGGATGAATGCGGTATGATGCAATGCAGTCACATGTGCCTGATACTTTCACCGGCTCGAGACTCTCATCGATTACCAGGAAGTATATGCAATGATGACCCTTCACCAGCTCGGGACTCTCATCGATTACCGGGAAATATATGCAATAATGATCCTTCACCGGTGCGGGACTCTCATCGCCAACCGGAAAGTATATGCAATAATGACCCTTCACCGGCTCGGGACTCTCATCGATAACCGGGAAGTATATGTAATAATGACCCTCCACCGGCTCGGGACTCTCATCGATTACCGGGAAGTATATGCAATAATGATCCTTCACCGGTGCGGGACTGATACGACCCGAAATCCGGTTAGGCCATGCGGGCACCGGACATCCTCCCCTAGACCCGTCGGACGAACCTTTACCAATTAAATTAGGAAAATAAATATAGCAATTCATAAATAAGGACAAGACTTAAACAAACGCAGACATACTGATACCTCTAAGCTATGCGAAAGAAATTACAGCTGACTACCCAACATACTAGGTTTAGGGCTATCCAGACTAGACATCTAAGAGTACAAAAGAAGACAGATACCTCATGAAGGGAGCAAAATGCAACTAAAATGATAACCAATAAACTGGTGGCCATCCGGAATAAAAGCTGGCTCACCCTGACAGCTGAAGTCGTCTTCACTCCTTCACAACGTCGTGAACTCAATCCTGGAGCGAACCTGCCGAAACTAAATAGATAGACAAGAAACAAACAACAAACAAGGGTGAGTCAAGAGGACTCAATTAGTGGGGCAGACTAGCCACCTCAAAGAATAGGATTGCTAGCCAGGGAGAAAAGAAACAGATAGACCAAATTCCTCTTATTTAAATTATAAAAAGGCACAGCCAGATATCAACCAGAAACACATATGAAACCATAAACTCAACCAGGAATACGAGCCAGAAACATATCAACAAATAAGCAATGCACATATAAGCAGAACAGTAGTTATGTACCACAAGTCTACACAATGGTATGAAATGAAATGAAATGAGATGAAATGAAATATGATGCAAAGGGTCACATGTGTCAAATGAATGGAGCGGAATCCTCCTTCTCCGAGGGCGGAATCCTCCTACCCTCAATATGATGCAATGGAGCGGAATCCTCCTGCTCCGAGGGCGGAATCCTCCTACCCTCAATATAATGCAATGGAGCGGAATCTTCCTGCTCCGAGGGCGGAATCCTCCTACCCTCAATATGATGCAATGGGGCGGAATCCTCCTACCCTCAATATGATGCAATGGAGCGGAATCCTCCTGCTCCGAGGGCGGAATCCTCCTACCCTCAATATGATGCAATGGAGCGGAATCCTCCTGCTCCGAGGGCGGAATCCTCTTACCCTCAATATGATGTAATGATAACCCTTCACCGGTGCGGGACTCTCATCGACTGCCGGGAAGTATATGTCAACTCACAGCCAGAGTACAATACTCAGATCCTCAATGCAATAATAACAACAGGACATAACATATAATATACAATGTAAATCCAAAGCTAAGGCATAATGAGTACGCCTATCGGTAGCTACACACGTAAGGAACACGTCGTAGAAAATCCACGAGACCAGGTGGCTCCAAAGAAATGGATATAAACACTTACCTCTTCCAAAAGTTAGCACTTGCTAATGAACAACCGCTTTATCCTTTGGTTTCATTGCCAAACGATCCCACTCTATTCAATAAGCAGAAAAATATATCAAATTAGGCTAAAGGCTTCATTCCTCACATATTAGGGCAATCCGGTTAGGAACCTGATACCCTATTGGCATACACAATACGCAGGCCAGGCCTATGTACAGGGTTCAAAGTCACATAACCAAACCCTAAATAAATTTCATTTATATATTGCCCATAACTCACTGAGTACGAATATATAATCAATTTCATTATCGGGGTCCAATTGACCCTTTAAACTATTAATTAAACTTATTAAAACGATGTCTAATATCCCAATTTTTACCATCAAAATATATTCAAACACACGTAATAAACTCAAATAATATATTAAGATCCTTACCTGAATGTTGTGGGGGGTGAAAATCCTATTTTTTTCTGCTCCGTTTCCTTTCCTTTTCTCATTTTTCTGGTATTTTTTTCTCTTGTATGCGTTATTTCTCTCTTCTTCATTTCTGTTTCAGTGATGGAAAGCTAAAGGGATTTTATCCCCTTAGCCCCCACCGACTCCCTTTATTGTCTTTTCTTTTATCTTTTCCTTTTTCTTTTATTTCTTTTATTTTTCTTTTCGTGACGAAAATTAAAACGGTACCCTACGATATTCGAAATAATTCCAACTTTTGCATACAAGTCATACAAAATATATGTAGCATACTCGCTAAGGTAGATCTTAAATCGGACTCCCAAAACTCAATATGCAAATTAAATAGAATAAAAGTCAAATTATTTAATTTTCGGCATTTTAGCGGAAACTAGCCGAACAACATCGAAATTCACTTTCGAAAGTTCACAAAAGTCACAAATAATCATACGAACCTAACGGCGCTTTCAGATTTCGAATCAGAGCTCATTCGCCAAAACCGAACTCGAAAATCTCTTTTTAATATTTATCGACAATAAAAACTGAAACCTTCTTCCGATGCCTACCAAACGAGGTCTGATTTAGCTCAAATTTTACAGATAAGTCTCAATGGACCTTACGAATATTTTAAAATTATCGGCACGCCAATCAGAGTCCTAATTTCTGAAATGACTAACCGAGGTCGTTTCAGGGATTCTCATCGCCAACCGGGAAGTATATGCAATAATGACCCTTCACCGGCTCGGGACTCTCATCGATTACCGGGAAGTATATGCAATGCTTAAAACCAGAGTGCAACGCTTATATGCTCAATGCAATACCAACAACAGGGCATAACATATAATATACAATGTAAATTCAAAGCTAAGGCGTAATGAGTACGCCTATCGGCAGCTACACACGTAAAGAACACGTGGTAGAATATCCAAAAGGCCAAGGGCCTCCAAAGAAATGGATACAAACACTTACCTTGTTACAGGGTTAGCGCAGCTACTCAACAACCGCTTTGTCATTTGGATTTATTGCCAAGCGATCCCACTGTATTCAATCAGCAGAAAAATATATCACATAAGGCTAAAGGCTTAATTCCTTCCGTCTTAGGGCAATCCAGTTAGGAATCTGATACCTTATTCGCATACGCAATACGCAGGCCAGACCTATGTATAGGGTTCAAAGTCACATAACCAAACCCTAAATAAATTACATTTATATGTTGCCCATAACTCACTGAGTACGAATATATACTCAATTCTATTATCAGGGTCCAATTAACCCTTTAAATTATTAATTGAACTTATTAAAACGATGTCTAATATTCCAAATTTTACCGTTAAAATATATTCAAACACACGTAATAAACTCAAATAATGCATTAAGATCATTACCTGAATGTTTTAGAGTGAAAATTCTATCTTTTTCCGGCTCTTTTCTCATTTTCTGGTATTTTTTTCCTTTTCCGGCGTAATCTTTTTCCTTCTCGTTTTGTTCCATTCTCGCTTCTGCTTTTGCTTGTTTCTGTTTCTGTTTGATAAGCTAAGGACCCCCCACCGCCTCATTCTTTCTTTTTCATTTCCTTTCCTTTTTCTTTTCTTTTTTCTTTTATTTTATTTTCTTTTCTTTTCGCGACGAAAACGAAAACGGAACTCTACGAAATTAGAAATGATCCCGAATTTCTCAAGTAAGTACAACCAAAATATATGTAACACACTTGCTGAGGCGAATCTCAAATCGGACTCCCGAAACTCAATATGCAAATTAAATGAAAAAAGGTCAAATTATTTAACTTTCGGCATTTTAGCGGAAACTAACCGAACAACCTCGAAATTTACTTTCGAAAGTTCACAAAAGTCACAAATAATCATACGAACCTAACGGCGCTTTCGGATTTCGAATCGGAGTTCATTCGCCAAAATAGAGCTCAAAAATCTCTTTTTAATATTTATCGACAATAAAAACTGAAATCTTCTTCCGATACCTACCAAATGAAGTCCGGTTTAGCTTAAATTTTTCAGACAGATCCTAATAGACCTTACGAATATTTTAAAATTATCAGCACGCCAATCGGAGTCCTAACTCCGAAACGACTACCTAAGGTCGTTTCATTTACCTAGTCGATTTTGTAAGCTAGATCTGAGTTTAAGGAACTCGAATTTAGATATTTATGGTGTCTGAATTTCATCTATACAACATTCTTTATAAAGACATACACTCCTTAAGGAAAGGAGAAAAATATTGTAGTACGTGTTTCATATCATGTGTGCAAATGTCGACCTTGGGTTAACATAATTTAATCTCAACTTAATGTTCTGTGAGACCCAGAGCCTTTATGGTGGCTCAATATTTGTACCCTCAGTGACTCCGATCAGATACTTGAGACTTAGTCTAATGTTAGCTATCTTAGTGTGTTTCTAAAAGACCATGAAAATGGATGCGGTCTGGCGGAGCATGTCTAGAAAAGTAGTTGAGCTAATGTTAAAAGAATCGTGAGAAGAGGATGATCATTAATGTAATCTCATTAATTTGTGTTCACAGGTACACCAGTTATAACTTATGAGTTATAATTGTGAATACAAAGAATAATGATATGTGAGATTTTGAGAAGATATCAAAATGTGATTCATATGATCTAGGGTATTGCATACTTTATAATCTACTTGAAGGTTTGTAATCTACGAAAGGCTATATACTCCTAACAGATGTATAGCACGTAGCTCTCACAGTATGTTGGTCGCACAGTCTATTTCATTATATGAATATTTGTAGAAATGAGATGAGAATATGTTTCTCATATTATAATAGCACTCCCATTATGTGTGAGTGGGAGATGTTGAATTTATCTGATTTCATAGTGTCCACCCATAAAGGGGTGCTCTTAAATTCTATTTAGGTAAAAGAGATAATTACCTAGTAGAGTCCTATAAGAGGATAACTACTTTATATAAGCTAATAAATACACAGGAATACATCGAGAAAAGATACGTACTTTTCTACTGTTCTCCCTACTACTCTTTCTCTCTACCAAATATCGGTGTTTAGATTGTGGAAAAAGGCGTTGCTCCATCAAGCACGTGACAACCATCGACGACCAGTAACTCCAAGATCCTTCCGCTTTCGTTACAAGGAGAACAAGTAAGTTCTCAGTTTATGTTTGAATAATATATGTAGTATAGCTTTATGTAATATGTAAGCATATTCCTTCAAGCAGAATAATGCAAAAAGCATTTATCCGCTGCTAGTAAGTGCCATCTGCTAAGATTTTTCTTATTAATGATACTGTTCTATCATGAGCAATAGCATATCATGTTCATACAACAAGTCGAAATGGTAATTACAATTCATCCACACTTTTATGCAAGTAAAGTACTAACAAACGAGAGCCGCTAGTTACCAGCAGACAGGAGTGATTATACTAAATCGTAAGTAATACAACGATGTGAGGACCTTGTTTACAACAAACGGATCACCTTACTTTTACTAAGTTGTTGCTTTGTTAGATTCTTGTTGGGCTTAAGAGCATAATTAGTTAAGTGTTGAATGAATGTGGGAAAGTCTCACAGCGGTGAAAAGTAAAGGGCAAGAAAGCCCTTATAAGGTTGGACAGTCCTCCTCCTTTTGAACTAGCTTTTGGGGTGGAGTTAGGTTCAAGCCTAATGGGTGCCCAATTGTGAATTTTTCTTTACTCTACTACAAGTCTAGTTGAAAAGATATAAAAACTTAAAATTAAACTTTATAAGAATTTAAATATTAATATATACATATAAAAATTATATATATAATATATCGGTTCGGTTTGGTTATTTTTTATAAAATCAAAGCAAACCAAATATTATCGGTTTTTAAAAATTAAAAACCAAATCAAACCAAAACTAATAAAGTATTTTTTTAATCAGTTTGGTTCAATTTTTGATTTGGGTCGGGTTTTAACCAAACCATGAACACTACCTCCTCAAGTTACTCAAGTAAATTTTACCGTTGATCATCCAACTAATTATAAATTAGTTACCTTTATTTTGTTAGAAAAAACTCACACGACTGCTTCGGTAGTCATTAAAGTCACTCAAGTCACTCTCGCTGAAATCAATAAAAAAAAACTCACCAGAAAACTCACTAATTAATACTTAAATAACTAATTATTTTAGCAGGTATTTTTATTTGAAACAACACACATAAAAATGTAACTTAATTGCCGAAGATCTAATGCAATATAAAGAGTTATTCATGGATGATTAGTTAATCAAATTCTTATGCCACATCTCTTGCTCCAATCAACTCATATATTTTTATCAGCATTTGATTCTCAGAACCATCACCAATACATTTTCCATTACCTAACCTTCCACTATCAATATTTGCCCCATACCTTTATGTTTGTTTGTCTATGTTGTTTGGTTATAGTTTCTCATAATCTAAACTACGATGTATCTTAAACTACAATCAATGCCAAAACAATTTACAGAGTAATATCAAAACATTGAAAAGTCACTATTGCGCATTAGCTATAAAATTTCACACTTCTTAACCTGGATTGTGTCATAATTAACTTAAATATATTCTTTCTTTGTAGACAACAATAAATAGCAGTCTTATAGCATAATATTATGCCAGAGTTACATATAGCATCACATATTTGTAAATTACAATCCAAAAAACATACTACTTATATTTTCTACTTTCTAGAAGTTCTACACTTTCTTTTAAGCACATAAATGACATAGTCACTCATTATGATTTTCTTCATATTTCTCCTTCTCTTAGAGACACAACATCAACACCACCAATTTTCTTCATAACAGTAGAATTAGTAGCAACTATAGCTTTAAAATTTACAGAATCACTAGCTTCAAACCCTATAAGATTAGCTCCAACTTCATTTTCTTCATCTGTATCTTGAGTAGCAACCTAAAGGGTTAATGTATGAGTTAGATTAATGAATTTAAAATATCAAAACAGCCTAGAACATGTACTTAAAAAAAAAAAGTCACCTTAGTTATAATTGAATTATTAGTCAAGTTAAAAAAAAAAAAGAATTATTAGTCAAGTTAAAATCCATCAATTTATCCTTTATCTATAAAAGAATTACCCGCATTTTAGGGTGATGAACACTAGAATAGCCCCTAAAAGTAACATCATGTTCTTCATGATTTGGAATTGTTGAAGCTTCTTCTTAAGTTGGCAGTTCAGTATTTTTCTTAACATACTTCTAGTGCCCCTAAAATTATGTCCAACCAATTTACAAATTGAATAAGTTGCTAACAGGGTATCCATTTTAGATAATTTTTCATGTGCTCGATTCCCTTCTCTTCTTATTGTCATGATCACTTTTTAAGCTTGTCTTTGTTGTTCCATCATAAATTGGTATTTTAACGACTTTAGACTCACTTTTACTTTTATTTTTATTCCAAAAACACCTAATTGTGATTAGAATTAATGAAATGTGCTTGGTTTCAGGACTGGGATGCTAGTGGGGAAGACTGAAATTTGAAAGAATAAAATAATTAAGTCAGTTGACCAAGAAGTGAGGAAGTCCATAAGAATGCCAAGGTGTGGCATTACATGATGATGTGCAGCCGCACAGTTCTAGATCGTGTGGCTACACAGTGTGTTTTGCGGCCGCACAAATGCCAAAGGTTCGGAGAACTTACATTTTGCTTGTATCTAATGTGCGACCACATATCAACATGTGGCCACACGTTTTGTGTAGTAAAGATCGTGAGAGGCTGCGCAATGGATGGTGCAATCTCACATCTGCAAAAGGACATTTTCGGAAGCTAAAATTATAAATAATATAAATAGTTTAAGTTTTGCCATTTATTTAATATTTTACCTTTTGGAATCAGGTTTAGGGGTTTTTGAGCTATATCTTGTGCTTTATTTTAAGACAAAGTGTGGATTAAATACTACTATTATAAAGATTACATCTATTTTAATAAGTTTTCCTTTACTTATTTTTGTGTTTGATCTTTACAAAGCATGAATATCTAAACATTAGCTAGGATTGTAATTCAGCCATACCTTGTAAATTAATGGGTCTTTGTAGTTACAGTTATATCAATTTTGAGTAATAGATATTTGGCTACTTTCATACTTTAAATTAGGGTTGTCAAAATTGGCTTATGAAGCTTGACCCGTCCAACCCGCTTAAGTTTGGACGAGTTATTAAATGATAATGACTCGCCCATTTATTAGCTTAGCCCATTTTGATCCTCCAATTTAAATTTTTTTCTTTGTTTGATACATTATATATAAACATAATAAAGTGAAAAAAAGTGTTCTACATTTTGTTGGGTAATTAGACAAATCTTAGAAACAAAAATAAAGAACTTAAAACTTAATAATTGTTGGGCGGGTTGGGTTTTGATCCATTGTTAACCCATTTTGACTCAATTTATCTCAACTCAAATAGCATTTGGACGGGTTAATAACCCGCCCAATTATTCATTTAACCCATTTTGGCCCGACCCATTTCAACACAACTCCCCCATTTAACACCTCTATGTTTAAATAAAGATTTGTGAGGCCATACTGAATCCATGTCCATTATCCCATCAACTCATTTTTTTTTAGACCAGAACAAAATACATTCAAAATTAAAACAAACAAAGGTATAATAGGAACAATTAAAAGATACTATTAAGACACAAATAAAAACATATGATTCAAATATAAAAACAAAGATTTCAAAGTGAGGCTCTAAGACCTTTTACTACTAAATAGGTAAAATAAGAACATGAGATTCAAACATAAAAGAACAAAGATTCCAAAGTGAGGCTCTGGAACCTTTTACTAGGAGTACTAAACAAAGGAGGTAGCATCAGACAACAATAAAAAAAAATTGCACAAAGTTCACGCTTTACCGTCATCGATCCCAGGCTCCATATCGTAGCATGAGAATTCATGATCCAAATCATGGGGTGAAGTAATGGGGACGAATAGTGAGTCAAATCCTTAAGCTGCTCTTCATCTTTTTCTTGTTCAACTTCAGCTTCCTCTTGAATAATTTTTTTCTTCTATGGTTTCCTTCTTCTCATGTTAATTTTCTGCATTATCAGAGTGCTCATCTTCATAGTTGTCTTCCTCATCATAGTTGTCTTCTTGATCATCATAATTTCTAGACATTTTGATTTTTTTTCCTACTCAACTTTTTTTCCTCACTTTTGAATTGTGAAGAGGCTCTTGAGAGCTCCTCTTTAATAGCAGCTGCCATCCTCCCAATCACCTTCATATTCATGCAGATTTTGCATTGATACGCAAGCAAAATAATTCTCTTTATCAACTTCAAATTGTATTGTTTGAGCCCTTGCTTATCAATTATGAATCTCCTTATCAACTTCAAATTGCACTCCCCAAGCCCTTGCTTATGAATTATGATTCTCCCATCCCCTCATATCACTCTGCCCCAACTTTGCATATAAACCTATCTATTAAATCGACTTTCATCCCCTCAGAAGATAATAAGAATGGAAATAATAATTGCCCATTAATTTACTTGAAAATATGTCTTAAAGTTTGGTTAAAGTAGTCAATAACTCTTAAAGGATATTTAACAAATTATTTTACCTTGGGATTGTAGGTTGAGGCTAGAAATAGAAACACTTAGTGGTGTCAAATGAGCGGGTTGAGTTGAAATGAGCAGAATCAAAATAGGTTGAGTGAATAATTGGGCGGGTTATTGACATATCCAAATGTTATTTGGGTTGAGATGAGTCGGATCAAAATGAGCTAAACAACGGGTCAAAACCAAACACACTCAACACTTATTAAGTTTTAATTTCTTTATTTTTATTTTTAAGATTTGTCTAATTACCCAATAAAATTTAGAACACTTTTTTTCTCTTTATTATGTCTATATATGATATCTTAAACAAAGAAAAAAACTGTTTTACAAGTATTTTGATGATTTTTTATACGGGTTAATTTTTAGCCCAAATCAACAGAACATTCAAATGAGTTAAATTGGGCTAAGCTAATAAATTCGTGGGTCATTAACCCGCCTAAACTTAAGTGGGTTGGACGAGTCAAGCTTTTATAGGTCAATGTTGACACTCCTAAAAAAACCTTAGTTGGGCACAATATTACTTTGGCTTCAACCAACCCATCCATATCCGACAGGATCAAATGGCTTAGGCTACTTGCCTTTCGAAAGTGACCAAGTAGGTAAATTTGCGAGAGTGCCATATCTAACCCCGATTCACCAATATGACGTTGACCCAAATGATCTTTAGGTTTACATCATTAGTGCGATGCAAAACCCTAGCGTTTATCTCTACTTGGTAATTCAATTTGATTAACATTTAATGTGTTTGATTAATTGTCTTAATTAGTTTTTAATTAAAATTACAAAAACCAATCACTTAGGGATAATTTGACAATCACATTGAATTAGATTATTTGAACTACTACGATTAACAACTGCAAACTCCTCATGATCGATCTCATTTAATAGATTGATTGACACCCGTCCTACATTTGAGGCAAGTCAATTTTTGATGTCGTTGCCAGAGAGTTTTAGTGTAACCTATTCGTTTGAGCAGTTTAATTTTTATGATACTCCGTTCTTCCTTATACTTTCACTGTTACTTTTGTTTTTCTTTGTCAATGTATGATCATAATGTAAAGGCAGCAACAAGAATAAGGTGGAATGAGTAACCTCAATATTGTAGTGTGATAGTAATCTTATGATGGCATGTTAGGTAAAAAAAAAAGACGAGATGTGATAGAATCTTGGTTGATAGTCTTTGCCCTATTTTCTTTGGCACCCACTATTGGAGAAATTATCCAATAGATAAGTAAAATGTCCAATAGATAATCACATATGGTATATTTTTCTTTATTTTGTATTCACATTTTTTACTTATTTGAAACTTTTCGTTGGGTAACCCAACATTCTAGTGCATTTTTAGTTCTTTTGATAAGTATATGATTTTAAATAGAATCTCAGCAATCAATTATTGTGTGAGCCACATGACATAAATCCAAAAGGCCATTGAACATTTGACCTAATAGTACTTGACTGAATTTTTACCCCTAATTATTATGCGATGAAAATGGACGTAACACATGTTACCAAATTAGATGATAACCATTTTTTTTTTTTTTGAAATTTCCAACAGTAAATAAAATTACCAAAGAAAGAGCTGGATAACTGATCATGGCCAAGCGTACCCCTAAAGGACACCGGTTGGTGCAAACATAATTTTTGGTAAGATACCATGTCGAACCACTGAAAACTAGCATTGTTCAACTATTGTGTTTATCAAATTGGTATTAGTTCTATATTCTTGTTGATTGATTGAAATAGTAACTAATTACTTCACAAAACATACAATAAAGCTTAAATAAGATTTGGAGTTAAAAATCAATAAAGAGGTCTTAGACCGTTTATGATGGTTTAATTTTCAACGAATGGTTATTGATTTAATCACACAGTTGCAATGAGTTTGTTGACACCCAATTTTGTCCCGATTTTTTTTCAAAATTAATAAATTATGGCAATATTTATAATTGAGGATAATTTTTTGAAAATTAAATATAATTGGTTAATTTCTGATTAAAAGGGTCAAATTTTGCAATGCATAGCCTAATTTCTACCCTACCCGTGCAATCATCCGATTTTCTCATTTAAATCCTAAATTGGGGTCAAAATCACTCCTTCATTTAAATTCCAGCTTATTTATGCAAAGCCCATATCACACCCCACACACAAAAGCCCCAACCCATCATTTACCATCTTCCCACTCAAAAAACCCCTCACCACTACACAAAAAAACCTACACCCAATATAACCCTCAGCTACACACACCCTCACTTAGAAATCAGCCGTGCCCCCCTCACAACTCCCTCTTCTTCTGGAAAGAACCCCTCTCCACACCAAAATCAACACCCATTTTTATTAAGCCATCAGCCCCCTCATCATTTTTTCAATCTTCTTCTCACAAAAAGCTTCACACACACACGCAGAAACACCTACGCACACGAAAGACAAAAGCAGATCGGGGTCAGGGAGGGGGAGTAATGGTTTAACGCAGTGGGTTTAACATCATCGCCGCCGGTAGTTTGATCGGAAAAACCACTAGCGCCGGTGACACTAATTTTTCTCGTGCTATCAACTGGCCCATCGATCTATTACTGGGAAAGATAGAACGAAGGCAAGGCGGAGGCAGAGGCGAGTCGCAGCGACGCCGCGAGGCTCACCGGAGTTCCGCCGGAAAACCTCGCCGGCAGTCGCTCCTTTTCCTGTTTCGTATTTCCTTACCACTGTTGTTTAGCCTAAAATCTTGCACTATCGCGATTTTGATTGAGATGTTGGTTTGGCCCTGACTATTGAGGATCCCTCACTGGTTGTTTGCTCGTTCCATTTCGGTCGAGATTTGTTTTCTCATTGTTTGTTGAGTTTCTTTTTTAGCAGATTTGTCAGTGGTGTTGCTTATCGGTTCCCCTCTGTTCCTGGTGGTTTTGTTGATCGGATGTAATTGGAAGCATCAGGGGTTGAAGTGATGCTATTTAGTTGGCATTGCTCCTCCTTGGCCGTTTGCTCGTCGCCGTTCAGTGACTATTTGAATGTCACGATTGGGTTTAATTATTTTGTCATGGTTTTTCTGTTGTTTGCCGTGTGATTTTGCTGGACAACCTTCAATGGTTTTATTTGGTTGTTTCACTGTGGGACACTGACTAGATTGGCTCGTTCATGTACAACTTGGCTTGTATATTTTGGAGTATAAATTTTGAACTGATATTAAACCGATACTACACCGGCCGATGAAAATACACATGCACGTATTGAGGCCTACACAAGGAATTGACGGATAATGAATTGACGGATTTTGAACATGATACTGCACTTAAACCGTCCCGTTCCCGTGTCCCTAAAGCAAAAGACGATGATGAATGCATTTTAATGCTAAGCAAGTTGAATAGAGTAGTGGGTTTGGTGCTTTGGCATGGCAACACGGCCCGGGCTCCGTGTTTGCAACCGTACCAAATCCCGAGCCTCTATTCAACGCGCCATACAAATCTGAGCCTAAATTTTGCAAAAACAAAACCCCTTTATTATTATTATTATTATATATTCTATTATTATTATTATTATTATTATTATTATATATTCTTTATTGTTATTATTATTATTATTATTATTCTATTGTTATTACTATATATATTTTATTATTATTATTATTATTATTATTATATATATATTTTTTCCTTATTATTATTATTACTTTATTACTTTATTATTATTTTATTTTATTAATCATTACACTTTATTATCGTACTAATCCCGTTTAATTCCCATTTTATTGCGAGGTATATCTTGGCACGCGTAATTCAGGAACGCTTTTGGCTAACTCGCGAATGAGAATAATCCATTGCATTGAGGGCATTTGGAGATTGAATTCGGACCCGAGCATTCAGAAATAAGACTTAGGAATTTTAGAAAAATCAAGACTCCCGCGAGTTGATCAATTTCCCGGTTCTATCTTTAACTTTGCCTTCCTTTTCTTAGATATTTATGTAAATAAAATGTGTGAATTATTTTATTTGACAATAATATTTGAATGTTTGTATGTCGCTTTACTTTATGTCCATTACCTTTTATTGTGAAGTCGTTATTTAATTTATTGCAAATTGGGGCCGTCTTAGCAAATGCGTGCAAGTAAAAGAATTTTTTGCAAATAAGCTTTTATTCAATTAATTATTTTCATTATTATTATTATTATTATTATTATTATTATTATTATTATTATTAACAATTCTTTTGAAAGAAAAGCATACTTGTAAATATTTGGAAACCTGTCGGATTAACCGTATTTTACGGAGTTTCGGAAGTGCCTTAAAAACCTTCTTCCGAAATTAATAAAACCTCTTACCTTAGAATCTCTGAAAAGACCGTCTTTTTCCTAAAACGGAGTTTTTGCACGCATTTGTTAATTTGGTTCCCTGTTTTCCTTAAATTGGGTGGCGACTCCAAAAACTCCAAAAGAGTTAGTCCATCCTGTCGATATTCCGAAATTTACCCTTTTCGGGGGTAATTTTTAGGGTTCAACAGAGTTTAACGAATATGGTCGAACTAACAAGTTTAACACCCTAAAACCGTCAAGTATAGAAGATGTCTACCCTATTAAACCCGTAAGTATAGAGGGTGTCTACCCTATTAAGCTCGTCAAAGACATAACAAAATGCTTAAAGCCCTTAGTTCATTGACCCAAAAAATCCAAATCCTTGCTATATATCATAAACTCAAACAAGCTTAACCTTATCGAAGATATAAATAAGCAATATGAGCATAAATTCAAGTGCTGCAATTGCTAAAATTGACAAGAAACTCTAATTATATTAGAGAATAAAAAATGCAAAACAACTATATATTAGAATCAAGTAACCATTAGATTTCAACCACCATTAGTGTCTAAACCCCTAGATATGAATTTAGCTACTTGTACTAGGTTTCACAAATATAAGAGTAATAATAAAACTAGAAGATATCATGTAAATATCGAAAGGAATTTGGATTAGAATCCTTACAAAAGTGTGAAAAGACCTTTTTGACTTATTCCTTAAGCCTTCTCAAAATATTGGATGTTCAAAAGTATCTGCCTAGAGGGCTTGGTTTTCTACTTATACTCTTTTAATTAAAGCTTAAATAAAATTTCTTAGTTGCCCTTCCGAAGCAGTTATGCATCCCAACCGAATTGCCCTTCAGTGGTCGCCCATTGCCTTTGACGAACACCGCTTTTCCCTTCAGTGGTCGGTTGGTTGCCTTTCAAGTGGATTATGTGGGTTTTCCCTTCTGGATCGGCGGGAGCCCTTTTTTTTAAAGCTAATTTCTCTAAGCTCTCAACTTTCAAAACTTGATTCCCTATGACCATCGGCTTTTCAGCCGATATTTCTGTGCTCGCCAATCTTGCTTTCGCCCATAATTCTACAGTCATCTATGGTCATTTGCAATCTTAGATTTTATCCACCGATTTCATAGCTAAAGTCTTGTCTCGTCCGGCCGGAAAGTAAATATTTTTGCGGCCATCCATGAGGATTTAACTGATAATTCGGCTGTCACACTTCTACTTCTGCATTTTTTTCTCCAGTTTCTTCTCTTGAGTCCAAATATTCCTTTCTGTGTTTCTTTATGGTGTACAAATATTAATTTCAAGGCTAGTTGACACTCTATTTGCACTGAAAGATTTTATAACAATAATTTAGAATGTATTCTCAACTACATTTAGAATCTTGAAACAGACAATGGAAGTGAGTTATTTAGCACTGAATTTAAGAGTTTAATCTTTGTTCTTGGAATCCTACATCAGAGCTCATGTACTTATATACCACAAAAAAATGGGGTGGTTGAAAGAAGACACAAAAATATTCTAGAGATGGCTAGGTCTCTCAGGTTTCAAAGCTGCATTTCCACTTAGATTCTAGGGAGAGTATGTGCTTACTCTTGTATACACTCTGAACAGACTACCATCCAAATTGATTAATTTCAAGTCTCCATTTGAGATGCTATATCAACATCCTCCTTCCTTAGCCTATCATAAGATGTTTGAATGTCTGAGATATGCTGCTAGCCTTAAAATGAAGGACAAGTTTTCTCCAAGAGCAGTTCCTAATATACTACTAGGGTACTCCTTCACTTAGAAGGGGTAAAAAATGTATGACATTCATTCCAAAACTCTGTTTTTCAATAGAAATATTGTGTTACAAGAAAAGACATTTCCATTTAAATACTTGAATGCTCTAGGAACTTCTGTGTTTCCTCTTTTAGATCTACCAACTAAGACCTCAGTCAACAACGTGCCTATAATTTTTGAAGAAGAAGGGAATCCTCCACCTTATACTCATTTAGATGAGAATGATATAGATTTTGACTTGTCCAATGAGTAGGGCCTACCTGCACCTGAAATTGGTCCGCAACTATGATAATATTTCCTACTTTTCAAACCTGAGTAGCACAAAGTAGAACTCCTAAACTCAGCAAGCCACCTTCATGGCTTCAAGTTACATCACAAAAACTAGAATAAAGCAGTGCCAATACCCCATCTCTTCATATGTCAACTATGATAATATTTCACCATCCTATAAGTAGGCCTTACCTTCTTACTCATCCATTTCAGAACCAAACCTTCAAAGAAGCAGTAACTGACCTTAGATGTGTAAAAGCAATGAAACTTGAGATTTCCGCCTTAGAAAATAATAATACCCGGACTATTGTTGACTTTCCTACTGGCAAGAAGCCTAAGGATGCAAGTGGATCTACAAGGTCAAGTATAAAGCCTCAGGCGAAGTTGAGAGGTTTAAAGCCAAACTGGTAGCCAAGGGCTACAGTTAGCAAGAAGGCCTTGACTATAACGAAACTCTCTCTCATGTAGCCAAAATGGTTACAATTAGATCAATGATTTCAACTGCAATAATAGGGCAATGGTACATATATCAAATGGATGTCCGCAGTGTCTTTCTACATGAAGACTGTATTGGGTGAAAAACCACTTACTTACATGGTACCTCGATGCATGGTTCAAGGCATGCTTATGTCAAGACAATGATTGAGAAACGAGAGGCTTGATTCTCGAGGTAAGTCCCCGAGGTCAAGAGTCAAGGAACACCTCGAGAAGACTGCACCACGAACAACAGAGGAATCACTTCCTGAGGCAAGTAAGTTAGGCCTTCGGGTAGCGGCTACATATCAGCAGAACTTTAATATTATAGCAGACGCCCATTAATTCAGCATTTAATGGGGGAAATCAAAAGGCAGACCACGTTCAAGACGTGGGAGAGTAGGTAGTAAATGTATTGATTACCTTTATACTCAATAGAGTATAAATATCACTTAACTTTCCTAACAATGGCATCCAAAAGTAGATATAAGAACTCTACTTTCTCATTACTGCTGATATTTCACTCTTGTTGTTCATTTACCTGATTCAGTTAGCAGCTTTGATATGACAAATTACTTGTAAATGCATTATAAATTCGATTGATTGACCTAATCAGATTTAGGCCAATATAAATTGGCGCCATCTTTGGGGATCAAGCAATTACGTTTGTTCCAGAGTTGCACATCATATTCTTTCGTGTCTTTTTCACTAATTCTTGTCAATGGCTGACAATACTGATAACCCGATTGAGCAGGTTGGAGATGGAATGCCAGTCCCACCAGGTGATTGAACGCCAGTCCCACTAGGTGATGCAACTCAAATCCCACCAGTTGGCATAACGCTAGCAATCCCACCAAGTGGTGGATCGCCATTTCCTCCTCCACCGCAGTTGATCCCTATTCATCAGGGTCAAACGACCCATTTCAAGCTTACATTATAAATACTTTACAATAACTTCAGGAATAGTTTACTGCGCAGGCAAGCATCAACGCCGAGTTTTCTAGCTCGCTGCAAACTATCTCTGGAAACATGAGAAATAAGATAACTCCCACTGATACTCCACCTGCGGTTCCCAATGGAGGCATCCCGAACTTTGTTCCTACGGCCGCAAATATAAGGGGACTTCCAAATGGAGCTACGCCTGGAGGCTCGGGGACTTTCCTGATTGACACTTAGCCTTTTAGACCTGGAGAAATAGAAGAAAGATTTCAAAGCCAGTTCGAAAAAAGGCTCAAAAATGTTCTCGGGGTTAGAAAGACTCAACGAGTCTTAGATATTGAGAAATTCAAGTAGCAACCTTACAAGCCCGAGGCTGCTCCTGCCCCCATACCAAAACACTTCAAGCTGCAGATCTTGAAGAAGTGTGATGGTACAACTAACCCAGCAGATCATGTGGCCGAATACATGGCCATGGTCAAGAGCAATAATTTGACCCCGGTAGAAAAGGATTCAATGTTCTTGAAGATGTTTGGAGACACCCTTGAGAAAGGAGCACTTTGTTGGTATATGCACCTCCCATCGGAGTCTATCTCAAGCTTTGATGAATTAGCTGATTTTTTCATCAAAGCGCACACTGGGGCCCAGAAAATCCTCAAGCGGAAGGGATGTGTTCGAAATCAAACAACAGTATAGGGAGCCCATCAAAGATTTCCTCGAGCGCTTTCGGGCAGAAAGAATGGAATTGCCAACTATGGATGACAACTTGGCAATCGTGGCGTTTGAGAGAAACATTAATGCTAGCAATTGTGAGGTTGCTGCCGAGCTAAAAAAGGATCTCCAATAGTGGCAGGTTCGAACCTGGGATGAATTGCATGATAGGGCAACCACCAAGGCTAGACTCGAGAAAGCGGAATGGAGAGCGGAGGGTCAATACAACGCTTATAGAAATTGACCTGAGTCTTCTCGACGTGCCGATGTGCCGCGAAGGAGCTTGAAAGGTCAATACGACCCATATAACTCTCAAAAGTAGCACGTAAGTTAGAGGTTCAGAGCCCAACATGTGAGCCAGAGGCTCGGGGGGAAGGTCGGTGCGAACGCCAACCAAAAGAATTCAACGGGGACATCTTTGGTATCTAAGGAAAAGGATCTTCCTCGAATCCCCGACTATAATTTCAATATGTCAACCACAAAGTTGGTAAATGCATTGAAAGGTATGACTGACCAATGGGTGAGGTTACCAAAGGATATGAGGACAGCCCCAGGGAAGAGAGATCACAATTTATACTGCGAGTTCCATGCTGACTATGGACATCTCACTGAAGATTATAAGGCACTTTGCCTCGTGGTGGCCCACCTGATGGAGAAGGGAATGTTAAAAGAGTTTCTCACTGATAAGGAAAACAAAATTTTGCAAAGAATAGGGGAGATGGTCAAACACCAAGGGCTCCATCCCCTAGAAGAGACGTGAATGTTATAACTAGGGGGTCGGAGATAAAAGGCGTCAACTTTGCCGCCGAAAAGAAGTTTGTGAAGCTCTCCATTACAATGGAGAAGAGAACCCGAACTGGAGGATCGGGCAAAGAGATTGTTTTTTATGATGATGACTGTGATGGGATAATATTTCTCCATCACGATGCTTTGGTAATCATGTTGAGAATCAATGACTCAGATATTAAACGAGTCTTGATCGACCCCGGGAGCTCGATAACCATAATCAGCCATGGGGTAGTGAAGAAGACATAGTTAAAGGACCAAATCGTCCCGAAGGCAACCATATTGACAGGGTTTAATAACTCCACGAAAAAAACACTGGGTGAGATTACTCTCACTACTTACGCTAAGAGAGATGTTAAGGAGACAGTGTTCCAAGTATTGACCGAGGACATGGCGTAAAATGTTATCCTCGAGAGACCTTGGATCTATGAGATGGAAGCTGTGCCATCCACTCTTCACCAGGTCATTAAGTTCCCTACCCCATAGGGAATTTGTTCAATTCGAGAAGAGGAGCGAATGGCTAGGGAGTGCTATTCTATTGCTATGAAGAGTGGCGTCGCCCCGAATATGCCATCAAAATAGCAATTAACTCTGCCGAGGTCAGACGAGAGGAGGAGTCCGACTCTCGAAATGGACTGTCAAAAAGGTGTAGAAAAGATCCCGGCATGCGTTTAAGAGCCTCAGAATTAGAAAGCCGAGGACTCAACCATTGAGGAGCTGGAATCCTTTGCCTTATCGAATGAGTTTCCAGAAAGGAAAGTGTTTGTTGGCTCGGAGCTAGATCCGGAGTCAAAAAAGGAAATTATTGATTTGCTAAAGGAAAATGATGATTGCTTTTCCTAGTCACATGCTGATATGGTGGGGATCGATCCAGAGATTATGACACATAGATTGAATGTCGACCCTCACTATCCCCCTGTGAAGCAAAAGAAACGGCCATACGCTGGCATGAAGAAGAAAGCTATTGAAGATGAAACCAAAAGGCCGCTTGATAATAGTTTCATAAGAGAAGTAAAGTACCCTGATTGGCTCGCCAATGCAGTGGTGGTGCTAAAAAAGAATGGCAAGTGGAGAATGTGTGTGGATTATACGGATCTAAACAAAGCTTTCCCCAAAGATTCGTACCCACTGCCACAAATAGATAGGTTGATAGACTCTACGGCTGGACACAAGCTATTAACCTTTTTGGATGCTTACTCAGGGTACAATCAAATTCTGATGGATACAAATGATGAAGAAAATACTTATTTCATCACATATCAGGGTACAAATTGTTATAAGGTGATGTCATTTGGTCTCAAAAATGCTGGAAAAACTTATCAGAGGTTAGTGTGCCGAATGTTCAAAGATTATATTGGAAAGACAATGGAGGCATACATAGACAACATGCTAGTGAAATCAGTCAGAATGGAATATCACTTGAACTATTTGAGAGAAGCCTTCGCTATTCTAAGGCAATACAATATGAAGTTAAACCCTAAAAAATGTGCTTTAGGGGTTGGCTCGAGAAATATTTTTGGGGTTCATCATTTCCGAGCGAGGCATCGAGGCAAATCTCGAGAAGATTAAACCTATCGAAGAAATCCCCGAGGTACTCTCAGGGACTAAAGAGGTCCAATGCTTGACTGGCCGGATCGCCGCCTTGAATAGATTTATCTTGAGGTCCTCCGAGCGATGCTATACATTCTTCTATATTTTAAAGAAGAATACTGCCTTTGAATGGACACCGGAGTGCAGAGAAGTGTTGAAAGAATTGAAACGTTATTTGGCTAACGCACCGTTGCCAAGCCAAAGGATGGGGAGATTGTTGGTCTACTTGGCTATGTCAGAGGTTGCAGTAAGTGCAGTTTTGGTTCGAAAGGAGGATGAGAAGCAACAACCCATATACTACGTGAGCAAGACACTCCTCGATGTTGAAACAAGGTATCCCTATTTAGAAAAATTAACACTTGCTTTGGTTGTTGCTGCTCGTAAACTTCGGCCTTATTTTCAATGTCATCCAATAGCCATAGTTACTACTTTCCCCTTGAGGAGTATATTACATAAGCCTGAGTTGTCGGGGAGGTTGTCTAAATGGGCAATTGAGTTGAGTAAGTACGATATCATTTATCAGCCTCGAATCACCATAAAATCTCAAATGTTGGCTGATTTCGTGGCCGACTTCAGCGCTAAAATACTCCCGGAGGTAGAAAAGGAGAATTTAATATTTAGAGGACCAACCCCCAGGGTTTGGATACTCTAACTGATGGGGCTACTAACTCAAATGATTTGGGCCTCGATATAGTTTTGGTAGCCCCCACAGGGGAAAGGCTGAGACACACCATGAGATTTGAAAAGGTGACTAATAATGAGGCTGAGTACGAGGCTGTTATAGCGGTAATAGAACTAGCCAAAGAGATGGGAGCTGAAAGAGTGGAATTGAGGTGTGATTCACAGCTCGTAGGAAATCAAGTTCTTGGTCGTTACACGGCTCGAGAGCCCAGGATGAAGTAGTTTATGGCTTGGGCACAACAAGTCCTCGCTGGTTTCTAAGAATGAAAAGTTAAGCAAATTCCTTGAGAGGAAAACATCGAGGCCGACGCCTTGGCTAACCTAGGTTTTGCCATTGAAGTGGAAAACTTAGTGACTTATTCAATTGTTCGGCTACTTACATCTGCAGTGGGGAAGATAAAATTAGAAATAAATTCAGTGAACAATACTTGGGGGCGCACCAAGTTCATTCAATATTTGGATTTTGGGATTCTGCCAGCAGATAAGAGGGAGGCCAAAAAGCTTAGGACTCAGGTAGTTCCATACTCAATGATTCGAGGGCAGTTGTACAAAAAATTATATAGTGGCTCGATGGCCAAATATTTGGGTCCGGAAGAAATTGAGTACGTGATGAGGGAAGTGTACGAGGGCGAATGTGGTAATCATTCAGGTGGAAAGGCCCTAGTGCCAAACTCCTCCGAGGAGGGTATTATTGGCTGGATATGAGTGAGGATGCTCGATTATTTGTGAGGAAATGTGACAAGTGTCAGCAACACGCAACAATGATTCATCAACAAGCCAGACCTCTCCATTCAATTATGTCCCGTAGCCTTTCATGAGATGGATGATGGCTATCATTGGACCACTTCCCAAGGCTTAAGAAGGTGTTCGTTTTATTCTTGTTCTCACTGACTATTTTACTAAGTTGATGGAAGCAGGATCTTTTGCTAAAGTTTGGCAGAAGGAGGTCATCAGCTCCATCTGGAAGAATATTATTTGTAGAGTTGAGGTCCCAAGGGAAATAACTTGTGATAATGGCCCACAGTTCATGGGTTTACAGGTCCCCACTTTTCTTGCAAAATAGGGGATTAAAAGGGTAGCCTCGACTCCCTATCATCCAAGCGCTTATGGACAAGTTGAGTCCTCAAATAGGATCATCATTGAAAACTTCAAGAAGAGGCTTGATGAAGCAAAAGGCCCATCGCTCGATAATTTGCCCGGGGTGTTATTGGCAATGCACACAAGAAGAACAACACATATGAAACCCCATTTTTCCTCGCCTATGTGATTGACTCTTTGATTCTTGTGGAGGTTAGCGAGCCTAGCCTTCGTTATGCTCATGCCACCGAAGAGTCAAATCAGCAGGTGATGCGCGTGGAGTTGGATTTAGTCAAAGGGCGAAGGAAAATGGCTTTGGTTTGGTTAACGGCTCAGAAAAAACAAATTGAAGCTTATTTAAATAGGAAAGCAAAGTTCAGAGCTTTCAAGGTTGGTGATTATATATTGAATGCTTCAAATCAAACTACCAAGGAGAAGAATGATGGCAAGGTAGACGCGAATTAGAAAGGTCCTTATCGAGTCAAAGAAATCGTTGGCAAAGGGTCTTATCAGTTAGAAGAATTGCAGGGCAAGCTGGAACCTTCAAATTGGAATATGTCCAATTTGAAGTGTTACTAATTCTGACATCGAGGTACGTTACCCCTTGTTAATAAGTTTTCACCTACAACATTGAGTCGTCAACACTCCGACGCTTGGGTCAAATAATTTTTATCTGACCCCTCATTTTTCTTTGCTTGACCTTTTCAGAAAGCGAAGGGAACGATATTCAGTGCTAGGGTCCTCATCAATTTACACCCGAACACTGGGGGATGTTAGAGACGCTACGCAGTCAAAATTAGACTCGAAGCCTCTCTCACCGGGGACTGCAAATGAACCCGAATATTAGCTATTCGTGCACCAGGGACTGTCATCCGAAGAGTAGTTTAATATCTTGTATCTATTGCCAGATAGTGGCTGTTTTTAAGAAATTTGCCCAAGTCTAGCCTCGAGTATGCTCATGTTTATGTAACGCCTGTTATGGCTTATTATCATCAATGGAATAAACTTGATTCAACTTCTCTTTGTTTCAATACTTAAGTCTCGAAGTTATATTATCCAATTGAGATTATTTCTTTATGCCACGGCTCGAGAATGAGACAACGTTATAAGCTAACATCGATTTGTCATAAATTTTGTTTAAGTCTTGCATGCAAAAAAATTCTAAGTGTCCTACTTCCGAAGCAAAATAGAGACCAACAGTTAAAGAAAGAAAAACTGAAATTAGTTAATAGAGGCCCGGGGTTACAAAAGTTATCTACATAAGATGGCTCGACAACCTTAGCAAAAAATAAATACAAAAGGAAATTATTAAGCTGCGGGGTCATCCTCACTCGAAGTCCCATCTTCAGTGTCCCCATTTTCCTTTTCATCCTCTTCAGCTTCATCTTCATCTTCTTCTGAGCTATCGATGCTAGAAGGAAGTTTATCCATGATAAGTTGAGCTTTGGCAGCATCACTCTGGGCCTTGGGTATTTCCTCATCCAAATCCAGCACCCCGATTTTGCACTGTTTAAGGTCCTTCAGTTTGGTTTGGATAATAGTCCAATTCATGTCTACTTGATCCCTTATAGCCTTTATCTTGAGCTGTGCTTCCGTAGACGCTTCCTTTCCCCGAAGGGTCTCAATCTCAGCCTCGAGCATCGCTTTCTGACTTTCTAACTTGTTCATCTTGAGCATATTCGCCTTCAGTTTGTTGTGATAGTTCTCAGCAACTTCCACAAACTTGGCGTTGGCTTCATCCTTCAGTTTTTGGATTTCTGCTCGATGACTTTCCTCCTGCACTTTCACTTTAGCCTCGAGGACAACAGCAGCTTCATGATTTTGATTCAGCTCGAGGTTAGACTTGGCGGCAGCTTCACGAGCTTGATCTTGCTCGAGGTTGGATTTGGCAAGTTGGGCTCGTAGCTCAGAAACTTGGGACCGAAGCTCCAACATTTGGTGATCCCATTCATCTCCTATTTGTTTAAGAGAAGCTGATCGGTTGACTTCTATTTCCACAGCTTTGATTGTATACAAATAGCTCTGCAAAAGGTCTGAATGAAGGTCAGAGTAAAAGAAAATGACTAAAAGGGGAATAATTGTAAGCAACAAAAATGTACCTGAATTGTGTGCTTGGCCAAGTTAGCAATCAAGTCTCCATGAGGTGTGTCCTTGGTGCGTTCCCACTTTTTTGCCCCGACCAACCCTCTAAGGCACATGGGGACAGCCATGGTGTCATCCAAAAGGCAGAAGTCAGAAGGGATCCCAATCCTTCTAATTCCCTTTGGGAGACCGATGCGTTAGAAGGCTCGGAGTTGGCTCGCATAATGCTCGGTGCAACTCTTTCTTCAGCTGAAGGAAGGGTTTCAGCAGTTTTTTCCTTAGCAGCTGAAGGAACTTTGGCCTCGCCAACTTTGGCTTTGCCTTTGGTCTTAGTGGTAGCATGATCTGACCCCTCGAAGTCTACCACCTCGACTTCCTCGGGGATTTCAGCATCATCTGGCTGGCCTATCAAGCCTCAATGCGACTCGATGATAGCCTCAGGGCCTGAAGCAGAAGTCACTTCCACCCGAGGATGCTTCACTTGAACTGATTTCTTTGAAGCTTGCTTTTTCCTCTTTGGGTCTGTAGAAGCATGAGTTGAGAATTTAAGGACAAAAGAAGAAGAAGTTGAGACGCAATTTTTTCGACCAAGGAAGATGTTGTCATCACCTTTGGAAGTCCCTTGGCCAGGCGAACCCTCGGGGACTTTGGATTGTGCGAGAACCTCAGCTAGGTTCTCCAACTCATTCAAACTTTCCCCAGCATCGGGGACTTCTTTCTCCTTCTTCTTCCCTTTCTTTTCCTTATTTTTCTTTCCCTTCGGCTTGATACTAACTGCCTTGTTTGGAAAGCCCATAAAGGAAAAGGTAAATTCAGCAAGGAAAAGACCTCATGAAGAGTTCAAGGAAGTCAAATGATAGTCAAAAACTTACCGTGTTGTTTGCATGCCCACTTGTTTTCTTTCAGTGAGGCTATGCTCATCCATGTTCTCTCTGGCCGTATCCGAATATCGATGGTTGCTTGAACCCAAGCAAGCAAGTCAACTGGAGGGACAACTGGAACTTTATTGGCTGAGGAATTTAAGGCAACAATTGGAAGATAAGCTCGAGGTTATGAAGGAATGATGAAGAAATTACAAAGAATATTACTTATGTGCATCATTCCACACTTTGGGGAATCCAGGCTCAGGTGATAGAAAACTGGTCGGGAGAAGGACATAATGATCTTACCAGCCGTGATCTTCGATGTCTTCACTTTTTGTTATATATGAGTACTTGCCTCATTTACTGAGTTGAACAACCCCACCTTTGTGTAAATTGGGATAAAAAAGAGAAATTAGATATTGAAAAGTGAAGGGAACCTTGGCCTCTTGATTCAAGAAATCGAGGCATTGGACAACCTTCCAGAGCCCGAGGCCTAGTTGTGCCAAACATAAGTTGTATGTTCGGCAAAATGTGTCGATCACCCGATGAACATGGAGAGAGAATCCTATCGTGAATAGATATGTATTAACAAAGGAATGCTCAACCACGTGGTTTAAGTTGCTACTATCCGGGGCTGGGACACCAACTTGGACCTCGGAGCCCCAGTTGTAGTCTTTCCGAACCAAAACTATGTGAGCTTGTTTAATTAGGCTCGGTGTGCTTTGGAATGGCACGTTTCTATTCAGTTCCTACTGGGCAATCGATTGATCTTGCAATTTGAAATCCTTATCAGTATCAAAGCTCGAGGGGATAACTTGATGAGGCTCAAGTGCTTTGATAGTAGATTTTTTTCTTCTTTGGATTTCGAAGATTCTGCTTCAGTTCCACCAGTTGCAACAACATCGGCTTCTCCGTCATCTACTTCATCAGCTACGGTGGAGTCAATTTCTTCCTCAGCTTTTTCTTCAGGGTTGCTACAATTTGCGGTGGCTTTGTGCCGCCTGATTGCGACGTCGCCTCAGTGTCATCGTCAGTTAGCGGAATAATGTTTAAAAGCTCAGGGATATTAACTAGTTCACCACCGGCGATCATTGTGACAGTGTCAGGGATCCTTTCCTCAGAAAAACCTGAAGATTTTTGGACGGAGTGAGTTGCAGATATTTTTTGTTGAAAGGTAATATTTTTTCAACTGAGATTTGAGAAGAAGAAGTTTGGAATCAGACTTTGCTCTGAGGAATTTTTATTGTTGCTCAAGAAAATGAAAGTGAGGAAGAAGATCATCATTGCGTTTACATAGGGAAGGAGGAGTGAAGAGTCTTGACCACTCAATGGTCGCCATGTGTAACGGATGGGAATTCAAAGTGACTGCTGCCTTTTCAAATCGCTAGGCGCACGTGTTGCCACGTCGATTTCCCGCCTAAATTCATTTCACTCTTCGGGAATCTTATCAGTAGTCTGAGGAGTGGGGAACTATCTGTATCGGGTGAAAAATCACTTGCTTATGTGGCACCTCGGTGCATGGTTCAAGGTGTGCTTATGTCAAGACAAGTGACATGATCGAGAAATGAGAGGCTTGATTCTCGAGGCAAGTCCCCGAGGTCTAGAGTCAAGGCACACCTTGAGAATACTGCACCACGAGCAGCAGAGGTATCACTTCCCCGAGGCAAGTAATTTAGGCTTCAGGGAAGTGGTTACATATCAGAAGGAGTTTAATATTATAACGAACGCCCATTAATTCAACATTTAATGGGGAAAATCAAAAGACAGACCACGATCAAGACGTGGGAGAGTGGGAAGTAAATGCATTGATTACCTTTGTATTTAATAGACTATAAATAGCACTTAACTTTCCTTGTAATGGCATACAAAAATTGATACAAGAACTCTACTTTCTCATTACTGCTCATAAGAACTCTACTTTCTCATTACTGCTCATATTACACTCTTGTTATTCATTTTCCTGATTCAATTAGCAGCTTTGATACGACAAATTGCTTGTAAACGTATTACAAATTCGATTGATATACCTAATCTAATTTAGGCCAATACAAAGACCTTGTGGAAGAAGTATGCATGGATGTACATGTTGGGTTTGCCAGACATGGGGGAGCATAAAAAGAACAACAAACTTTACAAATCATTATATGGCCTCAAGCAGGCCCTTAGGCAATGGAATTATGAAGCTAACTGAAGCATCGATGACCATGAAATTCAAGCAAAGTCGCTTTAATTACTCTCTTTTTAATAAGATCTCTTTTTAATGAGAGGTCAGAAGATGATATAGTAATCATTCTAGTTTATTTTGATGATCTACTAATCACTAGAAACAATCAAGAGTTACTGAATCAAACAAAAGAAGACTACAAAAAAGATGAAGGAGTTAGGTGAGCTAAAGTTTTTTCTGGGAATTAAAGTAGCAAGATCAAAAAATGGTATTCTACTAAGTCAAAAAAAGAATGTCAGGGAATTCATAGTAAAACTAGGTCTTTGGTGGATCCAATCCAACTAAAACTCCAATTGAGTTGGATTAAAAGTTAACTTCAGTGGGATATGATAGATTTATTATAGACAAGAGTGCATCAACTGATAATATTGTGAAAGACATAGGAGTATACCAACGATTAGTGGGAATATTGATGTACCTGACTATGACAAGACTTGATATATCCTTTTGCAGTATAAGTGCTAAGTTAGTTCATTCACTGTCCCAAGCAGTCACACCTTGAGGTAGCAGTAAGAGTGGTCAGATACGTCAAAAGAGCACTTGATCTTGGCTTGATGATGCCCGCAACAAACACTAATCAATTATTTGCCCACTGTAATATAGATTGGGGACATGTTTCCAAACCAGGAGGTCTGTTATGGGTACTTAGTAAAGTTTGATAATGGACTGATTTACATGAATTAAAAAAATAGGAATGTCTCCAGAAGTTCAGCTTAAGTTGAGTTCATAGGTATGGCATCACGTGGAACTAAAATAACTTGGCTTGTGGGACTGTTCAGGGAACTTGTTGTGTATGTATAACTTCCAGTAGATTTGATGTTTGACAGTAAAGCTGCAATTCAATTTGCAGCCAATCCACCATCCCATGAATAAACCAAACACATAACATTGATTGTCACTTTGTAAGGGAAAGAATTTCGCAGTGACTGATGAGGATAGATCATATTTCAATAGTGATTCGGTTAGTTGATTTACTTACCAAGAGCTTAGGAAAGTCTCAACATGATTTCTTGTTATCTAGGCTTGGAGTTATGAATATATTTGAACCATCAGCTGGAGGGGCCCCATACCTTGGTTGGTTGGTAGCTCAACTTAGGTTATCAGAATTAAGTTAGTTAGTTAGTTAAACTAAGTAGGAAGTTAGTCGGCTAGTGTAGCCTATAAATACAACCATTGTGTATAGATTGTAACAGATCTTTTGAGTGAGTGGAATCAGTTTCATTTCCTTCTCAACATTGCTTTTCTCTCTAAGCAACTGCTCTTTCTTCCTAGAAGCTTCAATGAGTTCATCCATGGCTCATAACAAGGGGTCAAGTATGGGTGCGGAGAAGATGGTAAAAGGGCCAAAGGGGGTGTTTATGTAAGAATAGATTTTATTTTCCTTTTCTTTTGTCACCCCCCAAATGCCAAATGTCTTCTTTTTATTTGTCAAATAGCCACGTCATCAGCAAGTGACTTTCACACACTTAGATATTATTAGTAGTTGTCAGTCTGTGTTCAATAGACACACTTTGAAGATAGTTTAGGTGTTCAATGGGAACAAACCTCTGTTTAGGTGTCAAACTAGAATTTGGTGTCAAGTTTAGGTGTCTGACTAGAAAGTCATTCAAAACTTGATCGAAAAACCAGGAATCTACTTGAAGTGCTTCCCCATCTTGCTTGACTCAAGTTTAAACTTTCTTACTTTACTTATGGATAAAATAGAATCTATCTTATCCTGCCTCATATGAATAGAGGAGAGGGATGAAGATGAAGACGAGATTGTTGACGTTAGTAGACTAATCTATTCATTGGTAGGGCATTTCTTCCTGTGACCGCCTTTTCTACCAAAAAGCTAACCCAACAAAATCCGGGTTTTTTCTAGACTAGACCTTCTGGTTATGTGTTCTGATTAAAAGAGAAAAAAAGAGTTTGTGTACATATATAGTTATATAATATCATACTGTAGTAGAAGAAATATATGTATATAATATTTTATAGTACTAAAGAAACTTTTGTTTTGTATATTAATAATTTAATAAGAATATTTAAAAGAAACTAACTCACGTTTTGGGTGGTGCAGAGCATAACACAACAAAAGGCACATGAGATAGAATGAACCAAGAAGTATAGAAGTTGATGGAAAACTTGCAAAGAAAGAAAAAGAAAATAACCCAAAAGGAAATTATTGTATTTATGCATCGGACGTCCGAGAAAGTTAATGTTTTTTACGGTGGGTCCAGTATATAACCCCTGTTATTCGCATTTACCATTTCATTAATCTCCTTGTACTAAAAGTACTTCTCTCTGTCTGCTATTCTCACAAAAAAGAATGAAGCTTTTGCTTCAGATCAAAGTCTTGAAGGCTTCAGCTTAAACATCAGACCCACAAGTTTCTTCTATATTCAATCTCTTGGCAGTCCTCTCCAATGTCTCTCTAATCTTTACTTAATATATATATATATACCAAGAGGCCGGAAGCGGAACCCCCTAAATAAGAGGGAAGAAATAAAGGGAAGTAAGAACAGGAAGTGGGTGCAGATTTAATTAATTAATCAAGTTAGTAATTATGTGGCAGTGCCAACCATAATTAATATGTAATGCAAAAATTAAATATGCAATGCAGTAAAGTAAATCAGGCGGTAAAACCGACCATATGCATGAAATATAAATATCAGAGACAAAAATTTAATATAAGAGGATTATATTAAACTTGAAAATATTACAATGCTAGAGGGATAGAACTCTAACCAATTCTAGAGAGAGGGAGGAGTATTGTGAATGATGTAGTAGAAGTGGTGTGTGTTTTTACAAGTGATAGTGGGGGGTATTTATAGAAAAAAATACATGAAATATAATGCTTGTTGATGTCATGGATGATGTCAACTCTTGCTAATGCTTGTTGATGTCATGGATGATGTCAACTTTATCTTGCTAATGCTTGTTGATGTCATGGATGATGTCAGCTTTAGTTGATGTCATGATTTGTCATGCTGATGTAATAATTGTGTGCATCAAAATGATGACACCTTGATGTCATGCTTGTGCATTTTGATTATTCTTCTGCTAAATCATAATCAGGGTCTTCTTCTTCGTCTTCTTCTTCTTCTTCTTCTGAAGATGGTTGAGACTTCTGGCTGGAGGATCCAGCTTTAAGTTGTTGGAGGATTAATTCCATTTGTTCAATAAAGTCTCCTTTATTGCTGGAGCTGGCTAACTGTGCAGCTGCTATTGATTTTTGTTGAAAAAATGAGTATTGGGCAGCATCTGTTGGAGACAAATACTTTGGATTCTCTAGGAACCATTTTTCTAAAGCCGGAACATAGGCTTCGGAAGGATTCCAGTTCTTGTACCATTTGGTGTGACCTTGTAGGGCTAACCATGGTAGTCCTTTGTGTCCATCTGGCTTATGAAAAGAAAATTTTTGGGAATAGATCCACGGAAGGTGAAATCTATGGGAAAATTGAAGTAGTGCATGTATCTGTTGTTGACTATAGAACCTAGTACTGAAATATTCATATCCATTTTTAACTAAAGGGGGAAAAATTTCAATTTTGTGTCCATATACAGGCCACCATTGATGTATGAACCACTGAGGAAATTCAGAGACTAATTGTTTACCCCAAAGGATAAACCAAGAGTGTTTTCCTAGGTGATTTTGAAAAGTGAAGGCATTCATCCAGGCAGCCTTGTAGTCGTAATAATTAAAATATTGAGGTCGAAAAAGTTGGGAAATTTTTTTATATTTGGTTGGAAGTGTGCCCCATTCTTTTGGCGAGATTATTTTATTAATCCACACCGTTGTATGGGTAACATATCCCTGGGTTTGCTTATCCTTATAGGGTTTGAATAAGCAAGATTTGGTATCCGCAAGGATAAATTCATAAAATTTCTGAGTATGGTCAGGAGTTTGTTGTATGAAATTGGCTGATGGGCTGAGCATCTGACTAGCTACTTCTTGAGGGTTTGGATGCCAAAATTCTGGCTCAATTTGGGTAAGAGGATAGACATTGTCATTTTTAAAGTAGGTTGGTTCCTCAGGGGAGGAACTTTTGAATGAAGAAATTGGTTGTGGCACTGGTGAAGAAAGTGCCTGTTTGGGTGCTGAATACACCGTGCTTGTGCTCTGTGTGTTGGGGCTTTTGGCCACCACTGGTGTCTGTGCGGTGCTTTTAGCAGCCACAGAGGAAGAAGAAGATGCGTGGCCTGAGGCCGCCACAGAGGAACATAAATTTTTAAATACAATAAATTGTTTTCTTATTTTAGGATCCCTTATGGTTGCTTTAATTCCCATAAGCTTACACCAATTTAAGAATTCTGTATCTGACCAGGAGTCAGATGATGTTTGTGCAAGTTGATTTTCTTCTTCTTCAACTAAATCTGCCCATTTTTTCGGGCTTTCAATTGAAATTGGTTCTGCCTTTTCCAGGAGATATGATGGGCATATTCCCTTCATAGCATAGTCTGCTGGAGTTTGATATCTTGGCTGATTTGGGTCAACCACATCCTTTGAAAGTTGCTTGGAGGCAACTGAAATTGTTTGCTGGTGAGACACAGCTTTATCTTGTTTGTTTTCCTCCGGAGGATGAAGTGCTGGGAGTTCTTCTTTCTTTTTTCTGGGCATGTTATCTTCCCTGCAAGAATTCTCGAGTGAGAAAATCTGGAATAGAGTTTGAGCTCCCTTTGATATATTCTATATCAAAATCAAAAATAGATAAAATAGCTTGCCATCTGGCAAATATATGTTTTGATGCAAGGTTTTGTACATCTTTTTGTAAAACAGATTTTGCAGCTTTGCAATCAATTCTCAAAAGGAATTTTTGGTTTAGTAAATCAGCTTGAAATTTAGAAATGCATAAAACAATTGCTAAAATTTCCTTTTTAATTGTAGGATAATTTTGTTGAGCATTATTCCAATGTTTTGATGCAAATGCAATGATATGTTCTTTGCCATCTTTCTTTTGTCTTAATATGCCACCATAACCAATGTCTGATGCATCTGTTTCAACAATTTTGAATGCAGAAGGATCAGGGAGAGATAAACAAGGAAGATGTTTAACTTTTAATTTTATTTGCTGGACAACGTTGGTATGAACATTAGTCCATGGAGGAGGAGGCTTTTTCAGTCTATTGTGGAGAGGTTTTAGCAGATTGCTAATACTTGGAATAAAATCGGATACATAATTAACACAACCTAAAAATCTTTAAAGTTGGGTTTTATCTAAGATCTGATCAGGGAATTTATCAGCAAACTGAATTGATCTCTGGATGGGGACAATAGTTCCTTGTTGGATATTGTGACCCAAAAATCGTATATTAATTTGAAAAAGACTATACTTAGTTTTTGAAAGAACTAAGCCATTTTCTTTAATGGTATTAAAGAATATTCTCAAATGTTTAAAATGTTGATCGATGCTAGTAGAAAATACTAAGACATCATCGATGTAAACGATAATAAATTTTGAAAAAGGATTAAAAACGTCATTCATAATTCTTTGAAATTCTGAAGGAGCATTTTTTAATCCAAATGGCATTACATTCCATTCGTATTGCCCAAATGGAACAGTAAAAGCAGTTTTATATCGATCTCTTGGATCAACTTGAATTTGCCAAAAACCTGATTTTAAATCAAATTTTGAAAAAATAGTAGCAGCATAAAGCCGCTGAAGTAAATCTCTTTTGTTTGGAATAGGATATCTAATCCAACGAAGAGCTGTATTCAGAGGTTTGTAATTAATTACTAAACGAGGGACACCTCGTTCGAGATCATCCAACCCTTCAGCTTTAGTTGATTTCCTGGTGTTAGTAGGTGACACCCAGCCAGCCGCTTTGCTAGGTGATCTGATCCAGGCTTCATTCTTCCCTCTGCTTGCCTCAGTATTCTTCTTGGTCTGATCAGTTCCTGGGTTCACTGCAATTACTTGGGACGTTTCCGCCACTTGCACATTCTGCTGCTCATCCTCTTTTTGTATGGTTTTCTTAGGTTCAGCTTTTGGCACTTTCTTTCTTCTACATTCTGCTTCCTCATGGCCATACTTGTGACAGTATCCACATAAAGAAGGTTTCCAGTCATATACAACTCTCTGTTCATTAATTCCCCCTTTCTCATTTCTGAACATGATTGTGTCTGGTAGCTGTACACCAACTTGCACTTCAACCAGCAGCTTTGCAAATTTTAATCCCATCTTCTTCTCTGTGCTCTGGTCCACCATAAGTGGTTTACCCACTAAACTCCCAATTTTACTAAGTCCCTTCTTGCTCCAATACTTGAAATCCAGATCTGGAAGTTTAATCCAGATAGGAACGGACTTGAGTTCTTCTCTGGTAAATTCCATTTCTGGAGACCAAGCTTTAACAATAAAGGGCTTATTATCAAAGTGATAAATGCCTCCCTGTATAGCTTCATTCTTCCCTATCTCAGAATCAAATCGTACTAGAACAATCCCATTCTTCAACATTGAAATTTTATTGATCCCATGTTTATTCCATAGTCGCTGAATGTACCCGTTTAATATTGCAAATGGGAGATGAGTTCCTAACACATAGCACACCACTGCATTCTTCCAATATTCAATTTCTGAACTAATATCCTCTAATTTAATGTCTACAATTTGATGCTCACCTTGTTTTACGGAGCTCAGAAATGCTGCAAGTAGTCAGGAGTACAATTGAATTGAATACGAAGTACAATTGAATTGAATCCAAGCAAAGCACTTATCGACTTTTATACTACGGGAACTAAGTTTGTTAACCACGCTTATAACTACTCCCTCCGTTCCAAAATGGATGGCACTGACTTATTGAAGTCAAAGCAATCTAAAATCATAATCTCATTTTGAGTATATGAACCTTGCATTTGACATATAAAATTTCTTGCCTTTATTATTATGCTTCCAAATTTTTCAAAGTCTGGCTAGTACAATGAACATTCGCCATAGTGAGAACAAACATTAGAAAAATTTAACCCTTCACTTTCAAACTCAACGCATGAGATAAGGAATGAAAGAAAGGAAATTTTCACTAAATGCCACAATAGCCCCTCGTAGATAAGTACAAACGTCTCCGTACCGATCAGCGAGGCTTTATTCGACACTGTTCATGACTTATCAGGATACTAGATCTGGGCTCTGATACCAATTGTCACGACCCAAAATCCTGGATAGTCATGAGGACACCCCAACTAGCTCCATCAGGCGAGTCCACTCGCTATATTAACAATTAATCTCGATAATATTAAAGAAACAATGTAATAAAATTCAAGCTACGATTTTTATTACTGAAATACACGGAATATCCCACAACGCAAATGAAAGGTCTAGTCCTCTACCATAAGCCATGAACATCTATAAGATAAATACTGAATAAAATATCCCGAATGTCTGAAATAATAAATGACAGAATTGAAATAATGGAAAGGTGCGCCACCACAGAATGAGGATGGTTGGCTCACCACTGATTAATAGGAAAATCTTCAACTCTAGCCACGGGGCTCGCTGGTGCTCGGGACCGTATCTGCCCAAACAAATAATAAGAAAACAACCTAAGTCAACATGACTTAGTAGGTGGGTAGGCTAGTTCCTATGAAAGACATGAAACTAGTCTAAGCAATAAATTAACAGAATAGAGGAGGGAGAAAAAGAAAAATGTTATAATTCGCTATTCAAATAGTTCATCAAATCACACCCATTCAACATCAATAAATCTCATTCAAGAACCAACAATTAAACTCAATTCATAAACCAGCAGAATATGTGGGCTAACTCCGAAAAGATTTGATAGTGGACCAACTCCGAGGCTATCCAATGTACCAACTCTAAAACAGATAGTGGACCAACTCCGAGGCTATCAAATGGACCAACTCCGAAAAATTATCAATTGGACCAACTCTGACATAGCAAATTAATCATAAATTTCCAGTTCAAGCTTGTATATAACTTGCAATACTTTAAGCAACAACCAGGAGGAAAAAAAACCCAGGAAAACAACATATATTCCAAGTAAAGATTTAAACACAACGAAGGTGTAAAACTGCCACATACAAGGAACGTATGAACAATATTCTGCGTGGACAAATACCACCAAAGAAAGGGATAGAACCACTTACCTCTGTCTGAAGAAGCAAACCACTACTCATCAATTATTTTTTTTGGTCGAATCTCCACCAAACGATCTTGCTCTAAGTAAAAAGAACAGAATACATAATTAACTTAGGCTATTGGCTCAAGTACTTAGGCCGAAACACCATTCTATTTATATACATAAGCTAGAGAATTAAACAAGTTACAAATTTAATACATATGCAGACCGAATATGTAAAAAAATTTATCCACAGTTAATACTATTAAAATAATACTTTATATTCTCAGTACAAAATAATTTGCTACTCAAAGCAGTAGGCGCCGTTCAAAATCTGTCTTGAAAAAGTAGCCATTATATCACACAATATGGCCGTAAGATAAACTCAACTTTGTGAAGAAGAAGGCAGATACAACCCCAAGACTAAGTTTCACCCAATTCACCTAAAAATATTGACAGATTCCATAACTTTTGACTCCAACTCATAAATGTAGGGTAATCATATATTTAGCCTTGCAACACCTCGCTCAAGATTACATTTATCACTATTCAAGGATTGTCTTAATACTAACAAAACTATTCGTGAAAGAAATAAGAAAATATAAGCAGTAGTTAGTTTCTACTAAACATTACGAATAAAAAGGTGCGAGTTATATTATGATGTTTCCCCTTTTTCAAACTATTCCGATTTAGATGGCAGAAAATCAGTACAATCTTCTATTGACAAGTTCTATACCAAAATGGTAAAATCAATACCTGTCAAGAACCTTCACGGAGAGCTCTTAGCACCACCATAGCTAGTGTGAAACACTAGTAAATTTCTTATAAACTTTTGAAGTCACTTTTGCAAAAAGCTTCAGCCGAAAGTTACTTTCTTCCAACTAGTTTCTAATCCAAGACCTAATGTAAATGCAGTTAAGAAGCACGAATAACCCTACTTCTCAACTATTAGTATTATTTTATTTATTTTTCACTTAAATACCAACTAACAAGGGTAATGTCTAATTAGTCCAAAACTTACTCCTAATTATATCTCTAATCTTTTTTCCAACTCATAATTTATATAAATAATTTTTCTATAATAACAATTAAAATAAATATATCAAAACTAAAATAATCAAGAAAAATAATACTTATAAAATATCAGGTCATTACAATTGGCTTGAAGGAAGGGTTCTGGTCCAGCACTTCTGGATGGGTATTCAAGGCAGTAGCACTAGCAAGTCTTGTTGGTGTCTTGGCTTTCCTATTCTTAGTATTTCAAGTCTTGTTCAGAGTTAAGACATTAAGTGCATTTGCACAGGATAATCTTACTGTATTTGATTTTCGAAGAGTATACTGCGATTTGACTGAGTTGTATGTCCAAGTGATTTAAGGCTAAACACTGGATCCCGAGTATATGTGGCTGAAGATGTCAAGGTTAAGACATCTATTTAGAAAATGGTCTGCGTACGTATGATGATAAGTCCTTGCTTGTTTCCTTCTTCTTTTTCCTTATTTTTTGCAACAGTGGATCATGTCCATACTCTGATATTCTGGTTTTGTGATTGCTGCTGAGGAAAATTGTTTTGTTGTCTGAAAATATTTTTTTAGCTAATCAGACTAACATTAAGTGCATTTGCAGGGTTGGAAGGCAAGTGGTGAATGTACACTCACAGAAGCACATTGATTTCTCACAAAAACATTTGGAGGATGTTTGAAGTTTGGATTTTGCTCTCATGTTTAGATTTTCGACAAGACAATTTGTTTTTGAACTGGAGGACCTGTTATTTAAGTGATATAAGTGAGTCTAGAATATTATTCCCTCGCTTCAATCCTTTTCTTATATAGACCTTGAAGTTTGTTTGCTTTACTCTGTTATCCCATAGTTATGCCTTAGGAGTGTTTTATCAACTGTTGAATCTGGAATTTGGATTGATTTCTGGTGAACATTTGACGTTTGACATGACAAATGCAGTCTAGTACTCCTACTGTATGATCTGCGCATCCTTGTTCACAGAAATCTTTTCCTTCTTCATGTGTTACATTCACCCATCCGAACATAGTGAGTGTATGCTTCTTTGCCTCTTTGGACAAATAGATGATGATGTCTGCGCGCATCATGAAAGCAGATAATAGTTTACATGAAATTCAAGCAAGAACAAAAGCAATACTATTGTTATCACTCTGTTGTTTGTAACTTTTTACATGAAATAATCTTCTGCAGTTGAAAAAGGTCTACAAATAGAACTTGTAAATACTCAGATCCATAGAAGTCTATCCTTATAGAATGTAATGGCACAACGGAAATGTAGGCTTTTCCTTAGCTACTTGGTCATCCATAGAAGTGAATTTAACATTCGCAGAATTTTTGGATCATTTTGTGGCTTCCAGACTTCAACATACTTGTGGTAAGGTATATTTGTGTTATTGTCGGAACGTGTTCCCTGAGCTAATTTTGGGATGTAGTTGATTTATCGCTATTCCTCTCAACATCTTCAAAGTGGAAGAAGCATTCAAACAGACATGAAGAAGTTGGATTCCTAACTCATAAAGAGTATAATAAACACTTTATAAAATAATCACTATTTTATTCTCAAGGTGCGTAAGCATGGTGTAGTGTATTAAAAAGTAGGTATCTGACTGAAATGGACAATGAACCTTAGCCACAGCCTAATCAACAATGAACAAATTCTAGTCAATGAATAGTGCCAGTCGCTATATTCGGTTCAATACATGTTAGCCACGATTAATTAATATGTATATAAACTACCACAAGTTGTGGTAGAGTGGTAGATATATGTTTGTTTTAAATCAGAGGTTTCGAGCTCAAGCCATGCAAATGAAGTTGCGCCTTTAACAGGGAGCATTTAACTTTATAGTAGCACTTTATGGACATATTCGAATTAGTCGGGCACCAAAAGCATTTACACGGAATGGGAATAGAAAAACTAATTTGTATATCTAAGCTTATTTTTGATAATTAAGCTAACAATGACAAAAATTTTTTAAGGAAAAAAAAAAGTGGGGTGGGTTGACGCGGGGCGTGTTTTATACATAAAAAAGTGCTCTCCGAGGAGGTGTGGGGCGGGTTAACCAGCTCGCGGATTCAGGTGCAACCCGCCCCGCTGCCATTCCTAAGTGTAAGAAACACTAGAGCAACTATGGGTCTCTTTGTAATGAAGGAACTCGAAAAGAACCTTAAAGAACGAATACCCTCCAACTATTATGGAGCCAAACAGGTCTCCAGAGCTGGAGGAGAACTCATCAAAGAGAAGAAGGCTGAAGTTGGAAGGTCTATGTGAGGGATGGACTTCTTCCCAAAAGAGAACGTTGCCAGCTTCCAAAGGGACATAATAATGGTTACTGGCAAGTAATAGTCGAAAGAGGGGACCCCCGAGCCACAGACAAACATAGAGTTTAAGATCTCTATGACCAAATGCCGGTGAGAAGTTTAACCCTGGCGTTGGCTAAGTTATGGAATAAGGCAGTGGACTATGGACCATTCTTCGTCAATTAGGCCGCTATGCTTTTAGAAGCAACTTGGATAAGAAGCCACATGTGTGTGGGAAAAAATACGCCACCTACTATTACGAGGATACGAGTCCAGCTAGCGAAACTAGACTTATCCTACAAGTCACCAGATGCAAAGAATACACACCCGTTTTACTAGTTATGACCGCTCAGGCGGTACAGGCATAGGAAAAAAGGCATACATCCTGCCGCCTTAGGGTTACAGTCTCCTAATTACAGTTTAGTATATACCACTGCCTTGAGTTATAGGCCCAAAGCCTTATTAGTTTTTTGTATTTTACCTTAATTAGCACAGGGTATCCACTACTATAAATATCCCTCTTTATATTGTATTGTAGAACAAGGTGATTCACCACGGAATCCGGCTATTCTCAAGGAGTAAGATTACTTTACTTTTCTTGTTCATTATTGTCTCTCTTTAATTTATTTACTTTTCCATCATATTTACTATATTGTTTGTGACCTCAATCTTAACTAATTATTTAACCTAGGCGACCGATTTTAAGCATAAATAGTTTGGCGCCTACCATGGGATCCAGGCAATTGTAGGTATTCTACAAAGGAAAAGGTGCAACCATGTCTGATGATAGTAGCAACGTTTCGAAGAACACTACAGATGCAATAGATGAATCCGTGAAGGATCCCAGTGATCCCAGCGTGCAGCCTAAGGATCCTGTTGAGCAACCAAAAGGACCTTCCCAGGAGCCAACTCACGTTGCCAGCAATAGAGAAGACGGTCGATCACTGGAAGGTAATCCCGAGTTCAGAAGCTTCCTTGTTAATCTTCTTAAAACTATGTTAGAAAAATAGCAGCACGATTCGAGCAATATAGTCGAAGTAATATCATTGAAGCTAGGATCAATATTTTCTGGATCGTCTCAAAGGCCAGCGTCCCTGCGAGGACCAACGCCCACAAACAATTCACCAGTATCTGTTCCTAGCCACAGGCTCAACATGGATGCCACTCCCGGAGGGTCATCAGCAATCAACAATCAAGACCTTAAGGGAGCGCCCATCATCCAGGACCTCATAAAAGAGATGAACACCATCCACGACTGAATTGGTAATGTGTCGGGTGCTCCACCCCAAGTTACCACGATAGATGAATAGAAATTCTACAAGCATGCTTACGATGCAAGGCTGACCGGTCTGCATACCAAAGCACTGCCACCTGCCGGATAACTTGAAGTATGAAGAAACAACAGATCCGAATGAGCATATTGCTGCGTACTACACGGCTGTAAAAAGTAACGATATTACTGAAGAAAAGATTCAGTCTCATCTAGTGAAGAAGTTTGGCTCAACTCTGACTACCAATGGTCTCCATCGAATTATTCACTCAGATCTAGGACCTATTCAGTAAAGCACATTCAGGGGCTCGCAAGCAGGAGAAGCGCATGGAGGACATCTTTGAGATCCGCCAGCGTGACGATGAATGCTGAATGATTACCACGACATGTTTAAACGGGAATGTATGGAGCTTCCTCCGGTCCTTGATAATATTGTTGTGGTAGCCTTTGGCAAAAGTCTGAACTCGAAGGGGTCGCTAGCCACTAGGGAATTGCAGTGGAGTTTGACTAAACATCCTGTGACAACATGGAATGCCCTACATCAGAGGTATACCGTGAAGCTTCACTTAGAGCTAGGAGAATCATCCACCTCCGAGGAAGTTCACCCTACTGTCCAAGATGCCATCTGCCAAGGACAGGAAACAGGGATACATGGAGGAAGCTTGGGCCGGAGACAAAGGGAAGCGAAGCAAAAGAGATCACAGAGATGATTTCCCAAAGCGAGAAGATAGTGGGAAGTCCCCAGCACCATCAACCAAGGGGTCACTCAGCGTAGATTTGGTGCCTAACAGGTTTGAAGAGTTGGGATTGCGCGTCAACACCGCAAAGTTTGTAAGGGAACACATGAAGGATGCCCAAGTACGCTGGGCTAGCAATTTGAGGGCCAAACCGGGCAGAAGGAACAAGAATCTTTATTGTGATTTCCATAGGGATCACAGATACAAGACGACCGATGCAGAGCACTAAACCTGGAAGTCATGGGTTTGCTGAATAAGGATTATCTCAAGGATTTGCCCACCGATAGAGGAAAGAAGACTTACGCCAAAAGCGGAAATCAAGATGGACCACCAGAGCTACCAGATCCAAAGAGATCCATCAATGTCATAGTCGGCGGTCCGACATTGCTCAAAGAGTCAAACAACATCGGGGTTGCGCCCGATGAGGGCCACTTCCTGGACAAGATGATCCTATTTAGTAATGAGGATAGCACCAGCTGCAATACTCCTCACCACGATGCTTTGGTCACAACGCTCAGGATAGAGGATACGGACGTCAAGCGTGTCTTGGTCGACGTTGGTAGTGCTGTCAACCTCATCAAGTGGGACACGCTGAAGGCGATGGGAGTCGAAGGCAAGATGGCCCCAAGTGTCTACACACTGGTTGGCTTCAACAACTATTGTGAAAAGGCTGTTGGAGAAATTAACCTTACTATTCACATCCCAGGGGCAGATTATGTTTCATCTTTTCAGGTAATCAAGGGTGGTGTCCCTTATAATATGATCGTTGGACGGCCGTGGATCCATCAAGTCAAAGCAATACCATCTTCTTGGCATCAAAAGCTTAAATACCCTACCAAGTGGGGGATAAATGAAGTCAACGGGGACGAGGAAGCAGCAAGAGAGTGCTACACAGCGGCCATCTTAGGAGCAGTTGTCCCCGAAGAGGTACCCGAAGTAAAAATTTCTAAAGGCACCAAAGACTTCGAAACCTCAATCAACCAAGACTACGATTCTGATTGTATGGTTGATCGACGTATTTCGGGGTGAGAAAGAGTAGGGATATTTAGAAGTACTTTATTTTTCAGAATTTACTTTATTCAACTCCTTAGTTTTGTTCTTAAATTACAGCATTTTCATGCTCTTATGTCATGTTACAGGTTTTCACCCAAAAAATTCCAAGCTTCGCTTCTTTATTAATAATAAACTACTATTCATATAGTCAGTTTGTTCTACAAATTAAGATCCATCTACAATCCAAATATTCATAGCCCAGACCAATTACAAGTTGAAGTAATACACCCATTTTTGTGACAAAAGTAGGGTACACTACTCGCTTAGAGCTAGATCATGTCTAGCTCAGCCACCAGGCATTATTCATAAGTTGAACTCCTTAATTCAACAACTACACCTACATACCGATGGGGACGCCTGTTCTCATAGTGCCAGAAAGTCTTAAATACTCGAGTAACTAAGCAGAGACATTTGAAGTCGAATGCAAAAGTGCCTGTTATCACACGGGCTAAAGTCATCCCATTGTGGGCGCAAACAGCCATCTTCTACAGATGCAACCTAAGCCGCCAATGATTGGTGCATAATGGATGTAATTGCCCAAGCAGGCTCATTGATAAACGTTCTCAACGTTAGAACATTCAGGACGATCGAAAGCCATCTAATCTTTAGGTGCATACGCCCACAAAGGTACAATTTAGCATTACTTATTGTTTACGTCGGAAATTAAAAAGCATCACAAACAAGCAAATAAGTAAGTCAAGTCAAAACGCCTCAAAACGGGCCCAAAATTATACCATCACGCCCGAAAAACATGGGCAAGTGTTCAAAAGAAAGATGCAAAAAAAATGTATGCATTAGGTGGGATTTCTATTCCTCTTTAGGGGACTTCCTTCAGTGGCAACACTCCGTGAAGGTCCTGCTTCACCTGCTGTAGGTTCCCCTCCAGTGTTTCATCTCCTCTCTCTCCACTATCCTCCTCAGAACCTTCCTCAAGGTCAGATCCCAGCTGAGCATCTGGCTGAGCAATAAGCTCAGTGTATGAGGAAATCTCGGTAGTTAGGTCCAAGTTAGGGTCGTCACAAACCCGGAGGAAAGTGGCAAGGGCAGCTGCAATGTTAGCGCGATCCACTTCAGCCACGCAACGAGTGTTCAAGGCATTCACCTGTTCATCACGGGTCCTTTCCAACGACGCAACTTTGCTCTTCAGCCTATCATTCTTATCTTAAAGAAAAGCGGAAAGACTCTGGGTATCTGAGACACTTTTCTCGGCAACGTTCATTCTCTCTTCCATACTAGACAATTTTCGTTGCAATTCCTCCACAATCGCTTCCAGGCGATTCACATTGCTCCGATGTAGTTGCTCTGAGAGTTGGGCGTCCGTGAGGGAAGATTTGAGAGTCTCCACAGTCTGCTTGTGCTTACGAACCTCATTGCTTTGTCCAGGTTCATGCTCTTTAAAGCCTCCATTCGATAGGTTTCACGAGTAGTATGGAGTTCCCCTTTCAGCTCTTCAACCTTCTACGAACGGTTGTAAGCTGGAAACTTGCCTGCGTAAGGCTTTTATCTCTTCAGGAAGACTTCCTTCTGGGCCCCCTCGGTGAAGTATCTCATGATACACCATCAACGCCAGGACGATTGGCGGAATGAACATTCAGCAAGAGAAGACAAAGTTGTAGTTCACGAAACGAGGAAAGAAGGACTTACCCGAAGAGAGCATCCCGCAGCTACCTCAAGCAACTCACGAGAATTATAACCTGAAAGGTGACCCTGTTCAGCAGGACCGTTGAACTCGGCGGTATGATATGTCACAACCCTTGGAATCCTGAACAGGTTAACTCCCACAGTGATAGGGATAACAACCTCACAAGCTCTACTCACGGGTTCAGCCACAGCATCCATGGTCACTTTCTTACCTGGATGGCATTGGAAAGAGTCAGTGGCCTCAGGGATAGGAGTCGACACAACGGCTTCTAAGCATGAACGAGAAATGTCAGCATATGGAGTACATGGGAAAAGAATAATTACACGACAAGGAGCGGAATTCTAACCTGGCAGTTGAGGCTCAGAGGATGCAGGTGGCCCTGCCACTCTATCTTCCACGTCGGCTTCTTCTTCAGCCATGGGGGTCTCTTCTATCAAGTTCCTACGCTTTCCCGTAGACGGACTGGATTTAGTAGCAGCAATCGGAGTGGTCTCAACAGCTTCAGGCACGGGCACTTGGGGGACTTCACCCTCACCGTCAGAAATCACCAGAGTTTTACTGGCAGTCACCACGCTAGTAGACCTGGAGGGGGAACTGCTCCCTCTTTCCAAGATTCTCCCACCAGAGGCCTGCACGTCAGGTAGAGGAGCAATGTAGGGGGCGGCAATCTTGATCTCTTTCAGTGGGGGCATTCCGCGGCGAGAAAATCCTGAGGCAAAAAGGGAGTTAATAAAGACATTAGAAGATTCAAGATGAAAATCTGCTAGCACTAGATTACCATGGTCTTTTGCCCGCCAGTCGTTCGTAGTAGCCAGGGCAGTAAAGGTCAAAGTCTCAGGGTGGTTCCTTGCAAAGATCATCGTGACCCACGTCGTCAGCGCATCGTGGCTTAGCGAAATAGCAGTCACATTCACTAAGAAAAACGGAAATCAGTTCCAAGAAGTAGATAGCATCAAGGCATACGGAAGAGTTCACAAGAACTTACACTTTCTGTTGAAGACCTCTGGGAAAGGAAGAGAGGAAACTATGTTGGCCGTTTGAAGAGCAACGTATCTATAGACCCGGCCACAGTCTTTGGAATCTTCGTTGTTGGGAACTATACCTTTCTTCCCCCGTTTTATAAACATCAGCATACCAACTTTCTGAAAAAGGGGAGAATAGAAACTCAGAAGATGTCCGAAGGTGAATGCAACATAAGCATAATTAGCCAGGTGATCCAACACGGCCACTAGACGCCAAGCATAAGGGCTAATTTACCCTAAGCAGATGTTATATCGGGGCATATGTCCTCAACAATCGCGTGAACACGCTTATTGAGGTGTAGAGTGAAAGGGTATGTATAGACCATCGAATAAACAACCCGATGAGAAGAAATTCTTTCCTCAGCTTCAGAGACAATGACGTCAACAAATTCTGACCACTTGCACTCGTACCTGATGCGCATCTGATCATTCCTCACAACTGTGGAAGGGTAATATTCTATGGAAAGATTGTTATTCTCATCTTCTTGTTTAGGAGTCTGGCCTACATGCGGCCATCGCCTTTGAAACTAATGGAGGAAGGGAGATAATCTTAGGATCTAAATTTGGAAGGAAGGAAGTTTGGTCCTTGTGTCATGATAAAGATAAAGGAATGTTTGTTTTTCAGAAGGGATTTCTGAAAAAATTTTGGAGACGGATGAGTAAAATCCCTATGTTTACGGCGTATATATAAACGCCTGTGGGGATTACTTGAATGAGAAGTTGAATGATCACGGTCACATGGGATCATAATTATGATTACTACAGTTAACATGATGTGTATCCCCATAATTACGGGATATGAATAGAGCGGCAGCAGCATTGGGAAGTATGCGGAAAACCTCTTCAATCGCAGAGGGTCATGTCATTGTACTAAGGGATTTGCATTTAATGCAACACATGCGAAGAGGCAGGGGACGAGTATCGGTGCAGTCACACCTTCCTAACTGCTTGCGTCAGCACTCAGCAAGTGGCGGGACTGACTGCTTGAAAAAAAATATGCCGCCTACTATTACGGGGATACGAGTCTAGCTAGCGAGACTAGACTTATCCTACAAGTCACCAGGCGCAAACGATACATGCCCGTTTTACGAATTACAACCGTTCAGGCGGTACGGGCGTAGGACAAAGGGCATACATCCTGGCACCTTAGGGTTACAGTCTCCTAGTTAGGATTTAGTATATTCCTTGAGTTATAGGCTCATAGCCTTATTAGTATTTGTATTTAACTTACTTAGGAATGGGTAACCGCTACTATAAATACCCCTTCTTACATTGTATTGTAGAATAAGGCGATTCACCGCAGAATCCGGCTATTCTCAAGGAATAAGACTACTTTATTTTTTCTTGTTCATTATTTTCTCTATTTAATTTATTTACTTTTCCATCGTATTTACTGTATTGCTTGTGACCTCATTCTTAATTAATTATTTAACTTAGGCGCCCGATTTTAGGCGAAAACAACATGATCGCAGCCAAGACCAGATGCTCCAGCTCTTCATTACATGAACAATAAAGCAGCAACCGCTGCGTTAGTTAAAGATTACACCGTAATTGACGCACATTCTATAGCAAAATCGACTCGGAATACACCATTAATGTGCCGACCAGATCTCATGGAGTAGATGACCTTTTCTTTTCTGATTTTAACAGAGGAAAAGGGCAAAAAAAGGCCATCTATGTCCACATTCTCAGTTTTCTTCACACAGGATCCTATCTCGGAGATAGTGATATTTTGAAAGAACTGAAAGACCATGATCAAAATAGTGAAGATGAAAGTTGGAGTAGCCATCTGAGAAAGAGAAGAAGAACAAGTCAAACTCTAGCAAAAGAGGTTTATTCCACAAGAATGGAACATTTAAAAAGTGAAGTGATGAAGAAAGTATTAACAAAGGAGCCCTTATATAGGAGGGAAAAAAAATGGGAAAGGATGTGAAACAGTCAAAAGGTAATTATGGCAGTGGATATGAAGGGATTCGGCGCAGTAATAGCAGCAGGAATGACACTTCTTGGGAAGATGCGGAAGACTAAAGAAACCAATCAGACACGAGCACGTGGGAGCACCATTGGGACAAAGTATCATATACCATCAAAGTAGCTTGAAAATTCAGAAAATACAGTCAGATTGCCATCGTCACGTCTTTTCACAGTTCTTTTCTCTTCCTGACTACTTACGGTAACTCTCAGAAAGTGGGGGGGACTGACTATGTGGGTAGAAATACGCCACCTACAAATTCGAGGGTACGAGACCAGCTGGAGAGGATTAGATTTTCCCTACAAGCTAATAGGTGCTAAGGATATATGCTCATTCCATAAGCCATGGCTGCTCATCAGGAACAGGCCTAGAGTCGAAAGGCGTGAACCTAGCAGCCTTACAAATATTAGTCTCCTAGTTAGGTTTTACCTCATGTAACCACCTTATGTAATGGGCCAAAGACCAATTAGAGTAGTATTTTACCATAATTAGGATTAGGATAAACCTAAGGATATACATACCTTTCTTCATCATTGTAATTCAACATCAAGATTCGACTAGAATTCTCTCTTATTCAATGAATAAAACTCCTACTTTCTTGTTTTTTATTCCATTGTTCTTCATTATTACATTATTGTCTGTCACCCAATATAAATTTGATTGGTTTACCTAGCGAGCAAGTTTTAGGCATAAATACATCGCACAAGGCCTTAGGAGAATTTCTAGAAATTCTATGCTATATGGATGTACTTCGTACAGCTATAGCACAAGGGTAAAAATTCTTCCTTTTGTATTGAAGGGTAGTTTTGTTATTTGACTGGGGAACATGATTTAAAAGCCTAGAAGTCATTTTTTAAAGTAGATATAGACCTACAAAGAACAAGAAGAAGGCTAGAGAAATGGAGAACAAAGATCTAACGATTATTTTCTTAACTCTTTCCATCCTTTCTTGTAATTTATAATTTATGGTTGTTTATGTCATGTATATTATGAACATGAACGGTTAATTTATCCTGTATAGGGTTTGATGCAATCATTATTGGATGATGTGCTAAGTTTTTGGTGATAATATTGAGCTTCACATTTATTATTCCTTCCTATTCAACTACACTTTGATTACATTCAATTGTAGAGCTCACAATTGAATGCCCCCTTTATTCTTATAAATCCATGAAAGAGTGTTATGAGTTAGGATTAGTTGAATAACGATAATTTAATACAAATAAGGAACTGTTTAATTAGAAAAAAAAAAGAGCGGGGTGAGTTCGAGAACAACAAACCCTTGTCGTGGTCACGATGAATAGTCCATTTATCATCTTGTATTAACTTAGAAAAATAACTCGAGATAGTTATAGTTTGTATTGGAGAAACTAGCGATAAACCAAGAGCTCACAATCATTACGGATAGTCAAGCGAGATTGAATGTGCAGTACTTGGTACATCACTCCGATAATCGGAGAAGTCCTGCCTAGGCCTTTTATTCCTGAAATGTATTCTAGCTATTTTATTACTTATTAGTTAATTGTTATTTATTTCTAGTTTTCACGTATAAATCACTATTAGTTATTCGTGAAATTGTTTAAACGGAAATATGGTGAAATTTGAATTACAAATTAACATTACTCTCGGTGAGATTCAACCCCAAACTTATTGAGTTATATTTACGACGACGCTTAATCCTTTTTAAAGTATAGTTGAGTATGATCAAGTAGCTTCTTGATTGCTAGTTATCCACCTCAAGTTCTTTTTTATTTTAGCAAAACACATAGGAATATTTTTTATTTTTTGGACGGCAATGAAATATGAACCCAAAACTGTGTGTCTGCATTAATATCATATATTAATGTGTGTAACTAACTTATTTAAAATTTAAATTGATAGATATAAAACATTTAATTGTTCAATTATATATCTCAAAAATACATGCGAAAAAAGTAACCATTTGTTCCACTTCATGCGTAACTGGAAAGAGGATCCATTTGTTAAAATGATCTCCTGATTAATAAAGATAGGTTGAATTTTGACCTACCAGCTTTTTCCAAGTCGTGCTTTTTTCCCTTACGGATAAATTATTTGGTATGATAACCAAGTTAGGCATCAATTGCTATTGACTATTTTTCCTTCCTTTTCCTTGGTTTCTGATAAAAGTTAAGTTATAATTTCATTGATGTAATTATTACCTCTCTTTCAACCATGGTTAGTACTAAAGTAAGTTTACCTTTTTTTAATGAGTCCAGTACCTTCTAGTAATATGTAATGGTAGTCAAAATAGCCGTAGAGAGTCTAAGGGACAGCAAACCATACACAGATTAACAAACATTATTTTTTCTAGAAACTCCTAAAACAGGTAGGAGGGTTACGATTATGAAAGAAAAACATATATATGTCTTTTAATTTATATTTCTTTGTGCAGGCTAATAATTCTTCACATTAACTCCGATGCAACTAAGGAAATAAATTAATAACTGACTGTAATGTTAAATCATATTAAAATGTATTAATATATGTAATAATATCCCGCAGAAGGTGTAAGTACCATTCATATAGGATAAGATGAGAAAACGTTGTTTGAAATGGTTTGACCACATTCTGTGTCGATTTGCAGATGTACCTGTACGTATGTAGATGTGAAACTATTGTGAGTGAAGGTAATAGGAGGGAACGAGATAGACCTAAACTTACATAGAAGGAAGGGTCTCGAATGGCCTACAATTTCTTAGAATCAAATGCAGATTTAACAACAAATAGGATAAAATGGAAGAAAAGATCCGTATTAGTATGATATCTACTAGCTGCATGATGATATGAATTGAACTTAATTGAAAAAATATGATAAATGGAGAGTGATAAAGCTGACTTCAATTTGTTTGAGATTGAGACATAATTGTTTCGTGCACTGTCAATGTATACTACTAGTCTGATTATACTTCTATCCGCAATTTAGAAGGAAAAAGCTTACACGCACCTAACTAGAAAGAGAAGAAGTAAGAACTTAGAATTTGCTTGAAAAATGGCTAGCGAAGAAACTTTAATGTTGACACGACTCGAAATCCGGCTAGGCCGTGCGGGCACCCGACATCCTCCCCTAGACCCGTCGGGCGAACCCTTACCACTTAAATTAGGAAAATAAATATAAATCCAACTCATAAATAAGAACAAGACTTAAAAAAATACAGACATACTGATACCTCTAAGCTGTACAAAAGAATTTACAGCTGACTACCCAACATACTAGGTTTAGGGCTATCCAGACTAGACATCTAAGAGTAAGAAAGTAGACAGATACCTCCTGAAGGGAGCAAAATGCAACTGAAATAATAACCACAAAACTGGTGGCCATCCTGAATAAAAGCTGGCTCACCCTGACAGCTGAAGTCGTCTTCGCTCCTTCACAACGTGGCGAACTCAATCCTGAAGCGAACCTGTCGAAACAAAGTAGATAGACAAAAACAAACAACAAACAAGGGTGAGTCAAAAGGACTCAATAAGTCGGGCAGACTAGCCACCTCAAAGAATAGGATAGCTAGTCAGGGAGAAAAGAAACGGATAAACCAAATTCCTCTTATTTAAATTATGAAAAGCAGAGCCAAATAATAACTAGAAACACGTATGGAATCACAAACTCATCAACTACCAGGAACGTAAGATGGCCAGAACATATAGGTATCCCGAACACACCAACAATAAGAAATACATCCTGTTGCGGCGTACAACCCGATCCATATATGTCATCATGTTGCGGCGTGCAACCCGATCCATATATTTATACCGTTGCGACGTGCAACCCGATCCATAAATTTATACCTTTGCGGCATGCAACCCGATCCCCGCAACCCAGAATACGAGCCAGAAATATATAGGCTAACTGAGATATGTCCACGACATAGTATACATACAGCATACATAAAACACAACACAATACACACAATAGTCAGTATGCGGTGCAATGACATGGGATGAATGCGGTACGATGCAATGCAGTCACATATGCCTGATACCTATCTCCGGTGCGGGACTCTCATCGTCTACCAGGGGATATATGCAATAATGACCCTTCACCGGCTCGGGACTCTCATCGATTACCGGGAAGTATATACAATGATGACCCTTCACCGGCTCGGGACTCTCATCGATTACCGGGAAGTATATGCAATAATGACCCTTCACCGGTGCGGGACTCTCATCGCCAACCGGGAAGTATATGCAATAATGACCCTTCACCGGTGCGGGACTCTCATCGCCAACCGGGATGTAACACCCCGATATTTTATAATAACTCATTTATTTTGTTTAAATTTGAGATGTAGAAGAAGGGCTAAAAATATATATATTGATATATATTATTAGATGGCTATTGAGCTAAGTGAGCACTTCATATTTTAATTGGGCTTTAAAGTATCTTGTCTATATCTTTAAGAGTAGAGTAGTGGGCTAGGCCCACACTTTTAGGGCACAAAAGGTCTTATCTTTCCATTTAGGGTAGAGGGAGTAATTAAGAAATGAGAACTTAAAAAAATAGAAGAGGAGTCAATAAGGGTTGTTCTTGGCATTGTGCACATATCCTTACCCCAATATTAAAGATCTCGGCTGTGAATATCAAATGCAGTGCTAGTCTCTGAGATTCTCAATAGGATTTTATTCAGGTATGAAACTTCATTTTTATAACTTTATTAAGTTTTCACCTAATGTGTAATGATTAGAAAATGATTAGGAATCATGATTAATTTGCAATGATTGGTTGAAAAGAAATTTCATTCATAGTGAGCTTATGTTCACTAGGCACTGCAGTAACGTGACTCTGTTTCTGAGGTTCTCCTACGGTACAAATTGTACTGCTATGTAGAATTGAAACCTCACTTATTTTATGATTATTATTATAAGGGACTAATTAATGATATCATTAGCATAATTTATTAATTATTGATTTCATTGAAGTGTATTCTTATCCTTAAAAGTATGGTATTTGAGAAGTAGAAAATGGTATTTGACCCTAAGTTATCTATTTAGTAAAATTTAGATTTGACATCCCGATTCCTATCAAAATCGAGACTTGATTACATATTTAGACCCGCGCGCTTATGGGTAATGCGATTGTGAGTTCAATTTCGGGGTTTGACCATGTTGGCTCGGGGTTGACTTTTAAGTTGATTTCTTAACCCCTTTAGATTAAGATTTAGTGTTTAACTATTAGTCTTGGTATTGATTGCATTACGTTCTTTAATAGAGCGAGAAATTTTGGAACGGATTCGAAAGAAGAAAACCATTGTTGAGTAGCTAGTGAGCTTCGGACCGAGGTAAGTGTATTTCTCTTTCTTGGTGGACTTGCTCCACACCCTATATATATAATATCTCCTTCTATACAAGTAATTATGGCACGATGTAGTTCCGTGCATATTGTTGTAGTATGACGTAGTTATGTATTTATCCCCGAGTTATAATGAAAGTGTCGTGGTACTTGATGATGGAATATGAACATTACTTGATAGTTAATTGAACGGTTTCTCTTTACTTTCGATTATCTTTGAGTTATTTTGCCTTGTTTGCTAGTTTACTTGGAGCCCCGTCCCCGCTTATTGAGTCACTCGACTCACCCCTCTCCTTTTCTCTGTTGGTTTATTTATATCTTACAGGTTCGACACCATCTACTAGTGAGCATCGTGGTTGACCGAGGCGGAGTATCCTTCTATTAGCGGTGAGCCAACCCTTCGTCCGTGGTGGCCACCTATATAGTTTATATTTTCCTATGATGTATTCCCAAGATTTTGGAGTTGTATAGCTTATTCGACACTCTTAGATGTTCATGATTCGGGGAGTACTTAAACCTTTTATTGTTGGGATTATTTCTACTTTATTCTATGGTATTGAGATATTTATATTTTTCATTGAGAAGCTTATATTATCCGTTCATAATCAAGTGGGTTCGCCCGACAGGGTTAGTTGGGTGCCCTCACGACCTATTCAGATTTCGGGTCGTGACACGGGAAGTATATGCAATAATGACCCTTCACCGGCGCGGGACTCTCATCGCACATCGGGAAGTATATGCAATAATGACCCTTCACCGGCGCGGGACTCTCATCGCCAACCGGGAAGTATATGCAATAATGACCCTTCACCGGTGCGGGACTCTCATCGCCAACCGGGAAGTATATGCAATGCTCAAAACCAGAGTGCAATACTCATATGCTCAATGCAATACCAACAACAGCACATAACATATAATATATCATGTAAATTCAAAGCTAAGGCGTAATGAGTACGCCTATCGGCAGCTACACACGTAAGGAACACGTGGTAGAAGATCCACAAGGCCAAGGGCCTCCAAACAGATGGATATAATCACTTACCTCTTCCAAAAGTTAGCATTGCTAATCAACAACCTCTTTATCCTTTGGGTTCATTGCCAAACGATCCCACTCTATTCAATAAGCAGAAAAATATATCAAATTAGGCTAAAGGCTTCATTCCTCATATCTTAGGGCAATCCAGGTAGGAACCTGATACCCTATTCGTATACGCAATACGCAGGCCAGGCCTATATACAGGGTTTAAGGTCACATAACCAAACCCTAAATAAATTACATTTATATGTTGCCTGTAACTTACTGAGTTCGAATATATAATCAATTCCACTATCGGGGTCCAATTGACCCTTTAAACTATCAGTTGAACTTATTAAAACGATGTATAATATCCTAATTTTTACCGTTAAAATATATTCAAACACACGTAATAAACTCAAATAATGCATTAACATCATTATCTGAATGTTCCGGGGTGAAAATTCTACTTTTCTCGGCTCTTTTCTCATTTTCTGGTATTTTTTTCATTTCTGTGCATTTTCCCTTTGCCTGCTTCTGAATCGTTTTTTTTTTGGTTTCTGTTTCGTAGCATATATGCTAAGACCATCTGGTCCTTTCTTTCTCTTTCTTTCATTTTGTCTTTTTCCTTTTTTTTTCTTTTGTTTTATTTTCTTTACTAATTTCTTTTCTTTTCGAAAATTAAAACGATACCCTATGATATTCGAAATAATTCCAACTTTTGCATACAAGTTATACAAAATATATGTAACACACTTGCTAAGGCGGATCTCAAATCAGACTCCCGAAACTCAATATGCAAATTAAATGGAAAAAAGTCAAATTATTTAACTTTCGGCATTTTAGCGGAACTAGCCGAACAACCTCGAAATTCACTTTCGAAAGTTTACAAAAGTCATAAATAATCATACGAACCCAACGGCGCTTTCGGATTTCGAATCGGAGCTCATTCGCCAAAACCGAGCTCGAAAATCTCTTTTTAATATTTATCGACAATAAAAACTAAAACCTTCTTCCGATGCCTACCAAACGAGGTCTGATTTAACTCAAATTTTACATATAAGTCTCAATGGTCCTTACGAATATTTTATAATTATCAGCACACCAATTGGAGTCCTAACTTCCGAAACGACTGACCGATGTCGTTTCATTCTCCTCCACTTAAACTCTTGTTCGTCCTCGAACGAGCCTAAGTCTAAAGTGAGATTCACACATATAACAAGAGAACTTGCACAACCTTCATAAACTATGCCACGGGCATTATCTCATGATTACAGAATCAGAATTATAACACGCACATCAAACTCTTGGATAAAAACATAGCTGGATAATATCATAACACCATTGCCCAGCTTATTCTGACTAAGTTGATCCCTTCTTGATCACGAGAGGAGAGTTCTACATTTTCGAAATAAAGATACACGAAAATCTGGATGGATAATCATGATTCCGTCGACAAATCACCTCTTCGATATTCTTTACGATATAGAACAAGTCGATAGAACTAAGAATTAGCTCACACTTGAACAACGCCTTAGGGATTTATCTTTAGGATTCGATATCAACTGGAGGAAGACTCCTCCACTTAGAGCATAAACTCATACAACTAATTTGAATAGAAATAGTCATCCTCGAACAACCTGCTGGATTAAAGAAGACTTAGCTAAATAGAGAACGCTGCTCAGACCTGAGCTACCAAATTACTCTCTCGAGTTGCCAAACAGCTGCAACTCTCGAGTTTACAACTCCATACATTTTCTATAAGAACCACCGCCTGATGGATCAAATCAAAGGTCAAATGACACCTCTCATTACCCTTAGTAGCCTTGAAAAACAACAATGTGCGTACCCGGCTACCTTGACACGTACTCTGGCTTAACATAAGGAACATCACAAGAGGCTACTGACCGCCTAAGCTCACCAGTGCCGAACAAAGAAGGGATGGTAATGGAGTGAGGATAGAAATGATTAGAGCTTCAGGAAGGTCATCTTTTTATTTGTTTGGCTCCCAGAGCTACACTACTTCCGAGTCAGGCTAACCAAAGAATCGCAATTGAAGAGATAGACATTAAATAAGCTTTATGGAATAACATCTATGTCAATTTAACCTTCATATAAGAAACAAACTCTGATAATTTACCAGAAAACCCTTTTAAAATCGAGATAAGCTCATAGAATAACATGACTCTACTAGCGTCTCGAACCAAGAGGGAGACACATAGATCGAATATTACTTACTTATCACTTTGAACCGGAAGAAACGATAACGCTTTCTGATGGTGACGAATTAGGATCCCATTATCCTACCAACATTGAATTCCGACGATAGAGGTAAACTGACTTGACATAATAACAGAATGTGGCACAATAAGATGCCAAGCAGAACATACAGCCACTCACTCCCAATCTCTCGCATTTAAACCTAGTAAGTCTTACAAATGCCAGAAATAAATCATACTAGAAGCTCGCCCCTCTACCGCAACCGATTCTTAATAGAAACAATATCCAAGGAAACCATGGAACATGATATGACAGACCATCTCTAGATCGACCGGAAGAGTCAAATCTTACTCACATATAAGTGAAGAAGAAACATATGGGTCTACTACATTGGATGCCTCGGCATCCTTCCAGACTGGCAGTTCATAAAACTGCCTCTGCAGCTGAACTAAGCCCCTACACTGATAATTACCTTCTGAAGAATAACTGCTACCACGCTCTCAACCTTACTGGATCGTGGCATTTATCTGGCTGATTGAGATCTAAATGAAATCCCTGCGACTGGGCAGGTGCCTGAGGGCAAGAAGAATGACGACTAGCTACTTGCTGGAGTAAGGGAAAACTCCACCAAAGATGACAGGCTCGCGACAATGATATCACCTTTTCGCTGAAAACGGAAGCTGGAAAGATTGTTGATAGCTGTAAAGAAAAGACAGAATCTGATCTTGACGAGCTACTGGCGCACTCTAAGAATCACGTGACACAAGTTGAGATAACCTGGAAGGTGACCTCCCAAAATAATCAGAAATCTTACCTCCAAATGAGGTACCATGGTTACCCACTAGGGCTACGGGATCTCTTGCTCTCCCACTCTAACTCTTCCCCCTCTAACTTATGGTATGCCTAATACCTTTGAACAATATAAACAACGACATCAAATAAAGTCTCAACCTCAATTTTTCGAGCCATCTGGGATCTCAAGGAAGGAGAAAGGTCACCAATAAATCTTTGAACATTCTCGAAAGGTTCATGGACTTGTTCTAGTACATATGTAGCCATCCTAAAGAATTCAATCTCATATTCTGAAACCGACAGGCTACCCTGTCTAATCCACTAAAATTGGCGATGCTTTTCATCTCGCTGGCTGCATGAAAGGAACTTTTTCATGAATCTACGAGAAAAATTGAACCAAGTTAGCTAATAAGAGAGCGGTCCATCAATTCAACGCTGGACCCCAGAAACTGGAAAGCAGAATAATCAGCACCATACCGCTCGATATAATCAAAAGCCTGAAGGATACGCTGACATCATTTTATTTTAACAAAAAAACTTACACAGTGATTATTTAATGCATGGCCTAAGAACATCAGAAGGTTCAATTAGGTAGAATAATGCAGCCTCTTCGGACACTCGAACCGAGCCATTACTCGGGCTAGCTAACCAGCCAGAATAACTAGAGGCACAACACATGCTGCTTCTGGAACATAAATTACTGGGGCAGCATCAGGGACTGGAACAGGGGCTCCCTGAGACCGAACGTCTCCATCTGCGGCAACCTATTAAGATGCCTAGCGAATAATAGGTTCTTGCGGTATCGGCGTCGCCAAGATTCTCGTAAAAGCATCGTAGAGAGCCAAGGGAACCACGAGGCCCTGCTCTCTTGCCCATCGCGAGCTCGTACAGCTGGGACCTCCGTAACTAGATCGTCAGCACGATCAAAACTCTCGAGGCTTCATCAGTGCTAGCCCCAGGCTAGACTGCTTCGTCTTGAACTCATACTGTTTGCTAATTTGTCGTACGAGGGTTCACAATTACCACGAAGGAATTAACGAAAACTTTTGAATCCTAGACCGATGCACGATCAGAAAAGAAGGAAGTGAAACTTCCTAAATGCCATCATAGCCTCTCGTAGATAAGTACGGACGTCTACGTACCCATCAACGAGACTCTACTAGACACTGTCTTAGTCTGGATGGACTCTAAGCCGGGCTCTGATACAAACTGACACGACCCGAAATCTGGCTAGGCTGTGCGGGCACTCGACATCCTCCCCTAGACCCGTCGGGCGAACCCTTACCACTTAAATTAGGAAAATAAATATAAATCCAACTCATAAATAAGAACAAGACTTAAAAAAATACAGACATACTGATACCTCTAAGCTGTACAAAAGAATTTACAGCTGACTACTCAACATACTAGGTTTAGGGCTATCCAGACTAGACATCTAAGAGTAAGAAAGAAGACAGATACCTCCTGAAGGGAGCAAAACGCAACTGAAATAATAACCACAAAACTGGTGGCCATCCTGAATAAAAGCTGGCTCACCCTGACAGCTGAAGTCGTCTTCGCTCCTTCACAATGTGGCGAACTCAATCCTGGAGCGAACCTGCCGAAACAAAGTAGATAGACAAAAACAAACAACAAACAAGGGTGAGTCAGAAGGACTCAATAAGTGGGACAGACTAGCCACCTCAAAGAATAAGATAGCTAGACAGGGAGAAAAGAAACGGATAAACCAAATTCCTCTTATTTAAATTATGAAAAAGCAGAGCCAAATAATAACTAGAAACACGTATGGAATCACAAACTCATCAACAACCAGGAACGTAAGATGGCCAGAACATATAGGTATCCCGAACACACCAACAATCAGAAATAAATCCTGTTGCGGCGTGCAACCCGATCCATATATTCATCCTGTTGCAGCGTGCAACCCGATCCATATATTCATACTGTCTCAGCGTGCAACCCGATCCATATATTTATACCGTTGCGACGTGCAACCCGATCCATATATTTATACCGTTGCGGTGTGCCACCCGATCCCCGCAACCGAGAATACAAGCCAGAAATATATAGGCAAACTGAGATATGTCCACGACATAGTATACATACCGCATACATAAAACACAACACAATACACACAATAGTCAGTATGCGGTGCAATGAAATGGGATGAATGCGGTACGATGCAATGCAGTCACATATGCCTGATACCTATCTCCGGTGCGGGACTCTCATCGTCTACCAGGAGATATATGCAATAATGACCCTTCACCGGCTCGGGACTCTCATCGATTATCGGGAAGTATATACAATGATGACCCTTCACCGGTTCGGGACTCTCATCGATTACCGGGAAGTATTGACACGACCCGGAATCCGGTTAGGCCGTGCGGGCACCCAAAATCCTCCCCTAGACCCGTCGGGCGAACCCTTACCAATTAAATTAGGAAAATAAATATAACAATTCATAAATAAAGACAGGACTAAAAAAAACACACAGACATATTGACACCTATAAGCTGTACGAAAGAAAGTTACAGCTGACTACCCAACATACTAGGTTTAGGATTATCCAGACTAGACATCTAAGAGTACAAAAGAAGACAGATACCTCTTGAAGGGAGCAAAATGCAACTGAAATAATAACCAATAAACTGGTGGCGATCCGGAATAAAAGCTGGCTCACCCTGACAGCTGAAGTCGTCTTCGCTCCTTTACAACGTGGCGAACTCAATCCTGGAGCGAAATGCCGAAACGAAATAGATAGACAAAAACAAACAACAAACAAGGGTGAGTCAAAAGGACTCAATAAGTGGGGCAGACTAGCCACCTCAAAGAATAGGATGGCTAGCCAGGGAGAAAAGAAACAGATAAACTAAATTCCTCTTATTTACATTATGAAAAGGAAGAGCCAGATAATAACTAGAAATATGTATGGAATCACAAACTCATTAACAACCAGGAACGTAAGATAGCCAGAACATAAAGGTATCCCGAACATATCAACAATTAGAAATACATCATACCGTCGCGGTGTTCAACCCGATCCATATATTTATACCGTTGCGGCGGGCAACCCGATCCCCGCAACCTAGAATACGAGCCAGAAATATATAGGCAAACTGAGATATGTCCACAACATGGTGTACATACCGCATACATAAAACACAACACAATACACACAATAGTCAGTATGCGGTGCAATGAGATGGGATGAATGTGGTATGATGCAATGCAGTCACATATGCCTGATACCTATCTCCGGCGCGGGACTCTCATCGTCTACCAGGAGATATATGCAATAATGACCCTTCACCAGCTCGGGACTCTCATCGATTACCGGGAAGTATATGTAATGATGACCCTTCACCGGTGCGGGACTCTCATCGCCAACCGGGAAGTATATGCAATAATGACCCTTCGCCGGTGCGGGACTCTCATCGCCAACCGGGAAGTATATGCAATAATGACCCTTCGCCGGTGCGGGACTCTCATCGCCAACCGGGAAGTACATGCAATAATGACCCTTCGCCGGTGCGGGACTCTCATCGCCAACCGGGAAGTATATGCAATGCTCAAAACCAGAGTGCAATGCTCATATGTTCAATGCAATACCAACAACAGGGCATAACATATAATATACAATGTAAATCCAAAGCTAAGGCGTAATGAGTACGCCTATCGGCAGCTACACACGTAAGGAACACGTGGTAGAAAATCCACGAGGCCAGGTGCTTCCAAAGAAATGGATATAAACACTTACCTTGTTACAAAGTTAGTACATCCATTCAATAGCCGCTTGTCCTTTGGTTTCATTTCCAAACGATCCCACTCTATTCAATAAGCAGAAAAATATATCAAATTAGGCTAAAGGCTTCATTCCTCACATCTTAGGGCAATCCGGTTAGGAACCTGATACCCTATTCGCATACGCAATACGCAGGCCAGGCCTATGTACAGGGTTTATGGTCACATAACCAAACCCTAAATAAATTATATTTATAAGTTGCCCATAACTCCCTGAGTACGAATATAATTTCATTATTAGGGTCCATTTGACCCTTTAAACTATTAATTGAACTTATTAAAACGATGTATAATATTCCAAGTTTTACCGTTAAAACATATTCAAACACACGTAATAAACTCAAATAATATATTAGGATCATTACTTGAATGTTTCAGGGTGAAAATTCTATCTTTTCTCCAACTCTTTTCTCATTTTTTGGAATTTTTTCTTCCTCCCCGTCATTTCGTTTTCTCTCTGTTTCATATTGTTTCTGAAGTTTTTTGCTTTCTTCGTTCCTAATCACTTGAGCTTTTCCACCGCCTAACTATTTTTCTTGTCTTTCTTTGTTTTGTCCTTTTTGTATTTTGTCTTTTCTCTTTTTTTTTCCCTTTTTTCTTTAAAATTCGCTGCTACGGTAAAAATTAAAACTGTACCCTACGATATTCGAAATAATTCCAACTTTTGAATACAAGTTATACAAAATATATGTAACATACTCGCGAAGGCGGATCTCAAATTGGACTCCCAAAACTCAAGATGCGAATTTAAATGAAAAAAAAGTTAAATTATTTAACTTTCGGCATTTTAGCGAAAACTAGCCGAACAACATCGAAATTCACTTTCGAAAGTTCACAAAAATCAAAAATAATCATACGAACCTAACGGCGCTTTCGGATTTCGAATCGGAGCTCATTCGCCAAAACCGAGCTCGAAAATTCTTTTTTAATATTTATCGACAATAAAAACTGAAACTTTCTTCCGATGCCTACCAAACGATGTCTGATTTAGCTAAAATTTTACAGACAGGTCCTAACGGACCTTATAAATATTTTAAAATTATCGGCACGTCAATCGGAGTCCTAACTTCCGAAACGACTGACCGAGGTCGTTTCAAGTATATGCAATAATAACCTTTCACCGGTGCGGGACTCTCATCGCCAACCGGGAAGTATATGCAATAATGACCCTTTACCGGTGCGGGACTCTCATCGCCAACTGGGAAGTATATGCAATAATGACCCTTCACCGGCGCGGGACTCTCATCGCCAACCGGGAAGTATATGCAATAATGACCCTTCACCGGCGCGGGACTCTCATCACCAACCGGGAAGTATATGCAATAATGACCCTTCACCGGTGCGGGACTCTCATCGCCAACCGGGAAGTATATGCAATGCTCAAAACTAGAGTTCAATACTCATATGCTCAATGCAATACCAACAACAGCGCATAACATATGATATACAATGTAAATTCAAAGTTAAGGCGTAATGAGTACGCCTATCGGCAACTACACACGTAAGGAACACGTGGTAGAAGATCCACAAGGCCAAGGGCCTCCAAACAAATGGATATAATCACTTACCTCTTCCAAAAGTTAGCATTGCTAATCAACAACCGCTTTATCCTTTGGTTTCATTGCCAAACGATCCCACTCTATTCAATAAGCAGAAAAATATATCAAATTAGGCTAAAGGCTTCATTCCTCACATCTTAGGGCAATCCAGGTAGGAACCTGATACCCTATTCGTATACGCAATACGCAGGCCAGGCCTATATACAGGGTTTAAGGTCACATAACCAAACCCTAAATAAATTATATTTATATGTTGTCTGTAACTTACTGAGTTCGAATATATAATCAATTCCACTATCGGGGTCCAATTGACCCTTTAAACTATCAGTTGAACTTATTAAAACGATGTATAATATCCCAATTTTTACCGTTAAAATATATTCAAACACACGTAATAAACTCAAATAATGCATTAACATCATTACCTGAATGTTCCGGGGTGAAAATTCTACTTTTCTCCGGCTCTTTTCTCATTTTCTGATATTTTTTTTCATTTCTGTACATTTTCCCTTTGCCTGCTTCTGAATCTTTTTTTTTTTTTTTTTTTTTTGTTTCGTAGCATCTATGCTAAGACCATCTGTTCCTTTCTTTCTCTTTCTTTCTTTTTGTCTTTTTCCTTTTTTTTTTATTTTCTTTTCTAATTTCTTTTCTTTTCGAAAATTAAAACGATACTCTATGATATTCGAAATAATTCCAACTTTTGCATACAAGTTATACAAAATATATGTAACATAATTGCTAAGGCGGATCTCAAATCGAACTCCCAAAACTCAATATGTAAATTAAATGGAAAAAAGTCAAATTATTTAACTTTCACAATTTTAGCGGAACTAGCCGAACAACCTCGAAATTCACTTTCGAAAGTTCATAAAAGACATAAATAATCATACGAACCCAACGGCACTTTCGGATTTCGAATCGGAGCTCATTCGCCAAAACCGAGCTCGAAAATCTCTTTCTAATATTTATCGACAATAAAAACTGAAACCTTCTTCCGATACCTACCAAACGAGGTCTGATTTAGCTCAAATTTTACAGATAAGTCTCAATGGTCCTTACGAATATTTTAAAATTATCGGCACACCAATTAGAGTTCTAACTTCCGAAACGACTGACCGAGATCGTTTCAAATGTGCTTCTATTATAGAATCCTAAATTGCTGATCACTTCTTATACCCACTTGGCCTATTAAATAATCAGAATTCTATTTAATAGATCATTTGTCAGAACGAAAGGTGTATGGAGTCATTCAGAAAAATCCAGATAGAATTTGAATGTCGATGATAATGAAAATGATAGTACAGCGACTGTGATAGTGATTTAGAAGATGACATTGCAATTTATTCTTTAGTACATAGATATTTACAGTTTTTGACATTTGTTAATTCATTATATAATAATGAAATAAAGCACAAGGAGTGCTACTTTTTTCTTTTCTTCTTTTTTCGTTTTTTCTTTCTGAAACTCTAAGGTCCTCACACAAGAAGCCTTTAAAATAGAAACAGTTTGGTCAAGCTAGCCAATTAAATTAGAAAAATATTAGGTACCTCCATTTCATATTTGTAAATGAAAAAGAAGTCAATCTGATCATCGAAGTAAAACAATTAGGATCTCAATTTAAGACAAGCTAAGCAACAATTATAGTGTCACTTCATATAGAAATAAAATGGTAAGATAAAAGAATAGTCCAAGTGGAAATATAGCTTGTGTAACTAGAATTAATAGTGTCTGCACAACTTTTAGATTTTTTATACAAGTTTGATATACTTAAATTTTAAAGTAACTAACTATAAACGAGCATTTCATCGATTCACTTACAATTTGAATTAGTTTGAAGCTCTTTTCAAAACTTAAGATACACTACCCTAAATTGAGAGTTCAATTAGTTTAAAAATACAAAAGACTGTTCAAAGTTTAGCTAGTTGAGAAAGATCTCTATTAAGTTTTGTGTTGGTCTAAATCTGACTAGAACAACAAATCGAATTTATTTTGGATTAATTAGCAACTATTTGTATCAAAGCCGTAAAATGATAAGAGATTTGGTAAAGAAAACTGGATAATAACTACGAAACAAAGAGTCAGCATTTTTGATATATTTGTGGATGCCTTTACATAATCTTCTCATGACTGTTAGTCTACAAGAGTAAGAATAGCAATAAATGTGAATAATGGCCATTATTCCACGTTCATTAGTGGTCAGACCATGATCTCCCTCTTTAATATATAACAACGGTCGTCAGTTACAAAAGACAAGGGTTCGTTCATCGAAGAGTGAATCTTCACCGAAGGGTGAACTTCGTGCCAACCTCGAGTGGCAACCTATAGCCAAGATCCATTTCTTGCCTGAGGTAGCTTGCTTCGGGAATCGAGCGAGCGACTTCAAGGGATCACTTCCAAAAGACTCAACCAAACCATTCCTCGAGCCTTATCATCAAGGCTCGGTAAATTTTCACCCAATACAGAAAGTCCCCCCAACTCTCGGATAATAGACAGGATTTTCCGAGGGATGGAATAAATTCGGTAGGAAATCGACGTGGCTATTCGTGCGCCATGAATTTTAAAAACGGCAGTTTTCACTGCATATTCCCATCCATCACACACGGCTTCCTTTGATTGGACGCGACTTTTCGCTCCTCCTTCCCCATATAAATGCAATGATGATCCTTTCATTATAAATACCTCAACTTGTTTTTACTCTTCCTCACTTTCAATCTTTTTATCAACAGTAATCCTTCACAGCAAAATTACATCTTGAAGTTCTTCTTCTTGATCTAAGAACATCACCAGTTACTCAGTAAAAATATCTGCTACACATTCTATACAAAATTCCTCAGGTCCCTCTGAAGAGAGGATTCCCGACGTCGCCACCATGATCGTCGGCGACGAACTAGTAAACGTCCGTGTGCCTTTAAACATCCTTCCACCACTAGATGATGACACAGAAGCAACGTCACATCCTAGTGGTTTAAACCCCAGGCGGCGTAAAGCCACCGCCAACCGTGGCGACCTTGAATAGACGGGTGGCGAAGAAAAGAACACCGCTACAAAAATTGATAATGTTGAAACAGAAACTCCAAACCTCGAGAGAGAGAAATCTCCCTTGAGAGAACTTACACTCAAGGATGTCATTCCCTCAAAGCTTGACCTCTCGAATGACTTTATGATGCAAGTCCAAACTGAAGGTGATATTAGAAAAAATAGAAATATTCCAGTTGGAGACACTCCGAGCTTGATCACACAAGCCAATATTCTCTTGGTTCGGAAAGACTGCAAGTGGGGCCTCGAGGTCCAAGTTAGCATCCCTGCTCTGGAGAGCCGAACCTGCGACATAGTAGATGAGAGCTTTTTTCTGTACACCTACCCCTTCATAATAGGATTTACTCTTTCTATTCACGAAGTGGTGGACACGTTCTGCCAAACTTACAACGTGTGCGTAGCTCAAATTGGCCCCAGTTTCTGGAGGTTCATTCAGTGCCTTGACTATTTGAGCAAAAAAGTAGGTGTCTCCTTCACTTTTAATCACTTCATTTACCTATTTTCTCCCACTCTACATAAGGATGGGATCGTTCAACTCAATAAACGAGGCAAGTTCTCGTTAATCACAAAAGGTGAGGACACTGAGGACCGAGGATGGAATGAATGCTTTGTTTTACTGCCTACTAGTCTTCTATCTTCGAGGCCCAGCTTTCTCGAGCGGTGGAATAGAGCTCGTAAGCTTTTGTCTCGGTCTTCTTTGACAGCTTCCTACTTCATCATTTTTACCTCTAATTTTTAGCTTTGACTTTTTTAGCCGAGTCGATTCCACTTACACCTACCCACGATCTGACTTCTTGGGAGCAACCCATCATCAAGGGGAAGCCAAGAGAAGAGAGATCGTGGATGATCCTAGCTGCCTTAAACGAGAACCAATGGGCATGAAAGTGCCATGGTTAGTCATTCCTTTCTTCTGCTGAACTGCCCTTCCGAGGTTTTCTTCTTACTGGTCCTTGTTTTTTGTAGGTCTCCCTAATAGGCAAGTTATGAGAGTTGAACTTCCCTCCGACTGGGGAAGCTTTAGATGAACTCGAGGATTTGGTTGGATCCCTCAGAAAAAAGAAAGAAAAGAAAGAAGAAAAGACTATCCCCGAGGGGCCAACAGACCAAGGTAATTATATATTCTCCTTTCTTTCTAATATCTAACCCCATCGTTCTTTACTGATTCTTTCATTTTTTTCCCTGTTACGAAGCTCCGAAAAGGAAGAGACAAGCTTCAAAGAAGTCTATTGGGGCCAAGCGGGCTAGAGTAGAAGAGGGCGTCAATCCCGAGGTGGTCACCTTTCCTCGTAGGGGTTTGATTGACGAGCCCGAGGAGGTGGAGGCTCAAAAGGAAGTCGAGACTATCTACCTTGAGGCATCGACTCAACCAGCTGATAAAGTTGAAGAGGACCCCTTCATCAGCAAATAAGGAGAAGAGTATGGATGGGACCCCTCGTATTGAGGATAGAGCGTCACGAGCTGCGTCCGAGCCTGCTCGCGACTCAATTCCCCGAAGGCAAGTTAGGAGATTTGAACTTCCCTCCGACCTCTTCCTTCTAGACAACGATGTAGCGGTTCCCATCAGCTGTAGGGGGCTGCTCGGGCCATTAGAGCGAGAGCACCTCAGGAAATCACTCATAGCCGAGCTAATGGCCAATGCAGCTCAACATGCCATTCAAGTATTTTTGCCTCTCTTACCTTTTCTTTAGATTCCATCGCTCCCTTTTCTTGCCTTAACTCTTTAGTTAATCCCTTGCAATGGTACATACACGCGATCAGAGCTGCCAAAATTGAGACCCGTCGAGTCTCCATTCTACAAGAAACCAAGGATGAATGGGACCAAATAAGAGATGACCTCCAATCTCGAATAGTCGACTTGGAGAAACGAATTCTTGACGCCAAGATCGAATTGGATGATGCTCGAATGGCTGCTGACAAGTCTGACCTCGAGGCAGCCAGTGCCCGTGAAGCTGCTTCTGCTACCAAGGCTAGAATGGCTGCTTTATAGGAGACTTACAAGACTGAGCTCAAAGCTGAGCGGAAAAGGATAACCGACGAGGCTAAAGTTGTCCTTAGTAGAAATGCTGAGAAGTATCTCTCCAAGATGAAGGAGAGCTCCCTCAGCATAAACGAGCTAACTGAAGAAAAAGAGTGGCTCGAACCTGAGATTGTAACCCTTCGGCGAAAAGTAGCTTCTTCTTCGTCAAGGAAGAAAATGAGAGCTACAAGAGCCAAAGTTGACAAGAACTAGGCTATCATCCAAACGAAATTAAAGACCCTCAAACAGTGTCAAGCCAGGGCGGATCTGGATGCAGAGATAGCCAAGGCCGAAAGTGATGCTGTGAAAACCCAACAACTTTTGAACCAGCTCCCCTCGAGCAGTGAAAGCTCGAGCGACGAGGATGAAAAGAACGAGGGTTCTGATGCTTCAATTTTCGAGGCCGAGGAGTGATGTCTCGCCAGTGTATTTTCTTGTTTTTGCTTAGGCCTTGAGCCGTTGTAAATATTCTCATGTTGGCCTCCGAGCCTTTTTAATGAATTTGAGTGTTTCTAAGTGTTAATCTTTGCTTTGTTTTTTAAAGCCTTTGACATGCCACTTGAATATTTATTTTCTTGCAAGAATTAGATAAGTGTAAGCTAGCTTACAACAACGTCTCATTCAGAGCCGAGGCATAAAAACTTGCCTTCATGCATAGGATAAAAAATTGAATCAAGTTTTATTTCATAGATGAGTTTCGAGGCGATTTACATAAATCCTAGTCATGTTGAGACTTAAGCAAATTCTTATTACAAAGCCACTTCGAGCGATTACAACAAATAACTAGGCTAACTCTTAAGGGAACAGTCCTTGATGTACGGATAGCTAGTCTTCGGGTTTTATTCAAAGTACCCGGTTATGGAGTAAGCCGAAGGCTAGCTGAGCTAACTCCCCTTGCACCCCCTCCCTGTGATCAGGTGTGAAGAATGAAGACCTGAGCACTGTGTAGCATTCTCTTTGCTCCCTGAAAAGGTAAAGCGAAAAAAATGAGGGGTTGGCATCATTCGACCCAAGCGTTGGAGCACTGACAGCTCGATGCTGTGGGCGTAGGATTATGCTTGACGAAGGGTAACGTACCTCAATGTAAAAAATAATAGCGCTTTAAGTTGGAGATATTCCAATTTAAAGGCTCTTGATTGCCTCAGAGATCTTCGAGCTAAACAGACATTTTTCCTGTGATGGCCTTAATTCAATAAGGCCCTTCCCAATTAGCAACAAATTTTTTCCTGCCTTCTTTTCCTTAGTTGTTTGATTCGAAGCACTCAAGACGTAATCACCAACCTTGAAGGTTCTGAATTTAGTCTTTCTATTCAAGTAGGCTTCAATCTGTCGCTTTTGGGCAGCTAACCGAACTAAGGCCATTTCCCTTCGTCCTTCAAAAAAATCAAATTCCACGTGCATAGCCTGCTGATTTGACTCCTCAGATGCATAAGCATACCGAAGGCTGGGCTCACCAACCTCAACAGAAATCAATGAGTCGATCCCATAAGCGAGGTAAAACGAGGTTTCTCCAGTGCTATTTTTCTCAGTCGTTCTCATTGCCCATAACACCCCGGCAGTTCATCGAGCCACAAGCCTTTTACTTCATCCATCCTCTTCTTAAGATTGTCCACGATTATCCTATTTGAGGATTCAGCCTGCCAATTAGCACTCGGGTGATAAGGTGTTGAGACCACTCTTTTGATCCCCCACTTGGCAAAGAAAGTGGTTACCTCTGAGCCTATGAATTGTTTGCCGTTATCACACATTATTCCCTCAGAACTCCAAACCTGCATATAATATTTTTCCAAATGAAGTCGATAACTTATTTATGTCAAACCCTAGCAAAAGACCCTGCCTCGACCCACTTGGTGAAATAGTCAGTAAGTACGAGAATAAGTTTTACACCACCATTTGCCTTGGGAAATAGGCCTACAATATCCATCCCTCATTTCATAAATGGCCACGGCGACACGATTGAATGTAATGGCTCCGCTTGCTGGTGGATCATCGAAGCAAGCTTCTGGCACTTGTCACATTTTTTGACAAATGCCTTAGTATCTTCACTTATCTCAAACCAGTAATAGCCAGCTCGAAGGAGCTTTCGTACTAAGGCTTTTGCCCTGGAATGATTTCCACACTCGCCCTCGTGCACTTCTCTCATCACATAACGATACTCTCCTAGACCCAAGCATTTGGCCATCGGACCGCAGTACAATTTTTTATATAGTTGTCCTTGCACAAGTGAATATAGGACAACTTACCTTCGAAGCTTTTCAGCTTCCCTCTTGTCTGCCGGTAGAATTCCCAAATCTAGGTAAGAAATGAAATTGGTCCGCCAATTCCAATGTCTATTTACTGCATTTACTTCCAACTTCATCTTGTATAGCCTTTATCTTATTAGGATTTGCCTCGACGCCTCGTTCAGAGACAATAAACCCTAAGAGTTTGCCCGAGCCGACTCTAAAAGCACACTTTTCAGGGTTTAGCTTCATGCAATATTGCATTAGAATCGCAAAAGCTTCCCTCAAGTGATTCAAGTGATCCTCCAATCGAATTGACTTTACTAGTATGTCATCTATATAGGCTTCCATCGTTTTACCGATGTAATCTTTGAACATTCGAAATATCAAACTTTGGTAGGTCGCCCCTGCATTTTTGAGACCGAAGGGCATCACCTTATAGCAATATGTTCCTTCATCTGTGATGAAAGAAGTTTTTTCTTGATCGCTTGGCTCCATTAGAATTTGATTTTACTCCGAATACGCGTCCAGAAAGGTCAGTAGTTTATGTCCAGCCGTGGAGTCTATGAATCTATTTATCTGAGGTAAATGATATGAATCCTTTGGGCAAGCCTTATTCAGATCGGTATAATCAACACACATCCTCTACTTGCCATTTTTCTTTGGCACCACCACCAAATTGGCGAGCCAATCGGGATACTTTACTTGCCTGATGAACTATTATCGAGCAACCTCTTCGTCTCATCCTGAATCGCCTTCTTCTTCACTCGAGAATGCGACCTCTTCTTTTATTTCACCGGGGGTGATTGGGATCCACAGTCAACTTATGTGTCATTAACTCGGGGTCGATCCCCACCATATCCGCGTGAGACCAAACGAAGCAGTCATCATTCATTTTCAGCAACTCAATGAGAGCTTTCTTTGACTCGATATCCAGCTCCGAGCCCACAAACACATTTCTTTCTAGAAATTCCTCCGATAGAACAAAAGATTTCAACTTCTCGATGGTGGAGTCCTCAGATTTTTACTTCTGAGGCTCTTGTATGAACACTGGGGCCTTCTCTATATCTCCTTGAGAGCTTACTTCAAGAACCGAGCCCTCCTCCTCGTCAGGCTCTGAGTCGATTAATTGCAATGTGGATGGCCCAGCCGGGGCGATTCCACTTTTCACAGCAACTGAATAGCATTCCCGACCTATTCGCTGCTCACCTCAGATGGCTCGAACTCCCCATGGTGTTGGGAATTTAACAACTTGGTGCAAAGTAGATGGAACGGCTTCCATCTCATGAATCCAGGGTATCTCGAGGATTGCATTGTAAGCTATATCCTCGGCCATTACTTGAAAAATGGTTTCTTTATGAACTCCTTCGGCAGTTGTTGTAAGGATGATTTCCCCTAACATCTTTTCTGTGGAATTGTTGAACCCTATCAGTACGATTGCCTTCGGGACGACGAGGTCCTCAAACCACATTTTCTTAACATCTCCATAATTGATGATATCCACCGAGCTGCCAGGATCGATCAAGACTTGCTTGACATCACAATCATTAATCCTTAACATGATTACTAGAGCATCATGGTAGAGAAATATCATCCCATCACAATCTTCCTTATTGAAGATTATTTCGTTCTCTGACCCACTGGCTCGGGTCCTCCTTTCCATGGTGACTGACACTTTGGCGAATTCTTTCGCAATAGTGAAATTTATCCCCATTCACCTTTGATCCGCCAGTTATAACGCTCACAATTCTCTTAGGAGACTGTGCCCCTGTTGTTGTGCCTGTACGATAAGTGTTATCCATCATCGGATGAAATTGACAAGGATTGCATGTGAGACACGAACGCGACTTTGAAAAAAATGTTATTGCTAGTTCCCTACAGACGGCGCCAATTTGTGTTGGTTTAAATTTGACTAGAACAACATATCGAATTTGATTTGGGTTAATTAGCAACTATTTGTATCAAAGCCGTAAAATGATAAGAGATTCGGTAAAGAAAACTGGATAATTACTAAGAAACAAAGAGTCAGTGTATTTGATATATTTGTGCATGCCTTTACATAATCTTCTCATGACTATTTATAGTCTACAAGAGCAAGAATAGTAATAAATGTGAATAATGACCATTATTCCACGTTCATTAGTTGTCGGACCATGCTCTCCCTCTTTAATACTATATGTAATAACGGTCGTCAGTTACAAAAGCCAAGGGCTCTTTCATCGAAGAGTTAATCTTCACGGAGGGGTAAACTTCGTGCCTCGTTGATGGTCGCCCTTTAATTGCCTCGAGTGGCAACCCGTAGCCAAGATCCATTTCTTGCCTGAGGCAGCTTGCCTCGGGAATCGAGCGAGCGACTTTGAGGGATCGCTTCCAAAAGACTCAACCAAACCATGCATCGAGCCTTATTGTCAAGACTCGGTAAATTCTCACCCAATACAAGTTTCACTAAGAGGAAGTCAAAAATTAGTAAGCTAATTAATCGTACTAATTCTTGACCTATTGAACAAAACATACAGAATGTCCCTACCAAAAGGTCTATCGCTGCACCGGCCAAAAAGCTCGTCAAAAGTGTAATATGACATGTAAAGCAAAAAGATAAAATGTCACCATCATCACTTGGGCGTACTTGGATTATTGAACTTTTTGCTACCTTCCAGACTGACATTAAACTGATAAATATGTGTCCGTGTGTGTTCAGGAAATTAAAAATCTTCTATATTCGTATGAATAAAACAAATACAATATAGGGTTTATTTAAATAATAATCTGCTACGTTCACCAGATTTCTGGTTTTCTTTGGAGGAATACTACTACTTTATATGCGGTGTGTGCCTTTATCCTGTAATGATATTTATGTTTCAAAAACCCGAAACAATTGAAAAGGAAATGATTAGCAATTGAAAAATGTAGAGAGATTGAGATTGGATACTGCAAATTTGTTTAATGGATGCGTGCACCTCATCTGCCAAAATTCAGACCTACCTGATATATAGAGTGATAATTACGGGCATTTCCAAAGCTCCTAAGGAAAAGTAGTACATTGCTGATTAATTATGAACTAGATAAGTAAGCACATTTGTGCCACTTTGATGTTAGAACTCCAAGATGGTGCTCCTCCTTCGAGTTCTTTGGTTTTAGGTAGTTGAAATAAATATCAGGCACATGACCTGTGCTGATTTTTGCTTTTCATTTAGCTTGTCAGCAATGTACAAGCAATATGGCCTTTTTATTCCTAACAATCCTTTAAATGGGTTAGGCTTTTCAACAAATTTGAATCCTTGCTAAATTTCATAAACTCAAACAAGTTAACTTTGTCGAAGAGATAAACAAGTAATATAGGCATGAATTCAAGTATTGGAATCACTAAAATTAACAAGAAAGTTTAATGATATTTATGTTAATCAAAAACCCAAAACAACTATATAATAAAATCAAGATCCCATTAGATTTCAACCACATTAGTATCTAAACCCTAATTATGAGTTTAGCTACTCATACTAGGTTTCACAAATATAAGAGTAATAATAAAACTAGAAGAAATAATGAAAATAGTTAAAAAAAAAATGGATTAGAATCCTTAAAAAAGTATAAAAAAAACCCGTTATACCTTGTTCCTTAAGTTGTCTCAAAATGTTGTATATTCAAAATTATCTGTCTAAAGGGTTTGGTTTTCTATTTATACTTTTCTAATGTAAGATTAAATAAAGTTCCTAAGTTGCCCTTCTGAAGCAGTTCTGTAGCTCAGCTGAATATATATTACTATATTTCCTATATTTTTACTTCGTATTTGTGTGTCTACTTTTGATATTTACTAGTACTTTGAACTGAATTGCTCTCATTTGGTGTGCGTTTTACGTTGTAGAAATTATATTGATGATATGATGCATTCATGGAGCAAGAAGGGTTTTGAAATCTAAGTAGAAGCCCGAGGGTCGCGCGAATGAAGGCCGGATGAAGAAGGAATACGAAAACGGAAGGTGCACGTCGTGCTGCACTATGTACAAGACGTCGTGCATGCACATCCAACTTCACTATGTGCTGCACAGCATGCACCCCCTGTTTTGTTTTGAGAACCCCCAGCTTGTTTGACGTGAAAGTGATCAGACAAGGGGATGCACGGTTTGTTACATGGCGTGCAGCCCTGAAATATGCCTAATCCGATTTTCTATTTGTTATTTTAAGGGTAGATTCGTCCTAACTTACATCCTACACTATACATACACCTTGGAACTCAATTGGACGAGACTTTTGGCTTATTTTACATCCAAAGGAGGCAAAGAAGAGAGAAGATCAAGATTCAAGGCTCTATTTCATCTATCCATCCATCTTATTATGGTTTTGTATGCTTATAGTTATTTCATTGATTTGAACATGACTATGAGTGGCTAAATCTTCCATTCTAGGGTTGATTGAACCACTCTAAATTTATGTATTACGAATTATTGCTTTAATGAATGACTCTTGTTAACCTTCCTATCTAAGTGTTTATGATTGTATGTTATTGACTTGTAGAGCTCCCAATTGATTGTGTCATTTATTCTTATGCATCTAGGGATGGATTCATGAGTTAGTTAAACACTTAGCAATATTTAAACCTAAAACAAATGCATTACTTAGGTTGTCAAAAAAGTGACGTGTGACCATTGACCCTGATTGTGAACAATACTTGTAGTCCTATGTATCTTTATTAATTAATTAAAAAATTGGTTAGTGAAAGTTACAATTATTGCACGAGAATGAATAGTTGTGAATTTAGAGCAAGTGTTCAATAGAAAGAAGCAAGTTGAATCCACTAATGCACTGTACTAACACATAAGTAGGAGTTGAGTAGATCAATTATAGGCTTCTAAACCCTTGAATTAATTTATTTCTTACTACTTTGCTATTTACTTTATTGTTAATTAGTTGTTACATTGAAACCATCATAAAATACAACAATTGATACATAAATTAGTTAGAATAACAACTAGATTTCGCGTGTTCTATGTGGGATTCGACCTCGGGGCTTTAAATACCAAGCTATATTTTCCGCGACCGCTTAGTCCCTTTTATAGGGCTTAGCTGGGCATAATTAAATTTTGGCGTCGTTACCGGGGAATAAGGTGTTATTTTAGTTGTTAAGATAACTAGTTTATTTTTATATTAACTTCATTCTTGTCATCTTGATCTTGTTTCTTTGATGTTTATAATTGAAAGTTTAGATACTGAAGAATTCAAGATGGCTCAAGATTTGGCTCTTAATGCTTTTGCGTAACTTGTGGCTGAAAATCTTGCATTTGCTATTCAGCTTCAAACATTCGAGGCAGAAATTTTTTACATCACCTAGATAATGGTGGCTTTACTTGCTAATGTTGGTTTATTTACAGGTAGAACTACTGATGATCCTCAAAAGCACTTGAAAAAGTTCATAAGGATTTGTGAAACTCAAAAGCAGGCTCAAGTGTTAGCAGAGGTTGTGAAACTGATGTTGTTTCCGTTCTCACTAACGGAAGATACAAGTGATTGGTTGGACTCGTTGCCAATTAATTTCATTACGTAGTGGGATGACTTGGTGATAAAGTTCATGAAGAAGTTATTTCCACCCAATAAGACTGCCAAGCTAGTTCGTGAGATACTCATGTTCAGGCAAAACCCACTAGAGACTTTGCCAGAAGCTTGGTAGAGATGTAAAGGTTATTTGAGAAAGTGTTCTCATCATAGTATTCCTGACCAAATGTTGGGGCAAAGGATCTACATGGGTATGGGAGATCAAATTAAGGGCACTTTGGATGCAGCAGCTGGAGGAGCGTTCTTGAGCAAAATATTTGTTGAAGCGAAGGTCCTGCTTGATGTGATGACTCAAAAATCAGGCTGGCTTAGTGACACGCTCCGGCTAAGGATAGGGCTCACAATTACCCTAGTCGATTGTAGGGGTCGAATACAGGGACTTACATATGACCAAAAGTAGTCGAATTCATTTGAGTTCTATGCATTTAGTAAGTTAATCCTAAATTTGAAGTTTAATTTAAACTATGGTAAAGACAAGACAATTTCAAGGTAAAGTTAACAATAATAGAAAACACTAGGATACTAACTTCCCCCTAGCCCGCTAACCAAGTGGATATAGTTATAAGCTCTTTCACATCGAGGTCACCCAATGAACCTCGCTCACATTTACCCAACTTACCCCTCTCGGGTGAGAGTCGAGACTACCAACTCTTACCCTCTCGGTGCTAAGATTTGATGCATTAAGCGCTAGCGACTAATCCCAAGTAAGGCATCCCCCTCTCGGTGTTCACCCGGTTAACCCGGGGTAAATGACTCGCACTTACCCCCGGTACCTCGTTACTATACTTCCCATTCCTAGATTTAGCCTCTTGGTGTAAATCCAGTACTTGTTGGGGTCAACCTGAGTTGTACACCTCAAGTTGTTGTAATGTAATCAAAAGTAGTGAAATAGGGTATTCCTAGGTGTTTAGAAGCTTATTATGCTATACCCATTAGATTATTGGACTAGGGTTTCATTAGCACCCTAGTTGGTGATTTAGGTACTCATGCTAAGTAATGATTCAAGACTTGAAAGTAATAAAATATGCATTAATATAGCAAGGTAGTAATGATTCTTACAAATAATGGTGTTGTTCTTCACAATACAAGAAAACTTAACCAAGGGTTTTGGTATTTTGTCCTTATCTTGCCTCTCGAGTAAAGTGAAAATGTAAGATGTTCTCAAAAACTTAATTCTAGTTATATATAGTGTTTGCTAAAATTAATTACAAAACTGCCATTTTCAGGTTGGGTTGGGGCCCGCTGAGTTCTGGTGCTAAATCGATAGAAGGGCTGGCGCCTCTTTGGACATGGGCCGGCGCCCTTTTCTGGGTTAGTATGAGAGGGCGGCCGCACTTTATTGGGTGACCGCCTTTTCTTCTTTTCCAAGAGAGGGTTGCACGGCAAAGCATCATGTGGTCACATCGTCTTCATATAAGCATCTTCTTACAAAGAGTAATGGGTGACCGCCCTTAGCATGGGCGATCGCATCTTCTTCTTATCAGCTTCTTCTCTGCAAAGTGGCATGGGCGCCCGCCCTTGACATGGGCGGTCGCATCTTCACAGGACTTCCAGATTCTCAGTTTTCTTGCAAAGGGTTGAGGCCTCTTCAGTGCCCAATTGGATACTCAGCAGGTATGTACCTCCAGAGAAGGGGCGGTCGCCCCTAACATGGGTGCCCGCCTCTTCAGTGTTTCTGCAGCTTCTTGAATTTTGATCACTTTTCTTGGGAAATCATGCTCTTTTAGTTTCTTCCTTTCCTTGCAGGGCTTAACACCTGAAACCAAGCAAAATGCATCAAAATTTCTTATAGATTGGTCACTTTTGGATTCAAAGACAAGAGTTTAAGCGAGTTAAAGTAAGCAACAGATCACTTAGAAGAGATGTATCTATTGGCCTAGGTACATGGTCTTTAGCTGCTGGTATTACTTCTAAGATGGAAGAATAGATGTCGAAGTTCCAGACTACACTTGATGTTGTGTCGAAACAACTAAACGAGAAGATGCTGAAATCTATTAACCAAGTTGACTCACAGGCTCATACTCAAGTTCCAGATCCTGGTAATTTTTCTAATGTTGATTTGCTTGCTTATACTGAAGATATGAACTTTGTGCATTATGGGTAGCAGCAGCAATACAATCAACAGGGTCAATTTAGGCTAGTGCAACAACAAGCAACTTTACCCTTGCAGCAGGCGAATGATATAGCTAAAATTAAGACTATTTTGTAGGCTATGATGTGATTTAATAAGCAGCTTCAAGACCAAGTGGCAGCACATGACATTGCAATAAAGGGTATAGAGACCAAGTTGGGAAAACTGTCCCTAGCTTTATATAATAAACCTCAAGGTGCTTTGACGGGCGACACTGTGGTGAATCCTAAGGATCCAAATCTATCAATTGATGACAATCACTTTGAGGAATGGTAGAGACTTGGACAAGGAGTAAGAATTAGCTAAAAGAGCATTATCCACTGTGCCAAACATTGAGCCTATTGATGACTCTGCCAAACTGGCTGGCAATGATAATGTTGAGAAGAGCATTCCAAAATATGTTCCTGGTACTGAGAAGGTAATTGCCAATGAACTTGTTAAAGAAGCTGAAAAGTTGGTTGAACAAGGTAAAGTTTCAAGGGAGCAGAACTCCAAGGCAAAAACACCACAACCTTCTTTTCCTCAAAGATTGGCAAAGCAATAAAAAGGTTTGAAGTTTAATAAGCTTTTTGATTTGTTGAAACAATTAAAGCTTACTATGCCTTTCATGGATGTTATGCGAGAGGTACCTGGATATACTAAATTTTTAAATGATCTTCTGCCTAAGAAGGTTGACTCTAATGAGGTAGAGATAGTCGAGGTTAATAACGTGTGTAGTGTTGTCATCACAAAGCCTATAGCTAAAAAGAAGCAAGATCCTGGTAGTTTTACAGTCCTGTGCTTTATTGATGATCTAACAATTGGTAAGGCCTTATGTGATTCTGGTGCAAACATTAATTTGATGCCACTGGAAGTATACAATAAATTGGGTTTGACTGGCATAAGAGAGACTTCAATGTGAATCCAGCTGGCTGATAAAAAACAAAAGCACCCTATTGGAATAGTTGAGGATGTACTTGTGCATGTGGGTAGTTTCATGTTTCCAGTAGATTTTGTGATTCTTGATTGTCCCATTGAGAAAGATGTTCCAATTATCTTAGGACGTCCATTCTTTGCTACTGGTAGAGCAGTGATGGATGTTGATAATGGGAAGATGGCCTTGAAGTTGTATGATAAAAAAAAATAGCAGTTGATATTGGTAAATTGCTGAAGGGATATTGTGATGATGTGAATTGTTCGTGTGTGCATGCATGCGAGCCTAGATGAGCCATGGGTTGAGCTGATTAAAGTCATGCCATGACTGTAACTGAGACACTTCTCGGGAGGCAACCCGTCATTGTAATTGTATACAAGTAAAAAAGGAAAAAATGAAAAAAATACAAAAAACAAAAAACTAAAAAAAAAAAAGTTATCTTTTGAAGGATATTACTTGGTGAGTTTCTTTATTTTGTAGGTTTCGACTGGTTTGAAGTCTAAGTGTGGGGTGCTTCCAACCTCATACAATTGGATGAGGATGTCCTGCTTATGGGAAGTCTGAGTACCTCGTGCCCTAAGGAAACTCACAAGGATGTTCTTCAGACTTAGAACCCTAGGGAGTTTCTCTATCACCCTTTAATTTTATTTTAATGCGTTGAAGGCAATGCATGATTTTAAGTGTTGGGTGGGAGTCTTTCTATTTGTTATAATAATCCTTTTTTCCTGTTTGTGCTTATAATCCCCTTTGGTTTTTTTTTTTTTTTTTGTGCATTGGTTCTTTTCCAAAAGAAGTAATTTGAACCGGGTATAGGTAGAATTTTGTTTTAGGATTAGAGTCTAGTAAATATGGATGGGAGAGTCTTGGCTCCATGAGTCTTGGTTCCATGATTTGACTTGTTTTATATAGATACTTAATTTTGGGGTATGTGAACTTCAGGCGTGTATTCTGTCAGGATTTATTTTTCCTTGAGAAACGTTGGGTGCATTATTTGAAGCCGATGATCATGATGTTGACTCTAGATTTGCTTGAGAGTTGGCTTGTGTTTGCTTTGTTTAAGAGCGCGAATTGAGCCGCTTTGAGTAGGTTATGTACCATATGTGGGTAAGGATTTTATTTTCTCCATATTTAATACTTGATGTCTAGAACTTGCCTTATGTGTGTGCAAGGCGAAATGAGATATTTGCTTGGTTAGGAAGTGATATAGGCTTTCCTTTCATAGCCAATTTGTTTGAAGCTTCAGAGTTAGATGTTTACCAGTGAAAATTTGACCTTGGCTAACCCTTTAGAGCCTGTAGCCTTTTCTTTGATAGCCATTAGGATTCCTATTTCTTGTGCTAAATATCTGTGAGTTTTACTTGTGGTGTTATGAACCTAAAAAGCTAGTGAATGAAGTGGAAAATTGTGGTTTTTGGAGGAAGACAAAATTTTCTTAGGGGGGATGCTATTTAGAGGAATTTACTAAAAATATAAAATAAAATTAAAAAATAAAAAGAAAAGCTTGGAATATTGTGCGATAATCGGATTGATAAATAATTGTGTTTGAAAGATAGAAGAAAATAAATAGTAGTCTCTATCATTAGCTCCTACCTTTGCTTAAAGAAGAAAGGTGGCAAAAGTTGACTCTGAGCTGGTAAGAGAAAGATTGGTTGGGAGGAAAAATGTTGGAATTAATTGTGGTGTATTAAATTGCTTGGGGGTGGTTAGTCGCTATTACCTAAATATATCCTGCCCGTCCCATTGCCTACATTACAACCAAAAGAAGTCCTAGTTGATCTTAGCCGAGTAGATGGATATAGTCGAGTCCTACACTAAGGGCAAGCCTATAGTATATCTTGTATTGCATGTGAGTTCTTTTCTGAATGAGAGTTTCATATATATGTTAACCTTTTGTTCATGATCACTCTCTTGTGTGAATTTATTCGCTAAACTTTGATTAATTGTGAGGGCACTTGATTTACGAGAAACAAGCTCTTTTATTAGTCTCTTGAATAGAGTGAGTACTTGCATGACTTATGGGTGTGTTTGGATTATGTGGGATTGAGAGGTTGATTTGATGCACTTTATTATTTTTAGATATTCTTGGCATGAATATTGTGCTGATAAATCATGATTAGTGCATATGTGACTTGTTAAGTGCCTGTATAAATTCAAGTCATTGTGTGAGTTGTTTTGGTGCATCTCGAGTTCAAGATATAAGTTGCTCGAGGACGAGCAAAGGTTCAAGTGTGGTGTGTTCATACGAGGCTAGATATTACTATATTTCCTATACTATTACCTGGTATTCGTATTTCTACTTGTGATATTTTTGATGATATGATGCGTTCATGGAGCAAGATTTGTATATATCAAGGGCTTTAAAGTCTAAGTAGAAGCCAGAGGGTCGTGCGAATGAAAGCCGAACAAAGAAGGAACGAAGCTGTACGAAAACAGAAGGTGCACCTCCTGCTTAATTTACATCCAAAGTAGGCAAGTAAGAGGGAAGATCAAGATTCAAGGCTCTATTCCATCCATTCATCCATCTTATTGTGGTTTTGTATGCTTATAGTTATTTCATTGATTTGAACATGACTATGAGTGGCTAAATCACCTATTCTAAGGTTGATTGAACCACTCTAAACTTATGTGTTACGAATTATTTCTTTAACGAATGAAACTTGTTAACCATCCTAAGTGTTTATTATTTGTATGCTATTGATTGGTATAGCTCCCAATTGATTGTGCCCTTTATTCTTGTGTATCTAGGGATAGATTCATGAGTTAGGGTTAAACACTTAGCAATATTTCAACCTAAAATCAAGGCATTACTTAGGTTGTCAAAAAAGTGATTTGTGACCATTGACCCCGATTGTGAACCATACTTATAGTCCTACATATCTGTATTAATTAATTGAGAAATTGGTTAGTAAAGTTATAATTATTACAGAAGAGTGAATAGTTGTGAATTTGGAGCAAGTGTTCAATAGGAAGAAGCAAGTTGGATCCATTAATGCATTGTTCTAACACATGAATAGGAGTTGAGTAGATCAATCCTAAACTTCTAAACCCTTGGATTAATATATTTCTTACTACTTTGCTATTTACTTTATTGTTAATTAGTTGTTACATTGAAACCATCATAAAAATGCAAAGTTACTTGATAGGTAATTAGTAAGAATAACAACTAGATTTCGAGTGTTCTCGGTGGGATTCGACCTCGGGGCTTTAAATACCGAGTTATATCTGTCACGACCGTTTAATCCCTTTTATAGGGCGTTGTTGGGCGTGATCAAGTCACACCTTGTAAGGCTAAATACTCCTGGGTGACCGATAGCGAAGTAGTACCGTGTCTGGATTCTTCTCTTGAGTCCAAAGCTTTCTTTCTGTGTTTTTTCATGTTCTATTTTACTTCCTTTGGCTCTTTCTTTCTTCTTAAGCTCTAATTTCGTAAAATTAAAAAGAAAAATAAGATTTGCTCTCAAATATTAACTCAAGGCTAGCATAATTCTCATAAGAGCTAAATGTGTCGATAAAATACTAACAAACTAATAGCATAATAGAGAAAATCGATCAGCGAGAAGAGTTTGACAAACGAAAATAAGAAAAAATCCAGATTATAGGAAAAGCTCATAAGAGAAATAATAGGCAGAGGTTGTCTCATAGGATATATATAAAGCATCAAAATATGCTTACTGGTGGTGCGAGTAGTTGATACCACATATTCCTAGATTGATCTTCTCTATAAACCTATAAATGGGTGGTATGAAGATTAGAAGCACGAAACTTCCTTGAAGGGATGAAACAACATAGAGTAGAAAAATCAAAAATCTGTGTTTGGGCATACATATCATCGATTTGTCTCCTTTGAGAGAAAAATTGAGAGTGATCATCGATTCAAAGTGCGTAAAAGAAATATCGAAGTTTAGGTTTAGAGAATAGGGTTTAGTGTTGATTTTACTTGAATCGAAGGAGATGACAGTTGAGAAAGTGTAGGGTCATTTTCTCCCAAAAAAAAAAAAAATTGATAGTAAAATTTGGTGTGGTGCCTCTATCCACCACTTAATTATAGGCACTATTAAGGACCATATATCGATATTTTGAGGGAAAAGACTTAGTCTTGTCGTCAGTTTCATAAATAATAGAGAATTAAGTACCATAATATATTTTCGTCCCTATAAATATAGATTTAAGGACTAGATTTTCAACATGTCCTTAAATTTTGGTCATTTATAAGTTTTAACTCGTCCTTAAAATGAACATGAGGAAACACATATAGGAAGCTTTGTACTCGAGAAAAGAAAATGGAGAAAAGCATAGCAAAATTAGAAGTGCGACCGTCGAATTATCAGCTAAATTCTAATGGGTGACCACAGAAATATTTTCTTTCTAGCCGGAGGCGACAGGGCTTCAACCAAGGAAATTGGTGGACAAAATCCAAGACCGCATATGACCATCTACGAACGCAAAAATATGGGCAAAAGCAAGATTGGCGACCGAAGAAATATCGGCTGAAAAGCCAAAGGGCATAAAGAATCAAGTTTACAAAGTTGAGAGCTAAAAGAGTTTCGCTCCTGCCGATCTAGAAAGCGGCCAACCATCGAAGGGAAAAAAGGCAATCGCCGAAGGCAATAGGGGGCCGCACAATATTCGGTTGAGTTGCTAAACTGCTTCAGAAGGGAAACTTAGTAATTTTAATTAAGCTTACTTAGAAAAGTATACATAGAAAACCAAACCGTTTAGTTAGATACTTTGAATATACAATATTTTGAGACAGCGTAAGGAACAGGGTAAAATAATTTTTTATACTTTTATAAGGATTCTAATCCAATTTCATTTTATCTATTTCTGTAATATCTTCTAGTTTCATTGTTACGATTATATTTGTAAAACCTAATATGAGTAATTAAACTCATAATTAAGGTTTAGACACGAATGGTGGTTGAAATCTAATGAGATCTTGATTTAATTACATAGTTATTTTTTTATTAATATAAATATCATTATACTTTCTTTGTCAGTTTTAGTGATTGCAACACTTGAATCCATGCCTATATTACTTGTTTATCTCTTAAACAAAGTTAACTTGTTTGAGTTTATGAAAGCAAGGATTCAAATTTTGTTTGTTGAAAAGCCTAACCCATCTTAAATGGATTGCTAGGAATAGATTCCCTTTCCTTGGGTCATTGAACAGGGCTTTAAGCACCTTATTATGTCTTTGATAAGCTTAATAGGATAGACACCCTCTTAACTTGACGGTTTCAGGGTGTTAAACTAGTTAGCTCAACTATATTCGTTAAACTCATTGCAACTGTGTGATTGAAGCAATACCTATTGGTTGGAAACCATCATAAATGGTCTAAGTCCATAGCCCATTTACTTGATTGTCAACTCCAAACATTATTCAAGATTTAGTGTGTTTTTATGATTAGTGAAGTAATTAGTTACTATTTTCAATCAATCAATAGGAATATAGAACTATCATCCAATAGAATACCAATTTGATAAACACAATAGTTGGACATCGCTAGTTCCCTGTGATTCGGCACAGTATCTTGCCGAAAAATATATTTGCACTCATTGGTGTCTCTTAGCTGAAACAAACTAAAACACATCAATCTTTCATACGGATTGGTAACTTTTGGATTCAAAGACAAAAGTTCAAGCTAGTTTAAGTAAGCAAAATGCTCACGCATCAATTGTCAACAATGTTCTTCTTAGCAGAAGTTTCTTTGGTGCCCTTCTTGGTTCCTTTAAACTTGTCAAGGTTCAAGGTTTTTTTTAGAGTACTAACCATAGCAGTCTCTATGTCATTCCAAGCAGGAACAGTTTCTTCAACAGCTCCCAGTGCCAGACTCTTTTCATTCTTAGGTACTAGCTTGATTATTGACTCCTTCAGCATTTCATGAGTCTTTAGACTATCAAGCAACTCATCCAACAGTATTTTATCTAGAGGTTTGGAATCAATGATAGTAGTTTCCAAGAGTCAGGAAGAATCCTAAGAACCTTGTTCACCATCTCAGCATTAGGAAGATCCATTCTCAAGGATTTCATCTCATTAGTAATAATGGTGAGTCTGGTAATCATGTCCTGTATAGACTCTTTTTATTCCATAGCAAAGAGTTCAAATTTTCTCTAAACCATCATAATTTTTATTGCTTAACCTGATTAGTTCTTTCATGTGCAACTTCCAATGCATCCTAGATTTCCTTTCCTTTCTTGTATGAAGAAAATTGATTGGACTCATCAGGACCAAGTCCACAAATGACAAGCCTTTTGGCTTTAGCATTCTTTTCTATCATCTTAAAATCTGCTTCAATGTACTCTGATCTCTCCTTAGGAACATTTTGAAGAGCGTCTCCTTCTCCAACAATCTTGGTTGGGACCAGAGGAACTTCAAACACAATCAGCCAAAGTTGATAGTCTTCAGTCTAAATGAAGTCCTTCATTTTGCCTTTCCACCAACCATAGTGATCTCCATTGAAATGTAAAGGCCTGAGAATAGATTGCCCTGCAATGATCACTGGTGATGTACTCATGATTAGATCGTTCTCTAAGTGTTAACCTGCTAATGAGAAGACCCGCTCTGATATCACTTGTTGCACTAGGTGTACCACTAAAAGACACTAGAAGGGGGGTTGAATAGTGTCCTCCAATTTTTCTTTCTCAAGGACCTTGCTCTACTTTGAAAGAGCCTGGTTCTTGGCTAGTTTCAACCAATCAACAATATCAACGGTAAACAATCTAAAACTGAACTAAACAGAAATTTTACATGGAAAACTCCTTGCTTAAGGGAGAAAAACTACGACCCAATCTCTGAGATTTTATAACCAAATTCCACTACACAATGAGCAACTTTTTAGGTTACAAACCAATAACCAAAGGGCTAAACTTTAGATCCTACACCACTCAAAGCTACACTCTAGCTTTTACTAAATATTCCTTTACAAAGATCACCTATTACAAACCTTCTATGAATAAGCAAGTAGGTAACAGTTTCTAATCAATGCTACAAAACTACACAACCTTAGAACCTTATAAGAAATTGCTTCAGCACTTCATTCGTCGACTGTAGTATTTTTCGTCCACTCACACACGATCAATAAATTGCTTTGCATTTTCTCTGAACTCTCGTACATGAATGAATAACAACTCGGCGCACCTCACTTAAGCTTATATAGGGTAGTTAAAACCCTATCAGTCTTCAACTAGGATACTTCTCAAATATGAAAAGAGAATATCTCCTATAATTGCATTCCTTATATAGCTCTGCTTCTCATTTATTCTCCTTAGAGGCGGCCAAGACACAACTACCTTAACTGACTAGGATTAAATATCTTGCACGCGCTAAAATTCTCCAAGTCCAATATGGATTGCCAATCAAACATCTTTTAGATCAGTCATGCCTTCCAATAAAAATCAGGTTCTCAATCAGGTCCTTTGTTTGTTAATCTTCAAAACTCATCATTCAACATCTTGTATAACAATACCTTGTTCTTATCCCTCAGCTACCTGTCCTAATTGTCCTAATCCAGTATCCTCTAGTGCAATTAAAACATCTCCTTGTACAATTCCAGCACCCCCTTGTATTTGTGCAAGTTTATCTGGTAGTCTTAGATCAGCGGTGTTTGCTATGCTTAACAAGAAACTACTTGTAATAGGAGACTTGGCAACGCTTCTCGATAAATTTCTAGTAGTACAAACTTCAGCACTCGACACCAAAAGTGTTATCAGTAAAGGAAAGAAAAACGACCTCATGTCGCTCAAACACAATTTCATTTGTTCATTAATGAGATGATCGATATTTAACGATAGATTGTTAATGATTGAGTGGATTAATGCAACCATTGAAATTTTTATTTTTGGTGTTATTTTTTGTTGGAGTCAATTGTCAATAATAAATAAAGTACAACTACGCTCGGTGTAAGCATCCCATATTAGTCCTCCTTAAATAAAATGATCAACCATTAGTTTTATAAGTCCAATTAGCCCTATGGAGGGCGTCAACAAGCTAATTATTAGCCCTATGGAGGGCGTCAACAAGCTAATTCACATTAGGATTACTAATCACAAACTGAGTAACATCATCATCCACTTCCTCAATATTATAAATATAACTAATACGTAGCGAGAGAAATTGACAGTTTCACCTCTAACCCATGATGAATTAGTGTGAGGAATCATATTCGTATAGCAGTCTTTCGCCAATATATACATATTTTCTTGGTTATTGGGTGTAGTACATCCATCCTCTTTGTTGAATCAGCTCTAAGATCTTTGTTGCTCTTCCTCCTTACAACTACATACCTTGTCGTTCAATAAATGTCCGATTATTATAGAAGCTATACCAATCATAAGCTTATGCAGAAGCATATTTGCTCATGCTGAAATTTAGACCCCTTTTTCTTTTGGAACTAGAGTCATTACTTTGTGGTGAAAATTTTATTTTTCTTTATATATATATATATATATATAACTTTCATAGGTAGTCCAGGTATTTCAGAAGATCTTTCTCTGAAAATACCAGGCTGGTGGGATACCCATCTTAGCGAGGAAGATCATCAAAAGATCTTCTACAGCGTTAGAATTGATCCAACAGGAGAACCAATCCTAAAAGATGGCCAAACTATTCCTGATTCGACCAACACCCTAATTTATACCATTATCAAAACTTTCATAAGTAGTCCAGGTATTTTCAGAGAAAGCTAATTTAATTTTTGCGTATTGAAGAAAACATGTACTTATATCTCTAATTTCTAAATCTGATTTTTCCTCATACTATTGAGTTAAGAACTTGAATATTATCCTTATGAAACCTATTGGTCTCTAGATCCAAGAACAGGAAGCTTTAAAATTATTACTGTTTATCGATTAAATTTCTGTGCAGATCTTACTATGGCATTCTTCCATTCTTTCTCCTCCTCCACTAAAAATTCTTTTCCTTCCTCTTCTAGATCTACATCCTCCTCTTCCTCTTCAAATCCTTCCGAAGCCTATGTTCCGGCCTCTTGGTATCAGAGCCATGGGGGGAAGTAGGGATTATTATTCTTGTTTTTAACTTACTTTTATGAGGTATTATTAGATCTAGTATTTAGATCTATAAAACATGAATTCTTAAATACACTTCTATTAAATTTACTTATGTATTAAGAATATTCTTAACTAATGGCACTGTGATCCTTCCGGATCTGCACTGTAAGTAGTGTTCCTGAGCAAAATGGCTAGGTTGCCAAGGAAAATTACTCAGTAGGCTTACAGATGGTTATTTATAACCTTTGGGTCATTAGTCAAGATACTCTTTTAAACATAAGCTAATTTAATTTTTGCGTATTGAAGAAAACATGTACTTATATTTCTAATTTCTAAATCTGATTTTTCCTCATACTATTGAGTTAAGAACTTGAATATTATCCTTATGAAACCTATTGGTCTCTAGATCCAAGAACAGGAAGCTTTAAAATTATTACTGTTTATCGATTAAATTTCTGTGCAGATCTTACTATGGCATTCTTCCATTCTTTCTCCTCCTCCACCAAAAATTCTTTTCCTTCCTCTTCTAGATCTACATCCTCCTCTTCCTCTTCAAATTCTAAACTCAAAGAAGAAGTCAGTTTTACTGACTTACAGCAATCAATTGATGACTGGAAAATTCCTAAACATCCCCAGTCCACAATTTATAAGTCTAGATGGAATTTGACAAGTGACTACCACATTTTAACCATCGAGCAAACTATTCCTCTTGAGTCAGATCATGAGGACATCAAGCTTTTAAACCCAAAATCTATAGAAAAATATAGAAAAAAGTATAACTATCTCCATTTTGGTTTAGTACAAATTGCAGCTAAACCTCTTTCGAGAGAAGGACTAGATACATCTCTCCTCCTCTGCCTTAGAGATTCTAGATTTCTAGACTTCAATGATTCCCTTCTAGGAATGGTAGAAACCAGTCTTTGTAATGGACCAATTTATTTTGACTGCTTTCCCAACTTTATTGTATCCCTTAAAGATAGGAATATACTAGACTCTTTGACATTAAATGTCAAGACATCCAATTATAAAACCAAGACTGGATCACTTCCAGTTGCTATCATCTATAGAATTCAATACAAAGCTATGAATTCAGCCTTCAATTCTGGAGCCATGAAAACACTTCATAAAGGAGAAACTGTTCTCTTCCAAACAGATCTTCAAAGATCCCATTTATCAGTTCCAAGACCTATATCTTGGAATCAGGTTTCTTTACCTCAAAACTGGCTTTTGCAAGATGCTACCCCAGCCCAGAAGCCAGAAAATACTAATGTGTCTCAGATCCAACAGTTTTCTTCAGGATCTGTAACTATTTCCTTCCGTAGATCTCATAGTCAAAGAATACCTTCCTCACCTTTGGCACAATCTGAGACTCAATCTGCTAGACATTCTGTCTCCTCGTTTCCTTCTAGAATCGAAACTGTTAACTTCGAATCTAGGATTCCTCAAGCAGAATACTCAGTGGAAACACCTCCAACTAAAGTTAACTTCGAAAGACCTCAGTCTCCTACTTATTCATCTCTAGGTGCTGAATTAGGTGTTTTAGAAAAAGATTTTCAAATTGACAAAAAAAAACTCAGAACTGAATTTTACTCTCCTGAAAACCTTTTTAAGAGAACATGGTTTTTTAACAGTTTTCAAGGAAATGAAAGAAAAAATCTTCAAAAAATTTATTATGAATCCTTGAACTCGATTCAAGAGCAGATTAATTTCTTTGAGTGGTTTGAAGCTTATGCTGAATACCACCATATAGAATTTCCTTTTTCTAAATCTATTAATGTTTCAAAAATTTGGAAAACTTCAACTGGAGAAGAAGTCATCTCTGAACTTCCTCCACCGCAAGGATTTTCAACAAATCATGGCAAAACTCAAGTGGTAGCTACTCCTTTCAAATTAAAACCTGAAAGTGAAGCTTTCACAGCCAAAGATATTAAAAATATCTTTGAACAAAATAATTATACAAACAAGTATTTATAAACTCTTGGTGAATATTTGATTTCAAAACCATCTTTTTCAGCATCTACTAGTTCTAAGCCAGTCGAAACATCTTCAATTCCACTATTTAAACCTTATGAGATCCCTAGAACTTTTGCTAGTGAACTCCAGAGTCACCAATCTAAAGGTTTCCCTCAACTTTCTGATCTTCAACGAAGGATCTCTGAAATAGAGAAAACCTTTGTCATTCAAGACTCTGCAACTAAAGAGTCTGTAATTAAGGATGCTTCTATAGGTGTTCTTCGAGAGGTAGATACAGATCGAGAATCTCAAACACAGTCAGATCAACTTCATTATGATCCTTCTCTAGAAGTTGCTCCTCTTAGAACAGGATCCTCCAATTGGCGACAACCCCAAAAACTCTATTATCCTAGAGCTACTCATCCTGACATGGTTTTAGAAGAAAAACCTAGTGTCATGCAGAATAACTACAATGCCAACAACATCTATGAATGGAACATAGATGGTTGCTCCGAATACAATATTTTGTCCAAATTGCAGCAGATGACTATGGTAGCCACTGCGTATAGAACTTCTCATAACTGTAGTGACCAGCTTACTACCCATATTTTAGTAGCAGGTTTTACAGGTCAACTTAAAGGCTGGTGGGATACCCATCTTAGCGAGGAAGATCATCAAAAGATCTTCTACAGCGTTAGAATTGATCCAACAGGAGAACCAATCCTAAAAGATGGCCAAACCATTCCTGATTCGACCAACACCCTAATTTATACCATTATCAAAACTTTCATAGGTAGTCCAGGTATTTTCAGAGAAAGATCTTCTGAAATACTTAACAATCTTAAGTGTAAAACCCTCTCTGATTTTAGGTGGTATAAAGACTCCTTTCTTACCAGAATATATGAAAAACCAGATGGAAACCTCCCATATTGGAAAGAAAAATTCCTAGATGGCCTGCCTAAGTCCCTTAGAGATTTAGTCAAAGAGGAACTCCAAAGTCTCTACCCTGGTGATATTATTCCTAATGAACAAATCACCTATGGTCAGCTTACCAGTCTTATTCAACAAGTTGCTCTCAAAATCTGTCGACAAGATAAGATATTGAGACAATTAGCCAAAGATAGAGCTCAAACTCGCAGAGATTTAGGAAGTTTCTGTGAACAATTTGGTATCCCTCCTTGTGAAAAGAAGCTTCATAAAAGACGAAAGGCTAAAGATAAGGAGGCCGTCCCAAGAAATAGACCTTCTGCACCCAAGTACAGAAAAACAAAACCTTCCTACTCCAAAAACAAAGCTCCACCAACCTTGCCCAATAGACCTAAACCACCAGGTTTCAAATCTCCCAATTCTGACAAATGTTTCAGATGTGGCAAAACTGGGCATATCGCCAAATACTGCAAATTGGCTAACAAAGTTAGAAACCTTGAATTAGATGAGTCTATTCTTAACCAAATAGAACAACTCCTACTAGAAGATAGTGATGCTTCTGATATTGCTGATGATGAACTTGAACAGCAATTCAACCAGCTTGAAGATGATGATGTTCAATCATCTCCGTCCGAATCTAGTCAAGAAGACCAAAATTACCAACCTGAGATTAATGTTCTCTCTAAAGAACAAGATCTCCTCCTTGAGCTTATTAGTAATCTTGAGAATTCAGACCAAAAGAAATATTATCTAGAGCAGTTCAAACGAACCATAGATAAGCCTTCCACATCTTCAAGTACCTTTCCAAATCATCCTCAAATAGCTAATACTTACAATATTACTGATATTCTGAATAGATTTCCTTCACAAAAACCCAAGACCATAACTATCCAGGATCTCCAAACTGAGATAGCACTCCTTAAAGAAGAAATCCGAGAAATTAGAGCAAAACAAGATATAGATCGCCTTGTTCTCCAACAACTTTCTACACAGCCTGAACAGCCTAGACAAACAGAAACAAAACCAGTTGATCAGGAAGATTTCATCAACTACCTCTCCAGACTTTCCATCCAGAAATGGCATATTAGGGTTACCCTAGTTATCAATAAGTCCTTCACTTTAGATATTGTCGTCTTATTTGATACAGGTGCAGATCTCAATTTTATACAAGAAGGACTCATCCCAACAAAATACTTTGAGAAAACCAAAGAAGCCCTTAGAGCAGCCAATGGCAAAAAAATTAGGAATTAGCTTCAAACTCTCTGATGTTGAAGTTAAAACTTCCTTGGAAAATTCTTCTTTGTCAGTCTCAACTTCTTTCTTGTTAGTAAAAGACCTCACTAACTCAGTCATATTAGGCACCCCTTTCATCCAAGAAATCATGCCTTTTATGGTCACTAACCAAGGCATCCAAATTGAGTGCATAGGTAGTAAAATCCTCCTCCCTTTTGATAAACCTCCTATCAAGAAGGTCTTGTCTACCTTAAAACACAAGGAAGCCCAAATCAATTTCCTCAAGGAAGAAGTAGCATTTCAAAGGCTACAGCAACAGCTTCAAGATCCCTCTCTTCAGTCTAAAGTTAAAACTTTTGAAGCCAAAATCCAAAAGGATCTTTGTGCTGATTTACCAACAGCCTTTTGGAATCGAAAGAAACACATAGTCAGACTTCCATATGAACCTGACTTTAATGAGAAAACTATTCCCACTAAAGCTCGTCCTATCCAAATGAATCACGAGTTAACAATCCATTACCAAAGTGAGATCAAAGATCTTCTTGACAAACACATCATCTCTCCCAGTAAATCCCCCTGGAGTTGTGCTGCTTTTTATGTTAATAGGGGCATAAAGGAATAGCTTCGGCTATATCGCGGTTTGATAAGTTTCGTCGAGATTATTTGTGCATTATAGGGATTTCATAATTTAGAGCATTACTCGGAGGAATGAAGCTGCAAAGGAAATTTCTCTTGATAGCGGTATAAAATTAGGCTCTTGCAAGTTATAAATTGCATAAGTGAGGTTCTTGGAATTAGAAATGTGAAAGGGAAGCCAGTAGGCCCATAGAAAGTATTTGGTGTGGTGGTTTTCAAAGTAGTTTGTAAAAAGGAAAGTTACATCAGTAGAATTCTCTGATCTAGGCATGGGATAGTGTTTGTTTAAGACTTAAATGAAAATTTGCTGATGTCCTTTCCATTGATGATGAGTTCATCGAAAGTTTCAAATTTAAGCGATGTGCTACGACTCTTGAGGGATATATTGTTTCATCCTTTGGTTTATGTTTGTGTGTCTTAGTAGGTGTTGTGCTAGGCACAACTTGAGTTTGGAGAGCTTGACGAGAGATTGATGGGATAATAGCAAGGTTGTACAAGGTAAGAGTATAGTTTTCTTGCACAAGTTATCGATGGTTTTCGGCATCGAGTAGAGGAGCCTATAGTCGGTAACTAAGTTGAACTAGACATGTGCGGATGTGATAATTATCTTTGGATCGAGTTTCTTTGGTTTCCATATATCTCCATTCTTTTCTATAGGTGCTGGTGTGAATTGTCTACACCTTGGTAATCTTTGGGTATTTATTAGAGGTTGTCGGATATGGAACGGGTTTTGACCGGGTGTGTATAGTCTTAGCTTAGGGATTGGATGCTTTTTTTGGTTTGTTTCTTCTTGATATGGTTGGCCTTTTATTTTTAGCGAGACTGGTATCAAATATCACTATTCTATCAAATGTTACAAGAATTGGTTGGAAAAAATAAGTATCAAATGTTTGGCATATTTTGTGTTGGCTTGTGATTCTTTTATTGAGTTTAGTTTACTGATTCAGTTCTAGCTATGTTTTCCCTAGGACTTGTTGACACCCAATTTTGTCCATCTTTTTTCTAAAATTGGCTATATTTAACCTAAAGGTGCAATATTGACTGTTTGACAAAATGTACATTAGAAAATATGTACTTACGTGTGTTATACCCTAATTATATATTATGTACTTAATTGTGGCTATATCATGCAATTTTATTATTTTAGGCTATTCGGTAAATACATGTCTTGTTTGTGCTATTTACTGCATTTACGATATTTAAATTTAGAAATTATTTATGGCTATTTATACATAATTAATTTAATTTGACCGCCAATTATTTCTATATGTGCATGTCTATAATATATATTATTTATATTTTTATTTACTCTGCACCTTTAGTTAAATATCGGTCCAATTAAGAAATATATCTAAATCATTTTTTAGGCATTACTTTTAAACCTGAGCATATGCTCGTCTAGGATGCATTCATATGAAATTCAGATTCATTATGAATTTGGATAATTTTACTAGTTTACACCGAATTCAAAATGTCCCTTTATATTAAATCTCTTATTTACTTTGAACCTGGACCAATTGCCTGTCCAAATACCTTGACCTTATTCAAAATATACGCACCATACATGTTAACACCCCAAAAATCACCTCCTAATCTCACTATTCTTGGCAAAAATTAACTGGCTTGATCTTTCAAATTCATCAGACCAACATCCTTTATCTAATCCCCTCAATCTGTCTAAAATCTCGCTAAAAAAAAAATCAGAACCCCCCATATGTCGTCTACCATTCTCAATTCACACCAATTCCTATGATTTACTCAACTCCCCAACGTCTTTTTTCTCTTGTGATACTATATATACTAAACCAGTATAGATACACAGAGAACACAAAAATCAGTATACCTCCATTTTCCCATTTCTTTACACCACTGCACACATACATACCAATCGATACACCACTGTTGACGGTGGTGGAGACACAAGTTCACATCTTCGTACAGATCATTCCCCTCTCCTTCCTCTACTACACACACCCATCTTATTTAAACCATATACGGGCCAAACACATACATACAGACGGATCAAGAAAAATTAGAGAAAGGGGATCGGAGTTCAGATCGGGAAACCCCACCCCATCGCCTGAATCTGGCCAAAAGCTGCATCGCAGTTGGTCGCCTTTTCTCTGTTCCAGTCATCTGTTATTGAATCAATAAAAAGGAAACAGTGGGGTCAACTGCGGTGTTGTGTGATTTTAACCAGAAGTTCCTAGATCGTTCTTTTATTGGTGTTGAGATCAGAAACAGAACAGGATAAAAGGGTGGCAGCGACGCCACCATTGGAAAACTGGTTGGTTGTCGCTCCTCTCCTTCTCCGCTTTGCCGCTGCTGTCGCTATCCCGTCATCAGATTTTGACCAGCGATGGTGACTGGTTTTTGGCATAGGAGACGTTGCTTTGCAATATGTTAATTACATTGATTTGTTGACTCTTTCATTGTGTCGTTGCATACGCTGCTACCTGGTCCCGTTTTACCATCTGGATGATTATTGCGCTAATAATGCTATAATTTTGGTCTTGGTCTCCTATACATCATATTCGACTTTGCAGATTCCAATTACTTACTGGGTGTTTCTTTTATGCAATTCGGATATCGTGTCTAGGCCAATGAAAAAATATATGTACATATATTGAGGCCTAGAAATTGATTTGAACGTGATACTACACTTAGTCCTATGATGTTTGGAGGCGAATACAAGTCCCGTCCCGCATTTACCGTCCCTTAAGTGTCCCGAAAACAAATAAAAATAGGCGATGATGATGAGTATACACTTTGCAAAAATGAGCATAGAGTGTGTAGGACCGGTACCTGGCATGGCAACACGGCCGGCCACCGTTGTCTGCAGCCGTATCGATATCCTTAAACCTTTACCCAATACGATGAAATCTAAGCCTAAATCTTCAAAAAAGTTATTTTTTCCTTTATTTTCTTTTTGTCATTTCTATTATTATTATTATTATTATTATTATTATTATTATTATTATTATTATTATTATTATTATTCTTATTGTTATTATTATTGTTACTTTACTTTTTTTTTTTATTATTACTTTACTAATTCATTTTTTTATATTTTTGCGAGGTACTTCCCGACGAAATTCATTAAAAGTGACGTTATTGGAGGAGACAAATATTTTAAAATATTTACTATTATATTTTTTGGCTTATTATTCAATTTTCGGCACACTAACTAATTTTTTTTATTTTGCAAGGTCCATTTAAGGAAGAAAGCAACTTGAGAAGACAAGTCATTTATTTTAAATGCAATTTTGTGTATTTAATTTGTATATTATGGCGAAAACAGTTCATTTTATTAAGTTTAATTTATTTTAAATCCCAATTATTTAGTTCGGCCGGGAACCACATTCGGTGGAATCTGAAAGGTGCCTAACATCTTCCTCTTGAGTTAATTTGAACCCTTACTCAGACTTTCCGGTTCGTAGATCAAGTTATCGGAGTTAACATTAAAATTGGCTAGAAACAAAGTAGGTGCCCTAATACGCCTAGTGAAAAAATATGTTAGGTGGCGACTCCAAATCTTACCCGTGAGTTCCAATAAGTCGAGCCCTGTTTCGAACTCTAACCAGGTTCGGGAAAAAACGGGTGTCGACAGAATGACGACTCCGCTGGGGATATCAAGGTTCTAATCATAACAGACATTAAATTGGGATTCTTTGTATTTATTTTCTTTCTTTTGTTATTTCTCAAGACTAATATTTCTTTCTTTTCCTTTTGCAGATTTGAAGTTTAGCTTTCTATTTTATTGGCATTTTCTTTTAATTTATTATTGTTATTTTACTTCCTCCACTCCTAGAATTTTTGCACTTGCACACACCAAGAACGATTACGCGGACCCCGCGGTCGTTCCACCATTAAAGCACCCTTTAGGGAAAGTACGCAAAATTAGCCATATAGCGAAGCTTTTGGCAGTTTGTGTACTTTCAACCCCTTGGCTGTCCGCCTGGGGAAACCATGTTCTCGTCTAGCACACTCACTCTTGGAAGGTTCTTACGACATATTCCACACTTCAACTATTTTCAAATCTTCCATAAATGGCTAAATCTTTTTCTTTAAAACAATTTCGCGTCATAATTCTTTTGTATTTTCTTTATTAGCCAGTTTCTATTATCCTATTTTTTGAAACTAATTTGTTTGTTTCGTTTTTTCTTTTTACTCCTCATTTTTAAAATTATTTGTAAAATATCTCAATATGTGCATCCTTTCCATAAAATTGCTAAATTCATTATCTTTAAAACAATTTTACTTAATTCAATATGTTCCAGTTTCTATTAATTCTATCTTTCAAAACTAATGTGTGTTTGTTTTGTTACCCTTTGTTTTGTTACCCTTTTTAAAACTTATTTTATGAAATATTTCTATATGTGCATATTTACAACACTTAAGCATTTTTAGGGAACATGTGCATTTCTTTCAAACATGTGCATCCTTTTCAAAACTTATGCATTTTTAAAAAAACATGTGCATTTTCTTTCAAAATTGTACATCTTTAAGCTTGTGCATACCGCTCATACCTCCTGCCACTCATGGAAACTTCTAAATCATGCATTGAAAACACATTGGTTACAACCACCCTTTCCCTCACAAAAATTCCTTTAGGGGGAACAACTTGGAATCTAGGATGTCTGAGACGTTCCTGCTCCCGAGTTGTCCGCTCGGGAGGATAATAAAACTTGGTCTAAGTCAACCCAGCTCTTAGTGGTGACTCTAGGACCATGCATCATGACATATCATTAATCGACTTGTTCTCAAGTCTGATAGACCAACATGTTCAAACAATCTGAACGGGTTTTTTTACCCCTAAAGAGCGTTAAACATGATTTATTGACATATACTTTAAGGATTGAACGTGCAAATGTGGACCGTTTATTGGAATTATTCTACATTCAATGCCATTCAAAGGCACGAAAGGTAACCAAAAAGGCATCAAAGCCCAAATTGAATCAGAAACGACTGTTTATTCCCAAACGGTTGGAATCATTCTGTATTCAATGTTAAGGCACAAATGGTAACCAAAGCGGCATCGGAGCCTAAATTGAATCATAAACGACCGTTTATTCCTAGGCGGTTGGAATCATTTTGTATTCAATGCTATTCAAATGCGCAAAAGGTAACCGAAAATGCATTAAAGGCCCAATTTGAAGCAGAAATGACCGTTTGATAGATGGGATGACACATAATGCGCATTTATCATTTAGGCATTGTATAAAGACTGGCCATCCGTGGTTTTTCAAAAGTCCATTAGCAACTTTCGTCTAAAGTGTCTAAAGGGTTCTCAATCTACAACGATACATCTCTTCATATTCTCTGTTGCATTGTTTTCAAAAGCTTGTGCCACACATTGATCATTTGATTACAATAAAGCGAATTTTAGGCTTTTTCTTCTCCTCTTTTCCTACCGTCCTTCACCTTTTCCAAAAGATCATGGCCAATAGAATATTTGACATTGTTACTGAAATCCCTCAGTTACTCAGAGATTGGTGGGAAAACCTAAGCATAGATCAACAAGACCGAGTTAAAGTGGTGTTAGGGAACTTGATTTCACTAATGGAGCACATGACAATGAGAGGGATAATAGAAGCAGCAGTACACTATTGGGATGCAGACCGAGCAGTTTTTCACTTTGGGGGTGTAGATTTGACACCATTATTGGAAGAAATAGGTGGGTTAACTCAATTACCATTCGAAAGTGAAGAAATCTTGATGCCTGAGAACATTACACCCGAGGAGTTTTTCAAAATTGTAGGGCTTAAGCCTGAATTGTGCACAGACAGTGTGAGACAATTAGGAATTTCCTTGACTTCCCTCTACATCAACATTGGGTATGGAGAAGCATTTCAAGAATCCGAAGACTCTTTCAGCATTAACAAGGCAGATTGGCAAGAGCGGAGGGTACTTGCTTTTGTCACCAGCTTTTTAGGGACTGTCGTGTTTCCAGAACACAAAGGACGGGTTGATGTTTGCATGGTATCAATCGCCGATACCTTACCCAAGGACTTCAACAAGAAATACACTTTGGTACCGATGATTTTTGCAGAAATATACCGAGCTTTAGAAAGATGCAAGAAAGGTGCTAGCTTTTTCGAAGGTTGTAATTTACTCCTACAAATTTGGTTGATGGAACATTTGCAAAGGATGAACAACATAGACCAAGCCTTCTGCCCAATACCAAGAGAAAACTAAATCTTGACTCATACCACCCGCATGAATAATGCTCTCGAGAAATGGGACCAGCCAATGACTGCCAAAGGCTGGCACCACAGGCTTTCTCAGTTGACATCTGAAAACATACAATGGATGTTTGATTACTTTCCTAACACAACTGCAATCACACGATGCGAAAGAGACTCATTTCTCATCTTAGTGGGCTTTAGAGGAGTTTACCCATACACTCCTTTAAGGGCACTTAGATAAGCAGGGAGAAAGCAGATTGTACCCCAAATTGCAGACATCAGAAGTTTCAAAGCTGATATTTTTGGAGGAGTGATACCATTCAAAGACAAGATATTAGAACTTTGGAAAGAAAGGAGACAAATGAGATTTGAGACTATTGGACGAGACAGGTTTGATGCAGGCTATGCTGAAGATTATCCAGACTGGCTAAGGAAAGACATAGCAAAGGCAGTTCAACCAAGAGCAATAAGAAAAACGAAAAGAAATGCTGATGAATTAGAATCTGAGTGCAAGAGACTACACAAACAACTGACAAAGGCACGAGAAAAAATAGTGAAAAATCAAAGTTTTGTCGAAGCAAAGAACAAGAAAAAAGACAAATGGCGCAATAAGACAGAACTCCTGACAAAACGCATAGAGTCTATCGGTGTATAGGCTAGTGAAGGAATGGACTCTGTTGCTGACAAAGGAATTGAGGAGAAAGGAAGGAAGGCTTGGGAAATGTTGAAAACTTCACATTCGACATATCCCGGCTCTTAACTGACGCAGATAATATCATCTTCCAAGGAGACTTGTCAGGGGCAAGTTCGTCTAGCGAAGATTCGTCCGATGTGGAAGAAGATGAATCTTCTGAGGATGGATCAGCATGAAGAATGCTCGCTCAGGCCATGTTCTAATTTTCTAGCGATGTTTAGTCCTTTCCTTCTCTTACGTTGTTTCAATATCAACCATTGTAATAAAGACCAATGTTCGATAAATGCAATATTCTCTATTAGACTCCGCATTTTGTAGCAAATGAAATGATACATGTGGCACAAAACGCTTTCCAAATCATCATGCATAAAGCGGTCATAGGATACATTTTTATTTGCTAGGTGTGCATTACGTGAATTTGGTTGAGTGTTGTTGCTCCCAACGCGCACGCAAGTATACGTGGTCGACAAGTAATAAAGTGATAAGTAGAGTATCGTTCCCACGAGGACTATTCAGACTGACACTTAACAAATAATTTCTAACTAACTAATCAGGGATCTTTTTCAAATAGTGAGAGTTTTTATTAACTAAAGAGAAATAATTAAAACGGTAAAAGTGAATTCAAACAATGGAGCAAAAATGGGTTGTTATCAGTAATAAGGAGACGGTCCAGGGTCAGAGTTACGAACAATCCAGTTGAGTTTTCCAATTGATTCCACTTCTTAAATCCCAGATTACTAACTAACAGATTAAATGTACCCGTGAAAACCTTTCGATTCTTCACGGTCTATGCAGGCTACTCCAATCCCTATATGTCTATGGGTTGAATCACGTGCACGCATTAACGAATTCTGTAATTAGTTAAGCTAGGCGAGCGAGTATATGTCTATCCTACTCACAAATTGGTTCCCCGATGCCCGGGTTCACAAACTAGCCCTACTCTTTCTTATTGCGTTAATAAATTCCCTCTTTCGAGTTCAATCTAAAAACCATAGATAATGCATAATAATCGGGCCCTGACAATTACACAAGTGAAATCAAGAAAGAATAAGCAATCCGTTATGGGATTCAATTAATGGAATTCAATCTTCAAACATCAACTTTCATGAAATACTATAACCCTAGAACGATAGATTTAGCTATGCATACTGATAATAACAACACAAGGATTTGATGAAATAATGAAATAATGATGTAATAGATTAATGGAAGGAAGAAAAACCCTTGTTCAAGATGTTATGAGCTCTCCAATTGCTCCAAAGTCTGAACTCCTATGAAAAACGAAGTAAAAGAGTATTTATAGGGTTTACAAGGCCTAGTAATAAGTTACACCTAAGCCTAGACGAAATAAGAAGTCCAAAAACGCTCCAGGGGCGCTCCCGAACGCGCGCACAAAGGCAGTGGACGTCGAAATCCGGGCGCTTTTGGGGCGCCCCGCGCCACTCAAAGCGCCAGAAGGCTGGGGGCTTTTGGAGGCGCGCCGCATGGCTTACCGCGCCAGGCAAAATCCTGCTCCTCCTTGCTCCGCGGCTTGCTTCGTGTCGTGCCTTCGTGTGCTCGATCCAATCCTCAATCCAAATCCAATCTTTTCTTGCTCGATTATGCTCTTTAAAGCTCCAATTGCACTTCATAACAACCTACATTCATACGACACAAAATTAGTGCAAAATCACATTCATTAACTAGAAAACGTGCGAATAAAGTACTCAAACGTGAGGAAATATTAAGGAATTATAGGCATAAAATGCCAAACATCACCACCCCACACTTGAATCTTTGCTCGCCCTCGAGCAATCACAAATAACTTCCCAACCTAGGTAGAACAGGTCTGCCTATGACTGTGGTTGATACCGACCATTGAACAAATGCATACAAGACTACTATGGGTCCAACAAACATGCCAATAATTTATCAAACATCAAAACATGAGAACAACCACCCCAAGACAACTCAAATGCACAACCTCGACTCATTGCAACCATGGTCCCACAAAGTCACACCTATCTACTCAACCAAGAAGCCACGACTTCACCAATCTCATGCAAACCATGTGCCCTCACCAAAATGAAGCAAGAGAGTGTCCCCCAAATATCACACACAATAATGAATATCAAGAATAGAACGGGGACAATAGCACAGAAAGAATTCACTCACTCTCATGAAAAGCTCACATGTCACACACGATGTACCATAGGCTTGCCCGTAGTGTAGGACTCCAGTAATGTAGGCTCACTCCAATCGGGATTAACTCGGACTTTAAAAAGGTTGTAATGTAGGCTAAGGGGCTGGTAGGATACATATGGGTAATAGTGACTACCTCCCTAAGCACTTTAATACATCACAATTAATTTAAGCACAAATCTCATCAAAGCCACCCAATCAACACTTTCACACACACCTTCTCAACAAGTAGCAATTTTTTTCTTTTAAGCACACATTAGCAATGATGGATATTCTTCTCTCTTTATTTCTTTTTTCCAATTTTTTTCTTTTCAACTTTGCTCTTTTTTTTTTTCTTTCTTTTGTTTTCTTTTTCTATTCAATACTTTCCAACCTTGCCAATGCTCATAATCAACTACTACACAATTCATTACATATTTTTCTCATTGGTTCCACTCAAAAACCTCCCAATATTTCAACCACAACTCCACAATAAAATAACATTATCAATTAAAGTGCTTAAGGAGTAAAGGGCCAAAAGAGAACAATTTAGAACAAGTGGGTAGGCTTGAGGTGTGGGTGCCAACAAAAAGGTCAAAGAAATCACAACAATCAAGTCCAAGGTGTATATGTAAGGGTAGGCAAATCAAAAGAAGGCCTGTATCATTTCCCGACTAGAGCAAACCTAGGATTTCGCTTTGCACACACACGGGGCAAGTTCTAGACACCAATATGCAAACATGGAGTAAATAAGAACATGCCTCACTACACACATTGCACACAGTCTACACAAAAAGGCTCCATCACAACTCTCAATCAAGCAAATAGAGTGCAACTTGTGGAAAATTACGCACTAATGCACAAAGGTTCACAACAAAGTCAAGCAAGTGGACTCAAGCATCTCAAGGGGGTCGTTCCATTTTTTTTTCTCTAGGTATGTATCTCAATTTAAAACCAAAGGACACCACAATAGCACATGCACCAAGTTCAAGTCCACCGGTATCAAACAAATCAAAGGCACCTAGCATTCTACCTAATTCTTCGTCTAGGGCCACCTAACAACTAATGCTATACTAATCCTAAAAAATAAAAACTACCCGGTTCAAAGGCCTCCCCGTGGAAAAGAACCGAGGCCATAAGAAAAACCACGGGGTGGATGACATGTACCACTAACAAAGACTAAAAATAAAATCTTTTTGAAATTTTTCATTGGTTTTCTAATAATTTTTTTTTCATTTTTTTCATATATTAAAGTAAGAAACAAATAAAAATAAAGTCAAGTGACAAAGAAAAAAAAATCCTAACGGTACATGCATCCCTAACCTCAAAACTTGGGAAGTCCCCCACCCCACACTTAAAACTAAGCAGTGTCCTCAGTGCTAAAAATAAAAAGTACAAGAGGTGAAGGAACTTCCCTGAAGGCTCTAGTCCTTGGTGCTAGCATCCTCCAAACTTCCGTATAGTATGAGGTACTCAGACTTCCCTCATCAGGTCGACAATATTAGGCAGGGGTGAGGACACCCCACACTTAACTCGACATTACATGAACCTGCAATCCAAAGAAAAACAAAAAACTACATGACACTATAAATAAAATAATACAAGTACAAACTCGGGTTGCCTCCCGAGAAGCGCCTTAGTTAACGTCGTGGCACGACGACACTTTTAGCTCACTTTCAGCATTTATGTCTTCTCTTCTTACGACGAACCATTGCTTTCTTCCTTTCTTTGAGAGAACCCATCTTTACTTCAATTGGTTTACTTCCATGTTCTTGTTTGACACATTCGATCATAGAGCACTCTTCAACCTTAGCTATGTGCTCCTTCTCATTATACACCTTGAAAGTAACCTTTTCTCCATGCGCTCTAACAGTCATCTCTCCCAGCTCCATGTCAATAATTGCCTTCGAGGTGACTAAGAATGGTCTCCCCAAATGATTGGAGCTTCTAGGTCCTCTTCATAATCTAGGACTACAAAATCAGCAGAGAATGTAAACTTACCAACTTTAAGCCGCACATCCTCCAACTTACCATCAGGGTGAGTGAGTGATCCATCCGCCATCTTAAGAGTAACTGAAGAAGGCTTGATTTCTCCTAGCCCTAACCTTTTGCAAACAGGTAGAGGCATGAGATTTATGCTCGCACCCAGATCACACAATGCACCAGTGATATTATACCCTCCAATGGTGCAAGGAATAGTAAACCTCCAGAGATCTTGAAGTTTTGGAGGTAGCTTGCTCAAGATTGTGCTGCACTCCTCAACTAACTCAACTGTATCTATCTCTTGATGCTTTTTCTTTTTGACTAAAATCTCTTTTAAGATTTTCACAAAGGACGGCATTAATTCAAACACATCAGTCAAAGGAATATTAACTTGTAGCTCTTTCAACATACTCACAAATTTTTGATACTGGGACAGATCCTTTGATGGTATAAGTCTCTGCGGGAATGGTGGAGGCGGCAGAGGTGCCTCCTTTTTCTCTTCTTTCTTCTTTACCTTCTCCACTCTTTCAACTTTTTCTATTTCAGCTCTCTCCTCAGACTTGGCCATCAGCTCTCCGCCTTCAATTTAAGTCACTGCAAGACATTGTTCAGGCTCTTTTTTAACAGTACTTACTGCTCCCACCAACTGACCCAACTGGTGCTCAAGGGTCATTTGAGCATTGACAAGATCTTGTATGGCATGTGCATTGGCTGCAGTGTCAGCTATCACTCTCTGTTGGCCTGCCATTATCTGCTTTAACATATCTTCAACTGAGTTGCTAACCTACTATGGTGGAGCTGGAAGTGGTTGGTAATTATTTGAGGCTCTCATATTGCCTTGATAATAAGCATTACCAAACTGATTTTGACCCTGCGGCCTTTTTTGATTACCCACGTGATAAACTGACTCTGGATTAGAGGAGCAAACCTCTGTAGCATGATCTTGACCACAAACCTTACAAAAGCTCTGGAGTTGTTGCACTGGAGCCACTGGTTGCTGAGTCTTTGGCAGAGCTAGCTTGCTAATTTGATTGGAAATAGCATCCATCTTCGCCCTCAGCTCTGAAACTGCATCTAACTGAAGTACCCCAGCAGATTTCTGCGTAATAGCTCTACCATCTCCCTGCCAATCAGGATTGCTCTGCGAAAACTTATCTAGTAATTCATAGATCTGGTTAAAGTTTAAGGCTAGTACTTGACCTCCAGCAGCAGCATCTACCACGATCTTGGTATGCGCAGTCAACCCCTCCACAAAAGTATGTGCAAGAACCTCATTGGATTGGTTATGATGTGGACAATCTCTCAATAAAGCTTTAAACCGCTCCCAGGCTGAATACAAAGACTCTCCTTCTACCTGTCTGAAGGACATAATTGCACTCCTCACCCGGACTGTCTTGGCAGATGGATAAAACTTAGCTAAGAACTTCCTAGCCAAATCATCCCAAGTAGTGATAGACCCAGACTTTTCAGCCTTTAACCACCTCTTTGCTGCCCCAATCAGTGAAAACGGGAACAATGTCAAGCGTACATAATCAATAGGAACTCCCGTCGGTGTATAAGTATCACTGATCTCCAAGAAATTCTGAATATGTTGTTGTGGATCCTCGCTAAGTAATCCAGCAAATTGTCCAGTCGCATGTAACAGTTGTATCATGGCGGACTTAATCTCAGAGTTTCCAGTAATTTCAGGCTTAACTATGCTCGAGGCTACTCCCTCCAGGCTGGGGAGAGCAACATCTCGCACAGCTAAAGCTCGTTCTGCTGCCATTCCTGTAGGTAAAGATCAAGCAGGACCTAATACCTGAAACAACACAGAACTCAAAACAAAAAAAATTAAACCTGAATAGATAATAAGTAATCGTTCAATAAGAAATCAGTCAATTGTTAGTCCCCGGCAACGACGCCAAAAACTTGTTGCTCCCAACGCACACGCAAGTATACGTGGTCGACAAGTAATAAAGTGATAAGTAGTATCGTTCCCACGAGGACTATTCAGACTGACGCTTAACAAACAATTTCTAACTAAGTAATCAGGGATCTTTTTCCAATAGTGAGAGTTTTTATTAACTAAAGAGCAATAATTAAAACGGTAAAAGTGAATTCAAACAATGGAGCAAAAATGGGTTGTTATCAGTAATAAGGAGACGGTCCAGGGTCAGAGTTACGAACAATCAAGTTGAGTTTTTCAATTGATTCCACTTCTTAAATCCCGGATTACTAACTAACAGATTAAATGTACCCGTGAAAACCTTTCGATTCTTCACGGTCTATGCAGGCTACTCCAATCCCTATATGTCTATGGGTTGAATCACGTGCATGCATTAACGAATTCTGTAATTAGTTAAGCTAGGCGAGCAAGTATATGTCTATCCTACTCACAAATTGGTTCCCCGATGCCCGGATTCACAAACTAGCCCTACTCTTTCTTATTGCGTTAATAAATTCCCTCTTTCGAGTTCAATCTAAAAACCATAGATAATGCATAATAATCGGGCCCTGACAATTACACAAGTGAAATCAAGAAAGAATAAGCAATCCGTTATGGGATTCAATTAATGGAATTCAATCTTCAAACATCAACTTTCATGAAATACTCTAACCCTAGAACGATAGATTTAGCCACGCATACTCATAATAACAACACAAGGATTTGATGAAATAATGAAATAATGATGTAATAGATTAATGGAAGGAAGAAAAATCCTTGTTCAAGATGTTATGAGCTCTCCAATTGCTCTAAAGTCTGAACTCCTATGAAAAACGAAGTAAAAGAGTATTTATAGGGTTTACAAAGGCCTAGTAATAAGTTACACCTAAGCCTAGACGAAATAAGAAGTCCAAAAACGCTCCAGGGGCGCTCCCGAACGCGCGCACAAAGGCAGTGGACGTCGAAATCCGGGCGCTTTTGGGGCGCCCCGCGCCACTCAAAGCGCCAGAAGGCTGGGCGCTTTTGGAGGCGCGCCGCATGGCTTACCGTGCTAGGCAAAATCTTGCTCCTCCTTGCTCCGCTACTCGCTTTGTGTCGTACCTTCGTGTGCTCGATCCAATCCTCAATCCAAATCCAATCTTTTTTTGCTCGATTATGCTCTTTAAAGTTCCAATTGCACTTCATAACAACCTACATTCATACGACACAAAATTAGTGCAAAATCACATTCATTAACTAGAAAACGTGCGAATAAAGTACTCAAACGTGAGGAAATATTAAGGAATTATAGGCATAAAATACCAAACATCAAGTGCTCTAGGTCTCTTTCTACCTAAGTCAATCCCTTCCCAAATCCAATCTCCTACCAAGGCACCTCATCTTCCTACTCTATGCCTAAATCCTGATATCAGAAATCTTTCGCATGTCTTGATAATTCCCTATCCCTTATGAACTCAAAAACCTATTATCCAAAACGTTGGCTTAAGTTGAATACCAAGGCAGAAGATTTGGTTAAGCAAAGTGCACTTATCAGGGATCTTTCAAACAAGGAGAGTTTGTAATAGCAGGCACTATACACACAAAACGGAAAATTAACAGGACAAAGGCACACATGACTTACCAAAATACTTTGTTTTGACACAATGTATGAGCATCAATTTGTCGGTCTAGTCCATATTGTAATACATTTAAGCCAATCCAAACTATTTCCAAACTTGCACCTATTCATGGCCAAAAAGACGTTCAAAGAGTTATCACAAAGCAATAAGAAAGTAAGAAATGATAGGAACCCGCTAGATGATACAAAGGTTTATGCATAACAACCAAAATTAGCAAGCTGATTCAATTTGGAAAAGAATGCAAAGGCGCAATGACAAAATTCCATTATATGACGGAGCTAGAAACTTGTGCTGAGTATTGAAAGCATATCCCTACCAACTAGCAAGTGTGAGACGAGACGATGAACTTAAGATGAAGCTATTTGAAACACTTACAAGACCATGAATTAATTTGATACAAAAACAGGTGCAAACAGATTTCTTGGAGTGATTTTGGTTGAAAGCTTTATTTGAATAAATACATTGAGCAAGGAATACAATGTGACCAACCTCTAAAACGGTTTTGACTGAAGCAGCGATCTAAGAATATACATGATACACCGGGATCGGTCTCTTGGCAATAAAATCTACCTGACAAGCAAAAGTTGAGGCAAAGATTGAATTGCAGCAGTTGGTTGACAAGTATGAAAGGCACTGAGTATCTCTCTCAAAGACACATGGGCATCATGACACACAAATTTGCAATAAAGAACGACAAAAGGTCTTGGTGTTTGACAAAATCCAACTTCCTTTTCGGTCATATATATATCCCTTACCCGAAATCTTTGTCAACTTTTGATTGAGATATAAACACACCCATTTTCTACTTAAGCAAGCATCAGTCATTTAACAAAAGCCTTGTCTTGACTGCTACATAAAGCACTCAAATAATCTTTCGGAATCTCTATACAATTTGTCATAATCACCAAATTCAAGTGCTAATTGATCATCCGCGGTCTAGGCATACTCTTTAAGCTTTATGTGTTGTTCTTGCTTCAAATCTTTGCTAATGTGCTAACGCAGTTTTGCGCAGTTACGGTTGCTTTACATTCAAACACTGAAATTGGTCAAGAATCTGCATTTCGAAAAAGCCGAAATGGCAAGTTGAGATGAAAATATTTTCTTCTAGAACAAAGTCTTTTGAACCACCAGCACCCACACATGAGCCACGAGAAAGAAATCCAATCACTATACAACAAAAACTGGAAAAAGTCACAACCTGACACCGCACCCCAACTTACACAATAAACAACCTCCTTTCAGTTAAGACTTTCAAACGACAATCTTACCAAGCTTAACACAATTGCCAATTGAAAAAAGGACAAAACTACACACCTTTACTCCTGTAGCTGAATCAAAAAATGTTGCAACCAACAAACAAATGATCCCCTGGATACCCATTCCAGATTTTGATCCAACAAAGATCTACACCCATCACTTAAACATTCAAGACCATGACACCATAAAATACCCATCACTGAAACAAAATTCTGCGTCTGATTGACCAAGGCAAGAAATTGATATGACAAGGACCGATAAATGGAAATTGCAACTCTAAAGCAACAAATGCATTTTCTATACAAACCAATCCATCAAAGATAGATCCGTTACTTCTGAAAAGAAAAGCACGAAACAAGAAGACACTCATTCACAACCGAAGACAAATACAATTTTGGACAACCTCCAAATCTAGCAAAATCCAAACACCAAACCTCAGTCTAAGTATCCAAATACCCACATAATCAGAGTCATCGAGATACAATGCAGATTCAAGCCAATACATTGATGTTCAATGCAATGCAACCACTGTGTTTCGACTAACGAATCTTTCTTTGAGAGCAGATTTCCCAACACAAATACAAGATTCGCAGGCAATCACAACGGACATGATAGGACTTCAGCCTCATCAGGCTCAAAATATGACGACTAGCCTCGTCAGACTTAAAATATGATGACTAGCCATGTCAGGCTTATAATATGACGACCAGCCACGTCAGGCTTAAAATATGACGACTAGCCTCGTAATGCTTATAATATGACGATCAGCCCCGTCAGGCTTAGAATATGACGACCAGCCACATCAGGCTTAAAATATGACGACTAACCTCGTCAGGCTTAAAATATGACGACCAGCCACGTCAGGCTTATAATATGACGACCAGCCACGTCAGACTTAAAATATGATGACTAGTCATGTCAGGCTTAAAATATAACGACCAGCTCTGTCCGGCTTAAAATAGGACAAAATCGCATACTTTGTTTTGCAGGAACCACTACAGTAGGCTCGTCCGCCTTAGAATTGGACATACACACATATTTTTATTTCTTTTGCAGGCACTGCCATAATATGATGATCTATCAAAGGCAATAAACTGGGGCAGAATTTTTGAGGATCCCCTCAAAAATTCCAAAAAGATGCAAGCTGATACTAGGGCAGAAATTTTTGAGATTCCCTCAAAAATTTCAAGAGAAGCGAAGTACAGAAACTGGGAGTTCACCGAAGAAAGTTTGACCAAGGCCCATCATTCATGAAAGCATTATAAAAGCAGAAAAATGACGACTTTCCTAGCAGCGTTGCAGATATGATAATGACATTTTATTTTTAGCACTTCACTTTACTTTTTGTTCGCAGGGTACACAGCCCGGCGACAGGCTCTTTACTTTTTGTTCGCAGGGTACACAGCCCGGCGACATGCACTTTACTTTTTGTTCGCAAGGTACACAGCCCGGCAACAGGCATTTCACTCGTTGTATGCAGAGTATGCAGCTCCGGACGAGCAGGCAAATATCTCGTGACGAGAGGCACTTAGTAGCTCCTGACGAGCAGGCAAATAGCTCCCGACAAGCAGGCAAATATCTCCCGACGAGAGGCACTTCTTTTCTTCTCTTGCACTATATTTTTGTTCGCAGGGTACACAGCCCGACGCGACAGACATACATCTCAAGACGAGAGGCAGTAGGAGTAGGTCCTTTTTACAACGAGGCAGTAGCAGTGCTAATGAGCACATAGGTCTCTTTACGAGAAGGACTGGCAAGACGATCCAACGACATGAGAGTCTACTTTACATTTATAAATATTATTTGCAACAAGCTCACCATTATTGCAGGAAACAACATGACAGTGTCTCAGGGTATACAGCCTGACACGACAAACAATTATCTTCTGATAAGATGCACCTAAATGGATATACCCAGAGGAGAAGCATATATTTCCTAACACTCAAAGCACCTGGAAACAGACTAGACAACTACATGACAAAGGAGAGCTCAACATTACAGGGAGTTTACTTTATTATTATCTTTGGTTGCACTTATCCTACTTTTATTGCAAGACGCTCTCCGACCCCTTGACAGACCCCTTGATAAACCCCTGCTCCATTTCACATACCCTTACACTTGCTCCCGAAATTCACTACCCCATACGAAATTGTGCGATCGGCAAAACCTCAAATACATTCTAGAACACCATTCAAGAAGCTTAGTCCTTTCGACAATGTCTTTGATATACCCACAAACTATCTATTTTGTCGAGTTCTAAAGCGCTCAGAGCTAAGTTCCCTACTCACACAAGTGATCTACCTAACCTTTCATCCCTGATTGGATGCCAGTCTGTGTTCCTTCCTATTCAAGCCTATCTGTGTCAATCGTGCGTACTTTCGTGCTTAATCATGCCCATCTATTTGAATCATGCGCATATATCGTGTTTCGCTTCTCAATATTCTCCAGTTTGGTCAAGACAATATTGAAGGCAAGATGACTCGATTATCGAGATAAAGTGGAAACTGTATACGTGTAAACTCCTGTTTATGGGTGTGTCGTGCACCACATCTTCATAAATAGGATGATTACAAGTTCTTTTCCCACGCTCGATTTATTGACGATATCTCATTTTCAATAGTGCCTCTGCTTTATTCTTCAATCATTTATCTCGCCAAGAGGCAAATCATACACAAATTTGAACTTCGCATACTTGGACAAGTTCACTCTTGACACCTCAATCGTGCGTCATAAACATCTCACACAGGCAGCACGCCATTCTAGAACTACACACGGCCTGATTCTCGTGAAACCCAAGATATGTAGGCAACTCAGAGACCGAGGTTCGACCGAAACACCCCAAAACTCTCATTTTCCCTTCCCACCATTTTGCTTGCCAGTCGTGAAAAAATTGGCTACTCCGTCAACTATCTTTGCTCAAAGATTCTTTCATCATCTCCAGGCAAAGAGGGGCAGCTGTTGACACCCAATTTTGCCCCTCTTTTTCTAAAATTGGCTATATTTAACCTAAAAGTGCAATATTGACAGTTTGACAAAATGTACATTAGAAAATATGTACTTACATGTGTTATACCCTAATTATATATTATGTACCTAATTGTGGCTATATCATGCGATTTTATTATTTTTGGCTATTCGGCAAATACATGTCAAATTGTATTTGTTTGTGCAATTTACTACATTTATGATATTTAGATTTAGAAATTATTTATGGCTATTTATACATAATTAATTTAATTTGACCCCAATTATTGCTATATGTGCATTTCTATAATACATATTATTTATATTTTTATTTACTTTGCACCTTTAGTTAAATGTCGGTCCAATTAAGAAATACATCTAAATCATTTTTTTAGGCATTACTTTTAAACTTGAGCATATGCTCGTCTAGATGCATTCATATGAAATTCATATTCATTATGAATTTGGATAATTTTACTAGTTTACATCGAATTCAAAATGTCCCCTCGTATTAAATCTCTTATTTACTTTGAACCCGGACCAATTGCCTGTCCAAATACCTTGACCTTATTCAAAATATACACACCATACATATTAACACCCCAAAAATCACTTCCTAATCTCACTATTCTTGGCAGTAACTTGCCTGATCTTTCAAATTTATCAGTCCAACATCCTTTATCTAATCCCCTCAATCTATCTAAAATCTCGCTCAAAAAAATCAGAACCCCCCATATGTCGTCTACCATTCTCAATTCACACCAATTCCCTTGATTTACTCAACTCCCCAACGTCTTTTTTCTCTTGTGATACTATATATACTAAACTAGTATAGATACACAGAGAACACGAAAATCAGTATACCTCCATCTTCCCATTTCTTTACACCACAGCACACATACATACCGATCGACACACCACCATTGACAGTGGTGGAGACACAACTTCACATCTTCGTACAGATCATTCCCCTCTCCTTCCTCTACTATAGACACCCATCTTCTTTAAACCATATACGGGCCAAACACATACATACAGATATATCAAGAAAAATTAGAGAAAGGGGATCGAAGTTCAGATCGAAAAACCCCACCCCATCGCCTGAATCTGGCCAAAAACTCCATCACAGTTGGTCGCCTTTTCTCTGTTCCAGTCATCTGTTATTGAATCAATAAAAAGGAAACAGTGGGATCAACTTCGGTGTTGTGTGATTTTAACCAGAAGTTCCTAGATCGTTCTTTTGTTGGTGTTGAGATCAGAAACAGAAAAGGATAAAAGGGTGGCAGCGACGCCACCATCAGAAAACTGGTTGGCTGTCGCTCCTCTCCTCTTCTGCTTTGCCGCTGCTGTCGCTATTCCGTCATCAGATTTTGACCAGTAATGGTGACTGGTTTTTGGCGTAGCAGTCGTTGCTCTGCAATCTGTTAATTATATTGATTTGTTGACTCTTTCGTTGAGTCGTTGCATACACTGCTACCTGGTCCCGTTTTGCCATCTGGATGATTATTGTGCTAATAATGCTATAATTTTGGTCTTGGTCTGCTATACATCATATTCGACTTTGCAGAAGCCAATTACTTACTGGGTGTTGCTTTTATGCAATTCGGATATCGTGTCTAGGCCAATGAAAAAATATATGTACATATATTGAGGCCTAGAAATTGATTTCAACGTGATACTACACTTAGGCAAATGACGTTTAGAGGCCAATACAAGTCCCGTCCCGCATTTACCGTCCCTTACGTGTCCCGAAAACAAATAAAAATAGGCGATGATGATGAGTATATGCTTTGCAAAAATGAGCATAGAGTGTGTAGGGCCGGTACCTAGTATGGCAACACGGCCGGCCACCGTTGTTTGCAGCCGTATCGACGTCCTTAAACCTCTACCCAATACGATGAAATCTGAGCCTAAATCTTCAAAAAAATTATTTTTTCCTTTATTTGCTTTTTGTCATTACTATTATTTTTATTATTATGATCACAATTACTATTATTCTATTATCATTACTACTATTAATTTTTATTATTATTGTTACTTTACTTATTTTTTTTATTATTACTTTTTTAATTTATTTTTTTATATTTTTGCGAGGTACTTCCCGACGAAATTCATTAAAAGCGACATTATTAGAGGAGAAAAATATTTCAAAATATTTACTATTATATTTTTTGGCTTATTATTTAATTTTCGGCACACAAACTAATTTGTTTTATTTTGCAAGGTCCATTTAAGGAAGAAAGCAACTTGACAAGACAAGTCATTTATTTTAAATGCAATTTTGTGTATTTAATTTGTATATTATGGCGAAAACTGTTCATTTTATTAAGTTTAATTTATTTTAAATTCCAATTATTTAGTCCGGCCGGGAACCATATTCGGTGAAATCTGAAAGGTTCCTAACACCTTCCTCTTGGGTTAATTTGAACCCTTACTCAGACTTTCTGGTTCGTAGATCAAGTTATCGGAGTTAACATTAAAATTGGCTAGAAACAAAGTAGGTGCCCTGATACGCCTAGTGAAAAATATGTTAGGTGGCGACTCCAAATCTTACCCGTGAGTTCCAATAAGTCGAACCCTATTTCGAACTCTAACCGAGTTTGTGGAAAAACGGGTGACGATAGGACTTAGATGAGTATTTTACTTGTATGGATATTGACTTTAGGTATCATTGCTATTTCAGGATGACTTGTTGCATCTGTTGCAGTTAGATTGTGTTTTACTTTAAGGCACACTTGAGATCTGGATAACATTAGTAGGAGATTCGACAATTAGATATCTCGAGTATTGATTTTTTTAAAGACTCTGTGGGGTAATACGAGTCTCTGGTATGTCTTTTGAGCTTGCAACTTCTTGAGTTATTTTTGTGGGTCTGATGTATCGAGTTTTGAAGTTATGCTTGAGTTCTTTGATGCTTATAGTCAGTAATGACATCTCTTTGTACTTATTAAGTGTATCAAGGCTCGTTGCACAGTAATTGAGTTAATTCAAAGTTGGCCATTATCAACTTATGTAGGGATTAATAGTTCATTGGGCTTTGGTAGATATATATTGGCTTGTTAAGGAACCAGTTCAATTTTGATGATTTTTGAAACAAGGATTGAGTTTTCAGAAGCTTAAGACTAATCTTTCCTTAATCCGAGACACCTGAATGGAGTCCCCCATTTATATGATTCTATCTCTTTAGTTTGTGAGTCCATTTATGTGTTTCTAGAGGATTTGCCCTGTGTTCCTCCCCATAGAGATATAGATTTTGACATAGATGTTATTTCGGGTACGCAACCTATCTCTATTCCTCCTTACTTTATTGCTCCTGCCGAGTAGAGAGAACTAAAAGAGCAGTTACAGGATTTACTTACTAAGGGATTTATCAGACCCAGTGTTTCACCTTGGGGAGCCCAGTATAATTTGTTATGAAGAAGGATGGCTCTATACGAATGTGTATCGATTATATACAGCTGAACAAGGTCATGATTAAGAATAAGTATCTTTTGCCACGTATAGATGCCTTATTTGATTAGTTGCAGGGAGCTAAGTTCTTTTTTAAAATTAACCTGAGATCTAGGTATCATCAGTTGAAGATTTGGGAGAGTGACATCCCAAAGACGGCTTTCAGGACCCGCTATGGTCATTATGATTTTCTTGATATGTCGTTTGGGCTTACATATACCCTGACAACTTTTATGGATTTTATGAACTGCGTGTTCAGGCCTTACATTGATTTATCTGCCTTTGTTTATATTGATGATATCTTGATTTATTTTCGTAGCCGAGAGGAGCATGATGAGCACTTGAGAGCAAACTACAGACACTTCAGGATCAACAACGGTTTGCTAAGTTCTCCAAGTGTGAATTCTGATTGGATTCTACAACATTCTTGTGTCATATTGTGTCAAGTGAAGGAACTAAAATTGATCTGAAGAAAATGGAGGCATTTCAAAATTGGCCACGACCTACTTCTATGACAGGGATACGTCATTTCCTTGGCTTGGCGTGGTATTACAGACGATTTGTTCTTGGTTTTCTTTTATTGTAGCCCAGCCGACCTATTTGACTCAGAAGGCGGAGCAGTTTTGATAGTCAGAGGAGTGTGATGTGAGCTTTCAGAAGTTCAAATCCTTGTTGACTACTGCTCTACTGTTGACTCTTCCTATCGATTCAGGTTGGTTCGTAGATATTGTGATGCCTCTCATATTGGTTTGGGGTGTATCTTAATGCAAAATGGCTAGGCGATTGCATATGCATCGAGGCAGCTGAAAGTGAGTGAGAAGAACTACTCTATCCATGATTTAGAATTCGCAGCGATTGCTTTTGCATTGAAAATTCCGGAGGCACTATCTTTATGGTGAACCTTGTGAGATTTTCACTAATCACAAGATGCTTACAACACCTATTTAGTTAGAAGGAATTAAATGGTAGGCAGCGCAAATGGCTCTAATTAATTAAGGATTATGATCTTACCATTCGTTATCACCCTAGTAAGGTCAATATTGTAGCTAATGCGTTGAGCCAAAAGTCTATAGGCAGTGTTGCCTATTTAGATACTGATATGAGGCCATTAGCGATTGATCTTGCAGTCCTTTAATAACTAGAGGGTTAGAGTATTCGGCCCAACACTTGATATAGTATTTTCTTGAATTATGACAGTCTCCTCTTCCCAATTAGATTAAGGAGAGATAGTATGAGGATCCTTATTTGCTTGAGTTGCAAGATCGGGCCAAGTGGAGGAGTTTCAGAGTTACAGTTGGTGATGGTGTCCTTCGTCTCAATGGTTGTTTGTGTGTTCCTAATATAGATGATTAAAGGTGGTTAGTATCGGATAGCCATACTGTTCACGGTATTCCATTCATCCCGGTACCACAAAGATGTATCGTGATCTTCGTGAGTTATACTGGTTGAAGGGAATGAAGAAGGATATTATTGAGCACGTGTCTCAATGCTCAAACTGTCAGCAGGTCAAGTAAGAGCATAGAAGACCCGCAGGTTTATCCCAGGAATTACCTATTCCCAAGTGGAAGTGGGAGATGATCACTATGGGTTTGTTGTTGGTTGCCTAGGACTTTGAGACATTATGACTCGGTTTGGGTGGTGGTTGATAAACTTACCATGTCTTCTCACTTTATTGCTGTAAAGACTACCTATTCGACGAAGAAGTTAGCTTAGATCTTCATTAAGCAGATTATCTGGTTGCGTGGTACTTTACTTTCTATTTTTTCTGATAGAGGCTCTCAGTTCACGGCATTGTTTTGGCAGTCCTTTCAGCGAGAGTTGGGCACTAATGTTCAGCTTAGTACTGTATTTCATCCACATACATATGGCCAGTCTGAGCGGACTATTCAGATATTAGAGGACATATTGAGAACTTGTGTTCTGGACTTTGGTGGTCATTGGGATGACCATTTACCCTAGAAAAATTTGCTTATATCAATAGCTACCAGTCTTCGATTCAGATGGCACCATTTGAGGCTTTGTATGAGCACAATTTTCACTCTCCAGTAGGATGGTTTGAGTCTTGCGAGGTGATTGCTTTGGGTCCAGATTATGTGCAGCTGACTTTGGATAGGGCCCGAATTATTCAGGATTGCTTACGGACTGCTCAAACTAGACATATATCTTATTTAAATTAAAGGACTCGGGTCTTGGTGTTTACGGAGGGTGATTTGGTTTATATAAAGGTGTCACCAATGCAAGGTTTGATGAGATTTGGGAAGAAAGGCAAGCTGAGCCTTCGTTTCATTGGCCATTTGAGATTGTTCAGTGTATTGGTAATGTTGCTTATAAGCTTGCCTTACCTGATTTGATGCCAGTCAATCCAGTCTTTCATGTTTCTATACTTCAGTTCATGACCCTATTCACGTCATTGAGGCGAATACAATTTAGTTAGATGCGAACATACCTTATGAGGAGGTTCTGATTTCTATAGTGGAAAAGGATACTCTCAAGTTGATATCAAAAGAAATTTCCTTGGTAAAGGTGCAACGGCGAAACCGTCCACATTAAGAGGCTGCTTGATAGATTGAGGCGAGTATGCGAGAAATATATCAACACTTCTTTGGGACTTCAAGTATGTGTCATGACACTTGATTGGTTGAAATTTGCTTATGTCTTTTGTCTATTGCGTATTGTGTGGCCAAGTGGGGCCTAGATTCTATATGTGTGTTTACATTATAAATTTTTGATTAATCTGGCTGGGTATGCATCCCCAGGAATAATGTTATTGACTGGTTTTGGATTAGTATTTATCTTATTTATACGAGGGACTCTGTCAAAATTTTTGAATGTTCAAAAAGTGGTTTGAATAAAGTCCATGATAGTTAGTCGGTGATAGTCATTTAGACGAATTTCAAGTATCATTCGAGGACAAATGATAGTTTAAGTGGGGGAGAATGTAATGATCTGATATTCTATAAGTATTATTTTTCTTGATTATTTCATTAGTTTTGATACATTTATTTTAATTGTTATTATAGAAAAATTACTTATATAAATTATGAGTTGGAAAAAAGGTCAGAGATATAACTACGACTAAGTTTTAGATCAATTAGACATTACCCTTGTTAGTTGGTATTTAAGTGAAAAATAAATAAAATAATACTAATAGTTGAGAAGTAGGGTTATTCGTGCTTCTTAACTGCATTTACATTAGGTCTTGGATTAGAAACTAGTTGGAAGAAAGTAACTTTCGGCTGAAGCTTTTTGCAAAAGTGACTTCAAAAGTTTATAAGAAATTTACTAGTGTTTCACACTAGTTATGGTGGTGCTAAGAGCTCTCCGTGAAGGTTCTCGACAGGTATTGATTTTACCATTTTGGTATAGAACTTGTCAATAGAAGATTGTACTGATTTTCTGCCATCTAAATCGGAATAGTTTGAAAAGGGGGAAACATCATAATAACTCGCACCTTTTTATTCGTAATGTTTAGTAGAAACTAACTACTGCTTATATTTTCTTATTTCTTTCACGAATAGTTTTGTTAGTATTAAGACAATCCTTGAATAGTGATAAATGTAATCTTGAGCGAGGTGTTGCAAGGCTAAATATATGATTACCCTACATTTATGAGTTGGAGTCAAAAGTTATGGAATCTGTCAATATTTTTAGGTGAATTGGGTGAAACTAAGTCTTGGGGTTGTATCTGCCTTCTTCACAAAGTTGAGTTTATCTCACGGCCATATTGTGTGATATAATGGCTACTTTTTCAAGACAGATTTTGAAGGGCGCCTACTGCTTTGAGTAGCAAATTATTTTGTACTGAGGATTAAAGTTATTTTAATAGTATTAATTGTGGATAAAATTTTTTGCATATTCGGTCTGCATATGTATTAAATTTGTAACTTGTTTAATTCTCTAGCCTATGTTAATTATGTATTCGGTTCTTTTTACTTAGAGCAAGATCGTTTGGTGGAGATTTGGCGAGGAAAAATAATTGGTAGTGGTTTGCTTCTTCAGACAGAGGTAGGTGGTTCTATCCCTTTCTTTGGTGGAATTTGTCCACACAGGATATTGTATATACGTTCCTTGTATGTGCACTGCCCTAGGTGTAACCGTTTACACCTTTTCGTTGTGTTTAAATCTTTACTTGGAATATATATTATTTTCCTGGATTGTGTTTGCTCCTGGTTGTTGCTTAAAGTATTGCAAGTTATATGCAAGTTTGACTTGAAAATTTATGATTAATTTGCTATATCGAAATTGGTCCAATTGATAATTTTTCGGAGTTGGTCCATTTGATAGCCTCGGAGTTGGTCCACTATGTATTTTAGAGTTGGTACATTGGATAGCCTCGGAGTTGGTCCACTATCAAATCTTTTCGGAGTTAGCCCATATATTCTGCTGGTTTATGAATTGAGTTTAATTGTTCTTGAATGAGATTTATTGATGTTGAATGATGTGATTTGATGAACTATTTGAATAGCGAATTATAACATGTTTCTTTTTCTCCTTCCTCTATTCTATTAATCTATTGCTTAGACTAGTTTCCTATCTTTCATAGGAACTACTCTACCCACCTACTAAGTCCTGTTGACTTATGTTGTTCTTTATTATTTTTTTATTATTTGTTCGGGCGGATACGGTTTCGAGCACCACTGAGCCCCGTGGCTAGAGTTGAAGTTTTTTCTATTGATCAGCGGTGAGCCAACCATCCTCATTCCGTGGTGGCACACCTTTTCATTATTTCATTCCTGTCATTTATTATTTCAGACGTTCGAGATATTTTATTCAGTATTTATCTTATTATGGTAGAGGACTAGACCTTTCATTTGCGTTGTGGGATATTCCGTGTGTTTTACTAATAAAAATCGCAGCTTGAATTTTATTATATTGTTTCTTTAATATTATTGAGATTAATTGATAATATAGCAAGTGGGTTTGCCCGATGGAGTTAGTTCGAGTGCCCTCACGACTATCCAGGATTTTGGGTCGTGGCACCAATAAACCAGACCAGCCTCTCCTTTTTAACTCCCAAATAGAAGAAACAACCCCCACTGGCCCACCAGAAACTCCCTCAAATAGGTAGACAAACTCTAGCCCCTGAACTTCCTCTCTGAACTCACCAAAAGCAAAAACAACAAATTTCCTCACCCTCTCACGGCAACATGAAACTAAGACAGGCCCTTCTAAACTCCCTGCACCTCAGATATCCAGAAACAATAGAAACAGGCACGAAAACCATGCAGGGCACTAGAAGATAAAGCTTAAGCTAGGAGGAAACAGATCAATCACAACACTCACTTGTTCATGAAATAACTTCGAATTTGCACACTTGAAACAGCTAAGAACTAGTGACCACACTTGCAACCGGTTCTTCCTCTCCATCAAGTAATGTTGGGCATGAGACCTTGTCAATTGTTGAAGTCGAGCCTACAAGAAAACATACCATGTATTAATATAGTTCAAGCAAATAGAAAACTGTTAAGGCAACAAGTTATTGAGAAAATTACTTACCATTTAATTCATTCCATAACCAAGTGCGAGTACACATCAAAGCCTCCAAAGTAGTAGGATGAAGTCTACAACGATAGAACAAGTAATCATGTGGACTAATCAACCTCCCGCTAGTGCTAAATTTCGACTCCGAAGCAACGGTGGAGACGGGAATGGCTAAGACGTCACGAGCCATCCTGTGTAAAGTATGAAATTTTAATCCGTTTGTCTTCCACCAACTTAAATTGTCAAAATGTGGAGTTGTAGGTATCAAGCTCTCTTTTAAGTACAAATCTAGCTCCGACCTCGTCTCCACATTAGCCCTACTCAAAGCGACATATCTATCGAAGCTAGATAGTCGATCATCCTCAACAACATCATTGCCTTAGCTAGAAATAGAAGTATCAAATGAAGTAGCTCTAGTCTTATACTCTTGAAACATATCATAATAATTGGTTAAGACTTCTTGAATTTTAGTTGAAGCTTCTTCACCATAAATCCGTTCAAGATTGAACTCCACCAATTTCATCTTATACCTCGGATCAAAAATAGCAGCTACACCCATCAAAATATGTACATCATCCCAATATTTCTTGAATTTCAACAACATTGTCGATGCCATAGAGCTAATAAAAAGATTAAGGCTTTTCACCCAAGCTTCCAACTCTAATTTAATATCACAGACTTTAGCAAAATATTCACATGAAGTTGGATAATGAGATCCTGAAAAATATTCAGTGGTCTGGTAAAAGATCTTCAGCTTATCAGAAACTTCTTTTACTACACTCCATTCTTCTAACGTTGGAAAAGACTTGAAATTGGTTTCAGTTCGACGCAACTTCATAGACACCTCCTTATATTCAAGCGCCGTTATCAACATTAGATATGTTGAGTTCCAACGAGTAGGACAATCATACTCCAATTTCTTTTTAGAAGAAATATGTAGCACACGAGCAACTTCCTCAAACCTTTCAATTCTACCCAAAGACCTTATCCAGTATAAGACACTTGCACGTACATTGCTAATACTACCTTATATCACCCCGGAACCATCCTCATTTGTTGTGTTCCTTGACTTTTTAAGACATCTTTTATAATGAGCATGCAAAGAAGTGGTCCCGCATTTATGATTTGATTTAATACGAGTGTTACAATACTTACAATCACCATAGCGAATACCATTAACCGTCACCACATGAAAATGAGACCATGCTCTAGAACTCAATCTCATCATTTTATTGGGAGGAGGTTTATCAATATCTTCATTAGCTTGTGTATCCCTTTGACTCTCACTTTCAACGGAACATGATTAGAAACACGTCAGATTTTGTTAGTCTTCAAACTCCATATTTGACACGACCCGAAATCCAGTTAGGCCGTGCGGGCACCCGACATCCTTCCCTAGACCCGTCCGGCGAACCCTTATCAATTAAATTAGAAAAATAAATATAATTCAATTTATAAATAATAACAAGACTTAGAAAAAGTACAAACATAATGATACCTCTAAGCTGTAAAAAAAAAGAAATTACAGCTGACTACCCACATACTAGGTTTAGGGCTATCCAGACTAGACATTTAAGAGTACAGAAGAAGACAAATACCTCCTGAAGGGAGCAAAATGCAACTGAAATAATAAACATAAAATTGGTGGCCATCTGGAATAAAAGCTGGCTCACCCTGACAGCTGAAGTCGTCTTCGCTCCTTCACAACGTGGCGAACTCAATCCTGGAGCGAACCTGCCGAAACGAAATAGATAGATAAAAACAAGCAACAAACAAGGGTGAGTCAAAAGGACTCAATAAGTGGGGCAGGCTAGCCACCTCAAAGAATAGGATAGCTAGCCAGGGAGAAGAAACAGATAAACCAAATTCCTCTTATTTAAATTTAAATTATAAAAAGGCGGAGCCAGATAATAACCAGAAACACGTATGAAACCATAAACTCAGCCAAGAATACGCGCCAGAAACATATTAACAAATAAGCAATGCACGTATAAGCAGAACAGTAGTTATGTACTACAGGTCTACACAATGGTATGAAAAGAAATGAAATGAAATGAGATGAAATGAGATGAAATGGAATGAAATGAAATCTGATGCAAAGGGTCACATGTGCCCGTCATCCCATCCCGAAGCGGAATACTCCTGCATTCGAGGGGAACCCAATCTGATAACCAACTGGAGCGGAATACTCCTGCTCCTGGGGCGGAATACTCCTGCACCGGATATAATATAAAACAGAAGCGGAATACTCCTGCACTCTCCTGGGGAGGAATACTCCTGCACCCGATAAAATGTAAAGCTGAGGCGGAATACTCCTGCACTCTCCTGGGGCGGAATCCTCAATATGATACAATGGAGCGGAATACTCCTGCTCCTGGGGCGGAATACTCCTTCACCCAATATGATATGCAATGTAATGCATATGAATGACATATAATGCATATGAATGCAATGTGATGCAATAATAACCCTTCACCGGCGCGGGACTCTCATCGACATCCGGGAAGTAGATGCCAACTCACAGCCAGAGTACAAGGCTCAGATCCTCAATGCAATAACAACAACAGGACATAACATATAATATCTAATGTAAATCCAAGGTTAAGGCGTAATGAGTACGCCTATCGGCAGCTACACACGTAAGGAACACGTAGTAGAAAATCCACAAGGCCAGGTGCCTCCAAAGAAATGGATACAAACACTTACCTTGTTACAAAGTTAGTACAACCACTCAATAACCGCTTTGTCCTTTGGATTCATTGCCAAATGATCCCACTGAATGTTTCGGGGTGAAAATTCTACTTTTCTCCGGCTCTTTTCTCAATTTTCTGGTATTTTTGGCGTTATATATCTATTATAGCTCTCTGACTTCGTTTTCTCATGTTTCTATTAAAAATAAAGCTAAGGGAGTTATCCCCTTAGTTTAGCCGACATTCATTCCTTTTTTCCTTTTTCTTTTTATTTTATTTTATTTTATTTTCTTTTCGCGATAAAAATTAAAATGGAACCCTACGATATTCGAAATAATTCCATCTTTTGCATACAAGTTATACAAAATATATGTAACATACTCGCGAAGGCGGATCTCAAATCAGGTTTCCGAAACTCAAGATGCGAATTTAAATAGAAAAAGTCAAATTATTTAACTTTCGGCATTTTAGCGGAAACTAGCCGAACAATATCGAAATTCACTTTTGAAAAATCACAAAAGTCACAAATAATCATACGAACCTAACGACGCTTTCAGATTTCGAATCGGAGCTCATTCGCCAAAATCGAGCTCGAAAATCTCTTTTTAATATTTATCGACAATAAAAATTGAAATCTTCTTCCGATGCCTACCAAACGAGGTTTGATTTAGCTCAAATTTTATATACAAGTCCCAATGGACCTTACGAATATTTTAAAATTATCGGCACACCAATCGGAGTCCTATCTTCCGAAACAACTAAACGAGGTCGTTTCATTCTCCTCCACTTAAACTCTCGTTCATCCTCGAACGAGCCTAAGTCTAAAGGAAAATTCGCGCGGATAACAAGAGAACTTGCATGACCTTCATGAGCTACTCCACGGGTATTATTTCCTGATTACAGGATCAGAATTATAACACGCATATCGAACTTTTGGAACAAAATATATCTGGATAATATGATAATACCATTGTACAACTTATTCTAACTTAGCTGATCCTTCCTCGATTACGAGAAGAGAGTTCTATGTTTTCGAAGCAAAGATACACGGATGTTTAAATGGGTTAACATGATTCAGCCGATAATCGCCTCTTCGATATACCTTTCGATATAGAACAGGTCGACGGAACTAAGAATAGGGAAGGCTTTTGAAGTACCTTGTCACCCTATAGAAGATTTGATGCAAGCTATATTATTTTTACGAACGCATTATGCAATATCTCAGTTGATGTTAGTATTGTTCCGCAAGCTCCTTGTGGGAATGTAGTTACTCATATCCTAATGTATGTCAAAGGTTCATCTGAACAGAGTCTATCATATGAGGATAAGGATCATGCAAATACTACTGGATAGTATGATGCAGACCAGGAATGATATTCAAACTGAACATCTACTTCAGGGTATTGTCTTTGAATTGGAAATATTATGACTTGAAAAAGTGAAAATAAAAGAGACATATAATTGGACCATGAGCTGAGGCAGAATCCTAGCAACAAAGTTGATTACATGTGCACTTATAACGCTACAGTAACTTCTCAAAGAGTTGGGGTGTGAAAGAGATATGCCAATAATGGATGGACGACAAGCTGCACCAGACCTTTAACTCTAAATTTTCATGAAGTAAAACAGCGGCAGTATAAGGATCCAGTTCTAGTTGAATACAGCCAGATAGCCAGAAGAAAACTGGAGTCACAATACAGGGTTACTACTGACTGTGTTCTCATGTATAAAGATATACTTTGTGTTCCTGATGTTGCAGATTTACGTGAACAGATTATGATAGAGGCACATTATTCCAAATACACTGTTCATCCAGGTTCGACTAAGATGTACCATGATCTTAAGAAGATTTATTAGTGGGACGGAATGAAGTGTGACATAGCAGAATTTGTGGCTCAGTGTTCTAATTGCCAGCAAGTTAAAGTCGTATCATCTTTCCAGACTCTATACTTTCAGCGGATAGGTACGTATATATATGATCGGGTTGCCAGCTTATCTCTAGCATTAACAGATTATTAGTTGGTTTAACAATGATCGACACTCATTGTAGGTTTCTGCCGTGGTTCCTACGTTGGGTCGTGACAAAAGTGGTATCAACACCTTAGAAATTTAGTATTACCATTCAATATTTGGAGGAAGACTCCTCTACTTAAAGCACAAACTCATGCAGCTATTTGAATAGGAATATTCATCCTCGCACAACCTGTTGGATTAAGAAAGACTTAGCTAAAATAGAATGCGGCCCCGACCTGAGCTACCAAATTACCCTTTCGAGTTGCCAAACAGCTGCAACTCTCGAGTTCATAACTCCATACCTTTGCCATAAACACCACCGCCTGATGGATGGTACTTCTATTACCCCTAGAAGCCTTGAAACACAATAATATGCTTACCCGGCTACAATAACACGTACTCTGGCTCAACACAGGGAGCATCACAAGCGGCTACCAACCGCCTAAGCTCACTAGTGCCGGATGAAGAAGAAATGGGAATGGACCGAAGATAGAAATAATTAGAGCTTCAGGAAGCTCATTTTCTTATTTGCTTGGCTACTAAAGCTAGAGTACTTACGAGTCAGGCTAACCAAAGAATCGCAATTGAAGAAATAGACATTAAATGAGCTCTATGGAGCAACGCCCATGCCAATTTGACCTCCCAATAAGAAGGAAACTCTGACAATTTACCAGAAAACCCTTTTATAACCCAGATAAGCTCATGGGATAACATGACTGTGCAAACATCTTGAACCGATGGAAGACACATAGATCAAATATTACTTACTAACCACTTTACACCGGAAGAAACAATAATACTTTCTGATGGTGACGGATTAGAATCCCATCATCCAACCAACACGAAATTCCGAGAAGAGAGGTAAACTGATTTGAGATAATAAGAGAAGGTGGAACAACAAGATGTCAGGCAGACAATACCAACACTTACTGCCAAATCTCTCACATTTAAACCAGATCAACTAGGAGGATCTCAGAAATGCCAGGAATAAATCATATCAGAAGCTCACCTCTCTAGCGCAACTGATTTTTAATAGAAACGACATCTAAGGAAACCATCGAAACATGATAAGACACACCATTTCCAAATCAATCGAAAGAATCAAATCTTACTCACATTTAAGAGAAGAAGAATTCTCAGGGTCTACTATATCGGATACCTCAGCATCCCGTCAGACAAGCAGTTCATAGAACTGCCTCTGCAGCTGAGATGAGCCACTACCCTGACAATCACTTTCTGAAGAACCACTGCCACCACACTCTTAACCTCTACTGGATGGTGGCATTTCTTTTGCTGATTGAGATCTAAATAAAATCCCCTGCGACTGCGCAGATGCCTGATGACGAGAGGAAGGACGACTGCCTACTTGCCGAAGTAAAGGAAAACTCCTCAAAGGATAACTAGACTCACGACAATGATAACACCTTTACGCTGAAAATGGAAGCTGGACAGATTGTTGAAAGCTACAAAGAGAAAGCTAAGTCTAATCTTAATGAACCACTCGCGCACTCTGAGAATCACGCTCTACAAGCTGAGATAACCTGGAAAGTAACCTCCCAAAATAATCAGAAATCCTACCTCCGCAGGAGGTATGGTGCCCACCAGGGCCGTGGGATCTCTTGCTCTCCCGCTCTGACTTATGGTATGCTTAATACCTCTGAGAAATTTAAAAAAACAACATCAAAATGAAGTCACAGCCTCAATTTTTCGAGCCATATGGGATCTCAAAGAAGGAGAAAGGTCATCAATAAATCTTTGAATCTCTCGAAAGGCTCATGGACTAGTTCTAATGCATATTCAGCCATTCTATAGAATTCAATCTCATATTCTGAAACCAACAGGCTACCTTGTCTAATCCACTCAAATTGGCAGCACTCTTCATCTCGCTCGCTGCGCAAAAGGAACTTTTCCACGAATCTAGAAGAAAAAATCGAACCAAGTTAGCTAATAGAAAAGCGGTCCACCAATTCAAGGCTGGAACCTTGAAACTGAAAAGCAGAATAATCAACACCATCCTGCTCGATATAGTCAAGAGCCTGAATGATACGCTGGCATCATTTTATTTTAAAAAACTTACACAGGGATTACTTGATGCATGGCGTAAGAACATCAGAAGGTTCAATTGGGTAAAATAATGCAGTCTTTTCAGATACTTGGACCGAGCCATTACTCGGGCTAGCTAACCAGCCAGAATAACTAAAGGCACAACAAATGTTGCTTCTGAAATATAAATTACTGAGGCAACATCAGGGACTAGAACATGAGCTCCCTGAGATCGAACGTCTCCATCTGCGGCAACCTGATAAGCTGCCAAGCGAATAATAGGTTCTTGTAGTATCTGCGTCGCCAAGATTTTCGTAAAAGCATCGTAGAGAGCCAATGAAACCACAAGGCCCTGCTCCCTTTCCCCTCGCGAGCTCGTACAGCTGGGGCCTGCGCAACTGGATCGTTAGCACGATCCACAACTCTCGGGGCTTGAGTAGCTCTAGCCCCAGGCTAGACTACTTCGTTCTGAACTCCTACCGTTTGCTGATTTTTCGCACGAGGGTTCACAATTACCATGAAGGAACTAACAAAATACTTTTGAATCCTAGACCGACGCACGATCAGAAATGAAGGAAGTGAAACTTCCTAAAGGCCATCATAGCCTCTCGTAGATAAGTACGGACTTCTACGTACCCATCAGCGAGACTCTACTAGATACTGTCTTAGTCTGGATAGACTCTAAATTAGGCTCTGATACCAACTGACACGACCCGAAATCCAGTTAGGCCGTGCGGGCACCCGACATCCTTCCCTAGACCCGTCGGGCGAACACTTATCAATTAAATTAGGAAAATAAATATAATTCAATTTATAAATAACAACAAGACTTAGAAAAAGTACAAACATAATGATACCTCTAAGCTGTAAAAAAAAAAAGAAATTACAGCTGACTACCCATATACTAGGTTTAGGGCTATCCAGACTAGACATCTAAGAGTACAGAAGAAGACAAATACCTCCTGAAGGGAGCAAAATGCAACTGAAATAATAAACATAAAACTGGTGGCCATCCGGAATAAAAGCTGGCTCACCCTGACAGCTGAAGTCGTCTTCGCTCCTTCACAACGTGGCGAACTCAATCTTGGAGCGAACTGCCGAAACGAAATAGATAGACAAAAACAAACAACAAACAAGGGTGAGTCAAAAGGACTCAATAAGTGGGGCAGACTAGCCACCTCAAAGAATAGGATAGCTAGCCAAGGAGAAGAAACAGATAAATCAAATTTCTCTTATTTAAATTATAAAAAAGCGGAGCCAGATAATAACCGGAAACACGTATGAAACCATAAACTCAGCCAGGAATATGAGCCACAAACATATTAACAAATAAGCAATGCACGTATAAGCAGAACAGTAGTTATGTACCACAAGTCTACACAATGGTATGAAAAGAAATGAAATGAGATGAAATGAAATGAAATGAAATCTGATGCAAAGGGTCACATGTGCCCGTCATCCCATCCCAAAGCGGAATACTCCTGCATTCGAGGGGAACCCAATCTGATAACCAACTGGAGCGGAATACTCCTTCTCCTGGGGCGGAATACTCCTGCACCCGATATAATATAAAACAGAGGCGGAATACTCCTGCACTCTCCTGGGGCGGAATACTCCTGCACCCGATAAAATGTAAAGCTGAGGCGGAATACTCCTGCACTCTCCTGGGGCGGAATCCTCCTACCCTCAATATGATACAATGGAGCGGAATACTCCTGCACCCAATATGGTATGCAATGTAATGCATATGAATGACATATAATGCATATGAATGCAATGTGATGCAATAATAACCCTTCACCGGCGCGGGACACTCATCGACAGCCGGGAAGTAGATGCCAACTCACAGCCAGAGTACAAGGCTCAGATCCTCAATGCAATAACAACAACAGGACATAACATATAATATACAATGTAAATTCAAGGCTAAGGTGTAATGAGTACGCCTATCGACAGCTACACACGTAAGGAACACGTAGTAGAAAATCCACGAGGCCAGGTGCCTCCAAAGAAATGGATACAAATACTTACCTTGTTACAAAGTTAGTACAACCACTCAATAACTGCTTTGTCCTTTGGATTCAGTGCCAAACGATCCCACTGAATGTTTCGGGGTGAAAATTCTACTTTTCTCCGGCTCTTTTCTGAATTTTCTGGTATTTTTGGCGTTATATATCTATTATAGCTCTCTGACTTCGTTTTCTCATGTTTCTGTTAAAAATAAAGCTAAGGGAGTTATCCCCTTAGCTTAGCCGACATTCATTCCTTTTTTTCTTTTTCTTTTTTTTATTTATTTTATTTTATTATCTTTTCGCGACAAAAATTAAAACGGAGCCCTACGATATTCGAAATAATTTCAAATTTTGCATACAAGTTATACAAAATATATGTAACATACTCGCGAAGGCGGATCTCAAATCAGGTTCCCGAAACTCAAGATGCGAATTTAAATAGAAAAAGTGAAATTATTTAACTTTCGGCATTTTAGCGGAAACTAGCCGAATAATATCGAAATTCACTTTCTAAAAATCACAAAAGTCACAAATAATCATACGAACCTAACGGCACTTTCGGATTTCGAATCGGAGCTCATTCGCCAAAACCGAGCTCGAAAATCTCTTTTTAATATTTATCGACAATAAAAACTGAAATCTTCTTCCGATGCCTACCAAACGAGGTCTGATTTAGCTCAAATTTTATAGACAAGTCTCAATAGACCTTACGAATATTTTAAAATTATCGGCACGCCAATCGGAGTCCTATCTTCCGAAACGACTAAACGAGGTCGTTTCAATATTAATCTATATAAGATAATTAGAGTAAAATACTTAAATTTTTCAGTTTCATGCTAAGATTATAAGATGAACATTTCAAGTCAAAAAGAATTGTCTCCAAAAATATGTAACTGGAAATTAGAAAATCTGAAAGTAGAAAGCTAAAGCAAAAGAACTTTGAGCAAACATAAATACTACCTAATGAGCGTGGATCAGCAATTTTTGTATTTATTATTTACATGTACAGTATGTTTGTATCACATTATTAACAGAAAATACAATCACTGAATGAAAAAGAAATAAAGAGAGAGAGAACTTACAGGTTAATTTTGCATAAGATCTGAACTTTTTAGCCTTTGGAATTTGAAAATCAATCTCAAAAGTGGAAGAAAAGAAGTAGCCTCAAAAGTTTTTGAAAGAGTTTAAGTTTTACCCTTTTAGCTAGGGTTTCTTTTATCTGTTATTTAGTTTCAACTTTTAGAGATATGGGGTTTTGACTTAACTCGCGACCCGCCCCGCCCTGCTTGATTTTTTTAAAAAAAATTTAAAACCCGCCCCGCCCCGCGACTGATCTAGACCCGCCCCGCCCCGCGAACACTGTAACCAGCCCCGCCTCGCATCCGTCCTGCACCGTTGCCATCCCTAATTACGCTTGTGCTATGGGTGTTGTGCCGATGTTGATGCTTGCCGTGGGAAGGACGTTAGAAGTGATGAAAAATCTATAGTGAGGGGTGCTTGGACCTTCCCGATATCCAGGTTGAGGAAGATGCTCAGGTCGGAGCTAGCAGTCGTGCGCGATTCCAGATAATATTCATACTAAGTCCCCCGAGACCATTTCCTTAGCTTAAGATTACTTCTGTAATGGCTCATATACTTGAAGCATAGTCGACTCACGGGCAATGAACATACTAATCTAGTGCACTAATCAACCAGAAAACATTCCCGAGCTACCATTCAAACTGATATCCAAATCACGACTCAACATGTTTTACTATCGAGCCAGTCAATTACTATCAAGCTAAACATACTCAACTCACGGTATTGAATACACACTTGATTTGAGACAAATCATAAACAAATTCATTATCAATCTTGATTCAAGGTAGCAGACCAAACAAATACATACTCAACTGAATATGACTTACAGTCTAACGTCCTAACAAATACTAATATCTACTAACATGAAACTAACTATACATCTAATTAACAAAGAGGAAAAAGGAAACAAGGCTTACTGCCTACAACCAAGCTGCAACATCACCTATTTCATAGCCTTCGAGCCTATTTTTTAATGAAACAAACAATCGTTTACTAAATTTTTTGTACGTTCATTTATGTTTCAATGATTGTTATGCTTTGACACTACTAATTGGAATATTATGCATTCTAAAGTGCGTTTACGCCTAAGACGGGTGTTTCTTTTTGTCTGTTGAAGACTTATTTGCGGCTATGAAGGGTGGCTACAAAATTGCACATGTAAATGGTGTCTTTTGGTAGGGTATAGCCCACACCTATTATTGGACGTCTTTAGTCTATTATTTTTAAACAAGACACTTTTGCGTCAATAGAGGACGTCTTCGCTTGTCCACTCGAGTGCATAAGTCTTTTCGGCACTATGTAGGTGAGGTCCCCTCCCCCCCATATGTGCAAATTAAATTGACGATTTTGACATACACCATAGCCTGGTGGCTTAACTAAAGTTGATCTAGATAATTGAGTTAATGACTTTAAGGGTGTAGGCTCTTTTCCCGACGACCCCTATTATCTTGTAGGGACCTTCCCAATTCGGGGCCAACTTGCATGTGTTGGCTTCCTTAGTGCTTTGAGACACATCCCTGAGGACCAACTCCCCGACGTTGAAGGACCGCAAGTTGGTTTGCTTGTTGTAATATTACTCCACTCATTTCTTTTGGGCTATTAAGCGCACCGCTGCAAGTTCGCGATGCTCGTCCAACAGGTCGAGCCCAGCTGCCAGGACTTCGTTGTTCGGCCCCTCTTCAACAAACATTCTTTGTAGGCTGGGCTCACCTACTTCGACAGAAATCATGGCCTCCGATCCATACACCATTGAAACAAGAGTTACTTATGTACTGGCTTTTAGTGTGGTTCGGTATAGAACTCCCGGTAGCTCCTCTGTCTACTTGTCTTTGCCTTCTTCGAACTGTTTCTTTAAACACTCCATGATTCCCTTATTTGAAGATTATCGTTTGCCCGTTTGCTATCAGGTGATACGCTGTCGAGGATCTCCTTTTTATCTTCCACGCTTTCAAGAACACCGTGATCTTTGCCCTTACGAATTGAGGCACAATATCACAGGGGACTCTGAACCGACTAATGATTTTTTTCTAAATGAAATCCTTCACCTCCTGCTCCCAAAATTTTGCATATTGTCGCGGCTTCCACCGACTTGGTAAATAGTCGGTCATTATAAGAATAAATTTGACACCTCCAGGCTCTTTGGGCAATGACCCTATGATGTCAATTCCACATTTTATGAAAGGCCAATGAGCTATTACTGAATACAGTTGTACCACCGATTGATAAAGGGCATCGAAGAAACATTAGCATCTATCGCACATTTTAATGAGTTTATCCGCATCGCTCTCCATTTGGGGCAAGTAGTAGCCTGCTCTAGTCACTTTCCGTGCTAAGGCTCTTCCTCCTAAGTGATTTCCGCAATGTCCCACATGGATCTCCCTCAATATATATCTGCCAGTGTCAGGCCCAGATATTTGGCCAGTGGGCCGCTGAACATTCTGCTATACAATACTCCTTGAATCAAACAGTATCAGGCTGCCTATATCCTCAGTCATCTACTTTATCTCTTGTCATCATGAAGTGTCCCCTTATCCAGATAATCGACCAACAGGTTGCGCTAATCCCATACAAAAGTTGTTGTTTTGAATTCCTGACGCCCTAAGTCTAAATGAGTCAGCTGTATCACTATGCCCAGGCGGTCGTGACTCATGTCTGCAGTAACTAGCGAGCGCATCAACTCATGTGTTCTCCTCCCTTGGCACCTGGGCGATCTCCTATTTGTGGGACTGCTTCAGGAGTGCTTATATTCTTGTAAGATACCTCTGCATGCGAGCGTCCTTGGCTGCGAATACTCCTTTCACTTGGTCGACCACCAACTATGAGTCGCTCTTGAGGCTGACCTCTCTTGCCCCCAACGTATAGGCCAATTCGAGACCCTGGATGACAACTTCATATTTCGCCTCGTTGTTGGCTTTTCGCAATACTTTCTCGGAAGGAGTTTTCAGTACCAGGCCAAGCCCAACTTCTTAGACGTTTGATGTTCTATCCGTGTAGACTATCCATTCTCCAAGTGTCACTCCCCCCATAGCCTGCAACTCATCCTTGTATTTGGGTAGCATATCGGTACTGAAGTCAGTGATGAATTCTGTCAGGACTTGTGAGTTGTAACTTTATGGCCATCCGAGGCTGATAAACAATATCAAATTCACCGAGTTCCACGACCCACTTCGCGAGGCATCCTGAGAACCCTAGCTTATGCAGGCTGGTCATTAGAAGGAAGGATGAGATGACGATAATTGTGTGGCTCTAGAAATACGGCCGCAACTTGCAGGCCGCCACAACCAAGGCTAACACGGAATTCTCCAAATGCTAATAGCGGGTCTTTGTGACCTGTAGGGACTTGCTGATGTAGTAGATGGGAGATTGTGCTACTTTTTCTTCTCGTACGAGAATGGCGCTTACAGTCACTTCGACACTGCTAGGTATAACAAGAGTCCCTCCCCTTGCGTGGCTTGGCTAGCAGCGTAGCGTTTAATAGATACTTTTTCAGGTCAGGGAGTGCTTAGCAGCATTGACCCATCTTCTCAAAACCTTTGTTCTTTTTCAACACGTTTAAGAACTGATGGCACCGCTCTGAGGATCAAGAGATAAACCTGCTTAATGCGGCTATGCGGCCATTAAGCCTTTTCACTATTGCCTCACTTTTCAACACCTTCGATATTGCTTCAGTAGCTTTTATCTTGATGGAGTTAGCTTCGAACCCTTGATTCGAGACGATGAACCTGAGAAACATACCCAAAAACATCCCAAAGGCACATTTCTCAAGATTAAGTTTCATGTCAAACTTATACAATATGTCGAATGCTATCTCTAGATGTTTGATACGGTCCTTTACGAACTCGAATTTTACGAGCATATCGTCGATGCACACTTTCATATTCTTCCCAATATGATCCTTGAAATCAAGTTAACCAGCCGTTGATAGGTGGCTCTAGCATTCTTCAACCCAAACGACATTACCCGTTAATAAGAGGTCTCTGATCCGTAATGAACGAAGTCTTCTCGCGATCGTCCGGGATTATAAGGATCTGATTATACCCCGAGTATGCATCCAAAAAACTTAGCGTCTCATGCCCTGCTGTGGAGTCGATGAGCTGGTCGATATTAGGCACTGGAAACGAATCTTTCGGCATACTTTGTTTAGCTCAGTGAAATCTATGCACATCCTATGCTTGCCATTCTTCTTTGGGACTCCCGCTACATTTAAGAGCCAATCTGGATAATGGATTTCCCGGATGGAGCTGTTGTTCCGCAACTTTTGTACTTCTTCATGGAGCGCTTGCCTCTTTTCGCGGCTTATTAGTCATTTCTTTTGTTTGACGGTTTTGAAGGTTGGGTCCACATTTAGTTTATGGATGATCACCTGAGTAAAGATTCTGGAATGTCTGTATGCATCCTGGAAAAAGTCGATGCCCGAGAATAAATGAGGTTGGTGAACTCCACTCGGGCTTCGGTTGTTAACTTTGAGCGTACATAAAACTTCTTCTCTGGTGCCTTTTCATCTATGATGAATGGGTCCAAGTCATCTACCGTGGCCTTTGAGATTTCTTCTTCATTTGGGTTGCGGATGACGACAGGCACTTCATTGGGGTCTGCCCCTATTGACTCTTCAAGATCGATCACAATATCTGTAACTAAGAGTGGTCCTAGCTGCTTTTGGTAGTTCTTCACCTCCACTCTTACTGCGTGCAACACGACGGTCATGTAGCAGCTCCTTGAGAGATTTTCCCCCCTTGAATTTCCTTCATTCCCATGGAGTTTGATATTTGACTACTTGGTGAACTGTCGAGAGTACCGCCCTTACCTCATGTATCCAGGGTCTTCCATTATGATGTTGTACGACACGTCGCACATCATGACTTGGAAGGACGTTAGCTTGGATATTTCTACTGCAAGGACCGAAAAAACTATCTCCCTAATCTTTCACTAGAGTTATTTAAGCTGGTCAGTGTGTATGGGCTTGGCACTATATGGCCCAATAGTTACATGTCACGGACAGCTTCCCATTTGATTATGTTCACAACACTTCCGGTGTCCACGAGCACTCGCTTCATCTGCATGTCGCCTATTCTTATGGTGATGACTAGGGTATCGTAATGTGAAAAAATGAGACTTTTCTCGTCGTCTCTTTCGAACAGGATTGTATTGGTACGTGGCCTCTTCCCAGACCTCGCAATCCATCACGACTCTAGCTGTCTCACTCGCGATCCCCAGATTGCTGAATACTGTGTTGACAGACTTTTGCACATCCGAAGGTCGCTAGTCATCCTTGACTTGTACATAGGATTGCCTTCCTTTTTCAGTTTGCACTTCACTGAGGTGTTCTTCATTCAAAAGGTGTACCACTTCAAGCATGAGGGCTTTGCGATTGACGGTGTCATGACCGTTCCCCCGATGAAACTCGCAATAGACCGAAGAGTCTTTGCCCCAGCTTTTTCATATGTCCGTGGACCACTGTACTCGTTGTCTTATCATTCCAATATGATCCTTCATCAAGTCGACTGTGTTTACACATAGCCCAAAGTCCTTGCACCCCTGTTGTTCGGGTCTTTCTTTTTTAGAGTCTATGCCTCGTGCGTTGCTACACTTATCTGAGGATCTTGAGGAATCTCAGCGCAACGCCTTTCTACTTTTTGTTCTGCAATCGTCTATTCTCTCTTCACCCGAGAGGCTACGCTTGCGGCTTTTGCTGCTCCTCTCTTGAGTTTCCTTGGTTATATCTGACAAGACCCCTCAGGACCTCCCAAGACTATTTTTACCTTTTTCTGTGCGGTGTTAATGCGATGGGTAATATTTTTCTCACTGCTGGGGTAACATCTTTATTCACTAAAAACTCATCCAAAGGTGGTGCTATGACTAGGTAGGGCACAACTTGGCTCCATTTCTTCAGATTTGTCCTTTTGACTTCAATTTTTCACAATTTACCTCTCCTTTGCACCAATGATCTCCTGTGCATCCATACAACCAATTAGCTCAATTAGCCATATTTTTAAACATTAAAACTCAATAGAATAGATCAAAACATGGGGTAAAACAATAAATAAGATTAGTGTTTGAAAACTACGATAATGATTTTGGCCCTCATGATTGATCAAATATTCCGTTGGGAACTGTTTTTATTATCCTTAAAATTTACCAATCAGTTTCTATGGGAACTCGAATCACTAGAATTCAAGCTTAGATCTAGTACTGAATGCTCTTCAAATACAAGATTAACAATATATATTATCTTTAAAATTAAGTTTTATAATTATAAACCACTAGTTTATAGTTTTGCACTGAGTTTATTGTCCTTGTATGTTGATTAAATACGATATATAATGACATGGATGACAGCATGTTTACAAGAAAGAATATTTAGGTATGCGTTGATTCATTTGAAGCTGGCATAGCGGGAACATCAATTCCAAAAGAAAAAGAGGAGAAAAAGAACATTACACGCAAGTACGCAACTAAAAAAGAAAATACTACTAGTTTTCGATTTATTAGATTAAGCTTCTTGTCTCGTAGTATTAATTGCTGAAAATCTACCCATGATAGATCCAACTTTGATCCTTCTTCCCTTCCTTGTTCCTTTCCCTCGTGTAGTAGATTCCTTTTTTTAAATAAGACATTTGATTTATTTTAAAATGATTTTTTCTCATTTAATTTTGAATCAAGTAGAGGGTTTTGTAGGGCATCAAGAATATGGGGTCGGTGGATATGCATATCTTCTCGGACCTTGACGATTTTTTTGGAACTCCAATGATAACCCTCATGTCTTCTTCTTCCTAAATAATTAATTCAATTGATCGATTAATCAGTTTTTGGTTCTTTCCACGGAATACTACTAGTATAATTAATGCGTATATTTTAAAAGTACATTTAATTTTGCAACTTGAGTTCGAAGATCGTGGCAAATCTTATTATCAGTCAGTTTGTCGCTTTCTTAAAGGCCTAATCATCCACCGCCCAACGCATTTAAATATAAAATAATATTGTTTCTTAGTAACCAAACATGAATTGTTTTACTCAATTTGGTCTTTTCAAAAACATGTCAAATATTTAAAAAATCAAATAATTTCATTTTACTTTGTTGAATTGTATTGTCAAAGTATACACATGCATGTTACACAAATAGTGGTGGCCAAGCACCTATCACAACATATCACATTGTTTAACGGCCTCCAAAAAGTAACTAATAGGAAAGCACACTGAGTATTAGTCTAAATAGGATTAGGAAAACAATTTAATTTGTACGGAGTTTATAAATAATTTGTTGTATCAAAGTTGGTAAAAGACAAACGAATTAGCACCAATAGAATAAACAATATGAACACAAAGTAAATGATTTCAATATAAGCCTTGAGATTACAATTTGGAAGAACTTTGCCTCTCTATTTGTAATGCCTTTACAAGAGAATATGAATACTATTTATAGACAATGAATTGGAGACAATTAAGAGCATTAATTAGCCCACTCTTCCATGTTCAAATGATGGCCTGCCCACGATCTCCCTCATTGAATGCTGAGATCATGGGTGGAAATTGTGGGGCATCTCATGCGCTGGAGTTGAACCGCCTTCCCGAGGCTAAGACTGTTTTGCCTCGGGGTGATGAGCTGCTTATTCTCCGAGGCTATCTGATCTCATCTATAACAAATGATCCTAACCCCGAAGCTTTGCCTCGGGAAATGTGTCACTATCTTCGTGGTCAATCTCATGAGTTTTGTGCTATATGTCTCAAACCCTACGCTCGAGCCACCACATGTGCAAGCTATGTTTTGCCCGATACAGATAGTCCCTTCACTCCTCGGGCAACTGACAGAGTTTCTGAGGAGTGGAATGAGAATATGCAGGAGAATGACGTGGCTATGCATGTGCCTAGCAACTCAAAAAGGCGTCCATCACTTCACCTTCCTACCTGTTACACGTGGTGACCATTGAACGGTCACGCCGCTTCGTCCTCCTTCCCAAGGCAATGATGAATTTTTTTATCTCCACTTGTAATCTTGAATAACAATAAATATTTCAGAGCAAAGAACACCATTTCCTTTTCCCAAATTCGTAATCAAAGTCGACATTATCAACTTCTCATAAAAATGTTTGCATAAAACTCTAGTGGTTACTCTGGTGATGAAGTTGTTACTGCCACCACCGTGATTGTTGGTGGGGAAATAGTTATTTGTCGACCATTACAAGTGGTTGTGCCGCCGAAAATCGATAGTGGAGTGACGTCTGCGGCAGGAAGTTTAGTAACGAGACGACGCAAGGCCACCGTCGGTCACAACAAATCTGGAGAAGTTAGTGGCGGAGAAGAAGATGTTGGCAATGCTGACGTGGACGAGGTGGGTGAGGAGGAGTCCTCAAAGTCAAAAGAGATTCCTACTGAGATGGAACTCGAGCCCCACCACGTCATCCCTTGGAGCTTTGACATAGAGAAAGATTGCAAGTTGAAGGAACAGTCCGCTGCTCAACAGGAGAAAAATAGGGATGTACCAGTGCAGAGTACACCAACTCTGATTACCCAAGTCCACGTGGCTCTTGTTCGGAAAAACTGCAAGTGGGGACCCTGATATTTGGCGATATATGCCTATATTTCCTTAATATTTCCTTGCATTTGTAGTACGTTGCTCGTTCCTTTTAGGTGATACATACGGTTTTTGCACTCATTTTTCGTAATATTCCTTGTAGGGCGTGAACGAGTGTAAACGGAGCAAAAAGGGATACAAACGAGCAAAGAGTTGATGGACTTAGCAAAATATAGAACATGGTATTAGAAGGCAAGCCTATAGTGCAAGTTGTAGGTCTGTCACAGCTTCAGACTATGGAATGCTGTCTTCCAAGCGGCGCTTTCAGTATAGCTTATAACATCTAGATTCTGTTTAGCATGCGATGCTTAGGCCATAGCTTGGCGAACCCAACTTTTCCAACTTAGTCTAGGAGTTGGCTTAACTTAGTTTAGTATTTTGTAAACAATATAAATACCTTATTATTTGGTTATTTGAAGGGAAGGTCAGATTTTGGAGCAAGTATTGTGTTCCTAACACATTGAACCAAGGGTTAATTCTTTTACATCATCTATTACAATATTCAATCATTCTTCCATGAATTCTTGTGTTGTTATTATGAATATGCGTAGCTAAATATATCGTTCTAGGATTAGGGCAATTACATGAAGGTTGATGTTTGAAAGTTGATTTCTACCTATTGATTTACCATTACAGATTTTTATTCTTTCTTGAGCTTAATTGTTAGTTTATTGAGGCCTGATAACTGAACACTATCTACGGGTTACAAGTTGAACTCGACAGAGGGAACTTGCGAACGCACATAAGAAAGAATAGGGCTTGATTGTGAACCCGAGGATCAGGGAATCGATTTGCGGATAAGATAGACATATACATATTTGCCTTGCTTAGCTAAATACAGAGTTCTTTAATACATGCATGTGATTTAATTCCATAGACATATAGGCGCTAAAGTAGCTTGCATAGAGTCGTGAAGAATCGACAGGTTTTTACGAATATATTTAACCTGTTACATCGAAATCTAGGAAATCGAGAAGTAGAATCAACTGGAAAACTCAACTGAATTGTTTGCAGCTCTGACTCTGGACCGTTTCTCTTTTATTGATAACAACCCATAATTTGCTTTAGATTACTTGACCTCAGTTGCTTGCTTTTAATTATTGTTTGCTTAGTTAGTAAATTATAAATCATCATCAAAAAAGATCCCTGAATAGTTTTTAGGAAATTGTCTGCTAGGATTCAGTCTGAACAATAGTCCTCGTGGGAACGATACTCAACTTATCACTTTATTACTTGTCGACCACGTATACTTGCATGTGCGTTTGGGAGTAACAAGTTTTTGGCGCCGTTGCCGGGGACTAAATAATTGACAATTTTCTTTTTAAACAATTTGTTCTTTTCTATTTAGGTTTAATTTTTGTTTTGAGTTTCTTGTGCTATTTCAGGTAATAGGTCTTGAATGCGGAAGGAGAAAAAGGACGAACTACTTGAACCTTTTGATACTGAACCTGAAAGGACCTTACAGAGGTTGATGAGAGAAGCAAGAGACCGTAAAGCACTTGCACTTGTACTTGCTTCCTTACCTATAGGAATGGCAGAAGAACGAACTTTAGTTGTGCGAGATGTTGTTTTTCCCAGTCTGGAGGGAGTAGCCTCTAGCATTGTTAAGCCTGAAATTACTGGACATTTTGAGATTAAGCCTGGCATGATACAACTGCTGCATGTGACTGGGCAATATGCTGGATTACTACATGAGGATCCACAACAACATATCCAGAAATTCTTGGAGATTAGTGATACATACACACCAGTAGGCGTCTCAACCGATTATGTTCGACTGATACTTACCCGTTTTCATTGATTGGGGCAGTAAGAAAGTGGTTAAAGGCTGAAAAGTCTGGGTTTATCACAACTTGGGATGATTTAGCTAAGTGATTTTTGGCTAAATTTTATCCATTTGCCAAAACAGCCAGAATAAGGAGTGAAATTATGTCTTTTAGACAAAGAGATGGAGAATCTATATATTCAGCCTGGGAGAGATTCAAGTCATTGTTAAGAGATTGCCCGCACCACAACCAGTCTAATGAGGTGTTGGCCCATACTTTTGTGGAAGGTTTGAATGCTCATACCAAGATCGTGGTGGATGCTGCTGCTGGAGGCCAAGTCTTGGCCTTGAATTTCAATCAGATTTATGAATTGCTGGATAAATTTTCTCAGAGCAATCCTGACTGGCATGGTGATGGTAGAGCTCCAAGTCAAAAAGCTGCTGGAATACTTCAACTGGATGCGGTTTCAGAATTGAATGCAAAGATGGATGCCATAGCTAATCAGATCAACAAGCTATCATTGCCACCAACTCAGTAACAAGTGCAACCAGTTCAACAAGTGCAGCCCAGTTCAACAAGTTTTCTGTGAGGTATGTGGAGAGGATCATGCTACCGAGGTATGCCCCTTTAATCCAGAGTCAGTTTATTACGTGGGGAATCAAAAATAGGTATCAGGCTCAGAATCAGAATCAGTTTGGTAATACCTACAATCCTAATGGGCGAAATCATCCAAATCTCTCTAGGGGTGATAACCAGGCTACTCAAGGTAATATGAGAGCTCAGAATAACTATCAAAACTCACAACCTCAGGCTCAACCACAACAGCCGACCAGTTTAGTTGAAGATTTGATAAAGCAGATATTGGCAGGTCAACAGAGAATTATAGCAGACAATGCAGCTCAGGCACAGGCTATAAACGATCTTACTAATGCACAAAAAGACCTTGAATGCCAAATGGGTCAGCTAGCTGGAGCACAAAATACTAGACCACGTGGTGCCTTGCCAAGTGACACAGAGAAGAATCCTAAAGAATTTGTGCAAGCAGTTACTCTGAGGAATGGACGAGCTCTAGAAGATGTGCCTCCAAAGCCTAGGAAGCATGTTGGTGAACTAGAGCCGAATACTGAAAAAGAAGCTGAGAAAGAAGCAGAAAAAGTGGCAAAGATGCAGCCCGAACTTGATATTGTCATACCACCACCACCTTTCCCTCAAAGGCTTCAAAAGCAGAAAGTAGATGCAGCATGCAAGAAATTTTTGGAGATCTTAAGTCAGATATAAGTTAATATTCCTTTGGTTGAACTTTTGCAAGATGTTCCAAAATATGCTAAGTACATCAAGGATATTGTGGTGAATAAAAGGAGACTGACTGAGTTCGAGACAGCTACACTTATTGAAGAGTGCAGTTCAAGAGTGAGAAGTAAACTTCCTCAAAAATTGAAAGATCCTGGAAGCTTCACTATCCCTATAAAAATTGGGAAGCATGAGGTTGGACGAGCTTTATGCGACTTGGGTGCCAGCATAAAGTTAATGCCATCATCGGTGTTTCAAAAGTTAGGCCTAGGTGAACCAAGACCAACCACTGTAACCTTGCAGTTAGCTAACAGATCTTTGACATGTCCTGAGGGAGTTATTGAGAATGTTCTTGTACAAGTAGGCCAATTTATCCTCCCTGTTGATTTTATTATTTTGGATTATAAGGCTGACAAAGAGGTTCCCCTCATCTTGGGAAGAAGATTTTTGGCTGCTGCTGATGTTGTGATTCGAGTTAGAGCAGAGAAGATGATCATGAGGCTGAATGGCGAAGAAGTTGTGTTTAATGTGTTCCGGGCTACTCAACTTCCATCACACTATGTAGAATAATCTATGGTAAAGGTGGTGGATAGGGAGTTAACTGCCTCTGAAAAATCATTCCTGGCGTCTAATGATGACTCTCTTGAAAAAGCATTAATGTATGAAGATGATGTACTCAATGATGAGGAAACTGATGAGTACTTGGAAATTCTCAACATGGAGTATTAATATGTCCCAGGGTGGAAGAAGTTTGAGAAGCTCGATAGACCGCTGACATTAGCTCCTGCCAAACCGTCTATTGAGGAAGCTCCTGTTCTTACCTACTCATTTACGTTATGCTTACTTGGGTGAGGGTAACACTTTGCCTGTAATCCTTTCTTCTTTATTGTCTGATGTGCAGGTTGAAAAGGTTTTAAGGGTGTTGTGAGAGTGCTAGATGGCAACTGGATGGACCATTGTGGATATTAGAGGGATTAGTCATTCTTTTTGTATGCATAAAATCTTATTGGAGGAAGGCCACAAGCCAAGTGTCGAGCAGCAAAGAAGGCTAAATCTAGTCATGAAGGAGGTTGTGAAGAAGGAAATTATCAAGTGGCTTGACTATGGAATTATTTTTCCAATCTCTAACAGCAATTGGGTGAGTCCAATATAATGAGTTCCAAAGAAGGGAGGCATGACGGTCGTCACTAACGAGCAGAATGAATTGATTCCTATAAGAACAGTCACAGGGTGGCGAATTTGCATTGATTATAGAAAATTAAACAAAGCCACCAGAAAAGATCACTTTCCACTTCCTTTCATTGATCAGATGTTGGACACGCTAGCAGGGCATGAATATTACTGTTTCCTGGATGGATACTCGGGCTACAACCAGATTGTGATAACACCAGAAGATCAGGAGAAGACGACGTTTACATGTCCTTATGGCACCTATGCCTTTAGAAGGATGCTGTTTGGATTATATAACGCGCCTGGGACTTTCAGAGATGTATGATGGCTATTTTCACCGATATGGTAGAAAAATTTGTTGAGGTATTCATGGATGACTTCTCAGTATTTGGTGATTCTTTTGATGGCTGCTTGAAGAACTTAGACGCTGTGCTTAGCCGATGTGAAGAAACCAATTTGGTACTCAACTGGGAAAATTGCCACTTTATGGTTCAAGAAGGCATTGTACTTGGACATAAAGTGTAGAAGCAAGGGATCGAGGTTGACAAAGCAAAGGTTGAAGCAGTTGAAAAGTTACCACCACCTATATCTGTTAAGGGCGTGCGTAGTTTCTTGGGACATGCGGGGTTCTATAGGCGATTCATTAAGGATTTTTCGAAGATAGCAAATCCCATGTGCAAATTGTTAGAGAAGGATGCAAAGTTTGAATTCGATGATGCCTGTCTGAAGGCATTTGAAGATCTGAAAAAGAGGTTGGTGACTGCACCAATTATTATTGCTCTTGATTGGTCTTTACCATTTGAGTTGATGTGTGACGCGAGTGATATTGTTGTTGGGGCTGTTCTCGGGTAGAGAAAGGGTAGAATTTTTCACTCTATATATTATGCAAGCAAGACCCTTGATGCTTCTCAATCCAATTACACTACCACCGAGAAGGAGCTGGTGGCTGTTGTTTATCCTTTTGATAAGTTCAGATCTTACTTGGTTGGCACTCGGGTTATCGTTTACACTGATCATGCCGCAATCCGGTATTTATTTGAGAAGAAAGATTCCAAGCCGCGACTGATTCGTTGGATTTTTCTACTCCAAGAGTTTGATGTGGAGATCCGAGATCGAAAAGGGACCGAGAATCAAGTGGCCGATCACTTGACGAGGCTGGAAGATAGAAAACATGTAGATGAAGGGCCTGAGATAAATGAAGTTTTTCTAGACGAGCAACTTTTTGCTCTACAGGTAACCGAGGTGCCCTGGTATGCAGATATGGTGAATTTGATGGTGAGTAATGTTTATCCACCTGATGCTACAGAAGAACAGAGAAGGAAACTCCTCCATGAGAGCAGATTTTAGGTCTAGGATGAACCGTACGTGTATAAAATTGGCCACCACAAATTGACGAGGAGATGTATTCCCAGTGAGGAAGTCGAGTCTGTGTTGTAGAGCTGTCATTCCTCTCCCTATGGTGGTCATCATAGTGGTGATAGAACATCTGCGAAGGTGCTTCAGTCGGGGTTCTTTTGGCCTACTCTATTCAAGGATGCTCATGTCTTTGTTAAACAGTGTGATCGCTGCCAGAGAACTGGTAATATTTCGAGGCGTCACGAGATGCCTTTGATAATATCCTAGAGATTGAGTTGTTTGATTTTTGGGGAATTGATTTTATGGGTCTGTTTCCACCTTCCAATGGCAACAAATATATTCTTGTAGCAGTCGACTATGTGTCGAAGTGGGTGGAGGTTGTTGTACTTCCAACCAATGATGCGAGTGTGGTAGTTAAGTTCTTGAAGAAAAATATTTTTACTCGCTTTAGGACACCACGGGCTATCATCAGTGATGAAGGTACGCATTTTTGTAATCGTTTGTTCAATAAACTTTTGGCTAAGTATGGGGTGCGTCACAAGGTAGCCACAGCTTATCATCCCCAAACGAGTGGCCAAGTGGAGGTGTCGAATAGAGTGATAAAGCAGATTCTTGAAAAAACTGTTAGCACTTCGAGGAAGGATTGGTCTATGAAGCTTGATGACGCTCTTTGGGCCTATAGAACGGCATTTAAAATGCCTATTGGAACCTCTCCATATAGGTTGGTTTATGGTAAGGCCTGTCACTTGCCTGTCGAGTTAGAACATAAGGCGTATTGGGTAATTAAAAAGCTCATTTTGGACATGGACTTAGCAGATGAAAAGAGAATGCTTCAGTTGCACGAATTAGATGAGTTCCGTTTCTATGCGTACGAGAATGCAAAATTGTATAAGGAACGGACGAAAAGATGGCACGATAAGCATATTGAGCATCGTCAATTTGAGTCGGGCCAATGGGTGTTGTTGTTTAATTCTAGATTGAAGCTATTTCTTGGGAAGTTGAAGTCTAGATGGTCGGGTCCCTTTGAGGTAGTTCGTGTTACGACACATGGAGCGGTTGAGTTAAGATCCCCGGATTCCGAAAAAATGTTCTTAGTAAATGGGTAAAGAGTTAAGCGCTATTGGGGAGGTTTGATGGATCGTCATACCTCTGTTACATTGCGAGAGCCGTGAATTGTAATCGTCGTGCCGCGATGTTAACTAAGGCGCTTCTCGGGAGGCAACTCGAGCCTTGCATGTAAAAAAGAAAAATAGAAAAAGAAAAAAAATAATACAAAAAGAGTCGTGCTGCGACGTTAAATCAAGTGCTTGTTGGGAGGCAACCCAATTTTTTTTATTTTAGTTGTTTTCACTTATTTAGCATTACATAGTTTTCTTGTTGTTTTAATTTGTAGAGCTCGGGACTTTTGGAAGGTAAGCTAAATGAATCAAATTCTGTCAGGGAACCACTGAAGCAACAGGCTGCGGACTAACTAAATTCGTACTGGAGGCAGTGCCTTAAGGAACTTGTTAACAGTGGAGTGTTTAATAGATGCTAAAGACTTACAAAACTGGATGAGAGCATGTGAAGTTGGTTGTGTGAGGGGCTTAGCTACCAAAACTTTGCAGAACTAATGCTTTTGAGTTAATAGCTTCAGACCTGCTGCACGCAATCTTCAAGGCATTGGTATGTGTATTGCAGCGACGTAAGTGTAAAAGTTGTGTTGGAAGCGTTTGGCCAAGCGTCGCGCCATGAAAAGCTCTCAAACTGTTGCGACACTTAGAAAACTTTTGAAGCCAAATCTAAGAGGCTACAGCTGAAGCGTCGCATCTCATATCGCTTGGAGTGAAACAGAAAACACCAAAAAATGGAAGCGATCTTCACGCGTCGCTTAGCACATAGCTTACAAAAATATTGCCTTCAGACATGTTGCACGCGATCATCAGTGCGACGCTCAGGGAACAGCCTTCAAGGTTCCACACTTGGACATTTTTGGGAAGAGAAACAAATAGAAGAAGCTACAGCAGGAGCGACGCGTGCAGCATCACTTGGACTCAACCAGAAAGTTCAGAACTTGACACACGATTGTCAAGCGTCGTGTGGATTAGCGCTTATCAGAAAAAATTCCATACCAAATAGAAGACGCCACAGCTTAAGCGTCGCATACCATATCGCGCGGAGTAAAACAAAAAGTCTGAAATCTGGAAAGCGATTGGCAAGCGTTGCTTAGCGCATCGCTGATCAGGTAAGTGTCAACAAGTTTGCGGGTCGACCCGGTTTTTACCCACTGACCTGCGAACTTAAAACATTAAAACACAAATTTTTTTCCCTCTTCCCTTCAGTTTAAATAGAGAACAAACCAGAGCAAACATCACACATCATTTTTTTCTGAAATCCATTCAACAATCCACCTCTTCCATTGATTCATAACTAATCAGGTACATTTTTCTTTCCCTTGTTCTATCGCCCAAGCCCTGGTTACCCCATAAACAGTCACGCTCCCCCTCCCCTTTAGCTATAATCTTTAGCCGTAGTTTTTAAACTGAACGAACCATTGTCGTGTTTTGTTAAATCGTGAATTTTCTTATTGGTTTCTACTGGTATCTGCAAGCGATCTCCCATAAAAATTTGGGAGGGTTCTTTCCCTCTAAATACTTGTGAAACCATAGCTAAGAAATGATGCACACAAATTGTTTGACATAATGCCGCACTGATGAAAACCTTAAAACTTTGCGAATTCTTGAGTAGCATAGTTACACAAAGGCAAGAGTTGAATAAGTTGATATTCGAATGATTGAATTGATCACTTTTCAGGCTATACTTGACTTGATCATGAGATAAAATATGCCATAGAGCAATGTTGCGCGCTATATGCGCCGAGGCTTTTACTGCTTCCCCTCCCCACTGCCTCAACTGTTTTACTTGACTAGTCTAGTTAAGTTAGTTGTTTCATGTCGTTTTAGTTATAGTATAGTTAGAAGTAAGTGTGGGGTTATTCCTATACCCGGGGGGCTGTCGCTTATTTAATTAGGATTCTAAAATTCGACTTTGTGGTGCAGGTATAATGGTGAAAACTACACTGAAGACAGGCTCCTCTTCTGCTGCACCGGCTGCCAAGAGGCCAAAACTAGGAGTTGCCTCGACTAGTAAAGCGCAAAAGGGCAAAGCAAAGGCCAAAGCAACGAGTAAAGCAAAACCAAGGGTTCCGAAAGGGGCAATTCCTATTCCAAAACCAGGGGAAGACAAGGTTTGATCTGCCATTTGTGAAAAAAGGGGAAAGCCAAGCTTGATACAAAAATGTCAAGTTGTCGGGCTACATTCCGGAACAAGCTATCGATGAAAAGAAGTTGTTCCAAAAGTGTCGATCGATAAGAGAAGAAATTCATGGGATGAAGTGGGATTCAGTATTTGAGAGTCCAGGGCATGCAAATCTTGATATTGTGACTGAATTCTACGCTAATTAAGATCCGAAAGAAGCAAGGCGAGATGATGATATGGTATAGGTTCGGGGCTGTAAAGTGAAGCTAGATGCCACTGTCTTGTGAAATTTTTTAGGGGTGGATGATCATGATACGGAGGAGCTTAGAGACTTCATTAAGAGGCCTGACTATAAGGCTATGCGAGACACTCTATGTGGCGTGGATTATACACATAAGTGGGAACGCTCAGAAGAAACTGGAAGGCACAAGAGTATGTTGTTCTCGAAATTTCAAAAGAAGGCCCGTGTCTGGATGAGATTGATAAATGCTCCCATTCAACCATCCGGACATTTTTCTAGTATGACCAAGACGAGAGCCTGCATGATTTACTTCTTCATGGTGGGGAGGCCAGCAAACATTGGATACTGCATGCTGAAAATGATGAGGAAAGCACACCTAAAAAAGAAGTATAAAAGGTTGTTTTTCTGTAATATTCTCACACAATACTTAGAGAATGAGGGGGTGCCTATTGATGAGATTGGTGATCGTATCGTCCTTGATATGGGAAAGAAAGTTGATATTGCAGCAGTGCACAGCAGTGCAGGGGGTAGTTGCTAGTGCCCCTGCCAAATTTACTGCGGATGAGTGGCGTGAAACAGACGCCAATCTGTCAGCCCGTAAATACTTGATGATAGAATTTTTAGCGAAGGCGGCAGGGATGGATATGCAAGCACTTGATCGAGCTATTCCTTTGTTGGATTCGTCCAAGCGACTGTTGGGCATGACTCAAAAAGTCGTGGTACCCCCTGAGGAGGATGAGAATAAAGATTCTGAGATAGTGGATAAAGACAAGGGCAGTGACGAAGATGAGAGTGGTGACGAATAAGGGGTAGTGACGAGGAAGAAGAGGAGGAGGCGCGCACTCCACCAGATACGCCTGGAGGTCCCTCGAGGGCTCAGGCAGTTGTCCCTACTACTACTACCCCCCGTGGTTGCAGATGATGACACTCCCGAGCATACTGAGCGGGAGGATTTCAATGAGGATGCAGCGGATTAGGACATTTGGCCTTCAGGGAAGTTCCTTTACCTCTTGTACTTTATTTTTATCGCACTGAGGACATTGCTTAGTTTTAAGTGTGGGGTGGGGGAATTCCCAAATTTATTTTTGAGGTTATGGATGACTGTACTGTTAGAAATTTATTTTTAGCATTTTTTTATTTTTGTCACTTGACTTTATTTTTATTTATTTCTTTCTTTAATATATAAAAAAATTTATAAAACTAATAAAAAATTCTAAAAAGATTTTCTTTTTAGTTTAGTTAGTGGTACATGTCATCCGGCCCGTGGTTTTTCTTATGGCCTCGTTCTTTTCCATGGGTATACTTTTAAACCGGGTACTTTTTATTTTTAGAAGTAGTATAGTATAAGTTAGTAGAGTATCTTTAGAAAAAAAAAGGTAGAATGCTAGGTGCTTTTGGTTTGTTTGATACCAGTGAATTTAGACTTGAGCATGTGCTATTTGTGAATCCCTTTTGGTTTTAAAAAATTGTGATGCGTGCCTAGAAAAATTTGAATGACCTTCTTGAGACGCTTAGGTTCAACTACTTGACTCTTTTGTGAACCATTGTGCCTTAGTGCTTAAATTTCAAGAGTTGCACCTTATTTGCTTAAACTGAGAGTTGGAACGAAACCGTCTTGAGTGAACTATGTGCCATGTGTGATGTGAGGTATCCTTTCTTATGTTTTGTACTTGCATATTGATGTTTAGAACTTGCCCTGTGTGTGTTTAAAGCGAAATCCTAGGTTTGCTCTAGTCGGGAGATGATAGAGGTGTTTCTTCGATAAGCTTTTTTAACCTCGATTAGCCTACCCTTTAATATTATCCTCATTAAGCCCTTTTGAGCCTATTGATCTTTTTGTTGGCACTCATATTACAAGCCTTAACCCTTTTGTTCGTAATTGCCTTCTTTTTGAACCCTTACTCCTTTGAGCACTTTAATTGAGATATTTGATGTTTATGGAGTTGTGGTTGGAGAAACTGGATAGCTTTTGAGTGGAACCAACGAAAGAAAAATATGGTGCATTTTGCTTTAAAAAAAAGGGAATAAACAAAAGTACATTGGAAAGATTTAGAAAAATATTGAAAAAAAAAAGAGAGAAAAATAAAGAAAATAAAAGAAAAAAAATCTCAATCCTTGCTAGTATTGTGCAAAAAGTAAAGTTTCAAATTTCTTAAAATTGAAGGGAAAATTCTTGTGTGATGTTCGGGTGGTTGCTTGGTTGGTTTTGAGAAGAATGGTGAAAATAAAAATTGAAAGTGATATATTAAAGTTCTTAGGAAGGTAGTCACTATTTTATCCATATTTATCCTACCTGTCCTTTAGCCTACATTACAACCCTTAAAGTCCTAGTTAATCCAGATTGGATGAGCTTACATTAGTGGAGTCCTACACTATGTGCAAGGCTATAGTACGTTGTGTTGCACGTGAACTTCTTTTTGAGAGCGAGTGAATTCTTCCTATATTATGTCCCTAATTTATTCTTGAAATATATTCTTTGTGTGATATTTGGGACACTCTCTTGATTCATTGTTTTTGGTGAGGGCACATAGTTTGCGCGAGATAGGTAAAGTTATTGACTTCTTGGTTGAGTGAATGGGTGTGTTTTTTTTTTTTTTTGAAAGCTTGTTTTCATTGAGACGGTTTTTGAGATTGAGATGTCTTGAGTTGGTCATTCTAGTGTTTAAAAATTTGATGAATCTTTGGCATGTTGTGGGTCACATGTATGTATTTATGCTCTTGTTTAATGGTCGATATCAACAATAACCATAGGTAGACCTGTTCTATCGAGTGTTGGTGTTCAGTTGGGGAGTTGTTTTAGGCAATTGCTCGAGGGCAAGCAACGGTCTAAGTGTGAGGTGGTGATATTTGGCGATATATGCCTATATTTCCTTAATATTTCCTTGCATTTGTAGTACTATGCCCTCCTTTTAGGTGATACATAGAGTTTTCGCACTCATTTTTCTTAATATTGTTTGTAGGACGTGAACGAGTGTAAACGGAGCAAAAAGGGATACAAACGAGCAAAGAGTTGATAGACTTAGCAAAATATGAGACATGGTATTAGAAGGTAGGGCTATGGTGCAAGCTGTAGGTCTGTCACAGCTTCAGACTATGGAATGTTGTCTTCCAAGCGGCGCCTTCAGTACAGCTTATAACATCCAGATGGTGTTTAGCATGCGACGCTTAGGACATAGCTTGAAGTTCGGCGAACCCAACTTTTCCAACTTAGTCTAGGAGTTGGCTTAACTTAGTTTAGTATTTTGTAAACAATATAAATACCTTATTATTTGGTTATTTGAAGGGGAGGTCAGATTTTGGAGCAAGCATATATTAGTTCCTAACACATTGAACCAAGGGTTAATTCTTTTACATCATCTATTACAATATTCAATCCTTCTTCCATGAATTCTTGTGTTGTTATTATGAATATGCGTAGCTAAATATATCGTTCTAGGGTTAGGGCAATTACGTGAAGGTTGATGTTTGAAAGTTGATTTCTACCTATTGATTTACCATTACAGATTGTTTATTCTTTCTTGAGCCTAATTGTTTGGTTATTGAGGCATGATAATTGAACACTATCTACAGTTTACAAGTTGAACTCGATAGAGGGAACGCACATAAGAAAGAATAGGGTTTGATTGTGAACCTGGGCATCAGGGAATCGATTTGCGGGTAGGATAGACATATACCTATTTCCCTTGCTTAGCTAAATACAGAGTTCTTTAATGCATGCATGTGATTTAATTCCATAGACATATAGGCGTTAAAGTAGATTGCATAGAGTCGTGAAGAATCGAAAGATTTTCACGAATATAATTAACCTGTTAGATAGCAATCTAGGAAATCGAGAAGTAGAATCAACTGAAAAACTCAACTGGATTGTTTGCAGCTCTGACTCTGGACCGTTTATCTTTTATTGATAACAACCCATAATTTGCTTTATATTACTTGACCTCACTTGTTTGCTTTTAATTATTGTTTGCTTAGTTAGTAAATTACAACTCATCATCGAAAAAGATCCCTGAATAGTTTTTAGGAAATTGTTTGCTAGGATTCAGTCTGAAAAATAGTCCTCATGGGAACGATACTCAACTTATCACTTTATAACTTGTCGACCACGTATTCTTGCGTGTGCGTTTGGGAGTAACAGACCTGAGGTTCAAGTCACCATCCCCGACCCGATCAACAACAGCTCTGACCACGTGGTGGGGCTTTCCTCCGTGTACACCTACCCATTCACAGTGGGGTTTTCCCTCCCTGTGCACATGTTAATTGACACATTCTACCAAACATACAACATATGTTTGGCCCACCTTGGTCCTGGGATATGGAGGGTCGTTATGTGTCTTGATTTCTTAAGTCGAAAGGCTGGGGTGCCTTTCACCTTTCAGCATTTGATTTCCCTCTTCTACCCCACCTTCCACAAGGGTGGGATCGTGGTTTTGAACAATCGGGGCAAGTATTCTCTGATAGCAAGGAGTGAAGACATAAGGGACCGAGGCTGGGCTAACCGTTATATTCTGTTTCCAGCTCATCAGATATCCACCGAGCCCGGGTTCCTTGAGGCGTGGAACACCAAATGTAAGTGACCCTCTTTCAATTTCTACTTAACTGCTCTCCCCAACTCTTTTAACTGCGACTCACTTTGCTTCTTCTGCAGCCAATGATGTTTTAATCGAACCCCCATCCGATTTGGCAGAGTGGGTTCAAGCGATAATGGCAATTCTGATCCAGCCCGATAGGACTTGGGTAAGGATCGGCGCTGAAGAGGAGAACCAATGGGTGTGCAAGAGACACAGTGAGTTTTGTGTCACAGTGATCCCTTCAGGGAGTGTTCGAGTTCATTTTTCATTAATTTCACTCTTCCTGCTGCAAGTTTCCCTTGCAACGCATCCACTGCCAAGCCCAAGGAGAGGAAGATCAAAGAGGGGAATAAGAACGAGAAGGAAGTCCTCGATGTCGATGCTAGCTTAGCTGCGATAACGAGCTTGGCTAGCTCCTTCAAGAACACCAAGACCTCTAACGCCTCGAAGGGCTCTTCTGGTCAGGAAACTTCCCAAGGTGAGGATGATATCTTCCTCGGTCACTTCAGAATAGTTACCAAATCTTCCAATGTCACCTCTAAAGCTCCAACTTACCCCAATGCAGATCTAAAGAGGAAAAGAGCGGCCTCGAAAAAATTGACTCGAGAGGTGTGCCTCGCACCGAGGCAAAATTTGATAAGCCTGTTTTTATGCCCCGATTCAAGCTTAGGGATGATATAAATGACGAGGGATCCGAAGTCTCTAAGAATTTTGAAGTGGTAGACCTCGAGGGATCTGACATGCAACTGATAAGGCGAAAGGCAAAGCCAAAGTTTGTGAGGCCAAGCCTGCTCTTTTCCAATCCATGGAGAAGATGATCACCAACACCCCTCGTGCCAGCTCCGAGCCTCCCAACGCCTCACCTTCTGAAAGAGTCATGAGGACAATCCAGGTCCTAGCTGATTTGTGTCTCTTCGACAACACGATGGATGTCCTCGTGAACCTTACTCAACTGTTCTGGCCAAAGAGAGAGGACCATGTTGAGAACATGTCCCCGGGGATGATGATGGCTCGTTCTACCACTAGCGCAGTTCAGGTAAGTTTCGATGCTCGTAATTTTACTTTTCAGTTAACATTCTTGCTCTAACCTTTACATAAACCTTTTGTAGAGTTTCTTGTATTCACTCAAGACAATGTAAATTGAGCGCCTTCAAGTTGTGGAGCTCCAACTTGCGGGAGATGCCTGGGACAGCCGAAAAGCGGGGGTAGAAGGCTGAAATTTCTTCTCTGAGGGATCAATTAGCTAAGTATTCTCCGATCTGCATGAGGCTTCCGCCGTTATCGAGGCACAAATACAAGCTTTGAATGAAAGCAATAGGGTTGAGAGCTCGAGGCTAACAGGTGAGGCCGATGGACTTCGCAGTGAACTGGATCGGGCCAATGCCAAAGTTGTTGAGGCTGGTCGAAGCTATCAAGATAGGATGGTCGAGAGCTCACTTACAAAAAAAGGATTGGAGGGCCAGGGGAAGAGGGTCCCGACTCTTAAAGCCAAAGTTACACGTCTTCGTGGTGAGGTTACAGCCTTAGAAGAGAAGGCCAAAGCAAAAGCCGCATGGGCTGATCTGGAAAAAAACTGGGTCGTGATCCAAACTCGTCTCAAGGTTCTCGAGCAATGAAATGCTGAGGGGGATAAACTTGAGCGAAGAGATTGCCAAGGCCAAAAATAATGTAGTGATAAGATCGAGTATCGTCCCACAGAGACTTGTGATTAACTATTAACTAAATCAAACAATTATGAATTATCTAGTCAAGAGAAGATTCTTATAAGGGAGAATTTATTCTAAACTAAATTAACTAACAAAATAAAGAGTGACTAATAAACTAGACAAGTAATAATTTGGATTCAATAAGAGATAATATTCCAGGGTTATAGTAAATCTACCAATCCTATTGAATTCTTCAGTTAATTTAACTAATTAGTTTATCTGGGTTACTAATCAACAGGGTTAATATTGCTCACAAGACTCTTCCGATATCTTGCTCGCCTATTCAAGTTAATCCAACGCCTATATTCCTATGGTATCAGAAGTTAACAAGAACGCATTAATAATTCCTGTATAATGATTAAGCAAGGCGAATAGGTATATTCCTATCCTTATCCGCTAATCTATTCCCCGATGCCCAGATTCAAGAACAAGCTTTATTAAATCCTATTGCAATCAAGAATTCCCTTTCCCAAGTTCAATTCAAGATTCATAAATAGTATTCAATTGGTGATCAAGCAATCAAATAATTAAGCCCAGGATTTAATAAATAACCCAATATGATAAACTAATAAAATTAAATTAACATCCGAATATCAAAATTCATGGAGATCCCATAATCCTAGAACTAACAAACGAGAATTAAAGAGAAGAGAGAAATAAAACTCGGTTGCCGAAGTACTCCAGAGCTGCTGCGTTTCTTGCTTCCCTGTTGTCCAAGGTGAGCCAAGTCTTCTCTTAGATATCCTTTATATAATGAGAAAAGTCTTGCAAGAGTACTCCATGTGTTATTTGGATTAGAAGTTATTTGCTATTGGACTTGTCTTAAAATTTATTAGCTGCAATCAATCACATTCCTTTTCAACGTAGAAATTTGCCTTCCACCTCTTCCTTGTGCAGCCAGCATTTCCTTGTTTAATTTTTCCTCATATTAACTTCAATTGTTCCTAATAAAATACATTAGCACCCAATTAATATAGAATTAAGAAATTAAATAAGTTGGGTATACTTAATCATAAAATTACTCAAAAGACAGTTAAAATAGGAGTGAATTAATATCAAAATATATGTAAATATGACCAACGTCAATTGCCAAGGCCAAAAATAATGTAGCTCAGTCCCAGGTTATATTAGATAAACTCCCTTCAAGTGAAAGCTCGGGTGATGATTAGTCGAGGATGACGAAGAAGAAAATGAGGATGGGGCCTCCGAGGGTGAAGATGGTTCACCTCGGGATGATGAAGACCCTGATGCTTAGTTGTTTCCTTTTTTTTTTTTTTTTTTGCTATGGCCTTCAGGCTTAGACATGTACAAAACTTTTTAGGCCTTTGGTCGTATTTTAATGAAGTCTTTCTTTTTAAGTGTTAGCCTTTATCTCGTTGAGAAGCACGAGCGAATACTTAGAATATTTTTTGCTTGCAAGACTTTAATGAAACTTATGATGAATCGATACTAGCTTAAAACGGAGTCTTGTTCCCATGCCATGGTATAAAGAAACAAACTCAATTGAACAACATAACTTCAGGAGTTAGATATTGAAACAAAGAGATGTCGAATAGAATTCATATCGTCGATAGTAATAGGCCGTAACTGGAATTTATACAGAACCTAGTCGTGGTTGGACTTAGGAAAATTTCTGAAACAGCCACTATCGTGCAATAAATATAATAACACTAGGCTAAAGCGACAGTCCTCGGTGGGAATATTGCTAGTCTTCAAGTCCATTTGCAGTCCCCGATATGAGAGGCTCGAGTCGAATTTGACTGCAAACCATCCCTTTCATCCCCCCCAGTGTTCGGGTGTGAGTGATGAGGACCTGAGCACTATATTTTGTTCCCTCCGCTTCCTGAAAAAGGTCAAGCAAGAAAAAATGGGGGGTCAGTTAAGTCATTCAGCCTAAGCATATGAGTGTTTGCGACTCGGTATTGTAGGTGAAAATTTATTGAAATAAGGTAGCATACCTTAGTGTTAGAAGTAATACCACTTCAAATTTGAAATATTCCAATTTGAGGGTTCCAGCTCGCCTTTCATATCTTCCAATTGATAGGACCCTTTGTCAATGATTGCCTTTACTTGATAGGGTTCTTCCTTATTTTTTGTGAACATACCAGCATTCTTTTCTTTGGTTATTTGATTCGAGGCCTTTAACACATAGTCTCCAACTTTCAAAGCTCTGAGTTTAGCTTTCATATTGAGGTAAGCCTCAATTTTCCTTTTCTGAGCTGTCAACTGAACCAAAGCCAGCTCCATTCGGCCCTCAAGTAAATCCAATCCTACGCGCATTACTTGTTGATTTGATTGGGCATACCGAAGGCTTGGTTCACCCACTTATACGGGGATCAACGAATCCTTCCCGTAGGCAAGAGAAAATGGGATTTTACCCGTGCTATTCTTCTCAGTAGTGCACATTGCCCATAACACCCCAGGTAACTCATCAAGCCACGGGCCTTTCGCTTCATCAAGCCTTTTCTTGATGTTTCAATGATCACCTTATTCGAATATTCGGCTTGCCCATTTGCACTTGGATGATATGGGGTTGACATGATCCTCTTTATGCCCAATTTTTTGAGAAAAATTGTGATATTCGAGCCGATAAACTGAGGGCCATTGTCACATATTATTTCCCTTTGTAAAACGAAACAACAAACGATATTTTTCCAGATAAAACTAATTACCCCTTTCTGCCTGATCTGAGCAAAATACCCCGTTTCTACCCATTTCCTGAAGTAGTCAGTAAGCACGAAGATGAACTGAACATTGTCTTTAGATTTTGAAAGTGGTCCGATTATATCCATCCCCTATTTCATAAAGGGCCATGGCGACACGACCGAATGTAGAGGTTCAACTTGTTGATGAATCATTCGAGCGTGTCGCTGGCACTTGTCACATCTCTTCACAAATGCCTTGGCATCCGCACTTATATCTGGCCAATAGTACCCAGCTCAAAAAAAATTCCGCACTAATGCTTTCCTCCTGAGTGGTTGCCACATTCGCCCTCGTACACTTCTCTCATCACATACTCAATTTGCCCCGGGCCTAAGCATTTGGCCAACGCGCCATAGTACAAATTTTTATATAATTTCCCCCGAATCATTGAGTATGGGACTGCTTATGTTCTAAGCTTTTTGGCCTCTTTCTTATCTATTTGTAGAGTCATTGAGTCTAGATAAGAAATAAACTTAGTATGCCAATCCCAAGTGTTACTCACTGAATTTACCTCTAGCTTAATCCTCTCCAAAGCAGATGTAAGGAGACGAATCACTGAATCAGTCTCCAACTTCTCTTCCTCGACGACAAAGCCTAGATTGGCTAAGGCGTCTGCCTCGACATCTTCCTCTCAAGGAATCTGTTTAACGTTCCATTCTAGAAATTTGGCAAAAATTTGTTGAGCTCGAGCTAAAAACTATTGCATCATGGGCTCACGAGCCAAATAGTCCCCGAGTATTTGATTCACCACTAGTTGTGCCTTATCTTTTCACCCGTGGGAGCCACAAAAACTATACCAAGCCCCGAGCCTTTTGAGTTAGTAGCCTCATTGGTATAGAGAATCCAAACCCCAGAAGTTGGCTCCTTAGACATTAAATTTCCCTCTCCGCCTCGGGGAGTATCTTGGCACTGAAATCAGCCACGAAGTCTGCCAATACTTGGGACTTTATGGTTGTTCGAGGCTGATAAGTGATGTCATATTCACTCAGCTCGACTGCCCACTTAGCCAACCTTCCCGAAAACTCAGACTTATGCAGTATATTTCTCAAAAAGGAAGGTAGTGACTACAGCTATGGGGTGATATTGAAAATAAGGCCGAAGCTTACGAGCAGTGACAACTAAGGCAAGTGCCAGTTTCTCTAAATGTGGGTACCTGGTTTCAGCATCAAGGAGTATTTTACTCACATAGTATATTGGTTGCTGCTTCCCATCCTCTTCTCGAACCAGGACTATGCTCACCGACACCTCTGAACAGCCAAGTAGACCAACAATGTTTCTCCATCTTCTGGCTTGGTTTATCCAAATAATGCTTCAATTCTTTAAACGCTTCTCTGCACTCTTCAAGACTGAGAAGAATTTTTGGCATCGCTCGGAGGATCTCGAGATAAATCAACTCAAGGCAGCAATTCGGCCAGTTAAATATCGAACTTCTTTAGTCCCCGGGAGGACCTCGGGGATTTCATCAATGGCTCTAATTTTTTCTGGCTTCGCTTCGATACCCCGCTCGGAGATGATAAATCCGAAAAACTTTCCCCAACCAACTCCAAAGGCGCATTTTTCGGCGTTCAACTTCATGTTATATTGCCTTAGGATAGCGAAAGCTCAGGGATGGATCCAGGATTTGAAGATTGTGGGTGCCGATTTTGGTGTCTACCTTTAGCCATAAAAGACCGAATAAGAAAAGCGGGTCGGGTCGAGAAATTTTTTGTTAATTCAGTTAGGTTTATTAAGCTTTTTTTTTCTCAATAGACAAATAAATTAGATTTAATTTAGTTATTTTTCACACTTATTTATATATATATATATATATATATATATATATATATAATCATATACATATTTAAAAAGGTGTCCACTAAAAATTTACTTAGTAGGCACCGTTACTATATATTTTTTATTTGACTAAATTAATTTATTTTTCAACAACCCTTCAGCTTAAATGTCACATTTTATAGCAATTCTTTACACAACAAAAAATTAAAAAATTAATTAAAAAAATCTATTAATTATTATTTAATTTTTTAAAAGTTAGTAAAAGGTATTATTCAAATTATTTTGCAATATATATATATATATATATATATATATATATAGAGAGAGAGAGAGAGAGAGAGAGAGAGAGAGAGAGAGAGAGAGAGAGATTATGTAGTATCTTCAAAAATCAATTTCAAATTTTTTTATCAAAATTAAATTCATTATGGAATAAGTTCTAATGGAAATAATTTAAAAATGAAAACAACAACAAAAAGAAACATTCGAATAGAAGGAGAGATTAAATAAAATGGGAAAAGAAAAAAAATAGAGATGCCAATGTGGGAGAGTACATAGTCTCTTGTTTTATAAGAGAATGAATTACAAAAATGATGCTAGATGGGGGACTCGAATCCCAGACATTGGAAAGAAAGTATGGGCCTATAACTAGTGGCACCATTTCACTTATGTTTACTGTGGGTCAACATTAATATTTGTCCCATTTTTCTGAAAAATATATGTATATATACAAGATCCCGCCGGAACATGCGGGTGCCGTGGCACCCGGTACATACCACGTAAATCTGCCCCTGTGTGCCGTGGCACCCGGTACATACCACGTAAATCCGCCCCTGTGAAAGCTTCCCTTAAGTGGCTCAGATGATCCTCTATCCGAACCGACTTCACCAACATGTCATCCATGTAAACTTCAATTGACTTACCGGTATAATCTTTGAACATATGACACACTAACCCCTGGTATGTTGCCCCGGCATTTTTTAGGCCGAAGGGCATCACTTTGTAGCAATTGTGCCTCAGTCAGTGATGAAGAAAGTTTTCTCTTCATCTTTCGGGTCCATCACGATCTGATTGTACCCCGAGTATGCATCCAAGAAAGTTAATAGTTTATGTCCAACCGTGGAGTCTATCAACCTATTTATTTGCGGCAATGAATATGAATCCTTGGGGCAAGCCTTGTTCAAATCCGTGTAGTCCACACATATCCTCCATTTTCCATTCTTTTTTGGCACGACCACAACATTGGCGAGCCATTCAGGGTATTTAATTTCTCTCACAAAGCCATTGTCTTGTAGCTTTTATTTCATCCTCAATTACTTTTCTCCTGATGCCGGCATATGGCCTTTTCTTTTACTTCACCGGAGTGTGGTAAGGATCCACATTGAGCTTATGATTCATATCTATGGATCGATCTCAACCATATCGGCATGGGACCAAGCAAAGAAATCATTGTTGAACTACAATGATGCAACTATAGCCCTTTTTGACTCCGGGTCAAACTCTCACCGTGGGGCCCAGGCAATTGTAGGTATTCTAAGAAGGAAAAGGCGCAATCATGTCTGATGATAGTAGCAACATTCCGAAGAACACTACAGATGCAGTAGATGAATCTGTGAAGGATCTCAATGATCTCAGTGTTCAGCCTAAGGATCCCGTTGAGCAATCGAAAGACCCTTCCCAAGAGCCAATCCATGTAGCCAGCGATTGGGAATGCGACCAACCGCAGGAAGGTATACTGAATTCCGAGGTTTTCTTGTTAATCTCCTCAACACTATGTCAAAGTAACAGCAGTGAAACTCGAACAATATGGTCGAGGGGATATCCCAGAAGTTAGGGGCGACGTTTGCTGGATCATCTCAGAGGCCAGCATCCCGCGAGGACCAGTGCCCACGGACCGTTCGCCAGCATCCGTCCCTAACCGCAAGCTAAACATGGATGCCGCCCCTAAAGGATCATCAACAATCAACAATCAAGACCTTAAGGGAGCGCCTGTCATCTAGGACCTCATAAAGGAAATGAAGGCCATCCATGACTAGATTGGTAATGTGCCGGGTGCTCCACCCCAGGTCACCACGGTAGATGAGCAGAAGTTTTACAAGCATGCCTACAAAGCAAGAGTTGCACCGATCCGCATAAAAAAGCACTTCCGTGTGTCGTATAACTTGAAGTATGATGGAACAACTAATCCAGATGAGCATATTGCTACATATTACACCGATGTAAAGAGCAACGAGATCACCGAGGAAGAGATTAAGTATACTTTGGTGAAGATGTCTGGCTCAACTCTGACCAAAGGCGCCCTTTCTTGGTACACACAGCAGCCAATAGGCTCCATCGAATCATTCACTCAGATGCAGGATCTATTCAAGAAAGCGCAATCTGGTGCCCGCAAGCGGGAGAAGCGCATTGAGGATATCTTCGAGATATGTCAACATGACGACGAACTGCTAAATGACTACCTTGACAGATTCCAGTGGGAATGCATGGAGCTTCCTTCGGTCCCCGATAATATTATCGTGGTAGCTTTCGGCAAAAGTCTGAACTCAAAAGGGTCGTTAGCTACCAGGGAATTGCAATGGAGTTTGATTCAACATCATGTGACAATATGGAGCGCATTGCATCAGAGATACACTGAAAAGCTTCGCTTGGAGCCAGATCATTCCCAGAACTCCGAAGCCTAACGAAGAAAGAGAGCAGGGAGTCCTTCTTTGGAAAGTGAGGGGGGCGGAAGAAGATCAAAAGCAAAGGTCCAGAACCAGGCAGGAAGCAGCAGGCAGAGCAGTTCCCGGGGGGTCTGAATCCCAAGAAAAGCGGGGTAGAGTCATGTTGCTTCAGAGATTTTGGTTTGCAAGTCAACACTGTGGATTTAGTTGCCAATCACTTTGGAAAAATAGGTCTTAAGGTCCGATGGCCGCCTACCATAAAAAGAGCAACGGGAAGGAATGCAACTCCCTATTGTGATTTCTATCACAGCGGTGGCTACGGAACGATCGATTGCAAGGCCCTGACGATCGAGATCGAGCATCTATTGAAAGAAGGACATCTCAAGGACTTGATTGAAGAAGGACCACAACGTTCGAGAGTGCCATATTCTGAAAAATTGGGGACCATCAATGCAATCTTCATGATCCTGAAACCAGCCACAGCTTGGGGGACTATGGAGTCGAGGGAATTGCTCGGTCCAATCCCGTTTAGCCCGGAGGAAGAAAGAGAGTACCAGAACGACCTCGTTGTTTCTGTAGACATGTCTGTCCTTGGCATCTAGCAAGCTCTGATCAATCCAGGGAGCAGTGTGAACATTATTTGGATTGAGATGCTGTAGGACTCACACCAACGCCATCACGTAACTTCAAGTCCTCGGAACATAATTAGTTTCAATGGCTGTCGGGAAGAGCCTATTGGGGAACTAGCTCTACCGGTCCATATACCGGGCGTGACGAGGATTACTCCCTTCCAGGTATTGGATTGTGATTTGTCTTATGGCATCATCTTGGGACGACCTTGGATACATAGTGTTAAGGGAGTACCCTCAACACTCCATCAAGTCTTCAGATACCTGACTTCTCACGGGGTTAACGACTTACGGGATGAGCGGTATTCACTTGGAGAAAATTATCTTACTTGTGGCAGGGATCTTGGTGAATGGCCAGTAGCCAAAGTAAATATAACCGAAGAAGACTCTATCGAGTTCGAAGCCATGGAACGAGAAGTCAGAGAAGAGATCAGCGAACTACGGGATCGATCGGCAGTGATGGATCAGCTAGTCCCCAAAGCCACGGAATTGGTAAGTCAGCTCTTTGAAGTGCTGTATAGACAAGGAGGACCCCTATGGCTGATACCGATTTACCTAACCGTAGCTCAGAAAAATATGCAGCTTCTACAGCTTCCAATGATAACTGAGCCAAAGCTAAGTGAGCATCTATTATTGTATGTCTCGATCTCAGGAATAACATGGATTGCAGTCCTTGTACGAGAAGAGAATGAGAGGCAATTTCTTGTGAAGTACGCCAGCAAAAGACCCTCGCCCTGAGATAGTTTTTTGCCTTTACTCCTTCAGTTTATTATGGCTGTGATTAGGGGTGTACAAATCAAACCGGCGAACCGCACCAAACCGATAAACCAAACCAATCTGAAAAAAAATCCGACTATTGGTTTGGTTTGGTGTTGGAACAAAATAAACCGACATATTAGGTTTGGTTTGATGTTAACAAAGAAAAACTCGAACTGACACCAAACCAAACTGACATTACATATATATTATTTTTTATATACATAAAAAAATAGTGAAATTAACATAAAACGCCATCTCTAAAGTTATTCTATTTATTATGTACCCAACACTTTAAAATATTCTCACTAATATAATATTTGAGAATTTAATACTATATTTCTATAGTTTATTTTCAAAAATAGTACTTTCATAATCTCGATAAATTTCCTAAATCAATGTGTATTAGATATCCCTATCTCTTAAAATCATCTTCTTCTATCTCGCTAAAAATAGATATCCTAGTCAACAATCCACAAGTCATCCTAAAAAAATGATTCAAACAACATAAAGGACACCGAGTATAATTATGTATTGTAAACATATAGTATAATCAATATATATTATTATTATTTAGATAGTTTATGTTTAATAAAATCTATGTGTACAATTAGAATATGTCACATATACTATCTTAATTTTTATTATGTTAATATTTTTTACAACTAATTTTTTTTATTGTATTCTTTGCTTGAAAAAGCACTATGAAATTGTTGCTTACCAATAAAAAACTGAAAAAACCGTATAACCCGAAAAAATCGAGAAAAATCGAGATAGAAAAACCAACATTATTTGGTTTGATTTAGTTTATAGATTTAAAAACCCGACATAATTGGTTTGGTTTGATAAATTAAAAAACCAAGCCAACCCGACCTATGTTCGCCCCTAGCTGTGATCATGGCGACCCAGGAGCTGAACTCGTATTTTCTTGACCATACGGTCAGCATGGTCTCCTCCACACCTGTACGGACCATATTGTCTAAACCCAGACTCTCAGAGGACGTGGCAGAATGGGCTGAGATATTGGAAAAGTATGACATTATCTACCAACCCCGTACAACTATCGAGTCACATGAACTGGAGGGTTTTACCTCAGACTTTGTGGAGAAGCTAAAGCCAAAGGCGGAGGAGTCAATCAGAAGAGAAGAAATGATTGAACCTAAAGGTTGGGAGATTAGCATTGAAGTGGACCTAAAAAGGGAAGAAGCCGGCCTCGATCTATGGGTCAGAACACCTATTGGGATGGTATTTCGGAAGACCGCCAGAGCTCAAAGCAACGAAGCAGAGTATGAAGCCATAAGTCAAGCTCTTGACTTAGCCTACATACTGAAGGCCAGAAAGGTCATCCTCTTTAGCAACTCCCAACTGATCGTCGATCAAGTCAAAGAAGTTTTTACCATAGAAGTCATCTGCACGCCGGATCGGCAGGAGATAATTAAAGCACTCTTGAAAAAGTTTCAGGCATGAGAGTTTGTCCATTGGGAAGGAGGCTCAACCGATGGAGAAGCATCCAAGGATTCATATAATCAGCAGATAGTGGTTGAGTTAACCCCCGTGGACCTGATGAACCTTGATGTTCTAGACGCAGGATCCGTCATAGGGCAGCGTCACGCACTAATCAACTACCTAAGCAAAGGAATCCATCCTGAAGACAAATCAGAAAGCAAGCAACTGTGAAAGCAAGTTGTTCATTATTGTTTCATTGGCACAAAATTGTACCATCGGGTTGTCGGTGGCCCAGAGGCAACATCTCATGGCTTAGTACCCTCGAATAGGGAAGCCCAAGCACATGCCCCCAAAACTTCTGAGGATCGAGCATAAAGTATCTTAAAAGCATTTATTTTTATGTTTTTTCTTTTAACTTTGATCGCGGTATTTTCATACTCGTCAATCATGTTATGGGTTTTCACCCACAACATCTCAAGCCTAGCTCCCCTTTATCAATAAAACTACTATTTTTACTTAGTCAGTTTTATTTATTTATTAAGATCCATCTACGATCCAACTATTCATAGCCCCGGCCAGATCTAAGTTGAAGTAATGCACTCACTTTTTGCTACAAAAGGTGGGGTAAACTACTCGCTTAGAGTTAGACCACGTCTAATTCAGCCATCAGGCATTACTCGTATGTTGAACTCGTTAATTCAATAACTGCACCTACATGTCGATGGGGATGCCCATTCGCATAGTGCCAGAAAGTCTTAAATACTCGAGTCACTAAGCAGAGACGTTCGAAGTCGGACGCAAAGTGCCCCTTTCCACATGGACTAAAGTCGTCCTATTGTGGGCGCAACTTAAGCCGTCACCTACTGACGCAAATGAAGCGCCCTTTAGTGCGCACACCGGTCTCTGGAAGACACTAGCGCAGAAAGTCACATAGAACATACTGCTTGGCTACACATTACACAACATGTAATTACACAAGTACGTATAAAACTATTGATGAACGACTGTTTCATTAATAAACAGCCCGTAGGCTCATAATATACAATTAGTTATTCCTGAATATAACATTTGTTCATAATAATTGTAGAAAAAAAAAAGGAAAGGGAAGACTAAAAACAAAGAGCTCCTTAGGATTAACATGGCTGAAAATCCTTCATCTGGATTGTAGCTACAAGCCGTAAATAGTCCGGAGTTTTTCTTTTCTTCTGGCAGCTCAAGATATGTCGACCCAAGCATTCCTTCAAGGCATGCGGCCATTCGTGCAACCAAAGTCCGTCTTCTTCATCAAAGTAATGGACCTCGAAAGCGTCTAAGTACAGGACTAACCTCATCCATCTTACCCGATTGAACTTAAAGAGAAACTTAAAGACTCGCCGCAGGCCTAGAAAGAAAACTTGACCATCTGAGTCAACCTCAACTAGTCAAACCCGAGTGTACGGCCCCATAGATCTTTTAGTACAAACAGGAGCTCACCAAGAATGGAGAGGCTTGAGCTGGGAACCTATCACAAGGGAGCCTCTTCCCTCGGGTATCACACAGCCAACCGTATGAATCGTTGCAATAGTGGTTCAGCTGAAGCAGGTAACCAAGGTGAAAGCCATGAATCACGAGGGGATCCAAAGCTCAGTGATACCTTAATCACCTAACGGCATGAAGTTGTATCCTCTTGCCTCCCATGAAACGGAGTTAGAAAAGTAGGCTTCAACCCTACTCCGTCAAAGAGGCAATCTAAGCACCAGAGAAATTCTAGCGGAGAAGCCACAGGGAAGCAGAAAGGGCTAAGCGGCCTGACCCTGCATGACAAGAAGAATATCACAACAACTGTGGTGTTAGAAGATGAATGCACCGTAATCAGTGCACATGACACAATGAAGACATACGAAAGGCCGTCATTAGGATCCCGATCAAACTTCATAACTCAGGGGACTATATTCGTATCCTCGAGGACGAAGATAGAAAAGAGGTAACTACAGATGGATTTCCTCCTATCGTTTCCTCATGCATCATCCATTCCAAGTGAAGAAGGTTTTCTGGGAATATTAAACCAGGTTCGAAGGCAAACATTTTTGAAGAAAAATAAGTTTCTAGCTATCATAAGAAATTATTGGAGAAGAATTTTTTTGAAAAGGAGTTTGTGATCTTTCCATTGTCACGAAGTCCCTATTTATAGGTAGAAAAAAGATAAGGATAGCATATAAAATGGTCAAGCATCATTATTGCTGGAGATATGAGATGATTCAGAGTAGTTAATGACAGTCCTTAGAAAGGTGCATGGAATTGATATCAACCAATCAGATGAAAGCACGCAGAGTTCTCGAAGAAATCAGCATCATTCTTAGACAAAAAGACTGCGAGTCTCAAGGAGTCAATGAGATATCTTTTCACATCAATCTTGTGTGCCGCTTTCACTTCCTGACTGCTTGCGTCAACACTCAGCAAGTGGGAGGGCTGACTGTGTGGGCAAAAATACGCCACCTACTATTATGATGATATGAGTCCAGTTGGCGAGACTAGACTTCTCCTACAAGTCTCCAGATGCAAAGGATACACGCCCATTCTATGAGTTATGACCATTCAGGCGGTACGGGCGTAGGACAAAAGGCATATATCTTGCTGCCTTAGGGTTACAGTCTCCTAGTTAGTATTTAGTATATACCGCCGCTTTGAGTTATAAGCCCATATCCTTGTAGTCATTCTTAATTAATTTTTTAACTTAGGCGACCGATTTTAGGCATAAATAACTTGGAACATGGTTTCTTTAACAACTCATTCTGCATATGTAGTGAGTGTAAGCTCACCCGATGTCTTTTCAGTAGAGTTGTTGTAACCCGCCAAAAAGTTTGCTTTCGGGACGATAAGGTCCTTCAACCGCATCTTTTTTACTACCCCGTTGCTGATGATATTTACAAAGCTCCCGGGGTCAATCAGAACTCATTTGATGTCTGAGTCATTGATTCTCAACGTAATAACCAAAACATCGTGATAGGAAAACATCATCCTATCACAGTATTCATCATCGTAGATAATTTCTTTACCTGAACCTCCAGTTCGAGTCCTTTTCTCCATTTTAATGGAGAGCTTTGCGAACTTCTTTGCGGCGGCGAAGTTCATGTCGTTCACCATCGAACCCCATGTTATAAGATTAAGAATCCTTTTGGGGGATGGGGCTCTTGGCAGCTATCTGTCCCCTCTATTTTTCGAAAACATTTGCTTTCCTTTATCACTTAAGAACTCTTTCAACATGCTCTTCTTTAGCAGATGGACCACCTCGAGGCGTAATGCCTTGCAATCTTCGGTGCCCATAGTCTGTATGAAAGTCGCAATAAAGGTTCTGATCCCTCTTGTTAGGGGTCGTTCTCATATCCTTTAGGAGTCTCACTCCCTGATCTGTCATCCCTTTCGGCGTGTTCACCAACTCCGCGCTGGACACGTTGAAGTTATATTCAGAGGTACGGGGCAAATCCTTCACTTTTGAAACTAAGGAAGGCCCCGTACCTCTGATTAGCATCAGAGCTAACTTTTCCTCCGAGCCTCTGGCTCACATACTGTCCCCCGAGCCTTTGACTCACATATTGCTTTTGAGAGTTGTAGGGGTCATATCGACCCTTTGAATTCCTTCGTGGCGCATCAGCGCATCGAGAGGACTCGGGGCAATTTCTGTAACCAGAGCTCCGACCAGTTGCTCTCCACTCTACTTCTTCATGCCTAACCTTGGCAGTAGTTCTATCATGCACCTTGTACCAGCTTCGAGCCTACCATTGCTATAGCTATTTCTTTAACTCAACAGTGGCCTCGGAATTGCTGGTATTAATATCCCTTCCAAATGCCATGATTCTCAAATTATCATCCATCGTTGACAACTCCATTCTCTCTCTGCTTAGAAATGCTCAAGAAAATCTTTGAGTGGCTCCATGTACCACTGCTTGATCTTGAACACATCCTCCTTTTGCTTGAGGATCTTTCGAGATCCGGTATGTGCTTTGATGAATAAGTCACCTAATTCATCGAAGATTGAAATCGACTAGGAGGGTAGATGCATATACCAACGTAAAGCTCCCTTCTCAAGGGTGTCTCTAAACTTCTTCGAAAACATGGATTCTTTCTCTACCGGGGTCAAATCATTGCTTTTCCCCATGGCCATGTATTCAGTCACGTGGTCCGTTGGGTCAATCGTGCCGTCATACTTCTTCAAGATTTGTAGCTTGAAGTGTTTCGGGATAGGGGCTAGTGCCGGGGCCGCCTCTGGTTTGTAGGCTTGCTGCCTACACTTTTCTATGTCCAAGACCCTTTGAGTCTTCCTAACCTCAGGGACATTTTCGAGTCGCTTTTTAAGTTGGGCCTCAAAATCTTTCTCCCATTTCTCGAAGTCTGTCGGGATGCTTATTTTCGCCACCATGGGGGCTGTTCTGAAAAGTGGGATACCGTGCGGAGCAGTCCCCAAGCCTCCAGACGCAACACCATTTAGAGGTCCCCCTGTTGTTGCACCCGTAAGAACAAAGGTCGGGATGCCTCCATTAGGAGCCATGGGTGGAGTGTTGGTGGGAGTAGTATTGGCTCTCATGCCTTTTGAGATGGTTTGCAACGAACTACGCATCTCAGCATTAACCCTGCCTTGCTCGGCAAATTTTTCTTGGACCTGCTGCATGAAGTTCACAACATACGCATTCCAAGTATCATTTGACCCCGATGAGGAGGGGTCAGCTAGAGGTGGAGGAGGTGGAGGTAAACATACTCTATCAACAGCGTCAGGCGGCCCATCGAGGCATGGTTAATTCCCATCAACGCTATCAGTGTTATTAACCATTGTTGAATATCAAAAATAAACGTGGATAAACGTGTCATACAACTTTGGAACAAAGCGTAATTACCTGATCACCACAGAAGGCGCCAAATTGTATTAGCCTAAATCTGATTAGGATAAAAATTGAATTTATAAGGGGTTTACAAGCAATTTGTTGTATCAAAGTTTGTAAAAGACAAACGAATTAGCAGCAATAGAATGAATAATATGAACGCAAAATAGATGATTTTAATATAAGCCTTGAGATTACAATTTGGCAGCACTTTGCCACTCTATTTGTGAATGTCTTTACAAGAGAAGAGGAATACTATTTATAGACAATGAATTGGAGACAACTAAGGGCAGTAATTAACCCACTCTTCCATGTTCAAATAATGGCCTTCCCACGATCTCCCTCATTGAATGTTGAGATCATGGGTGGAAATCATGGGGCGTCTCCTGCGTTGGAGTTGAATCGCCTTCCCGAGGCTAAAACTGTTTTGCCTCGAGGTGATGAGCTGCTTGTTCTTCGTGGTCAATCTCGTGAGTTTTGCGCGATACGTCCCAAACCCTATGATCGAGCCGCCATGTGTGCAAGCTATGTTTTGCCCAATACACATTGTAAATTTTGTACTGCCTTAGCTTCCTTCCTGTTTATATGGGGTGTAGTATGACTCAGGTACATAATTTAAAAAAGAAAAATACATCTTTAATTTTTTTTCGGTTATAAAAAGTTGAGAGTTTTCGAGTTTGTTTGGAAGATAGATTTTTGAGAAAACCAAAAATTAATCTGGACTAGTTTTTCAACTTATCTAAGAAACTTTTTCCCTACTAACAAAAACTCAACTTTTTTTAAGGAGAGTGTATGTTCAAACTAGCTTCTAACTCTTTCATTTTTCTGATCAACTGCTAGGAAAGAATGGCTCCTATTGTTTCTCCTTGAAGATTGTTAAGGGACACGTTAGATTATTACAAGTCGAGCAGGCAGCAGCAGCAGTACTATGTGATGTTAAACAGCAAAAAGGTTTGACTTCTGGGTCATATCATTGAAGTTTCGAGTGGCTTGTAGCAGCTAATTACTAGATGCAATTTTGCATGGCTTCTCATCATTGCATGTGTTGTGTGTCAAAGGCTTAGATGATCAGATCTTTTGTACGTAACATGTTACTAACATTTCCTAGGAAATGCCACACTCCTCAGTCTAAGATGTAGGACACGGATATGCATCGCGACATGAAATCGAAAGCACACGGAGAATCGTTTTTCGGCACCGTTATACCTAAAAAACTTCATATGCACTAAGTTTGTATATACAGATCGACTGACGTATGCAATCATTCATATTCAAAATTTTGCACACCTTACAACCAACAATTCAAGGTAAGTACTGTATGCAGATATGCAATGGAGGTAAGCACTATATACTGCGACGAATCGCCTTAATATACCAGAATGTTATACTAAACACACATATATTATGATATGATAAAAACACCGTAACCTTTGTTGTGTATTTTAAAGTTTGGAATCTGTTTGTTTTAAGAGAAGTACATACTAAGCTAGCGTTTTGGACATAGATTTAGTTAAAATTTGGAAATTTGAGTTTTTGAGGTTGAGTTGAAAAAAAAAAATTTGAAATTTGAAGTTATGTTTGGACATACATTTTATTGGAAAAAAAGTTAAAGTTTGTGAGTGGAAAAAAGTATTTTTCCCAAAAATTCCCAAAAACTGATGGAATTTGGGATCTTGGATTTGAAAACTTGCCAAATTCTATAAACAAACAACTTTTTTTCAAAAAATTGATCCCAAAAATTATAAACAAACGGGGCTAAAATCTCATCGATATCTATAGATATTTCCAATCCTATTAATAAAATCCCTGAATCGACGGACTAGATGTACCTAATCCAAATAAGGGTGGGAGTTTCAGACTTCAGAATCTAATATGTGGCAAATGCAGCAAGTGTCCACAAATGGAACATCTGATAAAGATCATGGCTGACATACACTCTCTGCCTTCTCTTTTGCGGCCGTTTGCCTCACACGAGGTTTCCTCCAAGTAAAGGGATCCTAAGGATATTTAATTTAATTTCCTTTGTTTTGTTTCTTTTTCTTCTTTTTCTTCTTTTTCCACTTCATCTCTTTATGTTTATATATATTACACTCAACCCGTTTTAATTTATGTGACACCATTTTTTAATCAATCTAAAAAATAAGATTTAATTTAATTATAAAATAATTACCGATGACATTAATTTTTATAATTTATCTAAAAGCACAAGTTTTGAAAATTTTTCTTTATTTTTTAAACTTCATGTTTAGTCATTCACCTTTCACAAAAATTGAGATGGATGGAATACAACGTTTTGATCATTTTAGTATAAATGCAACAAGAATTAATTCCTTTCTTCCCAACTAGTTAGTAGGAGTACAAACTAGATACTGTATCCTTTGATTTTGTTCTTTGCTGGTATGTTTTCCGTTCTATTCTCTCTCGAGAAATTGTCGCAAGATACATACAATTTCTTGAAATCTTATATATATATATATATATATATCTTGTGACAATTTTTCTTGATTTGATTTTAGATAATTTGCCTCAGTAAGTTTATTTATGGGAACTTTACATAAATATGCTAGCAAAAATTAATAAACAAAATTAGAAAAAGGATGATATATTAAGTCATTGCATCACCTTCATCCCCAAAATTTTGGGACCCCCACCTCACATGGAACTTGACCATAGTTAAATTCTCCAACTATTTTGGCCCACCTCTTTCTTTCTTGAGCAAGTATTCCTCAAACCAATCCACCTGCTCCCCCCCCCCCCCGGGGCTTTCCTCAGACCCCACCTACACGCTCCCGCTGGCTTTCCTCTAGCTGTTTCTTTCCTCACATGTAAGCCACATAGTAATAAACCTACAATCGATTTTGCTGAGATTGTACTACACCTGCCATTTAATTCCATAACAGCTGCAACTTTACTTTCCAATCAACATAACATATGATCAACTTCCACTTCCAGTAATCGTTGTGCAATCAACATAACATATGATCAACTTCCACTTCCAGTAATCGTTGTGCATTATACCATACTAGCTATTCTCTAATGAAGTCATGCTCTCAATATGATAAAATGCTTGATATCTCAATTATGGAAGAAGCATTACAGTAATTGATACATACAGACGGAGTATATCCATCATAGACCAATAATTGGCCTGTATATATTTACATACATAATAGTGATTTACATTTGGCTTAGTTCTTCGACAAAGTTACAATTTTATAGGAGTTGATGATTGGAGGTAATGTTGAAATTAAAAGTGAAACTAGGAATCTAAAAATAGGAAAAAATGTATTCCATGATTTCAATTTATAGGACATAGTTTGATTAGATACATAGTTTAAGATAGAAATGACTTTCAAACTTATGCCTTGAACATGACCTAACATTTTTGTAGTTATAAATCTTTTGACACTTGTGATATTATTTAATCATGTCGTACATTTGTATGGATATAAAAGATTCTCAATAAGTACAAGAATGATTAATTTATTTATTTATTTATTTCAAATTTAAATATGACGTTCTTTTTCTAATAAACTAATAGTAAGAAAATTGTGTAATACTTTTTGAAAGAAAGTGATTCTCTTTTATAACAACGTATATGTTGAAGTATAGTTTTGATAAATAACAAAGGACCTAGTGCTGCGTGGACAATTAAAAGGTTCACAGTAGAAGTTAACGACGAGGTTGTTCAAGTTGATGTTCGAGTTCAAGACGAAAAAGGAAAAAGGAGTAGCTAAAGTCAGAGACTTAATCCTAAGAGAAGAAGGAAGAACTTAGAAGCGGCGAGGAATAGAATGAGTTTCCTTATCAGAAAAGGATTGAAGATTTAGGCAGATTAACTTCGGTTTCAAATAAAGAAATATGGGTAAACCTTATTAGAAACAGATTCCGAATTGCAAAAGAAGTTCTAAGCTAATTTGAATAGGGCTTATTGTGAACTCTATAAATACAAGTTAATTTGGCCAAAAACATCACGCACTCAAGAATTCTCAACAGAGCTAACCGAGAGTAAAGTATTCGAGAGAGCTATTGTGTGCAAGAACAGAAGCAAAGTATCAGAACCTAGAGGAGTTCGTGTTTCATAGTTTCGTCAGTTTTGTCTAGTTTCTGTTATAGGCTATCGAGTTGTAATCATATCAGCTTGTTTAGAAGCAGTGAGAAAAGATTACTTTTGGTGAGATAGTTTCAACCTAACAAGCTATAGTGAAGCTTGGAAGATTCTAGGTACGAAGAGTGTTAGTTCCTTGATTGCATTGCGTTGTAATCTAAAACTTGCTCGGTATTCCTTTAGTGGAAAGTTTAAATCCCAAGAGTGTTGGGTGGTGGTTTTTGATCCCTTGAGTAAGGATTTTTCCACGTAAAAATCTCTATGTTCTTCATATTCCGCATTTAGTTTAAGTTTCAGAGATATGTGAAACTTACAGGGAACCTGATTTTTTTTTAGTTAGGCGATCAAGTTAAGAGCAAGTCTTAGAGTTCAAAAATCGGGTAAGGACATTATTCACCCCCACTCTAGTGTCTTACAAGGGTGCACCAGGTGCAACAAGTGGTATCAGAGTGGGTTCTCTCATATAAAGATTAACATCTTGAGAAGGATCTGAATCATGAGTACACCACCGATAATAATCGAAGGACATCACATTAACAGACCTCCTCAGTTCAATGGTCAACACTACAACTATTGGAAATTCAGGATGGAAACTTTTCTGTAGGCAAAGAACTATCAACTATGGAAAATTACGGCCAGTGGTCCTATGGTTCCCACAAAAATTGACGAGTCTGGGAACAAGGTCCAAAAACTTGTAGAAGAATTGAATCAAGTCGATTTTAATTTACTTCAGATGAATGTTGAAGCCATGAAAATACTTCACTGTAGTTTAGGATTTAACGTGTATAAACGGATTCCAAGATGCTCAACAGCAAAGGAACTATAGGACACTTTGGATACTATCTACGGTGGAGAACCAGAAAAGAATAGGGAAGTTTTTGTTACAAAGTGGGGAGTATCTGAAAGCGACACTGAATAAGGGGAAGAAAAAGAATCAGATGATGACTCTCTCTTTGCACTAATGACTCTTGATAAAGAACCTCCCACTGATGATACACCTGAGGTAAGTCTTATGATTTGAAAACAAAACTTCCTACTTATTCTTTAAGAGAGTTAAATATGCTTGCACTTATTTTAATCGAAGGTATTGAAAGTCTAAGGGCTGAGAAAGATCAATTGCTTTCTGAGAAGGACCAACTATTCTCAATTGTGTCTGATTATAAAATTAAGAATAAAAACTTGGATGAAGCTAAAACTGAACTGGAAATTTAATCTGCATCTAGTAATGCTCAAGTTTTTCAACTTAAACAGAAAGTCTCAGCCTTTGAACTTGAAAACCAGAAATTAAAGGAACAAGTGATTGATGAGCAAAAGAAAGTTTCTACACGTGAACTTGAGAATCTTAAATTGAAAGAAGTTTCTGGTAAGCAAGTAGCTAGTGAGGCTCAAATCAAACTTGAAACTAAGCTTAAAAAGAAAAAATAAAGTTCTGCATCATGAAACTGAGAAGAACCGAGTTCTTCAAGAAAAGGTTGATAAGGCTAATTATGAACTTACCAAGCTCACTAAATGGAACAAGTCTTCAGAAGCTTAAAACTGGTTGCATGAAAATCATAACAGGGCTAAAAATGGCTCAAGACATAGGAAATCTTTACCTGCCTAGAATCCTAATAATAAATATGTAGGACTTCCTTGCAATAAGCTTTGCTTTCTTTGTGGAAAAACTGGTCATTATAAAAAAGAATGTGATATTGCAAAAAAGTCAGTCATAAAGAACTTAAAGCCAATTTTACCTTATTGGGCTAGAAAAGATTTGATTCATCCATTCTATCACAAAAAGAGACTCAAGCTAGTCTGGGTTCCTATTACTACCCCCTGATTCTGTATTGCAAGCTGGAGTGAGAAGGAACAACCCAAGCTGGATTATTGATAGTGGGTGTTTCATACACATGACCAGAGATATAAGAAACTTTGTCTCACTCGCAGCATTTCAAGGGGTAGTATGGCTTTTGGATGAGGCAAAAGTGGTGAATTGTTGGTATTGAAAAGGTTGGGAGGTCTCTCAATCATGCTATTGAAAATGTACTCTGTGTGGATGGATTGAGGCATAACCTACTGAGTATCTCCCAACTATGTGATAGAGGAAACCAAGTTAGTTTCACATCTGCAGGATGCACTGTGAAGAACCTGCAGAGTGGTGAAGTAGTACTGGAAGGGAAACGAACTAACAATGTATACAAGGCTACATTAGGTTCTCTTCCTAAGGATAATTTGACTTGTCTGAATGTGGTTGAGAATGATACACAACTATGGCACAAGAGATTAGGACATGCAAGCTTGACTCAGTTGAATAAATTGGTGTCAAAGGACATGGTTCGTGGATTGCCAAGCAAGAGGTTCGATGAGATCAAGATCTGTGATGCTTGTGTGAGGAGGAAACATGTAAGATCTTCATTCAAGTCAAAGAAAGTGGTTAGTACTTCTAAACCACTTGAGTTGGTTCACATGGACTTGTGTGGCCCAATGAGGGTAAGGAGCAGATGAGGTAAAATATTCGTGATGGTGATTGTTGATGACTACTCCAGATACACATGGACCTTGTTTCTTAGATCTAAAGATGAAGCATATGATATGTTCAAGGACTGGGCAAAGATTGTACAAAAGAAACTACTGTTCCAACTAGTGAGTATCAGGTCTCACCATGGAACTGAGTTTGAGAATGCTAAATTTACCTTTATTGCAATAAACATGGTGTGGACCTCAACTTCTCTGAACTAAGGACCCCCAACAAAATGAAGTTGTTGAAAGGAAGAACAGGTCCTTAGAGGATATGGCTAGAACTATGTTATTATCAAGCAGTTTAGCAAAGAACTTTGGGCTGAAGTAGTTAACACCGCATGTTATTTACTGAATCGATGTTCTATCCGTCCTATGCTAGAGAAAACTCCCTATGAGCTGATAAGAGGTAGGAAACCTAACATTGCACATCTAAGGGCTTTTGGATGCAAGTGTTTCGTGCATAATAATGGGAAAGAACCTCTGGGGAAGTTTGATGCTAGAAGTGATGATGCCATCTTCTTCGGATATTCTTTATAAAGCAAGACTTATAAGGTGTTCAACAAAAGAACCTTAACTGTGGAAGAAAGTGTTCATGTGGTATTTGACGAATCTGAAACTGTTGCAAAGAAATGAGAAGATAATGATTAGGAAATCGGTTTGGCTAGAGATGAACCTACTAAAGACCCTGAGAGACTGGAAGAAAATAGAGCTTACCAAAGTAATGATAAGGATCGGACTCAGGGGAAGAACCAGAAGATGACAATTCTAATACATCTAGTCCCTCTGATGGTACTTCTCAGCAGATTCAACCCAGACCTTGGAAACATTAAAGTTCCCACTCATTGGAGAACCTCATCTCTGATCTAAATACTGGAATTGTTACTAGAAGAGCTTTGAAGAACTTCTGTGCATTCTATGCATTTCTTTCGGCCATAGAACCCAAGAATGTACGAGAATCACTTGAGGATCTAGATTGGGTGATTGATATGCAGGAGGAACTTCATCAATTTGAATGAAGTAAAGTGTGGCACCTGGTCCCTCGACCTAAGGACAGGTCCATCATTGGAACTAAATGGGTATTTAGAAACAAACTGGACAAATATGGCATAGTAACGAGGAACAAAGCAAGACTGGTGGTTAAAGGTTACTGTCAAGAAGAGGGGATAGATTATGATGAAACCTTTTCAACTGTTCTGAGAATGAAAGCCATTAGGATGCTGATAGCTTTTGCTGCTTACATGGAATTCAAGTTGTATCAGATGGACGTAAATAGTGCATTCCTTAATGGGTATCTGAATGAAGAGGTGTATGTGGTTCAACCACCTGGTTTTGAAAGTTTATAGTTTCCTGATTATGTTTACAAACTTTACAAGGCGCTATATGGGCTAAACAGGCTCCTAGGGCTTGGTATGAAAGGTTGTCTAGGTTCTTATTAAATAATGGGTTTACAAGAGGAAAAATAGACAACACTTTGTTTCTAATAAAGAAAGCCAAGGACCTGCTGATTGTTCAAGTATATGTAGATGACATCATCTTTGGAGCTACCAATGAGAACCTTTGCAAGGAGCTTGCCGACCTAATGGCTAGTGAGTTCGAGATGAGTATGATGGGTGAGCCGAATTTCTTCTTAGGCTTGCAAATCAAACAAACTCAAGAAGACACAATGATGCATTAGCAGAAGTACATCAAGGAGTTATTGAAGAAGTTTGATATGAAAACTGCTAAGGACATGAGCACACCAATAGCCCCGGGAACTAAGTTGGATCTGGATGAAACTGGTGCTTCGATTGATGAAACTAAGTACAGAGGAATAATTAGTGCACTATTGTATTTAACTACAAGTCGTCCAGATATTGTTTAAAGTGTAGGGTTGTGTGCAAGGTTTCAGTCAAAATCAAAAAAATTGCACTTAACAGCAGTCAAGAAAATCTTAAAATATTGAAAGAAACTCAAGATCTACGCTTATGGTATCCAAGAGGTGGAAGTTTTGATCTAATTGGTTTTGCTGATGCTGATTATACTGATCACTTGGTTGATAGGAAAAGTACTTCTGGGATGGCACACTTCCTAGGTCCTTGTCTTGTTTCATAGGCTACAAAGAAGCAGAATTCAGTAGCACTATCTACATTAGAAGTTGAATATGTAGCAGCTGCTTTGTGTTGTTCACATCTATTATGGATCAAGCAACAGTTGGAGGACTTTGGAATCACGTGTGGACCAGTTTCAATATTTTGTGACAATACCAGTGCAGTCAATATAACCAAGAACCCGGTCCACCATAAGAGAACAAAGCACATTGACATTAGGCATCACTTTTTAAGGGATAATGTTGAAAAAGGCCTAATTACTATGAATTTTTGTAGGATCGAGGATCAAATTGCTAACATCTTTACTAAAGCTTTGAACATGGTACAATTTGAAAAGAACAGGTTTGAGTTAGGGATGACCAAGATATCACTACAACATTTTACATCTCTAGCTACGAATTCTTAGCTATGAAAATAAATATCGTGGCTAGTGCCTAGCAATAGCTATAAAATTAAATTTTTGTGGCTATCTACAATTTCGTAAAATTTCTTAGCCACAAAATTAAAATTGGCAAAGCTAATTCTTCACTTTTACTACACTTGCTAACTATCGTGGCCATAAGTACTAAATAGCTACAAATGTCCTACGATAAAATTTTGTAGCTAATAATAAGATTTTGCCACGCATATAAAATTACCATAGCAATAGGAACCTTTTAGCCACAATAAGTCATTTGTAACAAAATATTAGAACTAATTATATATTTTGCTTCAAAATATGAAAAACCGTGGCAATTACACAATAGTTGTGAATTTAATACATCAATAAATTTAGTAGCTAATCATAAGCTTTTGCCATGCGACTGAAGTTGTTGTAGCCATAGTAGTATTTTCGCTATAATAAATTATTTGAAATAAAATCTTATAGCTAAATAAGATTTTTTGCTTCTAACTTATAAAATATGTGTGATAATTGTTCGTTTAATAGCTATTGCAACCGTGAGGTCATGCCCACAAGAAAAATTTGTAGCTAATCATAATCTTTCCACACGCGTTTTAATTATTGTAGCAATAATTCTGTATTTTTTAGCAATAATTCTGAATTATGTTTGGCAAAATGTTGCATTGGTCATTACTTATTTACAATCATAAATATTATCGAGATTATTGCTATTTTAATAATTTAAAAACCATCATAAATTTAATTAACCCATCCAAAAAGAACAACTACTCAAGCTAGTTGGAATTATTTATATGAATTCTCAATATAAATAAATGCTCTATTTGAAATCATAATTTTTTACCGAACTTCCATCAATATTATTATATATAGTCCCTAGTAACTAAGAGTGGTGAATATTTATTATTTTTAGCAGCTTGTAATTTTTTAAAAAAATTAATAACGAATAATTTTTAGTATCGTTTATCTTGTTTCTAAAAAGTTTCTTCCTACTGATATGGGGGTACATACGCAATATGCGTGTCGAGGGACTAGTTTAATATAAAAGTATTACTTATGAATAGGTTTGGGCGTCAAGCCGAGCCTAATTGAGCTTATTATGTCATCTAACTAAACCGAACCTAATCGAGTTTATAACATATTGGATCGAACTGAGCCCGTGCCGTACACAACTAACCTTTGATATAATTTGATCGAGCCCAAGCCGAACTAAAGCTGAGCTAACTCTCTATATTTGTCTATATGTACCAGGCAATGTTTATAGTGATCTTCTACTAGTAAAGTTGTCTTCGTGTGACCTAAAGGTCATGAGTTCAAGTTTTGGAAACAGCAACTGATGCTTACATTAGGTTAGGCTGCGTACATCACACTGCTTGCGGCGGAGGCCCTTTTCCGGACCCTGCGTGAACGCAGGATGCTTTGTACACTGGGCTGTCCTTTTTAATATTTATGTTAAATTTTTCAATCACACTTCAATTGTGCTAACCGAACCGAGTAGGGTCATTCTATCAAAGCCCATTTTTGGCCATCCGATCAGAATCTAATTTTGAACGTAATTGACCAGAGTACAATCGAGTCTCCTTTTGAAATGAGTCGAGCTCAGAACCGGCTCGATTTTATGTTCAGGCCTACTTGTAAGTTTTGTTGTAATTCAAGTAAATATGTAATTATAGTCATAGAATTTTTTTAATTGTATATGTATTTTACAAAGAGTTTCAAAAATTATGCTAATTATTATTATTTAGCTATTTTATGTTATTCAACTTTTTTTTTCAAGAGAGAAGAAACAAAGAAGTATGTTTTCGTCATGTTTATCTTTAAGTTTAATAGGAAATTGGTAGGAAAATGTTAAAATTTTTATCTTTTGATTTGAAAAGATGATATAAAAAAACTTCAAAGAAATATACTTTTTAGATTATTTATGTTTATCAATACTTTTTTACTTAGGTAAATTGTACTTAATAAGATTTACTTAGTATAAATATATATTTATACCTTTTGTTTATTTACATGAGCCAAACCAATCCCCCAACCTCAAAACCTAAACTTCATCCTCACTTTTGTCCCTCTCTAGCCGAAACCCATCATACTCCTCTTACCCGATTCTTCCTCAGCTATTTCACTGCTTGCTTATTAATAAATAATAATTTCTCTCATTGTTTTTGTCCAAGATGTGTTCATTTCCTTTGACTTGAGTTTATGATTTGATTTTTTTATATTATTCTAGTACTTTGTTACATATTTTTCTTCGTTTCTTATTAACAGTAAAGGAAAATTTTAAAACTTTAGGATTGTTTTGTTAAGGAATTTAATCCAAAGTCCCATTATATATTGAGATGAAGACATTTGAAAAAATTATTGTATAAAAAATGTACAGGTTTGCTTTCTTTTAATCGTTCACTTTATATGTTGCTTTTTGTTTTCTGTTTGTTTGTTAAAATTTTCGTAAAGGAATCATCAAGATATTGTCTTTCTTCTGACTTATGTATTATGAGATTTATCATTATTCTTTTGAATCTGATTAACATTTTTTTCAGTTAAACTTGCATCATTATATTAATGTTTGTGTTGGATTTGCTCTTTTCTTTTGTATTGATGATTGTTTCTTTTGAATTTACAGAAAATATTTTAATGAATAGAGTTGGAGAAATACAAAAAGATAGCGTGGTAGATCTTCAAAGAAGATTCTAGAGGCAGCTACAAGAATCACATTAGCTAGTTTTTATTGTTTGAACTTTATTATTCCTACTGTATATAAAAAATTGTAATGTGGATGCACCGCTTTTTAGCTTTATGCTCATGTATTTTAGAGTTATCTATTGAAAAATATTCAATGTTATATTGTATGATGAAAGTTATAGTTAAAACTTGTTATTATGCTAGTTTTCATATTCTTTATTTGTATGTGTGGTTATGAAAAATTTGAAGATGCTGATAATATTACTCTATTTAATTAGGTGTAAAATACATCAATATTGAAATTGAAATAATGTTGCTTCAATAAATCATGTTTTTCATCAATAAAATTAAAATATAATAAAAATATTCACAATTTTTGGATATTTTTAGCTATGAAATTTTGATCCGTAGCTAAACATAAATCATAGTAATATTTAAAATTTGTGGCTAATAAAAAAAATATTTTTCCACGATATAACAACTTGTGGCTATGATATTAATTAGGCTAGCTACAAATTTCATTTGTCATAGCAAAAGAATAAGATTATTTGCTACAAATGTATAATTTTCATGGCAAAAAATACTTTCATTGTAGCCACAATATAAAATATTTTGCGGCAATAAGTATTGGTTCTTAGCCACGGGACATGTAAAGTCCGTAGCTAACTTTTAGCCACGCCACCTTTAGCTACGAAAGAAAAATATTGTGGCTAAAGTGTTTAGCCACGGAAATTTTCATATTTAGCTACGATGTATTTTGTAGCTATAGGTGAATATTGTTGTAGTGTATACTGATCGAGGCAGCACCTAGTTCTCCCAATGATTGGCTAGTGAAGTTCTAGTTTTAACTTAGCTTAACTCTGTTTAGTTGACTCTACTTTTAAAACTTAACTGTTTTGCTTGCTAACTTGTTTGGAACCTATTTTCATGACTTAGATGCTCACAAATATTTTTTGAGTAGAGGATAAAAGCTTAAGAACCTGGTGCTTGGACGTTCAGGTACGCATCCGATGTTACTTACTGAAAGTATAATTGTGTCTTACGTGGCCAATCAGCTACCAATCATTCACAAGTGTCGCCGGATTAGTTGTTAAGTAATTTTTAAAATTCAAATTCTTTGTATCCGGCGGCGTGAGACTTTTCAACGTAACAATGACATGCATCCTTTCCACGTCCTATCAAACCCTGTTTCACTTCCCAATACATCGCGATCAGTATTCTTGCTTCGATAATATCAAAAGTGTATATGTATCTGTGTGTTTATTATTCTTAACAACTAAATATACAAACCTTCTGAACTGTCTCACATTCTCTAAAAAATTTCCTAGAATCGTTCTCACCATGTCTACCACTTCAAAGAACATTGCAAACCCTACCTCTCCTAAACTCAAAATTTCCAAACTAAATAAAAAGGCAAAGCAACTTGTGGCGAGTCGATCAGTTGCGATGGCAAAGAAGTTTGCAAAATTGAGGCAGAAAAAGGTGTCAGATGAGGCTATGAGTAAGGTGGAAAGCGTTCCAAGTGTTGTCGTGGTAGAAAGGGCTGAAACTAATCAAGAAACCGTTTAAGAAGTCGAAAAGGTAAACCCTAGTGTCTCTACTACTACATTTTATCTTCATAATAGTGTAGCTCCTAAGCATGTAGGAGAATTAGGAAAAAAGGCAGTTTTTGAAGTTTATGAAAAAGAAAATAAGGTGGTAGATGTAGTTAAAAAAAATTCTGAAAATTCTGTTAGTAAAGGTGGTGAGAAGGTTAGTGAGGAACCTGCACCTGTGAGAGTTCCTGAGTTGACTATAGTGAGTGAGGGAGAGGGGAAAACTGCTGAACCTGCGAAAAAACCTGGTTCGTTCTCAGGTTCTGTGGCTGGTGATGACACAGATCTTAAGGAGATTGATGATTACGAGGATGATAATTAGGAAGGTGTAGGTTTTACTGAGCCCCTAAACGTTGTTTATCCTAAGGGTACGGAGGCAAATCCAACTTTTCAAGATAGTGAAGGTTCTTCTAGAGAGACAGAGGTTGTGGTGGTGGAGGACCAAAGGAGGAAGTTGGAGAAAAGGCCTATGGTGGAGGTTTAGTCTAAAGTAGTGAAGAAGCATAGGTTAGTCAAGGGTGGTGAACGTGTGGGTAGTTCAAAAGTTGGGATTACTTGTGACTTTGAGGATGGAGTAGGAGAGTGTAGCAAAAAAGATGGTCATGCAATGAGGCCTGAAACTAGAGGTTCTGTGAGGGAACATCAGGAAAAAGATGTTGAAGAGCCTGAGGTTCGTGGAAAAAGTTCTAAGGTGAAACTTGTGATTGGTAATAATAAGCAAAGGAAGAAAAGAAAAGTTGGCTATTTCAGGGCACTCGCATTAGTGAAGGGTAAAATTCTTGTCGAGCTTGAGCAAGAAGGGATGACTCAATTCGTAGAGAAACTGAGGATTCAAGGTTGGCTGAATCTGTTCAGTGAAATAACTGTTAAGCTCTATGAGAAGAAGGTTCGTGAGTTTTACACTAACTGCACAATGAGTGAAGGAATAGTGACCACGATAGTGAAAGGTCTGGTAATTCAGTTCAATTATGAAGAACTGAGTGAGATTTTAGGTGTTCCGTCCCAAGGGTATTGTGAATATTTGAGAAATTCATGACCGGCTAGAGGAGACAGTGTGTCTACCCTGGAGGTATCCCGGAAGTTTACAAGAAAGCCCAAATTGACAAGGGCAACTCAGGTGAAAAAGAAGGCTATGGCCCCGTTCCACCAATTGTTGTTTGAATTTGTGCTGAAAAATGTATTGCAAAGATCTGAGAGGAGGAGTGAAGCAAATTTCCTCGATCTTACTTACATGGACCTGATTGATAAGGGGTTCATGTAACTCTGCCTGAGTTAATGATCAAACACATTGATAGGGTTGCTGATATAAGGTTAGGGAAACATGTTGTGGTGTATGATTTTCTTCTCAATAAAGTATTTCAGTTCTTTGGAGTACCTGTTGGTGGGTGGACAGAGCCGGATCATAATGACATGTTTGGAAAGAACATACTAAGGTCCTGTGACTATGGACTTGATGGAGAACCTGCTGAGGAACCAATCAATCTTGATGAGGAACATGAGGAAGCACCTGTTGCACGTGTGGACAGGAGATTGGAGGTGTATCAGAGACAGCTGGAGAGGAAGACTGAAGAGCTGGCATGGTTGAATACTGAGAATGCCAGGCTGGACGCTGAGCTGGACCGTGAGCGTGAAGGAAAACTCGCGTCGTCTTGCCAAGTTGCTTGCACATTTTAACATCCCCGATATTCCCTAATTTTGAACCAGTCCCTTTAAGTTGGTTCTTTTTATTGGCTTGTTAAAATAATTTATTTCTTTTGGTTTGTAATATTTGCATGATGTGGTTTGGATGTTTTAAGTCGGTTTGGCACATATTTTGTTAAAAATATCCTTTCTGCTATTTGCTGTGTTTATTGTCTGAAATAGGTTCATGACTTGAAAGATTAGCTAGCTGCCTATGATACTAGAGTCAACTTGACTTAATTTAAGTTGAGCATACACTGTGAACTTTTCGATGATGCCAAAAGGGGGAAGTTAGTTGTTGTTTATTAATTTATATTTGTGATCTAGTTCGCCTAACTATTATTATCCTGGTTCATTGTTTAGTGTAGTGACTTATATACAGGTTCTTGTGCTGATACCTTCGGTGAGACAACATTGTTTGTCATCATCAAAAAGAAAAAATTTGTTGAAGTATGATTTTGATAAATGACAAAGGACCTAGTGTTGCATGGACAATGAAAAGGTTCACAATAGAAGTTAACGACGAGGCGATTCAAGTTGATGTTCGAGTTCAAGACGAAAAAGGAAAAAGGAGCAGCTGAATTCAGAGCTTTAATCCTAAGAGAAGAAGGAAGAACTTAGCAGCAGCGAGGAATAGAAGAAGTTTTCTTATCAGAAAAGGATTGAAGACTTAGGCAAATTAACTTGGGTTTCAAATAAGGAAATATGGGTAAACCTTATTAGAAACAGATTCCCAACTACAAAATAAGTTACAAGCTAATTTGAATTGGGCTTATTGTGAACTCTATAAATACAAGTTAATTTGGCCAGAAACATCACGCACTCAAGAATTCTCAACAGAGCAAACCGAGAGCAAAGTATTTGAGAGAGCTATTGTGTGCAAGAACAGAACCAAGGCAGCAGAACCTGGACGAGTTCGAGTTTCATAGTTTAGTCTGTTTTGTCTAGTTTCTGTTATAGGGTATCAAGTTGTAATCATATCAGCTTGTTTTAGAGTAGTGAGAAAAGATTACTTTTGGTGAGGTAGTTTCGACCTAACAAGCTATAGTGAAGCTTGGAAGGTTCTAGATACTAAGAGTGTTATTCCTTGACTGCATTGCGTTGTAATCTAAAACTTGCTCGGTATTTCTTTAGTGGAAAGTTTAAATCCTGAGAGTGTTGGGTCGTGGTTTTTGATCACTTGAGCAAGGATATTTCCACGTAAAAATCTCTGTATTTTTTATATTCCGCATTTAGTTTAAGTTTCAGAGATATGTGAAACTTGCAGGGAACCTGGTTCTTTGTGAGTTATGCGGTCAAGTTAAGAGCAAGTGTTAGAGTTCGAAAATCGGGTAACACCACTATTAACCCCCTAGTGTCTTACAAGGGTACACCAGGTGCAACAGTATAGATTAAAATACATTACAAAAGTTTTTTATTTTTTATTTTTGTATAATGTATTTATAAGTTAGGTACATACTATTTTTAAATGTAAAAAACGTAAAGTTCAAAATTCAACCTACGAACTAAAACCAAAGATGACACAGAAACACCTTATTGCCTGTCCATCTCTATTCCTTCCCACGTAACCCACACCTCCAAAAAACTAAACCCACCCATCTCCCCTCACTTCATCCCAAAAATAGCCTATACTTATAACTCGTCACACCTCCACTTCTTTATAACTCCTATGCTTTAAAATCAAGAAAACCCATCATCAAAATCTACTTCTCTCCTATCCAACAAAATGGGATTACAAAATCAACTAACAGACGTTTCATCAGAATCAATCCCAATTTTACTCATTACCCTTCTTGCAAATTCACTATCTTATCTCCGTTCACTTCTCTTCATTTTCCTTTCATTTCTTGGCTTATCAATTAACCATGTTCAAGTAGAAGACACTTTATATGATACTATTGGTTCAGGTTTAGCTGGTGTTGTAATGTTAGCTGAACAACTTAATATAAACAAATTATTTTCTTACACCTTTTTTGATGATCAAGAAGATGATGCTGCAGTTTCAAACTGTGTTGTCTGTTTGAACAAGTTAGGTGATGGTGACCACGTTAGGAAATTAGAGTGTCGACATGTTTTTCATAAAACATGTTTTGATGGTTGGTTAGATACGTTGAATTTTAATTGTCCGATTTGTCGATCGCCTTTGGTGTCCGATGAACGCGTGGTGGAACTTGCGCAACGACGCGTTACTTGGGATTTACTTGACTGGTTCTCGTTGAGATGAAGGAATTAATATTGTTTACTTGACATGGTTGGCAATGATAACGATGATGATGAGGTTTTTATTTCTTCTAATTTTTTGTTTTGTCATTTTTTTAACATATACTGTATGTTTATGTTTTTTTCGGAATTATTTTTCCTTTTTTTTTTTTTTTGAAGAGCTTGATGATCAAAAGTTCTTTTTCACTATTGTATAAAAAAAGGTTCACTTTCGTTGGTAGTTTTTGACCGGAGTAATAATTTGTTTTGCTATTTTTGTTTATTATTTTCCCTTTATAGAAAGTAGAAACCGTTATGGGATAAAGCATTTATTTAGTATGGAAAAGTTTTACTTTTCTCTTGGTTCCATATTTTCAGTATTTGTATAGATGAAAATACGAGACAAGTAGAGGTTATTGGGGCTTTGCAAATGTACCTCAAAAAGTAACTCCAAATAAGTCTTTTCTCTTTTTCTTTTTTAATAATTAGGAAACTTTTTTTCTCTGCATTCAAAGAGCTTATTTCAAGTGTTTTGGATAAAAAGTAGCAAATTCCAATTATCTTCTTTAGAAAATATTGCGCTCTATCAAATATCTCTTCTTTAAGAAAAACTCATCAGTTTCAATTTAGAAGTCACACTTTACCTTTGACATAAAACTTTAACAAAGAAAATAAGATATTTGTAAATTATGGCATAAAATAAGATATAAATATTTGTGAGGCCTTAAAACCCTTTCATGAAGGATTTAGTAAAAACTTAGAGTTAAATTCTTTCAAATTTAGAAGTGTATATTCTTATATCAATGAAGTAGCATAGAAATTATTATTCCTTTTCGAATAAATTTTTAAAGAAATGATGTTATTCTTCTTGGAACGGAGAACGGGTATGTTCTATTCCAATCCTTTCTTTTAGGTAAGTGTATCGTCAATAACGACTTTTAGTTGTGGTTTCTCTGGCCTTTTTCCATATAAATAAACAGCTGATGATTGAAAAGGAAAGGAAAAGCAAATTTGGGACACATATAAAAGAATATGCTTTACTTGCATAGCTTTGTAATTCTGAAGTCATTTAATAGAACTCAAAACTATCATCCACTTGCGTCCAAACAAAAAAGAAGAGAAAGGTCGTGTGTACTGTGTAGTCTCTATTTATCGATTTAATTATTTTGAAATGTGCTAGTCCAATAAATTAAGATTTGTAGTGAATAAGTCTCTAAAGGAATAAAATACCCTTTCAAAAGGTATCCATTTTCAGCTCTGTTGTTTCAGTTTGCGAGAAGTCTCTGTTGTTTCAAATTGGCTTTACACTATTGAAAATGGACCCAATGGCAAGTTGGGAGAAATAAGTGGTTGTGAAGACAGAAATTGTAGCTGCCTGCTATAACAATCAAGGCCCGCTTTTCCAGCGTACAATCACATGGGTCGATTACGACTTTTTTACTCTCCTTGGGGTCTTTTTCTTGGCACTTCAAATAGTTTTGTGCTTTAAAATCTAATTTGTCCTACTCGCTGATCGTATAATTGGTTGAGCCGTTAAAAACGGAAAATTGCACAAATATGTTATTTCAGTGACACTGTTTAACTTTTAACCTCCCTTAACAAAACTTTGGCTCCGCCTCACAAACTTAATTTGGACAGGGGATTTACAGAAATAGGACGCGCGCCCAAATAGTACATGTGCGCCCACCGTCGCTAGAATTTGGGCCCCATTGCTAGTACATGGAGGACGTTCTAGTGATTTGCTAGGACTTCTCCAGGAATACAAATCCACGTTTTTCCTATCAAAAATCTAGTGAATAGCTAGGACTTTCGTGTTCTGGAAATGGGTGCTAAACATTAAACAGTCAAAAACTTGATCCAAAACTTAAATAATAGGCGCACGGGTGTACTTTGGGGGAAAGTGCAGAAACAACCTATTTTAGGTGAGCCATTTAATTTTAGCCAATTTTTTAATATTATATAGTTTTTAGCCGCTCTTTGAACTTCAAACCTTGAGATCTTATCTTCAAACTTTCAGGATTGATTCTCAAACTTCAGACCTTCCGGTCTTAATTTCAAACCTCCAATGCATAGCTTCTAACATGAAGGTGTGAAGTTCAACTTCAAACCTGATGGTTTGAAGTTAGACTTGAGAGGTTTGAAGTTCAATATAGTGGCTAAAAATAATTTTAAAAATTTGGCTAAAAGTTAAATGGCAGGGAGAAAAGTGGCCCCCGGCCAGGGGCGGATCCACCCTTCGGAATGCGGTTTACGTGAACCCATGGTCGTCCCACGAAACTAAGTATATGATGTACATATTTCTTAAAATATGTCCAATATGATGTTCGGGAACCCATGCTCTAAAAGTCTAAATGGTCCACTTAGTTAAATGATGGTTCACTTATATTCACGAGTAGGAATTGATTCCATTTAAATATCCTTTAATATTACTTTTCCTTCAAAAAATATTGATGAAGGTTGTTCGCCGACCATTTTTTAGACACTGTAACTCCGACCCTAATAGTGGTGAACCCATCCTCTTGAAATCCTAGATCCGCCTCTGCCCCCCGGGATCCTAGTGGATCGCTAGAAAGGCCAAATTTGTACATATTTTCTCACCATACTCAGAGGCGAATACAAGATTTGAACCTTATGAGTTCTAAATTTTAAAATAATATTATTTAGTGTTTGTTACTGGGTTCTCAACTTGATTTTTGTATATACTTAGTGATTTTTTAATATAATTATACTGTCAACACTAAACCTATTGAAATCTGCCAAACCCGCGTCGTACACTCTAAATTCGCCCCGGACCATACTTATATTGTTCATAATCAGCTAAGATACCTTGACAACTAAGGGTTTTATTCCATCATCCACAGAGAACTATGGAATCTTCAAACATTCATAGTCAAAAGAAATGGAGGCCGGTTTTTGTTGCCAGATACTTTGTGGAAGCTGAGTAAGAGCCTGTTTGGCCAAACTTCTGAAAACTGCTTATTTGAGAAGTGCTTATTTTCAAAAGTGCTTTTCGTAAAAGTATTTTTGGGGAAAAGCAGTTTGTGTTTGGCCAACTCATCTGAGAAGCAGTTCTGTCAACAGTTGAGTAGTAATTTGTGTTTGGCCAAGCTTTTGAAAAATTACTTTTGAGTATTAAATTACGAATAAGGACATTTAAAGACTCACTTTACAGTTATTTCACTAGATGAATGATTTTAAACATTTATTCTCAAACACTATATTTAATTTTTTTTATTTAGTAATTTTTTTCTAAAATACAGCATTCATAATTGAATATTCTTGATCTATACCTTAAAAAAAGATATTATTTGATTAAAAGTTTGTAACAATAGTGATGTAGGTGTACATAGAAAAAATAGTGATTAAAAAAGTAATGTACTATTTATATATTATAATCATTAGGTTAAAATATATAGGAGTAATTAGGTATATAAGTATTTTTGGTAAGGATATTTTTGGGATCATAGAAATTAAAAACAACTTCTGCTTCTACTCAAAAACACTTTTAGGGAAAAGCTACTTTTTTCAGCTTCTTCCCCACAGCAGAAAAACAGCTTCTACTGCCGCTCAAAAGCACTTATTTTTTCTTAAAAGCTTGGCCAAACACCTCGATTTTTCAAAATAAGCACTTTTAGAGAAAAATAAGCACTTTTGGCTCCCTAGAAGCTTGGCCAAACAGGCTCTAAGTTGAGATATGTTAGCATTAGTGACAGCGCTTTGTTTCATTTGCATGGTGCAGAGGAATCTTTTGAGGGAGCCCCTCAAAGCTGGAGAATTTGGCAACACTTTCCTCATCATATGTTTCGGGGTGGAAGATATGGAGCGGATAGTTAGAAAGACACCCAATCTTTGAAAGTTACGATGTATATTTAACAAATCATGAGATCAGGGAAATAGGTTAGACTCATTATCTCAACTTGAAACTCTAAAAGTACTCTTCTTCCATATTCCAAAGGGAGGTCTTTCAAGATTAAATTTCCCCATGAATCTCAAGAAACTGACCTTGTGCAAATTTCTCTTGCCCTTTATTGAAACTTCAAGCATTTCCAAGCTTCCCACCCTTGAGGTACTTAAACTGCAACAAGTTGCCTTCGAAGAAAATGAATGGAAAGTGAAAGATGATGGGTTCCCTAAGCTCAAATTATTGAAATCAAACTATCAAAATGGGAAGTGTTTGAGGAAGTCTTTTGATACCTTGAGAAATTGATTTTGCATAGATGTTTACGGTTAGAAGCAATCTCTTCTTGCTTTGAGGAGTTGGGTCACTTGCATTACATTGAAGTAAAATCATACAGTAAAGATGCTAAAAATGCTGCTGAGTTAGCTAGGAATATTGAAAACGCAAGAGACGATTACGGGCACAAATGTGACACTAAAATCTTCTCTTAGCATTGGAATATTAAGGCTGCAATTTTGCAACCCTCCATTCATTCCAAATCCGATTACAGGTAAAATCTAGAGAAAATAATACTAGTATTGATATCAATCATTTATATTTACGGGCTAGCTCTTACATATTTTCCTTTCACACATTCATCACCAGAAATGTGCCATTTTACGCCCGACGATCTCTTGATATAGACGAAAGTTTTCAACTGAAACGGTCGAAAACTTGATATATATTAATTTTTAAATTTTTTTATTCTATATTTTCGACGATATCCGTCGGTAAACCAAAGCACACGAATTTTATATCCCGCGAGCCCTTTCTTTTTTCCTTCTCTTTCTTTTTCTTTTCTCTTTCTCCTCTATCTTCCTCTCCAATCCGACTGCTCCTTCCCCTCTATCCATTTTTCGAACAGAAATTCATCCATTCTCCGGCGAAATTGGTAAGTCCCCAACCCTTTTTCCCCAACCAGTTTTCTCTTTCCCCAAAATTCGAAAAATCCTAACCTTTTGACAAATTTTCTTGGTACAGAATTGAAAGAGGAAAATAGAAGGTTAGCATTTTCCCGCGTGGAGCAATGAATTCCGACAACCTTTTTTCGACTAATTAAGCGTTTTTTCTGTGGTAGATCAGCTCATATTCTAGGGGATAAATTAGGAACTCCAACTATTATGACTTTGAGCTTTTAGTAAATAATATGAAATGATATGGTTACACTTCCATTAGAATGACTCGCGATATGTCATTTAGACATTGCATCCATGAACAGAGTTAAAGCTGATTCCATATTACACTTACAAATAATTAATAAGAAATTATCTTGTAATGGACACTTGTAGTGAACTGTGGAAGTTTTATGGTCGAAGATTTAGCACAATTTGGAGAGTTGTGTGAGGAAATTTGAAGGAGAAAAAAATGTCAAATTTGGTATAATGCTTGATATAGTAATAGTATAGTACCTTTTGGATTGGATCCAAGAACTTAAACTTGTACCATTTTTCACTCGTTAACAATGCTATTGCTAAGCCTATGGTTTAGCGTGGATTCTTGTTAATTAAAGATGTATGTTTTTATAAATTAAACAAATTATTTGGGATTGCATGATTTGGTTTAGAAATATTGTTTTGGGATGACAGTTGAAATAGCTCAACTTCTAGAAAAAAAATTTAACATATAAATTCTAACTTCATTAAAGTCTTAGTAAATTAATTTAAATTTTAAAAAATATCTAACACATTCGCTTTAGAATAAATAGAATCATTAATTTTGCAACTTGAGATACTAAAGTGAGTTGGAAAAAAAGATCAAAATGAGGGAGTGAAATATGAACTTGCAGTACGATAATGAGGCAGTGAAAGGTGAACTTGAAGAGAACCTCTATAGTACTTCTAGTACAAAAAAAGTTGGTTTCTATTGTGTTACGGTCTTTCTTTAAGAATAGAAAGAAATTGAAGCTTTATAGTTGGTGAAACCCAATCCTTTTTTCACCTTTTCATAAATGGGTACTTAGAGAGTTAAGAGCTTGGTGTAGTTGTAGCAATAAAGAAGTGGCATCATATTGTTATCACTTAAACAATAATTTAATAGACATTAGCTACAAGAAAGATATTAGTTACGCAACTTAAAATATCTTATTGTGTGAATTGATTTGAATGAAATAAATTATTCTAAATATCTCATTTTGTAATCTTTGTGCATATATGGAACGTGAAAATTGTAGTTGGATGTATAATAAAAATTATCCCGGACGTCGGGGGATGAGACCTAAGTTTGTAAAAGGTGTTGAACAATTTCTTTATAAGGCAAGAACGCTTAATAAATTTATAAGGGAAGGAAATATTAAATGTCCTTATGTGAAGGGAAAGTGCATGGATGTACGTAGGTTGGAAGAAGTTGAACTCCATCTTTATAATGTAAGATTTATGCCAAATTATTTTGTGTGGACCAGACATGGAGAGTTTGATGGTAGTGTCGGTGATGTTAATTTATGGCGGTAAGAGTGATCCGTTTGTGGGGAATAATTTTGATAATTATCAAATGAATGAAATGGTTAATGATGCTTTTGGGTGTATCCAGATGAGTCATCCCAACCAACTATTGAGCACTTTTCCAATGATGGAGCAAAGTTCTTCTATTAACAGTTGGAGGAAGCTAGTCGTTCACTGTGTGAAGGCTCGGTGCATTGTCTATTGCTGTTAGATTGCTACATATTAAATCAGATTGTAGTATATCTCAAGCAGTCATGGATTTTATTATTGACCTTATGAATGAACTTAATCCGAATGACATGAAATTACCCACTGATTATTACAATAAAAAGAAATTGGTTTCCTTGTTAGTACTTTTTGCAGAGAGAATTCACTGTTGTGTCAACGGTTGCATGTTATTTTATAAGGATGATGCAGTACTATAAAATTGTAAATTTAGTGTACGAGCTCGTTTCAAGTCAGTCCTAAATGCTAAAAAGTAGAAGGTCCCGGTTAAGGCGATGCACTACTTACCCCTTATACCTAAGTTAAAAAGGTTGTATGCATCAATGAGCTCTACTCCTCATATGCTATAGTATCAGGAACGTTCAAAACAGCCTGACATTCTATGTGATCCATCAAATGGTGAAGCATTGAAACATTTTAATAGACTGTATTCGATATTTTCTAATAAACCAAGAAACATTAGGTTGGGTTTACATTCAGATGGGTTCACTCCATTTGATGTCTGTATTACACCATATTCTTGTTGGCCCAAATTTTTCATGCCATATAATCTTCCTGTTGACACCCAATTTTGTCCCGGATTTTAATTAAATGTATAATTATTTTAAAATTAAGTTCAATTTTAAAAATTGCAACTAAATAGCTAATTTTAAAGGAAAATGACCAAAAATCGCAAGTCGTCCTTTCATTTGCAGCGTGTTATATAATTATTGATTTAATTTAATAAGGGGCTAAATATGTTCTTAAATTGCAATTTAGAATTGTTTTTGCAAAGCCCATATAACACAAAACCCAACCCATTATTCACCTTCTCCACCCTTATAACAAAAACCCTACACACCCATATCACTACACCAGCCGCAGCTCCCACACACTTCATCTCCTTACACCCCCCCCCTCTCCTGGACTGATATTCAACTTCACCATTCACCATAAACACCCCACTCACAAACAACACACACCACAAGCAGATCTGAACAAAGGGAATCGGGGTTGGGATTTGGAAACCGCGTGACGTCACTAGGCGACAATCGCTTTTCTGTTCTTGTCCATTTCTGGTTTGAAACGGAGAGTAGAAGCGACGCCGCGAGCTTCACCGGAGTCACGCCGGGAAACTTCGCCGGCAGTCGCTCCTCTCCGTATGTCGATGGTGTTATCGTTTTTGTTTCATTGCCTGGTTGTTGCTCTGTTTCGCCGTTATCGTTGTCCGACCGGAATTTGTTTGACCGTGGGTGTCGATTGCTTTCTTTTGTTTGGCTTGAACAAATGACTGTGAACCTTGACTGTTTGAATCGGTATCGTTACCATTGCTGGGGTTCCCGTTGGTCTCTTGACTTTGTTGGCTTACTGATTGGCGTTATTGCTTTGTGGGTTCTGGATGTTGATGTTAAACATTTCTACTTTGAATGAATCTGAGCCTACCATGTTACTTTGATCTTGTTAAAAGAATGAGTCTTTTGGGATATCTATCAGGCATTTGAGATTATCTGACCCGTATCTTGGCGAGGCATTTCACCCAGATTTTCTGGTGATTCTTGCAGCCATGGCGTTGCCAGAGCTTAAACAAGCCTCAATTTATGTGCGAGCTTGGGAAACTGGGCTTGTTTCGGATATGAGTAGTTGCTTGTGGATCATGTTTCTTGACTGTTGAATTAGTGTTACTCTTGTTACCATTGCTGTTAAGTTGCATTGTTGATGGATTGGTACCATCTCTGTTATGTTGCTACTCGACCCGTTTGATATTTTGCCCCATTTTCTATTTGACCCTTTGCCATACATTCGACAGTTATGATCCATGCCTGTTGGAATTACTTTATTCACTGATGGTTCTGCTAATTTGGATACAGATACTAAGCGTGGAGTTTACATATTTTAATTTGAGGCTTTACAACGATTTGACTTGATTTTTTGAGTGCGGGAATTCATTCTGGATAAATTTTATCCATTATGGAGTATTGAACTGATTTGAACAAATACTACGCTAAGGGCCAATGAAAAAATACATATACGCGTATTGAGGCCTACACAAGGAATTGACGGATAATGAATTGACGGATTTTGAACATGATACTACACTTGATCCGTCCCGTTCCCGTGTCCCTAAAGCAAAAGGCGATGATGAAAGTATGAAATTAATGCAAAGCAAGTCGAATAGAGTAGTGGGTTTGGTGCTTTGGCATGGCAACACGGCCCGGGCTCCGTGTTTGCAACCGTACCAAATCCCGAGCCTCTACATGACGCGCCATACAAATCTGAACCTAAATTTTGCAAAAACAACCCCTTTATTATTATTATTATTACTATTATTATATATTCTATTATTATTATTATTTTTTATATATTCTATTATTATTATTACATACTTTATTATTATTATTATTACTTTATTATTTATTTTATTTCATTAATTATTATACCTTATTATCGTACTAATCCAATTTTACTTGTTCGTTTTGCGAGGTACATTTTGGCACGAATAATTTATGGACGAGTTTGGCTAACTCACGAATGGGGATAGTCCGTTGCATTGGAGTCATTTGGATTGAAGTCGGACTCGAGCATTCAGAAATAAGACTTAGAAATTTAGAAAAATCAAGGCTCCCGCGAGTTGATCAATTTCCCGGTTCTATCTTTAACTTTGCATTACTTTCCTTGGATATTTATGCAAATAAATGTGTAAAATATTTTATTTATCAATAATATGTAATTGTTTGTTGATTGCTTTACTTTATGTTCATTGCCTTTTATCTTAAAGTCGTTATTTAATTTATTGCAAACCGGGGCCATTTAGCAAAATGCGTGCAAATTAAATATTTTATAAACAAGTTTTATTTCAATTAATTATTTTAGATAAATTTTCTAGAAAAGCATATTTTGCAAATGATTTGGAAACCTGTCGGATTAACCGTTTTTAACGGAATTTCGGAAGTGCCTTAAAAACCTTCTTCCGAAATTAATAAAACCTCTTACCTTTAGAATCTCTGAAAGAAAGACCGTCTTTTATAAAAACGGAGTTTTGCACGCATTTGCTAATTTGGTTCCCTGTTTTCCTTAAATTGGGTGGCGACTCCAAAAACTCCAAAAGAGTTAGTCCATCCTGTCGATATTCCGGAATTTACCCTTTTCGGGGTAATTTTTGGGGTTCAACAGCAAGCTGTTGACACCCAATTTTGTCCCGGATTTTAATTAAAGTATAATAATTTTTAAATTAAGTTCAATTTTGAAAATTGCAAGTAAATAGCTAATTTTAAAGGAAAATGGCCAAAATCGTAAGTCGTCCTTTCATTTGCAGCGTGCTATATAATTATTTGTTTAATTTAATAAAGGGCTAAATTTATTCTTAAATTGCAATTTAAAATCATTTCTGCAAAGCCCATATAACAAAAGCCCCAGCCCATTAACAATCTTCCTACTACACTTTAACCCCCCCACTACAAAATCAGCTCCGACACCAAAAAACCCTAGACACACTTCTTTACATACCAGCGGCTGCCCCCTCTCACTATCATCTTGGACGGCTTACACCCTTGATTTTTTTTCTCTCCTCTCTCACTACAAACCCATCACACACAAAACAAAGCAGAACAGAGGTGACACACGTCATGCAGTGAGATCGGGAAAGGGAAATGGGGAGATCGGAATAAGGGGGTTCAAAACGGAGCCACGCCAGTGGTACCACTAGTCACCATCACCGGAGCCCGTTGCCTGAAGTCCCTTCTTCTCTATCGTCGCTGTTATGGAATCAAAGCTGAAAAGGGGGTTTGAACGGAAAAGTGACAGTACCAACACCACCATCGGCGTGGCGGTGACGCCGCAGTTTTCTGCCGGCAGTCGCCCCTCCTTCCTTTCCGTTTCACGGGCTGAGATCTGGTCGCGTTTTGACTATGGCGTTTTGTTGTTGTTTGGTCCTGAGCGTGTGGACTTCAAATTTTGTGGTCTCCTCCTGCAAATCTACTAACAATTCTGCAATGGCTTTGGTCTTTTTGAATCTTGAATTCATTACCGTTATTAGTTGTTTTGGTTCTGGCTGTGTTCTGTGTGTCTTTACAGGACCCATTTATGAAGACTTTCGTCTTCTTTGACTCTGTAGTTGACTGGATTATTTCTGGAGTTGCTTGACGTGGCTGAGTTCTTTTTTTTGGGACTATACTTGCTATACTTGGATTAAGCTGAGAACTTTCTGATTTGAACAGATATTGTGTCCGAATTACTTGGCCAATGAAAAAATACGTATACACGTAGTTGACGGATAATAAATTGACGGATTTTGAACATAATACTACACTTGATCCGTCCCGTTCCCGTGTCCCTAAAGCAAAAGGCGATGATGAATGCATTTTAATGCTAAGCAAGTTGAATAGAGTAGTGAGTTTGGTGCTTTGGCACGGCAACACGGCCCGGGCTCCGTGTTTGCAACCGTACCAAATCCCGAGCCTCTATTCGACGCGCCATACCAACCTGAGCCTAAATTTTGCAAAAACAAACCCTCCCCTATTATTGTTATTATTATTATTATTATTATTATTATTATATTTTATTATTATTATATATTTTATTATTATTATTATTATTATTATTATTACTTTATTCCTTTATATTTGTTACTTCATTTCTATTACACTTTGACTATCGTACTAATTCAATTTTATTTGTTTGTTTTGCGAGGTACATTTTTGCACGAATAATTTATGGACGAGTTGGCTAACTCACGAACGGGAATAACCCATTGCATTAAAGGCATTTGCGGATTGAATCCGGACCCGAGCATTCAGAAATAAAACTTAGGAATTTTAGAAAAATCAAGACTCCCGCGAGTTGATCAATTTCCCGGTTATATCTTTAACTTTGCCTTTCTTTCCTTAGAAATATTTATGCAAATAAATGTGTAGAATATTTTATTTATCAATAATATGTAATTGTTTGTTGATTGCTTTACTTTATGTTCATTTCCTTTTATCTTAAAGTCGTTATTTAATTTATTGCAAACCGGGGCCATTTAGCAAAATGCGTGCAAATTAAAATATTTTTCATAAACAAGTTTTATTTCAATTAATTATTTTAGATAAATATTTTGCAAATGATTTGGAAACCTGTCGGATTAACCGTATTTTACGGAATTTCGGAAGTGCCTTAAAAACCTTCTTCCGAAGTTAATAAAACCTCTTACTTTTAGAATCTCTGGGAGAAAGACCGTCTTTTTATAAAAACGGAGTTTTTGCACGCATTTGCTAATCTGGTTCCCTGTTTTCCTTAAATTGGGTGGCGACTCCAAAAACTCCAAAAGAGTTAGTCCATCCTATCGATATTCCGAATTTATCCTTTTCGGAGGGTAATTTTTGGGGTTCAACAGCATGGCGACTCCGCTGGGGACCAATAAAGGTTTTGACCATAAAGGTTTCCAATTATTTGCAACTAGCATGCTTAATTTATTTTGCTTTATTATATCTGTTTGTTTGTGTGCCACGGAAAGCATGTCACTACACTCTTATTTGGGCACATATAAACTGGCATTCCGTTCATATTTCCCCCACTCCTGGGAACCTCTTGCATTTTCACCCCAAATATCCGTGAGGTACGCTCATGCGTACCCGCACTTTCTTCCACTAAAGAACCCTTGTGACGAGTTGGTACACCGGCGGCCATCGTAGGAGTAATTCGACTGCGAGACCGCTTGCCACTCACCTGTTAGCCTCAACCGTTAACCCACTCTTAGAAGGAGATTAGGTCATGCATGCATATAAACCTTAGTTTGGGGGAAAGTTCGGCAGATTTGGTTGGTTTGTGTTTTGGAGATGGCCTGGTGTGGTGAGATCTAAGAGGCGAAGCCCCTGGTGTCTTTAAAAGGATCAGTGGGGTCCCTCTCGTGAATGGCTTTGCGTGTGTGCAGGCCTATTTTGATTATCCAGCTGCAACTTTATGAAAATTGAAGTATGCTTGTCGCATACTAGGAGAGCGAAGCCCCTGTGTCTTTGAATGACCAATGGGGTCCCTCCTTGAAGACCAGTGCGGTCTTGGTTACCTAGGAAACTGAGAGGCTTGATCAAAGCCGAGGACCAGTGAGGAGCCCTATGAACAAGGTCTGTGAGCCTTGCAAAACCTAGGAAACTGAGAGGCTTGTCCAAAGCCGAGGACCAGTGAGGTTTTATTTTGAAAGGCCAATTGGCGCCTTTCGTGATTTGCAGTCTGGTATCGTGGAGGCAATTGGAAATTTCTCCCTGGATGTTGTAAACCAATTGGGAATTGTGCTTGGAGGAGTGTGGATGTTTGCAAAAGCTATGGAGGATTGTTTCGGGTTTTAGGCATTTGGGTTTAGAATTTTGTGCAGATTCTGTGGAGAGCATGAGCTGTGTTAAATACTTGTGATTGTCACATGTTAATTGTTTGCCTTGCTTTATTTGCTCAAAATGCGTCAAATACTAGGTGTTGCTTGCTTGTATGCAATCCTATGAATGACATGCAAACTATCTTAGTTACCCTTTGTGAGGTTTCTTTGTTTTGATCATTTCTCCAAATGTTGGATTTGTGAAGTGCCTGACCATTTACCATGCAAAGGTTTCGAGATATGATTGATGGTAGACGCTCTAGCTCGTGAACAATGCAGTACCAGAAGCTAATGGCATTGCTTGAAAGAACTTGGTGATTGAACTTAGTAGCATTATTTTCAATTTTAATTCAGATTGAGGCCCTGAATTGCATTGTACCTTAAAGCTTATGTTAATCTGAATCAAATCATTTTGAATTTATGAAAGTTGAAATAAAATGCATCCCATTCTTATTATATTACTTACGCTTGCATTTGTTTCTGTTTCAAAATTAAAATTGATAAACCTGCCAAAACTTTGCTTGTGATGTATGGCAAAACAACTGAACAATTTGAGAACGATGCACTGAAAGTTATTGTCCGCGCTCTTTGGATATCGCACTATCTGTTAGAACTTCAACTGGGGCAGCTTTTATTTGTTGGTATATGGCGTTGAAGCAATGGTGCAGAACTACGCACGGTCTGATTCCCAAGGAGGGATACGTAGGCTCCCACATCGGGCTCGACCCTTTAGCATTTAAGTTTTCATTTTCCCCCAAGAAGGACAACTGGGGCAATTTTGCAAAGCGAGTTGGAGATCCGAAAGATAGCAACTGGGGCGATTTTGCAAAACGAGTTGGAGATGCGAGAGATTATAACTGGGGCAGAATTTTGCAAGATGCGGCGTTGAGTTTTAAAGATGAGTTGGCAAGAATTTTGAAATTGGTTAAGCAAACAGTGCAAAGTCTAAGACAAAGGACGTTCAGTTCGTTTTAAAATATGTTACAAGTTTAAGTCAAGGCAGAATTTTCAAAATGCATCTTTGACTTCATTTGCATGCTTATTTCACTCGCTATATTGCATTAAAATATTTTATCTTGCCTCTATTTTTTCAAAATCTATGCTATCTGAGTTCATGAGTCAAGTTTCTGAAAGCAATTCGCGAATCCAAGTTCAATGAAGACGAGGAAGCAGCAGAAGCAGCAAGATCAGGATGAAGTCTGCACAAATCAAACGCTTCCCCTCCCTCCCCAAAACTAAAAATTTTCTTTGAGAGCAGGAACATGAAAGCTTGCAATGAAAGGATCATTCGCACTATGGATGAACAATTTATGGAACGCGCATTTAAAGTTGCCTTGCAGATTGCGTCGCAATCCCTTCTCATGACTTAAAGCATTACGCTTTGTCATGAGTTATTGCCGAACATGCGGCATTTCTACCTCTATGACTTTCATTCCTAATAGGCGACAAAGCCGAGGCTTGTTTTGTGTTTTTAAAACTAAGCCAAATAGTATAATCCGCACAAGGCCATCCTTGCCGGATTGTCTCGCCAATTGATTTATCAATGGCTATCGCATTGACTACATCTCTGCATTACTTTGCTTTGCACTTACTTTGAATTATGTCTTCACACTTGCTTTAAAACTAATCCCTTGCTTTACTCTTTCAGGTTGACCATCGGCTACGAGGATCCCCTTTGTTGGACTATTTCGCCTATTGATTCGCCAAATGGCTCTCCCATTGCTCTACATTCCCGCATTACTTTGCTTTGCATTTGCTTTGAATTATGTCTTCAGACTTGCTTTGAAATTAACGCCTTGCCTTGCTCTTTCAGGTTGACCACCAGAAATTGAACATCAGATTCAACAAGAACGGAAGGCACTCAACGCTTTGCCGCACTATTAATACAAGCAACATGACCCAGTTTTGTTTATTTGTTTTGTATTATCTTGTCTTAATTAATCCAATTTGCAACTTTGTTTTGCAGGCTGCTATCAAATTTAGGCTCGTTCACCTATATTGAACGTTTTGGGCTCGTTCGCCTTAGAATTGAACGTTTTGGGCTCATTCGCCTTACAATTGAATGTTTTGGGCTCGTTCGCCTTATAAATGAACGTTATGTTACCTGCGTAGGATATAGATTAGCCAAGTCGATTTGAGATATTATGTCTCGTTAGTCAACTTATCTTATGAAAGCCTTGCATTTTACAATTCGTTCTTGCTTTACTTATTGTCTTGCTTTACTGTTTCAGAATAAGGATCAGCTTAGAGGTTCTCCGGGCGGAGTATCTTGTCAGTTGATCGAAGGAAGAACTTTGGATGATATCACCACCCGTATTTACAATTTTTGTTATCACTTTATTTATTTCTTATTCCAATTATTACAGTTTATTAGCAGTTGCTCGTTTACCGTTTGTTGAGATTATTACAGGATTTTTAGCAGCACCGCAACAGCATTTGGAGCATTACGTGGAGCTTTTCTTAGCGGTGAACTGGGCAATCGTTGATATGAGCTAGACTCGTCAACGAAGACCTGAAGAATCGCACCCGCATAAGTCATCCACCCTAGAGGTAAGTCTCTTGTTAACCCTGAGTCTGAGGTTTGAAGATTGAAGACAAGATGGCTCGGTTATCAAGGTGCAGTGGAAACTATGTCCGTGTAAACCCCTCTTTATGGGTGTGTCGTCAACCACATTTTCATAACTTGGGTGATTACAAGCCTCTTTTTCCCGCGCTCAAGTAGTCGTTACTATCTCGTCTTTGGTTTTCAAATCGCGTCGAACTACATATGGCCTGATTCTCTTTCAGCCCGAGATATGTAGGCAACTCGGAAACCGAAGTTCGGCCATGTCCATAAGCCTCGCATTCTGATCCCAGGAATCGGAGTCTTGGCTTTACCGCGACAAAATTGGGTTTCACGTCAACTTCTTTACCCTGGAAACTCTTTCATCCTTTCCGGGTAAAGAGGGGCAGCTGTTGACACCCAATTTTGTCCCGGATTTTAATTAAAGTATAATAATTTTTAAATTAAGTTCAATTTTAAAAATTGCAAGTAAATAGCTAATTTTAAAGGAAAATGGCCAAAATCGCAAGTCGTCCTTTCATTTGCAGCGTGCTATATAATTATTTGTTTAATTTAATAAAGGGCTAAATTTATTCTTAAATTGCAATTTAAAATCATTTCTGCAAAGCCCATATAACAAAAGCCCCAGCCCATTAACAATCTTCCTACTACACTTTAACCCCCCCACTACAAAATCAGCTCCGACACCAAAAAACCCTAGACACACTTCTTTACATACCAGCGGCTGCCCCCTCTCACTATCATCTTGGACGGCTTACACCCTTGATTTTTTTCTCTCCTCTCTCACTACAAACCCATCACACACAAACAAAGCAGAAAATTAAATATAATTGGTTAATTTCTGAGTAAAAAGGTCAAATTTTGCAATGCATAGCCTAATTTCTACCCTACCCATGCAATCACCCGATTTCTCATTTAAATCCTAAATTGGGGTCAAAATCACTCCATTTTAAAATTCCAGCTTATTTTTGCAAAGCCCATATCACACATACACACTATTCATTCATCATCTACACAACCCACTATTGATCTCCCCATAAAAAAAAACCCTACACCCATTCTTTTTTAGAATAGACCAGCCGCGACACTTCATCTTCCCGACATCCCTCATCCCCTCCATTCCTGGTCTTTTTCTCAAAAAGTTATACCCACACACATATGCACGCACCCTTTACGCCGAATTCCAAGCCAAGCACCCACACACACTGATCGAATAGAAACCAAAGGGGACGGATCAAAACAGGGGCAATAGCAATACCCACATCCACCAGCGAGCAGTTAAAAACGGAGGGAGATCTGGAAATGTCTTGAAACGGAAACATTGAAGCCACCGGCTGTCATCACCGGAGTTGCAGTGACGCCGCCTTAACAGGCCGGTGGTCGCTCCTCTGTTCTCTTCTTCGCTGCTGTGTTGATTGTCGGAACCCCACCGGTTTTTTTTTTGTCTCTCTTGTATCCCTGGCGATGTTCATGTTTATTGTGCTTAGCCTTTGGCCCTCACTGGATTTACTGATTGAAATTATATCTTTTATAAGCCTCACTTGTTTGTTTGGCTTGTTGGATCTTGTCACTATTTGTCTTCACCGGGAAACCCATCGCTGTTCCGTTTGTTTTTGGGGTTTCTTGTAGCCTAGTTCCATGTGATAAAAGGAGATGGGTCGTAGCGAACGCCGCTGGTGTTGCTCCCCTTCTTTCGATGCTCTGAATGTCTTGATTCCGATTATTGTTGCCATTCACCGGCTATTTGAAGTGTCGTGATTGGCTATTGGGTTTCTCGTGTTTTGATCCGAGTTTCTACAGTTTTTCTTGGCTTTTGATACTATTGACTCGCCGTGTTACTGATTATACATTCATATCTCACTATTTCGTTTGTGTGCTATGTGCTTAAGTTTTGGGTATTTTGCTAATGTTATGCTGCTTTGCTGGATGAGAGTCCACCATTTCAGGTCCTATGTTTGTGAGAAGTGGGCACTTCCTTTAACGCTGTTGGATCTGAGATTTTGACATTATCGTTGGTTGCCTTGTGGAAGTTCTATTGATGTGCACCTTCTTAGTGGTCCTTGGTTTGACCGCTTCATAATACCATGGGTTTTGATTATTGGATTGATGCTAGGAAAAGCCTATGAAAAATATTTTTTTTTGAGGCTATGGACTGATATTGAACCGATACTACACTGGCCAATGAAAAAATACGTATACACGTATTGAGGCCTACACAAGGAATTGACGGATAATGAATTGACGGATTTTGAACATGATACTACACTTGATCCGCCCCGTTCACGTGTCCCTAAAGCAAAAGGCGATGATGAATGCATTTTAATGCTAAGCAAATTGAATAGAGTAGTGGGTTTGGTGCTTTGGCACGGCAACACGGCCCGGGCTCCGTGTTTGCAACCGTACCAAATCCCGAGCCTCTATTCGACGCGCCATACAAACCTGAGCCTAAATTTTGCAAAACACAAACCCTCTTACTATTATTATTATTATTATATATTCTATTATTATTATTATATTTTTTATTTATTATATTATTATTATTATTATTATTATTACTTTATTATTTATTTTATTTCATTAATTACTATACCTTATTATCGTACTAATCCAATTTTACTTGTTTGTTTTGCGAGGTACATTTTGGCACGAATAATTTATGGACGAGTTTGGCTAACTCGCGAATGAGAATAATCCATTGCATTGAAGGCATTTGGGGATTGAATTCGGACCCGAGCATTCAGAAATAAGGCTTAGGAATTTTAGAAAATTCAAGACTCCCGCGAGTTGATCAATTTCCCGGTTCAATCTTTAACTTCGCATTATTTTCCTTGGATATTTATGCAAATAAATGTGTAAAATACTTTATTTATTAATAATATTTGATTGCTTGGTATATTGCTTTACTTTATGTGCATTATCTTTTATTTTTGAAGTCGTTATTTAATTTATTGCAAACTGGGGCAAATTAGCAAAATGCGTGCAAATTAAAATATTTTTCATAAACGAATTTTATTTCAATTAATTATTTTAGATAAATTTTCTAGAAAAGCATATTTTGCAAATATTTTGGAAACCTGTCAGATTAACCGTATTTTAGGGAATTTCGGAAGTGCCTTAAAAACCTTCTTCCGAAATTAATAAAACCTCTTACTTTTAGAATCTCTGGAAGAAAGACCGTCTTTTTTATAAAAACGGAGTTTTTGCACGCATTTGCTAATTTGGTTCCCTGTTTTCCTTAAATTGGGTGGCGACTCCAAAAAACTCCAAAAGAGTTAGTCCATCCTGTCGATATTCCGGAATTTATCCCTTTTCGGGGGGTAATTTTTGGGGTTCAACACTTCCGCTAGAAATGTGTATGACAAGTCCATATTTATTTTGCACTTGCGTTATCCCGAGTCCACGTAACCCGAAAAGCTCAATTAATATATATTTGCAGCTTTTGATTTATGAGTTAAAGTTATTGTGGTATGAAGGTGTGGAAACATATGATATATCAACAAAATAAAACTTTCGACTACATGCTTCTTTGATGTGGACTAAAAATGATTTCCTGCATATAGAATGTTGTTTGGGTGGTCCATTGCTGGCAAGTTATCTTTGCCTTGTTATATGGAAGACACGAAATCATTCACTTTGACACATAACGGTAAGAACATATGATTCGATTGTCACCGTCGATTCTTGCCAATGAACCATTTGTTTAGGAAAAACACTAGAGCATTTATAAAGAATCAGACTGATTTTGATGACCATGCACGAAGGTTGTCTGGACACGAAATTTGGGCTTAGGTTAAAGATTATCATAAGGTAACTGAGTCTCCACCATCTAGCTTATTTGGTTATGGTGTGATCCACGATATTTTAGAAGTAGAGTTTACTAGTTGGCCATATAAAAAAATGGTATTTTTTCAGTGCAAGTGGTTTGATCCTAGTAATAAGGGTACAAGGGTAGACCCATGTTCTAAAATAATTGAAGTTAGTCACATAAAGTCATATGGACATTATGATCCTTTTATCATTGCCCAAAATATGTAAAAAGTATATTACACTCCTTATCCATCGACTAAGAACGAAGCCAAATCCAAGGCTAAGTCCAAATGGTGGACAGTTCTAAAAACTAAGTTGGTGTGAAGAGTAGAAGTAGAGGATCCATTAGATATTACATTTTAAAATGACATATGTTAAATAGATTGAAGATGAGAATTTGCCGATGAGTTGCATCATAGTGAAAATATTTATAAAGAATTGATGTACCAATCTTTAGTTGTGGAAAAGAATAAAATAATTTTGGAGTAATAACTTCTAGGGCAAATAAGGAGGAAGAATATGTTGATGAGCTTGAAAAAAGCGAGGAAGAATTTGTTGATGAAAATGAAACGAGCGAGGAAAAAGACTAGCTGATGAAATTGAAACGATCGACGATGATTGATATGTTGGTAGTTTTGTATTATAACTTTACTATTTAATATGTTAGTAGTACTTAATTAATGTATTTCATATTTTCTTATGCTTATGATTTTTCATTGTTCTTATAGTACAGAGATGACATCTAGGGGGAAGGTTACTAAATCTAATGGGATAAAGAAAGTTCAAAGTACTTCCCGCGATACTCCCCCTCCTGCTTCTATTTATACTTTCCCTCCTTCACCTTCTATGCTTCTTACTTCTCTATCGTCTACATATCCTCCTGGTTTTTCACTGAACCCTTGAGCTCTCATGTGTATCATTAATGTATGGCTTCCCATGGAATACATTCGGCCCTTCTATCAGTTCATTCCTACGCCTCATCTGCCAATTTTTTCCCTGAGTTATACTGTTTGTCCGCATGGTGTGAGCTCATCCATACCTTCACCATCATCCAAGTCATCATCATCCCTGTCATCATCTACTCCCACTACATCAAGATCGCAGACTGGTGACCTTACATCATTCCCGTCCGTCAAAGGTTCTATATCGTCTAGTATACTGAGTGCGGACATTGGTGAGCTTGTCACGTTGGATTCTTGGGGGAGGTTGATCATCTCTCCTGAGGGAGATCGTAAGTAAGTATTATTTTTGTTAGTTTTATATTATTGAATATATTTGATAGGTTTAATTATTGAATATATTTATTTATACTGATGTAAATTTCTTTTTTTTTTTTTTTTTTTTTGTAGTTTTTCACTCTAAAAAAAGGCTACAAAGTGTGTTCTGGAATATTTGAGAATGCTTTATTTAGAACCTTGGGAATCCTGGGGTCAGGTATCCTTAATAGTTCATATCAATATGTTTGACATCTTTAAGGTATTAATTATATATCTATTTTATTAATAATTTAGATAACTATCATTTTTAATCTAATATCATTAATTATTTTAGATAAAGTGAATTTGGCGTCCCTGCTATGATGCTCAAATGTAAAGTAATTTCCTTCACAAATATCTGATAGAGTCAAATATACCTTTTATAATGCTCGACACGGAGGAGGGAAGCCCGATTAGATATATGAGGAACCTTGGAATAAACTAATGGAATACTAGGCTAGTGAAGACTTTCAGAAGAAGAGCGCCCAGAAAAAAGCAGCTCGAGCCTCCGAGAAGGGTGGATCGTTGCACACCGGCGGTTCAGCTAATGCAGGGACTCATCGGATAAATTGATAACTTATTTATTATATGTTTTCTTTAATTTAACTGTCCTTAATATTTTATCTAACTTTTCTTTTTATTTTGTAGGAAAAGGAAAATGGGTCTATTTCTTATCTCGAATTCTTTAAACATTTGCATATACTTACTGACGATGCTGGCAATGAAATTTGGTGGGTCAAGCCTCGCGCTAAAGCAACATATGTAAGATTTTAACTTCAAATTTATTTCGTTTTCCTTCAACATATATATATATATATATATATATATATAATCAGGCTAGATTTAAAGCTCGTGAGTGAGAATGGATTGAAAGTCATGCTTTTGAAGTTGGTAGTACTGCCCCAACAGAACCGTCACCTAAGAAAGAAACTTCACTTTGCTTGGAGGTGAATGGTGCCGTAAAGAAACATAGAGCATACAACCTTTGATCACAATATAGTTCGATTCATCTAAAAAAAGATTTGAATACCACTTACTCTTCTAGTTTTCCGCATGCTCATGATGAGGTAGACTTGTTGCAATGAAGTAGAAATGTTGAAGAAAGCACACGAAGATGATCGTAAAACTTTAGAGTTGAGTTACAAAGAATTGGAGAATACGATGAAGAACTTCATGAGCAAGAGCAATGGCAATAGCAATGGCAAAGACAAAGGCAAGGGCAAACGTCGATATCATACTTCGTTTGAATCTGACTCCGAGAAAATGAAGTAGTGAAGTGTTGATGTTTTAGACTTATGTTTGGTTGCTAGACTTATTTATGGTTTGAAGTTTTAGACTTGTGTTTGTTGTGTTAAACTTGTTTGATGTCTTCGACTTATTAGAGTATTAGACTTGTTAGATTTGTGTTAGACTTGTTGTTTGATATGTTAAAAGCCTTTTGAATGTTGTTTTGATTTTCTTTGTATGTTTAATGATTATATTACATGGTAAGTAGTAAACTAATGGACTTATAGATGGAGATTATTGGACGATGTGCTGTTTTAATTTGACAGGTGATATATGCTCTAATTACATATTTTATTTTGCAGGTCTTACCAGATTTTTGATGGAATCGGTCGGTAATTTGATATTTTTTTTTCCAGAATTTCTAATTTTTGGTAGAATTGGTCAGTATCTGTGTAGTAATTTTTCCATATTAAGCACATTTTTACCGAAACGGTCAAAACTGAAGAATAAATAATTTTTTATCATTATAATTTTCGACTGAATCGGTCGAAAATGAAGCATAATTAATTTTTTATTATTTAATATTTCCGACCAAAACGGTCGGCCACGTGTCTTTCATACCTTTTTGTTTGAAATATTTAAAAAATTGAAAATGACTTCTCATTAGTATCTTTTGACAACATTCTGACCAGTGTCGGTCGAAAGTTTCAACCGAATCCATCGAAAACTTTTTCTTACTAGGTAATTTTCGACGGCACCTGTTTGGTCAGAAGGCGGCCGAAAATAATAAGTTTTTGACCACCTGTCGACAATTTTTGCCGTCAGAAATTTCCTGTTTTTTGTAGTGTTTATTGAAGGAATACTTTATCGAATTGGTGACATGGTTTATTTGCAGTATATTGAGCTATATGCAATGAATCTGTCGTCAACTCAGCGATGGAAATTAGAGAAACACTAGTTGATATATTTCATAGATTTCTTTTTCTTTCCAAAGATGTGGTTTTAAATTCTCTATCCAACACTAGAATAATGAAATTCCAAGTCTGCAACCCTCGGTTCATTTCCAATCCAATTCACATGTACTATCCTAAGCAAATGATGATATTTAATTCAGACATGTCTACTTCGTTGATATGCAGCATTCCTTGGTTCACTAACTCATATCTAGTTCAGCTCAACTCTTCAGTTGTCATAACTTTTTCAAGGAAACTTTCTTTACATCCAGTAAAATTTACTGCCTTAATGGCCAAAATTGAGTTCCAGAGATGAATTAATTCTAACATTTTGAAGCAGTACATTCTCATTGATATAAGGATGAGCATCACCTCTTTTTTTTTTTTTTTACAGTATTTGATTGTAGTTGACATGATCTGTTTTTTTTTCTGTCTTTTTCTTGTTAAAGGACCTTATGCATTGGTTATATATTCTTTTTTGTTGTTGCAACAGTTAATGTTTGATGATTGTGAGTTCTAGTTGCTGCTATTGTTCGTTGGATTAATCATTGATGACTTGATGATATAGAAAATTCTGCTTTGTATTATTTATTTCACTCTGTTTCATACCTTTATGCCCTGTTGGAATTTTGTAGTCTTACGAATTTTTTCAAACTTATGATGTTTCTTCTCCCTTTTAATGTTTGTATTGCTCGAATTTTTATTTGTATCTCATGGTATTTCATGACTATTTGTTCAAGTTATAGTGGGTGTTTTTTCCATCTAATGTTTAAGTCACTTCAAAGTTACATATTTGAATCTCAAAGTATTCTTATTACTTTTGTACTATTGAAAGGTATGTTCGTATGCTTATACTTGTCTTAATATTTTAAATTTTGTAAAAGTAATATTTAATGGCCAAAGCTTTCGTATAATTTATTCTTACTTCATTACATTTCTGAAGGACGAAATTTTAGCATAAGCAGCATGCATCTTGGGGATTTGGCTGATTTAGTTTATCTAAAATCCTAAAGGGCAGTTCTTGTATGAATTGGACGTTTTTTTTGCTGGTGTACATAAATCCAATAGTAGGATTCCTATAAAAGTTTAGGTTATCGAGTAATTTTCATCACCATGAGCAAATGTTGATTCACCTTTATGTTTTTGCAACAATAATCTAAATCACAAGTTAGTTGGCATCAATTATGTTATGAATCCTCACTATGTTTTTTGCTCCATTTGAACCTATTCCTCATAGTGGTGTCTCTACAATTTCCATTGACATGCACATATCTAAATAGAGAAAAAATTTCCTATCTATTTAGGTGTGTCATAATAGTCCTGGCTAAATTGGAATAAATTCAATTTAAGAAAACGAATAATATACGTGACATGGGACAGGAATGGGGCTGTTCGAGCTTAGTGTTTCAATCAATTATAAAACTACTACACTATTTTAATAATTTATTTACCATTTGTTAGGTGATGAAGCCATGATTCAGCAAGTTAGCTTTTTCATTTTTTTCTGGTAAAGACCACTATTATGATAGGGATTAAGCATTGATCTCTACCCGTACGTTAGAATTCAAAAGTGAAATACATAAAGGAGGGGAACACAAAGTCTTATTTCATCATATCCTATACTAGAATTGGACAACTCCAATTCCCTACTCTCACCTTGACTAATGATGAGAGTACTGTTGGAATGTGTTGTCGTGTGAGAAGGTGTCCCACACCGATGAAAAATGTTGGGCAAGATGCCCATATAAACTTTGGACAATCCTCCACCTTTTGAACTAGCTTTTGGAGTGTGAGTTAGGTCCAAGCTTATGTGGGTGCCCATATGTGTATGGGTGTCCATCTGATGGGTGCCCAGATGTGTTGTGCCTGGGTGTATTGGTGCCTGGTGCCCGTTGCCCGTTGCCCGATTTTATCATGGTACCAGAGCTATATCTTTAAGTTCGAAGAAGCAAGAAATTGTGGCCTTATCATCATCCAACTTTAATGTACTCTAATGTACTTTGAACTTAACAATAAAGAGCACTAAGTATACAAAAAAAAAAAAAAAACTATACATAGAACTTTAATGTGTTAGTTTCAATTAACTATTTGATTTCATTCAAACTAAGGCAAGTAGACAACCCCACCAACCCACCCACGTTTTTACAACTTGGTTACTTTTTGTGCAATGGGTTACTAAACTTCTGAAGCTAACTCCCTTTTCCTTTGGATTTCAGTTGAGAAAGAATCTCGAAAACAAAAGCAACTGCAAAAAACTATGTTATCTGTTTCATATGATATTCATGATTCTCTACTTACAAAAGGATCAGATAAAGGCCATTAGAACAGAATTGTGGTTTCTGAAAACATTTCTCCAATGGAAGGAAAAATAGAATCCAGAGAAGCATAAGGCCTTGCAAAAACATGTCAACCCGTTAATGCAAGTGTATGACATGATCTGCAAATGTGGTGTAAAACAGTCGTGCCTATCGATCAGTTTGACCCTGATATGCTAAACAGGATTCGTCTTTCCAAGCCAGAAGTCAGAGCTTATTATTCATATCCAGAAATTACAGATACTGCTTGTCCTCCAACCGTTGAAATCGTGGTGGAACTCATAGAAGATGTTGTACAGAATCTTGAGGATTTGTTGATTGCTCGACTTGGAAAGCAGCTTGCTGTGCCTGAGGATAATTCAGTGAGCATATATTTTCAAGTCAAGGATCAAATAGAAGTGGTTGAAAAGGAGTTGACGATACTCAAGAACTTTGTATGTTTTCTGGGAACAATATATAGCCCAGAACTCCAAAGCTGCTGGGAAGCTTTCCTTTCTCATGCTGAAGTTATGGCTACTAATGCTGCGATTATTTCCTTCTTATATTTGCCTGATCCCAATGAGGACAAATCCGTGGCTCTTGAAATTAGTGATTCACAGCTTGATTTGCTGCGGAAAAGGATTGAGTCTACTGAGCCACGGGTCTGCGACATCTATAATGACATCCTGCATTACTTAAGGTTATGCGGCAGTCCTCCCTTGTCCTCAACAGAACCTTTCTCCATGACTGTGCGGCGTATAACTATTCTCAATGAGACCTTGTTGATTAACAGCATTCAGGATGAGATGCGGTTCCGTTTCTTCACCCAAATTGAGAATGTAGCCATTGATGTTGGACTTGTGGTTTATTCACTGTATGATGGTAGCAAGGGAAAGAAAGATAAGAATCAAGAACTGGTTGGTTTAGCTGACACAGTTCAACTTGTCAACACACAGGTTAACCGTGACATCCAAAAGTGGGTAAAATCCCAATTGCCTAAAAATGATACATTGGGCTCTGCCAATTTCCTTCTTGATAGATTAAAGAAGCTCCTTTGTTGCCATTCTGATAAAATTACATCTGTAATGAACCAACTTGACTTGGTCTATGAGGAGCTTCAATTTCTCCAACCATTACTCAATGGCGCAGCAAAACAAGGCAATAATACGCATGATGCGTTTCGAGATATAGCTGCAGGACTCATTGATAAGGCAAGTGATTTAGAGGATGCAATTGATTATGTGGAAGTTAGAGATGTTCGTCTTACATATCTTAAAATATAGCTGTCAGTGATGATATAGCAGATTGAGATTGTAAAACATGAGTTCGCTATATCTGGAGACAAGGAAGACTATTTCTATTGCTACCAATAACGAAGAACCTGTGGGCTTTGAGGATGTGAAAGAAACCATAAGATGCAAACTAGTTGGAGGACTACGACAGCTAGATGTTATCTCCATAGTCGGTATGCCGTGATTAGGCAAAACGACCTTGGCCTGACGTTTCATGAATGATCAGTCAGTTGTCTCTCACTTCACTTCTAAAGAAGAGTGTCGTGTTTCTCAGGTATACATGCGTAGAGACTTGCTACTGTCCATGTTGAGTGATGCTATTGCTGAGCCTACTAATCTTAGTAAAGAAAGTGAAAGTGAATTGGCTGCTAGACTGAAACAAACATTAATGAAAAGAAGATATATGTTAATCATTGATGATGTATGGAAGAAAGATGTATGGGATAATTTAAAATTATGCTTTCCTGATGATGAAAATAGTAGTAGAATCATTCTGACCACCAAACTATGGGAAGTTGCTCTCTACACTAAATGCTTCACAGATCCCTATGATCTACGTCTATTTAACAATGAAGAAAGTTGGTTGTTTTTACAAAGAAAGGTGTTTGGGGAAGAAAATTGCCCTGAAGAGCTGAAGCAAGTTGGGTAAGAAATAACAGTAAAGTGTAAAGGGCTTCCTCTTTCCGTTGTTTTGGTGGCTGGTCTTCTTGCAAGGATGGATAAGAAAGAACACTGCTGGAAGCAAACGGAAGTAAGTTTAGTTGCACAAATTCTGGGTGATACAAAGGAAGTAATACAACTATGTTACAACAATTTAACTTGCGATCTCAAAACATACTTTATATATTTGGGAGCATTTTTAGAGGACAAAGAGATTGTTGTCTCAAAGTTAAGTAGTTTATGGATTGTTGAGGGTTTCATCAGATCATATGACGGGAAAAAACCTTTGGAGGAGACGACAGAAGATTGCTTAGAGGATCTTATTGGAAGAAACCTAGTCATTGTCACTAAGAAGAGATTAATTGGAAAGATCAAAGCATGTCGTGTACATGACTTGGTGCTCGATTTCTGTAAGGAAAAAGCTGAGGAAGTAGGCTTGCTTTCGTGGCTAAAAACATTGATGTTGGGCGTATATCTTATGTCTCGGTATTGATTTCTTAGATCTTTTGAGTTATTTTCAGTATATTATGTGCCCAATAATATGTGATTTATAGTAAAATGCTAACTTGAGGTGTTTGGATGTTTTAGGAGCGAATTGAAGGAAATTGGAGCGTGATTTACACAAGAACAAAGAAGAAGCGATGGGTACAACCATGGATGCTTGGCATGCTAGGCTGTATGGACTGGAAAGAGTGCAAATGTTGAAGAAATTGAGAAAAGGAGTGCATACAGCCACGGATGCTTGGCATGCTCCGGTGTATGCGCCGTAAAACAATCCCAGAGCGGCCAGGACTAACTAAAAACGTGGGGCACTAGCGTGTTTTGATATTTAAAACCCTTGTACACATATTTTGAGAGGGGAGGACGTACTTTTGGAGGCAAGAATCTTAGGGGAGGCATAGAAACGCAAAAGATGGGTTGGAGCTCAACATCTACATTGAGTTTTCTTCTCTTTTCTTTAATTTAGTTTGTCTAGTCTATAGTTGTGGGATTCTCCATGAATGTTGATTTTCGGATGTTGATTTGATTTTATTGGTTTATTGAATTGGGTTATTTATTCATATCCTGAGCCTAATTATTTGATTGCTTGATCACCAATTGAATACTATTTATGAACCTAGGGTTGAACTCGAAAGTGGGAACTACAGGTTGCAATAGGATTGAATAGAGCGTGTTCCTGAACCTGGGTATCGGGGAATGGTTTCGCGGTTAGGATAGAAATATACCTAACAGTCACGCTTAGTCAGTATACAGGAGAAGCACATGCATTCTTGTTAACTCTAATTCCATAGACATATAGGTGTTAGGTTGGCTTGAATAGGCGAGCAGGGTATCGAAAGAGTCCTGTGAGTAATATTAACCCTGTGATTAGTAACCCAGATAAATTGATTTAGTCAGATTAACTGAAGAATTCAACAGGATTGGTAGATATCCCATGACCCTAGGCTATTATCCCTTCTTGAATCCAAAATCGTGTTTTACTTGTCGTTATTTTCTTGGTTTAATAAGTTAATTTTAGTTAGATAAATTCTCAACTCTTGAAACCTTCTTGCTTAGATAATTAGGAATTGTCTGATTTAGTTAGTAGTTAATCAATAGTCCTCGTGGGAACGATACTTTTCTTATCACTTTATTACTTGATCGACCGCGTATACTTGCGTGTGCGTTTGGAGCGACAAGTTTTTGGCGCCGTTGCCGGGGATCGAACCCGGGTCACCCGCGTGACAGGCGGGAATACTTACCAAAAACTTGTCGCTCCAAACGCACACGCAAGTATACGCGGTCGATCAAGTAATAAAGTGATAAGAAAAGTATCGTTCCCACGAGGACTATTGATTAACTACTAACTAAATCAGACAATTCCTAATTATCTAAGCAAGAAGGTTTCAAGAGTTGAGAATTTATCTAACTAAAATTAACTAATTAAACCAAGAAAATAACGACAAGTAAAACACGATTTTGGATTCAAGAAGGGATAATAGCCTAGGGTCATGGGATTTCTACCAATCCTGTTGAATTCTTCAGTTAATCTGACTAAATCAATTTATCTGGGTTACTAATCACAGGGTTAATATTACTCACAGGACTCTTTCGATACCCTGCTCGCCTATTCAAGCCAACCTAACACCTATATGTCTATGGAATTAGAGTTAACAAGAATGCATGTGCTTCTCCTGTATACTGACTAAGCGTGACTGTTAGGTATATTTCTATCCTAACCGCGAAACCATTCCCCGATACCCAGGTTCAGGAACACGCTCTATTCAATCCTATTGCAACCTGTAGTTCCCACTTTCGAGTTCAACCCTAGGTTCATAAATAGTATTCAATTGGTGATCAAGCAATCAAATAATTAGGCTCAGGATATGAATAAATAACCCAATTCAATAAACCAATAAAATCAAATCAACATCCGAAAATCAACATTCATGGAGAATCCCACAACTATAGACTAGACAAACTAAATTAAAGAAAAGAGAAGAAAACTCAATGTAGATGTTGAGCTCCAACCCATCTTTTGCGTTTCTATGCCTCCCCTAAGATTCTTGCCTCCAAAAGTACGTCCTCCCCTCTCAAAATATGTGTACAAGGGTTTTAAATATCAAAACACGCTAGTGCCCCACGTTTTTAGTTAGTCCTGGCCGCTCTGGGATTGTTTTACGGCGCATACACCGGAGCATGCCAAGCATCCGTGGCTGTATGCACTCCTTTTCTCAATTTCTTCAACATTTGCACTCTTCCCAGTCCATACAGCCTAGCATGCCAAGCATCCATGGTTGTACCCATCGCTTCTTCTTTGTTCTTGTATAAATCACGCTCCAATTTCCTTCAATTCGCTCCTAAAACATCCAAACACCTCAAGTTAGCATTTTACTATAAATCACATATTGTTGGGCACATAATATACTGAAAATAACTCAAAAGATCTAAGAAATCAATGCCGAGACATAAGATATACGCCCAACATCAACACCCCACACTTAAACTTTGTTCGTCCCCGAACAAACAAACTCAACAATACCCTAACTTCAAATAAGACTCAAGACACTATCTAACTTTCATTCCTAACAGAGCAACTCAACAAAAACATCTATACCTGTGACCATGGTTGATACCAACAATTAAACCTTTTCACATGCATTTTTTTCAAGCGCTTCCTCATATTTCACAATGCCAAAACAGTCTAAACATTTAAAAACAATCAAACAACCAACTTGTAACATCCTAACCTCAATAACAGACTCCGTGACACCAAGTTTCTCAAGCCCGCTCACTTACCTCGACCGAGAGTCTAATAAAATCACCTATCCTTCATGAATCAAGTGCCCTCACAACAAATCAGAAGAAGTAGTCCAATACTCACAAGATATTGTAATTAAATTCAGGACTTCATAGATCGAAAGAATTCACTCAACTCTCACAAAGAAATTCACATGCCACACAAAAAGTACCATAGGCTTGCCCTTTGTGTAAATCTCCACTAATGTAAGTCTGCTCAGTCTAAAATCAAATAGGACTTATTAAAGGTTGTAATGAAGGCTACGGGTTAGGTAGGATAGATATAGATAAAGTGACTAAACCTCCCTAAGCACTTACAGAACATCAATTTTCAGCACACTTCCTCCTTAAAAAAAACTCCTCCCTTTTCAGTTTCAATTTAACATCCAATCTTCCCCTTTTTATTTACGCCATTGAATATTTTTCAGCTCACAAAAAGTGCTTTTTTCATTTTTTTTTTAACTTCCAATTTTTTTTTCAAACACTTTTTTTTTTTCTTTTTGTTTTTTTTTTTCACAAGCACTTCTTTTACATGACAACTGGCACCAATTCACAAACCAACCATCCATTTTCTCCAACTTTAGCTATTCAGCTCATTGTGCTATTTTGCAAGTGCTCAAGGAGATAGGGTATTCAAAAGATGGGAAATTCAAATTACAAACAGGTCAAGGCTTGTAATATGGCTATTAATAAACAGGATAAAGGCTCGGAGGGCTGACTAGGGTCAATCAAGTATAGGGTAGGCTAGAAATATCTCAAACGGGTCAAGGAAGGCCTATAATCATTTTTCAAACTGAGCAAAACCTAGGATTTCGCTTCAACCACACTCCGGGCAAGTTCTAGACTCAAGTGACAAGCATGGAACGAAACAAATACCTCACTCACACAGTGGCACATGACTCACTCAAGATGGCTCAATTCGGACTCTCAAACCAAAGCAGTTAAACAGGCTTGAAGAATAAAGCGTAAAGCACTTAGCACACAAGAGTCAAGAAACTGAGCCTAGGCGTCACAAACAAGGTTATTCATTCTTGGCACAATTTATTTCAAAAACTCACAAGGAAGGCATTTCAATCCACGTGCTCAGGTCTAAATATGCTAGCATCAAACAGGTCACAAGACACCTAGACTCCAAACCCAAGTTTTCCTTTCCTTTCTACTAATACTACAACGAACTACTACTACTAAACTATCTAAAAAAAATAAAAAGTACCCGGTTCAAGTGTACATCCCATGGAAAAGAACCGATGCCCAAAGAAAAACCACGGGGGATTATTATCTACTCTATCTATACTAAAATAAACTAAAAAAAAGACTAACTATTTTTGGATTTTCTTGTTTTCTATTTTTTTTTTTTTTTGAATAATTATAACTAAACTAGAAAGCAAGAAATAAATAAAACAATGTCAATTGAAAAAAACAAAAATTTATAAGCAAAGCATATGAAACCCCCACCCCACACTTAAAATTGTGCAATATCCTCAATGCACTCTATCAAATAACCAAGGGGCGGTAAACGAGGTACTCAGACTTCCCTCATTATCGCGCACATATCATTTCAGGCCAACAAACTCATTCAAACCAACTAGTGCGCACAAACGGGGTGCTTGCACCCCACACTTAAAGCTCAAGTGTAATCTACAATTAATCAAGTTATGCTCATAGTACACTCATGGTGTCATTCGCGAGGTACTCAGACTTCCCTCGACGCGCACTTCTTTATTCAAAACAATTCTCATGGTTAAAATTCACCAGAATGTACAAACGGGGTCTCACGCCCCACACATATGCTCTACTTCATCTCAAAAATATGGAGAAATATTGTCTTAAGCAAAACAAGAAGAGCAGCCCGTGAATTGTACAACGGGGCATTGGCTCGCTCAATTAAGGTGCAAAACGACACTTCTAGTGTGTGAATAATATGCATTGAGTGTCGTTCAAGTGAAAACACTTTAAATTCAGCCCCATGCGCTAATTCTAACTAATATATGTTCAACTTATACCCCCTAATTGATTTGGCTACTCAGACTTCGCCAAATACGTCAAATTGTTCATTGGGGAATTTTAACAAACACCTTACGTGCAGATTTTTGGACAGCTTGTGTATGAGCTTTTTGTAATTGTTTGGACCTCCCAACTCCGGGAGCTTACGTATATACTCACCCCGGTGCATCACCGCACCCCCCACAGCAGATACCAATCAATAAATACTCAAGTCACACTATGTTTTCATCATAAACTTAAAGTAAAAGCTAAACCTAAAGGAAGAGGGGGATGGGGAAAATTGTAGCATTTATGTTGCAGCTTCAGGAACGAGGGGGAGGGTACGAGAGAGAAGATGAGATAATCATACCTGGGAACCAAGAATCACAGCCTCTGTGTATGCTGTTTTTCCCGTTTTTCTTTTCCTGTTCTCTGTTTTTGTTTTGCTTTTGTTTTTGTGTTGTGTAGTTTGTGTTTTTGTGTGTTAATAAGCAGCAAAATAAGGAATTACCTGGAACACGGCGTTCAGCGCGATCAGCCTGCGACACTGTTTTAAATTAAATTTTTTTTTTCAAAAACACGCTGCTCGCGCATACAGTCTAGCGCGGGACGCGCAGGGGCCTGTATGGTCTCGTTTCTGTTTTGTGCTTTGAAAACCACAAGTGACAACCACCATACAGCCTGCCATGCGACGCACGCAAGGCTGTATGGCCTGGACTGAATTGCTTTTTGCTTCTGTTTAAGTCCGGGGTCGGCTACTTTCGTTGTTCCAATTGATTTCGAGCCTCGGGATCCTGTAAAAACACTACACAAACACGTTAAACGCATCAAGTTCCCATTTTTTTTTTGTTCTTTTCTATTTTTATTTTTTTTTATTTTGTTTTATTTTTATTTTAAATGAAAATACGGACTAACTCTAGAAAGCGATAAAACATGGGTTGCCTCCCATGAAGCGCTTGATTTAACGTCGCGGCACGACGTGTACAAACTTCACTTTTTCCTCCACCTCGAAGATATGAATCGAATTCCCAAATTGCATTCAAGCTTACGGCTATGCTCCTGGGCCGGTGGCACAATTCCAAAAGAACCAAATAACAATTGACGCATTTTGCACCTCTTAGCCTTTAAATGAGGGATGTCATTCTGTCTCCTCGGCATCACAAATTTAAGAATATAGGCACAGTGTTCCTCATCCCGTGACTCTTCTATTTGCTCGGAAGGCTCGATTTTCATGTCGCCATCAAAACAAAATATTGAAAAGTGCTTGGAATGAGGTCTTATGCGGCTTAACTCCAGATTTGCTTCACTTTTGACATCCTCATTTTTACACACACTAGAGTCTTCAAACATTATATTTTTCACTTTCTCACTTGACTCTAGTGCTAATTTTTCAACTTTGGCATCCTTAACTACTATTAGGTCGAATGGTTGAAACTTCACACTTAGCCCCTCAAATTGGCTCTTAAATTCTTCAGCTTTATCCACCTCAAATATACTATCCACAATAATTGGTTGTTGAGACTTAGACGCCTCAATCTTTTCAGTCAAATTAGCCTCAAAGTCGTGAATAGCCTTGCCAAATCTGTCAATCTCTTGTTTGAGCACACTTTTCCATTCAATAGAGCACATAGCTGCACTTGTAATATCATCAAGAAGACCTCCAAATGCATCTACCCGTTGAGATTGTTCCATTAGCCAAATTTCGCTCACGATCTCCACCTCTTCGGAATTTTCCTCTTGTTGTGATGCATCCTGCACTTCGTTGATCATATTAAACTCACAAGCAAGGTTAGTATTATCATAAATATTACTTGGGGAAGCAGTACGACACTTAGGACAATCATTCCACAAACCGCCACACAATTGACAACAGTTCGGATCAAAGGTTGTAGAGGAACGACTAAATAAATAGTTCTATAGGACATTAAGATGTCGACAATCTTCCCACAAGTGACGTCCATTACAAACTATGCAAGGAGCACCAAAATACGAGTAGCCAAAATTCGACCAATTTTCATTAAAAGATGCCATGTTAATAAACTAAACTAAACTAAAACTTGAATAGACAAAAGTAAAAGCCTAATCTAGAAAATAGCTAATTTTAAGTCCCCGGCAACGGCGCCAAAAAACTTGTCGCTCCAAACGCACACGCAAGTATACGCGGTCGATCAAGTAATAAAGTGATAAGAAAAGTATCGTTCCCACGAGGACTATTGATTAACTACTAACTAAATCAGACAATTCCTAATTATCTAAGCAAGAAGGTTTCAAGAGTTGAGAATTTATCTAACTAAAATTAACTAATTAAACCAAGAAAATAACGACAAGTAAAACACGATTTTGGATTCAAGAAGGGATAATAGCCTAGGGTCATGGGATATCTACCAATCCTGTTGAATTCTTCAGTTAATCTGACCAAATCAATTTATCTGGGTTACTAATCACATGGTTAATATTACTCACAGGACTCTTTCGATACCCTGCTCGCCTATTCAAGCCAACCTAACACCTATATGTCTATGGAATTAGAGTTAACAAGAATGCATGTGCTTCTCCTGTATACTGACTAAGCGTGACTGTTAGGTATATTTCTATCCTAACCGCGAAACCATTCCCCGATACCCAGGTTCAGGAACACGCTCTATTCAATCCTATTGCAACCTGTAGTTCCCACTTTCGAGTTCAACCCTAGGTTCATAAATAGTATTCAATTGGTGATCAAGCAATCAAATAATTAGGCTCAGGATATGAATAAATAACCCAATTCAATAAACCAATAAAATCAAATCAACATCCGAAAATCAACATTCATGGAGAATCCCACAACTATAGACTAGACAAACTAAATTAAAGAAAAGAGAAGAAAACTCAATGTAGATGTTGAGCTCCAACCCATCTTTTGCGTTTCTATGCCTCCCCTAAGATTCTTGCCTCCAAAAGCACGTCCTCCCCTCTCAAAATATGTGTACAAGGGTTTTAAATATCAAAACACGCTAGTGCCCCACGTTTTTAGTTAGTCCTGGCCGCTCTGGGATTGTTTTACGGCGCATACACCGGAGCATGCCAAGCATCCGTGGCTGTATGCACTCCTTTTCTCAATTTCTTCAACATTTGCACTCTTCCCAGTCCATACAGCCTAGCATGCCAAGCATCCATGGTTGTACCCATCGCTTCTTCTTTGTTCTTGTATAAATCACGCTCCAATTTCCTTCAATTCGCTCCTAAAACATCCAAACACCTCAAGTTAGCATTTTACTATAAATCACATATTGTTGGGCACATAATATACTGAAAATAACTCAAAAGATCTAAGAAATCAATGCCGAGACATAAGATATACGCCCAACATCAAACATATTTACAACTCTATGGTTCTCTAATCTTTTGATTGATTCATACTTTTTTTTAACAAAGGTCACTAAGCAGGGTGCTTAGTGATTCAGACTTTTGGAGTCTCTTATCCTACTTGATTTCTCAATTTCCAGAGATTACAATGTCAATCCTTCACGCTTTTATTCGAAATAGCCAGAGCAACAAAGCTTATCATCTAACTCTGATCGGGGTAGAATGGACTGGACAGCTATGTTGAGTGCATCATACAAAAATGATTCCGTTCGGTCAATATTTTTCAGGGAGGCCAGTGACAATGCATTTTCTGTCATGAAACATGCACCAGATATTTTGGGCCACTTTCCACTTTTTAGGGTGTTGGATTTGGAGTTTGTTATGGATTCTTTTCGGAAAAATCTTTTCCATCTAAGGTTCTTTGCTGTTCGAATTGCTAAGAATTCTATCCCATCATCTATAAGCAATCTTTGGAATCTTCACACATTTCAAGTAAAAGGAATGGAGGAAGAGATATCAGTGCCAGATACTTTGTGGAAGTTTGTAAAGTTGAGACATGTATGCATTAGTGATAAAGCTTTTGTTAGAAAGCTCAACGAAATTTCTTGAGAGGAGTCCCTCAAAATTGATAATTTTGATAACACTTTTCTCACCATATTTTTCTAGTACAGAAGATATGGAGATGTTAGGTGAGCAAAACACCCAATCTTCAAAAGTTAATATGTATATTTGATAAATCATGGAGTTGTGGGAAGAATGAAAGTCGATTCATTTTACTAGACTCCTTATCTCGACTTGAAACAGTAAAGGTGCTCTTCTTTCAAGTACCAAAATTTATTCCGACAAGATTAAACTTCCCATCAAGGCTCAAAAAATTATCACTATGCAATTTTTTTTGTTGAAACATGGTGGAATTTCAACCATTGCCAACATTCTCACCCTTGAGGTACTTAAGCTGCAACAAGTTTCCTTCAAACAGGATGAATGGAAAGTGAGAGATAATGAGTTCCCTAAGCTCAAATTCTCTAAGCTGGAAAATCTCAAAACTCTCAAAATAGGAAGTGTCTGAGGAAGCCTTTTCTTGCCTCAAGCACTTGGTTTTTTATAGATGTTTACATGTTAAAGTACTCCCTTCGTGTTTTGAGGAGCTTGGGCATTTGCAATACATTGAAGTAAAATCATGTAGTGAAGACGTTGCCGACTCAGCCAGGAATATCAAAGAAGCAAGAGTTGACAACGGGCACATATGTGACATTAGAATCTTCTCTTAGCATTTAATATAGAGGCTGCAAAGTGTTACTTGCTGTTGATTCCTAATCCGATTACAGGTACAATCTTAAACAAATGCTTGTAGTATTGATACCGCTCATTTATATTCCCTTGAATATATCTCTTTATAGACTAGCTCTTAACTATTTTCCTTTTACACTTTATTTTAAAGGAATGTTTCTCGAGTTGGTGACATGGATCATTTACAGTACATTGAGGCAAAATTATGCAATGAATCTATTGTCGACTCAGTGATGGAAATCAGAGAAACACAAGTTGATATGTTTCAAACATGTTTTTTTCTCCCAAAGATGTGGTTTCGAAGTCTTCATCCAGAAATATTATAATGGACTCTCAAGCCTGCAACCTTCGGTTCATTTTCAGTCTGATTCACAAGTACAATCCTAAGCAAATGATGCAATTTTATCACCAATGTCTACTTCATTGAATCTGTAACATTCCTTGATTCACTAGCTTATATATAATTTAGCTTGTTGAGGAAGTAAATAAATAAAATAAGTGTACCCCATTTAACAACTTTAGCTTTTAGATGAGATGGTCACATACTTCAACATGGTATCAAAGCAGATAGAGACGTTGAAAAATTAGTAACCTGTCAGATTGTGGAATTTTTAATTATTATTTTATATCCCCATATGAGATCCACTTTGTAGCCATATGGAATTTTCTAAAATAACCCAAACATGTGTACTTAACCCAAAGTAAGCTTAAAATACTCAACCCAACTGATTGCTCTTAAAGGTTACCGCTGATTGATTGTTTTTCCTCTAATAATTCTGACATAAGTAATAGTGCTTCGTAGGCAAGTTGCCAAAAATGTTACAGGGACAATCCATTTGTATAAATGATAAGTAAATACAGAAGGATTCCCTTAAGATTGTACCTTGAAAATTTGATTAGAAATGACATGAAGGTTATAAACTTGCAGCTACATTATTCTAATGCTGGATAAACACTTTGAAACCATACCTTTGCAGCATTTCAACTTGTGTTTCTTTGATTTCCATGGCTGAGTTGAGGACAGATTCATTGCATGATTTTATCCAATGTAGTGCAAATAATCCATGTCACCAAAAGGAGAAGAAATTTCTTCAAGACATAAACATCTATGCAAAACCAATTGCTCTAGGTAAGGAAGGCTTCCCTAGATGCTCTCCATTTTGATAGTTTGAGATCTTCTAGTTTCAAGAATTTGAGTTGAGGGAAATCGTCATCTCTCACGTCCCATTCGTCCGTTTCAAATGAAACTTGTTTCAATTTAAGCACCTCAAGATTAAGAAGGTTGGAAATGGTTAAAATTTCAGTAAGTGGCAGAGGAAAACTGCATAAAGTTAATTTCTTGAGACTCATTGGAAAGTTCAATCTTGAAGGACCCGTCTTTGGGATACGGAAGAAGAGAACTTTTAGAGTTTCAAGTTGAGATAATGTATCTAATATAGAGAACCGATTGTCATTCTTTCCCCTACCCCATGAATCAGCAAATGTACATCTCAACTTTTGAAGATTGAGCGTTATGTTCACTATCCTCTCCATCTCTTCCGCACTAGAAAAATATGGTGAGGAAAGTGTTGCCAAATTTTCCAATCTTGAAGGGCTACAATTAAGGAATTGTGTTGGCCTAAATCGAGATAGGACAACATGTCGAATTTATTTTGGGGTTAATTGATAATTTGTTTGTATCAAAGTAGTATTCGAGTTAAGATCGATTTTGAACGAGACAAGTGCTTTAAAGAAATAAATGAAGCAAGAAATAAACAAGCCAATAAAGGGGAATGATGTTATAGCCATAATAACTACGCTTTTATGGCCATTACTCTGTACTTGATCGTGGTCAGCCCATGATCATCTTCTTGAATGCCTAGGCAACGGTCGACGGTTACAAAGATCAGACCTCATTTTGACGAGGCGTTATACTTGCTCGGGGATCATGTGGCCGTGGCGATCATTCCGAGATTAGGTACTTTGGACTCAGTTTTTCTTCTTCGTCGAGGTGGCTTTCTGAGGTGGAGTGTCATGTCGCTTCTCCTCGTGGGTTCGCCTCGTCAGGTAGACACATCAGGTCTCGTGCCCTTGCTCGAGGCCTCGATGATTTTCATCCAATATAGATAATCCCTCTACTCCTCGAGTAGTTATCAGGTCTGTCGAGGAATGGAATGAATTTTAGGCGGGAGATCGACGTGGCTGTTTTTTTTTCGTGAAATTCGAAAGCGGCGGTTGTCACTCTATTTTTCCATCAATCACGCGTGGCAATCACTGATTGGGCGTGATTTCCTACTTTACCTTCCCCATGCAATTGTAATCATGATGCCTTAACCTATATATAGCTACGCCTCTTCTTCTTCACGTATTTTCTTGTTCTTAACAGTAAAAACTCCTTGAATTTTCTTCTCTTATTGTCCAGGAACTTTTAAGAAATGTCTCAACCAAATTCACCAAATTCTTTACCTTTTTTTATCGACACCATGATTGTTCGTGGTGAATTAGTCAATGTCCCTGAACCATTGCGTGTAATCATCCTTCCTAATTTTAACATGGAGGATTTACCTCATCGAAATGGTTTGGGTCAAGAACAGCGTCCTGCCGCGGCTGAAACTGCCGAGACAGTTGTGGTTGACGATGAAGATGTTATCATGAAGGATATTGGTAACGATGAATTTTTTTCAGACGATCTTGAGCTCGAACCTTACCATGTTATCCCTTTCAAGATTGACCTCTCAAAGCATTTCGTCATGCAGCCTTAGATTGAGTCAGATATCAGGAGGAAAAGAAATATTCCTGTGAAGAATACACCAAGTTTTTGGTCTGATTGAAATTGGGGCCCCAAAGTTAGGGTTGGTATTCTTGCCCTCGACAGCCAAGTATGCGATAAGGTCGAGGGGCGCTATTTTATTTTCACCTACCCCTTCACGATAGGTTTTTCTCTTCATATCCCCGAGGTGTTGGACATTTTCTGCCACACCTATCAGTTACGCATAGCCCAAATTGGTCCCGAAATGTAGAGGCATGTTCAATGCCTCGAATTTTTGAGTAAGCTGGCTGGGGTCACCTTCACCCTTGATCATCTTTTGTACCTCTTCTACCCCTCTCTTCACAAGGACGTAATCGTTCAGCTCAACAAACGAGGCTCGTACTCGCTGATTACGAGGAACGAGGATATCGAGGATCGTGGATGGAATGAGTGCTTCGTTCTTCTTCCTACTGACATTTTGTCCTCTGAGCCCGATTTTCCTGAGCGATGAAATCGAATACGTAAGTATTTTCTTCGGCGTTTCTCCTTGTTCATTTTCGATTTTGCTTTGACTTTTCCTTGCTTAACTCTTCTCCTTTGACTTTCTTTAGCCAAGGCGGTCCCAATTGTCCGCCCAAAGGACTTGACCCAATGGGTCCAAGCTATCATTGATGCCAAACCTAGATCGGAAAGGTCATGGATGGTTTTGGCCGCCTTGGACGAGAATCGATGGGCATGCAAACGACACGGTGAATTTTTCTTAGCCAAATTTTTATCCTTCATATTTTCCTCGAGTCAATTTGTCTCGGCGGATTATCATCTTTTTTTGTTGTAGATCTCCCAAAGAAGGCGATCACCGCGCCAAGGGAGAAAAAACGAAAGAAAGAGAAAAAAGACAAGAATGAGGAAGTTCCCGAGGCTGGGGATGCTTTAAGTGTCATTCCAGGTTTGATTGGAAACCTTTCAAAGGGGAAGGGAGAAAAAGGGAAGGATGAAGAAGAAAAAGGAACAGTCCCCGAGGGGTCACCTGACCTTGGGGCTAAAACAGGTCGAGTGTTTGCTTCTTTGATTTTATTCTTCTTTTCGCTTTGTCTCTCCGCTAATCATTCCTTTTCTTTTTTTTTTTCTTTCAGTTTTGAGAAGGAAGGAATCGTCTTTGGAGAGGACCCTGGAGGTGAAACGGGCTAGAGTGAAACCTGTCCTTTTTCCCGAGCTTACTCCTGTCGGAGAGATGAAGAAAGACCAAGAAAAGGTCGTGGTTTCCCTCTCTCATGAGCCAGAGCCGGTTCAGGTTGCTGATAAAGGCAAAGGGGTAGCTCAGCCTTCGTCTATAGTGGAAACGGACGAAGCTCAACCATCTCGAGTGGGAGACAAGACTCCTCGAGCCGCTTCCGAGCCTGCTTCCGACACAGCTTCTTGGAGACAGTTTCGTTATATCGAAATCCCTTCCGATCTCTATTTCCTAGATGGTGATATCCAGGTCCCAATCAGTCTACATGGACCCTTGGGTCCTTTGGAATGTGGCCGCCTCGGGAAAGCCCATATTACTGATTTGATGGATGATGCTGCCCAGCACGCTATTCATGTATGTTTTCCTTCTCTCAATTTCTCCTTTCATCCTTGTTTTTGTTTCCTTTTTTGATTTTTTCGATTTTTCCTTTGTAGTGATACATTAATTCCTTCAGGGCCGCCGAGTTGAGTGCCACCGAGACAAAAATCTCAGACAGATGAGGGCTGGATAGAGGCGAGGACGGGCAAGCCTCGAGTCTCAAATGAGGGGTCTTGAGAAAGAGTTGTTGAGCAAAAGGCTCAAGCTTGATCAAGCCAAAAATACTGCTAACAAATCCGATCTCGAGATGGTCAAAGCCCTTGAGGCTAAGTCTGTCGTTGAGGAGAGGATGACTCATTTGAAAGAGCTCTGTGATGCCGAGATGAAGAGAGTGAGAGCTGAGGCCCAGTCAGTTATTAATGAGTGCGCCAAGAAATTTCATGCAGAAGTAGAAGATGCTCAAGATGAATAAGATGGCCGGAGAGAAGGAGCAGCTGGCCAAGGAGAAAGATCGCCTCGAAAACGAGGTTAAGATTTTGAGGAGCAGAGTTGATTCTTCCTCCTCGAGGCATGGAATGAGGAGGACTCGGCCAAAGTTGACAAGAATTGGGCCGTTATCCAAACGAGGCTAAAAACTATGAAGGAGTGTTGTAGCGGGGTTAACCTTGATGCTGAGAACGCTAAGGCTGAGAGCGATGCTACCACGGCTCAAAAGTTAATGGAAAGTCTTTCTTCGAGCAGCGGGAGCTCAGATGACGAGGAAGATAACTCTGAGGCGGAAGCTTATAGTAGTATTTTTATTTCTCTTTGTTGACATTTTTGTTGAATCCTTTGGGCCGCTCGTTTTGTAAATAATTTGGCCTTTGAGCCTTTTTATGAATGGAACTTCTCTATTTGAGAGAATACTGAATTTGCTTGCAAGGCTTTTTTATATTTTTCCTTTGTTCGAGCTAGCTTAGGACGACGTGTCACCCTCGAGCAGGAGGCTTAAATTACAATTGGCTATGCATATCAGATGACAATAAAAAGGATGTTGAGTCAAATTTTATTTCATTGATAAGGTGCATTCCCGAGCCTTTATTACAATAGATGCTTGGTCACGGCAGGACTTAGGCAGGAAAACTAGAAGATCAAACTATGAACTATTGAGCGAGTTTCCAAGGGTAGCCCTCGGTGAGGTGATCGCTCATTCTCCGAGGGTCTTTCCTGATGAAGTCCCTGGTTGTTGAGTCTTCGTTTATTTGAAAAAATTTCATTCCAAACGGTCGATTTCAATTTGGCAAGTCCATATTCGTCTCTTCTCCCCTCCTCTAGTGATCAAGTGCATGCTGCAGGGCTTGATTACTAGGTCTCATTTTCTTCATAAAAAACAAATGAGGGGTCTTGTCAAGTTGACCATATTATTTGCTTGGCCCGATCGGGACGACTGTACTCATCATTGTAATCGAATAACATTCTCGCGCTATTCGTTGCTCTCCTCGAATGGCCCTTATTCTCCATGGGGTTGGGAACTTGATTACCTGATGCAGGGTTGATGGTACAGCTTCCATTTCGTAGATCTAAGGCCTTCCCAAAATAACATTATAGGCCATGTCCTCGGCCATCACTTGAAAGGTGGTTTTCTTGTCCATCCCCTCTGCAGTTGTTGTGAGAGTTATTTCTCCTAAAGTCTTCTTGGTAAAATTGTTGAACCCTGTTAATATGGTTGCCTTTGGGACGACAAGGTCCTTCAACTACATCTTCTTGATCGCTCTATAGTTAATGATGTTTAACGAGCTACCTTTAAGCTCCAAAATCAATCGGACACCCAACGGGGGTTGGATAGAAATGTGCTAGTCCAATCGACACCGAGCCTGATTACACAGGATTACATAGATCTGGTTCGGGAGGACTGTAGGTGGGGTCGTGAAGTCTAGATTGTGGTTCCATCCCCAGATAGTTGTGTTTCCAACTACGTATCGGGGTACTCTTTCGTTTATACTTACCCTTTTACTTTGGGTTTCAACCTTCCCATCCATGGGGTGGTTGACACATTTTGCCGAACATATAACCTGTACCTCACCAAACTCGGCCCCGAATTCTGGAGAGTGGTGCAGTGCCTCAGACTTCTTGAGCCAGAAGGCAGGGTTAGATTTCACCTTTCAACACTTAATTACTTTGTATTACCCCTACTTCCAAAAAAAGGGAATCGTAGCTATGAACAAGCGAGGTGATTTCTACATGATTTGAAAGAGTGAGGACCATGGAGGCCGGGGTTGGTGTGACCAATACATTTTTATACCCACAAGACTGCTTTCCGCTGAACCTGGATTTCCCGAAGTGTGGAATGGCAAACGTAAGTAGCTCATTCCACTGCATCGGTCATCTCTATAAACCATTTGGTTGTCAGCTACTCATTGTTTCTTATATCTTTTGCAGCTAATAGAGTTCCAGTCAGCCCTCCGGCTGATTTACTTGAGTGGGTAAAAGCTATGATACCTATCCGAACCAGTCCTAATAGGACTTAGATGATCATGGCTGCGGAGAAGGACATCAATTGGTCATGCAAGAGGCATATTGAGTTATCTAGTCACATTGTAATTCTTTTCCTCAATTACCCGAGGCAATCTCCTTGAGAAGTTCCATCTTTCCACTTAATAGGTTTTCCAAACAAGACTGCAAAGCCAGAGGAAGTGGAAGGCGAGGAGAAAAACAAGGAAAAAAAGAATGAGAAGAAGAAAAAAAAGAAGACAGTGGTTGATGGTGCAGATGGCGAGCCTGGATAAGGCCATTGCTGCAACCAAAGTGTCGAAGGGCTCCCCGGGCCAAGGGACCTCAAAAGGTGAAGATATCTTTCTCGGTCGGTTTATCTATATTTCAACTTCTTCCTCTTCCTTTCTCCATAAACTTCCTCCTTCACACCTCTTCACAGATGCGAAGAAGAAGAGGGAAACTTTGAAGAGGGCGACTAAGGAAAAGCGTCTTCGAATTGAAGTGGATGCTGCTCCAGAGTCGGGGGCCATTACCGAGCCACGTGGAGGTCTGATCGATGAACCCAGTGATGAAGACCCAAGGGAGGCTGAGGAAACCGAGGCTATAGCCCCTAGGGAAACTGAGGTGATCAACCTCGAAGAGCCTAATCAGCCCACTAATTAGCCCACTGCTAAGGCCAAAGGCAAGGGCAAGGTTTGTGAAGGCATGATGTCGAGCATGGCTCGAGCCTTAAGGAAGTTAGAGGTTCCAACCAGTTCCAACTTTTTGGATTGTACTCAGAGGGATATTGCAGGCCTCAATGCGTTGGTAGGGCCAAATGAAGATAAGATACTCGAGGAGTTCTCCCTGATGAGGTTGATGGCCACTTCGGCTGCTACCGCTCTTCGGGTAAGTCCTTCAAGCTCACCACTTCCTTTTCTTAAATTCACATTGTTACTTCTAATCCTTTGCTTTCGTTAAGTGCCTCATCCTCTCATTGAAGGCTGTTTGACTTGAGCGCAAGAAGGTCGAAGAGGTAAAGAATGTGGCCAGGGCATGGGAAGGCCAAAAAAGCAAATATTTGGCTCAGATTTCTGAGCTTCAGATTCAGCTAACCAACTCCAACCTCGAGTTAGAGCAAGCTCGTAAAGCTGTTGCCAAAGCCAAAGCGGAGAAGCGTGAAGTTGCTGCTGCCTCCGAAGCTCAGTTGCGAACAGTAAATGAAGGCCATGCAGTTGAGCGCTCGAGGCTGAATTTGGAGATCGAACAGCTCCATGCTGAGCTGACTCTTACCAGGCCGAACTTGTTGAAAATGGTCACAAGTACCATGAGAAGCTCAAAGAATACATATCCATGATTCATCATCTAGAGGGCCAAGTGGGTAGAGTCCCTGAGCTCAAGGCTGAGATTACGCGGATTTAGGGAAAATTTGAAGATCTCAAGCATCGGGTCCAGGTCAGGGCCACAAAAGGGAAGCTTGAAGAGACTTAGTCCGTAATCAAGACTCGGCTGAAAGCCCTCGAGGAGGTCAAAGCCGAAGAGATTGTTCTTGATGAAGAGATCGCCAAGGCCCAAGGCAATGCCGCCGAAGCTCAGAAAATCATAGATGAATTACCCTCAAGCGAAGGCTCGGATTGTAGCGAGTCAGAAGATGGTGAAAAGAGCACCGAGGATGGGAATTTTGAGGGAGAAGAGGATCCTAAAGCTTAGCTATTTGTTTCTTTTCTATGCTTCTATCTCTTTGTTGTGGCCTTCATGCTATTTTGTATAAACTTTTGTAGCCCTCGGGCGTAGTTTGATGTACAGTTTCTGAAGCCTTCGGGCTAGGTTTAATGAATTTCATTTCCGTTTATAAGTGTGCCTTTACTTTGTTTTGAAAGTTTTCGACTAGGCACTTAAAGGATAATTTTCGCTTGCAAGACTTAATAATAGTCAATGAACGATACTAGCTTGGAACGACATCTCGTTCTCGAGCACAGGCATGTTGGAGTGACCTCGGTCAATTAATGTTACATCGATAAATTAAGAAATAAAGAGATGATGAATCAAGTTCATTTCATTAATAGCAATAAGCCATGATAGGCATTACACAAATCTCGACATAGTCGAAGCTAGACTTAGGCAAAATTTTGAGATGAAGCCACTATCGGGCGAGAAAAATAAAAAACTAAACTACTCTTTGGGCGACAATCTCCGGTGTTTGAATAGCTAGTCTTCGGGTTCGTTTATAGTCCCAGGTATGAGAGGCTTCGAGTCAAACTTGACTGCATACCGTCTCCTACATCCCCCTAGTGTTCGGGTGTAAACTTCGGTTAAGACCCGAGCACTGTATTCGTTCCCTCCGCTTCCTTAAAAGATCAAGCAAGGAAAAAATGAGGGGTTAGTTAGAATTTTTCAGCCCAAGCGTAGGAGCATTTGCGGCTCGGTGCTGTAGGTGGAATTTTATTGACAAAGGGTAACGTACCACAATGTTAGAAATAGTACCGCTTTAAATTGGAAACATTCCAATTCACGAGTTCGGGTTTGCCTTTCAAATTTTCTAACTGGTAAGATCCCTTTCCAAAGATTACTTTGACCTGATAAGGTACATCTCGGTTAGCAACAAACTTGCCTGCATTTTTTTCCTTAGTAGATTGATTCGAGGTCTTCAACACGTAATCCCCAACTTTGAAATCTATGAGTTTGTCTTTTCTGTTGAGAAAGACCTCGATTTGTCTTTTCTGAGCGGCTAACCGAACCAAAGCTAAGTCTCTTTTCTCCTCGAGCAAATCCAATTCTATGTGCTTAGCTTGTTGATTAGACTCTTTGGTCGAATGAGCGTACCGAAGGCTGGGTTCGCCAACTTCCATGGGGATTAAAAAATCCATTCCATAGGCAAGGTAGAAAGGGGTTTCACTAGTGCTGTTCTTTTCCGTGGTTCGCATGGCCCATAACACTCCAGGCAACTCCTCGGGCCATGGGCCTTTCACTGTATCTAGCCTTTTTTTATATTTTCAATGATCAATTTGTTCGAAGACTCAGCTTGGCCATTTGCACTTAGATGATGGGGGTTGATACAATCTTTTTTAATTTCCCACTTCTTAAAAAATTCTATGACATTTACACCAATGAATTGAGAGCCGTTGTCACAAGTAATCTCTTTTGGGACACCGAACCTATAGATAATATTCTTTCGAATAAAATCAATCACTTCCTTTTGTCTGACCTTGATGAAAGATCATGCTTCCACCCATTTGGTGAAGTAGTCGGTCAACACAAGTATAAATCGAACACCTCTTTTGGCCTTCAGAAGTGGCCCAATTATATCTATTCCCCATTTGATGAAGGGCCATGGCGACACAACCGAATGGAGAGGCTCGGACTGTTGATGTATCATTTTTGCATATCGCCGGCATTTGTCACAGTTTTTCATGAAGGCCTTGGCATCTGCACTGATAGTTGGCCAATAGTAACCAGCCCGAAGCAATTTGCTCACCAAAGCTTTTCCCCTCGAATGATTGCTGCATTCGCCTTCGTGCACCTCTCTCATCACGTATTCGACATCCCTTAGTCCCAGACATTTGGCCATCAGGCCCATGTACATCATTTTGTATAATTTTTCTAGAACCATTTAATATGAAGCTGCCTGGGTCCTCAATTTTTTCGCCTCTCTTATCCGTTGGGTGAGTCCCCGAGTCGAAGTATGAGATGAACTTGGTTTGCCAATCCCAAGTATGATCCACAACATTTACTTCTAATCTTATTCCCATCCCCAAGTATGATCCACAACATTTACTTCTAATCTTATTCCCATCATCGCCGAAGAGAGTAAATGAACCACAGAGTCAGTCCCCAAGTGTTCTTCTTCGACGGCCGAGTCAAGGTTGGCTAGGGTGTCGGCCTCGGCATTCTCTTCTCGAGGTATCTATTGAATTCTCCATTCTTGGAATTTTGCTAATGCTTGTTGTGCCCGGGCCAAGAATTTATGCATTCGGGGCTCACGAGCCGAATATTCCCCAAGCACCTGGTTTACCACCAATTGTGAATCACTTCTCAATTAGATCTTCTCTACTCCCATTTCTTTGGCTAATTCCAAGCTAGCTATCGCAGCCGTATTTTGCTTTATTGTTGGTTACTTTCTTGAATGTGATTGAGTGCCTTACTCTTTCTCCCGTTGGTGTCACCAGCACTATTCCGAGTCCCGAACATTTTGAATTTGTTGCCCTATCGGTGTATAATGTCCATACCTCCAATGTTGACCCTTTAGATGCCAAATTTTCTTTTTCAGCCTCGGGTAATATCCCAGCGCTAAAATCTACCACGAAGTCTGCCAAGACTTGGGATTTTATGGCTGTTCGGGGTTGGTAAATTATATCATACTCACTTAGCTCGACCGCCCATTTAGATAACCTCCCTGACAATTCTGGTTTGTGCAATATGCTTCTCAAGGGGAAGGTTGTAACTACGGCTATGGGGTGATATTGAAAATAAGGTTGAAGTTTACGAGAAGTGACTACAAGGCAAGTGCTAATTTTTCAAAACGAGGATATCTAGTTTCAGCATCGCGGAGTGTTTTACTAACATAGTAGATGAGTTGTTGCTTCCCATCTTTCTCTCGAACCAGCACAACACTCACTGAGACATCGAATATAGCCAAATAAACCAACAATGTTTTCCCATCTTTTAGCTTGGCGAGCAGCGACACGTTAGCCAGATAATGTTTAAACTCTTTCACCGCTTGTCTGCACTCCGACGTCCACTTGAAGGTAGTGTTTTTTCTCAAAATGGAGAAAAATTTATGGCATCGATCCGAGGATCTCTAGGTGAATCTACTCAAGGCAGCGACTCGGCCAGTTAAACGTTGAACTTCCTTAGTCCTTGAGAGCTCCTAGGGAATTTCTTCAATGGCCCTGATTTTCTCAAGATTAGCCTTGATTCTCCTTTCAGACACTATGAATCCTAAGAACTTTCCCGAGCCGACCCCAAATGCATACTCTTTGGGGTTCAACTTTATATTGTATTGCCTCAAAACAGCAAAGGCCTCTCTTATGTGACTCAAATGATCTTCCACCCGAACCGATTTGACTAGCATGTCATCTATGTACACCTCCATCGATTTTCCAATATAATCCTCAAACATTCGACATACTAGCCTTTGGTAAGTTGCTCCCGCGTTCTTGAGAACCGCATTCTTGAGTCTGAAGGGCATCACTTTGTAATAGTAAGTGCCTCGGTCAGTAATGAACGAGGTCTTTTCTTCATCCTTCGGGTCCATCAAGATTTGGTTATACCCCGAGTATGCATCCAAGAAGGTTAATAGCTTGTGTCCAGCCGTGATGTCTATTAACCTATCTATTTGAGGCAATGGGTATGAATCTTTAGGACAAGCTTTATTCAAGCCCGTATAGTCTACGCACATTCTCCATTTGCCTTTTTTCTTGGGTACAACAACAACGTTAGAAAGCCATTCGAGATATTTGACTTCCCTCACGAAGCCGTTGTCTTGCAACTTCTTCGTTTCATCCTCGGTCACCTTTTTTCTTACGCTGGCATGAGGTTTTTTCTTCTGCTTCACCGGGGCATGGTGTGGATCCATATTGAGCTTATGAGTCATGATCTCTGGATCGATGCTGACCATGTCAGCGTAGGACCACGCGAAGCAGTCATCATTGGACTTCAATGCTTCAACAATTGCCCTTTTAGACTCAGGGTCCAATTTCGAACCAACAAACACTTTTCTATCAGGGAACTCCTTTGATAGCGTAAAGGGTTCCAATTCCTCGATGGTTGAGTCCTCGGCCTTCTGCTTTCGAGGCTCTTGAATGCACACCGGGATCTGTTCCATCACACCTTCTTGGGGATCAAAGTCAGGAGTCGAATCTCCCTCTTCATCAGACCTCGGCTGCATTGGTTGCTATTTATTTGGTCCGTTAGGGACGACTCCACTCTTTAAAGCAACCGAATAGCATTCTCTAGCCACTCGTTGTTCCCCTCTTATTGATGATTCCTCAAGGGGTTAGAAATTTAATGACCTGGTGTAGAGTGGATGGTATTGCTTCCATTGCATGGATCCAAGGTCTCCCGAGGATCACGTTGTAAGCTATGTCCTCGGGCGTGACTTCAAACATGGTTTCCTTTACCTCTGCATACGTACTGAGCGTAATCTCGCCCAAAATCTTCTCTATGGAGTTGTTAAATCCAAACAAAATGGTCGCCTTCAGGACGATTTGATTTTTCAGCCACATCTTCTTAACAATTCCGTAGCTTATAAGATTCATCGAGCTACCGAGGTCAATCAAGACTTGCTTAATGTCCGAGTCGTTTATCCTCAACATAATGACCACAGCATCACTGTGGGGGAACATCATCCCATCACAATCGTCATCATCAAAAATAATTTCTTTACCCGAACCTCCATTTCGAGTTCTTTTTTCCATGGTTATTGAAAGTTTAGTGATGTGTGGCTAAAATACCACACATTACATACTTGTACTTGAGCTATTGTTGTGTTAAATTGATGAAATAAGTTCACTTATCATGGTTTTGTTGCATTTTGTAGGTTGAATATGTTGGAGAAGAGTTATGACAGAAACAATTCAAAAAGAAGTCAAGTTGAAGAAAAAGAAGAAAACTGGCTAGTCTGTCAAAAATACAGCAGAAAAGTGGCTATGCGTGAAACAGTGACTAAGTTGAGCAGCGAAAAAGTGGCTATCGGGTAAACGTTTGGTACCAGGGTTGCTATGGCGTGAAAAATCAGAATTTCTTCATTTTAACCTAGGGAGAATTTTGGAAAAGGATTGTATTTTATTTTGGCAACACATAAATAGTTTGTAGCTTTCATTTGTACATGATCTTTTGGCCATTTTTTCAATCTTGGAGCAAGGATCCATCAACAAGAACACCAAGAGAGTGAAGATTTGGAGCAACCCATTGAGAAATTCTTAACCTTTAGTACTCCTTTCTTTACTTTCATGCTTTGTATTGAATATATTTGGTGTTGTTGATGTTATTGAAGAATTGATTTTGTGAATATATTTCATGGCTATTTGTATTGTTAATTGGTATGATTTTGGACATGAATATATGAATGAGTCATGACTAGGAATTTATATTGTTGGGTTTTGATTATCTAGCTTCCATTATTTTGATTGCTTGACTTTTGTGCTCACGACACTTAAGTTGCCCGTCTACTTTGCTAATTAAAGACTCGGGAGAGATTAGTTAGCGTAGAATAGTAAAGCTAGCGAGGATTTGGGTTGATAGGTTATTTCATAGACTAACTCATCTAAAAGAAGTTACGCTCGGAAGAGGTCTTCTTTCCTCGGGTAATGAGTAGTGCTTTATAAGCTCAACCATGGCTTTGACGAGCACCGTTGAGGTAAATCCCTTCTAGGCCGGAAGGATTCTAGGGATTATATTAGAACGACCCGGCCATAATATATAAACTTCGTGCTATAATTGCATCCTAGGCTCAAAACTTGTTTTCCTTGGTTGTGAGAAGGCCATAGATCACATTTACTTGCTTTCCTAGTGTAGTTTGTAGTTGTTAATATCATTCCATCACCTTGTTATCCTAGTTTGGCTTTGTTAAATAGGTTTAGTTCCTCCACTACTTTGATCGCATCACTTTGTTCCTTGTGGATTCGACCCCGACTCCTAGTTGGGTAAATTGTATTGCGATGACCGTTCCTACCTCAAGCCGAGATGTGTGTTGAGCGTTTGTCATTTAGCAAACCTCTATGCGGCGTAAAAATTTACGTTGTTTACCTCCGAACCTCCCGTTATTACATTCACAATCCTTTCGGCGGGAGGTGCGTTGGTTGTCCATCTCCTCTTTTTTAAGTGAAGTTTTTCTTTCCTTTATTAGTAAGGTATTCTCCCAACAAACTTTTCTTTAACAAGTGGGTCACCTCGAGGCGAAGAGCCTTGCAATCCTTGATTCAGTGACCATAATCAGTATGAAACTCGCAACGCAAGTTCTGATCTCTTTTTCTCGGGGAAGTTCTCATATCCTTTGGCGATCTCACCCCCTTGTCTGTCATCCCCTTCAACGCGTTTACCAGCTCCCTGGTCGACACGTTGAAGTTGTAATCTGGGATAAGAGGAAAGTCTTTATCTTTGGATACTAAGGCGGACCCCGTGGTATTCTTTTGATTAGCGTTGTAGTTAACCCAGCCTCCAAGGCGCTGGCTTATAGGTGGCCCACCGAGCCTCTAACTCACATGCTGCCTTTGTGAGTTATATGGCTCGTATCGACCCTTCGAGTTCCTACGTGGCGCTTCGGTGCGTCGTGATGACTCAGGGCGACTTCTATAGTTTGAGCTTCGGCCTGCAGCTCTCCACTCTGCTTCCTCAATCCTTTTCTCGGTAGCTCTATCGTGTAATGCATCCCACCTCTGAGCTTGATATTGCCGAAGCTCTTTCCTTAGTTCGGCAGATACTTCAGAGTTGCGAACATTGGTGTTCTTCTCACATGCCATTATGGCCAAGTTATCTCTCATGGGTGGTAGTTCCATCCTTTCTGCTTGAAACCGCTCGAGGAAGTCCTTGATGGGTTCCCCGTAGTGCTGTTTCTTTGAAGGATTTTCTGTGCTCCGGTGTGAGCCTTGATGAATGAATCAGCCAATTACTTAAAGTCTGAGATAGACTCTGAAGGCAAGTGCATGTACCAATGTAGCGCCCTTTTTTCTAATGTATCCCCAAATTTCTTCAAAAATATTGATCTTTTTTCTATTTCAGACAAATTGTTTTCCTTTACCATCGCCATGAACTCAGTTACGTGTTTAACTGGGTCGGTGGTGCCATCATACTTCTTTAGGATCTGCATCTTGAAATGCTTCGGAATTGGTGCTGGGGTAGCCTCGGGTTTGTAGGGTAATTGCCTACATTTGTCGATGTCCAACGCTCTTTGGGTCTCTCACCCCAGGGATGTCTTCGAGCCGCTTTTCGACTCGCACCTCAACTCGGGCTTCGATTTCCTTTCTCCATTTTTTGAGACCTCCAGATGTGGCCCTGTTTTGAGGTCTCTCTGTTGTCGCGCCCATGGGAACGAAGTTCGGAATGCTTCTATTCGGAGCTACATGTGGAGTATCGGTTAGGGTAGCATTGTTTTTCGCTGAGGCTGCCTCTAAAGAGCTACCAAATTCACCATTAAAATTCGCTTGTTCAGCGAATTGTGCTTGAAGAGTTTGTAAGGAGCGTATGACAAATGCTTGGAATGGGTCATTAGATGCTGACGAAGAAGGATCCGCCGGAGGCGATGGTGGTACAGGTGTATTTTCTGCTGGAAGTGGAGGTACAAACGTACCTGTTTGTCCATCGAGAGGTAACTGGTATCTGTTGGTATTTTCACCGTTGTTAGCCATTGTTAAAATAAATTGTGAGTGCAAACGTGAACTGATTTACTATTCAACCTTGGAACAAAGTGTAATTGCTTGAATCCCCACAGACAGTGCCAATTTGTATTGGCCTAAACCAGTTTAGGTCAACAAATCGAATTTGATTCGGTTTACAAGCAATGTCAAGTATCAAAGTCATACAAGAAATAGTGAATTAAAGTAAGCAATCAAACGAAGAATAATATAACTTTGTATTTCAAGAATCACAGTATTCAATACAAATTTTGATAGAGTTTTGGTATATATTTCTAAATGATCACAATGCAAAAATGAAGAGCTATTTTTAGGCCAACGTATTGAAGGAGTTTAGGTCATGTTCTCCACATCTAGTCATGGCTATGCCTGTTTCCTATCTTTGTGGAAGATGTGATAGTGGGCTGAGATCATGGGGCAGCCACCTAGCTGAAATAAAGGTTGTCAACCGAGGCTAAGATCTTTCACCACGGGGCCATGAGCCTGATGACTCACCGAGGCTATTGTTCCCCAATGCTTATTAGTAATCATGGCTTCGGACGGTCGTCTCGGTGATTGGGTTGTTTTGCTTCGGTGAAAATCTGGTGAACCTTCACTTAACGTGCCCCTCATCATGCGCTCGAAGCTCCACGCGTCCGAGCCATTTTTACCCAATACACCCATTAGATCTCTTCTTACACTCTGTTTGGATCATTGTTACCTATTGTTTCATAATGTATTGTTTTGTATTGTATTGATTGTATCGTACTGTATTATAAAAACAACGTTTGAATTGATTGTATTGTTTCCCGTTGTTTAGTAACATTGTTATTGTTTGTTTTGATTGTATTGTATTGTACTGTAACTAATAAGTTTACTAATATACCCTTAGTTGTTCTATATATTAGATTAAGTAACAAATTTTCTTTAATATAATTTGAGACAGTTTATATTTACTAGTTTATCACCAACTATGCCTTGTAAATAAAATAAATAAATATTAGTTCTTTTGATGATGAACTTCATGGATACAAGAGAACAAATAATAAAAGGGTCATCATATATTTTGTATCCAAAAAAAAACATATAAAGTATAAGAGAGGCAGGGAACGTACAAAGTAATAAGAGAGGCGGGGAACGTACTGTATTTTGAGAAGAGGGGAGATGAGGTCAAAATAACTACTTGGGTGTATTTACATAAGAAAATAGGGTAGAGGGTAAAATAGTATTATAAGGTTATAATTAAGGACATGATGGGAAAGTGTAAAAGCGTAACAATGCAAAACCACCAAATCGGTTGTAACAAAAAGTGGGTCTTTTCATTGTTAGGTAACAACGGAACTTAACAATACAATACAACGAAATTAAAGTAACAACCAAAACAAACATTGTAATCATAATAACAATACAATACAATACAATGGGTAACAATGATCCAAACAAAGTGTTAGTGCTCATGACTAGGTTTCTTCCAATAAGATCCTCCAAGTAATCTTCAGCAATATCCTCCAAAGCCTTCTCATTATCATGTTTAACAAATCCCTCAGCAAGCCATAACCTTGTTAACTTCGAGACTAAAATCTCCCTGTCCTCTAGAAATGCTCCAAAATATAAAAAGCATGGTTTAAGCTTGCAAGGTAAGTTGTTATAGCTTAGTTGTACTACATCCTTTGCACCACCATGGATTTCTGCACTTAAACTTCCCTCCATTTGCTTCCAGTATTGTTCTTTATTCTCTAACCTCTCAAGAATACCAGCCACTAAAACAATGGAAAGTGGTAGCCCTTTACACTTTTGTGCTATTTCTTGACCAAGATGCCTTAGCTCAGCAGGGCAGATTTCTTTCCCAAATACCTTCTTCTGTAACAACAACCAACTCTCTTGATCATCAAAAGATCGTAGGTAATGGGATTCAGTAACATGTTTAGTGTAAACAGCAACTTCTCGTAGTCTTGTAGTTAGAATGATTCTACTACCATTTCTAGCATCAGGAAAGCATAGCTTTAAACCATCACATGCATCTAATTCCCACACATCATCAATTATTAGAAGGTATTTCCTCACCAATAAAGTTTTTCGTAGTCTATCAGCTAATTCATCTTCCCGCTCCTTAGTAAGATCGGTAGGCTCATTCATAGCACTACAGAGAATGGAAAGTAGCAAGTCTTTGCGTGTGTACACCTGAGAGACATAACACTCTGCTCGGAAATCAAAATGAGAGACAATTGAATCATCATTGAAAAAACTTCGGGCTAAAGTAGTTTTGCCTAATCCAGACATTCCAACAATGGAGACAACATCTAGCTCGGGTGTCCCATAAACTAGTTGATCTCTAATAGTTTCCCTAACATCGTCAAAACCCACAGGTTCTTCATTAGACTTAGGAGTATTAGCCAATTGATGTGACACAAGAGTAGGGGCAGAAATTAGCAGCTTCCTCTCACTATGTTTAGTCAAGTCTGTTTTAATATGCTTGATCTCTTTTCTGATGTTCGAGAGCCACATTATAAGATAGGTAAGAGGAATATCTTCAACTACACAGGATTCAACTATGTGCTCTACCTGGTATGCCTTATCAAAGACTTCTGCTGCAAGATGATGAATTGTGTCATGGTTATTATTGCCTTGTTCTGCAATGCCCTCGAAGAAAGGTTTGAAAAACTCAAGCTCCTCGTGTACAACTTCAAGTTGGTTCTTCACAGAAGCAAGTGAATCAGCATGGCTACTAATTAGCTCCTTCAAGCTGTCTAGAAGGAAATTGAAGAAGTCCAATGGCTGATTCTTAGGCAAAATGGATTGTAACCACTCTCAGATCTCTAGGTAAATCATTGTCTTGACCCGATGAATCTTGTCATCCAAAATAAGTATTTCTTGGTTCTGATCTTCCTTGTCCTTGCTGTTGTCGTACAATGAGTAAACGAGAACTCCAGTATCAATGACCACGGTCTCCAGCTTTTTCAAGAAACTTATCCTCTTATCATTTGAAATGTTGTTAATCAATGGCAGCTCAATGATAACAGTTCTCAATGTGTTAAGCTGCTCAGGGAGGGCCTCTGTTTTTTCCTTACTCAAGGGAAAAATCCCTCTTAGTTGGTTCCTCACAGAAGCAAGTGAATCAAAATGGCTACTAAGCAGCTTCTTCAAGCTGTCTAGAAGGAAACTGAAGAACTGCAATGCCGCATTTTTAGGGTAATGGGATTGCATCCACTCTTGGGTCTCTAGGTTAATCACTGTCTTGACACGCTGAATCTTGTCAACCAAAACAAGTACTTCTTGGTTCTGATCCCCCCGTCCTTGCTGCTGTCATACAATGAGTAAATGACAAGTCCAGCATCAATGACCACGCTCTGCAGTTTTCTTAAAAAACTGATCCTCATATCATCCAGAATATTGTTAATCAATGGCAACTCAATGACAATAGTTCTCAATGTGTTAAGCTGCTCAGGAAGGGTCTCTATTTGATCCTTGGTCGGTGGAAAAATCCCTCTTAATTCGACTAGCATATCAAGAAGAGTATCGGTGAATCGAACTGCAGCATCAATTGAGGACATGTGAGGAGTGTCCGATAACCTTATATTTCTCAGCACATCCATGTAGATGTCGCGGACCCGTGGCTCGGTAGGTTTGATCCTTTTCTGCAGCGTATCAGAAAGCAAATTAGTAACTTTAATAGTACTGGATTTGGCATGGTTGGAGTCGGGCAAATACAAGAAGGAAACCATTGTTACATGAGTAGCCACAACTTCTACATGACCTAAGAATAAGCCAACAGCTTTGTTGTTCTGATTTGCATATTTTCCCAGAAAGCAAACCATATTACTTAGTGCTCTCAGCTCCTTTTCAACAACTTCCGTTTGATCCTTGACTTGAAAATAAATGATCACTGATTCATCAGAGACATCAAGCAGCTTGCCGCAATCCACAGATTCTTGAGATTCCGTACAACACAGTGAATGAATTCAGCCACAAGTTCATGGGTCAATGGACTGGTAATTGGAATTTCTGGATATGAATAATAAGTTCTTATTTCAGGCCTGCAAGATCGAATCTTGTCTAGCACATCAGATGTGATGGAGTCAAACTCGGGAAGGACGACTGTTTTACACCACATGAGATAATAAAGGCGGCCAAGTCCTAAACTTTCCATCAAAGTTTTAATGTTTCTTTGCAGGGCTTGACGCTTCTTCCGGTTTTGCTTTCCCTTCAAACGGAGAAATGTACTCAGAAACCATACCTCTGCTTTAATAGCATTTAGTCTATCCTTTTTGGGACCTATCAAGCCATGCTCATTTTCAATCCTTTGCAGAATACTTAGCGGATCACTCACACGAATGGGTTTGAGTGACATATTTCTCTGTGATTTTGAGCTTGTTGCTCAACTGCAAATCCAAAGGAAAGTAGAGCTTTAGCTTCAGGATATTTTCGACATGAAATTTCATCCTCTTGTGTGGCTACAAAGATTGAGACTGAATCTTTGATTTAAGCCCAAAATTCCAGTCTTTAGTAATTACTATGAATATACTGCAAGAAACAATTATATACTAATTGACTATTGTTCTGCACCTAAACAGGAAATATATTTGCTACTTAAATGTCACATTAAATCTTCATGGAAAAATTAACTTAATGAAACTTTGAATCAGTAGAACCAAGAAGAATCTATTGGAATGTTATTGTATATTCTCATAAATGTAGTTGGTTTTGAGAACCTTCAATTTGACCTTTAAAACTGTAATTTAAAGAGGATTAGCTATTGTGTGTGCATTCTTAATCTTTTTTCTAGTATTCAGCAAAATTTTGACAAGATAGTTACACTACCCATAGCATTGCATGATTGCAGAAGTCTTGAAGCTGATAACTGAAACTCAAGTGTCAAAGGACATGCAAACCTGCAGAAAACTACTGGAATCATCAAACTTTGATAAATCAGACAATTAAGGAACAAACGGTGAAGCTTGGAACAATTAGTACATTGAAATAAGCAGAGTGGAACATGAGCTCATACAATGAATAATTCAATGTTTTGCAAAGTGACAAGTAAAGGAGACGAGAAGTTTCATCCGTAAGAAATTCTCACCTTGATCTCCCAAAAATGATCAGTTTCAACGTTAATTTCTTGGTACTTCCAAGTCACAAAAGATTGCAATCTACGTGTGAAGAACTTTGACAAGTGTGGAAGGATGATGAAGCTATTCAAACATTTAATAGACCTTTAGCCAATGGCCATGAATTATGAGTTATTATAATCAATATGTAATTAATTGCGATCTTTTGTTGTTTTCCTTATTGTCTTCTCTATGAATTCATTCTAAGGTCTCTTTTTACATGTTTAATACTCCAATTAGTTGGTGAAGTGCATTTTTCAGTATACTGAATGGAATATCTAACAACATTGTTTAATACCTATTTTGAAGAAAACCAACTAAAGGATTCTTTATTATCATGAATTTGACTCGCCATGATTTATCAGAAACTTTCATTGCCTTCTGTTTTTTCTTTAGCATACCCAAGGTACCTAATTAAAAGCTTAGTAGGAGTAGAAATTAAAGATCCCGTCCCTTCCTTATTGCCCCTTCAATTCTACCTTTTTAACCATGTTAGCTTGGTCTTTTTCGGTAATTTTGCTAACTAGTCAATTTTGCACCCCTTAGACAGAATCAATCAATAATTACAAATTTTTAAAAAAATAGCCAGGTTTTAAAATACATATTTTTTAAGACTAGCCAAATGAAAAAACTCTGAGAATTTGAACTAAATCTCATCAAATTTTGTTGGGGGAAGGTTCAAAGTCCTAGGAAAATTTACTTGAGATTCATATTTGAAGCCCCAAGTATTTTGTACTGAGACTTTTAAACAAAAAAATTCAAAGTTCAAATATTTTTTACTGAAATTTCATATTTAGCAAGTCAAGTATTCTATACTGAGACTTTTGAGCTAAAATTTTCAAAGTCTAAGTATTTTTTTATTTGGACTTCATATTTAGCAAGTCCCAATATTTTTTACTTAGCCTTTGAAAATTCTAGTTCAAAAGTCCAAGTAAAAAACACTGGAATTTTCCGTGTTTTTTGGATCTGGCTACTTTTCTAAAAGTTTTCAAATGTTGGCTAGTTTTTATTTAGCACGGTACAAACTGACTACGGGATCAAATTTTTACATTCCTTTTATTATTTCGTTCAATTTATTAAAATATAAAGGGATAATTACACTAAAAGACAAGCAAAAGACAAAAATTACCAAAAATGGCTCATATTTTTTAATCTTACCCGATTTGTCACCCTTTTTCTAAGATAGCAGTCTGCCGCAAGTTTATACAATTTTATACACGTGTATAAAATTGTATAAATTTGTATAAGTGTGTATATTCGAGTGAATAAAAATGTATATTAAAGATGTTTATATGAATTTTTACTTTTTTGTGTATATTTTTGTATTTCTCTCATTGCTACGCATTTATCTATGTATATTCATGTATAATTTATTTTTTGTGGGGAGATTTATGTGTATAAACTTGCCCAAAGCAATGATTTAGACGCAATAAACAACATAAATTCACTAAGATACAAAAAAATAACGACACCACTGACGGGAGAGGGTATCTGCCGGAGGCTTAGTGGTTAAGGAGGGGGAGATTTGGTAGCTAGGATGTTTTTTTATGAAGGAGTGCTAAAATTTGTAATTTTAGGGATGGGGGCTATGCATGAAAAAAATATGGCCTCCTGTTTGTAATTTTGGGTAGTGGGCTGCCTATTTTTGAAAATTTTCCAAATATAAATGGACTGCGAAAAATTTCGCTTCGTGCCCTCATAAGGAGTGGTTTTGCAAGTTTGTCCCGTTTAACAATGTTTTAGCAAAATACCCTTATATTGGCACGGGGCCAAGACTTCAAGGCACCAATTTGCAAGTATTATCTTTTAGGCAAAAGGTCAAGGGCAAGTGTTGCCTTGCCAACTCTTCAAGTTATTTGGGGAGAATTGAGAATGCAAGAAGAGATTAGAAAGGGGCAAGTGCAAGTGCTATCCAGACAATACTTTCTTTGAGAGAATGTGAAATTCGGGCTCAAAGGGCAAGTGTTGGCAAATAGAGAGGGGTCAAAAGGCAAGTCTTGGGCCCGTGCCAAGAGATTGATAGGGTATTTTCGTCCAGAATTTTTTCATTAAACTTAACGGGGGTATTGTTGCAAAATCCTATTAAGCGCGGGCAAAAAAGCAAACCATTGTTTATGGTGTCATATTTCTGCCAAGAAGCCAATGGATTGAGCCATGACCAGTTTTGATACAAAAGAATTTCACCACGTATCCTCAAAGTTGGCTGGTGTTGCCTTTTCATTCCTATTTAATATGGTTTTATCAAAATGATATACGTTTCATCTGTAGGCAATATTTTAAGTTATCAATCGAAAATTACTGCCTCTTAAGAAGAGATTAAAGGGAAAGTATTGCTTGCGAGAATGTGAGTAGAGATTGAAGGGGCTGCAACACTTCAAGTTATCTGGAAAAATGTGGGAATAGATTAAAGGGGAAGTGTTGCCTATGCAAGAGGGGGTCAAAGGCAAGTTCTACCTCTTAGCTAGTGTGTGGGTGAAAGTACACCACCTACTATTACGGAGATACGAGTCCGGCTGGAGAGATTAGACTTAGCATACAGGTCACCGGGCGCAGAGGATACACGCCCGCTCCTTAAGCCACGGCCGCTCAGCCGACGCAAGCATAGGACGCATGGTATACATCCCGCCGCCTTAAGGTTTATAGTCTCATAGTTAGGGTTTTGCATATACCATTGCTTTGAATTTACGCCCATGGCCTTTATTAGTCTTTGTATTTTACCATAATTAGGACTGGGTAAATCTCTACTATAAATACCATTCCTCTCATTGTATTGTACATCAAGCGATTCACACAGAATTCGGCTATTCTCAAGGAATAAGATTATTATTTTCTTGCTTATTACTTTTTTATCATCTTTATTTACTTTTCCTGCGTATTTTACTGTATTGCTTGTGACCCTCTAACAAATTAATTTATTTTACCTAAACGCCCAAATTTAGGCGTAAACAGTTTGGCCCCCACCGTGGGGCCCAGGCAATTGGTAGGTTTCTACAAGGGAAAAGGCACAGTCATGTCAGGCGACGACGTTTCAAAGAACACCACCAACACGGTAGATGATTTCGCACGGGATCCAAGTGATCCTAATGGTCCTAATGGTCAATCGAAAGACCCTGCTAAGGAACCAGTCCACTTAACAAACGATGGCGAAGACGATCAACCACGCGGAGGTAATTCTGAGCTCAAATATTTCCTTGTTGATCTACTCAAAACCCTGTCAGAACGGGCAGAGCAGAAGTCGGTCAACCTGGTCGAAGGCATGGCCCAAAAATTAGGAGCGATGTTTGCTCGATCGTCTCAGAGGCCAGAATCCCCACGAGGACCAGCGCCCATAAACGAGTCACCAGCATCTGTTCCTAATTGCAGGCTCAACACAGATGCTGCCCCCGGAGGCTCAACAACAGTCGATAACCAAGATCTTAAAAAGACACTTGTTATCCAGGACATCCTGAAGGAGATAAAGGCCATCCACAATTGGGTTGGTAACGTACTGGGTGCTCCAGCTCACACTACAAGAAATCTGCCTTATTGCGGCGACCAAAGTCGCCACTAAATCCCATAAAGTCGCCACAAAAAAGTTTTAGTGGCGACCTAAGGGTTGCTGCACTACAAGCCGATACTGAATGTTTTTAGTGGCGACTTATATAGGTTGCCACTAAAAGTTATTATTTTGTGGCGACTTTAGGCGCCACAAAAGGTAAATATTGACGCTACAAAAGATGGATTCACATAGTTAATTTTTTGGTGGGTCGCCACTATACATAATTTTTAGTGGCGACTAAAACTGCCACAGAAAGTATTATACTAATAGTGTCGACTTTCTTTTTCGCCACACTAGCTTAATCTTTTTGTGGCAACTTGATTTTCGCCACTAAAGCAAAATGTTTTAGTGGCAGCTTTATAACTATTTTGTGACAAGGTCCAGTAGCCACTAAATCTTTTTTTCAACTACTATACAATTACCAAAATTTCAAACCAGCCTAATCCCCAAAATTAATATACACTATATTTTAATCAATTGCATACTAACATTAAATGCATATAATCAACGGAATACCCAAACAATTATAAAGCCAATAACATACATACTTTCATTACCAAAAAGTACACTTAAAAATATACTATACAATACTTCATAAATCATTGTCATTGTATCATAATATATGACCCACAAACAAATACTAAGCGGTATCAAGCTATTCAACGTCTCCGTACGCATATGTATGTCTAAAAAAAAGTAAAATGTTAAGTGCGTTCAAGCTCCTTCTTGGTCGACACCATCTGATTGTCTTAGAAGCATTATCCCTGTTATAAGAAAGATGAACACATGATCACTTTGATAATTCTCATAATTTAATGCAAGTAGTAGAAAAGGTAACCACTGTAAAGTCGAGTAAAGATTACAAAACTCATTTAAAAAAGCAAACTACTAAACACAAAAATGACAGGATGACACAACAATACTACTAATAACAGGAAGTTGGAGCCATTTGAGCAGTCAAATACAACCATCTAACAGAGAGTGAGCACATATTAAATGTACCAATCTAGTAATTTCATCCTTCAATGTAATGCTTCAGATAGTAATTTGTTTAAAAGTTGACATTGAGACTGTACATCGGAGGCGAAAATATAATAAATCTCTTTAAACTCAAAATTTCAACCACTGAAATAAAAGTTGAGAAAAGAGAAGTTCAATCTAACAACACAAACGAGTTTTTTCATTTTAACATAAAACCGAAGATTTGATCGGTTTAATATAGCCTAACCATTTTACCTCAAAATTATGCCAGAAACATAAGTTTTAACTTCCAAACACATTCTTACAGGGAGTATGCAAAATAACATTTGTATTGCCTTGCAAAAAGAACATTACAATCCGGGATACAAAACTTGGTAAATTACCATTCCAGCAGTATGTAATTTGCACCTTAATTTTTGTATTTCCTTGCAAAACACTAAAGCTATTCCTTTTTAATCTACTCCATAAGGGCATAGGAGGAAACTAGACAAACAAAATATCCCGAAAAATATTTTTATGCGTAGGAGGCTAGGTTGGGCAGAATCTCTTCCCTCCATGGCTCCACATGCTGACAATAAGCAAGCTCTCTTGCAATCGTTTAGTAGAAATCAAACCTTTTCTCCAATAAATTTTTCCTCTGTACTACTCTTCAATTTTATAAGATTTTAAAGAAGTAAGTGCACAAAGAAGTTTTGTTACTATTGACCTGCAATTTGAGCCAACAAATGTATAGTTAAGATTGTAAGTCAGATGATTTAACTCTCTCATCACTCTTTGTTTTGGTTGTATATTGCTCAGACTGATGGAACATATAAGCCAAGAATGTACAAGTAAAACATGTACAAAGATAAGCCAAACCAACACCGGTGGCCTCCAATACTATCTATAAACCCCAGTGAACATATATACGTGCAATGACATATGCAGCGACTAGGATTATTAATATGTTCATTAGCAGGAACAAAAATTAGAAAGGACTTTTATTGAACATTTTGTTAGAGCTGTAGGACATGTTATGTTGGATACTTTGATGGAGCAGTAAAATTAACTACTTCTTATTTTCCGTTATATTTATTTTCCGTTATATTTAAATATTTAAAAGAGAGTAGTTCTAGTGTTTTGCAAGGAAATAAAAAGATTAGGGTGTGAATTATTAAAAATGCAAAGAACTCAACTAAGGACCATATAAGTAGTATCCATCTCAATAGTCACACATTGAAAATTGCAGTAAGAGGCTATAGTACATTGCACCTCAGTATAAACACAAGACCACCCTCAATTTGCACCTTCAGATATATATATGCACCACCAAACTAAGTCTATAATGATCCAACAGGTAACAAACAATTGATCAATACTTTCAGGACTTTGCATCGCAACTAAGTATTAAATATTGTTAACAACTCCAATGGAGATAAAGGATTAAAACAACTCAAGAAAACAAGAAAATTGTGGGAAGCATGGAGATATCTCCACCATTTAATAGGAATTCAAATGCAAAACTAATTTCAGATTTATGTTAAGGTTACATACTTGTACAATACCAGATTTTCAATTATATAAAATTATGGTTTAGTTCTAGACCTGCATGCACAATAACAGAAAATCATAATGGGCCCATAAATAGAGATCATCACAAGAAATCCTATATTTATATATGGACCACCAATAGAAAAAGGGAAAAGTTTTTTGGATGAGCAAAATAGCTTTAAATCAATAGCAATTAAGACAATGGAACGGATAGACTGCTACAAACTGATACAGCTTATGTGTATACACGGCCAAACTAATAGACTTCTTTTTCAAGAGAACTTTGTAAACACATATTCATTACAGTAACATCACGGGAACAATCAAGGAAAAAATGAGGACATTAACATTGTCATAATGAAACTTCAACCAAACCTCGAACAATAAAAGAATCTAAAAGAAAACTGTCTATAAGTTCAGGGTGATGAGTCGATATTTCTCTCAGGCATTTTAACGAATAGTTCAGAGACCTCATTGAAAAACTAACTTTCACATGAAGAAGAGCAATACGAGAAGATTAAAATATGAAAAGGAGAAAGATTTAAGACGAGGAAAGAAGAACTGTCGAGAAGGAAAGAAGAATTATCAAGAACGAAGAAAAGTACATAGACAAAGTACCTGTTGCATTCTGCTCATTACATCAGCAAACTTTTCTTTGAATTCCTTGTCCACTTCTACTTGGATCCTCTTGTCTATTTCTACATTCACATATTCACGCTCCTCTTCCAACTTCTTTTGCAACTCCTCTTCCATATTCCTTTTAAACTCATTAGTCATTTCTTCACGTTCTTCTAGCAACTTTTAATCCATTTTGGATATTTTCATCGTAGAACTTTTCCAAATTTTCCAACAGTTTCCAACTTTTGATCTATTTAGATTTTTCTTTTCCATTTCCTCTCTTTCTATTGGTGCAAGAAACTGTAAAGCAAACAATATAAATACATATATTATCACATCTTCATATCATACATGAAATAATGTCAACATTAGATAGGAAACACTATTACTGAAACCATACCAGCCAATCCTACTTTCTAAACTTCTAAATGAAGATTATGAAGAATTAAATATTTCTTAGATATATATGACCTACACCATCATTTTCAGTCTCTAGAGGCGGATTTATATTCCTATATTGCACAAATGAAAATCAAACAGTTAATTAAAAAAAATGTAAGGACAGCAATGAATTAAACAGCTAGGAGATGGAAAAATATTTATAGAGCTTCTGAATTTTACCTCAAAACTGAACCTGCTTCACATCTAAATCTGTGGAAGATATAATGCTCAATCGGTATTGAGTGATTGAAAAAGCACAAGTCCAATTTCAAATGTTGTCTCAATCGTCGTGTATCTTTTATATAAATATCAAAACATTATACAATAGAAAAAGAGTGAAATAATACTTATTTAAAATATAATATTTTTTGCCATCTTACAGAAACAACAGATTCAATAGCGTGCATAATGTCATATATGAATTAGCAAATATTTGGAGATGAATCGAATCCTCGCTCAAACTCGCGGACTAAACTCACCGTACATGTATTATCTAACTTGTCATAAAATTTACAATAGTCTAATTTTTTGCAGCTAGGGAATAAATCAGCCATAGACATACCCAATAATCTTTATGCATTATAAATCAAGCACACTAAAGAATAATAGTTGCAAGAGTGCTTCCTAAAAAGAAAAGGCACAAGAAATATTTGCAATCTCCTGATGCTTTAAGAAAATATCAAAGCAATTTCTTGAACAGAATATACTCTCGCCTTAGAGACCAAAACAATCAGATGCACCACACATGTTAAACTAGTAAGGTCTAAAATATAAGAAAATGATGTTTCCTACTACTATTTCAGAAAATAAAACAAACTATCATTTAGAATTTTAGTACATAAATATCAAGCATCTTTATAATCACATACAAGAGTACCGAAGAGGCAGAACTATCAATCTTCACTAAATAAATAAACACTTTTTATAGCATTGTCAATCAAGACCCAAGTCGAAAAAAATCAGTGTCTACATAATTTATGAACACCATTCAATTATCCAACAGAAAATTAAGAAATTAGATTAAAGCCAAACCTAGAAAATATTTTGTAAATAGAAGTACCTTAGACATACAAATAATTAAGAAAGAAAACTTAAACACCAACAACATAAGGGAAAAACGAAAAACAAATCCCAAAACAATAATGTGAGCAACTAAGCATTCAAGAGCTAGAGGAGAAATGGACTAACTAGGAAGAGGCAAAGCAAAAATAGAAAATCGTTCTCTCTTACCGCATTACAACCAAAAAAATTAAGATTTCAGCAGATAGACTCGAAAAAATTGAGTAAATACCTGAAAAATTGATAAGAGATTTTGGATCTAGAAATGATGGGTCACAATTGATGACTTGAGCAGATAGATGTAAAAGATTGAATCAATTTTGATGATTAGGGCTTTTAATGGAGAAGAAGACGACGATACATACGAGAGGAACTTTTTTATCTTGCTTCTGAACGTGAGAAAAGTACTTCAAGTAGTACTTTCCTTTTAGGACTAGATATCAAGATTTTTATTTTTCCATTTTCTTTTTTAGTTTATAATGTTATTTTTTAATTAAAAGTAAAATAATATATTATTAGTTGCGATCTAGTCGCCACTAATAATTTTTAGGAGCAACTATTTATACATCGCTACAATAGCTTTGGAGCCAAACTTTTGGTCTGGGCGGGAATCCTTTAATTTCACTTTTCAGTGGCGACTTAAACGTAGTCGCCACTAAATGTAAATTATTTGTGGCGAGAATAAAAGTCGCTACAAAAGACTTACATATTGTGGCAACTAATATGATCGCCACTAAAAGTCGCCACAATAGATCAGATTTCTTGTAGTGTCAGGTTACCACCGTAGATGAGCAGAAGTTCTACAAACATGCGTATAAGGCAAGTGTTGCACCGGTATGTAAATCAAAGTATTTCCGCCTGCCAGATAACCTTAAGTAAGACAGAACCACTGATCCGAACGGGCGTATTGCTGCTTACTACACGGCAGCTAAAAACAACGAGATTTCTAAGGAAGAGACTCAATCTGCTCGGGTGAAGAGGTTCGGCTTTACCTTAACTAAAGGTGCCCTTGAATGGTACACTCACCTGCCGATGGGTTCAATCGAGACATTCACCCGGATGCAGATTTGTTTAAAAAAATATATTTCAATATTATTATAAATAATTAAATTAAACAAGTAACAACAACACTCACAAGGTTACAAGAAAACAAAATAATCATACACGAATGTTAGATTGAACATGCTCACACATAATATTATTATTATTTTTTTTTGTAATTTTCAAATATTCCCCTTCCTAATTAATTAACTAACGTGGCTAAACAAATGGTAAAAACATAGCAAAATCACATCAAAATAACACAACTATTTTACACAATTTTTAATATTTTTGTACCAAAATTAGGTGATTACAGGTGCCTCCGCTCGGAAAGACCTATCAACTCAGCAGTGTGATCAGTCACAACACCTGGGCTTTCAAAAAATTTAACTCCCACAGCAATGGGAACAACAACCTCACGGGGCCCATCCACGGGTTCTGTAAGAACGGTCATATCCACAGCCACCTCTTTGCCAGCGCGAGGCTGAAAGGATTCGGTCGGCTCGGGAGAAAGAGTCACCGTAGTGGTTTCTGCAGGGGTATGATGGGTATTCGTTTACGAAATGTATGAAGGAATTGCACTGACAAAGGTATGAAAAGAAGGACCAACCTAATGGCTGAGGCTCAAGAGAAATAGATAGCAGCATAATTTTGTCTCCCTCACCAGCCTCTTATGCAGATTCAGGAGCCTGATCGATCAAATGTTTGCGCTTTCGCGTAGATGGACCAGACTCAGGAGTAGCAGCAACGGAAGAAGGTGTTACATCAGCTTTATGCTCGGGCACTCGGGGGACTTCTCCCTTGCCATCAGAAATCACCAGAGTTTCATTGACAACCACCACGTTGTCAAATTTAGTAGGCTTTTTTCTCTTTGAAGAACGGGAGTTGTTCGCCCTCTCAATGATCCTCCCACCAGATGCCTGCACATCAGGCAGGGGAGAAATGTACGGGGCAGCAATTCTAATTTCCCTCAAGGAGGCATTTCACGATGATAAAAACCTGAAACAAAGTAGGAATGATGATAATAATCGAAGTATAGAATCAAGGAAAATATTCAGCAGAGACGGCTTACCGCGGTCTTTCGCCCGCCAGCCATTCATGTTAGCCAGGGCTGTGAAGGTCCTCGTAATAGGGGGTTTCTCGTAAAGATTGCAGTGAGCCACATAGTTAACTCCTCATGAGTTAACGAGATACAAGTCACGGAATTCACTAAGAAGGATGGAATGTCAGTTCAGAGAAACAATGGATGAAAATGAACGAGAATAAGAATATAACCACTTACATATCCTATTGAAAACTTCTGAAACAAGAGAGGATGATACTATAGATGGAGTGCGTACCGACACGTATCAATGGACCCAACCATGATCTCTGGAGTCCTCACTATTGGTAACTATACTTTTCCTTCCTCGCTTGATAAGGTTCAGTATGCCCCCCTTGTGAAGACGGGGAGAGTAGAAAGCAAGAATGTGCCAAAAGGAGAATTTCACCTTAGCACCGTTGGACAGATTATCCAATACTGCCACCAAGTGCCAGACGGAGGGGCTAATTTAGCCTAGGCAGATATTATACTGGCAACATATCTCCTCGACGATCAAGCGGACACGCTCGTTAAGATGCAGAGTAAAAGGGTACGTATGGACCATCGAGTAACCAGCATGATGGGAGGAAATCCTCTCTTCAGCAGTAGGGACGATGATATCAATTCAGGCCACTTGCAATCGAGTTTGATGCGAGTTATGTCATCTTCCATCATGGCAGATGAGTAGAATTCAATATAAATGTTGTTATTTTCACCTTCTTGTTGGGCTGTTTGACCTTGCATTCGGCCATCCCCTTCGAAACTCAATACTGCGGGCAGATGATCTTGAGCCCTGAAGTTTTTGCGGAGGAAGTTTGCTCCTTGGGCCATATTGAAGAAGGAATATTTTTAAGAAGATTGATGAAAGTTCCTATCTGAAGAAAGTTTTCTTTTTGAAAAGAAGTTTTGAAGATGAACAAAAGACTCTATGACTACGGTATATTTAAACACGCCAAAAAAAGGGGAGACTTTGAAGGGAAGCTAATCGTCTTGAAGACGTAAGATCATGATCATTACCACCTATGCGATACATCCCATTAATTACGGGATATGACATAGTAGTAGCAGCATTAGAAAAACGAAAATAAAAAACCTTGCAATCATAGGGTTACACATCATCATACCTGAGTATATTGAATGACATCATCATACCTGAGTATTTGCATTCAATGCGACGCATGCAAAGAGACAGGGGATGAGTATCGGGTACAAGCACACCTTTGCGTCTTCGATCACACCTCTTTGACTTCCTGACTGCTTACGACAGCATTCAGAAAGTGGAGGGACTGACTGTACGGACAAAAATACGCCACCTACTATTATGGGAATACGAGTCCAGCTGGAGAGATTAGACTTAGCATATAAGTCACTGGGCGCAGAGGATACATGCCCGCTCCTTAAGCCACAGCTGCTCAGCCAGCGCAGGCATAGGACAAAGGGTATACATCCCACCGCCTTAGGGTTTACAGTCTCCTAGTTAGGATTTCTCATATACCACCACCTTAAGTTTAGGCTCATGGTCTTTATTAGTCTTTGTATTTTACCATAATTAGGACTGGATAAATCTCTACTATAAATATCCCTCATCTAATTGTATTGTACATCAAATGATTCACAAAAAATCCGACTGATCTCAAAGAATAAAATTATTACTTTCTTGCTTATTACTTTTCTATCAGCTTTATTTACTTATCCTGCGTGTTTTACCGTATTGCTTGTGATCCTCTAACAAATTTACTTGTTTTACCTAAATGATCGAATTTAGGCATAAACAGTTAGTATTTACAAGAAAAGAAGGACATGATACTGATGTCATTAAAAGATTTTATAGGAGTATTTTCATAAGGAATATATTCTTTAAATCAATAGAGGTCATTTTCTAAACCACTGCTATGGGGTTGAAAAGGCAAACTATTGCCTATAGTATCATAGTTATGCAATTCTCCCATTTTGTTAGCTTCATCCATTGGGCTGCGACCCATAAAGTTATTAGGAATTTATGCCATGTTGACACTTCTAACGATGTTGTCACACTTATAACTCCTATAACAAATTCTTTGAATTAGCCCTAATTGCAAGGAATGCAGACACCAGCAAAAGAATTTGTAGACACGTGCCAGACTTTAGTTTGAAAATTTCTGGTGATCGCAAGGACCGACAGGGATTTTTTCACTGAAGTCTGGTGATTGGAGCTAACACATCAAAGTTTTCTTATATGGGCCAAAAATATGAGAGCGGTACCAAAATTTTCTATTTGTATAAATTTTTCCTAAAATTATTGGTTGAGTCGAATCAATATAGTAAGTAGTATAAGAGATTATTACCCTACATAACCATTCTCAACCCTTATCCACTTGTTATAATCATATTTTGTCTTTTCTTTTTTTTCCTAGCATATTTATTAAATATAATTTGAGGATATAAATATTTAAAAAATATAAGACATATATATATATATATATATATCTGTGTGTGTGTGTATGTATAGAAGATATATATATATATATAAAATATCAATCTACTATATTTGATATTTTAATTTTAAATCAAACTAGTATAATGCCCGCGCGATGCGCGGTGAATATAAAGTAAAATAACATCGCTCAAAAGCTTGAACTCATAATATAGAAAAGAAAAGCACAAGCATAAAAGAAAAGAGTAAAATAAGATTCAAATGGGATGTAAGAGTACACATTTTTCTAAAAAAGTTTCCACCCTTAATACTGGATGCTCTTTTCATTCCCTAAAAGGTGTAACACCATAACAATGATGCATTCCGCAATCACTCAAAAAAATAAGCTGATGTATATTCAAATACAGCTCTACCAAACATAAATTCATTAGCTTGAAAAAAAATGGACTCGTCAAAAGTCTAGCACTTGGTAATTGGAATTTGTCCAGCTAACAGCACCCCTTTGCAACTCTGGCTAATTTTTGGCAAACAAAATATATTTGCGTTCGACCAGGTTGGTTCCATTTTTGGCCAAAGCATCAGGCAATATAAGGCGCAAATGTAACCTATGCAGAGCAGCCTACACAGGTCTGCATTCTCATTGGCTCCATTATGGTTTGCAGTCTCGACCTGAAAAGGTTTTAACTTCATTTAGGCAGTGATCAACAATGGGCTTCAGCTTCAAGTTGTTTGTGTGTCCCTTTTCTAACATATCAGCTATTATCATAGAACCAAGTTCTAGATTATACAATTTGAGAAGTTATTCTGCAAACACCATTGAATTCTGCAAATATCATGTCAGAGTACATTTAAAATTCTATTCATGAGTAAATTTACATTCCTCCCAACATTTCCTATCTCAAGTTTTACGACTCCATTATTATTCGTTACAAATTACAAATATAATGAATAATGTAATGCCTAAGTTTTAAAAGAACAAAGGAAGAAAAAACAAATCCAAGAACAAAAGTAAAAGCTTAAAATAAGATTAAATTGAGCAGAAGTGTACTTTATTATTGAAATGAAGAAGACTTTGTACTATGCTTCAAAGCATCAGATTTTTGTAGACATATCACATATCAACCATTTTATTGTTTACTCGTGATCCAAAGCGGCAAATATGAATTTAAGACCAATTACACAATAGATGCTAAATAATTTTAGCTTCTTCTGCACTGTGAACTTCTCAACATTATTACCCTACAAACGCACAAATAGAAAAAGTTTACCAATTTTTTGCCGAAGCTAAGGAGAAACTTTCCACCACTCTTTAAATTAGAAAAGAATATAACTCTGAGCCTAATTGGTTGTATCATAAAACATAATGTTGAATGCATACGACAGTTTGCCGACGTATTGCTTGAAAAAAATAAATGCTTATCATTCTTCAAGTCCAAGCGGGCTGCTGACCCACAACAAACCTCTCACAACTTTGATTTTATCAGGTGAAAGATGCATTACGATTAAAAATAAGGCCTCTGAAGTAGATTTTTGGTATCCAGAAAAAAGTCATACAGTAACCAATATAAATATCTTACTCATTGTTGACACCCAATTTTGTCCCTCCATTTTTCGTAATTTGGCTATATTTAATTAAAATTTATAATAGTGATTTTTTCAAACAAAACTGCATTAGATAACATGCATTTATGTGTGTAATATTATTAATAATCCCCTATTTATATAATATTTATTTAATTGTGATTATAATTACGTAATTTCATTCATTTAGGCTATTTTCTAAAATACGTGTGCTGTTTGTGTAATCTAACGCATTATGATATTATTTAATAATTATTTGTGGCTATTTATATCTAATTAGTATTATTTGTGGTCATCTACATTTGTTTATAATTATTTACATTTATTTATAATTATTTACAAAATTTCCTATTTTATACTAATTATTTATATTTGTAAGTATTTTAATTAAATACAAGCCAAATTGTCAATTTACAACTCCAAATATACCACACATAGTCCTCGTCATCACCTTTTGTCCATGTGTATGCCACCTAAGCCTACATCTCATTAAAACACAATTATACTACGCGTACAACTCATCCTAAGCGTATAGTACTACTCTCCAAAGCACGTGTACAATTCATTATAGCATGTGGTACAACCCTCTCAAAACACCATTCACTTATCCACATCAGCATTACACATATATCACTTATACACACACACTCACCCGCGCGCCTACGTGGCGACCTCTCAGCCGTCCATGTTTCTCATCCAATGGCCCTAATTAAATCTCCCTTTTACAACTATACACACACACCCCACACCAATTAAACCCTAATCACTCTCCTCCTCACTCCCTCACCAAACCCGCCGCCCAGTCCCTTTCCCCTCTCCCTTCGCCGAAGAAAACCGATCCAAGTCCACCCCAAATCTCCACCAAATCTGCCGTGTCTCCTCCGCTAATCACGCCGTGACCTCCTCCCTTGTCCTATCTCGGATTACACGGGACAAATCTCTTTTTTTTTCTTCGCCTCGTGAATCCGAAATAGGAACAAGGGATAGGGTACGAATCCCTTCAAATCCGGACACTATATACATTGATTCAACATGAACAAGGCAAGTAATTAATGATTCAAACTTGGAAATGTTGAGAACGGGCAGATTTGAGGGCGACCCGACCCGTTTTTGTCAATCTTGACCCGACCCGACTCGGCTTGAAATCCGGTAACAACTTTCTTTTTACGTTTTTCTTTTATTATTGTGACTGAAATCATACCTCTTTCATATGTTTGATGAGCTGAACATACGTGCGACCATGCTTGTTTCACCTATTTTTATTTGCTCAACATTGATGCCTGATGACAATATTTATCCGACGTAGTTATCCTTAGCATTCATGTAATTTAACTCTTAAAATCAGAATCAAAGGATTAAGTCTACATCATATCAGTTTAATTTGAGTCTTAAAGCGTCTGCCTGTTTGGTGAAGTCATCGCTGAAGATGTCGTTTTGGTTTGATATGTTCACATGAAATTGGTTGCTGCCTTCTGATATGCCTATATATACGCCTATATATTTTTTCCAGAAATTGGGAATAGTTAAAGAGGAAGGATATAATTTGCCTCAATTATGTTTGATGACCAGCTTAATACAAGCTTATCATATTTACAGCTTCGAATTGTTCTCCTTGATTTCAGCTTAAAGTAAAATCTCCTTTGCTTTATGTATCATGTATCTAGCTAAATATATGTATTATATACACAATATTCTGACTTCTAGAAAAGGAAAAGCCTATTGTTAGTATTTAAATTTCAGAATTATTAAGTTTTATTTTTTGGAAGTTGACATATTGTCAACATATTTGATTGACTAAAATTTCTCTATACTTTATTATTTGAATAAGTCAAATCCTTTCCTTTTAAAGGATGAGCTCACAGACCACTCCCTTACACTATATAAACTAGCCCCTCCTCACTTTATTGGGGACAACTTACAAACTTAGACACTTGAAAAACACCTCTATGGACTGAAATACAGTCTACACACACACACTGAAACTGACAGGCTCAAAAACACCTCAGACACCTTCAATACTGCTTCTCTTCTCTACTGAAAATACTCTCTGGAGAACTCTCTTCCTCTCTCTCTTTCCTTCTCTTGTGTAATTTATTCTGCACCTCAAGCTTTGTTTGGTTGAAAACCAAAACACTGTTCTGCTTGGTTTGAGATTTGAATCACAGTTTGGCTTGGCAAGATTAGCGTTTCCGTTTTCATCAATTTGTTCTTGATAAGGTAGAAACCTTAATACATATTCCTTAAACCTCTGTATGACTGTATTTATAAATCAACTGGTTGCACAAATCTTTGGTGTGATATATTGCTGGACATAGGTGTAGTAAAACCTATGTCGCTAACCCTTTTGTTGGCAGGTTCTTTGTTCATAAAGGATGGTGTAAAACCATACCATATTAATGTCTAGTGCAGGTTCATTTATTATTGAAAGAAGGCCGTAATAGTCCATGAAAAAGACATGATGGAGAAGCTTGTCAAAGCACCAGGGACATAGGCCCTTTCTCTTCTTACTTTCTTTACTTTAGCAATCTATGCAACTAGGCTTAAATACTTAAATGTATTTGTTAGGACCTACTTGTTTGTATAATCATCATAACATGCAACTGGTTCAGGACAGGTGTTGGACGCTGCTATAAGCAGTAACATTGGCTATGCAGGGGCCATTTTCCTAACCAAACTCTTTATTTTTTTATGGTAAATGCTAAATCCGAAAGACTAGTGTAAAATAGACTGCTTGTGCAAAACTGTGAATACTGGAATTGTTAGCAGGTTTGTGGAAACGTAAATTTTTAATTTTGTAATTGGTTTTAATATTTGGTCCTAACGAGATTGTTTCTAGAACTGCATGTCCAAAATTATATTATTTACGCAAAATTGATTTTTGAATATCGCAACAGTATTTTTACAGGTTTAAAATTGAGAACTGAAAGTCAACCTAGATTGTTTGTGCAATTTTAGTATGCTGGAAATTAGTTTATCTTGAAAGGGCTAAAAATTGTAAGAGAGTTTGAAGACTGGACCATTTCTGCAAATTTTATATTCGGAAACTGAATAGCCTAGTTGGAGAGCTTTAGTGCTTTTGTCACAGTTGCTTGTTTAATTAATCTGGAGGTCAACTTTTCTTAAGTTCAAATTGTGATTATGTGTTTTCAATTAATTTGTATGAAAAAGCATGACCGTTATTATTTGTCACGCCTAATAGAGTTTAGACTTGGGGCGCTAATATTAAATTTAGGGGTCTAGATATCTTCTTTGAAATTAGTTGTCCTAACGGCCTCCAGGACATTAAGTTGGGGGCGCTAGCAATACTTTAGGACGTCTAAAATATTAAATACTTAAAGATGGTATGGGGGTTAAGGGAATTAAGCCCCTCGGAAGTGATGAAGTTACCCGAGCTATATATTGATAGTAGATTTTGATACTATCGTCCCTTACGAAAGCCGGGTTCTGATCCGAATAGGATAATGAAACCTAGGGTCATTTATTCAAAGTGATCAATTAGTAGCTATTTGTGCAACATGACTATTTGTTTAAAATCGTTTATGCAAATACATTAAATTGCCCACTTTACTTGTTTTGCAGCCCATATCTCTTTTATTTATCTTATTTAGCTATTGTCCTTTTCTAAAGCAATATATTTAAACCCAATATAGAAATCGGTCGGGAACCACGTTTAGTGGAACCTAGGAGGTGCCTAACCCCTTCCTTCTAGGTTAACTTGAACACTTACCTGAATCTCTGATTAGTAGACCAAACCAGGAGTTATATATTTTAAATTAGATAGAAAATGCTTTAGGTGACCTAATACGCCTAGATAAATTTATTAGGTGGCGACTCCAAAACTCTAATTCCAAACGAGTTACCCCAAGTCAAAACTTACTTATTATTATTTTAAAGTGGGGTGCGACAGAATGGCGACTCCGCTGGGGATTAAATGTTTTAACCATTACGATTTTTATATTGGGTTTATTATTGCTTTTATTATTTTGTATTCAATACTAACTTTTCCTCTTTGCAGGTGGGTAATCTTTTACATTTTGTAATTTTTTATATTTTGTATATTATTGAACTTATTTGTTGCATTTCGTTCATACTCCTCCACTCCTGGAAAATTGACACTTACACACACACAAACGATTACGTGGATCTCACGGTCGTTTCACTCTCAAAAAACCCTTTAGGGGGGACGGTTGGGATAAGTTGGTCCGTGGTACAACCAACAATTCCAAACGTTCCCACCCCTCGGTTGTCCGCCTGGGGGAACCATGTCCTTGTCTAGATTACCCCACTCTTAGTTGCACTAAATCTAGAAATCATGCATCATGTCATATTTAGGACCATTTTGACTTCGGCTCAGGTCTAAGTCTACTAGTTCACCATATTTGAATGAACCGAACGGGTTTTCGACCCTAAGGGATATTTAAATGTGTTACGTGTGCATCTATTTAAAATTGAACGAGTCTAATGTAGACCATTCGTTCTCAAAAGTGTGAATCATCCAATTATTTATTTTGAGGATGTCACAAGTCAAATATTTGGAAGATCAAAGAAAATAGACTTTAAACTGATTCTTCTACTTTTATGTAACAAAATCAATTATTTATTTCTATAAATGGAAATCGTTATAGAAATTAATTATTTATTTCTATTTGCATATGAAATTTTTTATTTCTACATTTATACAAAACCAATTATTTTATAAAATTATTTTTTGGGTTATGAAAGAAATTAATTTTTCTACTTTTATGAAAACGAAATCATAGACTTCAAATTAATTTCTTCTACTTTTAAAGTAGCAAGATCACTTATTATTCCTATTTACCTAAAAATGTTATTTCACATTTATACAATAAAATTATTTTTCCGTTAACTTTGGGTTATGAGAACAAATGGGACGATGCACGATACACGTTCAATTTTAAATATCATACTCAAGCTTAGGAAGGCTTAACATCCTTGGCATGTTAAAGTCCATTAGCCAACTTCGTCCAAATGACGCCTATCATGCATCTTATGTGTGTTGGTTTTGTCAGGCCTACCTCCGATACAAGAGAGGTCCCTTGCATTATAAAGAGTGATATATTTTGTATTTGGTAATTATTACCTCGACACTAACTTATTGTTTTCTTGTTTAAGTTTTTACTCCCACTCCTGAGGTTGACTTGTGCATTCTGGCCGAGCATCAGTACCGGACGAGAACCAAAGGACCAGTTACAACTCCTCCCCCTTCACAAACTAGAAGAAGAGGAAAGCGAAACATCATGTCTGAGTTGAATAATGCTGCTCTTAGTGACGATAACATTGGGAACAATGGAACACCACGCAAGCTTGCCCCAGCTGGGTATAACGAACATGTGGCTACTTTAGAGCAAAGAATTAAAGAACTTGAAGAGAAACTGACAATGGCCAGTTTACCCGTTGGCAACTCCGCCCATTCAGGAGAGTCTGCTGATCCAAGTGGGTCAGCCCGCCCTAACGGAAAGGACCCTATACACCCAACTGATCCGCCTGTTGTTTATCAAACAGTACCACCAGCCACATACCAAACAGCACCACCTGCTACCTACCAAACTGCACCAACAGCCACATATCAAGCACCGCCTCCCTATCCAGCACCACCAGCTACTTATCAAGCACTACCTCCTGCACATCCTACTTACATAAACACAAACTTACCTCGCACCAACACAGCATACCCGCAGCCTTACAACCCCATGTTCACTACTGAAACCAAACAACTCACTTCGCCGATCAAAAACCATGAAAACTATGAATGGGCGGAGGATGAAGCCAATGATGATGGCACAAAAGAGAAAGTTCGTAAGCTGGAAGTAGCCTTTAAGAAGTTTGAGTTAGGCAAAACTACTAAAGGTTTAGCTTATGAAGACTTGTGCATCTATCCTACTTTGAAATTGCCAGACGGATACAAGATACCAAAGTTCGACCTGTTCAATGGAACTGGAGATCCTATGGCACATTTGAGAACATATTGTGACAAGCTGATTGGAGCAGGGGAAGACGAGAAAGTACGGGTAAAGCTATTCAGCCGAAGCTTGACCGGAGAGGCTTTGAATTGGTTCTCTAAGCAGAAGCCTGGCACATGGCTCGGTTGGGAAGACATGGCAGCAGATTTCGTAGAACGATTTGGGTACAACACTGAAATGGTACCAGATCGTTTCTACCTGGAAAAGTTGAAAAAGAAACCCACAGAGACGTTTAGAGAGTATGCTACGAGGTGGAGAGCAGAAGCTGCCAAGGTGCAACCCGCTATGGATGAAAGGGAAATAGTGAACATATTCATCCGCATTCAAGAGGACGTCTATTACGATAAGCTGCTACATATGAAAAATCAGAAGTTTGCTGATGTAGTGTTGATGGGAGATGACGTAGAAGAAGGACTTAAAAGTGGAAAGATTATTAGCCTAGCTGCACTACAGGCTGCTAATAAGGCTCTCCAATCAGGAAATGTGAGTCTCTCCAAAAAGAAAAAAGACGAAGTCTCTTTTGCTGCAACCATCCAAGACCCTGCTTTAACCCGCTATTACCAAACACCACCACCATACCCTCACATACCACCTGAATATTCCGTCTATAACACTCAGCCCACTCGGCCTATATTTCACACCCCAGCACCAAGCCGTCCACCATACCAGCAAAATACTCAACCCAACTACCGAAATGCACCATCATACCCTCCCAGGCCTCGCCCCGAGGCAAACCAAAGACCCAAAAGAAACTACACTGCATTAGCTGAATCTCGCACCCAATTGTTCGAGAGATTGAGAGCTGCTGGGCTTATCGTCCCAATCCCTCAAAAGGTGCCAGATAATCCTTCACCACACATTGATTACAACAAAAGGTGCGCATACCACTCAGGTGGACCGGGGCATGAGACGGAGAGATGTTTTGCATTGAGAGATAAGATTCAGGACCTGATAGATGAAAAGGTCATTCATTTGAAGGCGCCAAATGTGCACAATAACCCATTACCTAATCATGGAGATGAGAAGGTGAATATGATTGATATTGGCGAAGAGTGCAATCTGGAAGGCACAATCATAAAAGCAAAGACAGTGTTTGATGAACACAAGTTTGGCATGGGGTACGTCTTGGTTTGCAAAGGAAAAAGTATTACAAAAGATACAAGAGGTTATCATTCACTAGAGCAGTTTGTTCCAACTTTGAAACAAGCATCCATCTTTTCAAGCTACATGAAAACTCTCAAGGCAGAAGGATTTGCTGTTCACGGAATAGAAGATGAGCTGACCGGTCTAAAGGAGCTATTCATGGAAGAATATGATGCAGTTCTTGAAAAGCATAATGAAGCCCTGAACATCTAGAAAGCTGAAGCTGAACAACTAAATCTACAGCACATTTCGAGCATGCCGAGAACCTTAGTGAAGCTTGGGCATTAGTCTTTTTCTTAAATAAAATACGACTCCGAGTCGTTAGCTTTTATTTTCTTTGTTTTTCAACTTTGTTGCATCGTTGTTTCCTCTCGAAGACTTTTTCTCAAGTCCAATAATAAAATCATTTCCATTTTTATTTTAAGTATGCATCATTCACTATCAACAAAATTATTTTAATTCCATTGAATCCGCGACTGTGATGTGAGGAAACAGTCCAAAACGACAAGTACAAGCCAAACTATGGTGATTCGACAGAGGACATTCAAGGAACTTCATAGTTAATCGTGGAAATCTTATGGCAGACAACTGAGACAAGAACATATTGAGGAAGATAAGTTACAATTCAAGGCGAAACAGTAGAAATACATAGAGCAAAATTGGACAATCCCAAATGGGCCAAAAACATACTGGAGCGAGTGATGCTCATGGATAGCAAAGAATGAGCACAACAAGCAATGGAATGACAAAGGCGTTTACCAAGAAGATACAATCAAGAGATACTATAAATCGAGCAACATTCATCTTTACTGGATTCGAACTACGTAGCGACCTGATTCCCAAAAGGGGATACGTAGGCAGCCTACCCAAGGCACGGTCACATCATAAGAGATTTTTATTAGACACTGGGGCAGAATTTTTTGAGTTTCCCTCAAAAAATTCAAAGAATGCATTACAGCATACTGGGGCAGAATTTTTGAGGGACCTCAAAAATTCAAGGAAAATACAAGCAACACACTGGGGCAGAAATTTTGAGGTTCCCTCAAAATTTCAAAATGGATGATCTTGGAGCAGCAAATGGATTTAGAGGAGATTATGTCCAAACAACACGTCGCAGTCTATGATTCAATGGAACAAATTTGCATTACTCTTTAAAAATAATTTTCACAAAACACATGCATATCCCATTTCCTCACCCCTTTTGCCCACAGCTCGACTAAGGTTCGATGTTCGAAAGGGAGATATTACAAGGAGGAGATTATACAAGAGACAACGACAGAGTACAACACAGCGAATGCGCAAGTCAACCTCCCCCAAAATACTCACAAATCTTTTTTGATTGCAGGTTTACACAGGTACCGAGCATACCTAACTACTCTTGCAAAGCAATATTCATCGACATGACAAGCATAGAATCTGCATCGGCGGATATATAAGGTCCGCGTCTGTGGACACGACATCAATTCGAAGATCATAGAATCCATGTCAGTGGATATATAGGGTCCGCGTCTGTGGACACAACATCATTTTGACAAGCATAGGATCCATGTCGGTGGATATATAGGGTCCGCAGCGGTGGACATGACATCAATTTGAGAAGAATAGGATCCATGTCGGTGGATGTATAGGGTCTGCATCGGTGGACATGACAAGCATAGGATCCATGTCGGTGGATATATAACGTCCGCGTCTGTGGACACAACATCAATTTGACAAGCATAAGATCCGCATCGGTGGATATATAGGGTCTGCATCTGTGGACATGACATTAATTTGAGGAAGTATATTTGGTCTGCATCGGTGGACACATTCAACAATGAAAATGATCTAGGGCTCGGGTTTGTGTACATGACAACAATGACAACATGGTAGTGTCCGCGATTGTGGGCATAATTCAACGGTTTGAAAGCAAAACAACATTCGTGTTTGTGAACATGAAGACAATGACAAGCATAGGATCCATGTCGGTGGATATATAGGGTCTGCAGCGGTGGACATGACATCAATTTGACAAGTGTAGAATCCATGTCGGTGGATGTATAAGGTCTGCATCGGTGGACATGACAAGCATAGGATCCATGTCGGTGGATATATAGGGTCCGCAGCGGTGGACATGACATCAATTTGAGAAGTATAGAATCCATGTCGGTGGATATATAGGGTCTGCATCGGTGGACATGACATGCATAAGATCCATGTCGGTGGATACATAGGGTCCGCAACGGTGGACATAACATCAATTTGAGAAGTATAGAATCCATGTCAGTGGATATATATGGTCTGCATCGGTGGACATGACAAGCATAGGATCCATGTCGGTGGATATATAGGGTCCGCATCGGTGGATATGACATCAACTCGAGAAGCATAGAATCCACGTTGGTGGATATATAGGGTCCGCGTCTGTAGACATTACATCAATTGGAGAAGCATAGGATCTGCGTCGGCGGATATATAGGGTTCGCAGTGGTGAACATGACAGCAATGACAACAGTGTAAGGTCCGTCTGTGGACGTGACTTCAAATTTGAGAAACATAGAATCTGCGTCGGCAGATATATAGGGTCCGCGTTTGTGGACATGACAACAAAGAAAGAAGCATAGAATCTGCGTCGGCAGATATATAAGGTCCGCGTTTGTGGACATGACAACAATGAAATAAGCATATAATCCATGCCGATGGATATATATATAAGGTTTGCATATTTGGATAATTCAGCAATTGGAGGTATAGGGTCCGCGTTTGTGGGCATAGTTCAACAATTTGAAGCAGAGTAGGGTTCGCGTTTGTGGACCCAGTTCAACAATTCGAAGCAGAGTAGGGTCCGCGTTTGTGGGCATAGTGCAGTAATTTGGAGCAGTAAGGTCCGCGTTTGTGGACAGACCGACTATTGATCAAGCATAGAATCTGCGATTGTGGATGATAGGGTCCGCGTTGGTGGGCAGTTCAATCACTTAAGGAACACAGGATCCGTGCCTATGTATACAGTTCACCATTGAAGGCAACATAAGATATATAAGGTTCGCAGTGGTGAACATGACAACAATTTACAGCAGAGCAAGGTCCACATCGATGGGCATACCATTGAAAGACATTTGGATGAGACATCAATTAAACAAGTACCAGACAAAACAACCCTCCGGCTCAACAGGGAAGTTTACTTTACTTTATCTTCATATCTATTGCATTTATCATGTTTTACTGCAGGATACTCCCCAATCACCTGACAAACCCCTGTGCCCTACTATCACATCTGCTCCCAAAATCATTACCAATTGTGCAACCGCAAAATCCCAAAGCGCCCAAAGCCATGATTCCATACTCGCATCAGTGGTCTACCTAATCCTTCCTTGTCGATTGGGTGTAAGTTTCGTATTCCTTCCTATCCGTATCCATCTGCGTCAATCGTGCGTATTTTCGTGCTTAATCGTGCCCGTCTGCTTGAATCGTGCGCATCCATAAAACTTGCAACCCAAATATTTCCCAGCTCATTCAAAGCAATGTTGAAGGCAAGATGACTCATTTATCGAGATGAAGTGGAAACTATGTCCATGTAAACTCCTCTTTATGGGTGTGTCGTGCACCACATCTTCATAACTAGGATGTTTATAAGCCTCTTTTCCCACGCTCGATCTATCGATGTTATTTCATCTTCGACAAAGCCTTGCTTCATTCTTCATTCATCTTGCCAAAAGGCAAAGCATAGATCGAATCTAAACTTTACATATTTGGATAAGTTTAGTCTTTACATCCAAAATCGTGCGTCATAAATATCTCACACAGGCAACATGCCATTCTAGAACTACACACGGCCTGATTCTCGTGAAACCCGGGATATGTAGGCAACTCAGATACCGGGGTTCGGCCAAAAACACCCCAAAACTCCCATTCTTCCCCTTCAATCTTCTTGCCTACCGGTCGTGACAAAATTGGTTATTCCGTCAACTATCTTTGCCCGAAGACTCTTTCATCATCCCCGGGCAAAGAGGGGCAGCTGTTGACACCCAATTTTGTCCCTCCATTTTTCGTAATTTGGCTATATTTAATTAAAATTTATAATAGTGATTTTTTCAAACAAAACTGCATTAGATAACATGCATTTATGTGTGTAATATTATTAATAATCCCCTATTTATATAATATTTATTTAATTGTGATTATAATTACGTAATTTCATTCATTTAGGCTATTTTCTAAAATACGTGTGCTGTTTGTGTAATCTAACGCATTATGATATTATTTAATAATTATTTGTGGCTATTTATATCTAATTAGTATTATTTGTGGTCATCTACATTTGTTTATAATTATTTACATTTATTTATAATTATTTACAAAATTTCCTATTTTATACTAATTATTTATATTTGTAAGTATTTTAATTAAATACAAGCCAAATTGTCAATTTACAACTCCAAATATACCACACATAGTCCTCGTCATCACCTTTTGTCCATGTGTATGCCACCTAAGCCTACATCTCATTAAAACACAATTATACTACGCGTACAACTCATCCTAAGCGTATAGTACTACTCTCCAAAGCACGTGTACAATTCATTATAGCATGTGGTACAACCCTCTCAAAATACCATTCACTTATCCACATCAGCATTACACATATATCACTTATACACACACACTCACCCGCGCGCCTACGTGGCGACCTCTCAGCCGTCCATGTTTCTCATCCAATGGCCCTAATTAAATCTCCCTTTTACAACTATACACACACACCCCACACCAATTAAACCCTAATCACTCTCCTCCTCACTCCCTCACCAAACCCGCCGCCCAGTCCCTTTCCCCTCTCCCTTCGCCCAAGAAAACCGATCCAAGTCCACCCCAAATCTCCACCAAATCTGCCGTGTCTCCTCCGCTAATCACGCCGTGACCTCCTCCCTTGTCCTATCTCGGATTACACGGGACAAATCTCTTTTTTTTTCTTCGCCTCGTGAATCCGAAATAGGAACAAGGGATAGGGTACGAATCCCTTCAAATCCGGACACTATATACATTGATTCAACATGAACAAGGCAAGTAATTAATGATTCAAACTTGGAAATGTTGAGAACGGGCAGATTTGAGGGCGACCCGACCCGTTTTTGTCAATCTTGACCCGACCCGACTCGGCTTGAAATCCGGTAACAACTTTCTTTTTACGTTTTTCTTTTATTATTGTGACTGAAATCATACCTCTTTCATATGTTTGATGAGCTGAACATACGTGCGACCATGCTTGTTTCACCTATTTTTATTTGCTCAACATTGATGCCTGATGACAATATTTATCCGACGTAGTTATCCTTAGCATTCATGTAATTTAACTCTTAAAATCAGAATCAAAGGATTAAGTCTACATCATATCAGTTTAATTTGAGTCTTAAAGCGTCTGCCTGTTTGGTGAAGTCATCGCTGAAGATGTCGTTTTGGTTTGATATGTTCACATGAAATTGGTTGCTGCCTTCTGATATGCCTATATATACGCCTATATATTTTTTCCAGAAATTGGGAATAGTTAAAGAGGAAGGATATAATTTGCCTCAGTTATGTTTGATGACCAGCTTAATACAAGCTTATCATATTTACAGCTTCGAATTGTTCTCCTTGATTTCAGCTTAAAGTAAAATCTCCTTTGCTTTATGTATCATGTATCTAGCTAAATATATGTATTATATACACAATATTCTGACTTCTAGAAAAGGAAAAGCCTATTGTTAGTATTTAAATTTCAGAATTATTAAGTTTTATTTTTTGGAAGTTGACATATTGTCAACATATTTGATTGACTAAAATTTCTCTATACTTTATTATTTGAATAAGTCAAATCCTTTCCTTTTAAAGGATGAGCTCACAGACCACTCCCTTACACTATATAAACTAGCCCCTCCTCACTTTATTGGGGACAACTTACAAACTTAGACACTTGAAAAACACCTCTATGGACTGAAATACAGTCTACACACACACACTGAAACTGACAGGCTCAAAAACACCTCAGGCACCTTCAATACTGCTTCTCTTCTCTACTGAAAATACTCTCTGGAGAACTCTCTTCCTCTCTCTCTTTCCTTCTCTTGTGTAATTTATTCTGCACCTCAAGCTTTGTTTGGTTGAAAACCAAAACACTGTTCTGCTTGGTTTGAGATTTGAATCACAGTTTGGCTTGGCAAGATTAGCGTTTCCGTTTTCATCAATTTGTTCTTGATAAGGTAGAAACCTTAATACATATTCCTTAAACCTCTGTATGACTGTATTTATAAATCAACTGGTTGCACAAATCTTTGGTGTGATATATTGCTGGACATAGGTGTAGTAAAACCTATGTCGCTAACCCTTTTGTTGGCAGGTTCTTTGTTCATAAAGGATGGTGTAAAACCATACCATATTAATGTCTAGTGCAGGTTCATTTATTATTGAAAGAAGGCCGTAATAGTCCATGAAAAAGACATGATGGAGAAGCTTGTCAAAGCACCAGGGACATAGGCCCTTTCTCTTCTTACTTTCTTTACTTTAGCAATCTATGCAACTAGGCTTAAATACTTAAATGTATTTGTTAGGACCTACTTGTTTGTATAATCATCATAACATGCAACTGGTTCAGGACAGGTGTTGGACGCTGCTATAAGCAGTAACATTGGCTATGCAGGGGCCATTTTCCTAACCAAACTCTTTATTTTTTTATGGTAAATGCTAAATCCGAAAGACTAGTGTAAAATAGACTGCTTGTGCAAAACTGTGAATACTGGAATTGTTAGCAGGTTTGTGGAAACGTAAATTTTTAATTTTGTAATTGGTTTTAATATTTGGTCCTAACGAGATTGTTTCTAGAACTGCATGTCCAAAATTATATTATTTACGCAAAATTGATTTTTGAATATCGCAACAGTATTTTTACAGGTTTAAAATTGAGAACTGAAAGTCAACCTAGATTGTTTGTGCAATTTTAGTATGCTGGAAATTAGTTTATCTTGAAAGGGCTAAAAATTGTAAGAGAGTTTGAAGACTGGACCATTTCTGCAAATTTTATATTCGGAAACTGAATAGCCTAGTTGGAGAGCTTTAGTGCTTTTGTCACAGTTGCTTGTTTAATTAATCTGGAGGTCAACTTTTCTTAAGTTCAAATTGTGATTATGTGTTTTCAATTAATTTGTATGAAAAAGCATGACCGTTATTATTTGTCACGCCTAATAGAGTTTAGACTTGGGGCGCTAATATTAAATTTAGGGGTCTAGATATCTTCTTTGAAATTAGTTGTCCTAACGGCCTCCAGGACATTAAGTTGGGGGCGCTAGCAATACTTTAGGACGTCTAAAATATTAGCTAACGCTTTAGTTAAATACTTAAAGATGGTATGGGGGTTAAGGGAATTAAGCCCCTCGGAAGTGATGAAGTTACCCGAGCTATATATTGATAGTAGATTTTGATACTATCGTCCCTTACGAAAGCCGGGTTCTGATCCGAATAGGATAATGAAACCTAGGGTCATTTATTCAAAGTGATCAATTAGTAGCTATTTGTGCAACATGACTATTTGTTTAAAATCGTTTATGCAAATACATTAAATTGCCCACTTTACTTGTTTTGCAGCCCATATCTCTTTTATTTATCTTATTTAGCTATTGTCCTTTTCTAAAGCAATATATTTAAACCCAATATAGAAATCGGTCGGGAACCACGTTTAGTGGAACCTAGGAGGTGCCTAACCCCTTCCTTCTAGGTTAACTTGAACACTTACCTGAATCTCTGATTAGTAGACCAAACCAGGAGTTATATATTTTAAATTAGATAGAAAATGCTTTAGGTGACCTAATACGCCTAGATAAATTTATTAGGTGGCGACTCCAAAACTCTAATTCCAAACGAGTTACCCCAAGTCAAAACTTACTTATTATTATTTTAAAGTGGGGTGCGACACTCATCCAGGATGAAATGTTGCTATATATAACGATGTTAGAAGCAATAAAAGTAGGAATAGGCATAGATAGAGGTAGAGATGAAAGTGAGAAAAAAGATTCAATCTTTACGAACAATTTCATTCATTCATCTAAGATGAAATTTTGGATTATATAGTCAGATTAGAAGCAATTGAAGTAGCAAAAGGCTGTCGTACAGTTTTAAGCCAGAAAAAGATTCAATCTTAGTGAAGAATTCATTTCAGTAATACTAAATTTTCCACTATAATGCCATTTTATATCATGAAGAAATAGATAAATCTAGTTCTTTATGTTATTAAAGTCCCAAGTTGTATCAAGTTTTCTTCAAAGTAAAAAAAAAAAAAACAATGAATAAATATTATTCGGAAAAGTGAATTTATAAATGACATACCATGGAAGAACAAATAAATTGACTCTTCCATAAAAGAAGTTGGTGAAGCTGTTGCTCTTTAAATTTTTGGTTCCCCAGCTGCTTGAAATTGTAAAATTATTCAATTGCCTCAAATAGTAAGAATACATGTCCTCTGTAGCCATAGTTCTCACAGTAACATACCTTAGATTCTACAATTTTAAATTAGAGTTAACGCGTGATAAGATTTCAGCACAGTAAATCCAAAATTCAAGAATTATACCATTCAAATGGAATAGGTATTTCATATTGAAAACATGTCACAATTTTACAAATTAATATTTGAATTTACATTCAAATTAGAGTCTCTACGCAATCTATTACAACTATGGTATAATTGTTGCAGAAGAAGGAAGCATATTAGGATTAATCTATTAAGAGGAAGATAGGCAACCGGGATATAAATGAGAAAAAGTTAGACAATGCAATGATCGAAAATCTAACATAGAACTTGATAAACAAAGTACCAAAGAAACGGAACTTAGCACACAAATTAGCATTTTTTAGATGCATTAAAAGAGACCCAAAAGAAGAAAATCAGTACAATAATTGAATGTTAGGTGTCTGATACGATTATATTAGGAAGCTGCCGGTAATTAGTAGATTTATTACTCATATACCTTCACACTCATCTTCACCTTCAGCTTGCCTGCTTATCATGAGCTGATGGATGAATACAGATGTTTGTGATACTACATAATATACAATGATGTATCATGTAATGGTAAATGTAAAAAAAGAATGATATTCCAAAAATAATTTAGAATTACAAACCATAAATGAACAAACAAATCTATCATTCCGTAACAGATTTATCCCTAATCATGCTTAAAGCAGCTTGTTGATGGCAGGTAGTTTTTATTATACCAAACAGGAAAACAAAAAGAAAGTTTAAAAATTAGTTAAGAATTAAAGAAAAGAATCAGAAATAAATTATTAGGATTTCAGTTAGGAGGGAAACCGGGAATAAGGTATTCAGAGCTTTACAAAATGTTACATTAATGTATATCTAGCTTCCTCTTTTGAGACTTAAACCACAAAATGTACCAAATAAGCATGAAAAAGGCCATTAATTCTGTGAAAACACACCTGCTTAATGATGTGCTAGTGTTGACCAGCGGTTAAGTAGGATTTATTTAGTCGTCGTCTTCATAGTGAACACAACATTCAATACTTCTGCAATAACAAAAGAAGCATAATGAAGATAACAACATTTACAATTTTTTGAGCAACTAAAAAATTAAAGCTCTCAATCACCAAGTCATATAATTTGGTGATATAAGTAGGAGTCTTTCACACAATAGGCACGGATTCGATTACCACTATCTTCTTTCTTGCTCCCCTTTCTCTTATCCATATATGTAAGAAAGAAATTGGAAACAAAAATAAAGAAAGTAAATGTGCTCCTCCAATATAAAATGTATTTTTTATATCTCTTAAATATTCTATCATATTTCTCGACTTTGAAAACTACATATCCTTTTGTTAGCACATGAAAGGAGAAAGCTCTGAATGACCCAGACTTATTGTTTAGTGATATTTGTGGAAGTCTGCCACACATTTTGTACACACAACTTACAGAAATCATGACATGAGCATTGGAACTATTCTACCTTAGTGTAAGATACCATGAGATTGTCAAATGAATCAATTGATCACAAAAGAAAATCGTAGCCTGTAATCAAAGTCAGAATTTATTTGGATATATCTGCTATTTCCAAGTTCCAAAGGATCCTTAGTCTTGGTTGGAGAGATTTCTCTTCCAGATAGTTATATTAGACACTAAACTATGCTGTTGTAAGCAAGATGAACTCAGTAAGCCATAAATTTGAAAAACCATTATGCAACAAATCATTGGGAATTAAATTTCCACTCATTAACAAAAATGCAACTCCAAACACGAAAAATAACTCTTACGACATTTCATAGACCGTCAATATATATGGGTGAAACTATGCCATTTGAAGGAGGTGATATGACTGATCTTATGATTAGATTTTTTTGGCCATAAAGAGAGCAAAAGTATAGAACTAAATACAAAAGAAGTATTTTTAAATTAACTAAGATAAATGACTAAGAATAAATGATAAATATCTGATGTAAAGAATAGTTTAGCAAAAGAGGAAATCTTTTTACCTCTCGATAACTTCGACCTCTTCCTCTCCAACAAATACAAACTCTCCTGATCACACAAAAGAGGAGAAAAAAGGATAAATAAACCACTTAATCATAAATATAAAAGAAATAAAGAAGATTACACGATGCATTAAATATAAGAATGCTGATCTGTTTGAAAATCAAAGAACTTACTGGTTAGGATGCTGATATGTAATCTGCCTTGCATTGAGACATTGTATTGCTTATATTCAAAGTGATGAATATAAGATCTGCACCATCGGTGTACTGTAGAAATTTTCAACCAAACGTCCACTTCATCACGAAGAAGTAGAAACATTAGTAGTCGTTTCACTCATGATTCCCCTTGAATTAACCATAAAAGACAGTTCGTGATAAGAAGAAGCCTAGCGAACAGATTGCTGGCCTTTCATGTCCATAGAAATCATCAAACATTGTAGATTGTTTTGATTTGAAAACCCTAATTTCATTCCCCTAAGATGGAAGTTCAATATACAAAAATATCAAAAACCCACTCTCCCTGAAATAGAAGCTTGTCCATATTTCCATTGTCTTGCAATTTGTATACGTTGGACGAAATTCTCAGTAAGAGAAATGAGAGTCAAAATGACATAATAACTGCTTTTGATTGTGAAAACCACGTCCACAGTAGTTCCCATAAAGTCTGTCCCACATATCCTCCACACTTTGCGTTGAATAGTTGAACTGTTTATTTTGTTGATGAGATTAATACTCGTGTTCATAGTTTGAGAGCGAATTTGAGGCTAATTTTTTCTGTAAATTTGACGATGGATGTATTGCAAGTTGAGAATTTGTAGAGGAATGTATCATGGTAAAATAATTAAAAATTTGAAGCAGTTTGAAAAGTGGATTAGAAAACTGTCTGTGTGGGCAAAGTAGGTGGGGAAGAACGTGTTTAGAGTAGGGTAAACGTGGCTCACAACCTTAACTTTTACCCTGCAGTTAATCTATTTTAAATTAAATATATAGAATTTAAATCTGTCTGTCAACTACATTGTTAAAACTATATCCTGTTTTTAAAATTATTTCCACTTTTTTTCTCACAATTATTCTTTAAATTTCAATTCAAATTTCAAAAACAACTAAAATAACTACACCTAACTAAAAAAAATAACTTATTTACCTAAAATTTCCAAGTGGCTTCCTACTACTTTGACACTTGGCTACTTTCCATAGGCTTACTACCCTCCTTTTAATATAATATAGATTTTAAATATAAATATTGTGGCTAGATTATGTTAGTGCTAGATGACTTATTAATATGGTATATTGAAGGCTATTTATGTGAAAATCCCGTATAATATAAGGGATTATTCTTGGAGGAGCTATTTACACACACACACACATAAGTTTGAAGACTTATTTTACATAAAATAACAACAAAATATAAATTACAAAAGATAATATTACTTTTTCTGTAAGTCTATATCGTCCTTTAGAGATATCAGTTTGTATTGATCGATTTGATATAACAGCTATATTGGAGATATAATGTAGATGTAATGCATATACAACAAAATAAGAAAAATAACAAGCAATAAATAAATGAAACACTAAACAGTGTAGAAGAAGAAAAAGAAGAAGAAGAAGAAAAAGAAGAAGAAGAAGAAATAAATTTAAATGATGCAGTGTTAAATTTAGTCTAGAAAGAGTGTAGACACAGTAAAATAAGTTGACAGAAAAAGAAAGAACATAAATGAAACACAAGATACATAAATGATATACTAGATACAATTTAATAAAATAGATACGTTGAAGGTATAGTGTAGATACAAATAGATATAATGTGGATAAAATTAAAGAAAAACAAGAAGAGAACAACATATCTGACTGGGAAAATATCAAATCTAATTGGAACACACGAGTTGAACGAAAAATACCAATTTTTCATAGAAAAACATCATATTTGAACGAACAATACCAAATATGATTTGAAAACACCAAAATACACCGGAAAATAAGCTCTAGATGAGAGAATAAGCAACAATGAATTACGCCGGAGCAGTAGAAAAAAAAATGGTCATCTTTGGTTGGAGCAGCACCTGAGAAAAAGAAGCACAACTGCAATGGCAAGACGAAGGAAATGAGGGAGGAAAAGATACCGCGCCTATAGAGGGGGAGCCAAGGGGGGGGGGAGAGAGAGAGGGGGAGGGGGAGAGAGAGAGAGAGAGGGGAAGAAAAGTGGGAGGAGGAGGTTAGGATTTTTGTTGTATTTCATTTTTAAGATTTTTTTTCTATGGTTTGTTATTAAATTCTCCTTTATATATTTTATAAGTATTTCAAAATGTTATCATATTATGTTAAAAGTGCCCCTAAATTACACTTTTCTGTATTATTTCCTTCTTCGAATCAGGTTATGACCCGTTAAAAAAGCGACTTAAATTTATATAATAATTCTGTTAGATATATAGGCCAAATATGGTGCTTTAAGTTCGTCATTAAACAATTAAAATTACTGTATTCCCTTATCTTAGCTAGTGTTTGGACATAGATATGGTTGAAATTTGAAAAAATAAAATTTTAAAGTTGAGTTGAAAAATAAATTTTGAAATGAAGTTGTGCTTGGACATACATTTTACTTGAAAATAAGTAGAAGTTTTGTGAGTGGAAAAGTTTGATTTTTGAAAAAGTCTTTTTCAAAATATTTTAAAAAACTCATGTTCAAATATTATTTTCAAAAAAAGATATTTGAAAAAATATTTCTAAGTTTAATAAACAAACGAGAGCTTATTCTTCAAATCCTTTAAGTAACAGAGATGTCATTGTTTATAGGGTTTATATTTGATCTTGCTCTCAACATCAGGGTCTTTTTCTTTTCAAATATTTGAAAGGTTCTTCACAACTTCTTGGAAAAAAGAATAATAAGGTTGAATGAAGTTCATACACATTTCTTAGATATCACAAAATGTAGATTAATTAAATACCACCTTAAGGTTGGACTAGTCAAATGAAAGATATAATATAATAAAGAATAGCAAATACAAATAATATTAACATGTTTATATCATCTTCCATAAGCCATGACCATATAGGATTTAAGAGTCTATACAAGTCCTCCGAGTTGAAAAAAAAAATTCTAACAAGTATATCACTAAGAAGGCTGTTTCATTTACATGCATCTTACTAACGCCAAAAATTAAATCTACCAAAAGAAAATTGATCAAACAAAGAAAGAAATAGGTATGAGTCATAAAGACTCAATAGACCAGGTATATAGCATCCTACTATAAACAAGAAGTAGATCAATGGAAATAGTATTTAACAAGCAGTAAAGTAGGTAACTCGAGCAATTATAAGCTAATTGAAAAAGATTGTGAAATCAATAGTCTTTCTTAATAAAACCCGATATCTCAGCGAAATATTAAATAAGAGTTTAAAACAATATTTAAAACTAGCGTCAAGAATGGGCTTTTAATAAAGTGTTTCGAAAAGAGGCGAAAATTTGATGACTAGCCAATTTTGCACACGTTAAATGAGTTCCATCCACGGTTTCAAAATTCATTGAGAAATAGCCAATAAAACACTCACGTACATTCAGGCTACTGCCGCATATATTGAATTTACTGAACTACCCTTAAAAACCTACAGCTCAACAATAAATACAAATAACGCGTGAAAAAAAACAGAGCAAAGCACACATTACTTCTCTCAACTCTCCAGATCATCATTGTCTCTCTCCCGGAGCTTTCAAATTCAAACTGTAAAAGATAATTTCAGCTGCGTTTTCACAGTTTCTGCGACGTTTCTGTGCTGAATTTCAATTATTTTGCGTAAATATATCTGTTTTTGTGACTGTAAATCAATGATTTGAAAATAAAAATTCGTGATTATAATCTGAATTTGTTTTTCTGAAACGCGAATTTACTGTTATATATAATTAATATGAATCTGAATTAAGTTCAAAAGAGTATGCAGCACCTAGTGCTGGGGGTTTGTGTTACATTGAAGCAAAAGCCCCGTTATAATATCCTGTAGCTATGATTACATTTTAGCTTAGCACTTCAAAATGACGTGATATCCCCAGGATATTGTGATGGGACCTTGCTTCAACGTAACACTAACCTCCAGCATTTAATGCTGGGGTATTAGAAGTATCCTGTTGTCCAACACTAAATGCTGGGGCTTAGTGTTACGTTGAAGCAAAAGCCCCGTTATAATATCCTGTAGCTATGATTACATTTTAAGCACTTCGAAATGGCCTGATATCCCCAGGATATTGTGATGGGACCTTGCTTCAACGTAACACTAACCTCCAGCATTTAGTGCTGGGGATTACTGCTGAAGCAATGTCCCATTAGAAATATCCTGTTGTCCAACACTAAATGCTGGGGCTTAGTGTTACGTTGGAGCAAAGCCCCATTATAATATCCCTGTAGCTGTGAAAGTTGCACTTCAAAATGGCGTGATATCCCCAGGATATTGTGATAGGACCTTGCTTCAACGTAACACTAAACCCCAACATTTAATGCTGGGATTACTGTTGAAGCAATGTCCCATTAGAAATATCCTGTTGTCCAACACTAAATGCTGGGGCTTAGTGTTACGTTGGAGCAAAGCCCCATTATAATACCCTGTAGCTATGCTATATTAGGATATAAAGTTGCACTTCAAAAAAAGACCCTGTTGTCCCCAGCACAAAATGCTGGGGTTTAGTGTTACGTTGAAGCAAGGTCCCATCACAATATCCTGTAGCTATGCTATATTTTAGCATATAGAGCTGCACTTCAAAAATCCCCCCCTCCTGCTGTATAATTAGCCTTTAAACTATGGAAATGTATATTTATCTTATAGGTTAGCAGTTCTTAAGCTTTCGTTATTAAGCTACAATTACAGTATTTTACCATGTGGATTTCTTTGTGACTTAGTTTAGTATTTTTACTGTCTTTATAACTACAGGTGATGGCTAAACAGTGTATTGTTCTTGCATTCAATGGGAAATGGACACCAGATTATAAGTACATAGATCATGAGACAAGGATTTTTCTGCATAGTGAAACAGATACTTTTGAAGATTTCAGAAGAAACCTTTGGAAAAAGATAGATTTAGATGAAGAACATTTTGAGACATTCATATGGTTTGATATGGAACTTGGAACAAGCAAAGGTGTCCCTATAAAAAATACCGATGATTTAATCAGCTGTTTACACTTGATGAAGAACAATTCCGAGTATAGGAGTAGACGTTTCATAGGTGACATTACATAACGATCTCCACAGTCTAAGAGAGTTGATTACGCTGAAGGGCAAATGATAATGCAAATAGACAACGATGATGCTTTTGAAGTGATAGTTTTGACACCTCCGTCTATGGAAGCTGTAGCAGTAGATCAACAGTTAATGCATGCTGAAAACACAGAACAACAGCTTGTAAATATTCAACTTCCTGAGACATCAAGTGCTGGAAAAAAGAGAAAGAGGTATTCAAGGAAGAAAATAAGAGAATCTCCTCGTCCAATACTAAAAGAAAATGCAGATTTGGACGACGTCAAGGTTGGATCAATTTTTTTAAACAAACAGTGTGTCACTAAATATTTTCAGACAACTGCAATTGCACACCATTTTGAATTCAAGGTTGTGAGATCAAGCACAACGAGATATTCACTGGCATGCATGAATGAAAAATATGAGTGGACTGTTCGATCTTCCAGAATTAAACAGTCCACGCTGTTCAAAATACTGAAGTTTGAGAAGAATCACACTTGCTCGGTGGATGATAGAAAAAGAGACCAAAAATATGCTACGTCAAAGATTGTTCGAGATGAGATAGTTGAGAATCTGAGAGACGATAATTATCCTGTTAAGCCTAATTTTGTTGTTGCAGAGATTAGAAGGAAAATGGGAGTTGAAATCTCTTATAATAAGGCATGGCGTGCTATAAAAGAAGGAGAGTCTTTAATTAGAGGGACGCCTGAGAAGAACTTTCAGAAGTTACCAGCATATTTATATGTGCTAAAAGACATCAATCCAGGCTCACATGTTGCTCTTCAAAGAGATGGTGAGAACAGGTTAAAAAAAAAGTGTACTTATATATTTTTGTGTAGAATTCCAGTAATGCCAATTAAAAAAAAGCCTGAGACTGCAGTGTTATTTGTTGGAGTCCCGTCACAAAATGCTATGACGTCGTGATTATGTATAAGTAGGGTTCCAGTACTAAAACCTGAGACTCAAAAATTTTAACATGAATTTTACTGATAACACTGCAATTCTATTATCCAGGTTCAAATATATGTTTTTTGCTTGTGCGGCATCTATCAAAGGCTAGAAACATTGTAGACCTGTGATAGTTGTCGATGGAACATTCCTTAAGGGGAGATATTCAGGCACACTATTGGTTGCAGTGACGAAAGATGCAAATAACCAAATCTTCCCACTTGCCTTTGGAGTTGTGGACTCAGAAAATAATCTGGCATACAGTTGGTTCTTTACGCAGTTGCGCATTGCATTTGGTTGCCGTGAGAATTTACTGTTCCTTTCATATCGTAATCCTGCAATTGCAAATGGGATTACAAATGTATATCCTGAATGTGCACATGGTATCTGTGTATATCATCTGGAAAAGAACCTTAACAAAAGGAACGTGAGTCCTGCAGTGATAAGTATATTCAATAGCGCATGTCGTGTCTACACGATTGCAGAGTTTAAAACAGACATGAATCAAATGAAAGAAACGGATAGGGCAACCTATGATTACCTCATGGAAGAACCACCAGAGAGATGGACTAGAGCTTGCTGTCGAAATCGAAGATATGACATGATGACATCAAATATTGTGGAATCAATGAATAATGCTCTGTTACATGCTTGGGGAAAATCAATACTGTAAATGGTGGACAACATAATGAACAAGCTACAGACCTTGTTTTATGAGAGACGGAAGAGTGCGCAGGATATTTTCTTTGCAACATCAAAATGGACAGATGATGAATTGAAAAAAAAAATAAAACAAAGCATATAGAATGAATGTGAGTATATCAACTAATACAGTTATTTTGGGATGTCATTTGTATTATGTCAATGATAATTCATGAAGTCCCAGGTTTTGTGCTGGGACTACATGGTATGCAAAAGCGGGGGATCCAGTAATTTGCAGCATCATATGTGTTATGCTAGTCAAGTAATCTTATACATTACATTTTTACAGGTTGACCGGACTGCGGATCAAAGCTTTAAGGTAACAGATGAAGGGAGAGAATTCATTGTTTGTTTGAAGAAGAAAGAATGTCAATGCCTCAAGTTCCAGATGGATGAAATGCCTTGTGAACATGCACTTGCTGCTATAGACAGAGTGCACCTAAACAAGTCGGATTATTGCTCTATATGGTATAAAAGAGAAACATGGTTAAAACAGTATGAAGCGGAAATCAACACTGTTGGACATGAAGAATCATGGGTTGTACCTGATACCATTAAAGAAGAGATAACAAAACCCCCAGATTTTAAAGTTAAGGCAGGTAGAAGACAGGAGAAAAGATTTGTCTCGACTGCAGAATATGTAAGACAAAAGGAGAAACACTGTGGGATATGTAGAAAGCGTGGACACAACAGAACATCTTGCAGACACACTCCAGTACTTCAACTATATTCAAAGAAACATAACTCCCAATAAAAACAATAGGTATGTCTCTCTATTTGCATTTTATTTTTTAATTCTATTTTAGTGCAATTCAACACCCAAAGCTGCTATGTTAAAATTTTTCTTTTTTTTTATTTTTCAGTTAGGAATCGCGTCGACACTAGATAGATAGAAGACTATTCTTCTCTATTTTCATCCAGTCGCAACAAATCTGATGTCAAAAAGGACTATTCACTTGTAGAGAACTTTTTTTTTTTTTACATTTTACTTCCTCTGTATTCTTTAACAAGGATTATTATATATAAAAAATACACTTCTCACTCGTTGCTGTGCAAAATAGTTGTCTCGATTTATCTATTTTCTAGTTTTTTTACTTATTGAACAACAAACACTTTCATCTTACTTAAATAATAAAAATACAGTACTTAGAAACACAGTTCATAATACGAAAAAACATTGTTCATAATTCATCAACTGCTCAAAAAAGCTTAAAAACACACATGAAAAAAAAAGACAAACAAACATCCCATATTAACTTAAAAAACATAAAAACTACTAAAACTTATTCAATCACAATAGGCTTCTGGGCTGATCCTACATCTTCGTCACTGCTGCCATCATCATCATTGTAGTCATCATCATCATAGTCATCATGAACATCATCATCATTGTTGTGGCCTTGACCAACCTGACGGTTTACTAATGAAATTTCAAAAACCATAGTGGCAGCACCGTTGTAAACCTCATGAACAACGTGATTAAACCGAAGAACATCACCCAGTCTGTAGCCTTTACGCAGAAGCATCTCCTCCCATCCACTGCACAACCTTGAATGTACCTTCCCAGCCTTGAACTTCATTTCATAATCAGTGTCATCGTTTTCACAATTTATAAGTGCACTTCCATTGACCTTTGGCAGCTTCTCTTTCCAACTCTCTGGAAAGATCTGAAAAAATAAACTTTAACAGTTAATACAAAAAAAACAATGAAAAATTAGATGAACAAAAGCATAAAAATAATTTGGTAATTTTTTTAACATACAAAATCATCTCTTTTGAAGTATGATTTTGTTATTCGCATAGTGAAATTGCCTAGTTCCTCCCAACGATCATCCTCCATATTATTGTTTTAATGAAAAAATAAATTAGTTGCAATCTTTGTTATTGTTTACTTCAACTGCAAAGCCTTATTTATAGGCTAGGAGTTACTAACTTTTTTTCAACTGTTATGGTCAAAGAGAATATGTATAGTCAAAAATAGATTAAGTATCACTATAAATGTAGTCAAAAAAGCTGTGTTTCTATGTTCTTCCCTATGTTTCTTCCAGTTCGAGGTCTTCTCGTATGCCAATGTTATCCTGATAAAATGCTGGTACCCGAGATATTTGCTGACACACTCTTAAAAACTGTAACAGCTTCTATATTTACAATAACGTCTGAGCATAAAAAGCTTGAGCACCCATGTGCCTTAAACTACTGGCCACAGCATAAAAATCTGGGGATTAGTATTACTTTGAAGCAAAGTCCCATTACAATATCCTGTAGTTGTGCTATTTTTTAGGTTATAAGGCTGCACTTCAAAATCACCCCCCTGTTGTCCCAGCATTAAAATGCTGGGACTTCGTATTACGTTAAAGCAAGGTCCCATTACAATATCCTGTAGCTATACTACATTTATCAACAGAAGAGTTGTTACTTGTCACCTTAAATACCTACTAGTGGAAATGGTCTATTTGCTACTAGACAAAATATTAAGGGGGAAAAAAAAAAGAAAAGAGGAACTCAAAATTCGTCTGGACGATTTAAATTAAACGGGTATGCTATGGAAGAGAAGGGTTTTAACCAGAAATGCTGAGGCATGTATTGCTAGGACTATACATAAACATTATTTAAGAGTCAACATTTTACACAAAAGGCAAACTTACAGCCAATTTCATTAACAGTGACATAAAAATTACATAAAAGCATACTTCTAAAAACACAATCTGTTTGCCTTTTTGAATACATGATATCATTGTAAAACAATTACTAATATGTGAAAGAACATCAATACATAATATATCAAATTAAAATATTGTTTATTCTCCATAATTCCTAAACGCGGGCTCCCCTGGCCCTGCATTGTGCAATTGCAGGGGATCTGCCATCACCTTAAGCAATTCCATCAGTTTTTCATAATATTGTCGCTGCGTGTACCTCAAATTCCACAACTCATCTTCACATTTCTTTCTGAATTCATTCAAGGATTCCACCTCCTTCTTCAGATATTCAAAACGCCAACAGAGGTCTCTTGGTATTGAAGGCAAGTTCGTAACATGCCTTTGAGTTGATGGTCCATGACCATTCTGGAAAACCTGTCTTCCATTGGATGGTCCGTGGCCATTGGATGGTCCGTGGCCATTTGATGGTCGGTGGCCATTCTCCATAGATACTTTTTGATCAAATACTATTTGACACAATTTCTTTTTTTTTTTTTTTGTTCAATAACAAAAACGACAAATTGGATTTCTGTCTATCTGTTTTATGGGTGGGAATTTATATACATTGGCATTTGTTTGTAAGAGTCACTTCTGGAAATTCTGAAAAGGTACAATGTGTATTTTGTCATAAGTTCTGATAAGTCACACTGTTTACAATGGGTCACACTGTTTAACAGGATTTTGAATTACTTTGTGTGTTGTCCAGCATTAAATACTGGGGCTTATAAAGCTGGACTTCAAAATCACACCTGTTGTCCCAGCATACGAAATGCTGGGTCTTGGTGTTACGTTCAATGAAAGCCCCATAACAATATCCTGGGGTTTAGTGTAAAAATACTGGGGAATATATTGCTGGGACTATACAAAAACATTATTTAAGAGTCGGCATTTTACACACAACACAACAGGCAAACTTACAGCCATTTTCATTAACAGTAACACAAAAATTACATAAAAAGGATACTTCTAAAAACACAAAAGAAGTATCCTCAAGTACAATAAAGATAAATTACACTTGATTCACATGGAAGCATAAAAACAGAACACTGTGAAACACATAAAAAAAATACAGAAAAATATTAATGATTACTAGGAACGCGAGAGCTAGAACCAGAGGTTGAATCTGTAAAGTTCTGCAATTCAATGTCCAAGAGTTTGTCAAAAAGTCGATCCATATCTCTGTTGTTTTTCTCTCTGAAAGCTACAAAAAATTCAAACAACACATCCAAGTTATTCTTCACGACTGATACCTCAGTTTTCAAAAACTCAAGATCACTTTTCAAATTCCTAACATCTTTATTCAACTGGCGCCATTGTTGTCTTCTTACTTCATCATTGCAAGCCATTTTATTTTATGCTTTGTTATTTTTCTTTTTTTTTGGAATAATATTTTGTTTTGTACAAGTGAAAAAACAAGACCACTGTCTAATTTATAGAAAACAAAAATAGAAAAAACATGTAAAGAATATTTGTTCTATTTTAGCTGACATTGTAACTCCAAAAAAGCTGTAAAGATTCCTTGCTTCTTTCTCTGTAAAGAAGATATCATTTTTTTTTTATAGGTCGTATCTGTATAGGAAAAGATTGAACTGAGATTTTCAACTGTATTAAAGTAACAGTATTACACAGTTGACAACACAAAAAGAAATCAAACAGATTCTGGGAGGATTCTATACTTTAGAACAGACTTCTGTTCCAAAAATATATTGAAATCCACAAAATATTCCCTACTTTAACTTTGGAAATCCACAGCATTTGTGTATTGTCAAAAAAGTAGATAGATTCTTTTGTCATTTTACATGACAAGTCAAGTCAATAAAAAATCTTACAAGATTCTGCAAGTTAAATTACTATAAGAACTCTTTTACAATATTTAAAATGCACAATAGATTTTGTTTTTTGAATATGAGCAACATTTTCATAATTACATAAATTAATAATATTTATTCATATATTAAAAACTGCTATCACATACATTAGTCCCAGTACTTATGCTGGGGCCATGGTGTTATGCAGCTGAAAAACAACAGCATTTTGATCTGGAGGGTCCTATGCTCATATTTGTAAACCTAATCCCAGTACTTGTGCTGGAGCGATGGTGTTATGCAGTTCAAAATAACAACATTTTGTTCTCACTTATAGAGAATTTTTTTTTTTTTAAATTTTACTTCCTCTGTATTCTTTAACAAGGATTAATATATATAAAAAATACACTTTTCATTTGTTGCTGTGCAAAATAGTTGTCTTAATTTATCTATTTTTTAGTTTTTTTACTTATTGAACAACAAACATTTTGATCCACCACAACAACACAGTACTTACAAACAAACACAGTTCATAATGTGAAAAAAGATTGTTCATAATTGATCAGCTGCTGAAAAACTTAAAAACACAGATGAAAAAAAAACACAAACAAACATCCCCATATTAACTGAAAAAACATAAAAACTACTAAAACTTATTCAATCACAATAGGCTTCTGGGCTGATCCTACATCTTCGTCGCTGCTGCCACCATCATCATCATCATCATCACTGCTTTCATCATCTTCACCCCCTCCCTCACCATCCTGATGGTTTATGACAGAAACTTCAAAAACAACAGTTGCATTACCGTTGAATATCTCGTGGAAGTGGTGATCAAAACGAAGTATATTGCCTATCCTGAAGCCTTTTTTATTAATCATATCCTTCCATCCATTACACAACCGTGCGTGCTTCCCAACTTTGAAGCTCATCTCATATACCTCATCATCATCTTCACACAATATGCATGCCATTCCATTTATATTTGGCAGCCTCTGCTTCCAACTTTTTGGAAAGATCTAAAAAGAATAATATTTCACAGTTAATAAAAAAATCACAAAACATTAAAAAAAATAAATGAAAAAAATAAAAAATACTTTGGTCATTTCTTTTAACATACAAAATCATCTCTATCAAAATATGATGATATGATTTTCTTGACAAAACTTCCTAGTTCCTCCACACGATTCTCTTCATCTGCCATATCTTCTTTTCAAAAAAAAACTTTACAGTTTATAAGAGGAGATGAAATCTCAAAAAACTTTGTAGTTTGCTTTAACTGCAAAGGGTCATTTATAGTAAAAAAAATGAGTAACTGTTAGTCAGTCGGCATGTATTTTGGCAAAAATACATTAAATGTAGTCAAAGAAATTATATTTTCTATGGACTTTACAGTTTCTATAGGTTATCAATTTCAACAAATATTGTGTAACTTAAATTACTATCACAAAATTTAATAAATATTTATTAATATATAAAAAACTGCTCTCACATAAATTAGTCCCCCCAGTACTTGTGCTGGAGCCATACTGTTATGAAGGTGAAAATAACAGCATTTTGATCTGTGGTCCTATACTCATAATTGTAAAATAATCCCAGCACTTGTGCTGGAGCCATACTGTTATGAAGCTGAAAATGACAGCATTTTGATCTGGGGTCCTATACTCATAATTGTAAACTAAATCCCCCAGTACTTTTGCTGGACCTATATTGTTATGCAGTTGAAAAATAACAGTTTTTTCATATGGGGGCTGCTATCAAATTAATCCCAGAATCACGAAGTTTAATAATATTTATTCATACATTAATCCCCAGTACTTTTGATAGAGCTATATTGTTATGCAGTTGAAAAATTACAGCATTTTGATATGGGGTCCTATGCTAATGCCTGTAAACTAGTTGGAAATTATAGACTAATAATTAAAAACGACAACATAGAAACTTCACATAAAACTTCATAACAACTATAAGTTGATATGTATTTATAGAATAAATTCAATAATGTAATAACAGATGCAACTTATAATTGAAAAGGCACCATTACATAATATTTGTGATGTTGTTTACTGAACAATCACAATTCAAAAAACAACAGTTACATTACACATATATAACTGCCCCAAAAACTCAGATATTGTTTACCAAAAACTCAGATATTGAACTAAAACACACAAATATGCTATCTTATTCAAGCATCTTCAACAGTAGAGCCAGAACTAGAACTAGAACTAGAACTTGAACTTGAACTTAAAGGTTCTAGTTCAGGCTGCCATATACTAACATTTAAAACCACACGATCTAAGGATTCCAGAACCCTAAAATGTAGCGTACTTCCTACTCCAAGATTGTTAGTACGAACAAACTCCCTTTATCCATTACAAAGTTTTCTCTGTCTTCTCACTTTTAGGTAGTTCATCTGGAAATGAATACCACGGTAAATAAGAGTGGCTGGAACATCACGTCTGGGAAGCCTAATTGCCAACCATACTGGCAAAATCTACAAAACAAAACAAAAGAAGAAATGCAAACTTTTATAATAACATCAAACTAAAACAACACTTTAAAAAAATGCTATGATTAACTCACAAACTGATCTAGTTCAGCATCCAATTCACTTAACACTGCTTCGACGACTGTTCCCATCTTATTTATGAAAAATGTTTTCTAATATGCTGGGTATAGATTATTTATCTAATATTAACTTTTGTCCAGCTCTTATGGTGAAAGAATCGATTAAAAATATCACAATAAATGTAGTCAAAAATGGTAGGTTTGTTTGGTCTTCCCTAATAATGTCCTGACTTTATTCTTTATATAAAAGTTGCACATTGCTTGTTCTTTTCCTTTACTATGCAGAACTGGGGCCAAGTAAAAAGAGCATTGGAAAAATAAAAATAAAAACTCAAATGTCCATGTGCATTAATTTACTACCCACAGCAAAAACATCTGGGGCGTCCATATGCCTTAAAATACTAGCCCCAGAATAAACATCTGGGAGGGAGTGTGATCCATGCGCCTTCTTTTACTACCCACGGTAAAAACATCTGTGGCATCTATGTGCCTTAAAATACTAGCCCCAGAATAAACATCTGGGAGGGGTGTGTGATCCATGCGCCTTGTTTTACTACCCACAGCAAAAACATCTTAGCCATCCCCAGCATATTAGATAACATTTTTCACACAAAACAAACGCAAACTTACAGGCATTTTAATTAAGATTATCATAAAAATTACAGAAAAACGATACTTCTAAAAACACAAAAGAAGTATCCTCAAAGTACAAGAAAAGATAAATTACACTTGCAGATGCAAGCATTAAAAACATAACATTTATCAAGTTAATACAACATAAGTTTATTAAAAATAGTAAAATTAGTTCTTTGGTGACCCTGGTGGAGTATGCACTTCATTATAGTTTGGGATTTGCCTGATTGCCCTCATCATCCTTGTCATTTGTCGTTCTTTCCTTTCAATATTCTGATCTTGCCGAATAATTAATAATCGGAGGTGATCTATAGTACGAGTCAACTGCTCGATGTCTCCCTGCAACCCTGCAATCTCCCAATACAAATCACGCCCTGTTTGATCTTTAGATTGCACATTTTGAAGTGCCTGTCCATTCTCAACTACATGCCCATTTTGAAGTGCATGTCCATTCTCAACTACATGCCCATTTTCCTGTGGGAGAGACATTTTTTTTTCCAAAAAGACTGCAAGTAAAAAATTTGAGACAAATTTGAGTGATGATTCTATATTCAAAGACTCTTTATTTATAGACAGATACGCACAACTGCACCCCCTAAAAAAGGAATGCTAGTAACCAACTCATAACTGCAGACCCCTAATTATTTTGGTGAAAATAATTATACTAAGTAATTATACCCAGTATGTTATCTGGGGGCGCTGGTACTTCATAAGAAAACTCACAGTATTTTGGGCTGGGGGGGGGGGGGTGGAAACGTATGCTAAAATTCTTTTATACAAAGTCCCAGCATAATTTTTGAACTGGGGCACAAGTACTTAAAAATGCAGAGTCCCAGTATTTTATAGTGGGCACGAAAAGATTTTACCACTCGCTGTGCTGGGTGTGCAAGTGCTTCATATGTAAACTCACAGTATTTTTGGCTGGGGGGGTTGAAAACGTATGCTAAAATGCTTTTATACAAAGTCCCAGCATAATTTTTGAACTGGGGCACAGGTACTTAAAAATGCAGAGTCCCAGTATTTTATGATGGGCACGAAGGGATCACAGGTATTGGTGCTGGGGGGTGCAAGTGCTTCATATGTGAACTCACAGTATATAAAAAATACTACAATTAAAGTATTAGCATTCCTATTTATATACTTCACAAGCTAATAAATAATAACAAACAAACAACATATTAACTATACATACTTCAAAAAAAATGTGTACATTGCATTGTTTATAAAAAAAGATAAATAAACATTCAAAGAAGAGGCAGCCTTCCATGTTCACAAGCTAGCTTCTAATCATGCTCTCCATAATCATCATTCAATTTCTCTGGTGGAGTTTCATAGCCTTCATCTCTTTTTGATTTTCCATGCGACAGTAGATTAGCAGCAACCATTCTCCTGTAAATAGTAATAGCTTCTACTCCCCATTCATATTTAAACAAATCCTGTCCAAGCATGAGTAGATCTGTAAACCTTGTTACAAAAAGACCACAGTCTGTCTCTCCTAATTGTTTTGGTGCTTTTTGATAAACAATATCAAGTTTCTTATACGTCGTACCAAAATTAGGATATTTTGTATGAAAATCCATCTCTTTTAGTAGCTTAGGTATAGCAATTGCATACATTCCCATCTTGATCTTCACAAAATGTTCATCCCCATCAAAAACCGAATCATAGACATCTATTCTATGATCTTTTATAGAATAAACTCCCAACCAATAATGAGTGCAAGACATGTAATCATTAGGATCAACTGAAGTCTTCCTAATTGGTATAAACACTTTTTCGACTTGACCCCATGCTATGCCACATTGATTAGTAGACCCATTCACACACTCAAGTAGGTTATTCTGTGTAGTTCCTTCATACTGTACTAGGTCAAAATCTAACTCAATCTTCTCTAAATCGTCTAATGTCAAGTCATGAATTCCAAAAACAACTTCTGCTGGAGGATTATATTTTTTTTTCTTTTGTTGAGCACGAGTCCTTTTTGCTCCTTTCTTTTGTTGGGCCTTCATTACTTCAAAATTTCTTTCTCTTTCCACTCTTCTTCCATTCTATCCTTCTTCTCTTTTATTCTCCTGGTCTTCTCTTCCTTTCCCATATTTTTAAAATAGGATTCAACCTTCGAAAAGAACAACGACTCTACAAAAAAATCAAAATTCAAGTCTGTCGTTGTGAACAACGCTGAGTAGTTTGTGAAATGATATACGTGTTTCTTTTTCAGATAGTACAATATAACATCAACATGCTGCATGACAAAAAAAATCACAAAACACAAAAAAAAAAAAAAAAAAAAATAGTTAACAAATATATATATAAAGGGCTACAGAACCAATAATAAAAAAAAAAGCTGTAGAAAACCTCATTGGTAAGTGAATATCTTCTATCTGCAATCTCTCTAAACCACATTTTGCTCTTCACTAAAACACTATACAATCTAATTTTGTTCTGTGAATTGATGTCTGCAATTTTGTCATCATAAAGATCATCACCCCTGAAAAAGTTAAACACAAACAACATAAAGAATACAAATTTACTAATATAATCTACAACGCCCTGTAACTTAAAATACACAATAACTAAAAAAAATAAAATAAAATAACTTACACTTTAGAGACGCTGTTTTTATCAGTCACTTTCAAGCCTTCCTTCAACCATTTATCAAAAATTGCCAAACAATTAGACGTGGCATTGACAGTATGAAAAGGGCATACACGCTTATAAGAAGGCTTCCAATCACACTTTTGCTTTGGCTCAAAAGGCCTGAATGGAGATAATAAGTGGCGGCTAATCTTACGAACCCTATGTCCCCTGCCTAACAGCTCTCCTCTTTCTGGATGATTTGATGGTTTGTCTGGCAAAACAGCTAAATCCATAACTTCCTCCTTTTTCACTGAACACTGCATTGCCGACTGTTGTTTAGATAAACACACATCTGCATAATTACTTGCACAGACATCTGTTCCAGCAACCTTCCATGGCTGTTCAGGTGTTTTCATGGCTGAATCCAAAGCAGACTCTTGCTCCAGTACTACAACAGATGCATCAGCAAGTGTCGTAAGTTTTGAATTGTCTTTCTCTATTAATGCCAATTCTGTACCACCCTTACTTTCTGAGCGATCGATATCCATAGAATCTGGCCTGGCACTATCAATCACTGCTGCAGTCTCTTGCGATGGCTGTGTCAAGCCAATTGAAAATGAAGGTGCATCTATGCAACCAATATTCATGATGCTTTTGCTTGCATTAGCCAAATTTTAACCAATTTTAGGTTTGAGGGGAGATGCAATTTTAGGAGAAGCATCATTATCACGTTTCTTCCTTTTCTTGCTGGAAAATACTTTTAAAGCCTTTTTTGGAGACGAATGCTCAATACCTTTTTTAAGACCTTCTTTAGAACCTTCTTGGGAACCTTCTTGAGAACCTTTATAAATAAAGATAATATATCACACATTTGCGAACAATAAAAAACACAAAATAACTATAAAAAAGACGATTACATACCTTCTGGTGTAAAAACAAGACCAGCTATGCAAAGCTCACTGACAGTCTTAACTTCAAGTTCAACCTCAGCACTGTGACTGCGTTGATTAACAACATCTTCATTATCAGCTTTAACATTTGTTACTTCTGTAAATGGAACAAGACACAATATTCATTGACCAACCAACAGGGTATTTTATGCTGGAGTGTGGACCATGCAAAATATGCAACATATTTTCGCATACCAAGAGTCAAAAACATTTGGTTATCAGCAAGCTTAATTGGTTGACAACCTTCTTGAGAACTTTCTTGAGAGACTTCAAAACAAGATAATTTGTTACGCATTTTCAACAACAAAAATAGGAACACTAATTATTATATAAAAATTACTTTTACATACCTACTGGTGTCCAAATACCAGTTTCAACAAGATGCTTTAATTCATTAATTTGTTCTTCAACCACAGCACTTTTCCCAGATTCACCATTATAACCTTCTGTAAAAATAAATAAGCACAATACATTACATTTCTCTATAGAAAACAGAAGTGTCAAAACACACATATTTAAAATACATTTCCATTACTATAGACTTCCCAGACATTGGTGCTGGGGCACAAATACTTCATATGAAAAAGTCACAGTATTTTGTGCTGTAGCTATAGTGCTTTGTTATAGAAAATCCCATAATTTAGAACTGGGACACAAGTACTTGTTAAACAAAGAGTCCCAGTATTTTATTATCTGGGACATTAGCATATCATAAAAATACAGTATTAGTGCATAATATGTTGGTTCAATCTACCAACAAATTTTTTTCTTCTTACCATTCAGTGTGGAATAAATTTTTTCATCACGAAGCTGAACATCTGTTGGATTCAAAGATACATCATCATCTTTAGATGGACACTTGTCCAATAAATCAGATGAAGGATTCTGCTTATCTGCATATACAAAAAATAAAAACTCATTACATTAAACAAAAAAATTCCCTTTTACTTAGATTACGACTATATAGAATACTCTATTTGACTACCATGACTTTGTTGATGATGGTCTGAATTTGATGGCGCCTTTTCTAAACCATCTGTACCTTTTGCTTCATCAATAGGGTCACAGGTATCATCTTTGTAATCCCCTAAAACATCGAGAATAATTTGATCGCTTGTATCTATTAAAGGAGCTGCAATACCATGATCACTTTGTACACTACCAACAAGCTCTGGCCGATTACATGTTTCTTTGAAAAAACTATTGCGACCATCTGAATAAATCAAATTATCAACAAAATGACTCTTTTCATTTCTACTCCTGGTGTCTGATTTACTTATAGACACACCACAGTTTTCTCCGAGATCACTTGTCTTTGATTTTGCAACAAGAAGCAGTAATGAATCAAACTTTGCATTCAACTTATCTGTAATCCTCTTCTCCATGTCAGCAAGATCTTTCTTTACACTATTTTCTGAGGAATTGATCATATGTTGAATCTTGCTCTCAGTAGGTAAGTTTACTTTGAGATTAGCTGTCAATCTCTGGTAAAAGAAAAAACATTAAAACCACATAAGAAAAAAAAATTAAAAGACAAAACCCACGAAGAATTTCACCTTTACAACTTCATTCATGTCAATAGATTCTGCTGTTGAACTAGTCTTTGAAGATGACTTTGAGGGTGACTTTGAAGTTGAAGCATGTTTAGATTTATGCCTTATTGGTCTCACTGAGCCATCCTCCCAAAACTATTAAAAAGTACATTTCAAAACCAACAAAAAAGTAAAAAAAAGAAATAACAAACAAAAGCAAGTACTCGTAAAACTCACCTGTTCATTATGAAAATAGTCATCACACAAGACATTGTATTGAGGGGTAAAAGTACATGTGTAACGAAGCATCACAGGTTTGATCCTAGGGCGAACAGTAAAATACTGCCTAAACACAGGGAACACCTCTGCCACCCAGCAACAGAATAGGAAGGGCATACCAGGAAACAAATAAGTAGAAGAACCTGGCTTTATGATTGATTGCAAATGGTGTACCATTTGACGATATATCTCAGTACCCCACTGATAACAGCTATGCACCTCTTCATTATCAATAATAATCATATGTTGATCATCCACTACTCTAGGTAATGGCCGGCCCAATAAAACAGAATTAAGCAAATATACCTCAGCTAGTTTAACAGCATCATCTTGCTCTAATGGAACATCCAATCGTGCAGCTGACACTCTATTCACATTGCCCTTGCTCTTTGGAGCCACTCTCACATAACTGGAATGATGTTCAATCAAATCAAGCAAGTCATATAACTTTAAAGTCCACTTGTTGTCCTTTTTATTAACATCGTCTTCAGGATTCCTGAAATACTTCTCCTTTAATCTACTCTTTGAAAGCTTAAAAATACTTATATCTACAATACTGGAAATATTAAGACCACTAACTACATGAAAATCATCAGCTGTGAAATCCACTATATCACCAAAAACTTTGAAGCTAAGCTTAGTGTTGTCTGAAGAAACTATTTGAGACTGGAGAAAACAATTTATAAGCCTCCCAGAATATTTAGCATCTTCCAAAAGCATAAACTTGCCGAATGGCCCTTTCTTCAGTTTCTCCAGGTAATCCGCAGACAACAACCCTTCAAGTAATCCACGATACTCTGTGTCACCTTTCCACTGGCAATCACGATTTTTCCACTGCGCAAATGGAAGCAATATACCATCGTCGTTTGGCAGATTATCCATAACCTCATCACTTGGTATAATCTCCATTGCTGTAACATTAGCACATGTATTAAAATAAAATAAAGGAAAATTAACACATATATGCTTGCACCTAAAAAACATTGGTACTGGGAGCACAAGTAGTTTATCTGCAAAGTCACAGTATTTTGGATGCTGGGGGTACAAGTAGTTCATGTGCAAGGTCACAGTGTTTGTGCTGGGGGAGAGCTTGGTAGCCCACCCCCTCCCCCCAGACATTGGTGCTGGGAGCACAAGTAGTTCATGTGCATGGTCACAGCATTTGGTGATGGGCCTATGATGCTTTGTTATGCAAGGTCTGGGACACAAGCACTTGTTAAACAAAGGGGTCGCAGCATTTGGTGCTGGGGCCTATGATGCTTTGTTATGCAAGGTCCCATGTTTTAAAACTGGGACACAAGCACTTGTTAAACAAAGGGGTCACAGCATTTGGTGCTGGGGCCTATGATGCTTTGTTATGCAAGGTCCCATGTTTTAAAACTGGGACACAAGCACTTGTTAAACAAAGGGGTCACAACATTTGGTGCTGGGGCCTATGATGCTTTGTTATGCAAAGTCCCATGTTTTAGAACTGGGACACAAGCACTTGTTAAACAAAGGGGTCACAGCATTTGGTGCTGGGGCCTATGATGCTTTGTTATGCAAAGTCCCATGTTTTAGAACTGAGACAAGCACTTGTTAAACAAAGGGGTCACAGTGTTTGTGCTGGGGGAGAGCTTGGTGGCCCACCCCCTCCCCCAGACATTAGTGTTGGGCGCACAAGCACTTGTTAAACAGAGTCGCAGTATATACTTCTGGGGCAAAGGGTTTCACAAAAAAAAAAAAAAAAAAACTGTTGCCCCCTTTAAAAATAACCCACCATTTACAATGGACAAGTACCTGTTAAAAACACACAGTCCCAGTTTTTTATCATGGGCAACAGCCTATCCCCAACAGAAGGTCACAGTATATGGTTCTGGGGGCAATGGGTTTCACAGCAAAAAAGCGTTCCCCTTAAAAAAACCCTACCATTTTAAAGGGAATCAAAAGCTTATATACTGTACTCCAATGGAAAATCTAAACATTTTTCGAAACAAAATCAAAACCTAATAACCCATATACACGTACAAAAATGAAAAAAAAAAACAATACGAAGTAAACACAGTTACCTTAATATACGAAACAGCAAAACAAAGTTTTTTCCCAAACACAAAGCTTCAAAATCTCAAAAATAAGAAATTAGAGTATTTCGAAAGAGAGTTCGTATATTTTGATAGAATTCAAAAGTCACAGTATCAAACAGAGAAACAAAAACACCGAATAAGTTAAAAATAAGGAAGGGTAAAACCGGAATTTCCAAAATGTGTAAAACGACGTCGTGATGCTATTATTTTTAAAAAATGCGTCTAGTGGCTAATTCTCAGCGAACTTGTAAACAGAGGCTACGCATCACCAAGCGGGTGCCAAAGTGGCTTCCCCGCGAAATTTTTACTCGAAAAGAGTACTCCCAAAATAAATGTGCTCAAAATGGTGTTGCAGTTCAAATTAAACCGCATATAATCTCGTATATGCAATAACAACCAGCATAATCAATATATGCACAAAATCATGTGAGCAAATCATGTATGAATGATGAATCATATGTAATAGATACTGGATCATGAGTCCACATACCCAAAACATAATCTCAGAACGTAAGTCCACACGCCTAAATCATATTACTAACCCATGAAGATGTATTGGGTGAAAATTGTCGCCTTCGGTCAACACCTCGAGATGGTAGACCGAAGGAAAAACGAGCTGATGCTCCGAAGAGAAGTAAGCGATCTCGTGGTTGAGTCACCGAAGTCAGGTTCCAACAGCGTGACCGAAGACAAGTTAGACTTCGGGCTTTGGTGACACGCCCTCCTGCCCGAACAGTAAGGTCAGACAACCGAAGCCCTGAGACAAGGCTTCGATTACCACTTCGGTTCCAGCGGCTTTGCAGCCCACTACTTTGCCCCACTAACTTCTCCATATTGCTGCTCAGATCGTGGGGAATGCACTTGCTGATGGTGGAGAACGTGGGCAAGGCTCTTAGGCCTATAAATAGTAGCTCATTTTGTATTATAGGCATCCAGAAATTTGTACTGAAACGCTGCCCAAATTTGTAATCACATTCGTATATTGCAATACAGTTATTTTCTCGCTTTTACATCCTTTTCATGTGTTATTTCAACTTTGATACGAAGAATTGCTTGTATCCGAATCCAAATTCGATTTGTACACCTAAACTGATTTAGGCCCATACAAACTGGCGCCGTCTGTGGGGATATAAGCAGTAACGCTTTGTTCCAAAGTTCCACATCCGTTCTTTGTCAAAAGTTTGCGATTCAACGTTATGGCTGATAACGATAACAATGGTAACGATAACAACCGGGTTGACGTTCCGTTGAACCAACAACCTCTCGCCCCAATGACAACTGAAGAATTCCAGATGTATGTTGTCACCACGCTGAGAGCTCTCTAAAATAAACAGGATGAGCAAGCTAGCATCAATGCTGAATTCCGTGCTTTTTTGGAAGTGAGAAATAGTGCTGCCCCAAACAGTGCCCAGCCTTCGGCTCCAGGTGGAGGCATCCCGTCCTTTTTTCCTCCGGGCGCGATAACAGGGGGACCTCACAACGGGGCCACGTCTGGGGGCTCGGGGAACAACCCAACTGCCACGCCACACTTCGGGACGTTTCCCACCGTGGCGGAAACAACGTCCTCGGTCGACGTTGAAAGAATGAGCAGAGAAATCGAGGCCCGCATCGAGGCGCGCGTGGAGAAGCGCCTCGAAGGCGTGCCAGGGATAACGAAGGAGGAAGACGACCTCGACATCGATCAATACAGGGAGCAACCCTACAAGCCCGAAGCGGCTCCAGCCCCAACTCCCCCGGGCTTCAAACTTATATTCCTGAAGAAATATGATGGGACGACTGATCCCAAGGAGCACATAAGGGAATATATGGCCATGGTGAAGAGCAACGACTTAACAGCTACGCAGCTCGAGTCGATGTTCTTAAAGAAGTTTGGTCAGTCGTTAGAAAAAGGGGCTCTTCGGTGGTATTTATGCTTGCCAGCAGGGTCAATCTCCTCGTTTAAGGAAATGTCCAGCGCCTTTGTCAAGGCTCACACCGGGGCGCAAAAGATCCTCCAAAGGAAGGAGGATATATGTGAGGTGAAGCAGCGGCCCGGTGAGCCACTTAAAGAGTTTCTTGAGCGATTCCACGCTGAACGCATGGAATTGCCTCGGATGGATGATACCTTGGCCATCATGGCATTTGAAAAGGGTATCAATAATCGCAATTCTGGCGCTGCCGCAGAATTGCGTAAAGAATTACAACAATATCAGGTCCTGACGTGGGAGGATCTGCATAGACGCACTTACTCCAAAATCATATTGGAGGAAGCTGAGTTCAAGAACCGAGGTTATCAACAACATAACCGAGGTGAATCTTCAAATCGCGCCGAGGCGCCACGAAGTAACTCGAAGGGAAGGTATGAACCTTACACTTCGAAGAGGCAGCATGTTAGCCAGAGGTTGGAAAACACCCTCGGTAATTCATACCCAGCCACTCATATAAGCCAAAGGCTCGGGGGGAAGGTTCAACCGAACATGAACCAAAGAAACCCCTCGAGCTCCGCTTCGGTCCCTAAAAAGGATCTCCCTCGGATCCAAGATTATAACTTCAACATATCGACCTCGGAGCTGGTCATTGTTGTCAAGGGGACAGCCGGGGTAAGGGTTCCGAAAGATATGAGGACCCCGGCGGACAAGAGAGACCACAATCTGCATTGTGAGTTCCACGCAGATTATGGCCACAGAACCGAGGACTGCAAAGCTTTGCGCCTCGAGGTAGCCAACCTACTAAAGAAAGGAGTCTTGGCCGAGTTCCTCACTGACAAGGGGAAAGACAATTTCTCCAAAAACCGGGGTGATGGGCAACCACCTCGGGCTCCACCCCCGGAGAGAGTAGTGAATGTCATTACCGGGGGGTCAGAGGTGAATGGCGTGAACTTTGCCGCAGCCAAGAAATTCGCCAAGCTCTCCATCACCATGGAGAAGAGAACCCGAGTTGGAGGCTCGGGTAAAGATATTGTTTTTGACGAGGATGACTGCGATGGGATGATGTTCCCCCATCACGACGCTCTAGTCATCATGTTAAGAATCAACGACTCTGATATCAAGAGAGTCTTGATCGACCCCGGGAGCTCAGTAAATATAATCAGCTATGGGACTGTTAAGAAAATGTGGCTAAAAGGGGAAATCGTTCCCAAATCAACAGTGTTAGCAGGCTTTAACAACTCCACGGAGAAAACGTTGGGTGAGATCACACTCAAAACATTCGCCAAGGGGGTCACCAAAGAAACACTGTTCCAAGTCATGCCCGAGGATCTAGCATACAATGTGATCCTCGGAAGGCCATGGATCCACTCCATGGAAGCTGTTCCCTCCACCTTGCATCAAGTGATTAAATTCCCTACACCTTGGGGAGTTCGATCAATCAAAGGGGAACAACGAGTAGCGAGGGAGTGCTACTCGGTTGCCTTAAAGAGTGGAGTCGCCCCGAGCGGGCCAAAGAAATAGCAACCAACGCCACCGGGGTCAAGCGAGGCGAACCTCCAAAGTGAGATAGAAAAGATCCCGGCATGCGTTCAAGAGCCTCGGAAACAAAAAGCCGAGGACTCCACTATCGAAGAACTGGATTCTTTCACCTTGTCGAAAGATTTCCCAGAGAGAAAGGTATACATTGGCTCGGAGTTGGATCCGGAGTCAAAAAAGGCGTTATCGAAGTCTTAAAGTCCAACGACGATTGTTTTGCTTGGTCTCATTCAGACATGACTGGTATCGATCCGGAGATCATGACCCACAAGATGAATGTGGATCCAAAGTTCACCCCGGTGAAGCAGAAGTAAAGACCTCACGTCGGGGTCAAAAAGAAGGCAATCGAGGATGAAACCACAAAGTTGCAAGAAAATGGTTTCATAAGAGAGGTGAAATACCCCGAATGGTTGGCAAATGTGGTAGTTGTGCCGAAGAAGAATGGCAAGTGGAGAATCAGTGTAGATTACACTGACTTAAACAAAGCTTGCCCTAAAGACTCATACCCATTGCCACAAATTGATAGGTTAATAGACTCCACGGCTGGACACAAACTATTGACCTTCTTGGATGCATATTCGGGCTATAATCAGATCCTCATGGACCCGAAGGATGAAGATAAGACCTCGTTCATCACTGACCGAGGTACCTTCTGCTATAAGGTGATGGCCTTCGGGTTGAAGAACGCCGGGGCGACCTACCAAAGGCTGGTATGTCGCATGTTTAAAGAATATATTGGAAAGTCTATGGAGGTCTACATAGACGACATGCTCATCAAATCGATCCAAATGGAGGACCATTTGAATCATCTGAGGGAAGCCTTTGCTGTGTTAAGGCAATATGACATGAAGCTGAACCCTGAGAAGTGTGCCTTCGGCGTCGGATCGGGCAAGTTCTTGGGCTTCATTGTCTCTGAACGAGGCATCGAGGCTAATCCTGACAAAATCAGAGCTATCGAAGAGATCCCCGAGGAGCTAACCGGGGTGAAAGAAGTTCAGCGCTTGACTGGCTGAGTCGCCGCCTTGAGTCGATTCATCTCAAGGTCCTCGAAGCGATGCCACAAGTTCTTCTCCGTTTTGAGAAAAAACAATCACTTCGAATGGACACCGGAGTGTAAACAACCGTTGAAAGATTTGAAGCTATACTTGGCTAACGCACCGTTGCTTGCCAAGCCAAAAGAAGGTGAGACATTGCTAGTTTACTTGGCGGTGTCCGAGGTGTCAGTCAGTGCTGTGCTGGTTCGGGAAGAAGATGGCAAACAATAGCTCATCTACTATATGAGCAAGACACTCCTCGACGCTGAAACCAGGTATCCACACTTGGAGAAATTAGCCCTTGCTTTACTTGTTACTGCCCGAAAGCTACGACCCTACTTTCAATGTCACCCAATAGCAGTAGTTTCGGCCTTCCCTTTAAGAAATATTTTGCTTAAACTGGAGTTATCAGGGAGGCTATCAAAATGGGCGGTAGAGTTAAGCGAGTATGACATCACCTATCAGCCTCGGACTGCTATTAAGTCTCAAGTCTTGGCAGACTTCGTGGCCGATTTTAGTATTAGAATTTTGCCCGAGGCTGAAAAGGAAAACTCCATGGCGAAGGGAACCTCCCCGGGGCTATGGATACTTTACACCGATAGAGCAACAAACTCCAAAGGTTCGGGGCTAGGCATAGTTTTGAGAGCACCTACCGGGGAGAAAGTCAGGCACTCGGTTCGGTTCAAGAAAGTAACCAACAACGAGGCAGATTATGAGGCAGCTCTAGCAAGTTTGGAGCTGGCTAAGGAAATGAGGGTTGAAAGAATCGAATTGAGGTGTGATTCACAGTTGGTAGTGAACCAGGTCCTCGGTGATTATACAGCTCGTGAGCCCAGAATGCAATTATACTTGGATCGGGCACAAAGAATCTTGGCCCAATTCCAAGAATGGCAAGTTAAACAAGTGCCTCGGGAGGAGAATACCGAGGCCGATGCCTTGGCGAATCTTGGTTCGGTGATCGACGAGACCCACTCGGGGACTGACTCAGTGGTTCGGTTGCTATCCGCACAAATGAGGGAGATGAAATTGCAAGTTAATTCAGTGGATAATCGATGGGATTGGCGAAATAAGTTTATCTCCTACTTTGAATCGGGGACTGTCCCCCAAGATAAAAAGGAAGCAAGGAAGCTAAGGACCCAAGCGGCCTCGTATCACATGATCGAGGGTAATCTCTACAAGAGGTTATATTGCGGCCCAAATATTTGGGTCCCGATAAGGCAAGGTATGTGATGGCCGAAGTGCATGAAGGCGAGTGTGGCAACCACTCGGGGGGAAAGTCCTTGGTGCGTAAGTTATTGAGAGCTGGGTATTATTGGCCCACAATCAGTGCCGATGTGAAGGCCTTCGTGCAGAAATGTGACAAGTGCCAACGCCATGGGCGGATGATCCACCAACAGGCCGAGCCTCTACATTCAGTGGTGTCACCATGGCCCTTCATGAAATGGGGAATGGACGTTGTTGGACCATTACCCAAGGGAAAAGGTGGTGTTCATTTCATCTTAGTGTTAACCGATTACTTCACCAAATGGGTGGAGGCAGTGGCTCTCACTGAGGTAAAGCAAAAGCAAGTAGTCGATTTCATCAAAAAGAACATCATCTACAGGTTCGGTGTCTCAAGAGAGATAGCTTGCGACAACCGTAAGCAATTCATGGGGGCAGCCATCACTGATTTCTTCAAGCAATGGGGAATCAAAAGAATTGCCTCGACTCCCTATCACCCAAGTGCTAATGGCCAAGCTGAGTCTTCAAACAGGATCATAATTGAAAATTTGAAGAAAAGACTCGACGAGAAGAAGGGTCCTTGGCCCGAGGAGTTGCCCGGGGTATTATGGGCCATGCGAACAACGGAGAGCACTGGTGAGACCCCTTTCTCACTAGCCTATGGCATGGACACTCTCATCCCCGTAGAAGTGGGCGAACCAAGTCTTCGGTACGCTCACACAGCCGAAGACGCTAACCAAGAGGCAATGCGCATTGAGCTAGATTTGCTCGAAGAGAAGAGGGAATTAGCTTTGGTTCGGCTTGTTGCCCAAAAAAGGCAGATCGAGGCTTACCTCAACAGGAAAGCTAAATTTAGAGACTTCAAGGTTGGAGATTATGTGTTGAAAACTGTGAACCAATCAACAAAGGAAGATAATGGGGGAAAGCTTATTGCAAATTGGGAAGGACCCTATAGAGTCAAGGCAATCGTTGGAAAAGGCTCTTATCAAATTGAGTCTCTTCAAGGAGAACCCGAACCTCTGAACTGGAACATCTCCAATCTGAAGCGATACTACTTTTAGCCGAGGAAGCAAACCGAACCGTTTCTAGTGCTCGGATCTTCATCAAGATTCAGAACCGAACACTGGGGGGAGAGAGAAGGGTTGATAACGAGGTCGACATCGAGCCTCCCAACCGAAGCTTATCTATCCGACAACCGGGGACTCACGCCCGAGGATTAGATTTAGTACATTGTAAATTAGCTCGATAGCGGCGTGTGATCAATTTGCCTTTATTGAGTTTTTTTTTTTTTTACCCAAGGTCCGTTTCGACTTGGTTTCGGGTAAACAGCCTTTTTCGGACTCGTGGATATCAATAAAATGACTTTGGTTTCACTCATATAAAATGACTTTGGTTCCATTCGTTTTATCTATATAAACCTTGCACACCGAAGCTACACAATGCATCGACTCGAGGGCGAGACGTCGTCCTAAGTTTGCATCGATTGAATTTAGTCAAGTCTTGCAAGCATATCATTTAATTTCAAAGTGTTCGGTATATATGAAAAGCCAACACACGAAGCTCACAAAGCAAAGATACAGTCTTTCATTGAAAGCCCGAAGGCTGAGATTATTTACATCCAAAAAATGACCCGAAGGTCTAAAACATAAGCATAAGAGCCCGAAGGCTGAAAAACACTTGCATTAAAAAAGGACCCGAAGGTCCATGGCTACGAATATACAAAAGCCCGAAGGCTAATATCCAAAAAGGCACGAAGGCCCAAAAACAAAGGAAAAACATCTGTGTTTACAAAATACAAAGGCTACGCCCCATCGGCATCTCCACTGCCCTCTTCGGCGCTATCGCCTTCATCATCATCTGATCCTTCGCTCGAAGGGAGTTCATCCACAATCCTTTGAGCCTCCGCAACAGCTTCCCTTGCCTTGACAATTTCGTCCTCAAGCACGATCTGCCCGGCCTGAACTTGTTCAAGTGCGCTAAGCCTGGTTTTGACAACAGCCCACATTTCTTCAAACTTTGCCCTTATTGCCCTAACCTCGGCTCGCTCATTAAGCTATGCGATTCTGCCTTCGAGCTTGGATACTTTGCCCAGAAGGGCTGGCACTTCATCCACTTGGCTTTGCAGCTCAACGAGTTTGGCGTTATACTCCCCAAGCTTGCTACGATATTTCTCGCCTGCTTCAAGCACTTCGGTCTTGGCCCTGAAAAGTTCGGCCTCGAGGCGGGCATTTTCAAGGCTCAACCTCGAGCGCTCAGCAGTAAATTCATTTGTCGCAGCTTGGACACGAGCTTCGGCAGACTCCACAGCCACACGAAGGTCAGCCTCAGCTCTCGCCGAGGCTTCATTAGCGCGTTCTAGCTCATTGTTCAGAATTGTGAATCGAGTCTCTAGCTCGGCAACTTGCCCCTTGAGAACCTTCTTCTGATCGTCCCAAGCGGCAGCAGCTGCTTGAAGCTCTTTAGCTCGGTCGCGCTCAAGATGAACGGCTTGCAGTGCGAGGACCAAACTCTGCGTTTGAAACACGATATCAGAACCCGCAAAATAGCGAGATCAACCATGTAAAATACACACTGAAACTTACCCGAAGAGCTGAAGCGGCGGAGACGCCCATCAAACTCATGGGATTAAGGTTCCGAAGGGCATGGGCTTCGGCGGGGCCAAGTAAGCCATCAAGGGCCATGATATCCTCTTTTGTGGCGTCTAGCAAGTTCGCATCGGGATATATCTCCAAAGCCCGAGATGCAATGTTGGTAGGCTTCGGCGAGGCTCGAGAAGCTTTAACCGTGCTTTTGATCAGGCCTTCACCCACTTTAGCCTTGCCTTTTCGCTTTGCAGCCTCTTGGTCAGACTCCTCCACATTTATGACCTCGGTCGTCCCACCAACTTCGGGCCTCGCTTCGGGAATAGATTCGGAGGCTAGATCTGGCCTTTCCTCGGGAACCAAAGGGGGAAGCTCTTCATCGCTGGGTACGTCGACAAGTCCCCGGCGCTTTGTGATCAGTGCTTCAGCAGCGGGAGCTGCAGCCTCTTCTACCCGAGGTCCTTTCGATTTGGCCGCCCGTTTCGAAGTGACCCTCTTTCTTTTAGCACCTGAGGAAGGAAGGGAAGCAACTTGTTTAACATAAGTGTGTGTGGTGGTGTAAACGCAAGAAAACCGACCCAAGAAAACTTCTTCACCTTGTGAGGTCCCCGGGCTAGATAAACCCTTGGCTTTTTCATCAATGAGCCGCTTCGCCAGGGTCGCCATTTGGGCAACGCCCTCGGTGATGTTGAGCACTGTCCTCTCTTTTTTCTTCCTCTCTTTCTTGCCTCTTTCCTCTCCTCCCCCCTCGACGTCCATTTCTGTTTCTTCTTCCTCGTCGGCGTCTCTCATAGCCTTGCTTGGAAACCTGCATGAATATATCAAACCAAAAGAAGTTAGAATCCAATGGCTCGAAGCGAGTCTAAGGAGCCGAAGTCATCAGCGACTCACCATGCCTCTTGCACGCCCATCGGTTCTCTTCCAAACCGGCCAACACCATCCACTGCCGCTCTGGGCGCGTCTTCGTTTGCATAGCCTCGATAACCCACTCAAGCAAGTTCCTTGGTGGGTTAACTAGGACCTTTTCAGCTGCAAACCAAAGATGAAAGGGTAAGCAACAGTTATGACAATCCAAAACCGAGGGAAGAGCAGAAGCGGGCACTTACGTTGAGCATTCCATACTTCGGGAAAGCCAGGCTCGGTTAACAACAACCTCGTGGGAATAAGCACATATCGATCGTTCCAACCTCGATCCCCATGGTCCTCGCTCTTACTCAAAATGGCGTAGGAACCTCGAGGCAGAAGAGCAACTACCCCGGCTTTGTGAAAGTAAGGATAATAGAGTGAAATTAAATGTTGAAAAGTGAAAGGCAAACCAGCTTTGTTACTCAAATACTCGAGGGCTTGGACGACCTTCCAAACCCCGGGCCCAAGTTGGGTTAGACAGAGATTATAAGACCTGCAAAATACATCGATGATAGGGTGTACTGGCAAGTTGAACCCTATAGTGAAAGGGTAGGTGAAAATCGAGGAGTACCCTTCAACATGCGTAGACACTGCCGAGCCAGGAGCGGGGATCCTGATTTCCACCTCGGGACCCCAACGACAATCAGCCCGAACAGATTCAAACCTCTCTTCTGTTATGATACTCGGTGTGATATGGACGGGAATATTCCTCTTTTTCCCCTTTTGGGCATATGATTGAGCGTGAACCTTTAAATCTTTGTCGTTGTTGAAATTAGAAGGAATCACCAATCGAGGGTCGATATCGACCTCGAGAGGAATTTTCCTCTTCGATTTCTTTGACGGCCCAGCCTCGGTCTCACCTCTGGGATCACTTGTCCCACTCACCTCGGCGGCGCCTACCGAGCCACCCGCCTCCTTAGTGCTAGTGACGTCATCACCCTCAACGTCATCACCCACATCAGGGTCCACATATTCGCTGGCCTCCGCTGAACCGCGACCAGCCTTCGCCTTACGCCGCAGAAGGGTGGGAGCGGCAGACGTGGCCTCGCCACCACCTCCCGCTTCAACCACCTGCAATGGTGGCACAGAAATTATAGCCTCATCGTTCATGGCCATAGCAGCAAAACGCTCTGCTCTCTCACCAGAGTCGCTTGAGCCGCGGCCAGAATTGGTGGCAGAGATTGTGACAGACATGATGATAATTGAAGGGAAGAAATGCAGGAGATTAAAAGATCAAGCGTAGATGGAACTGGTTCAAATAGTTCTCCAAAGCTTTTGTTTTCTAGTCAAAAGTTGCAAGTGAAGAGAGGGAAGACAATGTGAGGTATTTATAGTGAATACACACGTGCAAGGGGGAGAACTAATGATGACTGTAACGTTGGAGAAAACAAAAAGACGGCGTGACCGTTCGGAGACCTATCAAAAGCCGCCACGTAATGCGGAACGGCGACCCGATAGGTGTGCGACTTTTGAAATTCGTGGATAGGGTTTTGCCACGTCGACTTCCCGCTTAAATTCATTCTACTCCTCGGCGACTTCGACGTCTACCGAGGAGTGGGGGGACTATCTATATTGGGTGAAAATTGTCGCCTTCGGTCAACACCTCGAGATGGTAGACCGAAGGGAAAACGAGCTGATGCTCCGAAGAGAAGTAAGCGATCTCGTGGTTGAGTCACCGAAGTCAGGTTCCAACAGCGTGACCGAAGACAAGTTAGACTTCGGGCTTTGGTGACACGCCCTCCTGCCCGAACAGTAAGGTCAGACAACCGAAGCCCTGAGACAAGGCTTCGGTTACCACTTCGGTTCCAGCGGCTTTGCAGCCCACTACTTTGCCCCACTAACTTCTCCATATTGCTGCTCAGATCGTGGGGAATGCACTTGCTGATGGTGGAGAACGTGGGCAAGGCTCTTAGGCCTATGAATAGTAGCTCATTTTGTATTATAGGCATCCAGAAATTTGTACTGAAACGCTGCCCAAATTTGTAATCACATTCGTATATTGCAATACAGTTATTTTCTCGTTTTTACATCCTTTTCATGTGTTATTTCAACTTTGATACGAAAAATTGCTTGTATCCGAATCCAAATTCGATTTGTACACCTAAACTGATTTAGGCCCATACAGAAGATATGCTTGTAAGTATCCAATCGGGTCTTGAATCTCCCAAACCATAGAAGAAAACCGAGACGCGAGTCCATGTATTTAAGAAAGATATCAGATCATGAATCAACATGCTCAAATCATACTATCGGGTCGTGAGTCCGCACGCCCAAATCATATCATTTGAACAGATGTATGATCAAATACATGATCAAGCAGTCCAAAACAAAGTCATACCAATATATGTTCAAACATGTTTAGAAACCAAGACAACGTCAAACATGCATGCAAACATGTTCAGGTTTCTACATTAAGAAATAAGTTCCATTTCAATGAACGTGCATAAGTAGTACTATAACCATGGAAGCTATGCAATTAAAAAAACATACAAAAAAATTCCAATGTACTCCAATAAATGGATAACAACACCTTGGTCTGAAACACCTCAAAGCTACTCAACTGCAGCATTGCCTCACGCAAATCTCCTCCAAATGACTCCGATGTCCGATCTAATAAAAATAACACATAGTATGATCAATTCTAGCTATTGAACCATTTCCCCGAATTTTGGAAACGAAAGGGCTGTAATCCCCAAATTGCACCCGGGCCCACATGGTCAAAAATTCAGACAAAATCCAAAATCGAGTGAGATTTTAAATTAGACTCCAATTTGATAGTCAATTGACCAATTTAGACAAACTATGATTTAAGTCAAAAATCAGCTTTTGGTCAATATCTTAGAATTGAAATCTGACTTCCGATTACCCACCCCTTCCCGAGTGTAATTACGTAAATGTTTTTCAAATAGAGTCCAAAAGGTTCTTTAATTTAACAAATTTTATGTTTATACCTTAAAAATAAAAGCAAATTTCTACATAAATCATGAATTAAAGAATGGATTTTAGACATGAATTAGTGTTTACAATCACTAATAGGTGTTTGGTTATTTAGCACAAAAGAATAGTGTAATCGCTAGCTCCAGGGGCGGATGTACCCCTTAGCCACCGGGGTCATCCGACACCACTCGATCAAAATTTTTGTGAAAAAAATTAAATATAGTAATAAAGAAAAACAGAAAATTGCCTATAAAAATAAAGAATGACACCAGTAAAATAAAAGCATTAGTAGGTGAGTTGGTTTAGGCACATATGTTTCAGCTTTATAGTCCCAAGTTCAAATCCCTTCGGTGGCAGCCTATTTTAAAAATTTTTTTAAGCTAGATTCTGACACCACTAACAAAAAATCCTGCGTACGCCACTGGCTAGCTCAAAAGGACTCAGTTATGTACTCCGAGTAAGAATGAAAAATGGCAAAATCCAAATGGGAGGGTCTATTTACGGTTCCTAGTGCCAAGCCTCTGATTTGCCTGAGGCAACAGCCAAGGTACAACCTGGTCTAATGCGTGCGGCAGCCAAGGCGCCTCTTGGCTTACGATCTTTTAGAGTATCTCTAATGGTTTTCCCCATTTTTTCCTCTAAAATGGACCTGAAATAGGGTAAACTACCCCAACCATTATCCCCATTTTTTCGGGAAAAGTGCATGAGAGGCCACTTTTGACAATGGTCTTTGGTTTGAGGCCATTTTTTTTTACTGATTTTGTATGAGAGACCACTTTTTGAAATTTCAATCCTTGTGGAGAAAATTTCAAAACTAACCTAATATATAAGATAGACTTACAATTTACTAGACACATTTAACATATACTAAATGGCTAGTCAAAAAGAGCCAACTAAATAGGTTCAGGATATTAAAAGTCCTTAAAAAGATGCGTGTAAAAAGGAAGAAGTAAAGTATTAACAGAACTATAATTAAGGAAGAGAAACCAATATTTAAGGATACCCACTAATCACGTATCCAAGACTTTTGCAATTCTGAATCCTGTTAGTTTAGGGTATTTATACGGAAAATATCGAGCAGATACAAAGCATATCAGTTCTATTTATCCCAAAAACAACGAGAAAGAAATCAGAAGGCTTCATACTACTGACTTATATTCAACTTTTTTGCTTGTATATTTAGTAAATATGTCACCCGTTAAAGTGTTAATCCAATATGGGGGAGAATGGGTTGAAGGATACAAATTTGTCAACTTCAAAGCAGATGGAATTCTGCTCCAACAAGACAGCTCCTATACAATGTTCATGTCCACACTTGTTTCACAACTGTCAGTTGATACAAGTAAATATACGAGACAAATAAGCATACTAAATAGTTGATGCAGTTTTGTAACCACTTTATTACGAGACAAATACATAGCTATGTACTAAATATACAACAGTTATATGTTACTACAAAAGCTAAGAACAAACTGTAATATGAGTGTGATATATTCTACATATTTATGATATTTATTTAAATATATAATATATTGATATTATTATACATAAAATATTTTGTTGATATAAGTGCAATATATTCTGCATATGATATTATTTCAATAGATAATATATTGGTAATATTGTACTTAAGATATTTTATTAATACAAGTGAAAATATATTTTGCATATTCTACATATTCTGCATATTCTATTGATATGAGTGTGATATATTATGCATATTTATGATATTTATGTTGAAGAAATAAAGCTTCCACTGAAAATTTGCCTTTGTTCCCCTAAAATCAAATAGGGAGATATTCATGTATATGTATTTAATTAGAAAATGTTATGATTAAGTAGAAATAGATAAAAGTGTGTAAAAGGAAGTTATTGAAAGCTTTTAATTAAATGAATGCAATGAAGGCAGTTAGGTAACACGAATACCCAACAAAATAGGCATTAATGAGGGAAATTGATCAGTTTTTTAAAAATGGCTATAAAAGTGGAATACCAAGGGGTAAAGGTCTATAAACCATAAATTTCAATAAATGTATCTATTTTATTTAAATAACACTTATAAATGTCTATACACTGTAAAATTTCCTTGAACTTCACACAAGTTCAGCCCACAAAGGTTGAAGTTCAACTTCAATCCACCATAAGGGTTGAAGTTCAACTTCAGCCCACAAGGGTTGAATTTTACGCATCTATGCCTAAAAGTTCAGCCCTTACGGATTGAAGTTGAACTTCATAATTTAGGCATGAACTTCAACCCACAAGGTTTGAACTTCAACCCACAAAAATGGAAGTTCTAAAAAGTGGCCTCTCATGTAAAATCAATAAAAAAAAGTGGCTTCAAACCAAATACCAGTAGCAAAAGTGGTCTGTGGGCTAAATTTTTACCATTTTTTCCCCTAAAAAGAATAGGGAGGTTTACGAAAATATCCATTAAAATCAAAATATTTACCCACTTCTACCCATAAGTTTCATATTTACAAACTCTATCCATAAACTATTTACATATCCTACCCATCTAGACTTGTATACTATTATTTATGTAGTATACCTTAAAGTTATACACCCATATCTAGACTTGTATACTATTATTTATGCAATATAGTTTAAATGTATATACCTATAGAGTATAACAAAAGTATACAGTAATAAATGGGTAGGTTGGTAAATACTTTTAATTTTATGGGTAGTGTAATTTTTAATGGGTATGGCTTGTAAATACTTTGAATTTTATGGGTATATAGTGTAAAAAATCCAAAAGAATATTCCTTTTTATATTCTTCTCTCTCTTCTATATTATATTAATATTTTTTATTATAATTTTATTTTCTTATTTTCATTAAACAAATTCTATCTGTTATTTTCTTTTTTACATATTTGTCAGATATAATTTATATTCAATACAAAATTATTTTGTACCATAAAAATTTTAAATAATATAATTTATAAGAAAATATTAAAGATTATATATATGAACGGATAATTCAAATAAAAGTGAAATCATTGTGATACAAGATAATTAAATACATATTTGTACCTTTCATTGTTTGTGATGGTTATATCTTTTTTATACAATTATAACTCATACTAAAATTAACTACCAATTTTACATAAAAAAATAGATACACGATAATTAAATTTTTAAAATAATACGACAATGTTAAGACGATAAATTAATTATATAAAAATATTATATAAACATAATTAAGCATATATAAAGAGATAAATTAAAAGATTAAATAATAAAAATAATATTATTTTAATGATGAATAGTAAATAGGGAGATGAATAATGAATTTGGGGAAATACTATTCACTCCCTATTTTAAGGACACAAATAGGGAGCCATTGGAGTGAAATTTCCCCAAATGTGTTCCCAAAAATAGGGAAAAGTGGGTTTAGGGGCAACCATTAGAGTTGCTCTTACAGATTGGCTTGCACTAGCACCCTTGCAAACCTGTATGTCCCTGAAACCTTTCCTGTATTTGAAACTCCTCAAAGGAACTCAGAATTCCACGAAATTAGATCTTAAGAGTCTCAAATTGCAAGATGGATTTATGAAAACTTTTAAAACTCCAATCGGACCATAACGCTCAAAACAAGCGGCAAAACAATACTAATTCTCAAGATTGTTTGAAAAATAATTTTTTCTTTAAAAGTTAACCAAACGGTCTTGGAATACAACCAACTTTGATACTCTTAAGTAAAAAAAATTAACATAATCGTTCTAACAATATACTCGGTTTCCAAAACGGGGTCCAATTTCTAAAAACGGAAGGTTGAGACGTTGCAGCTCGTAGTCCAAAATATGGGACTATTATATTTGATTGCCAGCTCTCCGAGAAAAGGGGAAAAAATAATCACAGAAATTTTATGATATCTTATTTCAACTTTAGAATGCATTGTTCTACCTTCTACTGGAGCTATATCCAGACTTTGCACTTATAAAAGCAGATTTGCCAATAATTTTGAAGCCCACGATAAAAGAATCAGTCCATCATTATCGCAAACCTTGGTTTTTGATAAACTAATCAGGCTTTACCTTACATTATTAAAGGTGCTATAGATATTATGATGAAAATGATGGCCGTATTATTGAGCCATAATACATCTGAAACACAAAATGTATTAAGAGAATGTTGGCAATGACTCCAAGAGCGCGCTGTTTAATTTTGTCTCCGATTCAGGGGCACATTAACTCCAATTGCCGACACTCAATTACTGGAAAATGTAATCCACATCATTGATTTAACCAAGATTTATTAGTAGTACTTGGAAATTTGTGATGTGTCAAATTACCAACTCATTTATTATTTTAGAACGCTGCGTTTAAAACATCAAGTTTGTTTTTAGTGTAAAAACAACTCTAAAAGTAGTTCATGTATTTGTGCTACTTGGTACTGATAATATCATTTTCATACCATTTCGTAGATGAGATAGATCCATTCAAGCTCAACAATATTCACATTTTTAATCTAAATAACTGACCTGTTCGTAAACTTCATCATGAAGTCGATTAAATTTTACACGAATTGTAGAAGTTTTGTTAACTATCAAGTTATCTAAGTAACTACATATAACAGTTTATTACAAATGGAGTTGCTTACATAAAAATACTTTAATCAATCTGGTTAACACATTACATTTACTGTAAAAAATGTACATCATTAGCATCAGGGGTGGACCAGAAATTGATAAATGGGGTTCAAAAATATTTTAATATCACACTTGGGATTTGACCTCATGATCTAAAGCAATTTTTAAACCCCTTTTACCACTATATTAGTATAATTACTTGAGTCAAGGAGGTTCAATATAGTCTGTATGTAACAAAAACAACTCGATTTCATCTTATTTTTGCCGTGCAATTTCTCGGCGGGAACCCCCTTTAATACACATAGATCCGCTGTTGATTAGTATATACAAGTTAAATCTGTAATTTAATCTAAGTATGTGAGAGTAAACCTTTTCACTACTTAATTAGCAAGTGTATGACCCTAAACCAGTTTTAGGATCACAAATCGAATTTGGATTCGAATATAAGCAAATCTTCGTATCAAAGTTAAATAAATGCACGAAATAGATGTAAATGCGAAAAAATGACTTGATTTCAATATATGATTGTGAGTACAAATTTGGGCAGAGTTTCAGTATATATTTCTGGATGCCTTCAATACAAAATGAGGTACTATTTATAGGCTTAGGAGCCTTGCCCACGTTCTCCACCATCAGTTTGTGCTTTGTCCCACGATCTTGGCATTAAAGGAAGGAGTTAGTGGACTGAAGTAGTGGGCTGCAAAGCCGTTGGAACCGAGGTGCTTCACCGAAGTTCGACCACAGGACTTCGGTGGCATGACCTTGCTGTTCGGCTTGGGAGGGATGTTACCGAAGTTAAGCTCGCGGCTCGCCTTCGGTCGTGACATCGAAGTTCGTCTTCGGTAAAATGATTGATTGCTTCAATCATTCTTCTTCGGAGCGTCGGCTCGTTTTCTCTTCGGTTCATCATGTCGAGGTGTTAACCGAACACGTCAATTTTTACCCAATACAGATAGTCCCCCCACTCCTCGGGTGAACGCCGAGGCCGCCGAGGAGTGGAGTGAGTTTGAGCGGGAAGTCGACGTGGCACAACCCTATCCAAGAATTTCGAAAAACTGCGCATCTTTTGAATTACTGTTCCGCATTACGTGGCGGCCGTTGGTTGGCTACCGAACGGTCGCGCCGACTTTTTGTTTGCTCCAACGTTACAGTCATCATTACTTCTCCAACTTGCACGTGTATATCTCCTATAAATACTTCACTTCATCTTCTTCCACTCCACTTGAAAGCTTCCGCTATACAATGACATCTGCGAAGAAAAAACTCAATCTTCAAACTGCTCCCTCAATCTTGACTTCCTTTCCAATCTGAGCATCGCCATGTCTGCTACAAATTCTAGTCATGGTTCTAGTGATTCTGGTGAAAGGGCGGAGCGCTTTGCCGCCGCGGCCATGAACGACGACATTATCGCCACTGCACCTCCGCTGCAGATGGTCGAGGCGGGGGGTGGTGGCGAGGCCACGTCAGCGGCCCCTGCCCCTAGGCGGCGTAAGGAGAGGGCTGGTCGCGATACGGCAGAGGTTAGTTATGATGTCGAGATCGACATTGGTGGTGACGACCACGATGGGGGCAGGGATGACGTCGAAGGGGATGACGTCACCAGTGCCAAAGAGGCGGGTGGCTCGGCGGGCGGAGCCGAGGCGAGTGGAGGGACCAGTGGCCAAAAGGGCGAGACCGAAGCTGGTACGTCGAAGAAATCGAAGAGGAAGATCCCTCTCAAGGTAGAGATTGACCCTCGGTTGATTATTCCCTCGAGTTTCAGTAATGACAAAGATTTGAAAGTTCATGCTCAGTCTGATGCCCAAAAGGGGAAAAAGAGGAATATTCCAGTCCATGTTACCCCAAGCATCATAACCGAAGACAGGCTTGAAGCTGTTCGGGCTGACTGCCGTTGGGGGCCCGAAGTGGAAATTAGGATCCCGGCCGCGGACGCGGCTGTTTCTACTCACGTCGAGGGGTACTCTTCGGTCTTTACGTACCCATTCACTATAGGATTCAACCTGCCGGTCCATCCCATTATTGACACGTTTTGCAGGTCTTATAATTTGTGTTTGGCCCAATTGGGGCCCGGGGTTTGGAGGGTCGTTCAAGCCCTCGAGTATTTGAGCGACATAGCTGGGCTGCCCTTCACTTTTCAGCATTTGATCTCTCTTTATTACCCCTACTTTCACAAGGCCGGGGTGGTTGCCCTCCTACCTCGGGGATCTTACGCAATCTTGAGCAAGAGCGAGGACCATGGGGACCGAGGCTGGAATGATCGGTATGTGCTTATCCCTACAAGATTGCTGTCGACCGAACCTGGATTTCCCGAAGTGTGGAATGCTCAACGTAAATGTGTATTTCTGTTTCTCCTTCGGCTTTTGATTATCATATCTAACACTTATCTTCTTATCCATGGCCTGCAGCCGAGAAGGTTCCAGTTAACCCACCAAAGAATTTGCTTAAGTGGGTTACCGAGGTTATGCAGTCGGAGACGCGCCCACGCCGGCAATGGATGATTTTGGCTGGTTTGGAAGGGAACCGATGGGTATGCAAGAGGCATGGTGAGTTGTGCGTCCATATTTGCGGTTCCTTAGGTTTGCCTCGAGCTGCCACGTTCTGATTTTTTCCCTTTTCATGCAGGTCTCCAAGGATGCCGAGGAGGAAGAAGAAACCGAGGTGAAAGCTGATGGGGAAGGAGGGGAGAAAGAGGGTAAGAGAGAGAAGAGGAAGAAAGAGAGAACGGTGATTGACATCACTGAGGGTGTCGCCAAGATGGCGAGTTTGGCGAAGCGGATCGCTGAAGAAAAGAAGGCTAAAAGTTCATCGGGCCAAGGGACATCGCAAGGTGATGAAATTTTTTTAGGTCGATTTTCGTGCATCTCCACTCCTACCTATTCTCATGTTAAACAAATCGCTCATCTTCCTTCCCCAGGCTCAAAAAGAAAAAGAGCGGTACCAAAGCGAGCAGTCAAGGCGAAAGGACCTCGGGTCGAAGAAGTTGCTGCTCCTGTCGCCGAGGCAACAGTTGTAAAGCGCCGAGGTCTTGTTGATGAGACCAGTGATGAAGAGATTCTTCCCGTGGCCCCCGAGGTAAGGTTAGAACCGACCTCTGAGACGATTCTAGAGCCGAGGCCCGAGGTCGCTAGGGCGACCGAGGTGATAAACGTAGAGGAGTTTGACCAAGAGGCCGCAAAACGAAAGGGCAAGGCTAGAGTGGGTGAAGGTTTGATTAAGAGTACGGTTAAGGCCTCTCGAGCTATACCGAAGCCTTCCAGCTCCACACCTCGGGCCTTTGAGATATTTCCATATGCAAACTTATTGGATGCCACCAAAGAGGATGTTGCCGCCCTAGATGGCATGCTTGGCCCTGCCGAAGCTCACGCTCTTCGGAACCTTAGCCCAATAAGTCTGATGGGCGTCTCTGCCGCTTCTGCCCTTCGGGTAAGTCTTAATGTACATTTGCATAGCTTGTTTTGCCCCTTTTCTGGTATTGATGCTTTGCTTTAATGCAGAGTTTGGTTCTTGCACTGCAAGCTGTTCACCTTGAACGCGCACGAGCCGAAGAGATCCAGGCGGCCGCCGCCACTTGGGATGAGCAGAAGAAAGGGCTTAGAGGAAACGTTACCGAGCTGGAAGCAAAGTTCGCAGTTTTAAATGAAGAGCTGGAGCGTGCTAATAAAGCTTCGGCCAAGGCTGAAGCTGATCTTCATGGGGTCGTGGAGTCCCCCGAGGCTAGGTTACAAGCTGCAACGAAAGAGTTTACTGCTGAACGTTCGAGGTTAAGTCTTGAGAACTCCCGCCTCGAGGCCGAGCTTTTCAAGGCTAAGACCGAAGTGCTCGAAGCGGGTGAAAAGTACCGCAGTAAACTTGGTGAATACAATGCCAAGCTCATTGGGCTTCAGGGCCAAGTGGACCAAGTGCCATCCCTTCGGGGCCAGATCTCCAAGCTTGAGGGCAGAATTGCTTACCTCAATGAGCGGGCCGAAGTCAAGGCGACGAGGGCGAAGTTTGAAGAAACATGGGCTGTTGTCAATACTAGGCTTAGCACACTTGAGGAAGTCCAAGCTGGGCAGATCGTACTAGAAGAGGAGATTGCCAAGGCAAGGGAAGCTGCTGCCGAGGCCCAAAGAATTGTGGATGAACTCCCTTCGAGCGAGGGCTCAGACGACGGCGGGCCCGAAGGTGGCGAGGAGGGCGAAAGTGCCGAAGAGGGCAGTGAAGACGCCGATGGGGAGCAGCCTTAGAAAAAATCAAGCTTTTGATGTATTATTTTTGTTTGGGCCTTTAGTGCCTTTTTTGATATCAGCCTTCGGGCTTTGATATTTGTATATGGCTTTGACCTTCGGGTCGTAATGAATGAAATCAGCCTTCGGGCCTTTTGATTTTGTACTTTTTATCGTGTTGGTTTTTGCATGTACCGAACACCTTTTTAATAAATAACTTGCGTGCAAGACTTGATTGAATTTAATCGATGCAAACGTAGAACGACGTCTCGTCCTCGAGTCGATGCATTTAAAGTGCAACTTCGGAGTTCAGGATTATAGAAACAAATTATAGAAACAAATAGATATGGAATCTAAGTCATTTCATTGATAACATCAACGAGCCAGAAAACGGCTATTTACATGGAACCAAGTCGAAGCGGACCTTGGGTAAAAAACAAATTAACAATATGCCACTGCCAGGCAGAATTACAATGTACTAAATCTACTCCTCGGGTGTCAGTCCCCGGTTGTCGGATAGATAAGCTTCGGTTGGGAGGCTCGATGTCGACCTCGGTATCAACTCGCTTCTCACTCCCCCCTAGTGTTCGGTTGTGAATCTTAATGAAGACCCGAGCACTGGTAATCGTTCGGTTCGCTCCCTGAAAAGGTCAAGCAAAAATGGAACGAGGAGTAAGTTAGTACATTTCGACCGAAGCCATAGGAGCGTTGTTCGGCTTGAGGCTGTGGGTGAATTTAGAAAGGTTCAAAGAACATTTACCTCGATTAGAAGTAGTACCGCTTTAAATTGGAGATGTTCCAATTTAGAGGTTCGGGCTCGCCTTGCAGATCCTCAATTTGATACGATCCTTTTCCAACGACTGCTTTGACTCTGTAGGGTCCTTCCTAATTTGTAATGAGCTTTCCCCAGTTTTCTTCCTTCGTTGATTGGTTTGTAGCCTTTAACACATAATCGCCAACTTTGAAGTCTCTAAGCTTGGCCTTCCTATTGAGGTATGCCTCGATCTGCCTTTTTTGGGCTGCTAGCCGAACCAAGGCCAACTCCCTTTTCTCCTCGAGCAAGTCCAGTTCTATGCGCATCGCCTGTTGATTTGCGTCCTCGGTGGTGTGGGCGTACCGAAGACTTGGTTCGCCCACCTCCACGGGGATGAGGGAATCCATACCATTAGCGAGTGAAAAAGGAGTCTCACCGATGCTGTTCTTTTCCGTTGTTCGCATGGCCCATAGCACCCCTGGCAACTCCTCGGGCCAAGGTCCTTTCTTCTCATCGAGCCTTTTCTTGAGATTTTCGATTATGATTCTATTTTGAAGACTCGGCTTGGCCATTGGCACTTGGGTGATAAGGAGTCGAAGCAATTCTTTTAATCCCATACTGCTTGAAGAAATCAGTGATGGCTGCCCCCATGAACTGTTTACCATTGTCGCAGGCAATCTCCCTTGGGACACCGAACCTATAGATGATGTTCTTCTTGATGAAATCAATTACTTGCTTTTGCTTTACCTCGGTGAGAGCCCCGGCTTCCACCCATTTCGTGAAATAATCTGTTAACACTAGAATAAATCGAACACCACCTTTTCCCTTCGGCAATGGTCCAACAATATCCATCCCCCACTTCATAAAAGGCCATGGCGATACCACTGAATGTAGAGGCTCGGCCTGCTGGTGGATCATCCGTCCATGGCGTTGGCACTTATCGCATTTCTGCATGAAGGCCTTTGCATCGGCACTGATAGTGGGCCAATAATACCCAGCTCTTAATAACTTACGCACCAAGGATTTTCCCCCCGAGTGGTTGCCACACTCGCCTTCGTGCACTTCGGCCATCACATATCTGGCCTCATCGGGACCCAAACATTTGGCCAACGGGCCGCAGTATAACCTCTTATACAGATTACCTTCGATCAAATGATATGAGGCTGCTTGGGTCCTTAACTTTTTGGCCTCCTTTTTGTCTTGGGGAACAGTCCCCGAGTCGAAGTAAGAGATAAACTTACTTCGCCAATCCCACCTGTTGTCCACCGAGTTGACCTACAACTTCATCTCTCTTATTTGCACGGACAACAACCGAACCACTGAATCAGTCCCCGAGTGGGCTTCGTCAACCGCCGAACCTAAATTTGCCAAGGCGTCAGCCTAGGTATTTTCCTCCCGAGGTACTTGTTTGACTTGCCACTCTTGGAATTGGGCGAAGATTCTTTGTGCCCGGTCGAAGTATAGTTGCATTCTGGGCTCCCAGCCATATAGTCACCGAGGACCTGGTTCACCACCAATTTCGAATCATACCTTAGCTCGATTCTTTCTACCCCCATCTCTTTCGCCAACTCCAAGCCCGCCAGAGCCGCCTCGTACTCGGCCTCGTTGTTGGTTACTTTTTTTAACCGAACCGAGTGCCTGATTTTCTCTCCGGTGGGTGCTTTCAACACTATGCCTAAACCTGACCCTTTAGAGTTAGTTGCCCCATCGGTATGAAGTATCCATAGCCCTGAAGTGGTTCCCTTCGACATGGAGTTTTCCTTTTCCGCTTCGGGCATAATTCCAACACTAAAGTCAGCCACGAAGTCAGCCAGGACCTGAGACTTGATGGCTGTTCGAGGTTGATAGATGATGTCGTACTCGCTCAGCTCTACCGCCCACTTTGATAACCTTTCCGATAACTCAGGTTTATGCAATATACTCCTTAAGGGGAAGGTTGAAACTACTGCTATTGGGTGACATTGGAAATAGGGTCGTAGTTTCCGAGCAGTAACAAGTAAAGCAAGTGATAGTTTTTCCAGGTGTGGGTACCTGGTTTCAGCGTCGAGGAGTGTTTTGCTTACATAGTAGATGGGCTGTTGCTTGCCATCTTCCTCCCGAACCAGCACAGCACTGACAGACACCTCGGACACAGCCAAATAAACCAGCAACGTTTCACCTTCTTTTGGCTTGGCGAGCAACGGCGCGTTAGCCAAGTATCTCTTTAAATCTCTCAACGCTTGTTTACACTCCAGTATCCATTCGAAGTGATTGTTTTTTCTCAAAACGGAGAAGAATTTGTGGCATCGCTCCGAGAACCTTGAGATAAATCGACTCAAAGCGGCGACTCGGCCAGTCAAGCGTTGAACTTCTTTCACCCCGGTCAGCTCCTCGGGGATCTCCTCGATTGCTTTGATTTTGTCTGGGTTAGCTTCGATCCCTCGTTCAGAGACAATGAACCCCAAGAATTTGCCTGATCCAACGCCGAAGGCGCACTTCTCAGGGTTCAACTTCATGCCGTACTGCCTCAGAACAGCAAAAGCTTCCCTCAGATGATTCAAATGATCCTCCATTCGGATCGATTTGATGAGCATATCATCTATGTAGACCTCCATAGATTTTCAATATACTCCTTGAACATGCGACATAACAACCTTTGGTAAGTCGCCCCGGCATTTTTCAGACCGAAGGGCATCACCTTATAGCAGAAAGTACCTCGGTCAGTGATGAACGAGGTCTTCTCTTCGTCCTTCGGGTCCATAAGGATCTGATTATATCCTGAATATGCATCCAAGAAGGTTAATAGTTTGTGTCCAGTCGTGGAGTCTATTAACCAGTCAATTTGTGGCAATGGGTAAGAGTCTTAAGGGCAAGCCTTGTTCAGGTCGGTGTAGTCTACACACATTCTCCACTTGCCGTTCTTCTTTGGTACGACCACCACATTGGCCAGCCATTCGGGGTATTTCACCTCTCTTATGAAACCATTTTCTTATAATTTTGTGGTTTCATCTTCGATTGCTTTCTTTTTGACCCCGGCATGAGGTCTCTTCTTCTGCTTCACCGGGGTGAACTTTGGGTCCACATTCAGCTTGTGGGTCATGATCTCCGGATCGATACCAATCATGTCTGAATGAGACCAAGCAAAGCAATCGTTGTTGGACTTTAAAACTTCAATAATTGCCTTTTTCGACTCCGGGTCCAACTCCGAACCGATGTATACCCTTCTCTCTGGAAAGTCCTTCAATAGGGTGAAAGATTCCAGCTCCTCAATGGTGGAGTCCTCGGCGTTTTGCTTCCGAGGCTCTTGAACGCATGCCGAAATCTTTTCCACTTCATTTTGGAGGTCCGCCTCGCTTGACCCCGGTTGCGTTGATTGCTATTTCTTTGGCCCGTTCGGGGCGACTCCACTTTTCAAGGCGACCGAGTAGCACTCTCTCGCTACTCGTTGCTCCCCTTTTATCGATCGAACCCCCCAGGGTGTAGGGAATTTGATCATTTGATGCAGCGTTAGAGGAACAGCTTCCATGGCGTGGATCCATGGCCTACCAAGGATCACATTATACGCGAGGTCCTCGGGCATCACTTGGAACAATGTTTCTTTGCTAACCCCCTCGGCGAATGTCTTGAGGGTAATTTCACCCAACGTCTTCTCTGTGGAGTTGTTGAATCCTGTCAACACAGTCGCTTTGGGGACGACTTCCCCCTTGAGCCACATCTTTTTAATAGCCCCATAACTGATTATGTTAACCGAGCTACCAGGATCAATCAAGACTCGCTTGATGTCGGAGTCATTGATTCTCAGCATGATGACCAATGCATCGTGGTGGGGAAACATCATCCCATCACAGTCATCATCATCGAACATGATCTCTTTGCCCGAGCCTCCAACTCGGGTTCTCTTCTCCATCGTAATCGACAGTTTGGCAAATTTCTTTGCGGCCGCGAAATTCACCCGGTTCACTTCTGAGCCCCCGGTGATGACGTTCACAACTCTTTCTGGGGGTGGGGCCCGAGGTGGGTGCCCATCCCCTCGGTTTTTAGAGTAATTGTCCTTTCTCTTGTCAGTGAGGAATTCGGCCAATACTCTTTTCTTCAATAAGTGGGCCACCTCGAGGCGCAATGCTTTGCAATCCTCGGTTCGGTGACCATAGTCAGCATGGAACTCGCAGTGCAAGTCTTGGTCTCTCTTGCCCGCCGGAGTTCTCATATCCTTGGGCACTCTTACCCCGGGAGTTTCCTTAACTACGTGGACCAACTCCGAGGTCGATATGTTGAAATTATAGTCAGGGATCCGGGGCAAATCCTTCTTCGCAGCCGAAGCCTGGCCTGAAGAGTTTTTCTGGTTCGAGTTAGAGTGGACCTTCCCCCCAAGCCGTTGGCTGATATGTGAGCTTGTGGGCGGGCCTCCAAAGGAATTTCCTAACCTTTGGCTGATAGGCTGCCTCGTGGAGGTGTATGGCTCATACCTCCCTTTTGGACTCCCCCGCGATGCGAGGATTCGCCTCGGTTATTGTAATTGTAACCTCGGCTTTTGAACTCAGCCTCTTCCAATCTTATCTTGGAGTAGGCTCGCTTCTGCAAATCATCCTAGGCCAGCACTTGGTATTGCTGAAGCTCCTTTCGCAACTCAGCAGCAGCGTCAGAGTTGCGCACATTGATACCCTTTTCAAATGCCATGATGGCTAGAGTATCATCCATCCGAGGCAATTCCATGCGCTCGGCATGAAAGCGCTCGAGGAACCCTTTGAGGGGCTCACCGGGCTTCTGCTTGACCTCACAAATATCCTCCTTCCTCTGGAGGATTTTTTGTGCCCCAGTGTGGGCCTTCACGAAGGCGTTGGTCAATTCCTTGAAGGTGGAGATCGACCCCGCTGGTAGGCACATGTACCAACGTAGCGCGCCCTTCTCCAAGGACTCGCCAAACTTCTTTAAGAACATTGACTCGAGCTCTATCGCCGTTAAGTCATTGCTCTTCACCATTGACATATACTCCCTTACATGCTCTTTGGGATCTGTGGTCCCATCATATTTCTTTAAAAATATCAGCTTGAAATTTTTAGGAGTTGGGGCTGGGGCCGCTTCGGGCTTGAAGGGCAGCTCCCTGTACTAGTCTATATCAAGCTCATCTTCGATTTTTGTCATCCCCGGTACGCTTTCGAGATGCTTGTCCACATGCGCCCCGACGCGAGCCTCGACGCGCGCCTCGACGCGTGCTTCAATTTCCCTGGTCAACCTCTCGACGTCAACCGAGGGTGTTGTTTCAGCCACGGTGGGAATCGTCCCGAAGTATGGCGTCGTACTTGGTAAATTTCCCGAACCCCCAGACGTGGCCCCGTTAGGAGGTCCCCCTATTATCGCGCCCGTAGGAACGAAGGGCGGGATGCCTCCTCCAGGAGCCGAAGGTTGGGTTCCGTTCGGTGCTGCACTATTCCTTGCTTCCAACGAGGCGTGGAACTCAGCATTGATATTGGCTTGCTCATCCTGTCGACTTTGGAGAGCTCTTAATGCGGTGACAACGTAAGCTTGGAATTCTTCGGTTGTCATTGGTGATATAGGCTGTTGGCTCGACAGAGCGCCAGCCCGTTCATTAAGATTATCACTGTTGTCAGCCATAACGTCATTGAACTATGAGCTTTGACGAAAAAAGGGCGTGAAACTTTGGAACAAAGCATTTCTGCTTATATCCCCACAGACGGCGCAAATTTGTATGGCCCTAAACCAGTTTTAGGATCACAAATCGAATTTGGATTCGAATATAAGCAAATCTTCGTATCAAAGTTAAATAAATGCACGAAATAGACGTAAATGCGAAAAAATGACTTGATTTCAATATATGATTGTGAGTACAAATTTGGGCAGAGTTTCAGTATATATTTCTGGATGCCTTCAATACAAAATGAGGTACTATTTATAGGCTTAGGAACCTTGCCCACGTTCTCCACCATCAGTTTGTGCTTTGTCCCACGATCTTGGCATTAAAGGAAGGAGTTAGTGGGCTGAAGTAGTGGGCTGCAAAGCCGTTGGAACCGAGGTGCTTCACCGAAGTTCGACCACAGGACTTCGGTGGCATGACCTTGCTGTTCGGCTTGGGAGGGATGTTACCGAAGTTAAGCTCGCGACTCGCCTTCGGTCGTGACATCGAAGTTCGTCTTCAGTAAAATGATTGATTGCTTCAATCATTCTTCTTCGGAGCGTCGGCTCGTTTTCTTTTCGGTTCATCATGTCGAGGTGTTAATCGAACACGTCAATTTTTACCCAATACAGCAAGTAGTAATAACCTTAATTCTACTTGAAGATCCATACAAAAAGGGGTCTCAAGAAGCATCATATAGTACCTAGCTAACTAATTTCAATCCCATTATGCAACACATTTGTCACTCTCTAACGAATTACTCCCTCAGTCCCCAGTACAGTCTGACTAGTAGATATTGATTAAACATTTGCCTGCAACGGTTGTAGGAAAAGGCTATACACATGTAACTCCACGATAGTGTACGTTGCCTATTAATTGGCTGCTCTATCAGAACTTATAGTCCCATCACTGTACTAAATATTACTAGTATCTCTACTACTACTACTATTATGAGTAGTATCCAGTAGCCCAAATCAAGAGAATTAATTATAGCAGCGTCCCATCATTCCATCTTAGCAGCTTCGAGCCGCATATAGAGCTAGCGTCTAAAAGTAGAGCATAGCTAGTTTTCCAAAACGGCAGAGAGACTGTCACCAACCCATGCAATATGTATAGCTGCTAGAACATGTACTCCCTCCCTTCTATTTTATTCGGGAGATAGATTTTTATAGTTTTAGTGTCACAATTTACATGGCACATGTTTTTTTTTTTAGTTCAAAAAAAAATGATATTTTCTATATTCAGTAACCACTACTAGAAATCGGTGAAAATGCTACAAAGAGGGTGGAGACGGAATTCCCTCTCTAACTGATTGGAGAGGGAATTCCGTCTCCAATCAGTGTAATTCCCTCTCCAATCAGTGTAACTATAAAAAAATAATTAAATTTTTTAGAGTTGGAGACGGAATTCCGTCTCCAACCAAAAAGCAAAAAGTGTGTCGGTGATTGGAGACGGAATTCCGTCTCCAATCACTGACACACTTTTTGAATATACACGCTTCTTCTTCCAGATTTCATTATCTCCCCCAAAACTAAAAAAACCCCTCCCCACCCCGTCACTGCTCCCTCGGCGATTATCTCCCTTGCCCGGCGAAGTTTCTCCCTCCCCGGCGAAAACATCCCCATTCATCCCCAATTTATTCAAGTAAGTTTTTTCTTCATCTTCCCCATTATTTTTAGCTATAATTCAAATTATTTTTCCCTCCCCATTTTTCCCATCCATAAAAAGTTAATTAAGTTTTAACTTTTTCGAATTTGTCTCTACCTGTAATTAACCCTTGTACTAAGTGATGTATTGAATTGTGTAGACACTTTTTATACTGCGTATAATTAAAACTCTAAACTTGTTGCTTGTTGAAATGCCAACCGACTTTGCATATCTTTCTTTGCAGAACTGTACCAGAAGCCAACCTGTCCACCGTGTCTATGTTGCCAATCAACAGTACCTCCACCATTATGTTGCTATTGTGCCTGTTACGTTACTCAATCTGATCATCCATAGCAAATTGCTGAATTCAATGAAAGGCTGCAGCCACGAGCAACTAGAACTTCACTTCTGTTTTCTTGCCTCTCATACATATATAGGGTGAAATGAGGCGAATAAATGTAACCAGATGGATTGGAATAGTTAGATATAATTAGTTCATCATATTAATGATTGGAGAGGGAATTCCCTCTCCAAATGCAAAATTTAGTGCGCCTGACACAGTCTTGAAGACGGAATTCCGTCTCCAAGAATGTGTCAGTTTGTCAGCTACTTTTGCATTTGGAGACGGAATTCCGTCTCCAAGCAGTCCAACGACGCGCTTAAAAGCGAAGGACATGCAGAGACAGAATTCCGTCTCCAAACACCTTTTAGAGAGGGAATTCCGTCTCCAAACTGTGACGCAAATCAATTAATTTCTAGTAGTGAACAATTTAATTAACTTTATGAGAGAGTTTACAGTCACACAAATTTCTAAAATTTATCCTAAATGACAAGTTTCAAAACTCTTCTTTATTTCTTAACTCCGTGCCTAGTCAACCACATTCTCCGTGCCTTGTCAACCATATTCACATGTGCAGGGTAAAGTAGTATCTCGGGAACCTAGTAGGTCGAAAGGTGTAAGCCCCACTATTTGGGTTAGGTGTTAGACGAGTTTTTATCATGGAAATAGTAATTAACGTAGATAAATAACCTTCTATAATATGTACATATTAAATAAATCTTTATTAAGAAATAAAAGAAGACTTTTATATAAAATTGCTCTTACTAGTAACAATTACTCCATTCATTTCAATTTATAAGTCATAGCTTCATGACCTGACATAAAGTTTAAGAAGTAAATAAAAACTTTCAAAATTTGTGATGTAAAATAGGTCATAAATATTAATGTGGCTATAAATCATCTCGTTAAGGTAAGATTAGAAGTTTAAAGTTAAACAGTTTTCAAATTTAAAATTTTAACATAGTTTTTGATATGTAATAATAAAATAATTATGTCATCTTTTTGGAACAAATGAAGTGAAAAGTGTTTTAATGCGAGTTCAACACAACAAAAGTGTGAGCTTTTGTATCAAGTGATCCCAACAAGAGTAATATTAATAATGGTAAAAAGTGAGATAACAAGAAAATAGTTTGCAAATACAAAGATCTGACATTCTCTTTTAAACAGTCTAAAAAAAGAATGAAAAGAATATCATATAAAATGTAAATAAAATGAGGTATTACAAACTCTTATGTAGTTATGTTACATTGACTAGTTTATCATAGTACGTAACAATATTTGCTGTGACTTTCCATCAAGAATGTAGTGTTTTTGAAGAACAACTACAACTATCCATGTTAATGTCGTATCCCATCGACACGGATTAGGCTAATGATCATATGATCGCATAGTAATACTAGTCGCATCAAAAGTCTATGACTTGTGATCCATAAGCCAATGATCATATGTGAGAACCGAAAGAATTAATCAGCTCTGCACTTTTATTATGCTTTTGCTGCTACAGTGAAGCAATCGGTAAAGGATGAACAGTTGAATATTCTTGATCGAAAAAATTACTACAGTTATAATTTATATAGATTAAATACTACTATTGTTTATACGTATATATATTAAACTAAATCTTTAGTGAATTCCTTAAGCGAACTTCTACACATATCCATGTTAATGTCGTACTAGTACACTTCAATTTTATTAAGGGGATAACATCTTTTAATATAAATTGAAAAGAACGACTAGCTAGGAATTCGAAAGGGACAAAATTGCAGTGCAATGAAGATTTATTAGTTTACACTTTGATTTTGCAGAGCTTTAAACTTGTTCTGCTAAATATGATCAGGTAAAATTAAAAGTCATAGTACTAGTTTTTAAAGCAGCACTTGCAAGTTGTTACGAAGATGCTTGAACAGTTGAACTATATTCTGAACATTACCAATTACGTAAGGTAATTACTGATTTGTATTTTGCAGGCGCATGAATTGGAAATTATATTAATCTAAGGCAGAAAATTACTGTATTACATATCCATCATGTACGCACAGGGATGAGATCAGAGAAGTTCACAAAATCACAAGTCACACCCAATGGTTTCTCTTATCCTTCATCGGTTGCGCAAACTGCTACTCCCACCTTTATGTGGGAGACTTCAATTTCCACTACAAAAATAACTTGACATAACTGCAAAGACAATTTAGTAAAGTTGCAATCAGTCCCTAAATTTATGGAAGAAAATACTACTCCACCTTTATTGGAGTAATATTGTTCCACACTTTTTTCCATTCTAAATTCAGGTTATATTGACTTTTGACAAATATATAACTGATCAAGTATATCTATTCTAGTTTGATCTACTTCCTTAATTGATCAAATACTTCCCATAAGTACTGTCATAGAAGGGCGAAAAGAGTCGTACGCTAGCTAAAATGTATTACTATCACGAGTCTCCCACGATTTAAGAGTAATAAAAAGGGAAAATAACGAAACCAGCTACATCCACTCGTTTCCACTTTTCCGCAAAAAGCAAATCAATCATTCAAGCAAAGATAGGACAGTAAATCAAATACTCCAGTAGTAGAAACTATAGTCACAACCAACTGTTTTTTTATCCCTAACGCATGAAAATCAAATACATACTTTATATGGTAGAGGTGTAAGTGATGCATGCCTGGCAGCATTAATAATCTTACAAACAAACCACAACCGTTAATACAAACGGTTTAACTAATATACACTGACACCATAAAAAAATTTACGATGTCTGTGTGAGAAAGTTAAACTCTAATAGAAACTAGAAAACCATCCCACTAATCACCATTGGCTGCCTCGTATGCGTCTCTTACATCTCATGTTATAATTGTACTATGCTATACTTTGAGACTAGCATAAAGTAGAAATATCCAAAACAAGGACGAAGATGAAAGAAAGTACAAGAACCCAAAAGTTAAAGATGGAGAGTTAAAGAAATTAAAGACCTAAATTAAACTTAGGTAAACTCGGACCGCTACCCTCAATTCCCCACAATGCATAGTGTCGATCTCACAATTCTGCACATATTCCACAGATAGCTGCTAGAATCTCAAGAGATCGAAATTGCATTGTTTTGTTCTTCTTGTTTCTCTAGTTATTCACATTTTTTTCCTCCTCCTTTGCCATAGCCAACTTCTTCCTTCATATCCACTTTTTGTGTGAGTCATGCTAGTAAGTTAGAAAAGTGAAGAAAATGATGAGCAAGGAAAAGAAAAAGAAAAGTAAAGTCTTGGATAAGCTGAAGCTAAGCCAAGAAGAAGTGAGAGTATGAAGTGCAAGACGGAAATAATGGGTCATATATAGAGGCAAAATTGTAGCTTTAGGTCGAAATATTTGTTGGAATTTAATTACTTTAGTGTAGAAGTCTAATACTAATACTAGTACTTGAGAAAAGTAGTGTAGACTAGCTAGTAGTCATGGTCTAACAAGAAGATTAAGGGCATGTTTGTGGGGAACGTAAAAAAACTCCACTAACTCGATTTTCAAGGTTCTTGGGGGAACTAACTTTTATTCCTATAGACGAGAAGGAAATTGCAAAATAAAGTGGCACATTGGTGGGGTTAGGGTTTGTCTGTAACTGTGTTTTGTGAACGTGCTTGCTGCTTCCTTCACTTTTGAGGGTATACATGTTGGCTTTTGATACTAACCTATCACACTCAACTCAAGACAAAAGTCCTCATGACCAACTTTTGAGTTTTATTACCTTATTATTGAAGATGGTGTCAATTTTTCTGCATAGTAGTAGCTCACAGCATTCTATGATGAGAAGAATATAGTATATACCCACCCCCCCCCCCCCAAATGGAATAAGTTAGTGAATTTTGGCCTTTTGGGTGGGAAGTCCTTGCTAGTAATAGAATTTTAAATTAATCAGATCAATTCTCCATTTTATTAAAATATAGCTTCGGAACTTTTTTCGTATAGAGTTTTCATCTATGTTTCTGCATTTTTGAAGCCACCTGATCATTAAGGCGAAGAATTTTGTGGAGGATAATAATTGTACAAGCAAGATAATGTTAGGTACTTAGAAACATAGAGTAATTTAGATTTGGAGGACCAGAACGTATTTTTTTTAATAGCAATGGAAGTTATAGTTTATGTGTAGCCATAAAGAGCATATATTCACAGAAATTACAGGTATTATCTTCATTGAGATATTTATGATGTATATATAATTGTAGCCCCTCTCCTTCAAATTAACCTTTTGAAGAATCTTAAATGGTCGTTTGGTAGCAAATAGGGTACGTTATTTAGGGATTAACAATTTTAAAATTATAATTTCGAAATTGTTAATCTTACCTCCCACTATTTTAGTATAAAATTTATAAGCAGTGGAAGATGCTCATCTTTTCATTACAGGCTGGTTATTTGTTAACACCAATTTAGATTAAGATGTGATTGGAAGCTCTTGCCCGGACTAGTACATTTTACATATAGCACTAGCACCCAAGAAAATCTATTAATAGTTGTTTAGTTTGATTCTTTATATAACTTGATGAATTTCGTAGATCATCTTTCTAATTTGACTCTTTTACTAGCTAAACAGCTTTGTGTAATGTCTCACTCCCTCAACATTTCAAAAAAAAAAAAAATCAACAATTTAAGTCATTACAAAGGCATAGTGTGCATACACATTTGAATATTTGATTATGCAACATTTTTACTGATCAATTAATTTTTTGATATGTGACCTTAACCTTCTAAACTTTTTTTCGCACGATGTTACAAACTGTGTTAATATAAGGGTCTAGTTATGTCTTCTTTTGATTCCACCTGTATGACTTCTAATTCTAGCACATATAACTTCTCAAATATTGTCTTCATGTACCATCTAATTTCCTATTATGTTATGATGCTTTTACTGTCTTACATATTCTCATTTCATTATTGTCACAAAGCTTTCGTAAGTGATCTTTGTAATTGCATTATACATTCAATTTCTCTGTAGTGTATATTGGTAACAAAATAATTTTAGTCATATTCGTTTTCTCAGGGAGCTAGTCAGTTTGTACAATGCAGATGAAAGGTGTAATGAGACGAATTTGGAGAATAGAGTTATTCCTCTATATGAACTTTATGATGCACAATGGTCGCAATGATGATGTAAAAAAGGGCTAGGGCCTAGGGTCATTTCATATAATGAAGAAGTGGAGCACTAAGCAATGGAGAAAAACAGTGATGTGTTTACATTACAAATTTACAATAGCCTCTTAGGCTTTTCAAATAGTATTAAAGTAGTGGGGCCATTGTCTTCTATCATTACTTTATCATGGAGTCCATAGTTCCCATTTCAAAGTCATCGAACTAAAGAGAATCATGAGTCGAATAAATATATTTCATAACTCATGATAATTCCATCATTTGAGGTCAAAGTCTATTTGTCTGTTGCATTATTAGGGGTGATTTTGGACAACTTTAGTCCTCTCAAGTGTTTCCCAAATATTTTTAACTACCTCATAACTTTTGGAAATCTACAATTTTTTTTCGTTTGAATTAATTGATACTTCACCTAGTAACAGGAAAATGTATTTTTGCTTAAAACTATAACTACGAACAAAATACTTTATATAATTGATATATTTGGGTTTTTTGTGCAAGCATGCAGTGACGTAGATTTAAAAAATACGTAGAATTGCATTGAAGATTTGAACGTGTGATTCTAAGCACTTTTGAAACTCATTTGCTCTTACACTAGAGTCTTCCTTAAGGTTAAGGAGATTTAATAGTTACTACATGACAAAGTATTTTATTCCGCAGTAAAATAAATTTTAATCATCTCATGTAGAAAACTAAATGCTCATAATTATAAAAGAACTTAGCTTGAGCTTGTTATAGCTATTGTCATTCTTTAATATTAGCTAAGTATTGAGTTTGAGCCTAACAAAGTTAGCTTTCCGAGCATCTATTCCCGTCTCCTCCTTTTTCCTAAGTACTCCAATAATTTACATATCTCAACATGATATTACATGTTCAATAAGAACGACGATAAATATATTTAAATTTGTCAAGATATCCTTATCCGCCACTAGATACAATATTTATACTTTTAAAATGTAAATTATTTTGGCCTAAATTGGCAAGCTTGGCAGTTGGCTCCATAAGTAGAAGAACACTTTTTGACCCTTCAAACTCAAAATTTCCAAATAAATGGGCGCATGCGGCACTAATCTCTCTCTCTCTCATTCTTTTTTCTCTATTTTTTCCCAAAGTCAATAATGGACTTATCTAATTAAGACGAATCTCGCAAAACTACAGTGAAATTTTAGAAACTCGACCGACTTAAGGACACTACAGTCTAGGATGTGATGACCAATTTGGAATGGCATCCCAGGCAAAATCCTCCTAAAAAAAGTACACTCGTGAACTAACTAATTAAGCCAGGGTCAGATTTTAGTGATATAGGTATGATTGTACCCACCCTTTTCATTGAAACTATATATATTCTGAAAAGCATTAGAAATTAATTAAGTTTTGAATCCTTATTTTCAAAGAACTCATAAGCCATAACCTTGTAGTATATACTACATTTAAATTCTGGATCCTCTTATGACTATTCAAAACTATTTCCAAGTGCTTGTAACTATCTCAGAAGCTTAGGATTCTTTTACGAGGTTTAATTAACTTCAATTAGTGACAACTTTTTGGCTGTCATAAGGAAGGAAAAGTATTGATAGAGAAACAGGAAAGAGCATACAAGAATCTTATCGCTGACTTATAAGGGAGAGGGATTTCAGCTTTTTTAGAAATTGCTTTATCATTGTCATGGATATATAAATCCATAATAGTAAAGTGATTTAACAACCCCATATTTCTTTGCATGCCATTAGATTGTTGCTTTCTTTAGCAATCAAATCTAGAAAAAGGGTGTTTCCCTGTCGCAACATCTTTGAATTTCTTCTCCTTATCTTTAGCCTTGCCATAAAGGACTTGACAGTAGTAAAAGATTGCAATAATTTTTGGAAAAAGTACTGCAAGCATTCTCAAACGCACTTTCAATGCAGAAATCAATTGCTTTGTTTGACTACTACTCCTTAGTGCTACTAATCCTGTTCAAGCAAGTTACCTCACGTCATTTAACAATGGCAATCAACTACAGTTAGTAGGTTGTCCGATGTCCTTTTATATTTGGATGGAAGTTATATATATTTGCATCATTAATGCAATTCAATTTATTTTTATAGCGTATCTGTTAGTAAAATAATATTTGAACAATAATCTGAAACAAAAAACGGAAAATAATAAGGATAAAGACGATGATTGAAATTCGAGTCTGCTGACTTCACAGCATCTCCTTAAGGAACTTAATCCCCACAAGTACCCGAGGTTACGGATTATTTCCTCTCAGGATAGAACGGATTTACCGTCACCGATATAGCGAACGCCGGTGTGCTAGCGAACTAATCAACGGCTGCTTATCACACTTATGCAAAATTTTATTTTTGAAAACAAATGCAGAAAGAAAGGAGGAGTATGCACAAATTCTTGAGAAAAATCTGCAAGGAATGGCAGGTATTTATAGCCATAGGATTTGGAGTGAAAAGGCATGAAGGTGTCTTTTCATTTTGGATTAAGTGGCTGTTCATGAAAGAGAACGTTCAAGGTGGCTGTTCATAAGAAACACCCATTCAACAGCGGACGTTACACCCACACCCTTCGGGAAACATTTGCATCAGTAGTCTACTTTTTCATTTTGTTACAAAAACGACCCAAATAAAATATTAATATAAAATATTATATTTCATAAATAAATATTAATATAAAATATTAATATTTAATAAATATCTTTCTTCTACTGATGAGGGACTCATTTCCCTTCATTTCCCATTCACACCACTTCACATTCCTCTTCCAAAACCCAACAATCCCCCACATGAATGGGGAATGGCTATGGAACATGCATGAACAAAACTGTGTGATTCGCAACAAGGATTAATTGCATCGGGATAAGTGGGTTTCCCTTTGAACTTTTCGTAGTGAACATACATCTACTCGGTCAATCGATAGATTTGATATCTTTGAATCGTCGAACTTTGGTGTATACCTAGACAATGTATGTCACACAATTATTAATCCTTTACCGTCTTTCAATTCTTATCGTTGTGTTCGTTTCAGCCATGAACACCGCCTGGTTTCATAAGTGCGTAGAGAATTGGCCTTACAGAATTCTCCTTGAAGCGGCTTCCACTTCACACTTACATAGGTGATTTCTAAACGTGTAATTTTGTAGATGTACACTATTTGATATTTCCTATATCAAACTTAGATAATCATTAAAAATCGCCTTTAGCGTTTTATCCTTGGTACTAGAACATTGCCGCATTACGAGAATGGACCAAATATTTAAGTTGACAATGTTGAACCGTCATGCACAATTTTGTATTCTCCTTGAACCTAGTTCTTGGGATCTCCAGTCATTTAGGTAGAGTTACCGCCGTGATGACTTGTCCTCAGCCACAGTCACATTCCCCTCGATGATCGCTCAACCACCTCTCTAGTTAGGCCTATTGTAAGCGGATCCGACATGTTATCACTTGACCTTACGAAGTCAATAGTGATAATTTCCCTAAAGAGTAGTTGTCTAATGGTCTTATGTCTTCGTCGTATATGACGATTTTTACCATTATACATGACGCTCCTAGCCCGTCCTATAGCCGATTGACGATAACAACGTATGCAAATCGGTGTCAATGGCTTAGGCCAAAACGGAATATCTTCCAAGAAATTTCGGAGCCATTAAGCTTCTTCACCGGCCTTATCTAAAGCTATAAACTCAGCTACCATTGTAGAGCGGGCAATTAACATTTGTTTGGACGACTTCCAAGACACCGCCCCTCCACCAACTGTGAAAATATATCCACTTGTGGATTTCGAATCAGTTGAACCGGTGATCCAATTTGCATCACAATATCCCTCAATAACCAAGGGATATTTATTGTAGTGCAAAGCAAAGTTTTGGGTATGTTGCAAATATCCCATGACTCGTTTCATTGCCATCCAATGATTTTGACCTAGGTTATGTGTGTATCAACTCAATTTATTTATAGCACAGGCTATATCAGGTCGGGTACAATTCATGATATACATTAAACAACCCAACACACGAGCATAATCTAATTGAGACATACTTTTCCCTTTATTCTTTGTCAGTGCCAGGCTCATATCAATTGGAGTTTTAGCAACTTTGAAATCCAAGTACTTGAATCTTTCAAACAAATTTTGAATGTAATGAGACTGAGATAAAGCCAGACCTTGAGGAGCCTTATGGATCTTAATACCCAATATTAAGTCGGAAACTCCTAAGTCTTTCATATCAAACTTGCTAGCTAGCATACGCTTAGTAGCATTTATGTTGGCAATGTCGTTACTCATTATCAACATGTCATCCACATACAAACAAACATTGGCCAGTTGATTTGGAGTGTTCTTAATGTAAACACATTTATCACACTCATTAATCTTAAAACTATTTGACAACATAGTATGGTCAAATTTAGCATGCCATTGTTTGTGTACTTGTTTTAGTCCATAAAGAGACTTAACAAGTGTACACACCTTCTTTTATTTTAAGGAACCACAAACCCTTCAGGTTGTTCCATGTAGATTTCTTCCTCCAAATCTCCATTTAAGAAGGCGGTCTTAACGTCCATTTGATGGATTTCAAGACCATACACGGCGGCCAGAGCTATTAACATCCTTATGGATGTAATCCTCATTACCGGCGAGTATGTGTCAAAATAATCAAGACCTTCCTTTTGTCTATAACTTTTGACAACTAGTCATGCCTTATACTTGTCAATAGTGCCATCAGCTTTCATTTTCCTTTTAAAAATCCATTTAGAACCTAATGGCTTGTTACCAGGAGGAAGATCAACCAGCTCCCAAGTATGGTTGTTCAAAATAGATTCTATCTCACTATTGACTGTCTCTTTCCAAAATGGTGATTCAGAAGAAGACATAGCTTCTTTGAATGTTTGAGGTTCATTTTCCAATAAGAAAGTCACAAAATCATCTCCAAATAAAGTAGATGTCCTTTGACGCTTTCTACGTCTTGGTTCTTCATCATTTGGTGTACTTTCTTTAGCTTATTCCCGAGGTCGTTTGGATCCTTCACTACTCGGCTCGCATTCTTTTTTATACGGAAATATATTTTCAGAGAATTTAGCATTATCAGATTCTATCACTGTATTTTTATGAATTTCGGGAATTTCTGATTTGTAAACCAGAAATTGATGTGCTTTACTATTGGTTGCGTATCCAATGAAAACGGAAACAACAGTTTTCGGCCCGATCTTCACCCTTTTGGGTTTAGGGACTTGCACTTTAGCTAAACACTCCCACACTTTGAAATAATTCAAGTTGGGTTTCCTTCCTTTCCACTTTTCATAAGGAATGTCAAGTGTTTTGCTATGGGGTACTCGATTGAGTATTTGATTAGCCGTAAGTATGGCTTCCCCCCACAAGTTCAGGGGTACACTCGAACTTATCATTAAGGCATTCATTATCTCCTTTAATGTTCGATTTTTCCTTTCCGCAATCCCATTGGATTGGGGAGTGTACGGGGCAGTTGTTTGGTGAATAATTCCATATTCCAAACAAATTTCTTCAAAAGGATATTCGTATGCATCATCCTTAACACTTCTTATCATTTTGATCTTTTTGCCAAGTTGCATTTCAACAATTCGCTTTTGTATTGCTTGAATGCGTCTATTGATTCATCTTTACTATTAAGTAAGTAAACATAGCAATACCGTGTACTGTCATTAATAAAAGTTATGAAATACTTTTTACCACCGCGAGATGGTGTCGACTTCATATCACAAATATCAGTATGTAGTACGTCTAAAGGTTCAGAACTCCTTTCAATTGATTTGTAAGGATGTTTAGCATACTTTGACTCAACACATACTTGACATTTTGTGTTGTCGCATTCAAACTTAGGCAACACTTCAAAATTGATCATTTCGCGCAAAGTCTTATAATTGATATGTCCCAAACGAGAATGCCATAAATTATTTGACTCAAGTAAGTAAGAAGAAGTAATAAGTTTATTATTATCAACGACCATTACATTGAGTTTGAAAAGACCCTCAGCTAGATAACCTTTTCCTACAAACAACTCATTCTTACTTAGTACAAACTTATCAGATACAAATATACACTTAAACCCATTCTTAATGAGAAGTGTGGTAGACACTAAATTCTTTCTTATTTCAAGAACATGAAGGATGTTGTTCAGAGTCACAACCTTGCCAGAAGTCATCTTTAGAAATATTTTTCCATACCCTTCAATCTTGGTCGTTGCAGAGTTTCCCATGGAGAGCATCTCGCCATTTCCAGCGGGAGCATAAGACGCAAAGGCTTCTTTAACAGCGCAAACATGGCGGGTGGCTCCAGAATCGATCCACCACTCCTTTAGATTTCCAACCAAATTGCATTCGAAAATCATGGCACATAAATCAATGTCTTGAACTTCTTAGGAAAGCATGTTCTCTTCAACCATGTTTGCTTGAGCCCCTTCATTTTTCTTGTCCTTGTCCTTGTCCTTCTTAGGAGCATGATAGTCTATGGACTTATGTCCAGCTTTGCCACAGTTGTAGCAATTGCCCTTGAACTTTTTCTTATTTAGGTTGTTCTTCCCTCCAGAAGGCTTCCTTCTCTTATTTTTATTTGGAGTATGCTCAACAATATTTGCTCCTGTTATTGCTGCACTACCACGAGCCTTCTTTTCAGCAGACCTGTTGTCCTCCTCAATTCTCAAATGGACAGTCAGATCTTCAAGCGTCATCTCCTTGTGCTTGTGTTTCAAGTAGTTCTTAAAGTCCTTCCACGAAGGTGGCAACTTTTCAATCATAGCCGCAACTTGAAACGCTTCATTGATAACCAAACCTTTAGCAAGGAGGTCGTGAATTATGACTTGAAGCTCTTGGACTTGGGACACAACTGATTTGCCGTCCACCGTCTTATAGTCCAGAAATTTGGCGGCCACAAATTTCTTCAATCCAACATCTTCAATCTTATATTTCTTTTCAAGTGCATTTCACAGTTCCTTTGACGTCTCAACGTTACTATAAACGTTGTACAAGTCATCTTCCTGTCCACTAAGAATATTGTAATTCTTACACAGGAAGTCAGAATGGTTCCAAGTCTCAGTTACGAGAAAGCTCTCATTTTCAGGTGTTCCCTCGGGTAGGACAGGAATGTCCTCCTTAATGAACCTCTGCAAGCTTAGAGTGGTCAGATAAAAGAACATCTTTTGCTGCCATCTCTTAAAATCAACACCAGAAAATTTTCCCGACTTTTCTGCTGGTGGCATAGCCATTACAGTCGTAGGACGGCTTGGACCAGCAGAGCCAGGAACTGTGGTTGCAGGAACAATAATATTCTCATCATTTTCCGTTTCTGCCAAAAATAATACAACCAGAATTACCAACCGGTGAAGTTTTTAATCTTCAAACCGAAAGATAAACACAAGCAAATTTATTAAACGGTGAAGTTTTTATTTTTCAAACCGACACAACCAGATTTATTAAACGGTGAAGTGTTTAATCTTCAAACTGAATAACAAGTTAAGTATGGGGAGTAGAAAACCACGAAGGCTTTAATCTTCAAGCGGGAGTAGAAACCACGAAGGTTTTAATCTCCAAAAACTGGAGTAGAAAACCACAAAGGTTTTAGTCTCTAAAACGGGAGTAGAAAACCACAAAGGCTTTAATCTCCGAAATGGGAGTAGAAAACACAAAGGTTTTAATCTCCAAACACAGATTATTATTCAAAAAATCAGAAGTATTAAGTTCCTTAAGATTGTTAGCAAAATAATATTTGAACAATAATCTGAAACAAAAAATGAAAAATAATAAGGATAAAGACGATGATTGAAATCCGAGCCTGCTGACTTCACAGCATCTCCTTAAGGAACTTAATCCCCCCAAGTACCCAAGGTTACGGATTATTTCCTCCCAAGATAGAACAGATTTACCGTCACTAGTGTAGCGGTACCTCAAACGCCGGTGTGCTAGCGAACTAATGAACGGCTGCTTATCATACTTATGCAAAATTTTATTTTTGAAAACAAATGCAGAAAGAAAGAAGGAGTATGCAGAAATTCTTGAGGAAAATCTACAAGGAATGGCAGATATTTATAGCCATAGGATTTGGAGTGAAAAAGGATGAAGGTATCTTTTCATTTTGGGTTAAGTGATTGTTCATGAAAGACAGCCTTCAAGGTGGCTGTTCATGAGAAACACCCATTCAACAGCCGACGTTACACCAACACCCTTTGGGAAACATTTGCATTAGTAGTCTACTTTTTCATTTCATTACGAAAACGACCCAAATAAAATATTAATATAAAATATTAATATTCATAAATAAATATTAATATTTAATAAATATCTTTCTTCTATTGATGAGGGACTCCTTTTCCCTTTATTTCTCATTCACACCACTTCACCTTCCTCTTCCAAAACCTAACAGTATCTACCTACTATTTCTCAAATTACCAAAAATTACCTCAAATTGTAGATTAATTTTGTATGATGGTGAAAGCAACATATACATTGCCAATGCATAGTGTAAAGGCACAAGTGATTCAAGTGAAACTTGTTGTCAATTGTATTACTGTAGTCAAATATTTATAGTACAAGAGTACAATGAGTTTGGGTAAAGATGGAAGTCTACAGATATAAGGAAGCTTAACAAACATAATATTTATAGATAAATAATTGAGTTGGAGAAGAGTTATCCACTTAAAAAATTATTTGTCGTATTTATCTTCTATATGCCCCTGCAAGATCGGTTCTACCGGACGGAGACCGATCTTGGAAATCAGCTTAGTAAACTGCTTCTTTGGCAAAGGTTTGGTAAGCGCATCATCAAGCTGGTCAACAGAGGAAAGTAGGGCGCACACCAATCTCTTTCTTTTCAATTTGAACACGAACGAAGTGAAAATCAATTGTTTCATGTTCATACGACTGTGGAAGACCAGATTTTTTCTGAGATATGTGACACCTATATCACAAAGCACTATAGGAGTGTGGTTGAGAGGAAAATGAAGCTCATGATACAAGTGGGTTAACAAGTTAAGCTAAGCAACTATGGAAGCAGCAGCTCGGTACTCTGCTTCAGATGAAGAATGAGCAACAATGCACTTTTTTTGGAGCTCCAGCTTATAGGGGTACTGCCATGGAAGATAAGATAAGCTGACGTAGAGACAGAGGATTCTAGATCGCCACCCCAGTCAGTAGGCTATGAGCCTGGTAGTTTGAGATGGACGAATGTGCAAACCAATAGTAATGGTATTCTTCAAGTAGCAGAGAAGATACTAGGCAGCTTGCCAATGCTTGGTGGTTGGGAGATGCATAAATTGAGCAACCCTATTGACAGTAAATAATATATCCGGCCTTGTGTTTGTTAGATACTGAAGATCAAATATTACATGGTGATATTCCTTCTCATTAGTAGGAGGTGAACCATCATCAAACAGGAGTGGTTCAGTAGAGGACATGGGTGTTGAGACTCCCTTTGAATCTAGCATGTTGAATCAACTTAAAAGTTTTGCTATGAACTAACTTTGAGTGAGAAGAAGACCATTGTCAAGTGGAACAACCTCAATGTTTAAGAAAAAGTGCAAGGGGCTAAGATCCTTTAAAGAGAACCTACTGTCAAGCTTGGAAATTACAGTATAAATTTGAGAGGGTGATGCCATAGTAAAAATAATACCATCTACATAGATAAGAACATAGACCAAAGCAGTAGATGAGTTATAGATAAAGAGAGATATATTAGAGTAAGCTGTGCGAAAGCTACAAGAACAGTGGAACTGCATGAGTGCATTGTACCACGCACGAGGAGCTTGACAAAGATCATAAATTGGTTTGTGAAGACTGCACACATAATCTTTCTAGTAAGGATCAATGAACCCTTATGGTTGTTGCCTAAATATAGTTTCCTCAAGTTCACCTTGCAAGAATGTATTGTTGACATCTAGTTGATGAAAGGGCCACTTGTAAGTGATGACCAATGAAAGAATTAGTCGGATAGTGGTATGTTTAACTACCAGACTGAAAGTTGAATGAAAATCAATCCCATGTCGTTGATATAAGCCTTTAGCAACAAGGCGTGTTTTGTAACGTTGAATAGATCCATTAATATTGTGCTTCAAGCGAAACACCCATTTGCAACCTACAACATTTTGGGAAATGTTAGATGGTACAAGAGTCCAAGTTTCATTTCGCATAAGGGCAGTGTACTCTTCACACATAGCTTCACATCAGTGGGGATATTTTTCTTCTTGTTTAGCAGTGGTGGGAATGAGGGGAAAGGAAGCAGGTGAGGTGGTAGCAAGATAGTCAAAGAGTTTTTTATGTTTTAAAATATTATTCTGGGATCTACGACCTACCCTATCTAAAGGGAAAAGACCTAAAAAGGTCATTCCCGCTCAGGTCTTTGGACTAGGGTTTCTTGCGCCACATTATTGACCCTAACGGGCTTGATGAGGTAAATCCGCCTTATCTCTAACGGGTTTTAAGGAATACAATTATGGTCTGACCATTGACATTACCCGTATGATTTGTAATGTTAAAGCATGAGTTTAGTTAAAAGAATCTTGTCGGAATGAGTAAATCCCGAACTTATTCTCCATATTTACAAATATTTTAAAGTGTTGAGTTAATTTTATGCCTTTAGTGTTAATCATTAGTTATAGTTGTAGTTAATTCAATTTCTATCAATTTATACTTAGGAATAGACAAACAATTCGTAGAACTCGTTACTATTCAATCTAAGACTAATAGATTGTAAGCTAGCTCCCTGAGGAAATCGATCCCGACTCCTAGTTGGATACTGCTATCTTTGACGATCGCCCCACACCTTTATAGGTGAGTGGATTAAGCATGGATCAACCCTTATCCCAACAAACATAAAATGAGGGAACGAAATTGCAAGTTTCAGAGTTCTAACATTTTGGGCTTTCGACATTTAAATTGGCCCATCTTACTAGTCTTCAATACGTAGAACATAAACTCTTTATATTTAGACTGTGTTTTACCTTGGAAAAATTATGTTAGGTGGCAATCTAGAGATCTTATTTTAAAAATATAGAAAAATATTTTCTTTTTTACAAAACATAGCAACATTTTGAGAAAATGCTACAAAATATACCAAAGAAAAAAATATTGCCATGAAACCCTAATTCTACTTTCCTCTCTTCCATTTATCTGTACTACTACTATCGAGCCCTACTCCGGTGCCCCTTCCCCTCCCCTTCTCTGTCGTCTCCTTCTGTCTCCATCGTCGTTGCGTCTAATCCCCAACCCTTCTCCAATGTCAGAAATGTTCTCTGTCATCATCGCAAAGCTTCCCACCCTTTTTCGGTATCCCTTTCTGTTCTTCGGTGTCCTCTCTCGTTCATCTCCTTCTATTCTCTAGCGTCCAGCCTTCCCTGACATCCCTTTGTTTGGCCGGCGCTGCTCAGATCTCGAGAAGGATACAACTTGGTAATTGATGCTCGGATCTGGAGGAGGATGCAGCTTCATTGCAAGCGGGTGATTCCTTTCTTCCCCATCCCCCCTTTTTTTGGAGGTTCTCTGGTGGCTACGGAGGATCTACGATGGTTATGATAGTTTTTTGTGGTGGTTGGAGGCGGAAAGAAATGTATGTATGGGTATACCCATTGTATGACTGGGGTATGTTTATTGAATGATTGTATATAAAATGGGTTATACAATTGACATAAAATGGGAACACGCTATATATACAATAATTGTATAAAATGTATGTTCATTTATCCATTATATATACTGTGTATATTCTATGTATGAACGTACATACCCTGTACATATACTAGACTTACAAAGCATACACAAATGATATTATTGTACATACAATTAAGATATACTACACATATAATAATATACGCAATAACCTTAAGGGGCAGGTATGGGGGCGACTGAGGGTGGAAGGGGGAGTGTAGGAGCAGGATCCAGGATTTTTCCCCACTTTTTATGTATAAAGTTGTGTTTTTTTAAAAAAAATATTGCTACATTTTGTAAATGATGTAATATCATTATTTATTTGTAAAGTGAAATGTTAGTTTTCATACTTATATAAATGACCCTTTTATCTTTCTCAAATTGTATGGGATATAACTTCTAGCAGTCGTTTGATTATCGAGATTAAGATTGTAATATCTGGATGGAATTTGAGATTGTACTTTTCCAATGTTTGGTTAAAGGTATTAGCTAATACCAGTATAATTAAATTCGATATTTGTAAGATTGGAATTACTCATTAGCATATGCAAACCCTCTGCAGTCCTTTTCGTTAAGAGTTTAACTAATATACATCAACACTATAAGAGACTTATAATATTAAGTCACAATTAATCCTTTATAAAAATGAGACTTACAATCTTGAGAAAATGGGGATTATCTGCTGCAACAAATAAAAATGACATGATAGTATAAAAGTCTTTACATTATCATTGAATAATAGCTAAACTCTTAAGGTCATTCAGTTTTTCTTTCTAAATGGATAATCAGAGGCAGACCTAGTGTGTAAAATGCGGGTGCACCGAAATAAGAAGGTAGAATAAGAATTTGGGTATTGGTAATATATGTATTAAAATTTTAGATTGAAAAAACTAACCCGCTAACAGGAAAAATATGTTTAGAATTTTTATAAACTAGATAAATATTTAATTATATATTGTATATTAACTTATGTTATATCAATAATTCAACAAGAAAAAATTCATACGCTAAAATCTATGCATTACTGTCACGACCCAATTTTCGAGGCCGTGATGGCACCTAAGTGTTACATCCTCAGGCGAACCACGAATAATTAAACTGACTCATAATGATAATTTAGATAGAAATATTTCAATAAAATGTAGGTGTACACATCCACCCGAAATACAGTGTCAATAGAGCATCTACGAATTCTAACATCCGATATATATATATATATATATATATATATATATATATATATATATATATATATATATATATATATATATATATATATATATATATATATATATATATAATACAAGATGTAGTAAGCGTCTAAACACTAAGGTGGATCAGACGTATGCCACCGCGAACCATGCGGTTGGCTCATCTCAAGCAAAAATAGCCACAGCCTCGAACGGATCAGATAAGTCCAGCTGTCTGACTAGTAGAAGGATCTGCACATTTAAACAGTAAGTTATGAGCCAAAGCCCAGTAAGATCATCGACAGGCCTGCTAAATTACCCTTTCGGGACAAGTCTTTGATAATGCATAAGCAGATAACGGAAGTACAATCCACACCTTTACAGTAACCTATAAACATTACATGCGATAATATAATTATACAACAACACAAGTAATAATACGCGAATACATAACATGGTCAATAATATAAAGATACATAATATAGGCAGCATATACAATATTATATTGATACTATGGCATAAGCAATAATATAATAAACACACAGCATGGCGATGATATATCTCGCATACCACATAGGTAATGATATACCTAGCACATAGCATAAGCACACACCCTGTGCGGCTTTGTTTATAGGTCATAGCGCACCACAGGCCTCTGTCCCTATAAACAACTTTACTTATAGGTCATAAGGCACCACAAGCCTCTGTCCCTATAAGTCTCCACATCTAGGTCATAACGCACCACCGGCCTCTGTCCCTAGATGGAATTTCGCTTCTAGGTCATAACGCACCAACGGCCTCTGTCCCTAGAGCATATCAATAATACACTGGCACACAACATCGACTATACACAAGTCACGTTTGTGCTTTCTCCTTTTTGTATAAATATAACGAGTAGCACATAATACTATCTACTAGACAATGCTAGTCAATTAAGTACTCGACATCTTACTTAGCAAGATCAAATCTTATCCGCAAGCAAAATAGAGGTCAAGTCTCACTTACCTCAAAATCGGCTCAAGTGGCTAAGGAACGACCTCCTTTCCCAAACGATGTGCCTCCGTAAGACTCCTCTCTGAGCCAAAGAAATTTTTTCGCACTCGTAAGCATGAGAGGAAAGGATTCTAAGCCCTTACGCAATTTAAGAGGCAATTTACCAAAATACCCCCGGGTCGGACGTACCCAAAAACCCGTAAAATTTATGTTTCCGGACTCCCCATACTCCCACGAGTCCAAAAGTACCATTATTGTACATACCCGAGTCCAACTCGGTCATTTTTTCCATTTCACAAATCTAGGGTTCAAACCCTCTTTCCAAGGATCGTCACTTTGATCCTCGGATTAAAGCGTTAAAAATGGGTAAAAATAGTTACCTTGTGTTTAGGAATGATTTTGGTACTTCAAATTCCCCTTGGAATCACTTTTAGAAGCTCAAAACATGAAAATAAAAGTGAATGCCCGCCCTAGTATATATAGCAGCCCGAAGCTTTAAAGAGTTGTACCACATGCTGTCCAAATTGTACCTCACTGGATAGCTTTCAGTAAAATACCCATAACTTTTAATAAAAATATCCAAATGATACGAGGTTTGTGGCATTAGAACCACAACTTAAAGATCTACAACTTTCATGTTTTGACTTTTTTCCAATTCCTTATGGATTGATCTGAAAAATCGATTTCTTTCCGGATGAACAGTAAAAAACAGAATTCAGCAGCTTTTTTTGGCTTTGCACCAAGTCAGCCACTGTTTTTGGGTCCAAACGGGACCCTACCAAGCTCGGAATGACCCCAAATTTTGTACACAAGTCATACAAGACTTGTGTGACATGCTCGTCAAGACGAAACTCAATTCGGATCTCTAGAACTCAAAAAGTGGGTCCTACGGGAAAGGGTCAAATTTTGACTTTCGCCAAAATAGCGAATTTTAATCAAACGACCCCGGAATCCAAATTCGAAAGTTGCTACAAGTCACAAATGATGATACGAACCTAACGGAACCCTCAGATCTCTCATCGGAGTTCGTTTACTCAAATCGAGCTCGAAAACCTCTTTTAACCTTTTTAAACTTTCGCAACGGAGACTTTATCAAAAGTCCTATCAAACGAGGTCCGTTTTCACTTCTGAAGGTTGCTACAGGTCATAAATTACCATACGAACCTAACGCAACTTTCAGATTTTACATCAGAGCTCATTTGCTCAAATCGAGCTCCGAAACCTCTTTTGGCCTTAACGAATATCCGAAACGGATGTCTTTCTCCGATACCTATCTAACAAAGTTCGTTTTAGCTAAAAAATTTCAGGCATGTCATAATGGACCTTACGGAGCTTTTGGGATTGTCGACACGTAAATCGAGGTCCCGATTCCCGAAACGACTATTTGAGATCGTTACAATTACTTTACTTACATTATAATCCTCGCATAGTTAATACACGCATTATTAATATATACTCCCTCCGTCCCAAATTAGTTGTCACTTTAGCCATAATCATTTGTCCCAAATTAGTTGACACTTTAGGATTTCAAGACAAAAATTGTTAGTCTTTTCCAATTATACCCTCAATAACTAAAAAAATTCTCAACAAAATATAGTAGTCAAACATTAAATAGGGGTAACATAGTAAACTACACACCCTATTTAATGGTTTTCTTAATAGACGTGAAAAAGCTAAAAGCGACAACTAATTTGGGACGGAGGGAGTATAATATTAATTCGCACTCAAATTATTAATACTTGTATTGTTAATCCTCCTAATTAAGGTTAGCAACCGAACTACCCCTTAAAGCTGGGTTTCTTGGTTGGGGTGGGAAATTTTGTGAAAACTATCAGATGAGTTGCCTCACATTTCTAATTTTCTTCTAACAACAATTGTTTATAAGAAAAAAATCAATGATTAGATATTCAACGGCCTAATCGACGCCTCATCTCTCGTCCGAAAAATCCAAAATCTGTAATAAATCCAAAGAAGAAAAGTGAAATCCAAAATGTAACGAAGTGTGCAGTGATTGTCTAGAGATAAGTAGACACAAAGCGGCGCATGAGGCCTTGAGGCCCTCATTCGTATTAAATCCGTCGTTCACATTTCTCCCTGTTTGAGCCGTTTCAAGCAGCTGTCCATCCATATAAATGGGTGAAGGTACACTCTGTAATCAGCAATATTGCAGCGTAGCAAATAAGAGTAAATTAAAAAGGGTCAACTTTACATGTAATACTCAAAATTGTGTAATTTTATATTTTATCAAATTTTGGTTTAATGTTATTCCTGTTATAAGGAAAAGTTTCATTTTTCGCCTTTATCTCTAACAAAATTTCAATCTTAGAGTAATTTTAAATCATATCAAAATTTGAGTGATAAAATTTTACTTTTTCAAAAAATATGAACACGTGTCTCACCGTTTCATAGTGGAGTTTCATTAACGACAAGGTCATTTGCTAATGAAAATGGTAAATGAGCCACAATTATAACAGAGAGTAGAACTGAGTAATTTTGTAACAGTAAAGTCACTTAACTCGTACAATATTTACTGAAGCTGGAAATCATTTTTGCCGAAACTCAACCAAGTAATTTTCGTATTAGCGTGACTGCGTGAGTATAAATTTTTTGAGTCTTTGTTTACTCCTATTAAAAATGTGACGTGGTGAGTAAGACTCGATCTATCAAACCTCTAACAAATCAAAGAAGCAACTGACCGTATTTAAATCTACTAGTTTTAGTGTACGCATTGCACGTGTCATCTCACATAAATAATAAAAAGTTTTACATGTCAAGACAATGAATATAAAATTAACAAATTAGAGATAATTCAGAAAAAAATATCATTTGTTAGGAAATAAGAAGACATAATTTAGGAGCACAAAATAATCAAAATAAGTTATAGGTAACAGCTATGCTAAATATATGTTAAATATAGAGATAATAGTCAAAAACCTCCCTAAACTATCTCTTTTTTGTTAGTTTCATACTTAAACTATGGGTTGGTCACGCTACCCCCCCTGAACTATCAATTTTCATATTCAAAACCCCCCCTCAGTGCCAAGTGGCATGGAAGGTGACTTCACTCTCTTTGTAGAGAGTCCATACAATTAATTTTTTAAAGTAGTTGTTCTTATTTCTTATTTGATCTTTTTTTTTTAAAAAATTATTAATTTTTTCTTTTAATTTTTCGTGAAAATAAAATATCTTTACCTTGAAAACCCATATTTCTAAAATAATAAATATTAACCAACAATAGTAAATTTAATTATTATATAGAACTGAATTTACTCAACTATAATAAACTCAATTGAGAACTTGCACATTAAAATATTAAAATGATACAATGTATGTTAAGGGTTATGTCTTTTTAATTAAAATAAACATTATTGACAAAATTTGGTTGTAAATTACAACAGAATATGTCACATTTGATTAAATCATTTTTAGTATTCTTATTATTCTAAGGTTAATGGGTCTCAATTAGTTTATTGTTATTGGCAAAAAAAAAAAAGAGTTATGAAGAAAAAATAATTAATTAGAAAAGAAGAAAGGAAAAAGACAAAAATAAGTAATAAATAAGTAAAAGGATATTTAAATTTTAGAAATTGAAAAGAAATGCCACATGGATGCTTTTTATTGGTCTACTTTATTTTTCCACACACAACAAAGAGAGTGAAGTCACTCTCCATGCCAGTGACTGCAGGGGGTTTTGAATATGAAAATTGATAGTTCAGGGGGGGTAGCGTGACCAACCCATAGTTTAAGTATGAAACTAACAAAAAAGTGATAGTTTAGGGGGGTTTTTGACTATTATCTCTTAAATATATAAAGAAAACTATTTGAATTTTTGGTCCTACTTGTAAAGATATCAATGTAGCTTTCACTTTGTAAATTACCTGAGTCATATAGACATTATACAGTGGTAATTGTTAGCTAAAACCTGAAATTTCAAATCAGGAAGAACATACTTGCATTGCATGTACCAAGAAATTAGGTCTTTAATTGATCTCAAAATCACTAATATAAAGTAATTGCAAGTAAGTCCCATCAAATTTAGTTCAATCAACATGTTCTTATTTTGAACTTCCAATCCAAAGATGAAAATGAAACTATACGAAAGATATACCATAAAGCCAAAGTCGCGCAAACTATGAGACTTCAATTCCATAGAATTAAGCTTAAATCACAGCCAAAGCCGCGCAAACTATAAGATTTAAATTCCATTCAATCAATCTCAAATCACACCCTTTAATCATGAGAGAGTTCATATTTCAAGAGATAGTTGATTAAAAATATCCTGACTTGTACCTTTATGTGTCTCATACTCAGTGGGACAATATTTCATCCATTGTTCAAGAAGTGTTATACCTACGAGACTTTTCAACGTAGAATTTCATCACACCTTTTCAATAATGAACTCCAAATTTTGGATGTTATTCACCAATTTTCACCTGCGCTCTTTGGACTACGAAATAGGTCCAACAAAAACTATGAATGAAAAATAAATGTATTTATCAAAATAGATTAATTGTCTTCGACAAAATAAGTCCAACTCACAACTTAAAAGTAACAAATCAATGTTTTTGCCAGACTTTATAACATGGTTTACCTGGTGCCACATTTATTTTCATCAAATTTAATACTCCATACTCACTTCCTCGTTACCCTTTTATCTATATCCAATATTATTTTCATATATCAGATAACCAATGGATATGAGGGACGATAAAATATAAATAACACAAAGAAATATTTATTGAGCAGAAGAAGTTAAAAAGGAAAATGGAAGGGGTGCCACACTCGTACCATACAAAATTCAATAGAAATGTTCAAGTTCCATAATTTTAAAAAAAGTATATGAAATGTATTTAATTAGTTTACTGTTGAAAAATATAAAAGTGGATGGACATTATCAAATCATGATCCTACATACAAATTTGTTCTTCATAATTGGTACTTGAAGCTAACCTTTTTGTAGCATGCTTCGTCTTGGCATATAGATCGAGCACATCAACCATACTTAGCAGTCAGCCCATAGAGTTTAAGTTTTCTAGCTGCGGCCATAAAATTCTTAACTGAGGGTAAAAATAAAACAAGAAGAGATTTATTATCTCAAATCTAACTATTCATCTAAATAAAATATTGTAGCAAGTACAGCACTAAAGCAGCAATATTCAAGAAAAAACTGAGATCATAGTATATGCAAGAAAAAGTTGAAAACCATCTAAATCTCTATAAGAGTTGCTACATGAAAACGTGTGGTTAGATAATTATATAAAAGAGAGTACTAACTTAAATATAAGTTTTATATTAATCAAACTACTAAAGATATAGATCTAGAAGTAGTACAAGATTCTTAGACTTCAAACTCCAAAATAATAGCAAAAAATCATAGATACTATTTCAGCTGAATATGTAATGGTCATAATTTGGCAAAGGCTAAATAAAAGCTTATATAAGCATTTGATTATGGTAGTCAAACTGTTGAAGTTAAATAATACGTTTAATCTATGCTATTAATTTTAATGTATATGTGAAGATCAAGAACGAAAAAAAAATAACGAAGTTGTCTAAACTAAAATCTTATACTGGCAACAAATTCAACAAAATTGATTGATATGTCGTAACTTAGCTTGGCCATGGCCATTGTCTCTATCAGGTTTATGTTCTCTGGCCTCTGCCTCCTTTGAAAGAATCTGTAATAAGAAAAAAAGGCAATCTCTATTATATGATTGCAATGCATAAATAGCCAAAATACAAATACTCTAAGCATATAGAAAGTGAAAAATATTTAACAATAAACAATTAATGCGCCCAGCAGTTATAAAAGCAATGAAAGGAAATCGCTGCTAAAAGAATCTCTTACACGTCATAAGTAATAATTTTGAAGCAGGATAAAATATGTATTTTGGGACATGATTGCCAAGAATCGAATTCTTATTGTACAATAAAATAAAAGTTGATTGTCTAACCATGAAAATGCCTCAACAAGAATATATTAGATTATTAGCATATGTATTTAAAGTTTTGTTCTATTTCTCAAAAGAGTTTTTTAGGGGAGTGCCTAAAGGTTGTATTCAAGCAAATTTATCCCTACGGTACTGTCGAAATAGACCTCATTAATCAAAATTTTTTTGTGTTCAGATGCGATTAATTTTTGTTGAAGATACAGTTAAATTCCTATCTTATTAAATACTTAACTATATTTTTCTTATCTCATACTGTAGAATTTTCCATATTAGCTTGTCGAGTATTCCAGTCTTCATCCAAATTTGCTACTCCATTGATATATGCAAGGAACAAAAAGAAAAAGAAAGTTCCAGGAATCAATATAGTAGATCTATCACAATGAAAAGAATATTAAACTTTTAATATATCACAAAAGTGGCACTTTAATCCAACACTGAAAATATGTAAACATAGAAATTATGTTAAATTTATCATTCTAGACGAATTTAACCGCATGATTCTAAGACATTATCTAAGCCTTTTAATAAGACAAACATTGCTCCTATATAATCCGAAGACTTAATCAATGCAAAACATGATGAAAAACAATCAAATAATAAAACTTCATGAAAAGCAGAAAGTTTATATATGCACAAATTATGGTATGTGCTATATGTCACTTCATCACAAAAAGAATACACAATGAAAGTCAAACAAAGAAAACTTGCTGCTGAGATTTATTTTAAAGAGAAAGAAGTCACCATATCATATGTTAAATAGAGAGACAAACTAATCTACTATAACCGATCTTTGTACGAAAGATTTTTTTTTGCCAAGGTATCACTCATCTACTATAACTCTTCAATATCATCTCATCATTATTAGAGGTTTGGTTTGTCTTCAATATCATCTCATCATTATTAGAGGTTTGGTTTGTCTGTGTTTTTAAGAGACATAATAGGCAAGGAAACAAAATACACAAAATAAGGGAACCATAAAGTCAGAATATGCAAGGAAACAAAATAAGGGAAAAATAATTAAGTCAATATTTATTAAGTTAAATCAAGTATAAAAAATAATTAAATATATTAAATTTACAAAATTGTCCAACTTAAAATCACTTACGAAGGGTAAAAAAGTCTGGTGACATTTCACGAAGGCCTTCGTACTTTTATAATAGTATAGATGAAAAATGTCTTAAAAAGATTTCAATTGCACTTTGTGTGGAACATTGCTACCCCTTATATTGTATTGTTATTATGATTGCAATATTTTTTTTTGTTGTAACTTTAATTTCGTTGTATTGTATTGTTAAGTTCCGTCGTTACGTAACAATGAAAATACTTATTTTTTGTTACAACCGAATTGGTGGTTTGGGATTGTTACGCTTTTTCACTTTCCCATCATGTCCTTAATTATAACTTTAAAATCTTATTCTACCCTCTACCCTATTTTGTTATTTAAATACACCCAAGAAACTACTTTGACCTCGTCTCCCTTCTTCTCCAGTTTTGGTACGTTCCATGGCCTTTCTTTCTTTACATTTCTTTTTTATTCTTTCTTTTCTTGCACATTTTTTAAATTCTCTCTCTATTTTAAAAAAGAACTCATATTTATTTATTTATTTATTTATTTATTTATTTTATTTGCTCAGGTTTCAGTATGATTTGCATGAATTTCATAGTTAATATATTTACAAGGTATAGTTGGTGATAAACTAGTAAATATAAATTGTCTTAAATTATTTTTTAAAAAAAAATTGTTAATCTAATATTTAGAATAACTACGGGTATATTAGTAAACTTATTAGTTACAGTACGATACAATACAATCAAAACAAGCAATAAGAATGTTACTAAACAACGGAAAATGATACAATCAATTCAAACGCCGTATTTATAATATGATATGATACGATACAATACAATACAATACAAAATAATATATTATGAAACAATAGGTAACAATGATCCAAACAAAGTGTTAATGTACTTGAATTATGTTTTGTTAATATGACATCGTTACAACAATAACAACATATGCATTGATATCCCACAAATGGGATCTGGGGAGAGTGAGATGTACGCAGACCTTACCTCCATCAAGGTGAAGAGACTGTTTCCGATAGACCCTCGACTAAAGAAAAAATACCATGAAAAATTTATTCGAACAAACAAAATGCAAATATCATGATAAACAAAGTGCTGACATAGAGTAAGATAGAAGTAGCATATATAATATGACAGAAATTACTCAGCTGTTATCCAACCTTCTACCCTAATCTTCGACCTCCACATTCTCCTATCTAGGAACATGTCCTCGGTAATCTGAAGGTGAGCCATATCTTATCTAATAATCTCGTCCCAATTTTTCTTCGGTCTACCCCTACCTCTTCGTAGACCCAATACTGCCAACCACTCACAGTCCTCACGGGGGCATCTGCGCTCCTCTTTTTCACATGTCCAAACCATCGCAGCCTCGCTTTCCGCATTTTGTCCATCACTGATGCCACTCCCACCTTGTCTCGTATGGCTTCATTTCTAATCTTATCTTTCTTTATATGCCCACACATCCATCTAATTATCTGCATTTTGGCTACTTGTATCTTTTGAACATGAGTGTTCTTGACTGGCCAGCACTCAGCCCCATACAACATAGCTGGTCTTACAGCCACTCTATAGAACTTACCCTTTAATCTAGGTGGAACTTTCTTATCGCAAAGAACACCAGAAGCGAGCCTCTATTTCATCCAACCAGCTCATATACGATGTGTGACATCATCGTCAATCTCTCCATTTCCTTGAAGTATTGACCCAAGATACTTGAATCTTCCTTTCTTGGGATAACTTGAGTACCAAGTGTCACTTCTTCATCTGACCTATGAGCTGTATCACTAAACCTGCTCAGCTTGAAACCTTTAGGCTCTAAAGTCTGTCTCCAAACTTTCAGCTTATCATTAACAACGATGCATGTCTCATCAACCAAGACAATATCATCTACAAATAGCATACACCACGGTACCTCCCTTGAATACTCCGAGTTAGTTCATCCATCACCAGAGCAAATAAGAACGGGCTAAACGTTGATCCCTGATGTAACTCCATCTTGACTGGCAAGTGATCTAAGACTCCTCCCACCATCCTCACGTTGGTCTTTGATCCATCGTACATGTCCTTAATCTCTCTAATGTATGCCACATGAACACCTTTAGACTCCAAGCATTTCCACAAATCTCCCTGTCATACCCGATTTTGGACTCAACTCGAGGTGAGTCAGGTTTCGGATTTGACTGGGTGAGCTCGTTTGATTTTGGATGTTGGAGTCGCCACCTAACATATTTTAACTAGGCTTATTAGGACACCTATTTTGTTTCTAGCTAATTTTATAATTAACTCTGAAACTTAGTCTACGAACCAGATATTCTAGGTAAGAGGTTCAAGTTAACTCGAGAGGAAGGGGTTAGGCACCTCTCGAGCTCCACCAAATGTGGTTACCGGCCGGACTTTATAATTGGGATTCTAGAGCAAATAATTGAACTAACTAGACAATAAAATATTTGAATATTTAAACTAAGTATGTAAATTTAAAGGCAAGTAATAGCAAATAAATATTCATTTCTTCTCTTTCCTAATCTTTGTTTCAATGTGCCCTGCAAAATAAACAAACAAGTTAGTAAGGATTATAAAAATATAATAAAGTAAATTTAAGTAAAGTCAATGATTATAAATAATTTTGTTCTTTTACAAATACGTTGTCCGTTCGTGACTTAATCACGATGTACCTCGCAAGAAACATGAAAATGAATTAATAATAAAAATAATAATAATAGTAAGGATAAAAATAATAATAAGAATAATAATAATAATAATAATAAGAACAATAGTAATGATAATAATAATAATAATAATAATAATAATAAATATAGTTTAAAATAAAGGGGAAAAGAATTTTTTAAAAAGTGTAGGCTCAGGTTTGTGTGAATCGACTAAGAGATTAGGAACGTCGGTACGGCTGCGAACACGCCGGCCGGTCGTGTTGCCATGCCAAGTGCCGGTCCCACCACTCCATAACGGCTCACACACGTCATCATAGCCTATTTGTTTTTAGGGACTCGGGGAGTGTAACGGGACTAATTTTTAGGCCTCCAAACGTCATTGGCCTAAATGTAGTATCGTGTTTAAATCAGTCCTTTAGGCCTCAAATTCAAATCATTTATTGAATTATTCTCATTGGCCTTTGTCGATGTAGTACCCGTATAGAATCTGTTCAAAATTAAACAAACATCAGCTGCACCAGTTCAGGATATATCCTGCATACGGATTGTATTAGCATATCACAACAATAATAACAATAATGGTACTGGACAACACAAGAAATAAAGGACAATCTGTAAATTCCAAAGCAATGGGCCAACTGCAATTGCAATTGTAAACGAGTCAAACTGCACTCAACAAAACCCACGAGTTGAATACCAGAATCTTGAGCCATAAACATCAGCCAAAGAAACAATCAGGAAAAGTGAGATTTAGCATATACGAAATAGTTCAAGAATGGAACTATCAATCCGTAACCACGCCCCCCGCAAAAATAAGTGTCAAAGGAAACCAAATGAAATCTATTCAACTAAAAACGAGGTGCCTCAGTCCAGAAATGATAGACTCGTCACCGGTTTGAAACTGAGCCAACTTTCCGGCGAACGAGTCAACGGCGAAGCGGGGGAGCGACAACCTATCCATGGCGTCACTGCCACCCCACTCCCCTATTACAGATCTGTTTTGCCATGTTTCTCTGACACGACCCGAAATCCGGCTAGGCCGTGCGGGCACCCGACATCCTCCCCTAGACCTGTCGGGCGAACCCTTACCAATTAAATTAGGAAAATAAATATAATTCAATTCATAAATAAGAACAAGACTTAGAAAAAGTACAGACATACTGATACCTCTAAGCTGTACAAACGAAATTATAGTTGACTACCCAACATACTAGGTTTAGGGTTATCCAGACTAGACATCTAAGAGTACAAAAGAAGACAGATACCTCCTGAAGGGAACAAAATACAACTGAAATAAAAAATATAAAATTGGTGGCCATCCGGAATAAAAGCTGGCTCACCCTGACAGCTGAAGTCGTCTTCGCTCCTTCACAACATGGCGAACTCAATCCTGGAGCGAACCTGCCGAAACGAAATAGATAGACGAAAAACAAACAACAAACAAGGGTGAGTCAAAAGGTCTCAATAAGTGGGGCAGACTAGCCACCTCAAAGAATAGGATAGCTAGCCAGGGAGAAGAAACAGATAAACCAAATTTCTCTTATTTAAATTATAAAAAGGCAGAGCCAGATAATAACCGAAAACACGTATGAAACCATAAACTCAACCAGGAATACGAGCCAGAAATATATCAACCAATAATCAATGCATGTAGAAGCAGAACAGTAGTTATGTACCACAAGTCTACACAATGGTATGAAAAGAGATGAAATGAAATGAAATGAGTTGAAATGAAATATGATGCAAAGGGTCACATGTGCCATATGAATGGAGCGGAATCCTCCTGCTCCGAGGGCAGAATCCTCCTACCCTCAATATGATGCAATGGAGCGGAATCCTCCTGCTCCGAGGGCGGAATCCTCCTACCCTCAATATGATGCAATGGAGCGGAATCCTTCTCTTCCGAGGGCGGAATCCTCCTACCCTCAATATGATAGAATGGAGAGGAATCCTCCTGCTCCTGGGGCGGAATACTCCTGCACCCAATATGATTGCGATGTAATGCATATGAATGACATATAATGCATATGAATGCAATGTGATGCAATAATAACCCTTCACCGGTGCGGGACTCTCATCGACAGCCGGAAAGTAGATGCCAACTCACAGCCAGAGTATAATGCTCAGATCCTCAATGCAATACCAACAACAGGACATAACATATAATATACAATGTAAATCCAAAGCTAAGGCGTAATGAGTACGCCTATCGGCAGCTACACACGTAAGGAACACGTGGTAGATTAACCACGAGGCCAGGTGCCTCCAAAGAAATGGATATAAATACTTACCTTGTTACAAAGTTAGCACCGCCACTCAAGAACCTCTTTGTCCTTTGGATTCATTGCCAAACGATCCCACTGTGTTCAATAAGTAGAAAAATATATCACATAAGGCTAACGACTTCATTCCTTACGTCTTAGGACAATCCAGTTAGGAATCTGATGCCCTATTCGCATACGCAATACGCAGGCCAGGCCTATGTACAGGGTTTATAGTCACATAACCAAACCCTAAATAAATTACATTTATATGTTGCATATAACTCACTGAGAACGAATATATAATCAATTCCATTATCGGGGTCCATTTGACCCTTTAAACTATTAATTGAACTTATTAAAACGATGTCTAATATTCCAAGTTTTACCGTTAAAATATATTCAAACACACGTAATAAACTCAAATAATGCATTAACATCATTACCTGAATGTTTCAGGGTGAAAATTCTATCTTTTTCCGGCTCTTTTCTCCTTTTCTGGCATTCTTTTCCCGTTGCTTCTCAGCTTTCCCGCTTTCGTTTTGTTTCTGTACGTTTTATGTTTCTGTACATTTTATGTTTCTATTCATCTATGGTAAGGCTAATCCACCGCCTCTTATCTTTCTTTTCTTTTGTCTTTTGTCTTTTTCTTTTCATTTTATTTTATTTTCTTTTCGTGACAAAAATTAAAACGGTACCCTACGATATTTGAAATAATTCCAACTTTTGCATACAAGTTATACAAAATATATGTAGCATACTCGCTAAGGCGGATCTCAAATCGGGTTCCCGAAACTCAAGATGCGAATTTCAAATGGAAAAAGGTCAAATTATTTAACTTTCGGTATTTTAACGGAAACTAGCCGAACAACCTCGAAATTCGCTTTCGAAAAATCACAAAAGTCACAAATAATCATACAAACCTAACAGCGCTTTCATTTTTCGAATCGGAGCTCGTTCGCCAAAACCGAGCTCGAAAATCTCTTTTTAATATTTATCGACAATAAAAACTGAAATCTTCTTCCGATACGTACCAAACGAGGTCTGATTTAACTCAAATTTTACAGACAGGTCCTAATGGATCTTACGAATATTTTAAAATTATCGGCACACCAATCGAAGTCCTAACTTCTGAAACGACTGACCAAGGTCGTTTCATTCTCCTCCACTTATACTCTCGTTCGTCCTCGAACGAGCTTCCGTCTAAAGCAATATTCGCACAGATAACAAGAGAACTTGCACGACCTTCATAAGCTACTCCACGGGCATTATCTCCTGATTACAGGATCAGAATTATAACACGCATATCGAACTTTTGGAATAAAATATATTTGGATAATATGATAACACCATTGCCCAGCTTATTTTGACTAAACTGACCCTTCCTCGATCACGAGAGGAGAGTTTTACTTTTTCAAAATAAAGATACATGAAGCTTTGAATAGGTTAACATGATTCCACCGACGAATCACCTCGTCGATATACTTTTTGATATAGAATAAGTTGATGGAACTAAGAATTAGCTCACGCTTGATGCAATAGGGGGAGCTTTTGAAGTGCCTTGTCACTACACACTATAGAAGATTTGATGCAAGCTATATTATTTTTGCGAACACACTATGCAACATCTCAGTTGATGTTAGTGTGGTTCCGCAAGCTCCTTGTGGGAATGTAGTTACTCATATCCTAATGTATGTCAAAGGTTCATTTGAACATGGTCTATCATATAATGATAAGGATCATGCAAATACTACTGGATAGTATGATGCAGACCAGGAATGATCTTCAAACTAAACATCTACTTCAGGGTATTGTCTTTGAATTGGAAATATTATGACTTGAAAAAGTGAAACTAAAAAAGACATGTAGTTGGACCATGAGCTGAGGCAGAATACCAGCAAAAAAGTTGATTACATGTGCACTTATAACGCTAAAGTAACTTCTCAAAGAGTTGAGGTGTGAAGGAGATATGCCAATGATGGATGGACGACAAGCTGCACTTTTAACTCTAAATTTTCATGAAGTAAAACAGCGGCAGTATGAGGATCCAGTTCTAGTTGAATACAGACAGATAGCCAGAAGAAAACTGGAGTCACCATACAGGGTTACTACTGACGGTGTTCTCATGTATAAAGATAGACTTTGTGTTCCTGATGTTGCAGATTTACGTGGACAGATTATGATAGAGGCACATTATTCAAAATATACTGTTCATCCAGGTTCGACTAAGATGTACCATGATCTTAAGCAGATTTATTGGTGGGACGGAATGAAGTATGACATAACAGAATTTGTGGCTCAGTGTTCTAATTACCAGCAAGTTAAAGTCGTGTCATCTTTCCAGACTTTATGCTTTCAGAAGATAGGTACGTATATATGATCAGGTTGCCAGCTTATCCCTGTCATTAATAGATAATTAGTGGGTTTAACAATGATCGACACTCATTGTAGGTCTGTCATGGCCCTAGGTTGGGTCGTGACAAAAGTGGTATCAACGCCTTAGAGATTTAGTATTACCATTCAGTATTTGGAGGAAGACTCTCCTCCACTTAAAGCACAAACTCATGCAGCTATTTGAATAGGAATAATCATCCCCGCACAGTCTGCTGGACTAAAGAAGATTTAGCTAAAAGCTGAATGTAGGCAGACCTAAGCTACCAACTACCCTTTCGAGTTTCCAAACAGCTGCAAATCTCGAGCCACAACTCCATACATTTTCTATAAGCACCACCGCCTGATGGATCAAATCAAAGGTCAAATGACGCCTCTATTACCCTTAGTAGCCTTGAAAAATAATAATGTGCTTACCCGGCTACCTTGGCACGCACTCTGGCTCAACACAGGGAACATCACAATAGGTTACTGGCCGCCTAAGCTCACCAGTATCGAATAAAGAAGAGATGGCAACAGACTGAGGATAGAAATAATTAGAGCTTTACGAAGCTCTTCTTCTTATTTACTTGGTTACCTGAGCTACACTACTTACGAGTCAAGCTAGCCAAAGAATCACAATTGAAGAAATAGATATTAAATGAGCTCTATAGAACAACACCCATGCCAATTTAACCTCCCCATAAAAAGGAAACTCTGACAATTTACCAGAAAACCCTTTTATAACCCAGATAAGCTTATAGGATAACATGACTTTACTAGCATCTCGAACTAAGAGGGGACACATAGATCGAGTATTACTTACTAACCACTTTACACCGGAAAAAACAATGACACTTTCTGATGGTGACGAATAAGAATCCCATCATCCTACCGATGACTTGACATTATAACAGAATGAGGCACAACAAGATGCCAAGCAAACAATACCGATACTCACTCACAAATCTCTCACCTTTAAACCAGATAAACTAGTAGGGTCATCATAAATGCCAGGAATAAATCATATCAGAAGCTCACCCCCCTACCGCAACCGATTCTTAATAGAAACGACATCCAAGGAAACCATCGAAACATGATAAGACACACCATTTCCAAATCGATCGAAAGAATCAAATCTTACTCACATTTAAGAAAAGAAGAAATCTCAGGGTCTACTATATCGGATACCTCAGCATCCTGCCAGACTGGCAGTTCATAAAACTGCCTCTGCGGCTGAATTAAGCCGCTACACTGATAACTACCTTCTGAAGAATAACTGCCACCACACTCTCAACCTTTACTAGATCGTGGCATTTCTTTTGCTAATTGAGATCTAAATAAAATCCCCTGCGACTGTGCAGGTGCCTGATGACGAGAGAAAGGACGACTGCCTACTTACCGGAGTAAGGGAAAACTTCCCAAAGGATAACCAGACTCATAACAATGATAACCCCTTTTCGCTGAAAAATGGAAGCTGGAAAGATTGTTGATAGTTGTAAAGAGAAAGCTGAGTCTAATCTTGATGAACTACTCGAGTACTCTGAGAATCACGCTCTACAAGCTGAGATAACCTAGCAGGTGACCTCCCAAAATAATCAGAACTCTTACCTCCAAATAAGGTACCATAGTGCCCACCAGGGCCGTGAGATCTCTTGCTCCCCCACTCTAACTTATGGTATGCCTCATACCTCTGAGCAATATTAACAACAACATCAACTGAAATCTCGACCTTAATCTCTCGAGCCATCTAGGATCTCAAGGAAGGAGCAAAGTCATCAGTAAATCTTTGAATCTCTCGAAAGGCTCATGGAGACTAGTTCTAATGCGTATTCGGCCATTCTATAGAATTCAATCTCATATTCTGAAGCACCAACAGGCTAACCGACAGGCTACCCTGTCCAATCCACTCAAACTGGCAACACTTTTCATCTCGCTCGCTACTCGAAAGGAATTTTTCCAAGAATCTAGAAGAAAAATCAAACCAAGTTAGCTAATAAGAGAGCAGTCCACCAATCCAGGGCTGGACCTTGAAACTAGAAAGAAGAATAATCAACACCATACCGCTCGATATAATCAAGAGCCTGAAGGATACGCTGTCATCATTTTATTTTTAAAAATAACACACAGGGATCACTTGATGCATGCCCTAAGAACATTAGGAGGTTTAATTGGGTAAAATAATGCAGCCTTTTCAGAAACTTGGACCGAGCCATTACTCGGGCTAGCTAACCAGCCAGAATAACTAGAGGCACAACACATGCTGCCTCCGGAACATACGTTACTGCGACAATATTAAGAACTGGAATAGAAGCTCCCTTAGACTGAACATCTGCGGCAACCTGATAAGTTGCCTAGCGAATAATAGGTTATTGTGGTATCTGCGTCGCCAAGATTCTCGTAAAAGCTTCATAGAGAGCCAAGGTAACCACAAGGCCTTGCTCCCTTGCCCATCGCGAGCTCGTACAGCTGGGACCTCCGTAACTAGATCGTCAGCACGATCAAAACTCTCGGGCTTCGTCAGTGTTAACCCCAGGCCAAACTGCTTCGTCTTGAACTCATACCATTTGCTGATTTGTCGCACGAGGATTCACAATTACCACAAAGGAATTAATGAAAATACTTTTGCATCCTAGACCGATGCACGATCAGAAAAGAAGGAAGTGAAACTTCCTAAATGCCATCATAGCCTCTCATAGATAAGTACAGACGTCTACGTACCCATCAGCAAGACTCTACTAGACACTGTCTTAGTTTGAATAGACTCTAAATCGGGCTCTGATACCAACTGACACGACCCGGAATCCGGCTAGGCCGTGCGAGCACCCGACATCCTCCCCTAGACCTGTCGGGCGAACCCTTACCAATTAAATTAGGAAAATAAATATAATTCAATTCATAAATAAGAACAAGACTTAGAAAAAGCAAAGACATCTTGATACCTCTAAGCTGTACAAACGAAATTGCAGCTGACTACCCAACATACTAGGTTTAGGGTTATCCAGACTAGACATCTAAGAGTACAAAAGAAGACAGATACCTCCTGAAGGGAACAAAATACAACTGAAATGATAAACATAAAATTGGTGGCCATCCGGAATAAAAGCTGGCTCACCCTGATAGCTGAAGTCGTCTTTGCTCCTTCACAACATGGCGAACTCAATCCTGGAGCGAACCTACCGAAACGAAATAGATAGACAAGAAAAGAACAACAAACAAGGGTGAGTCAAAAGGACTCAATAAGTAGGGCAGACTAGCCACCTCAAAGAATAGGATAGCTAGCTAGGGAGAAGAAACAGATAAACCAAATTCCTCTTATTTAAATGATAAAAAGAAGAGCCAGATAATAACCGGAAACACGTATGAAACCATAAATTCAACCAGGAATACGAACCAGAAACATATCAACCAATAAGCAATGCACGTAGAAGCAGAACAGTAGTTATGTACCACAAGTCTACACAACGGTATGAAAGGAGATGAAATGAAATATGATGCAAAAGGTCACATGTGCCAAATGAATGGACCGGAATCCTCCTGCTCCGAGGGCGGAATCCTCCTACCCTCAATATGATGCAATGGAGCGGAATCCTCCTGCTCCGAGGGCGGAATCCTCCTATCCTTAATATGATGCAATGGAGCGGAATCCTCCTGCTTCGAGGGCGGAATCCTCCTACACTCAATATGATAGAATGGAGCGGAATCCTCCTGCTCCTGGGGCGGAATACTCCTGCACCCAATATGATATGCGATGTAATGCATATGAATGGCATATAATGCATATGAATGCAATGTGATGCAATAATAACCCTTCACCGGTGCGGGACTCTCATCGACAGCCGGAAAGTAGATGCCAACTCACAACCAGAGTACAATGCTCAGATCCTCAATGCAATACCAACAACAGGACATAACATATAATATACAATGTAAATCCAAAGCTAAGGCGTAATGAGTACGCCTATCGGCAGCTACACACGTAAGGAACACGTGGTAGATTAACCACGAGGCCAGGTGCCTCCAAAGAAATGGATATAAACATTTACCTTGTTACAAAGTTAGCACCGCCACTCAATAACCGCTTTGTCCTTTGGATTCATTGCCAAACGATCCCACTGTGTTCCATAAGCAGAAAAATATATCACATAAGGCTAACGACTTCATTCCTTACGTCTTAGGACAATCCAGTTAGGAATCCGATGCCCTATTCGCATACGCAATACGCAGGCCAAACCTATGTACAGGGTTTATGGTCACATAACCAAACCCTAAATAAATTACATTTATATGTTGCCTATAACTCACTGAGTACGAATATATAATCAATTCCATTATCGGGGTCCATTTGACCCTTTAAACTATTAATTGAACTTATTAAAACGATGTCTAATATTCCAGGTTTTACTGTTAAAATATATTCAAACACAGGTAATAAACTCAAATAATGCATTAACATCATTACCTGAATATTTCAGGGTGAAAATTCTATCTTTTTCCGGCTCTTTTCTCATTTTCTGGCATTTTTTTCCCGTTGCTTTTCAGCTTTCCCGCTTTTATTTTGTTTCTGTACGTTTTATATTTCGTACATTTTATGTTTCTATTTATCTATGGTAAGGCTAATCCACCGCCTCTTATCTTTCTTTTCTTTTGTCTTTTGTCCTTTTCTTTTCATTTTATTTTCTTTTCTTTTATTTTATTTTCTTTTCGTGACAAAAATTAAAACGGTACCCTACGATATTCGAAATAATTCTAAATTTTGCATAAAAGTTATACAAAATATATGTAGCTTACTCGCTAAGGCGGATCTCAAATCGAATTCCCGAAACTCAAGATGCGAATTTAAATAGAAAAAGGTCAAATTTTTTAACTTTCGGTATTTTAGCAGAAACTAGCCGAACAACCTCGAAATTCGCTTTTGAAAAATCACAAAAGTCACAAATAATCATACGAACCTAACAGCGCTTTCGGATTTCGAATCGGAGCTCGTTCGCCAAAACCGAGCTCGAAAATCTCTTTTTAATATTTATCGACAATAAAAACTGAAATCTTCTTCCGATACGTACCAAACGAGGTCTGATTTAACTCAAATTTTACAGACAGTTCCTAATTGACCTTACGAATATTTTAAAATTATCGGCACGTCAATCGAAGTCCTAACTTCCGAAACGACTAACCGAGGTCGTTTCATTCTCCCAATTACATGCCCTGATCTTCCCTTGTTTCTGGTTCTCGTTTGTGGGTGAGTATATCTGGATTGATTTGTACATGTGTAGGGTGTATATGGATGTAATGGCGGATGGGTACTTAAGGGGATCGAAGGGGGTATATCCTGATCTTGATGGGTTTTGTTGATGGAGAGGGAAAGATGAGGGTGATGGTGTACTGATTGTATCGTATGTGAGTGTGTGTGGAGTGAAGATGATGACAAAGGGGTGTGGGGTCGGCCTATTTTTGGTGTATTACTGTATCTATGTCAATCTGCGTGTGTGGATTAAAGGAGGAAGAAGGGTGTTTGGTATGTTGTCTGATCGTGTATACCAATTGAGAAGGAGGGGAAGTGCACTGTGAGGAAGAGGGAGTCTCTGCGTGATTGTGGTTGTTGTCTCTGAAGAAGATGATGGAAACATAAAGTGGGGTATGTGTGGGGTTCTTTTTGTATGCGTGTACTGTATGTGTTTTTTGTGTATGGTATTGTTTGATCATCTTGTGTAGAGGAAAAGGATTATATTAAAGAATTTGAAAAAGTAGTCGTTAGGATAATTAGAGAGATTAGGGAGATCGGGGATTGGTTTTGGGATTTTAGGAGATTAGAAAATAGAAGATTTTGGGATTTGATTGTATAGATTGAGGGAGAGATTAGAGGAAGGATGAATTTGGGCTAGTTTTAGGAAAAGGGGTATGTAAAGGATGTATTTGGTTAGGCTTTATGTCTAGGTTCAAAGAAAAGTAATTAAATAGAAAAAGTAAATAAAAAATAAATATAAACAAATAAGAAATTTTAGTGGGGATTTTGAAATAAAGAAATTGGATGTTTCCTTTTAAATTGGCCAATAGTTATCTTAAAGGTGCAAAAAAAAAAATAAAATATATATATATATATATATATATATATATATATATATATATATATATATATATATATATATATATTATATAAAATGCACAAGTAATTATTAAATAATACTCAAATAAAATTATTTAAATATAGATAATCACATATAATTATTAATTTGTACATATAATCACAAATTAATATGAATTTGACATGTAGCCTAAATGATGCAATTATGTGATATATTATGAATGTACTAAATTCCGCAAATATTCATATTTTGACAAATAGCCTAAATGATGCAGATTTACGTAATATAGCCAAACTTAAGTATATAATATATAAATAGAGGATAATGCACGTAAATGCATGATTTCTAATGCACATTTTGCACAAATAGTCACATTGCACCCTTAAGTTGAATTATAGCCAATTTTAGAAAAAGGAGGGACAAAATTGGGTGTCAACAGCTGCCCCTCTTTGCCCGGGGATGATGAAAGAGTCTTCGGGCAAAGATAGTTGACGGAGTAGCCAATTTTATCACGACTGGTGGGTAAAATGATTGAAAGGGGAGAATGAGAGTTTTGGGGTGTTTTTGAGTTGCCTACATATCTCGGGTTTCACGAGAATCAGGCCGTGTGTAGTTCTAGAATGGCATTTTGCTTGTGCGGGATGTTATGACGCACGATTTTAGATGTAAAGGCTAAACTTATCCAAGTATGTAAAGTTTAGGTTCATGTGTGCTTTGCCTTTTGGCGAGATAAATGAAGAATGAAGTAAAGGCACTGGCGAATGTGAGATAACCTCAACAGATCGAGCGTGGGAAAAGAGGCTTATAATCGTCCTAGTTATGAAAATGTGGCGCGCTACATACCCATAAAGAGGAGTTTATATGTACATAGTTTCCACTTCGTCTTTATAAATGATTAATCTCGTCTTCAATATTGCCTTGACTGATTTGAGGAGCGAGTTTTATAAATGCGCATGACTCAAATAGATGAGCACAATTAAGCACGAAAACACGCACGATTGAAGCAGATAGACTTGAATGGGCAAAGCAGGCATTAGTTTGAAGGAAATGCAAAGTGACATCCTAATTTGAAATGAAGGATTAGGCAGATTACTTGTGAGGGTATGAAATGATCGGTTTTGGGCATGTCAGAATTCGACAGAATAGGTATTTTTGCAGGTAGGACAAAGGCGTTGTCAAAGTTGAGATAACATCGATAGATCGAGTGTGGTGAAATAGGCTTGTAAACGTCCTAGTAATGAAAAATGTGGTGCACGACACACCAATAAAGAGGGGTTTACATGGGCACATTTTCCACTATAACTCGATAGAGGAGTCATCTTGGCCCCAACATTGTCTTGAATGAACTAAGGAATATCGAGGAATAAAGCACGATGAGTACGCACGATTCAAACAGATAGGTACAAATAGGAAGGAATACAGAGCTGGCACCCAATCGGTGAGGAAAGGATTAGGTAGATCACTGATGCGAGCATAGGATTGTGGCTTGGAGCGCTTTGGAGCTTGGCAAAATAGGTGATAAGTTGGTATTTTACCAACTTAAAAACTACTTTAAACTTTTATTTTTGAATCCAAAGGCTACATTTAGTGTGATTAATGCCATGAATTGCTTAGTTTCAGGTCACAGTGACTTCACATGAACACGAGTTGAAGATCGAAGCTAGAGAGCAAGAAGTAGAGCTAAAGTGGTGAAGGAAGGACATTAAGAGTGGGGGGACCGCCTATGTAAACAGGCAGGCTGCCTACTAAGCTCAGAGAATTGACATGAAAGTGGGCGGACCGCCTCTGTAAAGAGGCGGACTGCATATTAAACTTCAGAGAGTTAGGTAGGCGGACCGCCTACTTTACCAGGCGGACCACCTACTTCCTGTCCCCTGCATTTCCCCCTTTGTATAAATAGCTGAGTCAACGTTTTAAAGACACACTTTCCATATTACGTTTTCTACTTATTGGGCGATTTTGAAAGCTAAGTATGAGTCTTAACATTATTTTGTAAGCTTCCAATCTTGTATCTTTGAATCTTATTCCATATATCAATTCAAAACTCATGTTTAACATGAATCCATCATTTCATTATATCTTTATTGCTTTAATTTAAACCCTAGTTATGAGTAGCTAAATTCATAACTAGGGGTGTAAATAGGCTATGGTGATAGAAAATCAATGGGTGTTGTTCCATTTCACTAACTATAACACGAGTAACAATTATCCAACTCCCCATTACAATAACATCAAAATTTTAAAATCTATGATATTTGAGATTTCTTGTCTACATTGCTAGTTAAAGACTCGGAAGAGGTTAACTAGTGCAGAATAGTGGAGTTGGCGAGGATTTGAGTTGATAGGCTATTTATATAGACTAACTCATCTAAAAGGAGTTATGCTCGGAAGAGGTCTCCTTTCCTTGGGTCTTTGAGTAGCTCTTTGAGTATTCAACTAAGGCTTTGACGAGCGGGTTGTTAAAGATCTCTTCTAGGCCGGAAGGATTCGAGAGATCACAATCGGAATACTCGACCATAGTTATATTTGTGTTGGAAAAGTGAAGAGAAGACACCCGTTGGTTGGAAATCACTATTAGTTGTTTACCCCTAGTCTCGTAATATCGAATCAACTTACTTGCTTAATTTGTATGCTCTGTAGTTAATTGTAGCGTTACTTTAAACAAACTCCATTCCTAGGACTCAATATTAAACTTCATTTGAATTTCTACTTGCGACTCTCTTACTTGACAAGCTAGTTCCCTTGGGAAATCGACCCCAACTCATATCGGGTATCATATTTTGACGACCGCCCCTCACCATTTAAGGTATAGGATTGAGCGTGGATCAATAGGCAGCTTGCGGGTGTAGCAAGAGCACTATCTGTAGGATTAGACTTCTTGAACTGCGTCTTGGGATGAAGCTTTGTATGTTCTTGAGGTTTTGTGGTTGCACAATTGGTAGTGATTTTAGGAGCAGGTATGAGAGTGGGATGCAGGGGTTTGTCGAGAGATCGGGGAGTCTCTACAGTGAGATCAAGATAAATGCATATTTAGATAAAAATAAAGATAAAGTAAACTTCCCTGTTGAGTTGAGCTCTCTTTTGTCTGGTCCGCTTTCAGGTGCTCAGTGCTAGGGAATGTGCGCCTCTCCTCTGAGGGATATCCATTTGCTAAGTGATTCTCATCAGGAGGTAGTTGCTTTGTCGTGCTGAACTGTTGTTGGATCATCTTGCCAGTGTGGCGCCGGATTGTATGTCCATTGCTTTTCATCCTTTAAATGTGTACTTGTCACGTCGGGCTGTACTCCTTTCATATCGAGTTGTGTATCTCTTCATGCAGGGTTGCCTATCATTCTTTCATTTTGGTTGCACACCCTTTGTCATATTGCCCTTTCACCGGGCTGTCTACCCTTTATCATGCTGCCCTTTCAACGGGCTGTCTACCTGTTACAATGTCAAAATTTGCATCGGGCTGTGTACCCTCCGCGGTGTCAGTTTTGACATTGGGCTGTGTACCCTCCGTCGATGCATCGGGCTGTGTGCCCTCCGCAAAAATTAAAATGCAAATCGATATCAGGCTGTGTACCCTCAATCGACGCTTCGGGCTGTGTACCCTCAGCTAATTTAAATGACAAATCGGTATCGGGCTGTATACCCTCAACTGACGCTTCTGGCTGTGTACCCTCATCTAATGTAAATGACAAATCGATATCGGGCTGCGTACCCTCAATCGATGCTTCGGGCAGTGTACCCTCAACTAATTTAAATGACAAATCGGTATCGGGCTGTGTATCCTCAACCGACGCTTCGGGCTATGTACCCTCAGCTAATTTAAATGACAAATCGACATCGGGCTGTGTAGCCTCAATCGACGCTTCGGGTTGTGTACCCTCAGCTAATGTAAATGACAAATCGATATCGGGCTGTGTACCCTCAATCGACGCTTCGGGCAGTGTACCCTCAGCTATTGTAAATGACATATCGGGCTGTGTACCCTCAATCGACGCTTCGGGCTGTGTACCCTCAGCTAAATTAAATGAAAAATTGATATCGGGCTGTGTACCCTCAGTCGACGCTTCGGGCTGTGTACCCTCAGCTAATGAAAGTGTAAAATTCAACGTCGGGCTGTGTACCCTCAGTCGATGCATCAAGAGTAAAGTGCAACAAGTAGAATGCTATTGTTATGTCATGCGATGTGCTAAGGAGGCTATCACGTTGCTCTTGTAAGGACTTCTCTTGAAATTTTTGAGGAGACCTAAAAAATTTCTGCCCCAGTGTCAAATTTGCGTCTTTTGAGAATTTTTGAGGGGACCCTAAAAAATTCTGCCCCAGTTTATTGTTTATGACAGATCACCGAGAGGGAGTGGTTGCATTGCACTGAACACCAAGGTATTGGCTAGAGTCTGCATTCATCCTTTAGTGTGATGAATAGATGTATTGATGACTATGAGTATGCGGATATCTTGCATGCTCAGACTGGGGTTTGATATTTGGATTTTGCCGGATTTTGAAGGTTGTCAAAAATGGTATTTGTCTTAGGCTGTGCTTTCGAAAGTAATGGAGCTAACTCTGATGGATAGGCTTTTGTAGAAAGTGTGTTTGTGCTCTGGGAGTCGCAGTTTCCCTTTGTTGGTTCTTGTTGTATCGTTGACTTGCTTTGGTCGGTCAGACTTTGAATTTTGTTTTCTAATGTTGGATATTTCACGATGTCATTCAGGAATGGGTATCCAGGGAGTAATTTGTATGCTGGTTGCGATGTCATTGGATTTGGCTAAAGGAACAAAGGCGTGAGTTTTTTCTTTTTATATGTCCACGATTGGGTTGAGCCTGATAGGGTTGCAGTTGAAAGTCTTGACAGAGGAGGTTGCTTATTGTGTAAGTTGGTTGCAGTGTAAGGTTGTGATCTCGGTCGTATAGTGATCAGATTTCTTTGTTGTGACTCTTGTGTGAGTATAATGTAGGTTGTACGATACTGGGATTGTCTGAATACTCTTGGTGTTATATGGTGGTTCAAAGGACTTTGTTGCAGAGGAAAGTGTTTTCGGCTCGGCTTGCCATTTCGACTTTTTCGAATGTAGATTCTTGACCGATTTCAGTGTTCAAACGCAAGGCAACCTTAACAAGGTGGTGAAATACACAAAATAGTGGGGGCATATTAGCAAAGACTTGAAGCAAAAATGACACATGAGCTGAAGAGAATGTCTAGACCGTGAATGACGGATTAGCGCTTGAATTTGGAGGTGTGATAGATCGTATAGATATCACAAGAGATCGCCTAGGTGCCTTATGTAGCAGTCAAGGAAAGGATTTTGGTCAAATGACCGAAGCTTTGTTTAAGCGGGAGGTGAGGAGTTGAATGTCAATGAAAAGTGATAAAGACATTGTGTAAGGAACATTGAGTTGTGTATCGGAAATGGATGTTGGCTTTTGTCGAATACCAGGACCTTGAGTGCATTTGTCATCCTTCTTTGCGAATTTGTCTGTCATGATGGCTACGTGTCCTCAAAGAGATACTTAGCGTCTTTCATACTTGTCAACCTATTGCTGCAGTATAGTCCTTGTGACAACTTTCCTTGTTGGATAATATCTTATTGCTGAGCCGTTGAACTCGATGTAGGTTGGCTATATCATGTGTACTCTTGCATTGTCGTCATCGGAACTCATATCATCCCAATTGCTCCAAGGAGTCTATACGTCTGTGCTTTTACATCAGCTCAACCCTTGCTATGGTAACTGTCTCAAATAACTTCACCGTCTTGCTTTATCTTTGCTAGTGGGCAAAGACATACTTCCAAATGCTCCAGGGGTCTCTAGGTTTGTCATATAATGATGGCTTGGTCATTGTGTTTTTTGTCTCTCCTTTGCAAGTTGAATCGGCTTGCTTGTTTTTAGTTGTTGTGCACAAGTATTTGCTACACCTCTGTCTTTCCAATATTATCTTTCACTGTCCCTTTGAATGCTTGGAGCGAGTTGGAAAGTGCTTTGGGTCACAGTCATGTATTGTAAGTGGTGTGACTGTGTAGACAGGTGCAACAAAAATGATCCTTAGATGTTGGCGTCAAAAGGTCTTAAGGTGAATCATGTGTGCCTTTGACCAACATTTTCTTGCTTTGTCAATTTCTCTCCATGCGTATAGTTCTTCTTGGAACAGTTGAGGTACTGGGGCAATAAGCCCTTCCAATCTCTCGAACAATTGAGTGTGGGATTCGGCTAGTGGAGTGTAGTTTCTTTTCGGTCTTTGATTTGCATCAGGTGGTGCATTTCGGTAGTTCGGTTAAGTATTTTGCTGGTATGGTAGATAGTTTGGTACTGGGATGTGGAATATATGTCAAGTGGGCTGAGCGGGATATTTAGGTGGTACATGAGGGTAGGGATAAAATGGTAGCGCTGTTTGATAGTAGTGGTTGAAGGTAGGGTCTTGAATGGTTGCGACAAAAGAGACTTCATCTTTCTTCTTGAAAATGCTCACATCTCCAGATTGACAAACCTTATTGGTAGTTTGTAGTGCAATGGAGGTAATGTAGAGATAGGAGAGGGCTGGTGGGGACTGCTATGAAAACTTCCTTATTTCAGAAAATCTCTGACAAGTGAACTCGCTTAACCAAGTCCTTTGCCTTGGTATTCAACTCAAGCCATCCTTTTGGTAACAGGCTTTTGAATGAATTAGAGATAGTTTGGACATGCGAAAGATTTGATCATAGAGTAGAGAGAGGAGGTGCCTCAGTAGGCGATTGAATTTGGAGAAAGAATTCCTTAGGTAGAAAGCGACTCAGAACAACAGACGAATTCATGCTATGCACACATATCAAATAAGAAATGCATCCTATAATATGAAGGGTCGTTTTATGCACGATGATTTGTAAAGCATTTTGTGCCACATATATAATTTCACTCGCTAACAAAATGCGAAGCCTAAAGACAATATTGCATTTATTGAATATTTGTTACATTGGCTGATATTGAAATATTGTAAGAAAACATTGCTAGAGGGTTAGATCATGGCCAGGTGAATATCTTTTATGCTGATCCTTCCCCAGAAGATTCTTCTTCTTCTTCTTCCTCTGTCGAGTCTTCCTCGGACAAGCCTGCCTCTGATGAGTATCCTTGGAAGATGATATTGTATGCATCAGTTAAGAGCCGGGATATGTCAAATGTGAAGTTCTTCAACATTTCCCAAGCCTTTCTTCCTTTCTCCTCTATTCCTTTGTTTGCCACAGAGTTCATTCCCTCGCCAGCCGATACGCCGATAGACTCTATGCGTTTTGTTAGGAGTTCTGCCTTACTGCGCCATTGACTCTTTTCTTCATTCTTTGCTTCGACCAAACTTTGCTTCTTTGCTATTTTTCCCTGTGCCCTTGCCAGTTGTCTGTGTAACATTTTGTACTCAGATTTCAATTCATCAGCATTCCTTTTCCTTTTCGTTGTTGCACTTGGTTGAATTTCCCTTGCTATGTCTTTCCTAAGCCAGTCTGGGTAATCTTTATCATAGCCAGCGTCGAAACTGTCTCGTCCAATAGTCTCGATTCCCATTCGTTGTCTTTCTCTCCAAAGTTCCATTATCTTGTCTTTAAACGGGATCACCCCTCCGAGAATATTTGCTTTGAAACTTCTGATGTCTGCAATTTGGGGTACAGTCTGCTTTCTCCCTGCTTGTCTAAGTGTCCTTAAATGAGTGTATGGATAAACTCCTCTAAAGCTCATTAAGATGAGAAATGAGTCTTTTTTGGACCGTGTGATTATTGTTGTGCTGGGGAAGTAATCAAACATCCATTGGGTATTTTCAGGTGTCAGTTGATAGAACATGTGGTGCCAACCGTTGGCGGTTGTTGGTTGATCCCATTTCTCGGGAACAATGTCCATGCGGGCGGCATGAGTCAAGATGTAGTTTTCTCTCGGTATGGAATGGAAAGCTTGGTCTGTGTTATCCATCCTTTGCAAATGCTCCATCAGCCAAATTTGTAAAGCAAATTACAACCTTCAAAGAAACCAGCGCCCTTCTTGCATCTTTCTAAAGCTCGGTACATCTCTGCAACAATCATCAGTACCAAAGTGTAGTTCTTGTTAGTGTCTTTGAGTAAGGCATCAGCAATTGTGACCATGCAAACATCAACTCGTCCTTTGTGTTGTGGAAAGACGACAGTCCCTAGAAAGCTGGTGACAAAAGCAAGTACTCTCCGCTCTTGCCAATCTGCCTGGTTAATGCTGAAATAGTCTTCGGATTCTTGAAATGCCTTTCCATACCCAAAATTGATGTAGAGGGAAGTTAAAGAAATTCCCGATTGCCTTATACTGTCTGTGCATAATTTGGATTTAAACCCTACCATTTCGAAGAAATCCTCGGGCGTAATGTTTTTAGGCATCAAGACTTCTTCACTTTCAAATGGTAATTGAGTTAACCCACCCATTTCCTCTAGTAATAGTGTCAACTCTACACTCCCAAAGTGAAAAACTGCTCGGTCTGCATCCCAATAGTGTACTGCTGCTTCTATCATCCCTGCACTGCAGTATGCTTCATTAGTGAAATCAGGTTCCCCAATACCACTTTAACTCAGTCTTGTTGAGCTATGCTTAGGTTTCCCCACCAATCTCTGAGCAACTGAGGGATTTCAACAACCACGTCAAATGTTCTAGTGACCATGATCTTTTGGAGAAGGTGGAGGATGATAGGAAAGGGAGAAGAGAAATGCCTAAGATTTGCTTTATTGTGAACAAAGTGATCAACGTGTGGCACAAGCTTTTGAAAATAATGCAACAGAGGATATGAGGAGATGTGTCGTTGTGGGTTGAGAACCTTTTAGACACTTTAGAAGGAAATTGCTAATGGATTTGTGACATGCCAAGGATGTCAAGTCTTTATATAATGCTTAAAGGATAAATGTGCGTTATGTGTCATCCCGTCTATCTAATGGTTATTTCTGCTTCCAATTGGGCCTTTAATGACTCTTTGGTTACCGTTTAATGCCTTTGAATAGCATTGAATACAGAATGATTCCAATTGTTTAAGAAATAAACGGTCGTTTCTGATTCAATTTGGGCTTTTGACGCCTCATCGGTTACCTTCGTGCCTTTGAATGGCATTGAATACAGAATAACTCTGACTGTTTAAGCAATCATTTCTGATTCAATTCGGGCTTTTGACGCCTCTTGGGTTAACTTCATGCCTTTGAATGGCATTGAATACAGAATAATTCTGACTATTTAAGCAATTATTTTTTATTCAATTCGGGCTTTTGACGCCTCTTGGGTAACCTTTGTGCCTTTGAATGGCATTGAATACAGAGCAATGTTAATAAACGGTCTACATTTGCACGTTTAATCCTTTAAGTAAATGAAAATAAATCATGTCCAACGCTCTTTGGGGGCTAAAAACCCGTTCAGATTGTTTGAACAAGTTGGCGTATCAGACTTGAGAACAAGTCGACTAAATGACATGTCATGATGCATGATTCCTAACACCGCTACTAAGGAATGGAGTTAGCTAGACCGAATTTTATTATCCTTCCAAGCGGACGGCTCGGGAGCGGGAACGTCTCGGGTTAAATAGATCCCAAGTCGTTCCCCCTAAAGGAATTTTTTATGTGAGAAAAGATTTGGTTGTAACCACCGTATTTTCAACGCGCGATTTAGAAAGCTGCCAAGAGTGGCGGAAGGTATGCATGATATGCAGAAGTTCAAAAATGCACAAGTTTTGAAATAAATGCACAAGTCAATCTCGGGAGTGAGAGTAAAACTAACACATGAAACAACAAGTTTGAAATAATAATTTCATATGCAAAGCAGATCAATACACATATATGCATGATAGGCGTCATATGATGACGCTTTCGGACGAGGTTGGCTAGTGGACTTTAACATACCAAGGATGTTAAGCCTTACTAATTTGATTATGATATTTCAAATTGAACGTGTATTTTATATCATCCCAATTGTTCTCATAACCCAAAATTAACAGGAAATAATTTTATAAAATAATTGATTGTACTGTATAAATGTAGAAATAACATTTTATTTTAGGTAAATAACAATTGATCTTGCCACATTAAAGGTAGAAGAAATTAATTCAAAATCTATGATTTTGTTTTTTCCTAAAAGTAGAAAAAAAATTAATTCCGTTCATAACCCCAAAAAAAAATAATTTTATAAAATAATTGGTCTTGTTTGTATAAATGTAGAAATAACGATCTTAGAAATAAATAATTTATTTTGTTATGAGAACCCACTTTTATGTGAACAAATGGTCTACATTAGACACGTTCAACTCTAAATAAATGCACAGACAACATATTTAAACATCCCTTGGGGTCGAAAACCCGTTCGGTTCATTCAAATATGGTGAACTAGCTAGTAGACTTAGACATGAGCCGAAGTCAAAATTTTCCTAAACACGACATGATGCATGATCCCTAAAAGAGTCTTCACTAAGAGTGGGTAATTCAAGACACAGTTTCCCAAGGCGGACGGCCAAGGAGCGGGACCATTTGAAATCGTTGGTTGTACCATGGACCAACTATATTCCAAAATGTCCCTCCTAAAAAGTTTTTTGTGGTGAAGCGACTGTGGGATCCACATAATCGCCCGTGTGTGTGCAAAGTGTCGTTTCCCAGGAGTGGGGGAAGTGTGAGTGACATGAACAAATAATAAAATATAATCACACAATTCAAGAATAAAACACATAAATTTAAAAAATAAACCTTAATCCTGCAAAAAGAAAAAAGAAGAAAAAAAAGTTAGTACCGAAATAAATGACAAGAAAATAAAGCAAGTAAAAGAATCTCAATTTAAAGTCTGTTATGGTTTGAACCTTGATATCCCTAGCGGAGTCGCCATTCTGTCATACCCGATTTTGGACTCAACTCGAGGCGAGTCGGGTTTCGGATTTGACTGGGTGAACTCGTTTGAGTTTAGATGTTGGAGTCGCCACCTAACATATTTTAACTAGGCGTATTCGGGCACCTATTTTGTTTCTAGCTAATTTTATAATTAACTTCGAAACTTAGTCTACGAACCAGATATTCTAGGTAAGAGGTTCAAGTTAACTCGAGAGTAAGGGGTTAGGCACCTCTCGAGCTCCACCAAATGTGGCTACCGGCCGGACTTTATAATTGGGATTCTAGAACAAATAATTGAACTAACTAGACAATAAAATATTTGAATATTTAAACTAAGTATGTAAATTTAAAGGCAAGTAATAGCAAATAAATATTCATTTCTTCTCTTTTCTAATCGCTCTTTCAATGTGCCTTGCAAAATAAACAAACAAGTTAGTAAGGATTATAAAAATATAATAAAGTAAATTTAAGTAAAGTCAATGATTATAAATAATTTTGTCCTTTTACAAATGCATTGTCCGTTCGTGACTTAATCACGATGTACCTCGCAAGAAACATAAAAATGAATTAATATAAAAATAATAATAATAATAGTAACGATAAAAATAATAATAATAATAATAATAATAATAAGAATAATAGTAATGATAATAATAATAATAATAATAATAATAATAATAATAAATATAGTTTAAAATAAAGGGGAAAGGGATTTTTTAAAAAGTGTAGGCTCAGGTTAGTGTGAATCGACTAAGAGATTAGGGACGTCGGTACGGCTGCGAACACGCCGGCCGGTCGTGTTGCCATGCCAAGTGTCGGTCCCACCACTCCATAACGGCTGACACACGTCATCATAGCCTATTTATTTTTAGGGACTCGGGGAGTGTAACGGGACTGATTTTTAGGCCTCCAAACGTCATTGGCCTAAATGTAGTATCGTGTTTAAATCAGTCCTTTAGGCTTCAAATTCAAATCATTTATTGAATTATTCTCATTGGCCTTTGTCGATGTAGTACCTGTGTAGAATCTGTTCAAAATTAAACACACATCAGCTGCACCAGTTCAGTATATATATCCTGCATACGGATTGTAATAGCATATCAAAACAATAATAACAATAATGGTACTGGACGGCACAAGAAATAAAGGACAATCTGTAAATTCCAAAGCAATGGGCCAACTGCAATTGCAATTGTAAACGAGTCAAACTGCACTCAACAAAACCCACGAGTTGAATACCAGAATCTAGAGCCATAAACATCAGCCAAAGAAACAATCAGGAAAACTGAGATTTAGCATATACGAAATAGTTTAAGGATGGAACAATCAATCCGTAACCATGCCCCCTGCAAAAACAAGTGTCAAAGGAAACCAAATGAAATCTATTAAACTAACAACGAGGTGCCTCAGTCCAGAAACGATTGACTCGTCACCGGTTTGAAACTGAGCCAACTTTCCGGTGAACGAGTCAGCGGCGAAGCGGGGGAGCGACAACCTATCCATGGCGTCACTGCCACCCCACTCCCCTATTACAGATCTGTTTTGCCGTGTTTCTCCCAATCCCCTGCCCCGATCTTCCCTTGTTTCTGGTTCTCGTTTGTGGGTGAGTATATCTGGATTGATTTGTACGTGTGTGGGGTGTATCTGGATGTAATGGTGGATGAGTACTGAAGGGGATCGAAGGGGGTATATCCTGATCTTGATGGGTTTTTTTGATGGAGAGGGAAAGGTGAGGGTGATGGTGTACTGATTGTATCGTATGTGAGTGTGTGTGGAGTGAAAATGATGACAAATAGGTGTGGGGTCGGCCTATTTTTGGTGTATTACTGTATCTATGTCAATCTGCGTGTGTGGATTAAAGGAGGAAGAAGGGTGTTTGGTATGTTGTCTGATCGTATATACCAATTGAGAAGGAGGCGAAGTGCACTGTGAGGAAGAGGGAGTCCCTGCGTAATTGTGATTGTTGTCTGTGAAGAAGATAATGGAAACATAAAGTGGGGTACGCGTGGGGTTCTTTTTGTATGCGTGTACTGTATGTGTTTTTTGTGTATGGTATAGTCTGATCATCTTGGGTAGAGGAAAAGGATTATATTAAAGAATTTAAAAAAGTAGTTGTTAGGATAATTAGAGAGATTAGGGAGATTGGAGATTGATTTTGGGATTTTAGGAGATTAGGATATAGAAGACTTTGGGATTTGATTGTATAGATTGAGGGAGAGATTAGAGGAAGGATGAATTTGGGCTAGTTTTAGGAAAATGGTTATGTAAAGGATGTATTTGGTTAGGCTTTCTGTCTAGGTTCAAAGAAAAGTAATTAAATAGAAAAAGTAAATAAAAAATAAATATAAACAAATAAGGAATTTTAGTGGGGATTTTGAAATAAAGAAATTGGATATTTTCTTTTAAATTGGCCAATAGGTATCTTAAAGGTGCAAAAAATAAAATTATATATATATATATATATATATAATGCACAAGTAATTATTAAATAATACTCAAATAAAATTATTTAAATATAGATAATCACATATAATTATTAATTTGCACAAATAATCACAAATTGATATGAACTTGACATGTAGCCTAAATGATGCAATTATGTGATATATTATGAATGTACTAAATTGCGCAAATATTCACATTTTGACAAATAGCCTAAATGATGCAAATTTACGTAATATAGCCACACTTAAGTATATAGTATATAAATAGAGGATAACGCACGTAAATGCATGATTTCTAATGCACATTTTGCACAAATAGTCACATTGCTTACAGCCAATTTTAGAAAAAGGATGGACAAAATTGGGTGTCAACACTCCCTAGGGACTTTGTCGTATGCCTTCTCTAGGTCAATGAACACCATATGTAAGTCTCTTTTCTTGTTGCTATACTGCTCCACCAACCTCCTCAAAAGATAGATAGCCTCCATTGTCGATCGCCCAGGTATGAATCCAAATTGGTTCTCGAAAATATTTACATCCTTCCTCATTTTTCTCTCAACCACCCTTTCCCAGACTTTCATGTGTGGCTTAGTTGTTTGATACCCCTATAATTGTTACAATTTTGAATATCACATTTTCTTGTACGACGGTATCATCATACTCTACCTCCACTCTTCGGACATTTTAGCCATCCTAAAGATGGCATTAAACAACCTAGTTAGTCACTCCATACCTGCTACACTTGCGGTCTTCCAAAATTCCGCTAGATCTCGTTATATTTATAAGAAAAATATGACCTTATTTTATTCATTTGTTTATTTTTTTAATTGTGACACCACTTACAAAAAATCTTGGCACACTGCTATTGGCTGGAACTCAGTCATCTTGCCATTTAAAGTTATTTTTATTAATTACATTGTCCCTCATCCGAATAAATACTCAACCCATATGAATAACCCTCATGTCCTCTTAAGTTCCCTTGAACCAAACAAAATTCACCAAAGAAGGCAACTTTTAATGTGCTCCTTTAATAATTATAAAAGATTTAGCAGATATATACACTTTAATTTGCTCTTTTTATTTTTTCTAAAAACTCAAATACCATTAAAATACTTATGGAACTTCAAACAGTAACAGTTTGTCTATGATTTAATAAAAAAAAATAAGATAATAATCCAACAACAATATGTATCAGTCATATTTTGCATATGATCACCACAGATTTTGCTTTACAGTTCAGATTTAAGATGGTGATTCTCACTAAACAATCTGTTATGTCGGGGTCGATTAGGGTAATGAGGAAGAATTAGGGAATAAGGAATAAAAGGAAAAAGGGAAAAAGAATGAAAAATGAGAAAAAAGGAATTAAAAGAGAATTAGCGGAATATCTGAGGACAAATGCAAGTGGACTGGCGGAACACGTGGCAGAAGGGAAAGCGTCAGATCAAGCTACTAAGGAACTGTGCAGATTGAAGCGGAGGAGAGCATTTATTAATATTGTTAGTTAGGAAGTGTAGGAGTTAGTTATCATTGGGAAACATTTCAACTACCACTTGCTTCTCTTTCCTTCCTTCAATTACTATCTTTTTCAGCTTTCTATTGTAATTCCATTTCATATCAATTGTAACAATTCTTGAAAAATACACGATTCAAATTAGAAGATCATTCAGTTCAGTCTAGCTTATTACAAATTGGTATCAGAGCTCATCCTGGCCCAGTAACAATGGTGGATTCACGAGCAAAAAGCAATGGAGAAACACATAACAAAGGTCGAAAATCAATTACAGTCTTATATGATGTCTACAAATCAGAAAATGGAGGATACAAACTCTAAATTGGACGCTCTCAGTACTAAGATGGATGAGATATTCCAGAAACTCTTGAAGCAACAAAATACAGAGATAAACACTCCAAGAACTTCTTCCTTCCATGGCAAGGATATTGTCAATCCAGAACCCTCTTCTCGGTCTCAGGTTGGGTCTTTCCTCCCAAGTTTAAATTCCCTTATTATGATGATAGTGATGATCCATGAGCCTGGTTACGCAAATGTAAAAAGTATTTTAGTTTGTATAACATTCATGATAAATAAGATAAACTAGAATCTGCAACTATGCATATTGATGGGAAGACAGAGTCATGGTTTTATTCATTGCAAGTGAGCAGGGGAGTAGTTAAATAGGGAGAATTCACTCAAGAAATTTGTAGGAGATTTGCAGAAGTAGGAACTGACAAATTGATTGAAAAATTCAACAAAATCACTTTGAAGGGTAGTGTGAACGATTATTTGGAAGAATTTGGAGAATTAAAAACATGGGTTCTTATTAGAAACCCTACTATCACAGAGGATTTCTTTTTAGAGACATTCATTAGAGGGTTGAATGATGACATTAAACACACTGTGAGGTTGTTAGCACTATTTTCATTGAGTCAAGCTGTTGAAAAAGCCAGACATTTGGAGAGGAAGATTGAGGCTAAGAAGAAGAAGAATAGGTTCAATTACATTAGGGGGGTACAAGGAGTCACTGGGCAGTATAACAGTGGGGTAAGGCAAACCAATGGAGGGGGATATAAGGAACTACAGACATTTGTCAACTTGAATTCAAACTCAGCCCAGAAACTATTTGAAGCTAGAAGGGCCAGAAATGAGTGTTACAAATATGGGGAGAAATACTTTCCTGGAAATGTGTGTGAAAGCAGGCAGCTGAATTCTCTAATGACTACTACTGACTTAGAAGAAGGGGAATATCCTATGCAACCAGAAGAAGAGGGCCCTGAGAAATGAAGGATGCCTTGGACAATGTATTGGATGAAGCTATTAGTATCCATGCTCTCTCGGGTACTACAAGTCCTAACACCATCAGATTGCAAGGGGAATCCAAGAAGAAGATCCTAACTATTTTGGTGGACACAGGAAGTACTCATAGCTTCCTAGCCACTGACACTGCTAGACAAGTGGGGTGTGTGGTGCAAGATGATGTTCCCATAAAAGTAACTGTTGGCTAATGGGAATCAGCTATTAATTTTACAAACATGTCCATCTTTAAAATGGAAGACTCAAGGAATGGAGTTTGAGGATAAGCTGAGGTTAATTAACATTGGAGGGTGTGACATTATCTTGGGAGTTGACTGGATGAGGAAGCACAACCCTGTGCAGTTTGATTTCATAGCTAACAGGGTTCAAGTATCCAGAAATAGGAAAAAAGTAGAACTGAAAGGAATCATTGAAGAAGGGCAGATACACAGTATGACAGCTATGGGGTGAGACAATTACTGAAGAAAAGCAGAGTGATGTGGGCATATTTATTTACTGTCACAGCTCAGGAAGACAAAACAGAGGAGAATTTACCTGAAGCCATTACTGAAGTTCTGCTGGAATTTGGAGATGTATTTATTGAACCTAAGTCCTTACCTCCTAGCAGGCCACATGATCATTACATTCCTTTGAAACCTGATGCAATACCAGTGAGTATTAAACCATACAGGTACAACTTTTTTCAAAAAATTGAGAGTGAAAAATAGATTACAGAAATGCTAAGTAGTGGAATAATTCAACCAAGCTACTCCCCATTCTCATCTCCAGTTCTATTAGTTAAAAAGAAGGATGGGAGTTGGAGATTTTGCATAGACTACAGAGAATTAAATAAAATGACAGTGAAAGACAAGTTTCCTATTCCTTTGTTAAATGATCTAATGGATGAGCTGAATGGATCTTGCATTTTTTATAAAATGGACCTGAGAGCAGGTTACCATCAGATCAGAATGGGGGAGTCTGACATTCACAAGACTGGGTTTAGAACCCATGCGGGTCACTATGAGTTCAGAGTTATGCCTTTTGGGCTTACAAATGCCCCAGCTACATTCCAAGAACTATTGAACAATGTTTTTAGAGATTATTTGAGGAAATTTGTGTTAGTTTTCTTTGATGATGTTTTAGTCTACAGCCAAACCTTATAACAACATGTGGTACACTTATAGAAGGTATTAACAGTGGTAAGGCAGGAGACCCTATTTGCTAAAAGGTCCAAGTGTTCTTTTACTCAGTCAAGGGTAGAGTATCTGGGTAATTTCATCACTGGTGAGGAGGTTTCTACTGATCCTGGAAAGATTGAGGCCATGGTGAATTAGCCTACACCTAAGAATATCAAGGCTCTTATGGGTTTTTTTGGCGCTAACAGGGTACCACAGAAGATTTGTTCAATCATATGGGGTTATCAGCAAGCCCTTAACTAATCTTTTGAAGAAGAACTCTTTTAAATGGTGTGAAGAAGCTGAGGCAGCCTTCCAACAATTGAAGTTAGCTATGACTACAACCCTTGTCCTACCATTAGCTGACTTCAATAAGGCCTTCACTATAGAAACTGATGCATGCTCTACAGGTATGGGGCTATTTTAATGCAGGAGGGCAGATCTATAGCTTATTTCAGCAAAACCTTGGCACCTAGGCAGTGGGGTTTGTCTATCTATGAGAAGGAATATATGACCTTGCTGGCTACTGTGGATAGATGGAGGCATTACCTCCAAGGTGGTCATTTCATCATTAAGATTGACCGCCACAATCTGAAATACCTCTTGGAACAGAAAATAACAACAGCATTGTAGCAGAAAGGATGGACTAAACTATTGAGTTTGGATTATGAGGTCCAGTATAAAAAGGGAACTGAAAATAGAGTAGCAGATGCGTTGTCAAGAAGGCAAGAGACTATTCTTGAGGGTTCACTTTCAGCCATCAGTACAGTTAGCCTCAATGGATCATGGAAGTGGAGGTCAGCTATGAGAATGACACAACAGCTTCTCATTTGCTGACTGAGTTAATTGTGGACCCAACAGGCCACCTTGATTTCACCCTACAGCAGGGTATGATCAGTTACAAGCAAAAGGTTTACATTGAAGAGTCTTCTGAGCTAAGGAAGAAGATAACGGAGGCCTTGCATAATTCTCCAGTAGGAGGACATTCTAGGCAGCAAGGTACCCTCAAGAGAGTACAATTGGGTTTCTACTGGCCCAATATGAAGCAAGACATCTCTAGATTTGTGTCAGTATGTGACACTTGTCAAAGAGTCAAGAATAAGCATTATTTGCCTCCCGGGCTACTACAACCCCTACCTATCCCTAACCAGGTGTGGGAGGACATTGCCTTAGATTTTGTGGAAGGCTTACCTATTTCAAATCATAAATCAGTAATTCTGTGATTGACAGACTATCTAAATATGAATACTTTTTGGCACGTAAGCACCCCTAGTCCCCTACTCAGCCCAAGATGTGGCTGAACTATTTATAAATGAGGTTTATAGACTCCATGGTCTTCCTAAATCCATAGTTTTAGACAGAGACAAGGTTTTTACCAGCACTTTCTAGCAACATCTCTTCAAGACTATGGGAAACAAGAACTTTGATATAAAAAAGTCATGGTGGATTGCCAGGAAGGCTATTTTTGCACGACATTCTTTACCGTGGCTAAAAATAAGGCGCCAAGAAGGTCAATCAACGCAAAGTGGGGTTGGAGGGGTGGGGGATTAAATCATATAATGTCAACATAGGACTAAATAGAACTTGGTATCCATTTTTACTTGTTTGAACATCTCAAATAATGTTGAATCAACATGAATTTCCTGTTAGATTTCTAGAATAGATACAATGAGGGATGTCAATGGGTAAGCATCATAATGAGAGGGATGTCAAGATTTCAGATTCAAAGATGCCTTTATTTCAGATGGATCATCACCAGGTCTATGTTGTCCTGTTGAGCACAATTCACTAAATTTATCCCTTTTAAAAACAAAAAGTAGTCTTCTAACGAATCGACATCTCAATGTGATACAACCCTTTTTAGCTTGGAAAAAATCGTGAAAATTCATCCAAACAGTTCAATGAAGAATGAGGAGAGTAAGTGACAATGGTGCATAAAACACGTGTTAAGCGAGCATGGAGAAAAAAGAGTGTTGAGGAGAAGCATATATAACACATAACTTCAGTTTTTGCTATGGATAGCATGCGAAGTTTAATTTGGAGTGATAACTAATACGTAACACAGAACTTTAGAAGGAAGGAAATGAACTCTTCTGTCAAGTACATCTTAGAAACAACTCTTGCTTAATGATCACTTTGTCTCCATTGTGTTGCTTCTGAAGAGCATAAAATACAGAGAGAAAGGAAATGGAAGTAATTCCTTAGATACTAGTGCTTTTCAGGATGTCTGTAAGAGAATGATAACCACAATCATAAAAGCCACTGTAAATCTAGCTCATTTCCTGTTAGAACACAAAAATTAGGCTTTACACTAAGGTAAAAAAGAAACACTTAGCAGGAGTGACATAAAACAGGTGTTCAGAACGATGTCTTGAGTTATCGAGCGATGCTTGATGGTATGTACACAAGTCTCGATCATTCAACATGGCAACTTTAAAAGCTTCGAGACATATTAACTGCTTTAGATTCATATCTGTCCACCTTCAGGACCCTCCCTTTTATTTGCAGCTTTTTCAAATTACTCCTAGCTCTTCGAGGTGTATTCCGAGCTTGTTTCTCATACCTGAATAGAGAACTTAAATATGCAGTAACAGAGCTACCAAACAACATATGGACATATTTTAACATCATAAAGAATGCCATACTTATGAACTATTATGATGCCAAGAAAGAGACTTGTGCTTACAGCCGAGCCTTCTTTTTTTCTCTGTCTCTTGCTAATAGATTCTCTTTACTGTCCAGCTGTGAGCTCGCAGAATCATGTGAATTACATGAAACCTCCTGTTCGTTGCCAACAGGTGAATCCACGTACTCGGTTCCTCCACTGCTTTCACTGCTCAGCCTTGATATTGAGAATGACAACAGTGAAAAGTCTGTTCTAACTGGTGGAGGACAATCCTTGATTGTGGGAATGTGCTCATCAGAGGGAGCAAGGCCTTGGCTAAAGCGAGTTGACTGTCTGTTGTAGATTGATGAAGCTGTTGATATGTCCTGCCATCGGTAAAAGAACATTCTAAAAACATAATTAGAAGTTCTACACATTTGTATGCTAAAACATATGTAACACAAGATCACTGGTTGGGTTAGACTCTCTGCCCCAAAACTGATTCAGAGTTTCTGCAATACTAAGGTTAAAAAATTTCGTGCTTATGTAAATTTCCAAAAATTGAAGCAATTAAAAATTCCCTTTTTATCTTAGGAAACAAATGCCCATCCCCTCTTTAATGATAGAGAAGCTTAAGCAAGAATTTTCTACTACACTTGATTAGCACATTAGATAGTCTTGTTAGAACAGCTACAAGGTCAAGTCCTTACTACCATGTAGACAACAATCCACAAGTCTCCCATATAAAAAGCATTAGGTTGTCCAGAAGACACACAAAGTTGTTGCCTAAACCTAAAATCTACACTTCGAAAAAGAACTGTAGTTGATGATGAAAGAGGGACACAAATACAAGAGGAGCATTTCAGTTCTTTGTGAATGATTTACAACAAAATAGATCTTTCCTCAATTATGAACAAATGATACTGGAGATATTAACACTGAAAAGGCAAAATTATGCAGACCTCAACCTTCTTGACGTGACTGTGATCTGATCTATCGATCGATGAATCATTCTCCATAGATGAGCATGTCATATCCTCCTCACTAAGCAGTGGGTTACTCGGATCTTGCTCCTCGCTGAAGAGTTCTTCAAAGTTTTGGAAGGTCAAATCAACATCAGGCATGTTGGAATTGTCAAAACTTCCTTCTTCAGCATAAGGTCCTACGTCTTGCAGATTTTGAAGCCAAAGCTGCAGAATTTCATATAATGATCAAGGTAACACATTATCTGTACACTCATCAGCGATATATATTTGCATCTGTATTTCTAATCCTTAATTGAAAAAAATTTCTATGAATCACAATGAGGAAGAGAAGTAAAGTTATTTATTCCTGGTATCTGCATCTAGACTAAGCGCATGTCTAACAATCATAAGGGAAGAAACAGGTAAATGAAAGTCCAAGGTGCAGTAATTTGATCCTATACTTTCTCAAGTTAGTCGTAATTAGTGAAAATGCAGTAATTTGATACTATAAATATAATATATCATGGCCATGGTATGAATTCATCATTTTATGTCACTTGATATTGATAGACATAATAATTCATAACTAGGGAAAGGAGTCAAGTAAATAGAAAAAAGTGAAAATTGGTCAAGTTTACTAAGGAAAGAAAAGGTTTTATTTGTGTTATGGAACAGTAAATACATTTTTCCATGCTAAATCTTCCAATAACCTGACAAGCTTTCATATTTGCTTCAGCTGAACGTAACTGAATTAAGCAAAGCAAAAGGATTGAGGACTACAAATTAAGAACACACATTCAACCCTTTCTTAAGGAATCATACCAGTTTACACTTCTAGAGAGGAATAAACCATTGGCCTCAAGGGTATAAGTCATTCCTACCTTGTGGACTCAACCATACTGCACTGACAAAAAGAAGAATCGTCCTTACGTGATACTCCTAATTAGTGCTACTCTGTTGAAGTTTCTCAATGGAGAGATCTTCTTTGAAAGCATAACTCTAGTAGTCAAGCGAGGTAGCAGTAGGTTAAGCTTTTTAACAACACATATAAATTCATCTTCTATAGCTAATTGTGCTCTGTAAGAAAAAGAAGGTTTTTGGCAGTACAGCCGCGCGGCCCTGCTTTGGTGGTTCCTGAATTTCCAGGTAAAAGTAGTTCTTTTGCCTAGACATTGTGAAACTGAATATCTGCATATGGTGCAAGTTGGATTATCATTATGAGAACCCTTATGCTTTAGCTGGTTTTTGTAGACACTGTCCGTAGGAAAGATGCATCTGGCTCTCAGCTTTCCTTGCATCCCTTTAGACAAATTGTCAACACGAACTAATTACACATAGAATCCCCTTAAGCAGCAGGAGAGGAGTTAAGCAGACAGGAATCTTGCAGCAAAAACTTTACTGGCAACTATACCAGATAGGACTTAATGTTCCAGGACACAACAGAAAATGGAAACTTCTATTTCAAACTTTTAGTCAACTAGTTTCGATGATCAGAAGGGTGAAAAAGTTACCTATGTGGGAATCAACTACAACTTTGAAATTTGTGCATGCATTCTTGACTTTGTCAACTTTAAGCTACAGTTTATTCCAGTGACAAAACGTTATCTTTAGTAAAGGGGAGCCGGGAGCATGGGACATATACAAATAAAACCTCAAATCTGTGAAGTGGGGATACGAAGGAAAATGACAGAGGGTAGCAGCAGACCTGACTACTCTGAACTGGACTTTTACATTGCCAAAACGAATCCCCATCTGGCAACGGTAATGGAAAAGATTCAGTAACTGGATTTTCATGAGTACTGCCCCAATCCTGAAGTTCAGGGCCAAGATCAAGTGACTGCTGCAAGCGATCACATTTGTTATGCATATTCCATGATGTCCCATGCTTCAATGAAGAAACATTATTTTGACTTTCTCCACTTGTTAAAATGTTACTGCCCTCAGTCAGCTGAAGTCTTTCCAAGTCAAGAATCTGCTGTAGAATGAAGGAAGTGTTCTCCCGCTGTTTATGCAAGCTTAGCACCTACAGCAATGAAGCAAGTGGTTATAGTGGTACGAACACCATGAATGACTTGGAAACGACATATAAAGAACTAATATACTTCATACTATGATTTCACAAAAATTACAAAAGAAGAAAGTAAGGGATGACATTATTATTTAAATTCACCATGTTAACTACTGGCAATCATAAAATAATCAATCCTTGGCAATCACTGAACATGATACCAAAAAAATGAAGACAAGAGATTAAGAAGTATACTCTGACTCTGTAAGGTGACTGGTTTTCTGTCATCTACAGCTATATACAAGGAATGATTCCTTAACAGAGAAATCCTAGTAGCATAACCAATATTAATTAGATCAACAGCATTAAAATCGCCACTTCTGCCATCAAACTATAGCAGATGATACTGGTCATTAGTTTTTTGAATAGTTGTCCTCATGTATTATACCCATATCCTACTTCAAACAATATTCCATCTCAACCATATGCATGACTAATCCAAGATGTGAGCATATCTTTAAAGAAGTATGCCTATCTCAAGCTTGACTCACCGCTGTGATGTAGGGATACTAGTATTCAAAAGCATCCCAGAAAGCACTTCGCCGAAAATCATCAACTTTCTAGCAGATAAAGAACAGAAAAATAACAAATTCTCCAACATGTCAATTTAGGTTACAGGATAAAGTTGCATAACCATAGGTATTTCGTTACTACTGTCTACCTTAGTGTGGTTACCACTTGATTCCACCTCTGATTCTGCAGAGGTAACAGGACCTGTGACGTCCAGTTCAGAAGCTAAGGAAGAGCCCCCAGCCGATGAGTGAGACCATTTAACAAATTTTGGTGTGCCCTTGGCTCCGTTTACTGTTCCATTTGATGTTGAGATGAACTGTTCTGGTGGAGTAGTATTTTCCAAATCTTTCGAGCCAAAACCCCATAATGCAGCCAAATCCTTAGCAGAAGGACATCCCATATAACTAGTGATCACTTTTCTCTGGTGTTGACAACTGAGGTCATGATGGCCGCGGTCGCAGTCACGGCACATGAACATTTGATGATCTGAACATCGAATATAAGCCAGGTTGTATCCACAGGGCTCGCAGACAAGTGTGCGAGGATGACGATTAGAGAGGGCATTAGCCGAATGAACCTTAGCATCACATGAAAGGCAAAGGTGTGCTGCATCAGCTTCACAAAACACCACTGGCTTCAATAACATGCAAAATTCACATGTTTTCTCCATTTCCATGTTCACAAATAACGAACCTCGAAATAGTTTTTCTGCACATCTAAGCCACAAGATAATCTTACCAAATTTCTTCTTGAAACCTCCAAAAGAGAAAATATGAATTCAGTTCATAGTAAGATAATTTTGTGCAAGATCTTTATTTAATAAGCTCATATTCATTGCAGAACTAAAATGACAATTGCAGGAAGAATTGAGTGCAAGAATAATGGATTAGTTTTCTGTTCTTGTCAACTAGTAAAAGTTTTAGTGATGAATGGAACTCCATAATATGTAGGTAGACCAAACTCATAAAGACTTATACCTAATTTCCTTGCCCAATATCTAGTAGTGGAACACACATTATGTATAATTAAACAATCTACACTTTCACAAGGCACAACAAGAAGCCACTTTATAGACAATCAAACTATTTAAAACTCCAGCAGCTTATTCAAAAGATTTCAAAACTCATCAACGTAAATCACAAGCAGCAGAATAGCCAAACATGAAATGCAAATTGCAGTATATGTTAAATAAACTATATTACTTACTAGTAACAACAATAGTTTCTTGAATGCAATTTCCTAACACATGCTTTGCCTAGGCTAGACACACTAAATTTCTACTAATCACAGTATAGGAAAAACAAAACTAAAACTTAATTAAAGTAATGAACCTGAGACAGTTAGCAAGAAGTCAACTTTCTTGAATAATCAGCAAATTAAAATAAGAAAAAGATAGAGAAAAAGAGGGTAAGGTGCATATGGAGGAGAGTCACAGGAATATATGTGTCCTATCTATCATTCATGATCAGCGCTGGATTTGAACTTTCTCTTTTGATGTACTTGTCATTATGTTCATGTTATCTCATCACTATCTTTTAGAGCAAACAAAACAAAAGTGGCACTTAAGAGTTACTTTTTGGTATGATGTGGCATTTTGTTGTATGGGTTTATCTGAGGTGGATGCTAACACGTAAGCTAAAGGTGGGACATCGAGCGTTATCTATTAGTAGACCTTTTGCATGTCAAGTGGAGTGATCCATTAGTTGGTCGTTAAAAGCGAATATAAGGTTGCCACGTTAGGACTAACAGATTAGAGATGATTGCTTGAAAAAAATGGCAAAGAAGTTGCGATTCGAGCGTATACAAGTTTAGTAGCCTTAGTGACTAAATTGTGAAATCATCTTATCTAAATAGCAACATTGAATTTTCTAGTTAACATTCTAAAAAATTTTATCATTAGACGCTTTTAGTTATTTAATTAAATATATAAAAAGAAAAATATAATAGAAAAAGGGCAAAAAGTTCAAGACTTTAAAAAAAAAAAAAACAGCCCCCTTTTTTCTTTTAAAAAAATATAATACATGGCAACCATTTAGGGGTAGTTCGGTTGAGAGAGAGTTTACGCGGGTATTAGCAATGTACGTATTAGCAATGTGGGTATTAGTAATTCAGATATTAGTATGAATAAAACTCTCTTGTAGAAATACTAAATTTTCTCTCTCCTTCATCAATGGCCTAGGCGCACGTTAGTCAACGTACACCCCCGTGTTCTGCCATGGCTAAGCTGAAAGGAGGTGGACGAGTTCGTGGAAGACTCGTAAAATCCCCCTTGTGACTATTGGAAGCTCGGGTAACACCTGAAGCAAGGAATCAAGAGCAAGCGACGGTGACATTAGCTCACTCCAATGGAAATGTTAGGGAAGACAATGACCCACCAACAAAACCTGGAGCAACTAAGTCCCTAAAATTAAATTCGTTCCAACTGAGTCACCTACACAGTGCAGCAAAACAAGACAATAGTGAAATCTCTGAGTCTAGTCAACTCGAATCAAGTCTGGAATCAACTAAAAGTGAGGAACCTCTAATTCCTTTCTGGACAAACCTTTTTGCAGGCAATCGGAGTGTTGAAAATAGTATGAATCTTCTCTATATCCCTCTTGATATAATTTATGGTAAAATTGGTGTTCAATTAGAGAAAGAATATGTGGGGAAAAAAGCAGAGAAATGCAGAAGTGTCTTGATACTATATGTAGTAGGCGATCACTTAGGATACAATGCCATGAAAATATTTATTCATCAAAGTTGGAACTCTGTAGCTGAACCGGAACTGTTTTACCATGAGGAAGGTTACTTTGTTGCAAAATTTCAGTCGATGGATGATATGCATCAAATTCTATATGCCGGACCTTTTTCTGTTAAGAATAGGTCATTGATCCTGAAGCCTTGGACCCCTGATTTTGACCTAAACAAAGGAGTATTTGTCTGAAATTCCTCTATGGGATAAATTCCCAAACATCAAATGAGTTGTTGGGGAATCAACTCCTTGAGTAGAATTGCCAGTGCAATTGGCAAGCCACTATTTTCGGATGAGTGCACCACCAAGCAAACAAAAATATCATTTGCCAGAATACTCGAAAATTGTGTGGCCGACATAAGTTGTTTAAATTAATTTGGAGGCTGTCTTTTTGTAACTTGAAAATTGTTTTTACATAATACAATTTGTTTATTTGATTTGCATGACCGTTAATATTTGACGCCTAGTTCGAGTCTAGATTGGGGCATAAAAATAACTTTAGGGGTCTAGTTTTTAAAGTAGTTGTCCCAATGGCTTCTGGGACTTTAAGTTGGGGACGCTAGCAAATCCTTTAGGAAGTAAATTGTTAGTTTGGCGCTTTAGTTTAGAACTTAAAGAGGGTATGAGGTTTAAAGGAAATTAAGCCCCACAGATATGATGGAAATTGCCCGAGCTACATAATGTGATAGTGGATTTTGAAACTGTCCTTTTCCGTTAAATCTGAGCTCTAATCCGAATAGGATAAATAAACTTAGAGTCCTTTTATTAATTGGTAAATTTTGGAATTTATGATTATATATGTTGTAATACTATTATTTGAGGTTGTATTTGCAAAACTATTATAAACTGCCTATTTCAATTGTTGTACGTTGTTTAAATCTAAACCTTGCATAATTGTCCCTCAATCTTAAACTTATTAATATTTTGTTTCTTTTAGATAAATTATATATTTGAACCCAATTGTAGAAATCGTTCGGGAACCACATTTAGTGGAACTTAGGAGGTGCCTAACCCCTTTCTTCTAGGCTATTTCGAACACTTACCCGAATCTCTGATTAGCAGACCAACTCAACGTTATTTTTTAAATAAATTAGAAATGCTTTAGGTGACTTAATACACCTAGTTAAATAATCTATTACGTGGCGACTCCAAAATTCAACTCCAAACGAGTCACCTTAGTCATAAACCACTTTTCGAGCGCGCGATCCGAGAGGAGGTAAAAGTGGGGTGCGGCTGATGCGGGGCAAATCGAGCCAAGATACTTTCCAACGAGCGCCAATCTTGAAGGATGCAAAGGACTAGAAGTCAAGAGCTTTGGGAGTGATTTGAAGAAGCATCAAGACCGCCTGGAAAAGCTACTGACCGAAATCAAATCAAGTTGAGGCACTCCGCCTGCCTGAGCTTCCATCCGAGATTATATCTTAGTTATTTACTATTATGGCCCTACGTGGCTTATCTATTTTACCCAACTTGAGGGGTGTTTTAGTCATTACTTAGGCTTGAAGAGAACTCTATAAATACCTCAAGTCCTCTTTTATTTCACTTAGCTAACTTTGAATATTGAAGACAAACACTTGAGAGATGAGATTTCTCTTTGAATAAATGAACCTTTTTGGCTTGAATCAATTAGTGGATCTAGTTGAATCTCATTCCAAACCCGACCGAACTATTTGCAAGATCCGAGTGCGTCTTGAGGACTGTTCGTATAGTATAGGTAATTCTTGACACGATTTGAGGTTGTTACGAGACCCGTTCCTCGTAGCTACCTTGAAGGGAGTTCAAGACTCGTCTTGCTCCTATCCTTTTATTTTCGCTTCCATATTTTTTCCCGTATCATCTTGGTATCAGAGCAAGGCTCGGGATTTGTCTCTACAAACCCTCGATCCTTGTTCATCGTGCCTACGTTAGTTTCTAGTTTAGATTCTTGTTGTGGTGTTTGAAAAAGAAGAAATACAAAAAAAAAAATAGAAAAATTTGAAAAATACAAAAAAAAAAATGCTAGAACTTCGTGATTATGATGACTCATTCGATGATTTGTATTGGGGATTGTTCCTTGATGATTACCCATTGATTTGGTACAATTTTTACATGTTTTGGAGTTGTGAAACAAAATTTGAAGCTTTGAATCCCAACTTTTGAAACCCTAGCTTGAAGGGTTTTTGATCTTGATTGTGGTCTTGTTATTGGGTGTTTGATGTAAAAATTATTGGAGTTTGTTGGGATTAGTGCAGTACAACTTTGGGTACCTTTTATTTTGAGAAAACAAGGTGAAATCATCGAAAAATTTGGGTGAAAATTGATAAAACACGAAGTTGGGCAAAGCTGAAGAACAGGCTTGGGCGCTCCGCCCCTATCCTAGGCGGTCCACCTACCTGAGCTACTGGTTGAGCTCCAGGCGCTCCGCCTGACCCTGTAGCTTGGGTTCGGGTAGTTTTCTTCTAGGTTCTCGTGTATCTTTTGATTGCATTGCTTTCAACTAGTACTATTAGAGTAACACTCCTACTTGATTAGTACTAGTTATTTGAGCCTTTAGGATAATCGTGCTTAGTAAAGAGTAGAACTCAAAGAAGACTCGTAGAACCATTTGTTCTAAGTCCGCACTTAAATAGCCTAGTGTCCATCGAGTCCCATTAATTCCACTCGTCCCGAAGAGTGCTTGCCTTGTGGATTGTTTGGTTGTTGATTAGGAACGTGGTTCAAGCTTGAGTGATAAATCCCCCACCACTAAACGAGTGTACCCGAGTGACATTTAAGTGAGGGTGTGTGTGAGGTTATTACACTAACTGTTTGCTTGTTTTGTAGGTACCATGGCCGGTGAAGGTGATGATACCATTAAAAGTGCCTTGGTTACTATAATGACAAAGTTGGAGGACATGAGCTTAAGACTTGAAAATCTTGAAAGAAGGACCCCGAGTGTCCAACTTAAAGCCGGTGAGGGTACAAGTGGCTCAACCATTACCCCATAACAATTTGCCGAATTGGTTAAGCAACAAAAGCTAAAGGATGATCTTGCTCGTAGGGAGCGTGTGTTGGGCATTACCCAACAAGTGGGCATTCCCCACAACTTGGGCAATCCCCAAGGAGATGTCCCACTCCCTAGACCCCGTAGGAATGTTGCACCTCTTGAGCAAGTTGATGAAGCTCAATAAGAGGAGGAACCCGGACTTGATGATGATGACTTTGAAGCTCCCTATCCACAAGGAGAGCAATGAATGGAGCCTGGGAAGTGAATAAGGCTAGAGCTCAAGGTCGAGGACCTCAAATAGGGTATGGTGGGAGGAATGTGAGAAGGGATTATGATGCTTATGGTGACAACTTTAGGGGCCAACCGGAGCCTTACCGAGGGGGTCGTGACAACAATAATCTCAATAGTATGAAGATCATTATTCCTACATTCAAGGGGGAAGTGATACGGTTGAGTATCTTGAGTGGAAGGTATGAATGGAAAGAGTGTTTGATACGAATGACATGGCCGAGGAGAAGAAAGCCAAATATGCTATATCTTCCTTTGAATCTTTTGCTTCCACTTGGTGGGAATCGACCAAGAGATCAAGAAGAAGAAATGCTTTGCCCATGAACCTTACTTGGGATGAATTGAAACGTGTGATGGATGAAAAATATGTGACTCACAAGTATCGTCAAGATCAACTCAAATGGATTTATGAGTTGAAGCAAGGTTACAAAATGGTTGAAGAGTACTACAATGAGTTTGAGCAAATCCGAATGGCCCTAGACATGGATGCGGAGGAAGGTGAACAAGCCGTCATCCGATTCAGGAATGGCTTGAATCGAGAGATAGTCTCTCAATTGAGGTTTCACAAGTATGATTCTCCTCATGAACTATTTGAAGTCGCGGTTGATGCCGAGAAGTGGCTCAAAGAAGAGAAGTCCAACCGCTACAAGGGTACTACTTCTACTCCAGTGAGTAGACAAAAGGAATGGAAGACTCCAAACACAAGTGGTGAAAGTGCGAGTCGAGATGTGAAAAAGACTTATGAGAAGCCAACACCAAATGTGGGAGGTAACTCTAAAACTTCATTGAATACTCCTACTTCTTCTTCTACTACTCAATGCTATAAGTGTAAAGGGTATGGCCATTTTGCTAGAGATTGTCCTACTCGAAAGATCATGGTTGTTATGGAAAATGGGTTGGTGTATGAACAAGAGAGTGAGCTCGAGAATGAGGAGAATGAGGTAGTTGCTTGTGAAGAGGCTATAGAGGAAAGTGAGGATCATAACTTGTTCTTAGTGGTTAGAAGGAGTTTGAGTACTATATTCTTTGAGGAGGAGAAAGAAAATGTGCAAAGAGAGAAACTTTTTCATGCTCGGTGTCGTGTGATGGGGCAAGTGTGCTCAATGGTTATTGATTCGGGAACTTGCGCTAACATAGTAAGCCAAACATTGATTTCCCAATTGAAATTTCCCACTCTAAAGCACCCAAGTCCATACCGTTTACAATGGTTGAGCGAGTGTGGAGAGTTGAAAGTGGTGAAGCAAGTCTTGATCGAGTTTAGCATTGGGAACTACCGGGATAAAATCATGTTTGATGTGGTACCGATGCAAGCTTGCCATCTCTTATTTGGAAGGCCATGGCAATATGATAGATGTGTTGTCCATGATGGCCGAACCAACTCCTATACCGTCAAGCATGAAAGAAGAAAGTATGTGCTTAGGCCTTTGACACCAAGAAAAATAAGAGAAGACTACAAATGCATGAGGGAGTTGAAAGAAGCGGCTAAAGCTAAGTCACCTATGGTACTTGAGCCCGAAGCCAACAATCTTATTATCATGGCATTGCAAGTTGAAAGTGAAAGTCACTCTACTCCAAATGAAGACAATCTTGAGTCTCATTCCATTGTACTTGAACATGAGAGACAAAAGAAAAAGATGAGTGAGGGAGTGACCGGTGACAATCCTAGAGAAGAAAAAGGAGAGGATGTGAGGAGTGATGTCAGTGGATTGTCACCACAAACTACACTTGACCTTGAGGGAAAAATGAGAGAAATGAGAGGTGAGGAAAGCAAAATTAAAAGTGAGAGCACCCATTGTTCTAACCATTCTTCATCTTCTACTTCTTCTTGTGTTAGTTCTTGTGAAGGTACCCTTGAAGCCAAGCTATTAGAGCCTCAACCATGTGCTTTGGGAGGAGGACAAGAGGATGAAAATCTTCAAGATGAACTTCATGAAGGATGAGTTAAACAAGACACTTCAAGTGATGTGAGTGCTCAAGGAAGTAACTCAAATATAAGTGTTTCTACATCTTCTCATGGACATACTAGTTTCTTGTCTTGTGATGACCCAATGCTAGTTGGTATTTGTGATGCATCTAGTGAATATGCCACTAGTGAAGAGTCTAGTAGTCAACTTGTGTGTGCTTGTGTATCACTAGTTGAGAGAGATGCTAAGCCACATCATAATGTGAGCTCATTGTTCAACGAACCTCCCTCTAGTATAGATGTAGTAGTTGACCTTGATTGTGACCTTTGCTATGACACACCACCAATTTTTGACAAAGGGGAAGATGAGGTAATTGATCATACCCTTGTTGATGTGCTTCTCTTTGGTGGCCCTATGTGTTATGGTAAGGATGGTAATGACCTTGAGGAGTCCAAATTGTATGAGTCGGACAATGTTGTCTATGATGACTCCTCAAGTGTGGGTGATGAACCTAGTTTTGATACATTGCCTTTGTTTGATCATGAAATCGAGATGCATGATTTTACTAATCCATTATTGAAGGTATTCTCATTTGTGGTAGTGAATTGTATCGGACTAGAGTTGGTAGTAAGGTAGAACCTCCATGGTGTGAAGGATTTGACTCCTTAGGCAACTCATTGTTTGAGATCTTGAGTGAGGTGAATGACTCTTTGAGTGACCCCACTTTTAGTTGTTGGGGTTATGATGAAGAAGAAGCCATTATCAACACCTTCCTTGAGAATTTGCCTTATGACAAGGGTTGCTTAGGTGATGAACTTGGAGGTGAAAAAGAAACTCTTGGTGTGAGTAAGTATGCTCTAAAGAAGGGGAGTGGGGGTAATTGATGTTAGTTGTAGGTTGGGCTATTTGACTTACCCCATCCCACATGTTGACCACACTTTGAGGATGGTTTGGAGTGATAATCGTGAGCTTAAGGTTCAAAGAGATTTTGATAGCTTGATCTTACATTTCCCATGTTCCCATGACCTATTTGCTAATCATTGTGTTGAGTGCATGTCTTCATTAAACCAAGTACTTGTTGTTCTCCTTGGAGGCTTGATCTTTGTTATTTCTATTGGTTCTTGGTTATACCATAAGAGTGTGTTTTCCACACTATTTGCACTAACCTACTTTCGTAGTAGGAAGTTTTGTGATTGCTTGTCGTTGCTTGTAGATCCTAAGTTCCGTGCTAAGGTAAGGAAGAACTTGGAAGAAGCCTACGTTAAAGTGACGTTCAAGAAAGACAAAGGATGAGAGCATTGGGCACCCTGAGGAGATGATGATGCCATGGAAAAGAACGCCTTGATTTCGAGGACGAAATCTCTTTAAGAAGGGGAGGATGATGTGGGGCAAATCGAGCCAAGACACTTTCCAACGAGCGCCAAGCTTGAAGGTTGCAAAGGACTAGAAGTCAAGAGCTTTGGGAGTGATTTGAAGAAGCATCAAGACCACCCAGGCTTAGGCGCTCCGTCCAAGAGCCTAGGAGGTCCGCCTGTGACACTTGGAGCTAGGCTCTCCGCCCAAGGACTGGGCGCTCCGCCTGGAAAAGCTACTGCCCAAATTCAAATCAAGTTGAGGCGCTCCGCCTGCCTGAGCTTCCATCCGAGATTTTAGCTTAGTTATTTACTATTATGGTCTTACGTGGCTTATCTATTTTACCCAACTTGTGGGGTGTTTTAGTCATTACTTAGGCTTGAGGAGAACTCTATAAATACCTCAAGCCCTCTTTTATTTCACTTAGCTAACTCTGAATATTGAAGACAAACACTTGAGAGATGACATTTCTCTTAGAATGAATGAACCTTTTTGGCTTGAATCAATTAGTGGATCTAGTTGAATCTCATTCCAACCCCGACCAGACTATTTGCAAGACCTGAGTGTGTCTTAAGGACTGTTTGTATAGTATAGGCAATTCTTGACACGATTCGAGGGAGTTACGGGACCCGTTCCTCGTAGCTACCTTGAACGAAGTTCAAGACTCGTCTTGCTCCTATCCTTTTATTTTCGCTTTCGTATATTTTTCCGTATCAGCGGCAGTGTACCTGAGCCGATAGAAAGATAGAAGCTGACAAGAATTAGGGTTTGGGAAAAGAGCGATTTGCGTGGTAATATTTTAAAAAAAGAGTGATTTGCGGGTTAGGATTTTGGAAAAGAGGAATTTACGAGGTTAGGGGCATAAAGACACCTGCTAAAGTCTCATTTAACAAGATGTATTTCGTTTATGTTTTATTTAAATTTAAAAAGAGCATATTATCTAAGTGGTCAAATCTATGGTTAGCATGGATGGCTCAAGGTAAGGCCAATAAAGCTTTCGCTTTAGGCCCGAGTTAGAGGCCTCCAAAATATTATTTATATTAATTATACTTATTTATATTAATAAGATTTTTATTAATTGAAGAAAATATTTGTCATTTATTTCAATACACTGTATTGATTTTAGTCGTCAAAAATCTTATTGAGACATATGACTTTGATTTAGAGTTATAAGATATTAGACAGTATTTTTCTATGAAAAACTTGATTTAAAAAAAAATAAAGAGAAAAAACCTAAAACCCATGAAAATAATATTTACCACATTACTAATTTTATGATCATACAATTAATTCTCTGAATCAATCGTGTCTATTTATCCAATAAAAAGATATTTAAAATAATTAATTAAATTTATTAATTTATAGCTTATCATTTCAAAAGAATTAGAAAGGTGAAGTTTTGAATTAAAATATACATGAATGTTTATTGAAAAAATTATCATATGTTCTTACATTTTGCTTTAGGCCTCCCATATTATTGAGCCATCCTTTAGAGTTAGTACAGTCAAATTCACGGTTTTTATCCCTATATTATAATTTACCGCATACTGCCCTTTGAGGATGCAAATATATTTAGACCAACCCTATATAAAAAAAGTATCTTATCATTCTTATTATAAAAAAATATATTCGAATAAAAGATTCAGCGGAACTGGATAGGTGTTGTGATGTAGATATTACACTCAAGGACAACCACTGTCCTTTTTGCCAACTTCTGGGCTCTTCCTCTATAGGTAGAACGTGCAACCAGCCTCACCGGCAAAACATGAGATTCAAACTAATGCATTATTGATTATTAATTAATTACTATTTAATCAACAATCACATAAATTAAATAAATCTCACATTCTAATAAGCATCTTTTTAATATTTGAAATAGAAAACATATTTTATTTTGTCTAGTTTGATCTAACTATTAGAGAACAATCTTTGTGCTTGAATTTGTTTTATTGTTAATGGAGAATAGTTGAATATTACCCAAACAAAAAAAAAATAACAGATCAATTTATACTCATAATGAGTCCAACAACACACAACAAAATTTAAAACCATAGATGCAGAGTGAAACATAATTGAAAGTTATAATACTTAAGGGATTCCAAAGACTAATCCAACAGGTCAGCGACTTCGAATGGATTCTTTATTGGTTAGCTTAACCAATATTAAATCCAATATAAAGTCATATTCAACCCATAGCCCATATTACCCATGTCTTAAATGGGTTGGTTTGATATGGCTTACATACGGGCGGGTTGGGAGGGTTAAGTATATTTGGGCAGAAATTGCCAGCACAAGTCATGTTTAGCCAAGAAATTTTTACATTGTATAGACATTTAGAAGTGCCTTTAACAGAAAATAGATACATTTATTCTAATTTATAGTATATAGACATTTATAGCCTGTTTGGGATTGCTGCCAAAAACTGCTTATTTTGAGAAGTACTTTTGGCATAAGTACTTTTTAAAAAAGTACTTTTGGATAATAAGCAGTTTGTGTTTGGACAACTCATTGGAGAAGTATTTTTGATAAATAATTTGTGTTTGGTTAATCGTTACGAAAAGTACTTTTCAGTGTCAAATTACGAAAAGGACATCCAAGTTCATTTTACATTTGGATTAATAAAAACAAAAAAATAATTTGAATATTTATCATAAAAGACTTTAAGTAGAAAATTTATTTAGTTAAATGTAAAATATAACGTAAAAGATATAAATTTAAGCTATTGAACAACATAAAATATAGTTAAATCAAAGTGATAACGGAATTAGGAATTTCTAGCAATCACTTGCTTTTAAAAGATGATTTAAAGAGTAGGATATCATATATACGCTTGATAGTAATACCTAAAAATAAAAATTAGTCCTAGAGGAAGAAGATTTGTAAAAGTACGTAGTAGAAAAAAATAGGAAAAAGAAAATATAATTGTATTTTGAAAGAGATATGGTTAATTTATAAGGAATAATAGGGTAATATGAATTCTTGGTAAGGATATTTCAGTCTTGAAAAAATTAATAAACTGCTTCTGCTTCTGCTTATTGGAAGTAGCAGATATTTGTAGCTTCTTCCCAACAGCAGAAAAACTGCTTCTGCTTCTACCTAAAAGTACTTTTTTTTAGTTGCCAAACACCTCAAAATTCCAAAAAAAGTACTTTTGTTGAAAAAAAAAAGCACTTTTGGCTTTGGAGAAGCAATGCCAAACAGGCTATTAGACTTATTTAACTATCTTTTAGTAGCCATTTTTAAAAACTGATCAACTTCCCTCTAATCGTGCCTAATTTTAGAGAACTTGCGATTTTTCCTCTTAGTGTGCCTACTTGCATTTAATATTTTTTTTAGATTCTAATTAATTACTCATTGAGAATGTGAGTTATCTCCTAATTTTTTGCTCTTATCATAACTAAAGCTATAAATCAAAATTTCAAATTTTTTGGTAATTGTGCATGTATTTATTTTTTATTTGATTATTTTGATGATATATTTTTTAATACAATTTAAATATCATAAATTTTTTTGGAGTTTTAGTTGGTATTTATAGTTTTTAACCGTTTTTTATTTTTATTTTTTGGGTACAATTGTGCAGTTTTAATGGCAAAGATACGCATACATGGGGTGTTTATGTATATTTGAGATATATTTGAGGTATAAGATATGCATACATGTGATGTTTATGTATATTTGAGATATATATGACGTAAAAGATATGCATATTTGGGTTGTTTCTGTATTTGGGATATGACGATACACTTGATATTTATTTAATAAATTTGTGATACATTTTTAATAATCGTCAATATAATGGTATAAATTATGTCTTTACAATATTTTTTTTAAAATTGGTATGGATAAACGTGACCACTGTATAAATAAAAAATAGATATTGTTTAAATAAAATGTGAATATTATAGGAATAAAAAACATAATAGAGTATGAGTAAAAAAACTCGACACTGTATATTGACATGATCAATGCATATCTGAAGTTAAAAGTTTGTATACATGGAGATAGTAATTTATATATTTGAGATATAACTTATGTATATATTTTGTATTCATAATTATGTGATATTATGAGGTATAAATCATGCATATAATGATAATATATATGAATAAAAAAATAAAATTTTCTTGAAAATGTGAATACTCTAAAAATAAATAATGAATACCTTATAAATAAAAATTGAATACTATATGAATAATATATTTAAAAAGATATAATTAAAAAATTGATGTAATAAAAATTGGAACTCTTTATATATTTACCACCTAAAATTATGGGATTCTATTTATTGCATATATATCATGCAATTTTTTAGGGTCATCATTTATCACTAACTCCACGATTCAAGAAACCAATATATATCATCAACATTGTTCAAACTACAAGAAATATAGAACAACTTAAGAATTTTTATTTTTTTTTAAAAAAAACCATTGAAGCTGTAGGAAAATATTTGCTCTTGTAATAGGCGACTGAATATTCATCCAGTACTTTATCACATATATAACTTTTGTATCTCGTTGAAAGGGCAAAAATATCTACAATATATCTAAAATATTTCTAAAATAAAAAGTGCATATATTGTACATATTTGCATATATCGAAATATATCTAAAATATTGACATATTTGCATATATTGAAATACATCTAAAATATCGTACATATTTTCATATATTAAAATATTAATATATTGTAATATATCTAAACTAAAAATTGCATATTTTGTATATATCTGCATATATTGAAATACATCTAACTTATTGTACATATTTGTATGTATTGAACCATATCCAAAATATTTATTTTATATTTCAGACATGAATAACGACTAAATATTTGGTGAATATTACAGGTATAACGACTAAGAAAAAAAATGGGATGAATAAATTTGGAAGAAAAACTTAAAAGAAAGAAAGAGAAATCGTAATTTGATGGAAATGGAGAGAGATGTGTTACAGATTAAGTGATGATATTTTGTTTGTATAGGTAAATCTTGATTTACCTTATTTGTGCGTGAGTTATGCTAAATTTTAGGAAAGAAATCAATGAATGATGCTAATATTTAGGATAAAGGATACACATAAACCTATTTATTAACACCTTTTTGGCTAGCCATTGTTGTATATTAATTGTGTCTATTAAACTGTAGGGTCATGTTATATATTTGGTTAGATATGAAATTTTCCCTTTAGCCAATGAGGCGGTTGAATGTTCTACCTACTGAGGAAGAGCCTAGAAGAAGTCAAAAATGACGGTGGTAGTCCTTGAGTATATTTCCAGTAAGATCTACATCGCAACGCTTATTCAGTCATGTGGAATTTTCTAACAGAATATGAATTAGTTTAATAAGAATGATAAGCTAGTTGCTCATATCATTGATGATATGTGTGCCATGTTGGGCTGTGATAGGGCTAGTCCAAACATATTTGAATCCTCAGAGGGTAAAGTATGCATGAAGTTATAATATTGGGATAAAAATCGTAAAATTGACTGTACCAACCTGTTATCTACGAATTGAGTGACCATTTAGATAATGAACTCTTTTTAAAATTTAAATGAAACATAAAAGAAATACATCTTGCTAAATGAGACTTTAGCGGATGTCTTTTTGCCTCCTAAACCCTAACCCGCAAATTCCTCTTTTTCAAACCCTAATCCCGCAAATCCCTCTTTGGAACACGACAAGTATGGCTTAGGTGCACGACTAGGAACACGCCTTCAACCAAATTCACAGGAACTTGAAACAATTAAAACAATTAAACTGCGAAGATTATAATGTTCCAAACTCAATCGCATACTTGTAGGTACTTAAAACCTAGTGTTTTCAGATTTAGAATTGAAAATATTCTTCTCAATTATGATGCTATCGACGTGGTGGCGGAGGTGCATGAGGAGGAGCCTGGAGATGAGGCTGATGATGGAGTTGTTGAGGTGCCCGAGGAGGTGCAAAGATATAGTTTCATCCTTCCATCTAGGGATGCTCACTAGAACATCATGTTTAGTGGTAGCAAATGGGCGGGTGGGGTCGAATTTGGCCGTGTTAAATAAAAATGGGTTACTATCCAACCCACCCATATTTCATGCGGGCCAAAAGTGGATTGGATGTCTAATAGACGGGTTGAAAATGGGTTAACTCGTATTAGACACATATTATATCGGTGTAAAATCTATCATTTTAATGCATAAATTGGTAATCTACTTTTACAATTTCTATCAATTGGGACTCTTTAATAGAAACTCAAATGATATTCAAATATGTTAAAATATCTTTTTAGATTAAAACAATAGATGTACGGGATTGAGGAAGTTGTAAATAGTCTTTGTAACGAAATTTGAAACCTTCATTATAAACAAGGTCAGTATATGATGCTTGTTTCAATTTAAATCACAAAATCAAGATTACGTATATCCAGGTAGATGAACTTTACATAATTGTTTAATTTAACTTCACAGTCTCATCTGCTTGGGAACTTTTGCGACACAAGAGAGGAAAATCACCTCTGTTCACCCAGGTTTGGCACAAGCATTTGCCCTTCAAGATGGCTTTTATGACTTGGAGAGCTCTGCACAACAAAATTCCAACAGACGAAAGGGTGTCAAGATTTGGTTACAACTTGGTAGCGAGGTGTTATTGTTACTCTCCTTCATCAGCTGAGTTGGAGACGGTGGAACATCTATTTAGCTCTGGAAACTTTGCCAAAGCTTTATGGTCAAAATTTGCAGGTATCTTCGGCATTAATTCCACAAACATGGAGTATAGATAGATTTTGTCTCGCTGGTGGAATCATAAAGTCACCAATGTGTTCTCATTATTTATGGTTAAGGTGTTACCTGCCTTAATTACTTGGGAATTATGGAGGTCGAGGTGTGCAGCTCGATATGGCTCTGAGGCACTGTCATTAAGAAGGTCAGAAGTGCTTATTGTACAGACTCTACTCGAGCTAATGGGGCAAAAATTTAATAAGTTGAGGCTACAAAATTCATGGGAACAAGTGCAACAACTTGCAGATCAGGTAGTAAGGTACAGGTCGTGCAAGATAGTGAAATGGGTCGGGCCTCCTACACAATACTACAAATTAAACACGGATGGAAGTTGTAGAGAGGGTACCTGTGGCGCGGGGGTGTAATAAGGGATAGCAGTGGGAAGTTTATCTTGGCTTTTTCTTTTTTCCTTGGTCCAGGCACAAAAAATTGGGCAGAGGGCACAACCATATTAATTGGATTGCGACAATGCGAGGCTCGTAAACTGGGGAACATAGTGGTGGAGGCAGACTCCAAGCTGCTAACATCCTGTGTTAACAATGAGGCCCAAGCACCATGGAAAATAGTGCAAGTTGTTGAAGAAATTAAGAACCTTAGCAAGGGAGATGAAGTGCGAGTCCAACACTGCTATCGTGAGGCAAATAGAGTCGCTGTCAGGTTAGCCTTGCTTTGTCATGTCCACAAACAACAATTAATTGTTACCAAAATTGACAGACTCCCAAAAAGTGTGTGTGGATTAATCAAACTTGATGAATGGGGAATGTTGAATTTCAGAGTGCGACGAATGAAGGCTGCAGATATTAACTTTGATCCGCCTTAGCTGACTGGATAGATGAATCTAATTTTTTTTTCTACAATTAGATAGACAAATTTGCTTAGAGGAATGGTATGTCATTTCTCTCAAAGACTAGGAGGGAGCTTGCTACCTCGACTCATGTTTCTTCCTCTCAGTTAATAAAATGGCCCGTTTGTTGTTAAAAAAAAAAAACTATTGTCTTATTAAACAAGTTAATGAAATTCACATTATCAGTGTATAGAAATTAAACTTATTTATTTAAAGGTCCATATATCCAAAAACAGGTTTAAGAATTTCTCTGATTAAAATTTTCTTCAATGCTCTCAAACTAATGCATTATTGATTATCAATTAATTACTATTAAATCAACAATCACATAAATCAAATAAATCTCACATTCTAATAGGCATCTTTTAGTATTAGAAATGGAAAACGTATTTTAGTTTGTTTAGTTTGATCTAATTTTTAGAGAACAATCTTTGTGCTTGAATTTGATTTTATCGTTAATGGAGAATAGTTGAATACTTTTTTTAAAAAAAAAACATATCAATTTATGCTCTTAAATGAGTCCAACAACACAAAACATAATTTGAAATCAAATATGCAGAGTGAGACAGAATTGAAAAACATTAAAGGGATGCCAAAGTCTAACCCAATAGATCAGCGGCTTCGAATGGATTCTTTATTGATCAGCTTGACCCATATTCAATCTAATACAAACCCATAATCAACTCATCTTATCCATGTCTTAAATGGGTAGGTTTGATATGGTTTTCATACGGGGGTTGGGTAGGTTAAGTATATTTGGGCCAAAAATGTCAGCACTAATTCTAACTTAACTCCTTAAGCAAGGAGTTTAGGAAGGGAGATTTACAAAAATACACATACATCCTATTTTATTTACATGGTTCTACCCATTATATTTATACCAATAACATATTTACACATTATACCCATTAGCTAATTACCTTCTTATTTTGAGGCGTAAATCAAGGAACTCAAGTTCCTCTCTCTCCTCATATCTTGTATTATTTTTTTCTCCTTTTTTTGTCATTCTTTTATTATTCTTTTCTCCTCCGTTTTCACTATTCTTATTTTTTTTTCTCTTTTCCGTTTTTTATTCTTTTTTCTTTCTGTTTTCTTTCTTTTTTCTTTCTCATATTTCTAGCACTATTCATGTCTCCCATGCTTTTATTTTTTAATTTATTTTATTTCTCCGTAATCTTATTATACTCTTTTTTTTTTATTTTTTTCTTTCTCCAAAAAGGCATACTTTGTTCACAAACACAAAAACTGAAATATTTTATTTGCTCGATAGTATTTCACACTTTTATCTAAACATAACAAGGTATACCAAAAGAGTATACAGTATACCAAAAAGGTATATTTTGTTCAAAATAACAATAATGGAAATACTCATTTGCTCGATAGCATCGCACACTTTGATCCAAACACAAAAAGGTATACTTTCGACACCCATTTTTCCCCGAACCCGTTAAGAATTCGAAAACAAGGCTCGACTTATTGGGACTCACGGGTAAAGACTTGGAGTCGCCACCTAACATATCTTTTAACTAGGCGTATTAGGGCATCTACTTTGTTTCTAGCCGATTTTAATGTTAACTTCGAAACTTGATCTACAAACCGGATATTCTGAGTAAGGGTTCAAATTAACCCAAGAGGAAGGTGTTAGGCACATCTCAGATTCCACCAAGTGTGGTTCCCGGCCGGACTAAATAATTTGGGATTCAAACTTAAGTCAATCAAAATTAACTCTACTATAATAGACAATTTAGGCACAAATAATTGTATAAGCAATAAATATTCATCTTCGCCAAATACTTCCTCTTTGTAGGATTGTACCGGACAATTAAAATAAATTAGTTAGTATGTCGATATACAAAAATATAAGTAATGAAATAAAATAAACGTATAGGAAATGATGATAATATTCAAAATGTTCGCATTTTCCAATAATGTCTTCCTTTAAAGAATTTCGCCGAGAAATACCTCGCAAAAATGAAAAAAATGAATTAGAACAATAATAATACAATAATAATAAGAATAATGATAATAAGTAGTAATAATAATAAAAATAATAAAAATAATAATAATAATAATAAATAAAAGATAATAAAGGAAAAATAAATTTTTCTAAAGATTTAGGCTCTGATTTTGTCGTATCGGGTAGAGGTTTAAGGACGTCGATACGGCTGCAAACAACGGTGGCTGGCCGTGTTGCCATGCCAGGTATCGGTCCTACACACTCTATGCTCATTTTGTAAAGTGTATACTCGTCATCATCTCCTTTTTATTTTTATTTTTTATATTCGGAGGGGCAAATATATAACGGAACGGGACTTGTATTGGCCTCCAAACGTCATTGGCCAAACGGTGTAGTATTCGTTCAAATCAGTGCGGAGCCTCAAACAAAAATATTTTCATAGGCTAATCAAGTAGTCCAGTAGCTGTGAGTATCAATAGATACACATTATCACAGACCAAGTAACGCATATATTCCAAATTAGTCAACGAGAAAAGAATCCAGACTGCATCAGTGAGATCTATGAAGGTCCAGCCACTGTAATAACGAGATAAAAAAGACCAAACATTACCTCTCAACCAGCAGACCAAAACAACAAGCAAAAGACCTGCAAAAGCTCATAATAAACAGTGATACATGCTTCCAAATAAACGAAACAAGAACAGAGAAATAGATAAGTTGGGAAACGGTTTTCTGATGGGACAGCAGTAACGGCGAAACAGAGCAACAACCAGACAAGCGGCGGAGGAGCGACTACCAATCAGTGGCGTCACTGTCACTCCGCTACCCTTTCTCTTTCATCTAGTTTCCACCAACACGTGGGACGAAACAAAACAAAAGGAACATAGCCAAATCGCCATGGCCGGCGTTCGAATTCCCGGCCAATTTTCGGCCACTGCCAGTGGCGTTTCCCCACCGTTTTGCCCTTTCTCTCTCTGTATCCCTGCTTATCTCTTAATGGTTTTCCCAATCTCCCATTTTACAAGGGTCTTCGATCCCTCTCTATTTCTGATTTATGTCTCGTATGGTGTGGGTCTCCCTTGCATGTTCCGTCTGTGTGTACTGTGTGTATATTCTGGGTGTGTGTGTATTTTCAAGAAATGCCAAAGAATGACATGGGTTAAGAAGGAGATGAAAAGAGCGTGTTCACTGCCCCTCCCCTGTACTTTTTTTTACTGTTCCGATGGCACTTTTCTCAGTATTTAGTGATATTTTTTCACTGTATATCGTGTGATAGAGGGGGAGAGAAATGGGTAAAGATGGTGTCTGTATGTGAGAATAAGAGAATCATTATATAAGAACCAAAATTGAACCAGTGAATTGTGTAAGAATAAATGGTAAGATTGAGGGAGATATAGTTGCCTTGTGATGGGGAGATAAATTAGGGATGACGTTGGGAGGTCTGTGTATCCCGGCCAAGAGTGAAAAAAGGAAAGGGTTTTCTTTCACAATTTTAAAATGAAGAGTATACCTGGACATGCTTTTTTTTTTAAACCTAGGTTCAATGAGAGAAAGGATTGGAATTTAAACTGAAAATAATTAACTTAAAATTGCAAATATAAATAACAATATAGATAAAGCATATAAATATATATTATAAAAAAATGCACACATAAAATAATTTAGGGTCAAACTAAATTAATTAGGTGCAAATAATCAAAATTAATTACCAAATGTTATTTATACAATAAATTGCACAAATAACCACAACTTCGATATGCATTTAACAAACCTCGATGATGCAATCACGTAATATAGTCACAATTAAATATATAATGCATAAGTAGAGGGATTACACATGTAATTGCATGTCTTCTAATGAACATTTACTTAAACAACTAATATTGCATCTTTAAGTTAAATATAGCCAATTACGTAAAAAGGATGGATAAAATTGGGTGTCAACAGCTACCTCTCTTTGCCCAGGGATGATGAAAAGAATCTTCGGGTAAAGATAGTTGACGGAGTAGCCAATTTTGTCACGACTGGTAGGCAAAATGATTGAAAAGGGAAAATAGGATTTTTGGGGTATTTTCGGCTGAACCCCGGTCTCTGAGTTGCCTACATATCTCGGGTTTTACGAGAATCAGGCGTGTGTAGTTCTAGAATGGTATGTTGCCTGTGTGAGATATTTTTGACGCACGATTTTGGATGTCAGGACTTAACTTATCCAAGTATGTAAAGTTTAGATTCGTGTATGCTTTGCCTTTTGGTGAGATAAATGAAGAATAAAGCAAAGGCACTATCGAAGACGAGATATCGTCAATAGATCGAGTGTGGGAAAAGAGCTTATAATCATCCTAGTTATGAAGATATGGTGCACAACACACCCATAAAGAAGAGTTTATACGGACATAGTTCCCACTTCATCTCGATAAATGAGTCATCTTGCCTTCAATATTGTCTTGAATAAGCTGGGGAATATTGAGGAGTAAAGCACAATAAGTATGTACGATTCAAACAGGGCCCAATTAAGCACGAAAACACGAATAATTGACACAGATAGGCTTGAATAGGAAGGAACACAAACTGGCATCCAATCAGGAATGAAAGATTAGGTGGATCCCTTGTGCGAGTATGGAAATATATATTTGAGTGCTTTGGAACTCGGCAAAATAGATAGTTTGCGGGTATAGTAAAAGCATTTTCTGTGAGATTGAGCTTCTCGAATGGTGTTCCAGAATGGTGCATAGTATGTATTTGAGGTTTTGCGGTTGCACAAATTCATGTGCGATAGTAATTTTCTAGGGAGCAAGTGTAAGGGGGCAAGTGCACTAGCATATGAATTTCCAAACTTTTGAATTAAGGTTTGTCAAACCTTAAGCTGCTACTTAGAATGTGAAATGGAGTAGGGGTTTGTCAAGGAGTCTGTCAAGGGGTCGGAGAGTGTCCTGCAACAAAAGTAGAATAAGTGCAACCAAAGATAATGATAAAGTAAACTCCCCTATAGAGTTGAGCTCTCTTTTGTCATGTAGTTGTCTAGTCTGTTTCCAGGTGCTTTGAGTATTAGGAAATATATGCTTCTCCTCTGGGGATATTTATTTAGGTGCATCTTGTCAGAAGATAATTGTTTGTCGTGTCGGGCTGTATACCCTGGGACACTGTCACGCTGTTTCCTGCAATAATAGTGAGCTTGTTGCAAATAATATTTATAAATATAAAGTAGACTCTCCTTTCGTTGGATCGTCTTGCCAGTGCCTCTCGTAAAGAGACCTATGTGCTCATCAGCACTGCTACTGACTCCTTGTAAAAAGGACCTACTTGCATGAAAAGAAAACTGCTACTGCCTCCTTGTAAAGAGGACCTACTGCTACTGCCTCTCGTCATGAGATGTATGCCTGTCGTGTCGGGCTGTGTACCCTGCGAACAAAAATATAGTGCAAGAGAAAAAAAGAAGTACCTCTCATCGGGAGATATTTGCCTGCTCGTCGGGAGCTATTTGCCTGCGCGTCAGGAGCTACTAAGTGCCTCTCTTCAGGAGATATTTGTCTGCTCGTCAAGAGCTACTAAGTGCCTCTCGTTAGGAGATATTCATCTGCTCGTCAGGAGCTGCTAAGTGCCTCTCATCAGAGATATTTGCTTGCTCGTCGGGAGCTATTTGCCTGCTCGTCAGGAGCTACTAAGTGCCTCTCGTCAGGAGATATTTTCCTGCTCGTCGGGAGCTATTTTCCTGCTCGTCAGGAGCTACTAAGTGCCTCTCGTCAGGAGATGTTTGCCTGCTCGTCGGGAGCTGTTTGTCTGTCGCGTCGGGCTGTGTACCCTACGAACAAAAGTAAAGTGCGTCGGGCTGTGTACCTTGCGAGAAAAAAGTAAAGTAAAGTGCTAAAAATAAAATGACATTATCATGTCTGCAATGTTGCTAAGAAGGTCGTTGTGTTTCAACTTTCGTAATGCCTGCACTCAAAGAAAAATTTTGTGAGTTGCGGGGGGAAGGTTTGATTTGTGAATTCTTTATCTGTTCTGCGCCTTCCTTCTGTAGTGCCTTCTTTCATGAATCCTGGGCATTGGTCAAGCTTTCTTCGGTGAATTTCCAATTTTGTACTTCGTCTCTCTAGAAATTTTTGAGGGAATCTCAAAAATTTCTGTCCCAGTATCAGCTTGCGTCTTTTTGGAATTTTTGAGAAGATCCTCAAAAATTCTGCCCCTGTTTATTTCCTTTGATAGATCATCATATTATAGTAGTGCCTGTAAAACAAACATAAAATATGTGTGTATGTCCAACGTTTAGGCGGACGAGCCTATTGTACTGGTCCTGCAAAATAAAATATATGAGTTCATCCTATTTTAAGCCGGACATGGCTGATCGTCATATTTTATGCCTGGCATGGCTAGTCGTCATATTCTAAGCCTGACGTGGCTAGTCGTCATATTTTAAGCCTGACGTGGCTAGTCGTCATATTTTAAGCCTGAAGTGGCTAGTCGTCATATTTTAAGCCTGACGTGGCTCGAGTGCTATCATGTCTGTTATGATTGCCTGCGAATCTTGTGTTTGTGCTGAAAGATCTGCTGTCAAAGAAAGATTTGTTAGTCGAAATAAAGTGGTTGCATTGCACTGAACACCAATGTATTGGCTTGAATCTGCATTCGTCCTTTAGTGTGATGATTAGGTATCTCGATGACTTTGATTGTGTGGATACTTGCATCCTCAGACTAAGGTTGGATTTGTCGGATTTGGAGGCTGTCCAAAATTGTATTTGTCTTGGGTTGTGCTGGGGTGTTTTCATATTTCGTGCTTTTCTTTTCAAAAAGTCATGGAGCTAACTTTGACGGATAGATGTGTATAGAAAATGTTTTTTTGGTTAAGCAGTTGCGGTTTCCATTTGTCGGTTCTGTTGTATCATTGTTTTGCCTTGGTCAATCAGACTCTGAATTTTGCATTTCAGTGCTGGGTATTTTGCGGTGTCATGGTATTGAATGTTTGAGTGATGGGTGTAGATCTTTGTTGGATTAAATTTCAGAATGAGTACCTAAGGAGTAGTTCGTTTGTTGGTTGCAATATCTTTTGATTCATCTAAAGGAGTAAATGTGTGTGGTTTTATCGTTTTGTCTATTGGCAATTGTGTTAAGCTTAGTAAGATTATTGATTGAAAGTCTTGACAGATGGGAGGTTGTTTATTGTGTATGTTGGGTGCAGTGTGAGGTTAGGAGTTTTGCTAGTTTCAGTTGTATAGTGATTGGGTTTCTTTCTTGCGACTCTTGTATGGGTATAATGTCAGCTTACTTTGTTCGTCCATACTACAAGTTGTACGGAAGTGGAATTGAGATTGTTTGAATTCTCTTGGTGTCACATACTGGTGGTTCAAAAGACTTTGTTCTAGGAGAGAATGTTTTCGGCCCGGCTTGCCATTTTGACTTTTTCTGAATGCAGATTCTTGACCAATTTTGGTGTTCAAGCGCAAAGAAACAGTAAATGCGCAAAACTGTGTTAGCACATTAGCAAAGATTTGAAGCAAGAACAACACATAAAGCTTAAGAGTATGCCTAGACCGCAGATGATAGATTAGCACTTGAATTTGGATATTATAAAAAAGTGTATAGAGATTCCAAAAGATTGCTTGAGTGCTTTGTGTAGCAGTCATGACAAAGATTTTGGTTAAATGATTGATGCTTGCTTAAGCAGGAGATGAGTCTGGTTAGATCTCAATCAAAAGTTGACAAAGATTCCGGGTAAGGAGTATATATATGACTGAAAAGGAAGTTGACTTTTGTCGAACACCAAGACCTTAGTGCATTTGTCATCCTTTCTTGCAAATTTGTGTGTCATGATGCTCGGGTGTCTTTAAGAGAGATACTCAATGTCTCTCATACTTGTCAACCAACTGCTACAATTCAATCTTTGCCTCAACTTTTGCTTGTCAGGTAGATTTTGTTACTAAGAGACCAATCCCGGTGTATTATGTATATTCTTAGATCGCTGCTTCAGTCAAGACCGTCTTAGAGGTTTACCATATTGTATTCCTTGCTCAATGTAGTTGTTGTCATGAAAATTTATTCAAATAAAGCTTTTGACCAAAATCGCTCCAAGAAATCTGTCTGCCCCGGTTTTTGTATCAAATTAATTCATGGTCTCGTAAGTGTCTCAAATAGCTTCATCTTAAGTTCATCGTCTCATCCCACACTTGCTAGTTGGTAGGGATAATGCTTCCAATACTCAGCAAGAGTTTCTATCTCCGTCATATAACGGAATTTTTATTACTGCGCCTTTGCATTCTTTTCCAAATTGAATCAGCCTGCTAATTTTGATTGTTATGCATGAACCTTTGTATCATCAAGCGGGTTCCGATCATTTCTCACTTCCTTATTGCCTTGTGACCTTTTGAACGTCTTTTTTTCCATGCATAGGTGCAGGTTTGGAAATATTTTGGATTGCCTTAAAAGTATTACAATATGGACTAGATCGACAAAATGATCCTCAGACATTGTGTCAACACGAAGTATTTCGGTAAGTCATGTGTGCCTTTGAGTTTGACCAACAAATCTCTTGTCCTGTCAATTTTTCACTTTGTGTGTATAGTGCCTGCTATTACAAACTCTTCTTGTTTTGAAAAATCCTTGATAAGTGCACTTTGCTTGACCAAATCTTCTGTCTTGGTATTCAACTTAACCCAACCTTTTGGATAATAGGTTTTTGAGTTGGTAAGGGATGGGGGATTATCAAGACATGCGAAAGATTTCTAATATCAGGATTTGGGCATAGAGTAGGGAGATGAGGTGCTTTGGTAGTAGGAGATTGGATTTGGGAAGGGAAGGGATGGACTTAGGTAGAAAGAGACCTAGAGCAATCAAGCAAATTCACATAATGCACACCTAGCAAATAAAAATGTATCATATAATCGCTTTATGCATGATGATTTGGAAAGCGTTTTGTGCCACATGTATCATTTCATCTGCTACAAAATGCGGAGTCTAAAAGAGAGTATTGCATTTATCGAACATTGGTCTTTATTACAATGTTTGATATTGAAACAGCGTAAAAGAAGGAAAGGATTAAACATCACTAGGAAATCAGATCATGGCCTGAGCGAGCATTCTCCATGTTGATCCGTCCTCAAAAGATTCATCTTCTTCCTCTTCAGACGAATCTTCATTAGACGAACTTGCCCCTGACGAGTCTCCTTGGAAGATGATATTGTCTGTGTCAGTTAAGAGCCGGGATATGTCGAATGTGAAGTTTTTCAACATTTCCTAAGCTTTCCTTCCTTTCTCCTCTATTCTTTTGTCAGCCACAGAGTCCATTCCTTCGCTAGCCCATACACCGATAGACTCAATGCGTTTTGTCAGGAGTTCTGCCTTATTACGCCATTTGTCTTTTTCTTTGTTCTTTGCTTCGACCAAACTTTGCTTTTTCGCTATTTTCTCTCGTGTCTTTGCCAGTTGTTTGTGTAGCCTCTTGCACTCAGATTCTAATTCATCAGCATTTCTTTTCCTTTTCCTTGTTGCTCTTGGTTGAACTGCCTTTGCTATGTCTTTCCTTAGTCACTCTGGATAATCTTCACCATAGCCTGCATCAAACATGTCTTGTCCAATAGTCTTGAATCCCATTTGTTGCCTTTCTTTCCAAAGTTCTAATATCTTTTCTTTGAACGGTATCACACTTCCGAAGATATCTACTTTGAAACTTCTGATATCCACAATTTGCGGTACGTCTTCTTTCTCTTTGCTTGTCTAAATACCCTTAAAGGAGTGTACGGGTAAATTCCTCTAAAGCCCACTAAGACTAGAAAAGAAGCTCTTTCGGATCTTGTGATTACTGTTGTGCCAGGGAAGTAATCAAACATCTATTGTATATTTTCAGATATCAACTGAGAAAGCCTGTGGTGCCAGCCCTTGGCAGTCGTTGGCTGGTCCCATTTCTCAAGAGCATTGTTCATGCGGGAGGTATGAGTCAAGAGGTAGTTTTCTCTTGGTATGGGGTGGAAGACTTGGTCTATGTTGTTCATCCTTTGCAAATTTTCCATCAACCAAATTTGTAGGAGTAAATTACAACCTTCGAAAAAGCTAGCACATTTCTTGCATCTTTCTAAAGCTCGGTACATTTCTGCAACAATCATTGGTACCAAAGTGTATTTTTTATTGAAGTCCTTGAGTAAGGTATCGGCAATTGATGCCATGCAAACATCAACTCGTCCTTTGTGTTCTAGAAACACGACAGTCCCTAAAAAGCTGGTGACAAAAGCAAGTATCCTCCGCTCTTACCAATCTACCTTGTTAATGCTGAAAACAGTCTTCGAATTCTTGAAATGCTTCTCCATACCCAAATTTGATGTAGAGAAAAGTCAAAGAAATTCCCGAATGCCTTATACTGTATGTGCATAACTCGAGCTTAAACCCTACCATTTTGAAGAACTCCTCGGGTGCGATGTTCTTAGGCATCAAGATTTCTTCACTTTCGAATGGTAATTAGGTTAACCCGCCTATTTCTTCCAGTAATGGTGTCAACTCTACACTCTCAAAGTGAAAAACTGCTCAGTCTGCATCCCAATAGTGTACTGTTGCTTCTACTATCCCTCTCATTGTCGTGTGCTCCATTAGTGAAATCAGGTTCCCCAACACCACTTTAACTCGGCCTTGTTGATCTATGCTTAGGTTTTCCCACCAATCTCTGAGTAACTGAGGATTTCAGTAATCATGTCAAATGTTCTATTGGCCATGATTTTTTGGAAAAGGGGAAGGACGATAGGAAAAGGGGAGAAGAAAATGCGTAAAATTCACTTTATTGCAAACAAATGATCAACGTGTGGCACAAGCTTTTGAAAACAATACAATAGAGAGTATGAAGAGATGCGTCGTTTGTGGGTTGAGAACCCTTTAGACACTTTAGAGGAAAGTTGCTAATGGACTTTTGACAAACTACGGATGGCAAGTCTTGATATAATGCCTAAATGATAAATGCGCATTATGTGTCATCCCGTCTATCAAGCGGTCATTTCTGCTTCAAATTGGGCCTTTAATGCCTTTTCGGTTTCCTTTTGCTCGTTTGAATAACATTGAATACAGAATGGTTCCAGCCGCGTAGGAATAAACAGTCGTTTCTGATTCAATTTAGGCTTTGATGCCTCTTCGGTTACCTTTTGTGCCTTTGAACGACATTGAACACAGAATGATTCTAACCGCTTAGGAATAAATGGTCGTTTCTAATTCAATTTGGGCACTGATGCCGCTTCGGTTACCATTTGTGCCTTTGAATGATATTGAATACAGAATGATTCCAACCGTTTAGGAATAAGCAGTCGTTTCCGATTCAATTTGGGCTTAAATGCCATTTCGGTTACCATTTGTGCCTTTGAATGGCTTTGAATGCAGAATAATTCCAATAAACGGTCCACATTTTCACTTTCAATCCTTTAAGTATATGCCAATAAATCATGTTTAACGCTCTTTGGGGGTCAAAAACCCGTTCAGATTGTTCGAACATGTTCTCCTATCAGACTTGAGAACAAGTCGACTAATGATATGTCATGATGCATGGTCCTAGAGTCACCACTAAGAGCTAGGTTGACTTAGACCGAGTTTCATTATCCTCCCGAGCGGACAACTCGGGAGCGGGAACGTCTCGGACCAACTAGATTCCAAGTCGTTCCCCCTAAAAGGAAATTTTGTGAGGAAAGAGGTGTTGTAACCATCGTGTTTTCAACACACGATTTTGAATTTGCCAAGAGGGGCGGGCGTATGAGCAAAATGCATAGGTTTAAAATATGCACAAGTTGAAATAAAATCAGTTTAAAATAAAATAAGTTTAATAAAAGGGAAGGAAAAAGGGACAGCAAAAGAAACAAGTTAGTTCCGAAAACGACATAATCGGGCAAGATAATTTGAAATGATGATGTGAAAAAAATTTTAAAATATGGAATGCGATGTATGCTCCTATTGGAGTTTTCTAAGAGTGAGGTTTAGACAAGATTCTCCCAAACAGACAGTTTGGAAGTGAAAAAGTTTGGAACCGTCGGTTGTACCACGGACTCGACCTATCCCAAAACTTTTCCAAATGTGTGTTTTGTAGGAGTGAGAACGGTCGTCAAACCGACGCAACCGTCTTTCAAATATAGAGCACAACTAAACTTTGCCAAAAGTGGCGGATATGATGAAACAAATGATATATGCTTTTAATAGTATCTAGGAGTAGGTTTCTAGACAAAGTTTCTCCCAAGCGGACAACTTGAAAGTTGAAAGCACGCAAACTGCCAACAGTTTCGCTAGTTGGCTAATTTTGCGTACTTTCCCTAAAGGCTGCTTTTATGGTAGAACGACTGTAGGGTCCACGCAATCGTTCGTGGTGTGTGAAAGTATCAAAATTTCAGGAGTGGAGGAAGTGCAAATGGAATAAAAAATTACAAAATGAATATAACCGAGCAATTTAAAGAAGGAAACGCCATAACTTGAAAATCTAAAGATGAACCTCGGACTTGCAAATAGGAAAAAAAGATAGTTAGTCTCGAAATAATAACAAGAAAAATAAAATAAGAATCCCAATTAAAAATCTGTTGTGGTTAGAACCTTGTTATCCCCAGCGGAGTCGCCATTCTGTCGACACCCATTTTTCTCTGAACCCGTTAAGAGTTCGAAAATAGGGCTCGACTTATTGGGCTCACGAGTAAAGATTTGGAGTCGCAACCTAACATATTTTTTAACTAGGCGTATTAAGACACATACTTTATTTCAAGCCGATTTTAATGTTAACTCCGAAACTTGATCTACGAACCGGATATTCTAAGTAAGGGTTCAAATTAACCCAAGAGGAAGGTGTTAGGCGCCTCTCAGATTCCACCAAGTGTGGTTCCCAGCCGGACTAAATAATTTGGGATTCAAACTAAAGTCAATCAAAATTAACTCTACTATAATAGACAATTTAGGTATAAATAATTGTATAAGCAATAAATATTCATCTTCGCCAAAGACTTCCTCTTTGTAGGTTTGTACCTGACAATTAAAACAAATTAGTTAGTATGTTGAAATACAAAAATATAAGTAATGAAATAAAACAAAGGTATAGGAAATGATGATAATATTCAAAATGTTCGCATTTTCTAATAATGTCTTCCTTTAACGAATTTCGCCGAGAAATACCTCGAAAAAATGAGAAAAATGAATTAATACAATAATAATAAAATAATAATAAGAATAATGATAATAATGATAATAAGTAGTAATAATAATAAAAATAATAAAAATGATAATAATAATAATAATAATAATAATAACAATAATAATAAAAGATAATAAAGGGAAAATAAATTTTTTAAAGATTTAGGCTCAGATTTCGTCGTATCGGGTAGAGGTTTAAGGACATCGATACGGCTGCAAACAACGGTGGCCGGCCGTGTTGCCATGCCAGGTTTCGGTCCTACACACTCTATGCTCATTTTGCAAAGTGTATACTCATCATCATCTCCTTTTTATTTTTATTTTTTGTATTCGGAGGGGCAAATATATAACGGGACGGGACTTGTATTGGCCTCCAAACGTCATTGGCCGAACGGTGTAGTATCCGTTCAAATCAGTGCGGAGCCTCAAACAAAAATATTTTCATAGGCTAATCAAGTAGTCCAGCAGTTGTGAGTATCAATAGATACACATTATCAAAGACCAAGTAACGCATATATTCCAAATTGGTCAACGAGAAAAGAATCCAGACTGCATCAGTGAGATCTATGAAGGTCCAGTCACTGTAATAACGAGATAAAAGAGACCAAACATCTTCTCTCAACCAACAGACCAAAACAACAAGCAAAAGACCTGCAAAAGCTCATAATAAACAGTGATACATGCTTCCAAATAAACGAAACAAGAACAGAGAAACAGATAAGCCGGGAAACGGTTTTTCGATGGGACAGCAGTAACGGCGAAACAGAGCAACAACCAGACAAGCGATGGAGGAGCGACTACCAATCAGCGGCGTCACTGCCACTCCGCTACCCTTTCTCTTTCATCTAGTTTCCAACAACACATGGAACGAAACAAAATAAAAGGAACATAACCAAATCACCATGGTCGGCGTTCGAATTCCCAGCCAAGTTTCGGCCACTGCCAGTGGCGTTTCCCCATCGTTTTTCCCTTTCTCTCTCTGTATCCCTGCTTCTCTCTTAATGGTTTTCCCGATCTCCCATTTTACAAGGGTCTTCGATCTCCCTCTATTTCTGATTTTTGTCTCGTATGGTGTGGGTCTCCCTCGCCTGTTCCGTTTGTGTGTACTATGTGTATGTTCTGGGTATGTGTGTATTTTCAAGAAATGCCAAAGAATGACATGGGTTAAGAAGGAGATGAAAAGGGTTTGTTCACTGCCCCTCCCCTATACTTTTTTTTATTGTTCCGATGGCACTTTTCTCAGTATTTAGTGATGCTTTATCACTGTATATCGTGTGATAGAGGGGGAGAGAAATGGGTAAAGATGGTGTCTGTATGTGAGAATGAGAGAATCATTATATAAGAACCAAAATTGAACCACTGAATTGTGTAAGAATAAATGGTAAGATTGAGGGAGATATAGTTGCCTTGTGATGGGGAGATAAATTAGGGATGACGTTGGGAGGTCTGTGTATCCGACCAAGAGTGAAAAAAGGAAAGGGTTTTTTTTCACAATTTTAAAATGAGGAGTGTACCTGGACATGATTTTTTTTTTTTTTACCTAGGTTCAATGAGAGAAAGGATTGGAATTTGAACTGAAAATAATTAACTTAAAAGTGCAAATATAAATAACAATATAGATAAATAATATAAACATATATTTTTAAAAAATGCACACATAAAATAATTTAGGGTCAAACTAAATTAATTAGGCACAAATAATCACAATTAATTACCAAATATTATTTATACAATAATTGCACAAATAACCACAACTTTGATATGCATTTAACAGACCTCGATGATGCAATCACGTAATATAGTCACAATTAAGTATATAATGCATAGGTAGAGGGATTACACATGTAATTGCGTTCCTTCGAATGAACATTTACTTTAAACAGCTAATATTATACCTTTAAGTTAAATATAGCCAATTACGTAAAAATGAGGGACAAAATTGGGTGTCAACATATAACAAAAGGGAATACAATATACCAAAAAGGTATACTTCTTTAAAAATAATACAAATTAAAATATATATGTCTTCTGAAACATTTTGCACTTCGAGTCGAACACAAAATGGTATAAGAGAAGAGTATACAATATACCAAAAGTGTATACTTTGTTCAAAACAACAAAAATTGGAAATATTTATTCGCTCGGTAGCATCGCATACTTGGATCCAAAAACAAAAGGGTATACCATGAGAGTATACACTATACCAAAAGGGTATACTTTGTTCAAAACAACAAAAACTGAAATATTTATTCGCTCGGTAGCATCACACACTTGGATCCAAACACAAAAGGATATACAATAAGAGTATACAGTATACCAAAAGGGTATACTTTATTCAAAACAACAAAAACTGAAATATTTATTCGCTCGATAGCATCGCATACTTGGATCCACACACAAAAGGGTATACCATAACGGGTCGTTTGGTTAGAAGACAAGTTATGCAGGGATTAACAATGCAGGGATTAGTTATGCAGGGATTAACAATGTAGGGATAAGTTATGCAGGGATTAATAATGTCGGGATAAGTTATGCCGCGATTAACAATGTAGGAATAAGTTATGCAGGGATTATAATACATGGATTAGAATGTAGAAATGATTTCTAGTTGGATGTTTGGTTAGTTGTATTAAAAGTTATAATACACAATTATTAAAATAGTTAGTTTTTTAAAAAAATAAAATAGGGCATTTACTAAAATAGAGTTTTAAAGAAATGGATGAGGGTACTTTTGTCATTATTTATTTTAATCCATGTATTAGCAATACATGTATTCTTATTCCACCCTCTAGCCCGCATAAAATAATATATAGATTGATGTATAACTTATACCGGTATTATTAATGCGGAAATGATAAAATGTAACCAAACAATGTATTGTTTGTGCTTAGTTTTATACCAGTTTCTACTAATCAAACCAAACAATGTACTGTTAGTACATACTCTTATACAGCCAACCAAACAATGGATTAACTTATCCAAGCTCTTATACATAGATTAGCTAATACTATACATCATACCAAACGACCCATAAGAGTGTAGAGTATACCAAAAGGGCATACTTTGTTCAAAACAAGAAAAACTGAAATATTTATTCGCTCGGTAGATCCAAACACAAAAGGGTATACCGTAAGAGTATACAGTACACCAAAAGGATATACTTTGTTCAAAACAACAAAAACCGAAATATTTATTCGCTCGGTAGCATCACACACTTGGATCCAAACACAAAAGGGTATACCATAAGAGTATACAGTATACCAAGGGTATACTTAGTTTAAAACAACAAAAACTGATACTTTGTTCAAAACAACAAAAACTGAAATATTTATTCGCTCGGTAGCATCGCACACTTAGATCCAAATACAAAATGGTATACCGGAAGAGTATACAGTATACCAAAAGGGTATACTTTGTTCAAAACAACAAAAACTGAAATATTTATTCGTTCGGTAGCATAGCATACTTGGATCCAACATAATAGGGTATATCAGAAGAGTATACAGTATACCAAAAAAGGTATACTTTGTTCAAAACAACAAAAATTGAAAAATTTATTTGCTCGATAGCATCACACACTTGGATCCAAACACAAAAGGGTATACCAGAAGAGTATAAAATATACCAAAAAGATATACTTTGTTCAAAACAACAAACACTGAAATATTTATTCGCTCGGTAGCATCGCACACTTGGACCCAAACACAAAAGGGTATACTGGAAGAGTATACAGTATACCAAAAGGGTATACTTTGTTCAAAACAACAAAAAATAAAATACGTATTCACTCGGTAGCATCGCACACTTTGATCCAAATACAAAAGGGTATACCAGAAGAGTATACAGTATACCAAAAAAATATACTTTATTCAAAACAACAAAAAATGAAATATTTCTTCGCTCGGTAGCATCGCACACTTTAATCCAAACACAAAATGGTATACCGGAAGAGTATACAGTATACCAAAAGGGTAAACTTTGTTCAAAACAACAAAAACGGAAATATTTATTCGCTCGGTAGCATCGCACACTTGGATCCAAACATAATAGGGTATACCAGAAGAGTATATAGTATACAAAAAATTTGTTCAAAACAATAAAAACTGAAATATTTATTCGCTCTGTAGCATCACACACTTGGATCCAAATATAAAGGGGTATACCAGAAGAGTATAAAGTATACCAAAAGAGTATACTTTGTTCAAAACAATAAAAATTGAAATATGTATTCGCTCGATAGCATCGTGCACTTGGACCCAAACATAAAAGGGTATACCGAAAGAGTATACAGTATACCAAAAGGGTATACTTTGTTCAAAACAACAAAAAATAAAATATTTTTTCGCTCGGTAGCATTGCACACTTTGATCCAAACACAAAAGGGTATACTAGAAGACTATACAATATACCAAGAAAGTAGTCTTTGTTCAAAACAACAAAAAATAAAATATTTATTCGCTCGGTAGCATCGCACACTTTGATCCAAACACAAAAGGGTATATCGGAAGAGTATACAGTATACCAAAAGGGTATACTTTGTTCAAAACAACAAAAATTGAAATTTTTATTCGCTCAGTAGCATCACACACTTTGATCCAAATACAAAAGGGTATATCGGAAGAGTATACAGTATACCAAAAGGGTATACTTTGTTCAAAACAACAAAAATTAAAATATTTATTCGCTCGGTAGCATCGTACACTTTGATCCAAACACAAAAGGGTATACTAGAAGAGTATACAGTATACCAAAAGGGTATACTTTGTTCAAAACAACAAAAAATGAAATATTCATTTGCTCGGTAGCATCGCACACTTTGATCCAAACACAAAAGGGTATACCATAAGAGTATACAGTATACCAAAAGGGTATGCTTTGTTCAAAACAACAAAAACTGAAAAATTTATTCGCTCGGTAGCATCACACACTTTGATCCAAACATAAAAGGGTATATCATAAGAGTATACAGTATACCAAAAGGGTATACTTTGTTCAAAACAACAAAAATTAAAATATTTATCGCTCGGTAGCATCACACACTTTGATCCAAAGACAAAAGGGTATACCAAGAAAGTATACTTTGTTCAAAATAACAAAAAATAAAATATTTATTTGCTCAGTAGCATCACACATTTAATCCAAACACAAAAGGGTATACCGGAAGAGTATAAAGTATACCAAAAGGGTATATTTTGTTCAAAACAACAAAAACTGAAATATTTGTTCGCTTGGTAGTATTGCACACTTTGATCGAAACACAAAAGGGTATACCAATTAGGAAAAATGGTATACTCATATTCTCCTACGCTCATATTCTTCGATTATTGTCGTTTCTAGATAGTTTCAATATATAAGTGTCATTTACTCATATTCTTCGATTATTGTCATTGCTTTATTCAGTTAACTCTAATTCTGTTATCAATTTACGATCTTTGCATCTTTAACGCTATCCCCGTTGATTAGTTTACCGATTTGTTTGTTGTTCATTTTGATATCGAAAATTGCATAAATGGTCAACTTTGTTAAACATAAGTTTAATGATTAATCAACAAATTTCAATATAAATGGAATTTTTTTGTGGCTAAACTAAATATATATTTAATTGTAATACCTGAATTAAATTTTAATGAATATAATAACGCACAGCTATAAAAGTGCCACAGTATTGAATAGAAAATCTTAGGTAGAAATGAAGTGAACAATGTACAGTATCTTCTATCACTACTTTGAAAAGAATAAACAACACAAAGTTACCTAAAAATGCCAAGAAGATAATTGCCATGGGACTATGACAGAGAAGTGATTGAAAATGCCAAAAGCTCATTCCTTGTGAAACATTCTAACTCAAATATTTTCCTCATTACATCACAGTAGCTTATTTTTCCTCATAGACTACTTCCATATTTTTTATTGTTAATAAATCCTTGTCCATTTAAGTTATCAATTCTAAACTCCATCCAACCTTTACCAGCCTCTTTATTCACATTAATGCAAATAGTAAAGGTTACTGCATCAATATGAAAAAGAATTCCCTTTCTTGAAAAATTTGCAATTGAATTAAATCATAACCAAACGAGAAGTTGCATTTATAAGCAACTAAATGCAGTCCGTATTTTCTTATAAGGAAATTAATTATAGCGCTGGATATTCAGTCACCCGCATTGAAAGATGTAGGCCACACATTAATGATTCTCATTGACATTATCATGAATAAGAAAGTTGTGAAGGAAATGTTGAGATGAGTCCGTCCATGTAAAATTTCACCAGAAAAGGACAAGCAGTCGCCGAATTGGGATTTCGCTGCAACTATCGGTTCAGATCTACGCCAAATTAGAAAGCTTTTGGAGAAAACAATCATAGAAATAGAGAGAGGAGGGTCAGACGAGTTTCAGGGTGTTTTTTTGTACTTCTCCAGTGGCGGACGACGGCGGCCCGATGACGGAGCTGTTGGCGGCGTGGGGGTGGAGGAGATTTCCAGTTGTGAGGCTAAATTGGGGCAGAGTAACTTCAACCTAAATCTAGGGTTTGAAATGAGGGAAGTGAGAGGCTTTGGGGCTTATAAAGATGGATTAATGGGTTGGATGTGTAAATAAAATGGGTCAATGGGTATATAGTGTAAATAAAGTGGTCTGAATGGGTATTGGATGCAAGCCAGTTTTAAATGGGCATAAAAACGTAAATATTTTATTTTTGTCGGCAGCCCACGTAAAAACCCCGTTTAGGAATGCAATGGACACTTTTGAAACTTCTGTGCAATATATAACGTAATTTTTGTGTGATTATACAATTTTTAAATCTTGTGGTCTTGAATATGTTAATGTCATTTTGTGCAATAAAAGATTCTCATAAAATATAAAATTATAGGTTCGATAAGTTTTTACTCCCTCCGTCCCAATTTATATGGCAGTGTTTGATTTGGCACGGAGTTTAAGAATAGAAGTTGACTTTGGAAATGTTCAAATTTACCCTTGCAAAAGTAAGAGAGAGAAGATTGCAATAATCAAAAAGTTGTTGGTGGTTTTTAAAGTTAGTAGGGCCCAATAGGGGTAAAATAAAAATAGTGCATTAAATAGTTGACAAATAAGGAAATGTGATTTTTTTTTGGGACAGACCAAAAATAAAAGTGTGACACATAAATTGGGACAGAGGGAGTATCACAAAATTTCTTTTCAAATGGATAGAGCATAAATGATGAAACTGAATTGTAGAGAAAAATTAATGTAGATAGTTACATCAAGTTATACACTTACCACCTCCAAGAAATTAAAGAAAAAACATAAAATTATAACCATTTAATTAGTCATTATTTTATAGATTATAGATTGCCATATACAAGCAATAATATATAAGTACACTGTTTTATTTTGGGGCCCTTAACAATAGGGACCTAGTGCAATAGTTTTATTTGCCTTACCTTAATATATAAGTACACTGTTTTATTTTGGGGCCCTTAACAATAAGGGACTTAGTGCAAATAGTTTTATTCGCCTTACCTTAGGGCCGCCCCAGCTCATGATGAAGGAAAATTAACTCAGTTTATGTTTTAGTAGCTACCATGTAACTAGCTCTAATATGAATTAGAATGAGAATTTCACTCACTTTTCTAATTTTCAGCATGTCACTATGGTTTACCTCTATTGCTCAATGCAGTCATCCCACACCCCTCCCCCAAACCCCAAAAAGAGAAGGTAAATGAATGATATGCTGGACAGCTATTGGAACTTTGAAAGCTGGCATGGACTGGAAACACAAAGCCTGGAGGAAATTTCGAGGGAGGGAAACTGGCATTGGAACATCTACAATCTGACATACATTTCCATTGGAGACTAATAAAGTAATTGATGGGGTCGCCTCAACTCTATTAGAATAAGACAGTAAATAATGTACAGAAATTCCCCTAAAAGACTGATTTCACATGATAAACTGTTTCCTAAAGAGAGTGCGGTCCCCCTAGAAATGGTGAATTTGTGTTCCCTGAAGCCCCCACAAACAAAAGTGTGGAGTAAAAGATCTTCCAATTCTGGGGTAATTCTCTTCCTTGTAGTAACCGATCAAAGTGGAACGATAATCCCTTTTCTAGAATAGTAAAAGATTTCAAGAATGCGTATTATTTGATGTTTAGTTGAGTTTATTTGATGTTTAGTTGAGGAGTAAGGAACTTTTCTTAAAAGGAAACGACTGACATTTATGTTAGCAAATTGATAATGTTTCGACAAAATTTGTTTACATTAAAGACTAATAAATAATGTCTTTTGATTAATGTTAGATCGACCAACAATATGAAGTTGAAAATTGAGATGGGGTAAAAGAAAATGACTTTTACATTTTAGGAAGTCATTTTTTTCTTTTTGATAAATTCTTTTCTCAAACACTAAAAAGTGGCTTTCTCAAATAAAAGTTTTGTCATACCAAAACACATAAAATGTAGAAGAAAATTCATTCTCCTTCGTTCTTGCAAGCCTTTTCAAGCTATTACTCCGTATGTTGCTTCTCCCCTTTATCATGACCAACATTAGACACCCCACTCCAAGATTTATCCCTACGTGGGATGATGTTAGTAGGTCAACCACAGACAACATCCAATTTACGGAAACCTGAACATCCCCTCATTGCTTTCATATGATAATACACATTAGTTGACAAACTTGTATGGGTTCACATGCCCTCTCCCATAGCCATCACAACTTTCTCTTTCTCAAAAAAAAAAACAATTTTCTAATCGTGTTATAGTAGAAAACAAGATTACGAAGCGTAATTAGGTGAGGGATAAGTCCAAGTTAGGCTTCAGAATAAGCAATTGTATTGGATTAGGATAATACATTCATATCGTTTATATAGTTAGACTTTGCGGATTCCGACGAACCATTTTTGTGTCAGCAACATGTTCGCAGAGTTGGAAAGAAATAATTATAAATCCATCTGATCCTTAGTGTCTACAAAAGTAAGAATTCTGATAAAGTGAAATATAATATAATACCTTGGACTAGTTGATTAAGGCCTACCATTTAGTCACCTTTACCACCCATGAGATTCGATGAGCCAAATACAAAATTGCAAAACCATACGAGCATAATATGTCTATGTTTAAGTGTTCGTTCCCCACTTGTCACAACTCACAAAATTATGATAACGTTTGTCAAGTAACGAATTTTTGCATGAGTTAATGAGTGGATGGTTGACATTTGACAATTGATGCATCTCGCTAACAGTTGAGTTAGGACGTAGGGCTTAAATATTAATCATTTTAACAAGCTAAATTTGTTTCAAAACATACCTTTCCTATTATAAAATTGCACCAAATATATCATTATTCATTGTGTAAGAATCTTTCCAATACGTGGGCATTTACATGAGGAAAAAAGGTCTTCTTGAATTATGCGTAATGGTCCAGCAAATTTAGGATGACTTAAGAATATAGATATTTTTCGGAACAACTGTGGTGTGCTCTATTTAATTGAGATAATTGTTGACACAAGAAGGACTTGTCGTTTGACACACAAGAATATAAAAATCTAACTAAACTTTCTTTTTCTATGAAAACATTTTAAAATCGACACACCCACTAATTTCAGAATTATTTTCAATAGACTTTTCAAAACTCCAATAGCCAATGTTCTTCTTTATCTTTTGGAATCAAATATCAACGATACATAGTTAGCTGAACGCATAATTAGAAAATAGGGAATAGGTAATGTCCGCTATTATCCATAGTGGGTCCGAAGATGCATTGTTACTAACAGTAGGTTGCAAAGCTCAAATATCAATTCTTACAATAATAATTCAGGTTTATTTTATTCTAATAGGATGATTTTAAATTCCGTTCCCTCCTACACATGTTTCACCAAAGAGGTCTTTTCCATGTTGTTGGGAATAAAGTTGAAGAGAATAAACATGATGATTCGGTTAACAAAATTCTTGTGTAATTAGTTGTTTCTCTATGAAATATTTTGAGCAAATAAGACTTCGTATACAATGTATTGAATTTTCATGAGTCAAATGTACAGAGTCGTGAATTGACATTTCGTTTTTCCCCACTTTTTAGATAGCTAGCATACTTTTAAAGTTGCACAAAATTCACAATCTCATAATTTTGTTTTCAAGTATGTACAAAATGTGACACATTTACGGGTGGTTTTTCGAATTAATCTATATATATCTTGATTAATTCGTTGGATAAATATAATATTTCATTGTTTTCAATAATACACAAATCGGTTAACTCTTTTTTTTTTTTCAATAAAAATTTGAAGTTTTGAATTCTAATGTCTCGTCGGATAATAAACTTTGATTCATTTGTCAAAAAAAGGATTGAAGGAAAGTCAACATCTTCTCCTTTCCAAGAAAAAGAGAGGTAAATGGCATGGCAGGCTTCGTTAGCAATTAGTCGTATTACTTTAGTTCTTGTTTATAATGTGTCAATGAAGGATCAGAATCTTCCTAAGAAAATTGGGGCGTCCACTTAATAATACCACCGTTAAGAGGAAAAGTAAGAACAATTAGTTATGATTACTTTGGTCAGATAATTCCTTTGCGTTATCTGTCATTGCCATTGGAATATTCTTTACCAAAAGTGGTGTCCCATTTCTTTCTAAACCCCTCCTAAATATTCCCTTAATAAAGTTCAAATCCAACCAATTTACAGAATCATCTCCTACTTTTATGAAAATTATTCTAAGCAGTAAACATCAATTAGAGTTACACAAATGAAGTCCATGGCCAGCATAAGATGAAAAGTTGGAGAAGAAGCGAGTGAAAGGATAAATTTCAGTGTATATAACATAAAATAAGTCTATTTTTGCAATAATTTGTAAAACATATTATTAGTTCTTAAATATCATGTCCTTTGCAGCATACCCCGTACAGTTTGTTGCTTAGATTAGTAGGTTGGGCTGATTAGGGCTTAGGATTTAGGAGGTTGAGCTGATTGCTGAGTCGCCCCAAAACGACTGACAGGCCTAAAATTAACCAAACAAAGTCAAAATTTCGCTGGTTGGATTATTTGCGCAACCCCATTTGAGCCTCATATAAATTTTTGTAAGCGCAGTCACTCAAAAAATAAGTTGAGACCAACTCCATACAAAAAAGGATTAAAAAAGAAACTTCAGATTTAAACTTTAATCCTATTTGTGCGCTTTGCTAACACAAGTAAACTATTATAAAATTTTACTAATGATTATCTTTCATGCTTCCTCTATTTTGATTTATGCGACACAATTAATTTTATAATTTTAAATAAAATTTATATATATAAAATCTACATAAAAATACAATAAATCAAAATAATTGACCATTCAAATTATTTATAAAAAATTTAAGAAAAACATGGTGAAAGAACTAGTACCTCATAGATTTCTCAAATGATAATCGTATCAAACTATATGAAGTATGATCAATATTTTAAGATGCATTTTTCATCATATTGATATGAAAAGATTTGTCTTATATAGTACTTTTCGTATAAATTTTAAATATTCAAACTTCTATTTTAAAATATTAAATTATTTCTATATAATTTAACTTTAAATATTAATCAATTTAATTATTGAAAATAAAAAAATTCACATAAATTAAAATGGATGAAATATTGTACTATTTGGTAATATTGAAGGAAAGGTAAGCAGCAGCCCAACCCGCACACTGTTTTCAGGAGCAAATAGATTTTTAATTTTTTATGAAAGACGATGATGATGAATGAGCTGAGTCAACTGACTCTCCCTGTTCAATCCAGCACATCTTCCTTGAAACCAACTCCAATCACCCTTAACTAGCTGTCAACTCACATGACACCCTTCCACCCCACCTCCCCAAAACCCCCCCCCCCCCCCACCCCGAAAAAAAAAACAAACAAAACAAAAACCCCAAAAGAAGATAAGCAATATCCAAGTGTAGGACTCCATAGATTGCTCAATACCGGAGGACCAGCACTTTGGTTTCTATTAAAAGTACATTTTTTTGAGACAACCCATTACCCATGTCCTATATAAGGTTGAGCCAATCATGAATGAAATTTTAAGCTAACGCAACATCATGAATCTAGTACCGCCTTGGAATACAAATTGTGAGAATCACCAAATCTAACAATGTTTTAGAGTTGCAGCGTACGTTTCTTTTCAACAATAAATACTCAGTGTAATCTCTGCAACCTTTTGACCTAAATATGTGAACGAAAACTATTTACTCATTATATACAAAAACATAAGAATATTTTAACTATATAACATTTTCATAAAAGATCATTAAAAAATAATATATAAGATTTATAAAAAATAACATATGAGATATTTTAAGATCATCTGTTTTTATTCAAATTGTAAAAAGACATATGCATCATTTTCTTGATAGGGGTAGTTAAATTGAGATAATAAGGAGTATGATTTGACAACATGATAGTAGTGGTAATTAACTTGCATTCACAAATTATATGGAGAAAAATTTTCATCAATGAATTTACATACGAAGAAATGTATAATTATGCGTTCCCTATTACTATAACGAACAATAGTTTGCTCAAACAAATTTAAAATCTTGAATCTATTAAAGCTGAGGTTTTGTGTCTTTGTCATTTCAGATAATAGATGCTCTCAAGCAGGCCCAGTTTGAGTATTTAGATGAGACATGCCCAAATAAAGCAAAATAGATGGTAGTAGCATTGAAGAATGGTGTAATCTATTAATATTAAGCTACTCTGATTAAAGTGTTTTTGATATTGACTATTACTATGAAATCTCGGAGTATTTTCTGGTCATAAAATTTATTTATTTGTAAACGAGACAATTCATGTCAATATTTAAATCCAAAATTATAAAATTGTTTCGAGTTCAATATATTTTAACGTATCATTATTTACTAAATTTGGCCCTTGAAATAATTGTAGAGAGGAGGTTTAAAAGATTTGGCAAATTATTAAAAGATGTTTATCTCACATTAGAAAGAGATACAAATTTCGTGTTTTAGGAATTGGCTTTTGAAAAAATTGTAGAGAGGAGGTTTAAAAAAGGATATGGCAAAAATCTTAGTTAAGCATAAATGCCAAGTGGACTTCGTATAATAGACTCGAATTCAAGAACAATGATTAAAAAAGTATTCAACTATAGTTTCAATATGTTTTAATAAGTATTTTTCTTTAATCAAAATTCTTGATCTCGAGTCTTTTGTATAAAGTCACTGTGGTATATCATTAAAGTAAGATTATTATGACAAATTTAGATTAATCGAATAAAATTTTATATTTTTATGTTAGTAATTTCTTTATCATAATATTTATCGTATTTTTCAAATATGTTTTTGAATATTTTTTTTTTAGCAGTGGGTATATTGGAGCAGCCTCTCCACTTAAGTGGGCTAAGGTCTGTGTGGTATATGTTGAACACAAATTGGATAAACGAAAAAAAATAGTGAGGTCAATTTGGTCAAAGTGAAAAATACTGATGAACTGTTACAGTTGTTGGGGGAATAGATAAATGAAACAATTAAAAAACTATAGACTAAAGTAATAAAAAAGTAATACTAGTAATAGTAGAAAAATAGCAAATCAGGTGGAAAATTATAAGACATTCTTCTCCGGCAAAAAACAATAAACATCTTCTCACACACTCCACCCAAATGGAACCGCCACTTATACCGGGCCCACAAACAATTCCACCACCACCAACAACGGCGTCAATAGATTCCACCACCAATTCATGGGACGAACAACCACCACAATCCACCGTCACCACCACCACCACCACCGCCTCAAAACTCCGTCTGATGTGCAGCTACGGCGGACACATAATCCCAAGACCACATGATAAATCCCTGTGTTACGTCGGTGGCGATACACGGATCTTCGTAACCGACAGATTCACTTCACTTTACGACCTCTCTACACGTCTTTCCAAAACATTATTAAATAACCGTCCATTTTGGCTTAAATATCAGCTCCCTAATGAAGATTTAGATTCGTTAATTTCAGTTACTACTGATGAGGATTTGGAAAATATGATTGATGAATATGATCGTGTTAGTAAAAGTTCCCGTATTCGATTGTTTTTGTTTACGGATGTTAATAATTTTGATTCTAATGCAGGATCATCGGTTTTAGATGGATCTACTAAGTCGGAGGAATGGTTTGTACAGGCTTTAAATAATGGGAATTCTATGTCGAATAGTAATAAGGTGTTTTCCGAATCCAGTTCAGTTAATTGTTTATTAGGTCTTGATGATGATGTTGTTGGTGTTGGTGTTAGTAATAAGGGAGGGGGTGGGAAGAATGTGAAAATGGAGGTACAGTCTGTCCCCGATTCGCCTATGGTTGAGACGACTTCGTCGTTTGGGTCTACTAGCTCGACTCCTTCGTTGGCGAATTTGCCTCCGATTAAGGTTCATGTTGTGGAGGAGGGGAATAATCAGAATCAGAGGATAATTGAGGAACAGTTTTCACAGTTAGGTGTTGGAAGTAAAGTGGAACAGTCTTCACCTCCTGCTCCTGTGGTGGCTGGGACTAGTGTGTTGCCTGTAGTTGTTGGTGGTGGAGATTATCTGAGTCGTGGTTTTTCGGATGATGAGAGATCGGAACAGGGGGTTATGGGTGGTGGTTACAGAATTCCAGCTCAACAACAGCAAGCTCAGCAACAACAACAGCTACAGCAGCCTCCACAGAAGCATGCTGTTCCTTCGGAATTGCCTTCCCCCAATTCAGTTTCAAGGTAAACAAAAATTAGCCACAGAATTTTAGTTTTGTCATCTTTTGATGTATGTTCATTGAAACATTCCAATTGCTTGAGGATTTGGACTTTATGGGTTCGGGTTGCTACTGAACCCATTGGCTATTTGAGTTACTGAGCTCTAAATTTAATTAGTAGATTTTTCTAAGACATATACAGGGTTCGGGTGATAGCTACTAGGTTCGGCCAAACTTGTATTTGCCATGCTAGCTCCGCGCTGACTGTTATATGTGATTCTGTTGTTTCGATAAATGTTCAGTCAAAGGGCTTAATTTTGCATTTTGTAACGGAACAACTAACTCTATGGTTCTTTGTTAAAGTGCTGAATTTGGTAATGAAAATTCGCTAAACAAGGATGGTCATTTTATTTTGATGCAGTGAGAGCAGTTTCACAAATCCTTTGTCTGGGCAAAGGCATTTCTATTATCAAGAACAACCTGGGGCTCAATTTCAGTCAGGGAACAATAGAGTTTCTGCCAATTCAGTTGATACGAAGATGAGCGATCCGAATAATAGAGCTCAGGTACAACAGCAGCAAGTCCAGGATGCTGCTGGATATGCAATGCCAGTCCATTATGAACAGCACCCACAAATGTATCAACCTCAACAATATGTTCATGCTGGTCAATATATCCAGCATACCCCTTCCGGACCTGTGCCCATGACATCTTATTATCCTATGTACCCTTCACAGCAGCAAACTCACTCTCAACATCCTGCTCTTGAGCAGCACCAGTACCCAGTTTACTTCGTTCAGTCTAGACCTACACAAGCTTACAATTTGCCTGTGCAGCAGCAATCAAGTTATAGCGAGTCTGCTACAACAATGCCTTCTAATCAGCCCCAAACACCTCCCGCTCCTAGTATGGCCACTCCTGCAGCAGTTTACAGCCATGCCAGAAACCCTCCTCCTGCCTCCAAACCTGAAATGAGTACTGCTGGTGCATATAGAACTGCAGCTGCAGCAGCTCCACAATTGGTTCAGATCACTTCAGGCCAGCATCAGCAGCAATATGTTGGCTACTCTCAGATTCACCATCCCTCTCAGTCAATTGCTCCTCCGTCAGCTAGTACTGGCAATTATGCATATGAATTTTCTGATCCCACACATGCACAAATATATTACACTCAGTCTCTTGCTCCACAGTACGCTGCTCAATACCAAACCATGACATCATCCCCTGCTGTTGGTATGCCCAATACTTCTTCGCAGCAACCCACAGAAAAAAATCAAGCAACAAATTAGAACTTCACCAGCCATGAAAAGGTGAGTTGCACATGAAGAAACAATTTTGTGGCCATGGGTTTGCTTTATCTTTAAATTTTCTGTTAAATGTTTGAATGTTCATTATTATTGGTTTGTGAAATGTATTTGTTATAGGTATAAGACAATTGGGTGCTCCTTTCTTTTCTTGTGTAATCCGTAAAGTGATAGCATCTGAATCATACTGTAAAAGCTCAAACTCATGATATTTCCCTGTTCTATATATGAATTACGAATAAATGTAATATCGTGATTGAGGCATTTACTTCAGTTGTCTTTAGTTTGTTCTCATCTGTGGTTTGTTGATCTGTGTGAATATATGCATATAGAGCCTGCATTCTGTATGCGATGTATCTGTACCACCATGATATATTTGTGACGAGCATACATGGCAACAAACATATGTTTTATTTGCCCTGCAGAAGAGTGCTGTACCCTTTTTATTTTAGGGTAGCTCCAAATTTATAATGATGTGTGAATCAGCCCAAATTTATATCTGGTACTTGATATGTTAAGAAGCAGTTTGGTGATACTCTCCTCTATAGTTGTTGCTTCTTGGATCAAGAAAGAACATTATCTCTAATTTATGTTTATCTCTTGAGACATAAATTATATGTTTTGCGTCTCTAACTAGCAAATTTTGCCTGTCCTAAAGGAAACTAATAATATTACCAGTCTCATTTGAGAGGATAATTCTATTGTTCTTGATGACATAGTTTTGTTACTACAGTTGTGACACTTGTTAATATATATTTTAAAAGAAGATTAGTACAGTTTTGTTACTACAGTTGTGACACTTGTTAATATATATTTTAAAAGAAGATTAGTACAGTCATGCTTAATGTGAAGAACTATAAAAATATACCTACAAGTGATCTCTTATCTCCAGAAAAATAAAGTGATACAGTTATCAGAAAGTTTAGCAACGGTTTAGCTGGTAGAGTTATCCAGGACAAGGATCATGGTAGATGGCAGTACTAAATGCTCTCTCTTCCTGTTGGTCAGTTCTTTTCAACTATGATTTGTAAAGATTTCATTCATGAATGTTCTTGTTTCATCTACTTAGTGTTAGCTGCGTCAAGCCTTTCTCTCTCTCTCTCTCTCTCTAGATTAGACAGATAGGTAGATTAACTTATTGCTTGCTGGTTGGTCCATCCTTAACAGTTGGTTACTTTATACAAAGCTTATTTTTCTTGAGTTCCAGTTGGCAGCTTGTAAGAACCAAACTTTCCATATTTAACTTGAAGCAAAAGTAATTATATACTTTACACTTATAGCTCTATTTGTCAGCTTCTTAAGTGTCACAAGTATTTGCTTTATTCTACACTTTAATTGGCCTTTGAACTAAATCTCAGGTGTGAATGCAAGTGTGATTGATAGACGAGAAGAACTATAGGATGACTTAATTTGGGATATTTTCTGTTGCATGAAAGATCTCTAAAAAGTTCTCTATCAATTTTGGGCTACAACAGCTTATAACTATTTTACTTTTGCCAGGAACAGAAATTAAGGAAAATATTACCTCCCTGTTGGGCCAATTAAGTTGTGAATAGAATGTGGACATAACATATGATAAATAGCTTGTGTGATACTGTAGATAGGGTGAATGCATTTAAATGAAGACCTTTAATCTTTGAGATTGATATGAGAAATGGGCAAAAGAAATTCAGAAGCTGATGATATGGCATTTGGCAATATTTAGCGGGTCGTGATATGTTTATATAACAATAACAATAATTGGCTGCATTTATGGCGTTCCTTTGGAGTTTCATAAGAACTAAAAACGGCATTAGAATTTATTTAGAAATTCCATTTCCAGTAAAGCTGATTAGATTAACGTGCTAGATTCTCATTTGTGACTCAACAACATGCTCTAAATGGAAAATCACTGATTCTCACGACTTCCTGTATAGTATTTCCTGTGATATTGTTAGCTTGTTATCTTGATATCTTATGTACCCTAATGATTGTTGGTGGTCTACCAATCAATGCAGTGATTGAAAACTACAAGAGAATGGTGTTCAAATTCTAACAGATACAAAAACATGTTAGGTTATTTTTTTCCATTTGTCTAAACTTTGAGGCGGAGTTGCCCATATATGTTTGTAGGAGGTGATATGTATCTAATGAAATAGTAGTTGAGATACGTGCTAGTCGGATTGGAATGTTTAAGAAAAAATGGATGAAGCTTGTGTAAATTTGGTGAGGTTGGTAGCCAAATGCCGATTTAGATGCGGACACTTAACTTTCCAAGTCATGTATACGTTATGTAAAGGCTGCCATTGGTTGTCTTGTTGCTGGACTCCTTGCGATCAGAATATTCTGTCCTTGCTTCTATCATTTTCTAAAAGTAGTGAGAAAGCCCTGGTGATTCCTTACCGCTTTTATGTATTATTTTAAACAGCAATTATTAGAATTCTGACTTTTTAAGTCTGATTATGATTCTTTTCAAATCCCCTTCTCATCAGAGTTTGCATCTTATGGAAGATAGTATCATCGTCAATTAAGACTTCATTTTAGTTTTACGTTCGTTCTCCAGTTGCCCATGCTGGACCTTCATGATTGGCATGTCATATGAAGAAGACCTAGACATTCATTTCTCTATTGGAATTTAACTTTTTTAGTTCCTGGCTATTATTACACCAATAGGCCTGATTAGAGGGTACAACTAATAATGTTGAGTATTACATGAGCGTGCAAATACTTAAATGATTCATTACACCAAAGTTTGCTGTTCTGTTTGTATATAATTATTGACACATTTGTGTTGTTGTAAAGCTACTTTGATATTTTAATATGGAGGGAGTGACTTTATCTCATAAAAGAATGAAAAGGTATGGATAGAGTTGAAAAGATCATTCATACTATGAGAGGGAAGAAGCTTGTAAGGACGTAATTTTCACCTTCCTCAGGCAAAAGGGTTGGCTTAAAGTCACTCAGGCATTCATCAGTCTTGGAGGATTGTGGGATCTTCTTGCTTTGGTTACTTCTTTTAACATAAATCCAAGTTTCCAACTATGCTTCAAAATGCAATCAGTTTGAATAGTCCGCCAGTATGGTCTTGAGAATGATAAATTTTATCTTCCCGAATAAAATTTGAGGAATATCCATGTATTCTTTAAAATAAAATGACACAAAATAAACATCATATATACATATTTTGTTATCAAAAGAAAATGCAATGGTTACTTCATGTACATTACTGTAACAATATTAAACATACTAACTATAACAAACGACATAATTTAAAAATATATAAGTCTTTAGCTACAGATCCATCACCAATCAGATGATTCACTTGTCCTTTAGAGATCTCAAAGAAATCTGCTATGTCCAAATGCATGAAGTCAACATTAACTTCAGAAATAAAATTAGCTTTAGTATTATTTTCTTTCTTTTTAAGAGATGCTTGATATAGATCAACCAGATACTTTCGTGTACAACGGCTACGTGACCAGTGTCTTTTTGCTCCACAACATTAGCAACTATTCTCTGCATTTTCCATTTGCACTGCTCCATACTTTTTATACATCTTTTACACTGCTGGTGGTGAAGAGGTTTTGGTGCATAATGATTATCATAATAAGAGTATCTTCCTCGATCATGACCACGACCACGACCATGCCACTTTCCATACTTTTGGTAGAAGTTCATCTCATTCACTTCTAGGAATGGAGTAGAACTAGTAAGTCGACTTTCATGATTTTTCATTAATAATCCATTATGTTGTTCATCAACAAAGAGATGTGAAATTAGTTCTGAATAATTACTAATTTCCATCTCTCAGTATTGTTGCTGTAAAAGCACATTCGAGGCATGAAACGTGGAGAATGTGTTTTCAAGCATGTCACTATTAGTGATATTCTCAACACATAATTTCAACTGAGAAATAATTCTAAACATTATACTCATTGATTGTTTTAAAATCTTGTAGCTTTAAGTGGATCCAGTCATAATTTACAGCACATTCGAGGCATGAAACGTGGAGAATATGTTTTCAAGTATGTCACTATTAGTGATATTCTCAACACATAATTTCAACTGAGAAATAATTCTAAACATTATACTCATTGATTGTTTTAAAATCTTGTAGCTTTAAGTGGATCCAGTCATAACATACTTGTGGAAGTATGACCATCTTCAGGTGTCATACATGAAATGCGGGGCAAATTGAGCCAAAGCGCCAACCATCATGAGCCAAGCTCGAGAGCACAAAGAGTACACAACAAGGGCTCCGGAGGAGGGTTCGAGAGTGATTTGAAGTAATGAACTTGAGCGCCATTGAGGGAGGACCAACTACGGATCAAAGAGGAACACCTAGAGTCCATTTTGAGCCATCTCAAGACCTCCCAGGATGAGGCGGAGCGCCTACAAAGAGGCGGACCGCCTACACACGTTCAAGCCTCAGGATTCAAGGAGGCGGACTGCCCAAAGGCACTAGGCGGACCGCCTACTGTGCAGTCACCCTCAGAGAAGCTGGAAGAGGTGGAGCGCCTAGAGGGGGAGGCGAACCGCCTACCCCTGTGTTAGCATGACGGGAATTTCTTTAGTTTTGTGTGTAATTCCTAGTATAGCCCTATGTGGCCTTTAGTGTTTTATTCCCTTTTGAAGGCCTTTTAGATATTTCATAACATGTAAAGGGGATGCTATAAATAGACCCCTTAGTCTTTCATTTCACTTACCCTACATTTGAATGAAAAACATGAAACTTGAAAGCTTGAGAGCATTTCAATGAAAACCCCTTGTGCGGGCTTGATTTTACTGGGTGGATTCCAAGTTGAACTTCAATCCTTTGTTGATCATTCTATTTGCGAGAGCCGAGTATCTCTCGAGGATAGTTGCTTAGTGTAGGTGTTCCTTGTGTAATGATCCACATTTTTATATTCATTTTGTTAACCATAATTTGATTATTCTAGTGGGTTATTATGAAATGTATTTCTATAAGTTGTGTGATAAATAATTAGTTGGCTATTGGGTCAAGTTGACATATTATTATTGGATCTTGAACAATGTTAACTTAGTCAAAATAATAAATTAGGCCCATAACTAATTCCTAGTCCATTTTATGACATATAAAAGACCATACCTTGACATTTAGGGTTAGAAACCAAGGATAAAGAAAGAGAAATAAATTGGGGAAAAATGAAATGAGGAGCCGTCAGTAGCAATTCAAATAGATTTCCACTTTCTGGTTAGCTATACTTAAATTATAGGATAAAAGAGTAATAATTCTGTCATGATGGGAATTGAATAATGATGACAATGGTTAGTGATGATTAGAGGTTTGTAAAAAGTGAGGATTTAAATGAAATGTAGTAAATTTGTTTACGCCTTTCATTAGTATGGTGAACTTGGTGTGCTCTGTTCCAATTGCGTTGGCTTTGTTGGTGTGCTCTGTTCCAATTGCGTTGGCTGCAACGTTAGTTTTGTCTCTGTTTCGCATTAAGTTGATTTATTTCTTTTTTTTTTCTCTTCTAACCAATTGTGATTATTATTTTTGAACTATAATTTTATTACATTGACTATATGTAATTTTATATTGATCATATGAGAGAATATATGTTTCTCCTCAATGGAGTGATATTTGAGAAGTATAAAGTGGTATTCGACCCTAAGTTATCCATTTAGTGAAATTGATATTTGACGTTCTAATTCCTATCAAGGCCGAGACATAATTATATATTTATACTCGTGCGGTTATGGGTAGCTCGATTGTAAGTTCAATTTTGGGGTTTGACCATGGAAGGTCCCGGAGTTAACTTTTAAGTTGATTTCTTAACCCCTTTAGCTTAAGGTTTGTAATGTTTAATCATTAGACTTGATATTGATTGTATTACGTTCTTTAATAGAGTGAGAACGTTGGGAAGAGATTCGAAAGGGGAAAAACCATCGTTGACTAACTAGTGAGCTTCGGATCGAGGTAAGTGTATTTCACTTTCTTGGTGGACTTGCTCCACACCCTATATATATATAATATCTCCTTCTATACAAGTAATTATGGCACGATGTAGTTCCGTGCATATTATTGTGGTACGATATAGTTCCGTACATATTATTGTGGTACGATGTAGTTTCGTACATATTATTGAGGTACGACATAGTTCCGTACATATTACCATAGCACGATGTAGTTCTGTGCATATTATCGTAGTACTGCGTGGTTATGTATTTACCCTTTAGTTACAATGAAAGTGTTCGTGGTACTTTGATGACGGAGTACGAACTTTACTTGACAGTTAATTTAATGGCTTCTCTTTACTTCCCATTACCTTTGAGTTATTTTGTTTTGCATATGTGAGCAACTTGCTAGTTTACTTGGAGCCCCGTCCCCGCTTATTGAGTCACTCGACTCACCCCCTTTCGTTTTTCTTTGTTGGTTTATTTATGTCTTACAGATTCGACGCCATCTACTAGTGGACATCGAGGTTGACCCAGTTGGAGCATCTCTCTATTAGCGGTGAGCCGACCCTTCGTCCGTGGTGGCCACCTATATAGCTTATATTCTCTTTGATATATTTCTAAAATTTTGGAGCTGTATAACTTATTCGACACTCTTAGATGTTCATGATTCGGGGAGTACTTAAACCTTTTATTGTTGGAATTATTTCTACTTTATTCTATTATTGAGATATTTATATTTTTCATTGAGAAGCTTATGTTATTCGTTCATAATCAAGTGGGTTCGCCCGACAGGGTTAGTTGGGTGCCCTCACGACCTATTCGGATTTTGGGTCGTGACACCTTGACAATCACCCGAGGTGTATCGAAACAAGTTCTTCGGTGCTACTTAGGTAATTCGTTCGAGCCACGTCTCGCTTCTATCTTTACTTTATTGCTTCCGCTACTTTTATCGCTTCTGCTTGTTTACCCCGTATCAACATGTCTTTTAAATTATTCCATATCATAAGTGGATCCTTAACCATGAGTTATTCCATCTTTAGACCTTCATCAAGATGTTAATATAGGAATATCACCACTTTAGCACATTTTTTATTAGATGCTTGATTATTATTCTTGATGGTGTCTTCAAGACCCATCACATCCAAATAGATTTCAACATCTAATGCCCATGAAAGATAACATTTGCCTGATATATCATGGGTTGTAAATTTTAGAAATATTGAAATAAATTTCTTACCTTATTCCTTTTCCAAATATTTTCTCCAGATAGCAGAGCCTCGTGTTGATAACGTGAAATAAAATAAAAGCTGCAAAGTAAATATAAAACAGAGATAATATATAGAAAGAGACTGATATATCAATTCACTTCAAACTCTTTACAAACGTACATTTGAAGTGCCATATTTGTAGGCATAAAACTCATAACAATTGTCGTACAACATTTTATCATACAACATAATATCGTATGACGGGTTATCATACAACATGGACACCCATTTCATATGATCCATAATTGTGGACATTCACTATTGAGCGGATTCATAACAAGATGAAAATTTTGGGTCATTTGGTTCATTGTCCGTTTTCTTAACAAAAATGTGAAGAAGAAAAAAAAAGCGATGGCATGACGTGTTCCTTTATCCAAACATTCATTTTGTCAACTTTTCCAATGCAAACACTAATCCAATTACTCCATACGGAAAATGCTTTACACCTCGAACCTTCATAAGTCAAAAGATTCAAAACACATCTTACCTTCCAAAAGAGTAAAGAATAAATAATCATCTTCCTTCTTATCCAATCCAGTATAAAAATTCAAATAACTTGATACTTATAGAAATTGCTAAATGAACTTGAAATTAATTTTTATTAATGTTATTAATAATTTTTACTAACAAATAGTGATATAAACAGGCCATTCTTTCTGAACGCGTCATTTAAATATTTAATTTAGTGCAGTATGATGACTTTGATATTGTGTGGTTAATTGACATTAGTAAATTTCAGCTTGCCGAGCTAATTCGATTGGTGTAAATCCTAGAAGGGAGATTAGGTAAGTATTTATGTTCCATAAAAAAGCTATTTAGTGAGCATATGTAGATCATTAATTTGTTAGGTATATCAGGAGAGAAGCAAGAATAATAAATTTTTTATTAAGCAATTATATTTAATTTTTTCAATCAAACAATCTAACATCTGCTATAATTATCTTGGAATAAATATTTATTTAAAGTTTCGACAGGCGCATGCATGGGGTGGTAAGTATACAAACAAGTATAGATGAAATATTTGGATCACATTTGTTTACTGTACTTGTTTCATCAAAGAGTCATTGTCCCTCAAATAAGTGAATCAAGTACAAATAAAAGCGATGGCATGACGTGTCCCTTTATCCAAAACACATTTTAAATAGAGTCAATGATTTTAGCAACTCTTCCAATACATACAATTTTATACAAAACACTAATCAAATTATACAAAAAAAGCTTTATACATCTTACCTTCTAAAAACAGTAAATAATTTAAAAACTTATCAAAACAAACTTGCCTTCTTATCCAAAAATAAAATTAATCCATTCATCAAAAAATGAATTACCCGATTCAATCCGATATTCGATCGGCGATACAAATCGCCGCCGCATTCCGCCACCACTATCACCACCGGCGGTTACTTCCACAATCCATTATTTCATACCGTAACTCTCCAAACTGTTGCTTTACAGTGAAACTCAAAGCTTTTTCAACAAATGCAACAACTGAAAATACTAGAAGTTTCCAGAAGGTTTCTCATAAGCCGGCCTTATGTACTGCTGATGAACTTCATTATGTTTCAGTTAATAATTGTGATTGGAAACTTGCTCTTTGGCGTTACATCCCTCCTCCTCAGGTAAGAAATAGCCGTCCTACTCACTATACATATATTATATTTAATAAAATATTAGTTTTTATTTAAGCGGTCTAGCCAGTGTTTATGTAATAAGTACCTCGTTTCTAATTTATATGACATTCTTTTAAAACATATTTTACAGTTTTCATGGAAGTGTTAAATATATGTCATATAGAATAGGTGTTGAGCTATGAAATCTACTCCCTCCGTCCCAAATTAGTTGACATTTTAGCAAGATTCATTTGTCCCAAATTAGTTTACGCTTTAGGATTTCAAATCTGCTCCCTCCGTCCCAAATTAGTTGACGTTTTAGCAAGATTGATTTGTCCCAAATTAGTTGACGCTTTAGGATTTCAAGACAAAATATATTAGCTTTTTCCAACTATATCTTTAATAATTACAAAAATTCTCAAAAAAAGCTACTAATAGTCAAACATTAAATAGGGGTAACATAGTAAAATATACACCATATTTAATTGTTTTCTTAATAGACGTGAAAAAGCTAAAAGCGACAACTAAAATGGGACGGAGGGAGTACATATTTGGAGTGTTTGACTAGTCAAACTTTAAATTCCGTGTTTTATTAAATACTGCTATTTGTCGGTCTCAATTTATGTGATACATTTATTGTCTTAGTGATACCTTTCTATATCTAGAAACAATCTAATTGTAACCTCAAATTTACTATTTTGCCCTTATTGTGATGATTCATAACCATGCCCGAATATCTATAGCTTATTTCAGATGACGAGTTTCAAAAGTTTTCCTTAACCTCTGTGTGCCTAGTCAAACAGTGTCATATAGAGTAAGACGGAGTGGTGAATTTGGAGTGTTTTACAGTTCTGTTACCTGCATTTTTTATTATTATTATTATTTTTTTTTGCAAATTTTGTAGCTTTTCATTAATGCTTATGACCTTTGATGGCAACAGGCTCCGAAGAGAAATCATCCGCTGCTTCTCTTGTCTGGCGTAGGGACTAATGCTATTGGATATGATCTTGCTCCTGGGGTATTATACTTGTCCTCGTACTTTATCCCTTCTTCTGATTTGTCGTATGTGCAATGTTGCACGGAAGCAATAGTCTTCTTGCGCATTTGCCTTGGGGAGTTGGGTTCAGTATAATATGCATATCCACGCCTGTATATGTGAACTGAAGGATCTTGATTGATAATTCATTCATAGTCATGATGAATAGTTCGTAGTGACACAGACATTGAATGTGCATATCATCAGTGCTTAGGGGATACGTCAGGTTTTATGAAAGTTCCAGTTTTTATCTCATGTATGTTTGTAAACTTGCAGCATTGCATCTGTGGTATGGTTCATGTTTTGAATCTGGTAGACCTCTATGTATTGCTCCAATTTGACAAATATAAACATTGCGTTTGATGTTGTTTGTTCCTAAAATTGTAATAGGGACAGAAATTCTCTCTTCTTCTTCTTCTTCTTTTTTTTTTTTTAATAAATAGGTGGGACAGAAGTTCTCTTCTCTTACAACTTTTCTCATTCCGTATGCATTTCAAGCATAGACAAGTTGAGTCGCCTAATATTTATCTCTTTTCTTTTAATTGATGCTGTCTTGTTATTTATTACATCTGGCGTTATGGATATGGCTTTATGGTTGCCTTGGCCAGTAGTTGATGGCCGTGATGCTGCTAGCAATAATAATCTTTTCTGAATTGTGACTTGTGATGAAGATTTTTGTTTAGTTGATGATGATCTGTACCCTTTTTAGTTTTGCAATAGATTTTTGTCTGCTGGTTGGATAGTGCAATAACTGGTGTGCCAAATTGTCTTATTTGTGCCAAATGTAACGTGCAATAACCTTTGTTTAATGTTTCGTTCATGCATCTTATTATCTTGAAAAGTTCATTAACTTTTATCACTTGACTATGTATGTGCACCTTACTCTTTGTGGAGGTTTTGAATTCTTTATCTCTCCAGTCAACTAAGTCCATCTTGCTTATAAAAACATTCGTCTAGTATGGTCGCTGTTGTATTTACTTTCTAGAACACTTACATAATACTTGGGAATCAGGAAAAGGAGTTATTTAATCATGGTCTTTACTTTTAAAATAATTATGCAGTCATCTTTTGCACGTTACATGTCTGGGGAAGGATTTGACACTTGGATTCTTGAACTTAGAGGAGCTGGGTTGAGTGTGCAGTCAGATTCCACAAACATTGAGAAAGCTGCGAATGCAATCTCACAGCAGATGGAAGCTGCTGCTGATAATGCTACTGACAAAGCTCTTGCTGCAGCACAGCAGTCAACAGATGTCCAGAGTACCTTAGAAGATTCTGACAGAGCTGTGGTTAAAGAAGAATCCACTGCAATGGCAACAATGTGGGATGAGTCGAAAGTAGTGAACCAGCTTACAGATACATTTATGAGCTTATCTGAGAGAGTCTCTGGCTTCCTCAGTGAAAGCCAGTCAAGGATTATGTCTGCTAAACTATTTGATCAAATATCAAAATTATTAGAGGATTCATTTCTTTATGAACGCTTTAATGAGACAAAGGGGAAGTTGTTAAGTCTGCTGGAAACGAGGCAAAACTCTGCCGTTGCTGACCAAGTAAAGGATCTTAGCAAAAAGCTAGTAAACATCATTGAAGAAGGTCAACGTTCTGTTTCACCACCATTAGTTGATCTGCACGAGCGTCTAACCACTACCATAGAAGATTTCCAGAAACAGCTTGACTTGATTGTCAAGTTTGATTGGGACTTTGATCATTACCTGGAAGAGGATGTTCCTGCTGCGGTGAGGTGACAGAGCTCCATGTTGTGGAATATAAAGATGTTAATGTCCTTTTGATGACAGTCATTAAGATGAAATTTAGAAAAATTTTACGTCTTTGTTTTCTTTATAATTTTGACTAGTTTTTGATAATTGTTTTATTTTCATTCTAGATGGAATACATTAAGGCCCAAACTGCACCAAAAGATGGTAAACTTCTTGCCATTGGACATTCTATGGGAGGAATTTTGCTGTATGCTAGGCTATCACGTTGTGGTAAGATTTATTTCTTGTTTGTATAGAATTAACATTGTTACACATTGGTGATATGGCAGGTCTAGCAAGATTCACTTAGAATAAGCTAGTAAATTAGCATGCCAAGAGTCTTGAAATACTGACAAGGAGTATTCCTGTAGTTGCACTTGGTAAGAAAACAGTAACATTCAAATATTAATTACTCCTAATAAAGAAAGTAGTGCTGTCCAATCCAGCTATATGTTATCTCGGTTCATTGTGTATATAATTTATGCTCTATCACCTAAATACAATGCCTTTAACTCCATATTGTAGGTGGCGATTTATATTAAAATTATTTGATGGTTAGTACTTCTTTCTGAAGCTTAGTGCATGATTCCAGACATTTGTTCCTTGAACCTACCGAGTATCATACAGTTTATCCTGGGGATTATACTCCAAAGGACTGTTGTGGTTCATCACTTCTAGTTGTAAAAGGATTTGCTGTTAGTTGATTCTATACATAAGTCACTAGGAGCATTGTCTGAGTTGCAATTGTTTTGATTACGAAAGGATTCACCGCTGTGATAATACTGGTGGTTTGGTGAATTTTCTGTCGTTGAAGTAATCCTGGGCTATGCCAATGTTCTTTAGTATACCATTTATTACCAAGCACCTAAAAGAAAGAAGAGGACTAACTTCTTTGATAGAATAATCATGTGAGGTTAATCCAAAAAGATGCATTAGATCTTTTTCTATTAAATTTTTAAGAGAGTTTTGAGATTTTCATTCATTGAATATACTATGAACTGTAATGGACAATATGAAAATCTTAAGTTGAACGATAACACATACTTCATGATGAGCCCAACTACTGATTTACTCTTCTCTACCTTTTCTTTCGATGTGAACATATCTGAATAAATTTCATAGCATTTAAATGATACTCCACTCCTCTGATTCCTTGTTAGTGGCCACAGTCTTAAAAATCTTTTCCCGACTTCTGCTTTCTTCTGGGAATTAAAATAGATAAGCAAGAATATTTATTTGTTTCTGGTTTTACCTTGGAAGGATTGGAAGGAAGAGAGTCTGGATTAGCTGCTGTTGTAACTTTAGCTTCGTCACTGGATTACACATCTTCGAAGTCCGCACTAAAACTGCTCCTACCCCTTGTAAGCTCAAATAAGTGACTTTCAACTCTTGTTATGCAGCAGAGATCCCTTTCAGCATATTATAACATTTATTTACCTTTGGTGCAGGCTGATCCTGCCCAGGCTCTTAATGTACCTGTTGTTCCTTTAGGGGCATTACTTGCTGCAGCGTATCCTCTTTCATCTCGCCCTCCTTATGTGTTGTCTTGGCTTAATGATATGATATCAGCTGCAGACATGATGCACCCAGAGTTACTGAAAAAGCTTGTCTTGAATAACTTCTGTAAGTACTCCCATGTTTCTATAAGCAGACATTACTTTTGAATTGATTGTGAATTGCACAAATTTATGGTCCTCGTGTTTTATTACTCATTCATATGTAGAGAAGGCAAGTTTCAAATTTCTTGACTTAGGTTATGGATATTTAGAGTATGAGGTTAGAGATGTAGTATGAAAAACTTACATATCTTGAAAAATGATTCAATCACCATACGCGATGCCCAAAGTTCCTTTGTGCAGTGTTTGTGTACCAAATGTAGCATCTACAGCTGTTAAAACATTCTTTCCTCTCCACTCTCTGTCTGGATGATATGTTGAATCTGAGTTGAACTAATCTTCAATGTTTTATATACATTCTCATGGGTGTATCTATCAGGAAAGGGAACTTATTAATGTTAGTATCTTATCTATCATGATAGTCATACGGTGATACAAGGAATATCAGCAGATGTTCGAGGTTTGTCCTTTGGCAACCCAAATACGAATTTTGATTTGTATTTCTTGCCTAATAGACTTCTTAGCAATGAAGGTAATAAGTGGAGTAAGTATGCGAAATTTGATTCTTATACTAATTCGTTCACTTAAAGTATGAGCAACAAAGGACTATTGACATCTTCAGATAAAACAAGAAAATTATGTCCAGTAAACATCAGCTTTATTGTCCATGGCCAGCTAGGTATTTAATCTTTTGCCAATGAGCTGCATATATCGATATATTTTATTAACTTTTTGATACGAGCTATTGACTCTTTCCTCCCTCAAGTTTCATGCCTGTTTAATTGTGTTCATGACACTGTGGATTGGTGTTGATAAAGGATTTTCATGTGGAGGAGCGTTTCCATCAAAGTATGGGATACTTTTATAGGCTTTAGTCTGCATTATCCAGAAATTTTGTTTGCTTCTGTTACAATGTTCCATTTGGGGGATCACGACCGTCTCTATGTTCTCTTGAGATTTCACATGAACCTTTTACTACAAATTTTCTTATAAAATCTTCTGGCAGGTACTATTCCTGCTAAACTTATTTTGCAGTTGACTACAGCTTTTCGTGAAGGGGGACTCCGTGACAGAAGTGGTAAAATGTTTTACAAAGATCATCTTCACAAAAGCAATGTACCCGTGTTGGCTCTTGCCGGAGATAAGGACCTAATCTGTCCACCAGATGCAGTGCATGGTATGTTTCGTAGTATTTTGGCGCTCATTGTTCTGTCTGAGGATGATAAGTTTTCTAACAATTCTTTTCTTGCAACACTTTGATTCAAGCAGAGACTGTAAAGCTCATCCCTGAGCACTTAGTCACCTACAAAGTATTGGGGGATGCTAATGGTCCACACTATGCTCATTATGACTTGGTGGGAGGCCGCCTGGTATGTTAAACTTTAATAACTTTCTAGCTTCTTTTTCAAACACAGAAAGGGGAACAGAATACTAAAATGAAGTAGCTATATGTGTGATACTAACTGGTTGGATTTAAAGTTATTCATGTAGGAACAAATGTGAGTTTAGAGGGAGCCAAATTTGCTTTGAAAAGCAAATTGTTTAGTATTAGAATGAGATCAACCTGAATAAAACGGACCAGATATAGAGTGTTCATATGATATAACTGACTCCAAATGATTTGGAATTGAGGAATAGTCGATCGATTGTTTGATAGATGGAGTGCAGAAAGGAAATGGAGAATAGAAGATACAGGAAGAGGAGAGGTGCCTAAGTAACATTGGAATTCGCCTTTCATGTTTTCTTTTTTCTTATGTAAACCATCTCAGAGTTAAATATACCTATATTAGAGAATACGCCAAGTTACTTAGAGCCCGTTTGGGTGAGCTTAAAAGTGGCTTATAAGCTTATAAGCCCATTAGGAAATGTTCCCTAACTTAAAAATTTATTTGCTTAAAAAAGCCAAAAGTGAGAAGTTAGGATTTCCTAACTTCTCAAAAAGTGGCTTATAAGACACTTTTGACTTATAAGCTACTTAAAATAAGTTGCTTATAAGCCCACCCAAACAGGCTCTTAATCTCACGACTCCATGAAATCTTTTACATGTGCTTTGTTAAATTTTTCCATTTCTATATTTTATAACAGCTTCTACTCTTCCTGGTGTCTGCAGGCAACAGAACATGTTTACCCTTGTATAATCCAATTTTTAAGCCATTATGATGAAACTAGCTAGGGACTGTACACTAGTTTTGACCATTCTTTTGGCAGTGAGCTCCAGGCCTCATATTCCTTGGCGTCAAATATACTTTCCTGCTCATTCAGCACTGTGTCCAGGGATGCTTGTTAACAAGTGAGGTTAAGCTTACTACCTGACTAGTTGATTTCTGTGTTGCTACAAGTATAAAATATTTGAAGTGGGTTGTTCTCTTTGCTCTGTTTCTACACTGAGTTGTAATTAAGGACGTTGTTTATAGTGTAAGAAGTACATATACAGTCCCTGAACCTGAGGAAAGCTCATGTCAAGGAAAGAATTTGACCCATTTTTTACCATACCTCATTTGTAATGGCTAATGCAGTTAGTCACACTGGGACAAGGACTCAGTTGTATTACGAGAAGCTGAAGCATATGATGAGATTAAAAAAAATATAATTCTCATACTATTTTTAGGTTTGACTATCATATCTGCTTGTATACTTTGATTAATCGTGTAATAGTTATTATTCCATAAAAAAAAAAGCACACATCCAACTAGATTGACAAGGATCCTGTGGCTATGTTATATATCTAGTGTTTGAACTAGCAAAAGATAAGAAGATCCAGGCTTTACATAGTAGTTTTGCTAGTATCAGGTTCTAAAAGGAAGTTTAAGTGGACTGGTCGATATATTCCTGTGGAGTTTTAAGTTCGTTGATGAGACTATATTACTCATGTGGCATAGGGATCTCTGTTACAACCACAAACTTTTGAGGGCTAATTGATGTGTAGTCTGAAACTTGGTAGATTGTTGACTTCTTTACCGTTCTCCACTTAAATACACCTTTTCGGTTCATAACAGGGGTTGAATCTGTAGCATGTGCTTTATTCACATATTAAGCTCCGTGCTTTACCACTGAACTAAATGTCGTAGGGGCAGGGTACAGTGCATGACATTTTCCATCCATAGGCTTAGCCTGCCTGTTAATATTGATTGGCATTTGTTCGGACAGAGTGAGTTTTGAACAAAGATGATGAACCGAACCAGGCAAACATAATGCAGGTTTACTTTTCCAGTGTTAGTGGCTGTATTAGAGCCAGCAGCACTGGAAAAGTAAATCTATATGACACATGTGGAAAATTAAAAGGGTATAGGCCAGCCATATTATTGAAGATGAAGTTTCTGCAAGAAGGAAAAGTCAAAAGCTACTATATCAATACGGAAGGTAATGGCCGACATTTTGGTAGGTGAAGTGATTTGGCAATACCTCAACATGGATATAGTCATGATATGCAATTCGATTAAGTGGGAACGAAGAAATTAGAAAGTTCTAAGTAATACCAGATTGGATTCGATAGGAAATCTATACTCCCATAGAATCCATAAACAATGTGTCAAATTAAAAAAAGTTCCACTCATTAGTAGGTTCACTTTGTAACTGCAGATCTCTTCACAGTTTCGTTCGAGAAGCACTCAATTAAAAAAAAGCCTTGAGCTTTCAGAGGAAAAAGGCAGAAAGCTTGGTCCATTATTCCCCCATAAATTGAGTTTTGCTGCAGAGAAACATGAAAAAACACGAGAAAGGATACTAAAGCAAGTAACAAACATGTCACAGCAATGTTCAAGATCAGTTCTTATCTAAACGGGTGAAAGAAGGATTCTCCACCCTCGAGCACATTATAGAAAATAAATTACTCATTACATCTTTCGGTAATGTTAAGTCTGTTGGATAACCACCAGTGAAATTGGAAGAAGGGGAGGGTGGTTCACCATCGTCCATGTAAATGATTTCCATCTTGAAGGTGATAGCTAACATAACAAGGCAAAGAACTCGAGTTTCCAACATCAGTTTCCATGGACAACTGTACTTTTGCACACAGGGCATGCATTTTTCTGCAGAAGCCATTGCTTTATGCATTCAATGTGATGGTAGTGTCCACAATCAAGTCTTCCAATTTCATCATCAACTTTGTACCCTTCCTGCAGGAATGATGTCCATCGTTATAACTCCTTAGTCACAATACCTATAGGATTTAACTGATATCCACTTATAGTATAATGCGTTTTTACACTATCAGTGATACTTACCTTATTTTTAAGTTACTAGTTCCACTTATTACGAGTAATTATCTCTACTTACACATTTTAAATTATCTGCTCGTGTAATTTTTTATTTTTTGACATTGTCGGTGCATAGAAGTGAAAGGTGTACCTGTATTCAGACGAAATTCGTTATCAAGAGAAGTATTTTGTCTAAGCTTTTTTTATTAAGTAATCCTAAAACCTAGGGAAAGTTGTGGGGAAAATAAAGAGAATAGCAAGGACAAGACAAGGGTTCTAAAAAAAACTTGAAATGAACTCACTTGACAAATGGTAACATCTCCACCCTTTGGAGATGAGCAATGGGGAGGATTCTGTTGTTGAGTACTTAAACTTTCTTACATAATGGAGCATTTTCTCTTCTGCCAAACCTGTGCCTACATACCCAATCCTATCACTCAATTCAAGCAGTTGCTGCAAAAAGTAAACTCAAAGCTTTATTCAAACCAAGTCCCACATTGTAGACAATCTTCAGTATTGAACAAGAGAAAATATTTGTAATCCAAAATTAAACCTCATATGACATAGCATCTACATCAATTCTCCAGTCTCCATATTGATCATACCCATCTAACTCTAAGTCTCTTGCAAACTGGAAGTTCTGTCTGAAAATGATGACCTGTAAAACTCATATCAAGCCAAGATTTGATTGTAACCATTTATTTTTACAGAGAATAGAGAAAGGAGGAGTTAACAGCTATACTTACAGGAGGATGATTATGAGAATCAGGGTGGCGAATCCTTGTATTCGAGGCATGGAATCCAGAGATTTCATCAGCATTTGCAGTCCTTCTTGATACACGAGAATACTATCCGATGGAAGGAAGAATATAGATTACTATATATAATCGTTGGAGTGATAATGTAAAGATTAAACATATATTCTTTGATAATGTAAAGATTTTTTACACTATCAGTGTAATTTAACCTATTAGTAGGTTATATATTTTCTTATTTTATTTTTCAGGTTGCTATGTCAAACTTGCTATAAATAGTTATCTGTCGTAAGTAACTTAAACTTAAGTTGCGAAATAACTATATAATGTCTGTAAATAGAAGTTAAACTCATTGCAAACAGGAGAAAAGAAAAATGTAAAACTACATACAACTACGCCTCAATCCAGATTAGTTGGTATCAGCTGAAGACCAGAAAACTACATATACTATAAAATCTTGAAAATTCAAGCATAGATAGGAAATCCATGGAATGAGCTCAAATAAAGAAGTTACCAAGATTACTTAAAAAATAAGTTAGCAAGTACTTGTTATACATACTTCTCGGTTGTTTGATATTTGAGAAGTGGTTCTAGGCCTAGGAGCAACATCAGAAGCAGAACCAATCCCTGGAGGAGCACAACAGACATCAGGAGTATCAACTACAACATGTTCTGGATTTTTGATACTTGACAATCTTGTTTTCTTCCTCCTTATATTCTTTTGCACTGGCTTTATCTCCCGATGAGCTGCTGATGAGTTTCCTTTACATCCAAGCTTTCCAAAGGTTATTGACATGAATGTCGTCTTCTTTTGTTGCCTTTTACTGAAAGAACTCTTAGGAACAGAATAAGTGTTAGTATTTCTTTGAAAACCTGAAACCGAGTCTTGTTTCTTTCTTGAGTTTCTGAGTTTTTCATGATCAAATGTTGATACAGGCATGGTGGGAAAATTATGGACTGTTGAGAAGCAAATGAGCAGTGATTAGCCCTAGACAAATGATCACAAGGAAGTAGAGAACAAATGAATAGCAGTTTCAAGGTCATTTGATACAAGAAAAGAATTGAATTATGTATGTGAAAGTGTGATATACATTGAAAGTTGTTTTGCTATTTTGGAGTTGTTGGAGGTAATAAGGCCAAACATGACAAATGGAATAAGTATACAACTTTTCATAATACAGTTGTCTTTCCTCCAAATGTGTTGTTTTTACTATTGTTTTGTTTCTGTTTTGTTAGCTGCAAACAAAGTACTTGGATGTCTCATCTGGTAACTTACTTTATTTTCTCCTTTTTCCATTTTTTTCCTTGTGAAAGTATTGTTTAAGGTCATTTCCCCTAACTTTACATAGGTGATTTTTAGGTAAATATGAATTCACTGGGGGAAAGATCAAGAGAACCCATGATTATGTTCTCCCTTTTGGCCTTTCAGTCAACTTTCTTAACCGAGCTGGTCGTTGCTCTTTGCCTTTTAGAAGTTGATTCATAATTATATTGTAATTTAAGATATCAGAATTGGCATTTTTTTCTTTACCTTGGTCATTTATATACGAGGTCCATGTGATTTAATCAACATTTCATGTAATTATCTTCCCTTTTTATTGTCAACAAAAAAAAAATCTTCCCTTTTTATTTATCAAACAGAATTAACTGCTAAATGTCCTCAATTTCTTTCTTTTCTACATGGCAGAAGGATTAACTTCTAAATTCTCTCAATAACATCCTCCATCTAATAGGTTGTAAGTAAAACTTTCGAAATTTATTGACCTAAACTTTATTTTCTAATTCCAGGTTCTGTTTTAGATGACCCTACTACGACAGTCAGCGAAGGCATTTCTCTTTGTCCTTCTAATTTTGAGGCCTAGCCGTCCTGTCGATATCGACCGCTGATAATGCCAACTACGTCCTATAAAAGGAACTAAACGGTCGTTGCAAATATATCCGGTTTAGTCTGGAGTCGAATCCCACGGGAGCGCATGTCTAGGATGTAATAATTTTACTAACCAAGTCTCTAGATTCAATCAACTCTAAAAGACGTAATAGAATTTATTAAGAAATATTAAATAGCTAGCTAGAAGCTAAAGTAAATGAAACATAAAGAATAACTAAATAACAATAGTCAATACAAGAGAGTCTAAGGTTATGATTTTCTTGATTAGCAGGATGAAATGCAGACAAGTTCCTAAAATCGCTTCGTCTTCTCCACTATTGGTTGTAAATTATAGAAATACCACAATTCTCTTCCAAGCAGTTATGTTTTTTATCTAGATTGATTCTTCCGAACTAAATCTGGGCGTTTAGATAGCTATTACAAGTCACAATCTGATTCGTTATTCGTAACCCCTCCTAATGTCTTTCTAATTATCTTCCAATCAATTCGAGAGAAGTATTGTATTCAACTCTAACCTAACACTATGTTCTCTTTCGAGCAACTCTAGATCAAGCAACTAACGCAGTCATGCAGATAATCACAAGCAGATATAGAGAAGAATAAATAGAATAACGTGAATTATAATACTTGTTTATAGCATCCCACCCATAAAAAGGTACATCTAATCCTAGAAATAAGTTTAGCTACTCATGGTCAAACGTAAAAATATAATTATAACAAGAATTATAAGATAGAGGAAGAAGAAACTCTTGAAATCCGTTGTCTGACGACCTCTGGTCTTGATGTCTTCACTCCCTTGCCTCCAAAATCTTGGTTCACCCTTCAAAAGATGTTTTAAGATGTATTTATACTATTTTAGAATGACTTGGGCAGACCCTGACTTGAAAAAACCTGTCTAAAACTAATATGAAATCGGAATTGGAAAATATGCCGCGTTGCGCCATGCGATGCGCAGCGCGCCGCGACAAGGCAAAATCCTGCGCCTGCACAATTTTCAACTCTCTGGATATCGACCCTACCGCGGCGCGCCATGCGATGCCTCGCGCGGTGCGGAAGGCTATTTTCACAGCCGGTTCAGAATTTTTGTCTCAAACTCGTTCCTTTCATGTCTCGGGCCTCTACTCAGACTTCAAAGCAACAATTCTTCCTTTTCTAAGCTCCAGAACGACCATATTTGCCCATTTCATTCCTACACAATAAACAAACCATATAAGCACAAAACACCTAGGGGTTGTTCGGTTGAGAGAGAGTTTACGCAGGCATTAGCAATGCACGTATTAACAATGTAGGTATTAGTAATACGGGTATTAGTAATCCAAAAATTCGTAATGGGGGTATTAGCTATGCATGTATTATAATGTAGGTATTATTTCTTGAATCACTAATATATTACAAATTCATATACAATGTTATAATTTAAATTATTTTGTTACTCCTTAAACAAAATTTTAAAAAAAATCATTATTATTATGAGGGTTAATTTTATCATTTTAAATTTTAATATCTGCATTGTTGTTGCTCCCAAACGCACACGCAAGTATACGTGGTCGACAAGTAATAACGTTATAAGATCGAGTATCGTTCCCACGAGGACTAGTGTTAATAAGTGTATTCTAGTAAATAATTTTCTAAAAACTATTTAGGGATCTTTTTCGATGATTGTAGATTTTACTAACTAAAGAAAACAATAATTGAAAACAAGAAATTGAAGTCAAGTAATAGAGAGTAAATTATGGGTTGTTATCAATAAAAGAGAGACGGTCCAGAGTCAGAGCTGCAAACAATCCAGTTGAGTTTTTCGGTTGATTCTACTTCCTGATTTCCTAGATTGCTAACTAACATGTTAGTTATATTCGTGAAAACCTGTCGATCCTTCACGACTCTATGCAAGCTACTCTAACGCGTATATGTCTATGAAATTAAATCACATGCATGCATTAAGGAACTCTGTATTTAGCTAAGCAAGACGAATATGTATATGTCTATCCTACCCGTAAATCGATTCCCTGATGCCCAGGTTCACAATCAAGCCATATTCTTCCTTATGTGCATTCACAAGTTCCCTCTGTCGAGTTAACTTATAAACCGTAGATAGTGTTCAATTATTAGGTCTCAATAACCAAACAATTAGGCTCAAGAAAGAATAAACAATCTGTAATAGTAAATCAATTGGTAGAAATCAACTTTCAAACATCAACCTTCATGTATTTGCTCTAACCCTAGAACGATATGTCTAGCTACGCATATTCATAATAACAACATAATAATTCATGGAAGAAAGATTGAATATTGTAATAGATGATGTAAAAGAATTAAACCCTTGGTTCAATGTGTTAGGAACTCAAAACTTGCTCCAAAATCGACCTCCCCCTAATAATAACGAAATAATAAGGCTTTTATAGTGTTTACAAAGTGCTAGGATAAGTTAAACCAAAGCCTAAACTAGTTGGGAAAACTTAAGTTTCGCCAGCCTCAAAGCTTTCTTGGAAGCCCCGCTTCCAGTATAGCTTCCAAATCCAAAGCTATCTTTGAAGCTTTGCTCTCAGAACAGCTTCCAAATTTCAAGGCTTTCTTGGAAGCTTTGCCTTCAAAATAGCTTCCGATTCATCACTTTGGTCCAAGCCTTGCTTTTTAATGTATTTTGCTCAATTTTGATTGTTCTTGCCTCGATTTCATCCAACCCATTCCTAAAATCACAAGCACGAAAAGTGAGCACAAGAATCACAATTATCTCATATAATGAGCACATAAAGTATCAAAATGCGAGAAAATATTAAGGTAAATTAGCCAAATATTGCCAAACATCACCACCCCATACTTAGAATTTTACTCGCCCACGAGCAATCACCAAATACAAATTCCCAACTAGATCCCAACACTTGATAGAATAGGTCTACCTATGATTATGGTTGATACTGACAATTAGACAAGAGCATAAATACATACCATGTGACCCACTTCATGCCAAGAATCCATCATATTTCAGAACACTAGAACAACCAACTCAAGACATCTCAATTTCAAAAACCGACTCAATATAACCAAGCTTTCACAAAATCACACCCATACACTCAACCGAGAAGTCAATAACTTCACCTATCTTTTGCAAACCATGTGCCCTCACCCAAAAATAATGAATCAAGAGAGCGTCCCAAATATCACATATAGAATATATTTTAAGAGCGTCCCAAATTCACGTGCCACACACGACGTACGATAAGCTTGCCCATAGTGTAGGACTCCACTAATGTAGGCTCACTCCAATCGGGATTAACTAGGACTTTAAGGGTTGTAATGTAGGCTAAAGGACGGATAGGATAAATATGGATAAAATAGTGACTACCTCCCTAAGAACTTTAATACATTACTTTCAATTTTTAGCTCAACTCTTCTCAAAACTAACCAAGCAACCGCCCAAACATCACCCAAAAATTTTCTCTCACTTTAAGAATTTTCTTAAATTTTGTACAATACTAGCAAGGATTGAGATTTTTTTCCTTTTATTTTCTCTATTTTTCTCTTTTTCATTTTTTTTCTTTTGTCAATATTTTTTTCTCAACCTTGCCAATGATTTTTTTTTTTCAAAGTGCACTATATTTTTCTTTCATTGGTTCCACTCAAAAGCCACCAAATTTTTCCAACCACAACTCCACAAACAAAAGTATTTTTCAATTAAAGTGCTCTAAGGGGTACGGGCTCAAAAAGAAGATAATTAAGAACAAAAAGGATGAGGCTTGTAATGTGGGTGCCAATAAAAAAGTCAATAGGCTCAAAAGGGCTTAATAAGGATAATATTAAAGGGTAGGTTAATCAAGGCTAAAAGGGCTTATCAAAGAAACGCCTGTATCATCTCCCGACTAGAGCAAACCTAGGATTTCGCTTTGAACACACACGGGGCAAGTTCTAGACATCAATATGCAAGCTCGAAACATAAGAAAGAATATCTCACATCACACATGGCACATAGTTCACTCAAGACAATTCCATTCCAACTCTCTGTTTAAGCAAATAAGGTGCAACTTTTGAATTTTAAGCAATAATGCACAATGGTTCACACAAGAGCCAAATAGTTGAACCTAAGCGTCTCAAGAAGGTCATTCCAAATTTTTCTCGGCATGCATCAAGATTTTAAGACCAAAAGGGATTCACAAATAGCAAATGCTCAAGTCCAAATCCACCGGTATCAAACAAACCAAAGGAACTTAGCATTCTACCATTTTTTAAAAAAAATATACTCTACTAATAAATACTACACTACTCCTAAAAATAAAAAACTTACCCGGTTCAAAGGTCTACCCATGGAAAAGAACCAAGGCCATAAGAAAAACCACTGGACGAATGACATGTACCACTAACTAAAACTAAAAAGAAAATCTTTTTGGAATTTTTCATTAGTTTTCTATTTCTTTTTATTTTTATATAATAAAGCAAGAAACAAATAAAAATAAAGTCAAGTGACAAAAGTAAAAATCGTTAAAAGAAATTTCTAAAAGTACAGTCATCCACAACCTCAAAAAATTTGGAAACTCCCCCACCCCACACTTAAATAGAGCAATGTCCTCAATGCGATAAAAATAAATAAAGTGCAAGAGTTAAAGGAACTTCCCTGAAGTAGCGGGATGGATCTTTCACAACACGTGGAATGTCGGATTGAGTCACTTCCTTGCCTTTGTAATTAATTTTTTTTTTCTAATTTTTGCCTTGGCCATTTTCAAACCAACAATTCGGTGCAGTATCTCAGCTTTTACGTCACAACACGAGGAATGACTTTTTCTGATGTTTTTGAAGCCCGCCTTTGCGTTGATAGTTTCTTGCACTTGCTACCTCAGTTCACTTTTGGAACCCTTGTGTACGTTGCTTAGCCAGCAACAATTCAAACTCTGCACTAATGATTAGCTTTTGATTTAATAGTCCTAAAAATAACAAAAATCGTAATTATTTAAACTAATTAATGACAAACTAGAATAACTGAAATTAAATGTTAAAAGGATGAAAATAATATTAGAAACTTGGGTTGCCTCCCAAGAAGCGCTTGATTTAACATCGCAGCACGACGAAGACAACTTCACCAATTTTGCCTCCACCTCGAACTTATGAATTGAATCCCCAATTTTACCTCAAGCTTATGCCTATGGTATTGAGGTGGTGGCAAAAATACCAAAAAACTAATTAAACAATGTCGCATTTAACACTTTTTAGCCTTTAAATGAGGAATTTCGTTTTGTATCTTTGGCATGATAAATTTCAGAATATAAGCACCTTGTTCCTTATTCCTACACTTCTTAACAGTCTCGAATGGCTTGATTTTCACGTCATCATTCAAACACAATGTAGAAAAGTGATTAGAATGTGGTCCTTTGTGCCCCAACTCCAAATTACATTATTTTTGACACCCTCACTTGCACAAATACTAGAGTCCTCAAATACGTTTTTTCTATTTCCTCACTTGACTCCACTGTAGTTTTTTCAACTTCGGCATCATCAACTAATATTGGGTCGAATGGTAGAAATTTCACTTTTTGCTCCTCAAATTGGCTCCTAAGCTCTTCTATCTCAAATCTACTATCCACGACAATTAATAATTGGGCATCAGACGCCTCAAGTATATTACTCAAATTCGTCTCTAGGTCATGAATAGTTAAGCCAAATTCGTCAATCTCTTGTCTAAGCTCAACTCTTTCTTCCATAAACTGTCTCGCAATATTTTTAATTTTATTCAAGAAATCCCCATATGTATCTAATAGTTGGGTTTGCTCCATTAGCCAAGTTTGGCTCGCAACCAGCACTTCATCGCTCCTGTCAAACTTACAAATATTGTTAGAATTATCACACACATTGATGGGGGAAAGAGTATGACACTTAGGACAACTATTCCACTGACCACCACATAATTTGCAAAAGTTCCAATCAAAGATTGTAGAAAATTCACATAACCAATCCCGGGAGTGAAAGACTTGGGCAATTTTTTCACAAGTGGGTTCCTCCACAAAGTAGACAGAGATTATCAAAATTTGAACAACCATCATTCGACCAATTTTTATTAAAAGATGCCATGATAAGACAAATAACACAATACTAAACTAAATAAAAATTAAACCTGAATAGAAAATAATAAATCATTCAAAAAGAAAACAGTCAATTATTTAGTCCCCGGCAACGGCGCCAAAAAATTGTTGCTACCAAACGCACACGCAAGTATACATGGTCGACAAGTAATAAAAGTGATAAGATCGAGTATTGTTCCCACGAGGACTAGTGTTAATAACTGTACTCTAGTAAACAATTTCCTAAAAACTATTCAGGGATCTTTTTCGATGATTGTAGATTTTACTAACTAAAGAGAACAATAATTAAAAATAAAAAATTGAAGTCAAGTAATAGAGAGTAAAGTATGGGTTGTTATCAATAAAAGAGAGACGGTCCAGAGTCAGAGCTGCAAATAATCCAGTTGAGTTTTTCAGTTGATTCTACTTCCTGATTTCTTAGATTGCTAACTAATAGGTTAATTATATTCGTGAAAACCTGTCGATTCTTCACGACTCTATGCAAGCTACTCTAACGCTTATATGTCTATGGAATTAAATCACATGCATGCATTAAGGAACTCTGTATCTAGCTAAGCAAAGCGAATAGGTATATGTCTATCCTACCCGCAAATCGATTCCCTGATGCCCAGGTTAACAATCAAGCCCTATTCTTCCTTATGTGCATTCACAAGTTCCCTCTATCGAGTTCAACTTATAAACCGTAGATAGTGTTCAATTATCATGCCTCAATAACCAAACAATTAGGCTCAAGAAAGAATAAACAATCTGTAACAGTAAATCAATAGGTAGAAATCAACTTTCAAACATCAACCTTCATGTATTTGCTCTAACCCTAGAACGATATGTCTAGCTACGCATATTCATAATAACAACACAATAATTCATGAAAAAAAGATTGAATATTATTATAGATAATGTAAAAGAAGTAAACACTTGGTTCAATGTGCTAGGAACTCAAAACTTGCTCAAAAATTGATCTCCCCCTAATAATAACGAAATAATAAGGCTTTTATAGCATTTACAAAGTGCTAGGATAAATTAAACCAAAGCCTAAACTAGTTGGGAAAACTTAAGTTTCGCCAGCCTCAAAGCTTTCTTGGAAGCCCCGCTTCCAGTATAGCTTCCAAATCCAAAGCTATCTCTGAAGTTTTGCTCTCAAAACAGCTTCCAAATTCCAAGGCTTTCTTGGAAGCTTTGCCTTCAAAATAGCTTCCGATTCATCACTTTGGTCCAAGCCTTTCTTTTCAACATATTTTGCTCCATTTTGATTGTTCTTGCCTCGATTTTATCCAACCCATTCCTAAAATCACAAACACGATAAGTGAGCGTAAGATTGCAATTATCTCATATAATGAGCGCATAAAGTATCAAAATGCGAGGAAATATTAAGGTAAATTAGGCAAATGTTGCCAAACATCAATTGCTAATACCCACATTACTTATTCCACCTTCTACCCTGCATAAAATAATACATAGATTCCTGTTTAACTTATGCATGTATTAGTTATGCGGAAATAAAAAAATAAAACCAAATATTTTATTAAATAATGCTAAGTTTTATGCGGGGATGAAAGTTGAACCAAATATGGTATAAATTAATGTGGCTTTTAGTGAGAGTATTAGATTTGTGGCTTCCAAACCGAACAACCCCCTACCGCCATGTGACGCCTAGTGCGGTGCGGTAGGCCATTTTTGCATCCGAATTAGAATTTTTGTCTCAAACTCGTTCCTCTTGTGTCTCGGGCCTCTACTCAGACTTCAAAGCACCAATTCTTTTTCTTTTAAGCTCCAGAACGATCATATTTTTTCCATTTCATTCATACACAATAAACAAACCATATAAGCATAAAACACCTAGAGTATTATTCTAACAACAAGTAAATTAGCTTGTTATGAGGTCAGACGAAGACTAAGAACGTACACTTTTGCCGAATATCAGTTGCGCATTGCACGGTTACTATACTAGTTAGTTATAATTCTTTCATATAGTTTTAAACTATGTTAGTTTTATATTTAAAAGAGCTGAGATATATATTTTTTTCCGGTAAAATTGTGAATACTATTAACAATCAACAACTATTGCACCTAGCCTTAAGTGACATTACATCGACTTAGGCCTCCAACCAATTAATTACATAACAATTTAACATAGCTACTACACATCCTAGGCCTTTTAGAGTTATGTAACAGTTCTAGTCAATACTTCATACTTAGCTTAATTTGATCTATTATAATCTCATTTGAAACTGTACAATTTAAATTGTAAACATCTTCCAATTTCTTGCTTGCCAAGTATATATACTAATGCCCCCATCCTAGCTGCCAAAATCTCTTTTCTTAACCTTTTCCACCTCCCCCTTTAATCCATCCCATGTTGCCCAAGATATCCAGTAGTCTGAAATTTTGACTCAACCACTGTTGCAACTCAATTCTTAGCTTAGTGAAACATTGACCATTTTTAAACAGATGCATATGAGTTTCCAAAGTAGAGTCAGAGCAGAGACAACAATTCTCAGTAAGGCAACTTACATGCATTCTCACTAGTCTATCCTTGGTTAGTAATCTTCCTTGAGTTACTAACCAGGTTATAAACCAGACTCTTGGCAGTGATACCGGGTTCAGTATAAGGTCATAACATCTCAGCTCCTGCTTCTCTCCCATGAGATTTTTATACCCTGTAGAGACTGAGTAGTTTCCAGTCGGAGTAAGTGTGCATTTCCCATTGTTGTACTAGTCTGTCATGATTTGCTTGAGCTTGCTTAATTTCCACCAGTACCAACTGCAATCTGCCGGAGGGTGTGATCCCAGAAATCCCCCTATCTTCCTGTATACACTCCATGCACCCATTTGACCACAACATATCATTCTTCTCCATTACTTGCCAGATCAGCTTCCATACAATTGCTATATTCTAGTGCTGGCATTTTCTAATGTTCAATCCTCCATATCTCTTTGGCACACACAATTTGTCCTAGGCTACTAAGGGCACTTTCTTCTTCTCCTCTGAGCTTCCCCACAAGAAATCTCTACATCTTCTGTCCACTTATTTTACAATGCTTTGGGGGAGCCTGAACACAGACCCCCAAAAGCTATGTACTGAGAACAAATATAGAATTTATTACCCGTAGTCTTCCTGCATGGATAGGTGCCTGTTGGACAAAAATCTTATTTTGGATGTGATTTTATCCACCAGTTGGAAGCATTCCACCTTGCTCTATTTCCTTTGTGAGAGTGGTGAGCCTAGATATCTCATAGGGAAATGAATCCTGTCTCTATTAAAATAGTAGCCTTGTTTAATATCCCTGTGAAAATACACCTTGATACATAGTCCAGTTCGAATCTCTATTACAACTTGTTTGTTTATAGGCAAAACACATCGACAGCCCCTTAAAGTTGTCCACGCTTTTCACTTTGACACTCCAACTTAAGTAAGTTCCATTTGAACACTCCAACCACATCTCAAATATGTCATTTAAATACAAAATTAATAAGCAGCCATACAAAAAAATGCATGTAATTCACATGCCAAAATGATGAATAACATGAGTACACGTGGATTTTACTCAAATAAATAAATAAATAAAACTTTTGGAACAAAGAAGAACATTAAAAGAATGCTTATTTCTCTTCGGAAAGAAAGACACTGGAAATATGCAATGATTTTACAAGAAGAAAAGCAACTAATACTAGGTCCCGTTGCCGGCAAAAATTCATGTGCTAATACTAAAATTTGAAGATAAATCTTGCTGCCATCACTCCGATCGCCATTGGCCACCACAACGCCACCACGGTTGTTGCCTCCACTGCCTCCAAACAATGGTGAATTTCCATCGATGAGTCTTCCACTTCCCCCTTTTTCCATTTATAACCGAAACGAGCATGACTTGACGATGTTGCAATTAGTAAAGGAAAAAAGGGGAAAATGGTGACCGGGATTGGAAAAGCTGCATCTTTTTGAATCTGGGTAAACAAGTTTCTTTTTTAAACTTGAACACCAAGGGTTATTTTTGAGTAGAGGATGAGAAGATGGCGTAAGAGTATCATTGGTTTCAGATTTTTATGGAGTTTCGTGATGGATTTTGGTTTTGTTGTTGAAGAAGGGTGGCTTGGAGGTGCTGTGGTGTCTTGGAGGTACTGTTGATGTATAGAGGAAAGAGGACAATAACTTAGTGATTTTTCTGTGTATGAATGTTGACTGGTGTTGGATGAGCATGGCGGAGAAGCGGTGGTCCGGGGGACGGTGTGCCAAAGAATAAGAGGAAGAAGAGAGAGAAAAAAAAAATTTGGCCTCACGCTCTAAAAAGAAGGTGTAACACACGTACCAGGCCACATCACCAAATTGTGTCTAAATGACACATTTGAGAGATGGTTGGAGTGTTCAAATGAAACTTACTTGAGTTGGAGTGTCAAAGTGAAAAATGTGGATAACTTTAAGGGGCTGTCGATGTGTTTTGCCTTGTTTATATATCTACTGCTTTCAATTTGGTACGAAAAATAGAACCTAGACAATCATGGAAGGACATTTGGAAGAAAGACATCTCTTTAAATGTCTTCCATTTGGTAGAGGGCTATTAAAGGAAATCAGCCGGTGGATGAAGTTCTAAAGAAATATGGACAACTCATAGTGTCCAAATATTTTTGTTGCAATCGACCACAAGATAAAACTAACAGTTACTTGTTAGAATATACATATTCAAAATATATAATGTGAAATGTAAATGCAGAAACAGAAAAGAAGGAGATTAATGATGAACACAATGGATGTCACTAACTTAATAACGTGTCCTTAAGGAATTTAATTCCCTCAAATGCCCGAAGCTTACAATTTTTTCTTCTTAGCATAGAAGAAATTACTGTCACAAGTATAGCATTACCTCAAATGTCAGTGTGTAGAGAACATCATAATTGCAGCAAATCACACGATATTAAATATCTTTTATTTTGTAAAACAATACAGAAAGGGAGGAAAGTGTTTTAGAATTTTCAAAAGGAAAATGTGATGGAATTGGACCACTAAACCAACATATGAAGAGTGAACCGAGAAGGTGCCACTTAGATGGCAGCATTCAGGAAGTGGTTGTTTACAAAAAAATGGTCATCAAAAGTGCAAAAAATTTCATTCCATGTACCCCTTATCCCTGGTTATGTCCTTTTGTCTCCACTAATAAATATTTTAGCAAAATGGCCTCCTACCCATTTTTAAACATATGAAAAGTCTATTTTACCCCTGACCAATATTAGCCCTAATTTCTAATTCTGAGCCACCCCTTCTCTTTCCCCTCACACACATACTCTCTCTCTCTCTCTCTCCCTCCCTTTCTTTCCCTTACGAATTAGGGTTCTTCATCTGGGTTAGTTTCTCTATTCTTCTTATTTAAGTTTTATTTTTTTTTCTTTATTGATTTTTATTAATAATCCAATTTTTGCTTCCCTAAATCGTTAATTTTTGTTGTTAATCGATACCTTTTGTTTAATATGGTCGAATATCTTATGAAATTACATTAATTACGTAGTTGATGTAAATTTTTAGCAAAGTATTAGTGTTGCATTTTGTTTTCTTTTTATAATTTTTGCTTCCTTGATTCGTTAGATTTTGTTTTTAATCGGTAATGTTCGTTTTATGTTGTTGAATCTGTTATATGAAATTATATTATATACGTAGTTGATGTGAATTTTTAGCAAAGTATTGGTGTTGTATTCTTTTTTATTGTAGAATCTGTTGCCCTGGCAACAGTTGAGATTATATTCAATTACTATAAGTTTTGTTGGTTGTTACATTTTTTATTTTTCCTATTCTTGTAGAAACGGTTGCCCACAGGGCAACAGTTAATATTGCATTCAAATATAAGTTATGTTTATAGGGAAAGTGTTGTCTGTCAGGTTGTGCTTGCTTACTGTTTAGTAGTAGGTATTAACTTTTTTATTTTTCTTTCTTTTTGTGACGTTGACATTACATTTGATGGTTGTACTGGGAAAGTTGTTGCCTATTAAGTTTAAGTTAATTATGGTATGGTATTGCATTTGTTGATTCTATTTTTTATTTTATTTATTTTTTGCATTCACCTTTCGTTAAATCTTGTGCAGGTATGGTGATGGTTCTTATGTGCTTATGTTTGTTGACTCAATAATGCATGGCAATAATGTTTTCAAGATGAAGCGGGCGCAGTTGAAAGATTATCGTTTTGATTGAGCTGCTAACCTGTGGAGTCATTCAAGGTCTAAGTCAATGGTGGATATGGTACTCCTCTTGAGAAGATAGGCGATTGATTACCATGAGCATAATTCTATTTTTTATAAAGTAGTGCTTGAAAAGTCTTTCTCTGTTGTATAAAAATGATGAGAATGACTGAGTTTTTAATGTAAATTCTTGTCTTTTTTGTTGACGCGATTGAATCGTTTGTGTGTAACACATGCTTATAATGTTAGTAATGTAAATGCTTTGGAATTTGTAAAGTTTGATTGTATTTAGTGTTGAATGTACATTTTCCTGTAAGCGTTTTATGTGTGTCGTGGCTTATTTTTTAATGTTTGTTTGTGTTTTGTTAACTTATGATGTTGTGAAGGCAGTAACTCAATGCAAGTGGCTTGTGAAATTTGGTGAGAGATAAGGGGTGAAGTGTTGGCCATGTAGCATTATTTCAAGTGTATTAGCTTTGGAAATTTGGGTAATGGGTGGAGGCCAAGTGCTGAATATTAATGGATCTAGTGTAGGCCAAGTACTGCCTGTCAGGCATCCACTTAAGCCAGTTGGCTGTGAGGTTTTGGTAAGGCTTTGCGGGCAACTGTTGCCTATTTGTTAACACTTAAAACTAAACACAATAGTATAGGAGAGTTAATGGAGTAATGAAGTTAAGACATATTGAATGCCTTGCTTGTGTTATTAGTATTTGTTTGTATATTTTATTCTTATTATATAAGGGCAACAACTCAAGACAATTGACTTAGGAAATTTGATGCCGGTTGAAGGTCAAGTGCTGTCTAGGCAGCATTTCGAGAGAATTGGCGACTGAGGGAATTTGGTAAGTGGTGGGGGTTAATTGTTGCCTAGGAAGAATTTCAAGGGTATTGGCTTTGAGAATTTGGTGAGAGGGTGGAGGCCTAGGGTTGCCTAGGAAGCATCTTACTGGAATTGGCTAAGGAATTTGGTGAGCAGGGCAAGCCAAGTGTTGCCTGGGTAGCAACTCAAAGCAATTGCTTGTGAGAAATTGATAAGGGTTGGCGGACAACTGTTGCCTATTTACCAACACTAGAAACAAGCACAATGATAGAGGGGTTAAGAAAGAAACGAAGCCAAGACATATTGAATCAAAATACAATAAGACAAAGGCAAACAAATTGTTCTTTAAAATGTGCTTCACAATATCCTTTTTTTAAGCATAATGACATGACAAAATAACACTAATTTGGTGAAGCCAATGGAGTAGATTCGTCAATGATAGGTCCGTCATCGTTATTTATACGTCGCATAAGCATCATCTCTCTATTTTGCTTGAGTACTTCATGGACATTGTGATTCGAACTTCAAATTCTGCATCTAATTTTTTATTTTGTCATCCAGACTTGCTACGCTTAAAATAGCGCTCTATATTCCGTTGTAAGAAATGTAGATGCAATTTATTGCTACTCAAATGTTGCACGCAATGAAATGGAAACATAAGTTTAGAGTTTGGTTAATAGATTAACAAGATAAATCAAACATCAATTTTCCTTTGTTAAGTGTTATGCATAAGCGGTGGAGGTCGACTAGCAAAAAGTTGTAGAACTTGTTTACACTTTTTTAATTAAAGTGTTGGCCTTCGGCCACAGCTTGTAGGGAAATTCCCCTACACAAGTTATATCAGGTGCATGTAAAGATTTTGCAGCACAACTAAAGTGCTGCATATTGGGCATCACGTATAGAGATTCTTCTACATGTTGTTTTGCACCAAACCTCCAAGTGCTGCCCACAAGGCAACACTTGAAAAGACACCTACTATGCATTCAAAACTGCTGCTTATTAGGCAGCATATGTAGAGCTACTCTACATGTGTTGTTTTTAATCGAACCTCCAAGTGTAACCTTGTGGGCAACACTTACAAGGCACCACTCCATGCAATCAAAAGTGATGCATATTACGCAACACATGTAGAGTTTATCTACAAGCAATTGTTTGCATTACAGCTGCAAGTGCTGCCCACAAAGCAATGAGTGCATTACAAACAAATTCTCATGGAACAGATCTTACAAAGCGTTTCCTGCTAGTGACAATTTACAGATATCATCTACAAGTTATTTCAAGTTAATTTAGGGCAAAGCAATGAAGTTGCAACTAAATAAGAGTAATCGCAATTTGTATTCGCAAATTCCGCAGCAAATACAAATTCAAACTAATATAATTTTTTTTGCAGCAATTAAAATTCAATGGGACATTAATTGTTGGTTATCTAGCAGTAGTTTTCAATCATTATCATCAAAATTCACAACTCACTATAGCTAATTTGTTAGTATACGAAAACTAAACAAATTCTACGAATTTAAGATGTAATTATGCAAACTTTAATTTAAAAACTACGTATAATTAATGAAACATTGAAGAAATTACCTTTGAATCTTCTTTTTTCTCGAAATTTTTGATTCTTAGGGTTTAAAGTTATTGTAAAATCTTCTTTTTTATGAGAAAATAAGCTGCAAAATTGTCAAGGAAGGGAAAGAGCCAGTTGGGTCTTTTTATTATTTGTTATGGGGTAGTTTCGTCCTGAAATGTTTCACTTAAGTTAAGCAAGGTCATTCTTGCTAAACCACACTTAGTGAGGTCAATTAGACAAACCATTGCCTTAAGTGTCATAGTTCCATAATTTACCCTCAAAAGTGGTTGTTTGTGAGAAAATTAAAATTGAAAATTTAAACCTGAGGAGATGAAATTACCGCCACGAAAACAATGAGCAAAAATATTAAAATAATTTTTTTTAAAAAAATTAATAATAATAATAAACGTATATTTATTGCTCTAAAAAATAATGAATTAATCAGATCATTTGACCGAATCCGAATTCGAAGGAAGTCGAATCTGATTCGAGAGAGTAGAGACACCATCACTTTCCTACTTCTAAACTCCTTTTAAGAACGGGTAGAAGTGCTTCTCTATTTAAAACCAAATAATTTTTTTTTTCCTATTCTTATGTGAGACAAATCCTCCTTATTTCATTCCATTATCTATTCACACAACAATACTTCAAAACCCAACCCCTGAATGAATGGGGTATATCTATATGATGAAGTCATCCACTAATACATTGGATATACTACTCAGGTCAATCGGTAAATTTTATATTTTTGAATAGTCAAGAATTAGTGTATAATAGACATCATAAGTCATAAAATTAAGCTTTAATCGCCTTTGGTTCTCATTGTTGTATTCGTTTCAACCATGAACGTACCGCACAGTTTCATAATTACATAAAGAATTGGTTTGACAAAATCCTTTTGAGGCGGCTAATTAATACTTCACACTTACATTGATTTCTAAATGTGTAATCCCGAGATATACACTATTGTTAATCTCATATAAACTTTAGAAACTAGTAAAAAGCATTAACGCCTTATCTTTGTTGCTAGATATTGCCTCATCACGAGAATGGACAAATTTTTGTTTGACAATGTTGACCCGTCATTTACAAATTTGTTTGAGCTCTCTTTTTGTGGATGAAATTATGTCACCTACCACTGCAGGAGTAAAAGACCAGCTAATTTGGATCAAGTGTGTCCAACAAGACACTGGGCGCTAAAGAGCATACACTCGCTCTGTCAGCCACGGCCACTTAACGAGTACGGGCATAGAGCTGACAGACGTACCATACTACTTAGCCTTCTTAGCACTAATCAAACTCCTAGTTAGGGTTTATTTCGGGCAACAACTTCTTGTAATGTGCCCAATGCCATTAGTGTACGTATTATACAATTATTAAAACTGGGGTAAACCCAAACATATATATACGCCCTTTCTCTCATCATAAACGACACATTGAAATTCGACTAGAGCCCTACTTCTTATTCAAAGAATACAACTCCTTTTTGTTCGCTTTCTTCGATATTTCATTATTGCTTGTAGCCTATATATTCATAACTTTTAGGCCTAAACACTTTTGAACCTAGATCTTGGGATCTCCGATCTTCAGGGTAAAGTTACAGTCATGATAATTTGTCCTCGACCATAATCTCATTCCCTTGATGATCGCTCAACTACATCTCTAATTAAGTTTTTTTTAAGCAGAGCTGACACATTATCATTTAATTTTATGTAGTCAATAGTGATCATTCCTCATGCGAGACGAAGAGAATAATAAAATAGAGTCCCCTCTAATAATTTAATTTATCCTTATTGTCTTATATAGGCACCTATTTATTAATAATTGATGATAGAATAGCACCAGACGATGAATGATAGAAGAAATATTCCTAAACACTTCTAAAAGATTATTTGGTTGGTTCTTTGTTCGCCTGCTTGATTATCCCTCTCTTTCTAAATTAATTTATTCTATTACTAGTCTTTGAACACGTGCAGCGTTACCATAAAGGAGTACAAATGTTTTAGAGCAATATTAAGTATAGTAAAATATGTGTTCGATGAGTTATATACTAAAGCTGATGGAGAAAAATACATGTTAAAATAAGAATTACGGCTCACTTTAATCGCAACCTTTTGTTCCTAGAAAAAGGAAATAACTTTGACACAAACAAGATAGTCAATGTGTATACGGAATATAGAATTAGCAAGCTAAGGTGTGCTCTTTAGCTGGTGGATGATTAATATAGTGTTTTAATAATTTGGATATCTTGTATGATTGCACTATCATTAATCTCTTTTTTATGTTTAACCAAGATACCATAAATGTTTCTTTGTAGAAGCAGAAAGAAAAGTGTAAAATTTTCACCCACATGTCACTTTTATCACTGGTATTTAGTTTGAAGCCATTTTTTTTATCGGTATTACATGAGAGGCCACTTTTTGGAATTTCAATCTTTGTGGGCTGAAGTTCAAACCTTGTGGGTTGAACTTCATGCCTAAATTATGAAGTTTCAACTTCAATCTGTAAGGGCTGAACTTTTAGGTATAGATGCGTAAACTTCAACCCTTGTGGGCTGAAGTTGAACTTCAATCCTTGTAGTGGGCTGAAGTTGAACTTCAATCCTTGTGGGCTGAACTTGTGTGAAGTTCAACCCAAAAGAATTGAAGTTCCAAAAAGTGGCTTCTCATGTAAAATCAATAAAAAAAGTGGTCTCAAACCAAAGACCACTGCCAAAAGTGGGGCCTGTTTGGCGCGCGCTAATTGATTTGTAGCCGTCAAAAACAAATTCGCTGAGAAATAGCCACCTCCGGACAAATCCCAGTATAAATACTGGGGCTTTGAACAAGTTTTGTTCAAAGCCCCAGTATTTATACTGGGGGAAGCTTCAGTAAACTAGTCCCAGTATTTATACTGGGGCTTTGAACAAAACTTGTTCAAAGCCCCAGCATTTTGTTCTGGGACTTTGTATAAAGCTTCAGTCCCATAACAAAATGCTGCGGCTGTGAACAAAACTTGTTCAAAGCCCCAGCATTTTGTTATGGGGACTGAAGCTTTATATATAAAGTCCCATAACAAAATAATGGGATTTATCCCTTTGATGGGACCTTTGTTATGGGAATAAATCTCATTATTTTGTTATCCCATAACAAAATAATGGGGCCTTTGAACATGTTAGTTCAAGGTCCCATTATTTTGTTATGAGATTATTTTGTTATGGGACTTCTTCAGTCCCATAACAGAATACTGGGGCTTTGAACAAATTTTGTTCAAAGCCCCAGTATTTTGTTATGGGACTAGTCTGGGGTGTTTTCCAACGCTAATGGAGCTTAAGTGTGCGCGCGAATTTTTGGCTATTCTTCAAAGAATTTTGAAACGCTGGATAGTCCCCATTAAGCGCGTCCAAAAATGGCTACTGATCAAAATTTCCCAAAAGTTTCCACCTCCTTTAATCCTCGCAATTTTATCTTAAAAACTAAGTATATAGTATTGTTGATGCAATTTATATTTGGACCCTTATCGTACCCTAACACTATGATTTTAATCCAGGATAAATATAATGGAGTTGATCTATCTTTGGATGGCTAAACTTTAACCATTCTCACAATCAAAGAAGAATTATGAGAAGAATATACTCTTATACTTGGGGTGTCTACGTGTATGAGTGTACACCTGTATATATATAATATCATGTATATTCGTATAGATATGTGTGTACACTGCTTCAACATATATACAGGAACAACAACTATGTCAAAATCGTTGAAATTCAAACTTGGAGTTAGTTTTGTTACCATACGCTTGAAGAAGCTAGTTATGAAAATCATAATTATCATTAGCCGGTAAGAGAACTAAAGACAAGGCGTCTAACTTCTTGATGACCGAACAACAATATAATCCACAAATAGTATTACAAAAGTTTGCAACTTAAATTTTGATTGCCATCAAAGTGACCCTAATATATTGGGAAATAGAATTTTACTGTGACACATAAACGTTATCCCTACAGAAGATGAGGATTACAAAATCATTAAACCGCACTTTGATATTATTCAGATATATGAGTCGTGAGACTCTAAGAACTGCATTTCCAGCGAGTTAAATTCACCTTCGCTCTATCAAAGGTTGTCGTGTTTGAGCTCATACCAACAATACAAACTGCAGTCAGGATAAAAAAAGAAGCAATATTAATAAACTCCTTCAAAAATAAATTGCAACTTGCAAGAGAGGTTGAACCTTAAAGATGTAAGAAAGAAAAGAAGGAAGTGGAACAGGAAATACTAACCTTGGATTTTTATACTAACACTGCCATCAATATTTCCTCCATTTTCTCATTCAAAAATTTTAAACTAAACCAAATAGCGCAAGAAATTATCAAAAATAATTTCAAATTGTTGTTGATTGATATAAAGAGTCATCTTAAATTTCCACATCTCTAAAAGTTGAAAATTGTCCCGACAAAAAAAAAAAAAAAACTACAAGTTAGGATTTGTACATATTATGATTAGAACAAAATTAAAGTTCTTAGTGTCTGCATCTATCAATAAAAATTTTAAAAGCATTTGTTGACCAGGCTAGTGCTAGTAAGATACTCCCTCCATTTCAAATTAGTTGACGCTTTAACAAGATTCATTTGTCCCAAATTAATTGACGCTTTAGGATTTCAAGACATTTTTTGTCAATTCTTTCTAACTATACCCTTAATAATTAAAAGAATTCCCAAAAAAAGTTAATAGTCAAACATTAAATAGGGATAATATAGTAAAATATACATCCTATTTAATGATTTTTTTAATGGCCGTGAAAAAGCTAAAGGTGTCAACTAAAATGAGACGGAGGGAATAAATACAAAAGAATTTTAATGTGTTTGAGAGGGTTAGGTACCTTAATAGTGTCTCTTAGAATTCTAAGCATCACAAACCGAATGGTTGCGGAAAGAAAACTGACACCAACTAAATTGCTGCTTATACACCGTGCCTGGACCTTCTTGTGAAGGTTTTAATGACGTACTAGTATTTAGCCATTTTTCTTCTTCATTTAATAGAAAACATAAAAGTATATTCAATTGAAGGCAAAACGTCACTTAGCTTGGAGGTTGCCATTTAATTAATATTTCATGTAACAATTAAAATATTATTGAGGGCATTTTAGTAACATAAATAATTAACAGGGATATTTTCGTAATCTGACTATACATTAGGGGATTCTCACTTTTATAATAACTAGTTTTTTGACACGTGCGTTGCACGTAAATTGTCAAGTCACGTAGTATATAACGAAGTTAAATAATAGCAATATTTTTTTAAATAAAGCTTTAAAAAAGTTAAGTACAAATTTTTTAAATAATCAGTGTAAATGGTCAAATGATGAACTATTTGTCGATGTCAAAATGATTAGATATCGTCAGACATACAAAGATGTTCAATCAAACTTTAAAATGGAGGAGAAAGACACTTCGTATAATAGTATTATTTCTTAAAATATATCTGCATTTTTCTAATTAAGAAAATGACTTGGGAATAAAGAACTTCAAGCACAACCTCAATATTCTTAAAGATTAGTCTAATGTCTAAAAGAAAAACGAAAAAGACCTTTGAAATTTTTGTATTGTTCCTGCAATTATCAAATGTAGTGGCTTCTTTAACAACCACTTTATTTTCTTTATTCATAACATTTTTCATATATGTAAACATAAATCAAACAACATTTAAATAAATACTTTTCACCCAGAGATGATATTATATTGTTCAGAATCAAAGATCTATACGCTAAGTTCTGACTAATTAATCAAAAATATAAATTTGTTATGGAAAGGAAGATAACACACTCATGTTTAATTAGAACTGCAATTATCTAATTGCAATTTGTGAGAGTCCAATTAAAAATGCATGTCGAAAAAAAACTTCTCTCATTTAGAAAAAAACTTAAATTAGAACCATGAGTAGTTATTAAAATAGCATCATTTAGAAAATATTAACTAACCCAAAATAAAATTAATTAGTTAAAAGAATAATGTCTTTATAAAGGGTAGATTGGTCATTTGACTTTTGATGTTTTGGGGCTTCCCACTTATAAAATAGCAGAGATATGATGATTACATTCAGTTTATACTATCTCTCTAGAATTTTGTACACCCCCTAAAAATATTTAATGAGTAATCCTAATCATAAGCTATATTTGTCTAAACTATTAATACGCCACGAATTAGAACGGTAAAGAGCACAAAAAAGTGACTTCTCGTTATATAAAGTTAAAATATTTTGAAACAAATCCAATTTGCCGATACGATTATTTGGAACAAGAGAGATTAGAATTAAACCACAACGTTAACTTAAAAGTCTATTTTCACGATCTTTATTTTTAATAAAGAGCAAAAGCTACCAATGGTCTATACAGTGTCCATGCTCTCAGTTTCCTCACCAACAGGGCAACAGGACAACCATTCTTCATTGCTTTCTATTCAGCTAAATTAACTGGGGCCCGTGTCTCAGTCATTTTCCTCCTAGCTAGTTGAACGTGGCCGTTTGGCCATAAATTTCAAAAAATATTCGGAAAAGAGTTTTTGGAGTTGAGTTGAAAAATGGTATTTGGAAGTTGAAGTTTTGTTTGGACATACATTTCATTTGAAAAAAAGTAAAATTTTGTGAGAGAAGTAGTAGCTTTTTTTGAAAAACTTGAAAAAGTGCTTTAAACCACTTTTTGATTTTTCAAAAACAGTTTTTCAAAAAATATTGAAAAAGTCACAAGATTTTATGGACAAACACTTTTTCAAAAAGTTTTTGAAAAAAACGAAAAAAATTTGCATGGACAAACAGGTGAACAGTATTAGCCTTTCAACTAAAGTTAGCTGGGGCCACTAAACGCTATTCACAAGCTGCAAGATTGTTTATAAATTTCACACGATAACGATCTTGCTACGTGCAGATTTTCCAACTACAATGATTAGTGGACTAGTTGTTACGTACTGATACAGAAAAACAGTCATTATAATGACGACGATTACCGCAACTGTCCAAAGTATGTACATTTTGCACAGTGCAAATAATTATTCTACCCATATAGAAAAGGACTTTATAAATAAACTCGAAGACCACCTTATTGAAACAACAAAAGAAGCTGTTTGAAATCCACTTCCAGCCCTTCTAATTTTCAGACATCATGAATGGAGGAGCTGCAGGAAGATGGAATCTGGAAGGATCAACTGCTCTGGTTACTGGTGGCTCTCGAGGCATAGGGTGAAGAATTTTGGTTATTAGTTTAATTTGTATTATAATTCTTTGTTTATGATAGAAAATTCTGCGGTATTACAAAGTTTATAAATTGTGATCATTTAACTTTTCTTTATCATTATTAATTAGGTATGCGATCGTAGAGGAACTAGCAAGTCTTGGGGCATCAGTTTATACATGTTCACGTAATCAAAAAGAGCTTAATGAATGCTTGAGTCAATGGAGAAGTAAGGGTCTTAAAGTTGAAGCTTCTGTTTGTGATTTATCGTCAAGAGATGAAAGAGAGAAGTTTATGAAGACTGTAGCTAATCATTTCGATGGAAAACTCAATATTTTGGTAAGTTAAATGAATTTCTAAGAAGGGTAATTATCAAATCTTTTCCTCTGCTGCTCAAGCCAAATATTTGTTTATAAGTCTAACATGGTCATGTAGAAACTATTATGTTCGCGATTCTTCGTCCACTGACAAATATTATAATAGAGATTCCTTTCTATATGAGTTTTAAGAATTGGCCATATATCAACACAAAGTGACTCATCCCTTATCATGCTCAAACATAAGCCGATTGCTCGTGAGGGACGGTTTATTAATTAATCATGAGAAGTACATGTATTCTTTGAGAAAGATATGGAATATTGACCATCTCCTTTTTTCCTCCTTAGGTAAATAACGCTGGTATAGTCATATACAAGGAAGCTAAAGATTACACAATGGAAGATTACTCTTTGATCATGAGCATCAACTTTGAGGCTGCTTACCACTTATCTGTACTTGCACACCCCTTCTTGAAGGCATCAGGAAGAGGGAGTGTTGTCTTTATTTCTTCTATTTCTGGGGCTTCAGCACTGCCTTATGAGGCTGTTTATGGAGCAACTAAAGGTAATGGATGCACTAAGTTGATGAAGATTCTCAATTGGAAAAGAATAATCAAGAATCATGCATATTGTTTAAATACTTTGGGCTTAATTAGTTTGTTTGCATTAGGAGCAATGGATCAACTCGCAAGATGCTTGGCGTTTGAGTGGGCAAAGGACAATATTCGTGTCAATGGTGTTGCACCTGGGGTTATTGCAACATCTCTTATCGAAATGACTATTGTAAATTTCTTCCGCTTATTAGTTTTTGTTTGTTTATGATTACTTGAAAAATAGAGTAGCGATCTTGTTATAACGGATGACATTGCATTGATTGTATTAAAAAAATTTACACTGCCAATGTATATAACTCAAGCGCTTTATAATTTGAATTGGATTTGTGTGATACAGCAAGATCCAGAGCAAAAAGAAAACTTGGATAAGCTGATTGATAGATGTGCTATCCGACGCATGGGAGAGCCCAGAGAACTTGCAGCTATGGTGGCGTTCCTCTGCTTCCCTGCTGCTTCATATGTGACAGGCCAGATTATATATGTTGATGGTGGATTCATGGCAAATGGTGGTTTTTAAGCATTCTTTGTCTTTGCTTTTGTAAATTATCAAATAATCTGATTTTTTGGTGGGAATAAAGGATTAGTCTGCCATTGTCGACCAGTTGTTTAGGTTCATGTAGTTCAAAAATCTTTGCTCGAAAAGAAGTCAAGTCGACTTTTTGCTGAAGTGATTAATTTTGAGTAGAGTTTTTTTAATTGGGTGCCATTCTTTGTGAGTATTGTCATTGTCACTATATCGTGTTACATACTACCTGTGATTCTAGTTCAACTTGCAGTCGTTTAAGCCCTTGAAGGAGAGCTACCATTTCCGCATTATTACTCTACTGATTCACCGTGGAATCTTAAAAGCTCCATCGGTGTACAACTTAAAATGGTTGGTGGGGTGGTGGGAGGGAGAGGTGTCACGGCTATTTTGGTAAACCGGTCATGGCCGGCGGCATTAGATGCCTCAAGTAAACTTGATCGGGCGGAACAACTTGACTATTCTAGCGTCTTAACATGCTGGACATGCTATGCAACTTATGAAAACATTGAAAATGATCTTTACCATAAACATTTGAAACCAAACATAATCATATCATACTATTCTAAAAGTGGGAATCCCCCATGATAAAAAGTGAATGACAGTATTGCCCTTCTATTAAACACTATTGTTTTAACAAAAATGTAAATACACAATAAAAAAACCTACTAAACTTATTGTATAAATTTGGAAAAATTAAAATCTAATTACATATTGGCAATGAACCAGGTTAGAAGGAATATGTTCAATTGTTGTTTGAGTTCATTTAAGTGAAATGAATCTTCTTGGTAATTCAAGTGACATGAATTTCAAACTTGAACACTATTAATTAAATTCTGAGCAAATGAAGAGGCAACTATAACATAATCCCATGATCTTCTAAATACAACTACGAAATCTTTTAACTTCCCAGCTTTGCATGTCTTTTTTACTCCTCAAATTTATTCCTTGCCGTTCTTTTATTCTTCTTTTTCTTTTAATGACAAGATTATATACTTTAAAGATATCACTAGAAAAGCCATGGTGACACTTACTCTTATAGCAAAAGAACTTTTCAATTTCCTCACTTTCAGTTGAACAAGTAATATCATGACAATATGATCATGCCTTTGATGTTAGAGTAAATAATTTCAGCTACAAATCTAATCTTACTGCTAGCATTGAGAGATTACGAGAGACCATATCAGAAAGCGATTTGTTAACGACGTCAATAAATGTGAGTTTTATATTTTATCCACATCATTTGATTTTTTTTTAATTGCTATTGATCAAAATTGTATTATTCTTGGCACTTTGGGTGCATTTGATAAATTAATATCATTGTTAAACTTTTTATGTATACACTAACTTTGTACATTTTCAGTAGATTTGGGCAGCGCTAATGTGTCAGATATGGGGAGTGACAAAGAAATTCACTGAGCTCTCTTCCTTCCCTGCGAGAACGAACCCTTTAATACTTGTTGAGTGCTTTAAACTTTTCTGGACTGTTTTGTAAAGATATATTTTTAGTTCAATTGTAGCTTTTAGGTGATTTTGGTTTAGAAAGCACAGATGTTTGTCCCGTCTCGTGCATGTTCCTTTAAGCTTCTTTTTAACCCCTTACTCATTGTATAAATCGTGTTTCTTACCAGTTCTGAAGCTTTGGCACATGAAAATAAGCTGGTAGGGTTTGGTTTCAAGTATTCTATGATTATGATATTTATTTTTTTTGAGAAAATAGATTTGCGTTATACGTAATGACAATGGAAAATTTTCAGCTAGCTTTGATGTGACGTGCATCAATACAAAGAAGGTAGGTGTCTTTCTAAAATAATTTTTTTTCTTTGGATTAGTTTATCTGCAATTCCCTTTAATTTTTCCCGCATGTTTCTTCTTTTATTCTATTTGTGTAGTTGGTATTGTCAAAAAATCCTCCTCAAATGCATCTGATTATCTCATGGTTAATTTGATTCCAGATAGTCATTCTTAAAATTCAATTCCTTTGTCATTATGACAGTTTTATGTATGGAGTCTATGGAACAAGTTAATGCATTGGCGGAAAAGGCCCAACTAATTTCAGAATTATACTTTTAGTTCACCGAGGACTTATTAAAGTTACGCATTGCTTTAGTTACTTGCTTTCAAGCTATGACATAACCTCAAATCTAACTTTTTCCCCTCAACTACACTAACAAAGATTTTTGAAATTTATAACTAAAATATGTCATAAATATTTGCGTGACTATAAAATCTTATTAAATATATATTGAGAAGTTAATTTTAAGTTAAATTATTTTCAAATTCAGAATTGTGATATTCTTTTAAAAACAAACTAATAAGGGCAATGCACCTTGGTTAAGATAATTTAAAATAAATAATATTACATATTATACATATCTAGCTAAAAATAGTTGTTCAATCATGCAAGTTCAAACGATATCTTTTCATTTGCATTAAATCATCAAGTCTCTCAAATAGAGTCACCATCAATCGACCCTGTATTTTTTTATTACAAAGTTTATATAGAGTGTAAAATATATGATTTTTTCCGTTTTGTACTAAACGATAGGGGGCGCACGCGCAAAGCGCGTGCTCAAGACTAGTCATTCTAAAATGTATCGATTCATTTTCTGAACGAGTCGTGACACGTATCTGTAGACCAGGCGAACCAAACTAAACTTCTGTTCAATATATTCTAACCTTTTCATGCATCTTTCAAGAGGTAATCATAAATTAAATAAGAACATTTCGACAATTAAACTTTCATCCTTTCATAATATGTGACTTTAAAATACTTCACTCTTTAACTCTTAAAAATATGAACCATAACCCTTCTAACTCGTTGTTTATGAAGCCTCTAAGACAGATCGTGTCATAATGCATGCGACATGAAACTCTTGGGAATACTTATCTGAATATATAAAATAAATAAAAGGAATGATAAGAAAATATTATATGTCTCCACGAAAGTAAAGCGGAGCTCACCAACAACTGAGGTCGTGAGAAAGAGTCCTAGCCTATAACATGATCACCTTTGTGACATACATCTCCACTGACGAAACCAAGATAAGTTCCAAGAAAAATGAACATGAGCAAAAAATAGCTCATCACTTCGTGAGTATAATTGACTCCCTCGCTAAGACTGGAACGAGCGTTATAAAACATGAATGCATAAAACTTTAATCTTTAAAACATCTGAAAGCAATAAAACATGATATACTTTTAAGCATTGGAACTCAACTTATACTTTTTTTTTCTTTAGGGAGTACCACTCGAGTCTGACATCTTTTTTTTCTTTCTCTTTCTTATCCTCATGGAATCCCACTATTCAAGGTCTAGCATACTAGCATTTATTGCCTGACTTGGCAAATACAACATAGTGTTCGACTATAGCACCTACCTACCCCGTCATGAGTAGTTTCGAGATAAAATGCATCCCGACTATTGTCATGCTTCGTAGCCCGACAATAGCTACGAATAAGTTTACCCATCTCTGAATCTTAGGTGACTCCCAAAAAAATTCAAAAATCTTGCTTGGAACAAAAGGCCTTAAATTGAACTTAACTAATCATTGAAAATCTCACCATAGTATCATTAGTTTTTAAACACAAAATAAATCTTGAAACCACTTCATAATAATCATAAAAAAAACATGGATGATCTTATGAAATCATAATCAAGTAAAAATCATGTGATCGTGATATAAATGAAGCTATGAAACATAAAAGATACTTGATACTAAAAAAATGACTTGGAAACATTTATTGATGATGAATGCTTGCCCCCTCCAATAAAATGCACATTAAATTTTCTGAGACACTTTATCAAACACCTTAAAGACATGCATGCACTTTGTGAGAAAAACACCTTAAAAAAAGTACATCTCAACTCAGCTCAAATTAATGGCTTTATTTCACCTCCTTGAATTGTCTCGAGTGTTCTACCAACCATGATCTACGGTTTAGATAGCTAAAACCATTAAACATGCTTCACTACTCCATCCTCCAAACTTAAACTAAGTATTAGGCTCTTGAAATCGACTAACGTAATTGAGGTCGTTTCTAATTAAAAATTTCAGATTTTGTGTCATTGTACTTTATATTTATCTTATTAACCCACGTAGAATAATTCCAAATATTAACAAGAGTCACTTAAATGAAAATCATCTTCTCCACAACTCCCGCTAATACCATCCATAGCTACTTTTACTACCACAAATAATTTTCATCACAATTGAATTCCATAATCATAGGATACTCCAATAATTACTTATTGAATAGTTTAAGTATTCAGAATTATCTTTGAAAGAAATAGCTCTCTTTCCTTCTCTTTTTTTTTTTTTTTTTTTTAAAATTAAATAACTCTCTTTTACATGGCTAGAAATTGGCAATATAATGCCATTTAAATTTTGGTCAGTAGAAGTTAGTTTTAAATTTTTGGCCCTTTGCAATTCCTCCTTTCATTTTCAACATCATTAAATATTTGCACCTCATGCAGGATATCACTACAAAAAAAGTGTCACTTTGCGGCCGTTTATCAGCAGCAGTTTGGGTAACCACCGCTAATGTTTTTGTTTCTCAAGAAGTTTTGTTAAGCGCTGCCAATGGAAGGTGGCAGCAGTTATAGCATTCTTGCGGCGGTTCAGATGTAAAATGCAATAGCAGCGGTTTTGATACATTTTTTAAGTGTTTTGCTCATTAATTTTTTCTTTAAAAATTTAAAAAAAATTAAATAAATTTGAAAATAGTTTAAGTAGAAACTTTTATTATAAGGTAAGAGAAACGGTAGTAAGATAATACTTATGTATAAGACTTATATATTTTTCTGACAATTAGAAAATTATATTTTATTAAGAATAATGTTTTTACTTTTTGAAAATTATGTTTTTTGGAAATTAAATATTTTTTAAGTTTCGGTGGACAAGATATGAGTTGGGTCATGAGTAGAATTATGTACAGAAGAATTGTTATTTCGTAATTGCAAATGGAAATAGATAGGTTACATTACTAAAAAAGAGAGCCAAAAAAGAAACGAAGAGAAGGAAACGAAGTATAAGAAAGTAGCGGGCCTGGCATTAAATACGTTAGGGGTGTCCATGGTTGCGAAAAATTGATGACTAGCCAATTTTGCACACGTTAAATGAGTTCCATCCACAGTTTCAAAATTCATTGAGAAATAGCCAATAAAACACTCGCGTACATTCAGGCTACTGCCGCATATATTGAATTTACTAAACTACCCTTAAAAACCTACAGCTCAACAATAAATACAAAATAACGCGTGGAAAAAAACAGAACAAAGCATACATTACTTCTCTCAACTCTCCAGATCATCGTCTCTCTCCCGGAACTTTCAAATTCAAACTGTAAAAGCTAATTGCAGGTGCGTTTCCACAGTTTCTCCGACGTTTCTGTGCTGAATTTGAATTATTTTACATAAATATATCTGTTTTCGTGATTATAATCTGAATTTGTTTTTCTGAAACGCGAATTTACTGTTATATATAATTAATATGAATCTGAATTAAGTTCATAAGAGTATGCAGTACCTAGGATTGTGTTACGTTTAAGCAAAAGCCCCGTTATAATATCCTGTAGCTTCAAAATGGCCTGATATCCCCAGGATATTGTGATGGGACCTTGCTTCAACGTAACACTAACCTCCAGCATTTAATGCTGGGGGATTAATGTTGAAGCAATGTCCCATTAGAAATATCCTGTTGTCCAACACTAAATGCTGGGGCTTAGTGTTACGTTGAAGCAAAAGCCCCGTTATAAATATCCTGTAGCTATGATTACATTTTAGCTTAGCACTTCAATATGGCCTGATATCCCCAGGATATTGTGATGGGACCTTCGTTCAACGTAACACTAACCTCCAGCATTTAATGCTGGGTATTACTGCTGAAGCAATGTCCCATTAGAAATATCCTGTATTCCAACACTAAATGCTGGGGCTTAGTGTTACTTTGGAGCAAAGCCCCATTATAATATCCTGTAGCTGTGCTATATTAGGATATAAACTTGCACTTCAAAATGGCGTGATATCCCCATGATATTGTGATGGGACTTTGCTTCAACTTAACACTAAACCCCAGCATTTAATGCTGGGATTTCTGTTGAAGCAATGTCCCATTAGAAAATATCCTGTATTCCAACGCTAAAAATGTTGGGGCTTAGTATTACGTTGAAGCAAAGCCCCATTATAATATCCTGTAGCTGTGCTATATTAGGATATAAACTTGCACTTCAAAATGGCGTGATATCCCCAGGATATTGTGATGGGACCTTCCTTCAACCTACAGCATTTAATGCTGTGGATTAGTGCTGAAGCAATGTCCCATTAAAAAATATCCTGTTGTCCCCAGCACAAAATGCTGGGGTTTAGTGTTAAGTTGAAGCAAAGTCCCATTACAATATCCTGTAGCTATGCTATATTTTAGCATATAGAGCTGCACTTCAAAAATCCCCTCCCCCCTGTATAATTAGCCATTAAACTATGGAAATGTATATTTATCTTATAGGTTAGCAGTTCTTAAGCTTTCATTATTAAGCTACAATTACAGTATTTTACCGTACTGTCTTTTATAACTACAGGTGATGGCTAAACAGTGTATTGTTCTTGCATTCAATGAGAAATGGACACCAGATTATAAGTACATAGATCATGAGACAAGGATTTTTCTACATAGTGAAACAGATACTTTTGAAGATTTCAGAAGAAACCTTTGGAAAAAGATAGATTTAGACGAAGAACATTGTGAGGCATTCATATGGTTTGATATGGAACTTGGAACAAGCAAAGGTGTCCCTATAAAAAATACCGATGATTTAATCAGCTGTTTACACTTGATGAAGAACAATTCCGAGTATAGGAGTAGACGTTTCATAGTTGACATTACACAACGATCTCCACAGTCTGAGAGAGTTGATTACATTGAAGGCCAAATGATAATGCAAATAGACAAGGATGATGCTTTTGAAGTGATAGTTTTGACACCTCCATCTGTGGAAGCTGTAGCAGTAGATCAACAGTTAATGCATGCTGAAAACACAGAACAACAGCTTGTAAATATTGAACTTCCTGAGACATCAAGTGCTGGAAAAAAGAGAAAGAGGTATTCAAGGAAGAAAATAAGAGAATCTCCTCGTCCAATACTAAAAGAAAATGCAGATTTGGACGACATCAAGGTTGGATCAATTTTTTTAAACAAATAGTGTGTCACTAAATGTTTTCAGACAACTGCAATTGCACACCATTTTGAATTCAAGGTTGTGAGATCAAGCACAACGAGATATTCACTGGCATGCATGAATGAAAAATGTGAGTGGACTGTTCGATCTTCCAGAATTAAACAATCCACGCTGTTCAAAATACTGAAGTTTGAGAAGAATCACACTTGCTCGGTGGATGATAGAAAAAGAGACCAAAAACATGCTACGTCAAAGATTGTTCGAGATGAGATAGTTGAGAATCTAAGAGACGATAATTATCCTGTTAAGCCTAATTTTGTTGTTGCAGAGATTAGAAGGAAAATGGGAGTTGTAATCTCTTATAATAAGGCATGGCATGCTATAAAAGTAGGAGAGTCTTTAATTAGAGGGACGCCTGAGGAGAACTTTCAGAAGTTACCAGCATATTTATATGTGCTAAAAGACATCAATCCAGGCTCACATGTTGCTCTTCAAAGAGATGATGAGAACAGGTAAAAAAAAAAAGTGTACTTATATATTTTTGTGTAGAATTCCAGTAATGCCAATTAAAAAAATCCTGAGACTGCAGTGTTATTTGTTGGATTCCCGTCACAAAATGCTGTGATGTCGTCATTATGTATAAGTGGCGTTCCAGTACTAAAACCTGAGACTCAAAAATTTTAACATGAATTTTACTGATAACACTGCAATTCTATTATGCAGGTTCAAATATATGTTTTTTGCTTGTGCGGCATCTATCAAAGGCTGGAGACATTGTAGACCTGTGATAGTTGTCGATGGAACATTCCTTAAGGGGAGATATTCAGGCACACTATTGGTTGCAGTGACGAAAGATGCAAATAACCAAATCTTCCCACTTGCCTTTGGAGTTGTCGACTCAGAAAATAATCTGGCATACAATTGGTTCTTTAGACAGTTGCGCATTGCATTTGGTTGCCGTGAGAATTTACTGTTCCTTTCAGATCGTAATCCTGCAATTGCAAATGGGATTGTAAATGTATATCCTGAATGTGCCCATGGTATCTGTGTATATCATCTGGAAAAGAACCTTAACAAAAGGAACGTGAGTCCTGCAGTGATAAGTATATTCAATAGTGCATGTCGTGTCTACACGATTGCAGAGTTTAAAACAGACATGAATCAAATGAAGGAAACGGATAGGGCAACCTATGATTACCTCATGGAAGAACCACCAGAGAGATGGACTAGAGCTTGCTGTCGAAATCGAAGATATGACATGATGACATCAAATATTGTGGAATCAATGAATAATGCTCTGTTACATGCTCGGGGGAAATCAATACTGTCAATGGTGGACAACATAATGAACAAGCTACAGACCTGGTTTTATGAGAGACGGAAGAGTGCGCAGGATATTTTCTTTGCAACATCAAAATGGACAGATGATGAATTGAAAAAAAAATAAAAAAAGCATATAGAATGAATGTGAGTATATCAACTAATACAGTTATTTTAGGATGTCATTTGCATTATGTCAATGATAATTCATGAAGTCCCGGGTTTTGTGCTGGGACTACATGGTATGCAAAAGCGGGGGATCCAGTAATTTGCAGCATCATATGTGTTATGCTAGTCAAGTGATCTTATACATTACATTTTTACAGGTTGATCGGACTGCGGATCAAAGCTTTAAGGTAACAGATGAAGGGAGAGAATTCATTGTTTGTTTGAAGAAAAAAGAATGTCAATGCCTCAAGTTCCAGATGGATGAAATGCCTTGTGAACATGCACTTGCTGCTATAGAGAGAGTGCACCTAAACAAATCGGATTATTGCTCTATATGGTATAAAAGAGAAACATGGTTAAAACAGTATGAAGCGGAAATCAACACTGTTGGACATGAAGAATCATGGGTTGTACCTGATAGCATTAAAGTAGAGATAACAAAACCCCCAGATTTTAAAGTTAAGGCAGGTAGAAGACAGGAGAAAAGATTTGTCTCGACTGCAGAATATGTAAGACAAACGGGGAAACACTGTGGGATATGTAGAAAGTGTGGACACAACAGAACATCTTGCAGACACACTCCAGTACTTCACCCATATTCAAAGAAACATAACTCCCAATAGGTATGTCTCTCTATATGCATTTTATTTTTTAATTCTATTTTAGTGCAATTAAACACCCCAAAGCTGGCTATGTTAAAATTTTTCTTTTTTTTTTTTGTTTTTCAGTTAGGAATCGCGTCAACACTAGATAGATAGAAGACTATTCTTCTCTATTTTCATCCAGTCGCAACAAATCTGATGTCAAAAAGGACTATTCACTTCTAGAGAACTTTTTTTTTTTTTTTTACATTTTACTTCCTGTATTCTTTAACAAGGATTATTATATATAAAAAATACACTTCTCACTCGTTGCTGTGCAAAATAGTTGTCTCGATATCTATTTTCTAGTTTTTTTACTTATTGAACAACAAACACTTTGATCTTGCTTAGAAACACAGTTCATACTATGAAAAATCATTGTTCATAATTCCACATTAACTGAAAAAACGCACATGAAAAAAAAGACAAACAAACATCCCACATTAACTGAAAAAACATAAAAACTACTAAAACTTATTCAATCACAATAGGCTTCTGGGCTGATCCTACATCTTCGTCGCTGCTGCCATCATCATCATTGTCGTCATCATCATCATCATCAACATCATCATCATTGTTGTGGCCTTGACCAACCTGACGTTTTACTAATGAAATTTCAAAAACCATAGTGGCAACGCCGTTGTAAACCTCATGAACAACATGATTAAACCGAAGAACATCACCCAGTCTGTACCCTTTACGCAGAAGCATCTCCTTCCATCCATTGCACAACCTTGAATGTACCTTCCCAGCCTTAAACTTCATTTCATAATCAGTGTCATCGTTTTCACAATTTATAAGTGCACTTCCATTGACCTTTGGCAGCTTCTCTTTCCAACTCTCTGGAAAGATCTGAAAAAATAAACTTTAACAGTTAATACAAAAAAGAACAATGAATAATTAGATGAACAAAAGCATAAAAAATAATTTGGTAATTTTTTTAACATACAAAATCATCTCTTTTGAAGTATGATTTTGTTATTCGCATAGTGAAATTGCCTAGTTCTTCCCAACGATCATCCTCCATATTATTGTTTTAATGAAAAAATAAATTAGTTGCAATCTTTGTTATTGTTTACTTCAACTGCAAAGCCTTATTTATAGGCTAGGAGTTACTAACTTTTGTTCAACTGTTATGGTCAAAGAGAATATGTATAGTCAAAAATAGATTAAGTATCACTATAAATGTAGTCAAAAAAGCTGTGTTTCTATGTTCTTCCCTATGTTTCTTCCAGTTCGAGGTCTTCTCGTATGCCAATGTTATCCTGATAAAATGCTGGTACCGAGATATTTGCTGACACACTCTTAAAAACTGTAACAGCTTCTATATTTACAATAACGTCTGAGGATAAAAAGCTTGAGCACCATGTCCCTTAAACTACTGGTCACAGCATAAAAATCTGGGGGATTAGTATTACTTTGAAGCGAAGTCCCATTACAATATACTGTAGCTGTGCTATTTTTTAGGTTATAAGGCTGCAGTTCAAAATCACCCCCCCCCCCCCGTTGTCCCAGCATTAAAATGCTGGGACTTCGTATTACATTAACGCAAGGTCCCATTACAATATCCTGTAGCTATACTGCATTTATCAACAGAAGAGTAGTTACTTGTCACCTTAAATACCTACTAATGGAAATGGTCCATTTGCTACTAGACAAAATATTAAGGGGGGAAAAAAAAAAAGAAAAGAGGAACACAAAATTCGTCTGGACGATGTAAATAAAATGGGTATGCTATGGAAGAGAAGGGTTTTAATCAGAAATGCTGAGACATGTATTACAGTATCACTATAAATGTAGTCAAAAAAGCTGTGTTTCTATGTTCTTCCCTATGTTTCTTCCAGTTCGATGTCTTCTCGTATGCCAATGTTATCCTGATAAAATGCTGGTACCCGAGATATTACAATAACGTCTGAGGATAAAAAGCTTGAGCACCATGTCCCTTAAACTACTGGTCACAGCATAAAAATCTGGGGGATTAGTATTACTTTGAAGCGAAGTCCCATTACAATATACTGTAGCTGTGCTATTTTTTAGGTTATAAGGCTGCAGTTCAAAATGTTTTAATCAGAAATGCTGAGGCATGTATTGCTAGGACTATACATAAACATTATTTAAGAGTCAACAAATTACACAAAAGGAAAAATTACAGCCAATTTCATTAACAGTGACATAAAAATTACATAAAAGCATACTTCTAAAAACACAATCTGTTTGCCTTTTTGAATACATGATATCATTGTAAAACAATTACTAATATGTGAAAGAACAACAATACATAATATATCAAATTAAAAAAATTATTTATTCTCCATAATTCCTAAACACGGGCTCCCCTGGCCCTGCGCTGTGCAATTGCAGCGGATCTGCCATCACCTTAAGCAATTCCATCAGTTTTTCATAATATTGTCGCTGCGTGTACCTTAAATTCCACAACTCATCTTCGCATTTCTTTCTGAATTCGTTCAAGTATTCCACCTCCTTCTTCAGATATTCAAAACGCTAACACAGGTCTCTTGGTATTGTAGGCAAGTTCGTAACATGCCTTCGAGTTGATGGTCCATAACCATTCTGGAAAACCTGTCTTCCATTGGATGGTCCGTGGCCATTGGATGGTCGGTGGGCATTCTCCATAGATACTTTTTGATCAAATACTATTTGACACAATTTCTTTTTTTTTTATTTGTTCAATAACAAAAATGACAAATTGGATTCCTCTCTATCTGTTTTATGGGTGGGAATTTATATACATTGGCATTTGTTTGTAAGAGTCACTTCTGGAAATTCTGAAAAGGTACAATGTGTATTTTGTCGTAAGTTCTGATAAGTCACACTGTTTACAATGGGTCACACTGTTTAACCGGATTTTGAATTACTTTGTGTGTTGTCCAGCATTAAATGCTGGGGCTTATAAAGCTCGAATTCAAAATCACCCATAACGAAAATGCTGTGTCTTGGTGTTACGTTCAACGAAAGCCCCATAACAATATCCTGGGGTTTGGTGTAAAAATACTGGGGAATATATTGCTGATACTATACAAAAACATTATTTTTACAGACAAACACAACAGACAAACTTACAGCCATTTTCAATAACAGTAACATAAAAATTACATAAAAAAGGATACTTCTAAAACACACAAAAGAAGTATCCTCAAGTACAATAAAGATAAATTACACTTGCTTCACATGGAAGCATAAAAACAGAACACTGCGAAACACATAAAAAAAATACAGTAAAACATTAATGATTACTAGGAACGCGAGAGCTAGAACCAGAGGTTGAATCTGTGAAGTTCTGCAATTCAATGTCCAAGAGTTTGTCAAAAAGTCGATCCATATCTCTGTTGTTTTTCTCTCTGAAAGCTACAAAAAATTCAAACAACACATCCAAGTTATTCTTCACGACTGATACCTCAGTTTTCAAAAACTCAAGATCATTTTTCAAATTCCTAACATCGTTATTCAACTGGCGCCATTGTTGTCTTCTTACTTCATCATTGCAAGCCATTTTTTATTTTATGCTTTGTTATTTTTCCTTTTTTTTGGAATAATATTTTTGTTTTGTACAAGTGAAAAAACAAGACCACTGTCTAATTTATAGAAAACAAAAACAGAAAAAACATGTAAAGAATATTTGTTCTATTTTAGCTGACATTGTAACTCAAAAAAAGCTGTAAAGATTCCTTGCTTCTTTCTCTGTAAAGAAGAGGTCGTATCTGTATAGGAAAAGATTGAACTGAGATTTTCAACTGTATTAAAGTAACAGTATTACACAGTTGACAACACAAAAAGAAATCAAACAGATTCTGGGAAGATTCTATACGTTAGAACAGACTCTCTTTTGTTCCAAAAATATATTGAAATCCACAAAATATTCCCTACTTTAACTTTGGAAATCCACAGCATTTGTGTATTGTCAAAAAAGTAGATAGATTCTTTTGTCATTTTACATGACAAGTCAAATCAATAAAAAATCTTACAAGATTCTGCAAGTTAAATTACTATAACAACACTTTTACAATATTTAAAATGCACAATAGATTTTGTTTTTTGAATGTGAGCAACATTTTCATAATTACATAAATTAATAATATTTATTCATATATAATAAACTGTTGTCACATACATTAGTCCCAGTACTTATGCTGGGGCCATGGTATTATGCAGCTGAAAAACAACAGCATTTTGATCTGGAGGGTCCTATACTTGGTCCCAGTACTTGTGCTGGAGCAATGGTGTTATGCAGTTGAAATTAACAGGATTTTGTTCTCACTAATAGAGAATTTTTTTTTTTTTTTTAAAATTTTACTTCCTCTGTATTCTTTAACAAGGATTAATATATATAAAAAATACATTTTTCATTTGTTGCTGTGCAAAATAGTAGTCTCCATTTATCTATTTTTTAGTTTTTTTTTGATCGACCACAACAACACAGTACTTACAAACACAGTTCATAATGCTAAAAAGGATTGTTCATAATTGATCAGCTGCTGAAAAACATAAAAACACAGATAAATAAAAAACACACACAAACAAACATCCCCATATTATCTGAAAAAACTTAAAAACTACAAAAACTTATTCAATCACAATAGGCTTCTGGGCTGATCCTACATCTTCGTCGCTGCTGCCACTACCATCATCATCATAATCATCATCATCATCTTCTTCACCCCCTCCCTCACCATCCTGATGGTTTATGACAGAAACTTCAAAAACAACAGTTGCATTACCGTTGAATATGTTGTGGAACTGGTGATCAAAACGAAGTATATTGCCTATCCTGAAGCCTTTTTTATTAAGCATATCCTTCCATCCATTACACAACCGTGCGTGCTTCCCAACTTTGAAGCTCATCTCATATACCTCATCATCATCTTCACACAATATGCATGCCATTCCATTTATATTTGGCAGCCTCTGCTTCCAACTTTTTGGAAAGATCTAAAAAGAATAATATTTCACAGTTAATAAAAAAATCACAAAACACTAAAAAAAATAAATGAAAAAAATAAAAAATACTTTGCTCATTTCTTTTAACATACAAAATCATATCTATCAAAATATGATGATGTGATTTTCTTGACAAAACTTCCTAGTTCCTCCACAATATTCTCTTCATCTGCCATATCTTCTTTTCAGAAAAAAACTTTACAGTTTAAAAGAGGAGATGAAATCTCAAAAAACTTTGTACTTTGCTTTAACTACAAAGGGTTATTTATAGTAAAAAAAGTGAGTAACTGTTAGTCAGTCGGCATGTATTTTGGCAAAAATACATTAAATGTAGTCAAAGAAATTATATTTTCTATGGACTTTACAGTTTCTATAGGTTATCAATTTTCAACAAATATTGTGTAACTTAAATTACTATCACGAAATTTAATAAATATTAATTAAAATATAAAAAACGGCTCTCACATAAATTAGTCCCCCCAGTACTTGTGCTGGAGCCATACTGTTATGAAGGTGAAAATGACAGCATTTTGATCTGGGGTCGTATACTCATAATTGTAAATCCCCCCAGTACTTTTGCTGGACCTATATTGTTATGCAGATGAAATATAACAGCATTTTCATATGGGGGCTGCTATCAAATTAATTCAAGAATCACGAAGTTTAATAATATTTATTCATACATTCATCCCCCCCAGTACTTTTGCTGGAGCTATATTGTTATGCAGTTGAAAAATTACAGCATTTTGATATGGGGTCCTATGCTAATGACTGTAAACTAGTTGGAAATTATAGACTAATAATTAAAAATGACAACATAGAAACTTCACATAAAACTTCATAACAACTATAAGTTGATATGTATTTATAAAATAAATTCAATAATGTAATAACAGATGCAACTTATAATTGAAAAGGCACCATTACATAATATTTGTGATGTTGTTTACTGAACAATCACAATTCAAAAAACAACAGTTATATTACACATATATAACTGCCCCAAAAACTCAGATATTGTTTACCAAAAACTCAGATATTGAACTAAAACACTAAATATATGCTATCTTATTTCAAGCATCTTCAACAGTAGAGCCAGAACTAGAACTAGAACTAGAACTTGAACTTAAATTATATACGAACATTTAAAACCACACGATCTAAAGATTCCAGAACCCTAAAATGTAACGTACTTCCTACTCCAAGATTGTTAGTGCGAACAAACTCCCTCCATCCATTACAAAGTTTTCTCTGTCTTCTCACTTTTAGGTAGTTCATCTGGAAATGAATACCACGACAAATAAGAGTGGCTGGAACATCACGTCTGGGAAGCCTAATTGCCAACCATACTGGCAAAATCTAAAAAACAAAACAAAAGAAGAAATGCAAACTTTTATAATAACATCAAACTAAAACAACACTTTAAAAAAATGCTATGATTAACTCACAAATTGATCTAATTCAGCATCCAATTCACTTAACACTGCTTCGACGACTGTTCCCATCTTATTTATGAAAAATGTTCTCTAATATGCTGGGTATAGATTATTTATCTAATATTAACTTTTGTCCAGCTCTTATGGTCAAAGAATTGATTAAAAATATCACAATAAATGTAGTCAAAAATGGTAGGTTTGTTTGGTCTTCCCTAATAAAGTCCTGACTTTTCGAATCCCAATGTAGCTGGTATTTCTGTATTTTTAGACCAAAAACCACCACTTAAAAAAACCTGGGTCTGCTTATATATTTACCATAACGTCCCAGTGTAAAGACTGGGTGAAGTCTGCAAAGCATAACAAGACCAACAAACAAATAACACTTTAAAAAAAAATGGTGTGATTAACTTACAAATTGATCTAATTCAGCATCCAATTCATTCAACCCTGCTTCAACGACTGTTCCCATCTTAAAAATATAAAAATATTTGCCTCTTCTATTCAGTAACAAAGTAGTCTATTTATATTAAAATAATTGTACAAGAAAACTTCTCAATTATACTGTATTGTCCTTGTGCTTTTGGATGATAGTAAAGATTCTTCATTCTTTATATAAAAGCTGCACATTGCTTGTTCTTTTCCTTTACGATGCAGTGGAAAAAGTGCATTGGAAAAATAAAAATAAAAACTCAAATGTCCACAGCAAAAACATCTGGGGCGTCTATGTGCCTTAAAATACTAGCCCAGGATAAACATCTGGGAGGCAGTGTGATCCATGCGCCTTGTTTTACTACTCACGGCAAAAACATCTTAGCAATCCCCCAGCATATTAGATAACATTTTTCACACAAAACAAACACAAACTTACAGGCATTTTAATTAGCATTATCATAAAACACAAAAGAAGTATCCTCAAAGTACAAGAAAAGATAAATTACACTTGCAGATGCAACCATTAAAAACATAACATTTATAGAGACCCAATCTTTTTTCTATTATCAAGTTAATACAACATAAGTTTATTAAAAATAGTAAAATTAGTTCTCTGGTGACCCTGGTGCACAAACCTGAATTCTCGGGCAGGTTAGTAAAATGGGCAGTAGAATTAAGTGAGTTTGATATATCTTATCAACCCCGGGTAGCCATAAAATCTCAAAGTAAGCAACAGAGAATGGACAGAAATACTAACCCACGCACTACCTAGAAGTAGTACCTCTTTAGGTGAGTCACGTTCCAACTGCTAGGTAGAGGCGATCCATCTGGTCGTGCCAAACGATATGAACCTTTACCAACAGACGCAACCACCTTGTAAGGGCCTTCCCAATTCGGACCAAGTTTGCCGACGTTTGCTTCCTGCGTATTCTGGGAGACTTTGCGCAATACGAAGTCCCCGACTTCGAAGTTACGCAGCCTAAGTCCCCAATTATAATATTGTTCTATCCTTTCTTTCTGAGCTACTACTCGTATAAGCGCCAATTCTCTGCGTTCTTCTAGAAAATCTAATTCCTCGGAGAGGTTGAATGAGTTAGATTCTTCAGTTGCATGAGCATATCGTAGACTTGGCTCGCCGATTTCGACTGGAATCAATGCATCAGCACCATATACTAAGGAATAAGGCGTCTCCCCAGTGCTCATTTTTGTAGTTGTTCTGCGAAAACTTTCAATTGTCAAATATGATAAGCAAAGTTTATCGCAAAGCCATCTTATACGGCCAGACTTCAGTCAACCTAAACGGCCTAGTTTCGTCCAGCCCAGGAGGCCTGACTTCATTTATCTTAACTAAGGGCAACTTAACCTAGTTATGATCAAATTTTACTTTGAACATCTGCGCAGATTAACACCAAAAAAGGAACTCAGACACTAGGATTTGAAATATAATTCTGACTTCTGAAAACCTCATTAAAACAGCGAATACCAACGTCATTCATATAAGCAAGACTTGAGACCAAAAATGATCATCAAGCCTTCATCAGTCGGACAAAAACAGAAGTAGTCAAAATATACATTTGTCCACAAATTAGCAATATTCAAAATTAACAGCATCCAGTAAATTTACAAAGAGGACCAGATGAGGCCTTAGTCATCATTTGGGCCGGGATCTCGACCTGATGCACTAGCTCCATCAGTCGGATCCCCACCCAAATCTTCATCTTCGTTATCCTCACTGCCTTCATCATCCTCTTCATCATCGTCATCGTCGGCTTCTACCTCCATGCCCAAGGCTTGCTTGACACTGACGATAGCCGCTATGGTCTGATCAAGGACTGAGTCAACATTAATTTGGCCGCGCTGCATTTGGATGAGCAGTTTCTTCTTGGCTTCGAGGGCTTCCAGTTTGGAGCCGATTGTATAACGATCCCTCAAATTCGCCAACTCCTTCGTCAACAGCTCTTGGGTCCTCATAGATTCCTCAGCCCGATTCTTGGCTTCTTGCAGTTCTCCTCGAGCAGCCCGAGATTCAGCTTCAGCCTTGTTAATGTTTCTCAACATTAGGTTAGAAGCGCTACGGATGCTTTCCAAGGTAACTTCTTTCATATTAAGCTCATGGGCAAGCTGAGAAATCTGGCGACCTTGTTCATCCATCCTGGTTTTCAGATCCTCGAAGGACAGTGCAAACCTTTCCTTCTCGTCCAGAAGACGGTCCTTCTCCTCGAGGAGGGCGTGTATCTTGTCGTTGGCCTCAGTGTTGGATTTCTCCAACCTGTCTATCTTATCCTCAAAGAAGCCAAGCCTCCCCTCCAGGACCCGCTTCTCCCTGATGAGAGCTTGTTTCTCCTCTTCTAGGGCCTGCTTGTCCTGGAGAGCCTTCAAAAGATCTTTCTTCAAGCCAAGGACTTGTTCCTGGTTGTTCAACCTAGAGCGGAACATGAGCTCGGCAGCCATCATACTTGCCTGGCAACAAATGAAAATATGCAGGTAATCAGAACTAAGGACTTAATAGGAATAAAGGAGTAAAGAGGGAAACATTACCCGAGCAGTATCTTCAGCGATTGCGTAAGCTAGCTGCTCGTCGCTCATGCTACGCATGTTCCACTCCTCGCGAGGACCGATCAGGTTAGACGTCACTTTAACCAAGTGGCCAGGCTTCGCCAGAAAATTTGTATCCGGAGAGATAGTGAAGTCACACTCCCTCATACACGGCCTGGGCTCCCTCGCTTGTTCAGAAGGGTACTGGGGACCGAATTTGTGACGAATACCCTTAACAAAGTACGCCCCAGTCTTTCCTCCTAACGATACTCGCCTGGTAAGCTTTGTGCGAGAGACCTCAACGTCACCTGTTTCCTCGGGGTCCAGAGTGGCGCACTCTTGCAGATAAACTGGTGCCACCCCTTCACCGGCCAAATTCATCATGTCCTCGTAATAAAAGACCTGAGGTTCAGCCTCCCCCTCAGCTTTCCTCCGCTCATCAACCCCCTCATCTTGCTCCTCCTCTTTTTCCTCAGCCTCCTCTCTCATCGGCTCTTTGCCAGGGCGCCTGTGGCTGGCTTGCTCAGGCTCGCCTTGCTGACTACCAACCCGTTCAGGCTCATTCAGCATTGGGTCCTCGGGGAAGAAGGCAAAACCTTCGTGCATTCTTTCTTCCCCCATTTCCCCAGCTCTATCCCCTTCCCCATCATCAACTCGGGGACTCTCCTCGAAGGCATAAGAAGAAGTCTCTACATCCTTCCTCTTATCACCCCGAAGAGGTGCCCTCCTCCTCCAAGTCAAGCTCACATCGGGAGCCTCTGAATCAGAAATATCGAATATCACAGGCCCAGCAGATTCAGGGGCAGCCGCCGAGCTTTTAACACTCTCCTGCCCAGCCTTGGGCGTATCAGCAGCAGCAGCAGCATTGGTTTCAATTGTGTCTTCAGAAGACTGAGGAGTCTTGCGAGCTGTCCTCGTCTTCTTCTTGGGTTTACTCTTTTCAGAGTCAGATTGCTTTCTCTTCAAGCTCGCAAGGACCTCCTCACCACCTTCCCTGGCCTTAACAGCTGCAGCAGTTTGGAGGATGGCAGCTGCCTCCTCGTTGATCTCGGCCACGGGGTCAACAGTCTCCTCCACAGGAGGAGGAGCAGGAAAGTAACTACCACTAGCACCTAAACCTGGGAATAAAGTCATATTAATACCACAGTGAGTTCAACATAAATTAGCAGGAAGTTGGGTAATCAGCTTACCATGGGTGCTAGGGTTCGACAATTTCTTTTCAGAAGCATAGTGGGACCACTGCCTCTGCTCGTGGCTGAAAGCTGCCAAAATGGGTTCAACCCAAGCAGACAACTCCTCCTCGGAAATCAGACCGTCGTAAGAAATCTTGTCAGCTAACCAATAAAGAGTAAAGGTCAGAAGGTGCAAATACGTAACTCAGAGAGTATTTAATACAAAGACTCGGGGACTTACGAGTTTTGTTCCACACCTCGCGGAGATTAGTTTTGCTGCCACGTGTGAGGAGTTTGGACTGCACATAAACATACCTATGCATCCAACCCCTATCCCCTGTATCTCCAGAATTATGCACTAAAGCTTTTCTTCCTCTCATACGGGCATTGATATACCCGTCTCTTGCAACCTGAAGGCTATACAAAGAGATAAAATGCTTAAACTCAAAATCTTGCTCAGTCTCATCGGCAAACCATTGTAGCAGAGAAATGATTCTATAAATGCTCGGGCACAGCTGCCCCGGGCAGATAAGGTAGTATTTACAAATGTCCTCTATAACAGGATGCAATGGCAGCGTATGGCCTATCGTGAATGGATACGTGGATATGGCCGTCCAACCAGTTCTCACAGAAGTAATATTCTCCGTTGGGTAGGGGCAAGAAATTGTAACATCATCGTCCCAGCCGCAATCTTCCTTAACCCTAGGCAAGAGGTCGGGAGTAATTGAACTCTTAAACCGGCTTGAAGGCCACGACCTTATATTGCCATAATGACTGAACGAGCCGACTGAACAATCATTTTCAAGGTTTCCCCAAACTTTCGGGATCACATCAGCAACCAAAGTTGAAGAACTCGTGGATTGACCACCTGCTGCTGAGGAAGTACTAGCCGCAGCATCCATATTCAGACTTTTCTTGGCTTTTGGAGACATTTGGATTAGAAGATTGGAAGAGTTTTTGCGTTTTAGAAATTGTTAGAAAGGTGTTTTGAAGCTTTGAAGGTTTGGATGAAATTTGGAATGGAGTAAAAGGTTTTCAAGCTGGTGAAAATCATATTTACTGAAAAAGCGACTGTTGCGTGCTTCGAGACTGCAGGAGTAATGATTAAACTGCGCCTACTCACGTCTTGCACGTCCCAACGCGAAAACCGTCATTTCGGTTCCTATTCTTTTAACGGCTAGATTTTCCAAATGGGTCACAGCATTTTGTCCTGGAGTCTATGATGCTTTGTTATGCACAGTCCCATGTTTTAGAACTGGGACACAGCACTTGTTAAACACAAGGGTCACGGCATTTTGTCCTGGGGTCTATGATGCTTTGTTATGCACAGTCCCATGATTTAGAACTGGGACACAAGCACTTGTTAAACACAAAGGTCACAGCATTTGATGCTGGGGCCTATGATGCTTTGTTATGCACAGTCCCATGTTTTTGTACTGGGGAATTAAAGTATTTAGCATTCCTATTTATATAGTTCCCAAGCTAATAAATAATAACAAACAAACAACATATTAACTATACATACTTCAAAAAATGTGTACACTGCATTGTTTATAAAAAAGATTAATAAAGATTCAAAGAAGAGGCAGCCTTCCATGTTCACAAGCTAGCTTCTCATCATGCTCTCCATAATCATCATTCAATTTCTCTGGTGGAGTTTCATAGCCTTCATCTCTTTTTGATTTTCCATGCGACAGTAGATTAACAGCAACCATTCTCCTGTAAATACTAATGGCTTCTACTCCCCATTCCTGTTTAAACAAATCCTGTCCAAGCATGAGTAGATCTGTAAACCTTGTTACAAAAAGACCACAGTCTGTATCTCCTAATTGTTTTGGTGCTGCTTGATAAACAATATCAAGTTTCTTGTACATCGTACCAAAATTAGGATATTTTGTATGAAAATCCATCTGTTTTAGTAGCTTAGGTATAGCAATTGCATACATTGACATCTTGATCTTCACAAAATCTTCATCCCCATCAAAAACCGAATCATAGACATCTATTCTATGATCTTTTATAGAATAAACTCCCAACCAATAATGAGTGCAAGACATGTAATCATCAGGATCAACTGAAGTCTTCCTAATTGGCATAAAAACTTTTTCGACTTGACCCCATGCTATGCCACATTCATTAGAAGACCCATTCACACACTCAAGTAGGCTATTCTGTGCAGTTCCTTCATACTGTGCTAGGTAGAAATCTAACTCAATCTTCTCTAAATCGTCCAATGTCAAGTCATGAATTCCAAAAACAACTTCTGCTGGAGGATCATATTTTTTTTTCTTTTGTTGAGCACGAGTCCTTTTTGCTCCTTTCTTTTGTTGGGCCTTCATTTTTTCAAAATTTTCTTTGTTCTTCCATTCTATCCTTCTTCTCTTTTATTCTTCTGGTCTTCTCTTCCTTTGCCATATTTTCAAAATAGGATTCAACCTTCGAAAAGAACAACGACTCTACAAAAAAATCAAAATTCAAGTCTGTCGTTGTGAACAGCGCTGAGTAGTTTGTGAAATGATATACATGTTTCTTCCTCAGATAGTACAGTATAACATCAACATGCTGCATGACAAAAAAAATCACAAAACACAAAAAAAAAAAAAAAATTAGTTAACAAATATATATATAAAACACTACAGAACCAATAATAAAAAAAAGCTGTAGAAAACCTCATTGGTAAGTGGATATCTTCTATCTGCAATCTCTCTAAACCACATTTTGCTCTTCACTGAAACACTATACAATTTAATTTTATTCTGTGAATTGATGTCTGCAATTTTGTCATCATAAAGATCATCACCCCTGAAAAAGTTAAACACAAACATCATAAAGAATACAAATTTACTAATATAATCCACAACACCGTGTAACTTAAAATACACAATAACTAAAAAAAATAAAATAAAATAACTTACACTTTAGAGACGCTGTTTTTATCAGTCACTTTCAAGCCTTGCTTCAACCATTTATCAAAAATTGCCAAACAATTAGACGTGGCATTGACAGTATGAAAAGGGCATACACGCCTATAAGAAGGCTTCCAATCACACTTTTCCTTTGGCTGAAAAGGCCTGAATGGAGATAATAAGTGGCGGCTAATCTTACGAACCCTATGTCCCCTGCCTAACAGCTCTCCTCCTTCTGAATGATTTGATGGTTTCTCTGGCAAAACAGCTAAATCCATAACTTCCTCCTTTTTCACTGAACACTGCATTGCCGACTATATTTTAGATGAACACACATCTGCATAATTACTTGCACAGACATTTGTTCCAGCAACCTTCCTTGGCTGTTCAGGTGTTTTCATGGCTGAATCCAAAGCAGACTCTTGCTCCAGTACTACAACAGATGCATCAGCAAGTGTCGTAAGTTTTCAATTGTCTTTCTCTATTAATGCCAATTCTGTACCACCCTTACTTTCTGAGCGATCGATATCCATAGAATCATGCCTGACACTATCAATCACTGCTGCAGTCTCTTGCGATGGCTGTGTCAAGCCAATTGAAAATGAAGGTGCATCTATGCAACCAATATTCATGATGCTTTTGCTTGCATCAGCCAAATTTTCACCAATTTTAGGTTTGAGGGGAGATGCAATTTCAGGAGAAGCATCATTATCACGTTTCTTCCTTTTCTTGCTGGAAAATGCTTTCAAAGCCTTTTTTGGAGACAAATGCTCAACACCTTTTTTAAGATCTTCTTTAGAACCTTCTTGGGAACCTTCTTGAGAAACTTTATAAATAAAGATAATATATCACACATTTGCGAACAATAAAAAACACAAAATAACTATAAAAAAGACGATTACATACCTTCTGGTGTAAAAACAAGACCAGCTATGCAAAGGTCGCTGACAGCCTTAACTTCAAGTTGAACCTCAGCACTGTGACTGCGTTGATTGACAACATCTTCCTTATCAGCTTTAACATTTGTTGCTTCTGTAAATGGAACAAGACACACTATTCATTGACCAACCAACAGGGTATTTTATGCTGGAGTGTGGACCATGCAAAATATGCAACATATTTTCGCATACCAGGAGTCAAAAACATTTGGTTATCAGCAAGCTTAATTGGTTGACAACCTTCTTGAGAACTTTCTTGAGAGACTTCAAAACAAGATAATTTGTTACACATTTTCAACAACAAAAATAGGAACACTATTTATTATATAAAAATTACTTTTACATACCTACTGGTGTCCAAATACCAGTTTCAACAAGATGCTTTAATTCATTAATTTCTCCTTCAACCACAGCACTTTTCCCAGATTCACCATTATTACCTTCTGTAAAAATAAATAAGCACAATACATTACATTTCTCTATAGAAAACAGAAGTGTCAAAACACACATATTTAAAATACATTTCCATTACTATAGACTTCCCAGACATTGGTGCTGGGGCACAAATACTTCATATGAAAAAGTCACAGTATTTTGTGCTGTAGATATAGTGCTTTGTTATAGAAAATCCCATAATTTAGAACTGGGACACAAGTACTTGTTAAACAAAGAGTCCCAATATTTTATTATCTGGGACATTAGCATATCATAAAAACATAGTATTAGTGCATAATATGTTGGTTCAATCTACCAACAAATTTTTTTCTTCTTACCATTCAGTGTGGGATAAATTGTTTCATCACGAAGCTGAACATCTGTTGGATTCAAAGATACATCATCGTCTTTAGATGGACACTTGTCCAATAAATCAGATGAAGGATTCTGTTTATCTGCATATACAAAAAATAAAAAATCATTACATTAAACAAAAAAATTCCCTTTTATTTAAATTACGACTATACAGAATACTCTATTTGACTACCATGACTTTGTTGATGATGGTCTGAATTTGATGGCGCCTTTTCTAAACCATCTGTACCTTTTGCTTCATCAATAGGGTCACTGGTATCAGCTTTGTAATGCTCTAAAACATCAACAATCACTTGATCACTTGCATCTATTAAAGGAGCTGCAATACCATGATCACTTTGTACACTACCACCAAGCTCTGCCTGATTAAATGTTTCTTTGAAAAAACTATTGCGACCATCTGAATAAATCAAATTATCAACAAAATGACTCTTTTCATTTCTACTCCTGGTGTCTGATTTACTTAGACACACCACAGTTTTCTCCGAGATCACTTGTTTTTGATTTTGCAACAAGAAGCAGTAATGCATCAAACTTTGCATTCAACTTATCTGTAATCCTCTTCTCCATGTCAGCAAGATCTTTCTTTACACTATTTTCTGAGGAATTGATCATATGTTGAATCTTGCTCTCAGTAGGTAAGTTTACTTTGAGATTAGCTGTCAATCTCTGGTAAAAGAAAAAACATTAAAACCACATAAGAAAAAAAAATTAAAAGACAAAACCCACGAAGAATTTCACCTTTACAACTTCATTCATGTCAATAGATTCTGCTGTTGAACTAGTCTTTGAAGATGACTTTGAGGGTGATTTTGAAGTTGAAGCATGTTTAGATTTATGCCTTATTGGTCTCACTGAGGCATCCTCCCAAAACTATTAAAAATTACATTTCAAAACCAACAAAAAAGTAAAACAAATAAATAACAAACAAAAGCAAGTACTCATAAAACTCACCTGTTCATTATGAAAGTAGTCATCACACAAGACATTGTATTGAGGGGTAAAAGTACATGTGTAACGAAGCATCACAGGTTTGATCCTAGGGTGAACAGTAAAATACTACCTGAACACAGGGAACACCTCTGCCACCCAGCAACAGAATAGGAAGGGCATACCAGGAAACAAATAAGTAGAAGAACCTGGCTTTATGATTGATTGCAAATGGTGTACCATTTGACGATATATCTCAGTACCCCACTGATAACAGTTATGCACCTCTTCATTATCAATAATAATCATATGTTGATCATCCACTACTCTAGGTAATGGCCGGCCCAATAAAATAGAATTAAGCAAATATAGCTCGGCTAGTTTAACAGCATCATCTTGCTCTAATGGAACATCCAATCGTGCAGCAGACACTCTATTCAGATTGCCCTTGCTCTTTGGAGCCACTCTCACATAACTAGAATGATGTTCAATCAAATCAAGCAAGTCATATAACTTTAAAGTCCACTTGCTGTCCTTTTTATTAACATCGTCTTCAGGATTCCTGAAATACTTCTCTTTTAATCTACTCTTTGAAAGCTTAAAAATACTTATATCTACAATACTGGAAATATTAAGACCACTAACTACATGAAAATCATCAGCTGTGAAATCCACTATATCACCAAAAACTTTAAAGCTAAGCTTAGTGTTGTCTGAAGAAACTATTTGAGACTGGAGAAAACAATTTATAAGCCTCCCAGAATATTTAGCATCTTCCAAAAGCATAAACTTGCCGAATGGCCCTTTCTTCAGTTTCTCCAGGTAATCCGCAGACAGCAACCCTTCGATTAATCCACGATACTCTGTGTCACCTTTCCACTGGCAATCACGATTTTTCCACTGCGCAAATGGAAGCAATATACCATCGTCGTTTGGCAGATTATCCGTAACCTCATCACTTGGTATAATCTCCATTGCTGTAACATTAGCACATGTATTAAAATAAAAACAAAGGAAAATTAACACATATATGCTGGGGGTACAAGTAGTTTATCTGCACAGTCACAGTATTTTGGATGCTGGGGGTACAAGTGGTTCATGTGCAAGGTCGCAGTATTTGTGCTGGGGGAGAGCTTGGTAGCCCAACCCCTCCCCCCAGACATTGGTGCTGGGAGCACAAGTAGTTCATGTGCATGGTCACAGCATTTGGTGCTGGGGCCTATGATGCTTTGTTATGCACAGTCCCATGTTTTAGAACGGGGACACAAGCACTTGTTAAACACAAGGGTCACAGCATTTGGTGCTGGGGCCTATGATGCTTTGTTATGCAAAGTCCCATGTTTTAGAACTGGGACACAAGCACTTAATAAACAAATGGGTCACAGCATTTGGTGCTGGGGCCTATGATGCTTTGTTATGCACAGTCCCATGTTTTTGTACTGGGGGAGAGCTTGGTGGCCCACCCGCTCCCCCAGACATTAGTGCTGGGTACACAAGCACTTGTTAAACAGAGTCGCAGTATATACTTCTGGGGCAAAGGGTTTGACAAAAAAAAAAAAAACCGTTGCCCCCTTTCTAAAAAATAACCCACCATTTACAATGGACAAGTACCTCTTAAAAACACACAGTCCCAGTTTTTTATCATGGGCAACAGCCTATCCACAACAGAAGGTCACAGTATATAGTTCTGGGGGCAATGGGTTTCACAGAAACAAAGCGTTCCCCTTAAAAAAACCCTACCATTTTAAAGGAAATCAAAAGCTTATACTGTACTCCAATGGAAAATCTAAACATTGTTCGAAACAAAATCAAAACCTAAATAACCCATATACACGTACAAAAATGAAAAAAAAAAAAACAATACGAAGTAAACACAGTTACCTTAATATACGAAACAGCAAAACAAAGTTTTTTCCCAAAACACAAAGCTTCAAAATCTCAAAAATAAGAAATTGCTGTATTTCGAAAGAGAGTTCGTATAGTTTGATAGAGTTCAAAAGTCACAGTATTAAACAGAGAAACAAAAACACCGAATAAGTTAAAAATAAGGAAGGGTAAAACCGGAATTTCCAAAATGTGTAAAACGACGTCGTCATACTATTATTTTTAAAAAACGCGTCTAGTGGCTAGTTCTCAGGGAATTTGTAAACAGAGGCTACGCATCACAAAGCGGGTGCCAAAGTGGCTTCCCCGCGAAATTTTTACTCCATGGTTTGGTTAAAAATCGATCCATACTGAAAATCGAACCAAATTGATTTTAAAAAATTGATATGTTTTTGGATATGATTTGATTTGGTTTTAAGATTTTAAAAACCGATATTATTTGGTTTGGTTTGATTTTATGAAAAATAACCGAACCGCACTGCCAAATTAAATATATTAACATATTATTTTTTATAATATAATTTAAGTATTTTATACATTTTAAATAAATTTTGTGGTAGGTTAATATTAGATTTACCTTTTTGGCTGATTTTTAAGTCCATTTTTTAAAAACAAAAGCAATTTATTTAGTAAAATGAGTTCAACTCATTTAGTAAACTTAAAGTTATATTAATTTAAGTCACAAATCGGATTCACAAACATATACACGCACTGTTAAAGCCTAAAGGCAAAACAAATTCTAATTTTGATATCGTCTTTTCAATAATCCTTGCATGTTCAACTTGATATATGAGTCGTGACATATCGAAAGAAAAATAACTGTGTAAATATATAGTGCATTTGATTCTTTCTTTTGTCCTAAAATAATATTTTTAATTTCCATAGGATAAGTTCTAGTGTCAAGAGTGCAACATTTTAGGTGTAGTTAGGTGCTCAAATTTCAAGTTACTTAAATTATCATATAATTAAGAACATACTTGTAGTTCTCTTATCATACATTTTTAGGAAAAGTTCTTTTTATCATTTATTATTTTAGAAAAATTTCTTTTTATCGTTGTTCTTATCTTCATTATTATTTTTATTTGTCAAAAATCGATTAACCAAACCAAACCAAGTCAAACCGACAATAACCAAAACCGATGTATATGACTTTTATTTGGTTTGGGTTGGTTTTAAAAATTAAAAACCCGACTATTAATTTAGTTATAATTTTAATCAAAAACCAACCAAATCAAACCGTAAACACCCTAAAATACGTCCCACACATGTAGGTAAAAACAGAGTTTCCACTTTATAAACAATTTCCAGGACCGACTGTTTGAATCTAAATAATTGTGTAATGCAATGATACTGACACGTAGGAACAAGTTGATGATTTGTTGTGATGGGCTTTGTTGATATGCTCAATGTGGGCTCAGGCAGAGTGGCCCAATTAACCTTGGTCAATCCCTGACGGTTTGGCAGCGGTTTAAGTATCAACGGCTGCAATTAAATCAATATCCGCGGTTAAGCCATCGTTTGGACTAAACCGTGGCTAGAGGGTTTAAGTACAGCTCATCAGGCAGCGTTTTCTTGGCCATTCTCTTTTTGTGGCGTTTCAAACCGCTGGGAATCCCCATTTTGAACCGCTGAGAATAGCTAAATATCTTGTAGTGATAATGCCAAGAAATAATTTCATGATATATTTCATACTCGAGTCTCCCGCACACCAATCGGGCTTATTTACATTATTTCTATATCGACAAAGTATTGAAACATAGAAATTTGAAGAACATTACACAAACTTAAGCTTTGCTTCCGATTTTTTGTACAAATTGAGCATATTTTCACCCATTATTAAAATGTTGTACACCTTTTCCATGATATATGAAATTTTGAGCACTTTTTCACATCCAATATTCAGATTAACGTAAAATAGTATTTCTCCTTGAGTCTCCCCCGTCATCTCTGATGTCCCACAATGATCTCGTCACGAATCCTACCCCCAATAACAATTCTACGATTCTATCGTCGTCCTCTACAGTTGCCGGCGACTCGACCATATAATTAAGAATCCTTTAAATAGAACCAAGATAACTGCCACAGTCAACGGCCAGTCGAGCCAGCTCCATTACTGGTCTCGGGGGCCACCAAATAAGCTCATTTTCTTTGCTTATACTCCTTTGATTACTCAACTTCAAACTCAGTGATTGCCGAGTTGGAGTTGGGGAACTTAGTGTGAAAGGAACGAGGAATTTGAAGCAAGATCTGAGCTGCATACTTCTTCAGAGTTTACAGCTGAGGCCTATGAGGTAGGCGCATTAAAGCGAGCAATCGGCGGTTAACGCCTTGGGTACAACAATTTCCAGCGTCAAGGCGCAGGAATGGAGTTTGAGTATACAGGAGGATATAGTGTTAGAAGTGGTGGTGTATTAAGCGGCGAAATAGAGGGAGAAGAAGAGGGCGGAATTTTTAGAGAAATGGTTGCCTCATCTTCTCCATTGATATGACAAAATGATGATGATCTGGAATTAGTTATTCGCAAAATGTACAACGTATTTGTCTCACTATATGAATAAGTGTAGTCGAATTGTCTTGATTTTATATTTTCATGTGTATTTTCTGGATGAGCGAACTAAGGACAATTTGTCCTCATTTAATTATAAAATGGACAGAGTATGTTGGCTATATATTAATAAGTGCTGACGGACTGTCGTGATATGCAGTTGAAGTAATTTTTTTTGGATGTGCCAACTGCCAAGTGAGCCTATTTAACATTATTTCTTTACAAAATGGACATTATTTTTGGATCACTATAAAAATAAATATGGCCATATGCCTAATTTCTGCTTTGTAGGGAGCTATGATATTCTTATAAATATGGCCTCATTAAATCCAAAAGTTGTGGTGACATTTTTGTAATTAAGACTTCATTAAATGTAACATGTGCGACGACTTTTTTGTAATTACGACTACATTAAATGTAAAAGGTGTGGTGATATTTTTATAGTTACGGCTTCATTAAATGTAAAAGTGCTAAATTTTGAAAGACCATATTTGAAGTGCTCAATCTCGTAAGACTATTTACAAATGTGCTCATTTCTATAAATCTCCCATTTGCTTCCCTTTCATAAATGAATTTTTTACATACATATACAAACCTACACCTTTATATTACAGAAAAAATAACAACATTATACAAATTACACCACATAGCAATATTTTTCCAAGTAATAGTTTGGAAATATTGGGCTAATGAAAAATCAGGCAAGTCCAACCTAATTCCCACTCTGAACCGACCCATCCAGCCCACTATACTTATACTCCCTAATCCTTCATTTCTCCAATTCCAATTGAATCCCTCTCAATTAGCAAAACTTCTCCCAACCCCTGTCGTATTCCATCACAAGCCACCACCACCGATCCTGAACTGAAAAATGATGTCGAAGCTCCAGCAACCGTTACGAATCCCCGAGACACCGCGATCCACTCGGAGGAACCACCAGCAACCGACGCTGGAGATTGGAAGCTTGACGAATTCAAAGTTTGATCGATTGGATTGTACAATTAAATGATGCAGAGGCCTCGAATCCTTGAATTATACAATGTTACATACATAATCTATGATACTACAAATTTGATCGATTGTATTGTTTAAGTTGTACTGGATGCTTTGTACTGTCCGATAAAGTACGGGCAAGACTTATCGGATAAGCTTGCGGAAGGATTCACCGATTTTTTTAAGTTGTACTCCTCCGTCGTTTGATTCAGCGATTTGTCGTATCTTGATTCACCAGTTAAATTCAGTCGCATCTTCCACATTGGATTGCATATATTACTCCTCACTTATGTATATTGTTAAACACTATTGGCACATTATAGATTTGACAAGGATGTGTCCTTTTTTTATTTTTTTCCCTGAATTTTAATTTTACTATTAAAAAAATTATTACAGTAGTTTGTGTGTGTGTCTGTTTCAGTTTGTTACGGGTGTGTGTGTGTGTATGTGTCTTTTTTTCTTCTCGATATGTATGGTGTGAACATTGCTGAAACAGCTTGAAAAGCGGCAAAACAGTTTGAAATGGCTGCTGAAACAGTCTGAAATAGCGCTGAAACGGTTTGAAACAATGCTGAAACAGTCTAAAACGACACTGAAGCAGTTTGAAACAGTCTGAAACGGCGCTGAAGCGGTCTGAAACAGTCTGAAACGGCACAGATACACCGAGATACAGTTAGATTTGGAGCAAAAATAATGCAGTTACAGTGAGATACAATGCTGAAACAATCTGAAACGGCTTGAACAATTTAGAAACAGTCTTGAAACAACGGTGAAATAGTTTGAAACAATATAGATACAACGAGATATAGTTAGATATAGAGAAAAAATAGTGCAGATACAGCGAGATACAATGCTGAAACAGTCTGAAACAGCTAGTGAAAAAGTCGGAAACAAAATGTAAAAAATAATGTCAAACAACGCAAAAAAGGTGAAATAATTTAGAAATAGTGAGAAACAACGCACAGACATGATGAAACAATGTCGAAATAGTCTAGAAATAGCTAGATACAGTCTAGAAATAGTTAGATACGGTGCAAAAATGCAGATACAACAAGATACGGTAAGATACATCGAGATACGAGGTGGTTGGTAGTTGAGATACAACGAGATACAGTTAGATATGGAGCAAAAATAGTGCAGATACAGCGAGATACAATGCTGAAACAGTCTGAAACAACTAGTGAAAAATTCGGAAACAAAATATAAAAAATAATGTGAAACGACGCAAAAAAGGTGAAATAGTTTAGAAACTGTGAGAAACAACGCACAAACAGAATGAAACAATGCTGAAACAATCTAGAAATAACTAGATACAGTCTAGAAATAGTTGGATACGGTGCAAAACAATGAAGATACAACAAGATACGGTAAGATACATTGTGATACGAGGTGGTTGGTAATTGAGATACAACAAGATACGATGTGGTTGGTAGTTGAGATACAGCGAGATACGATGTGGATACGGTAAGATACAGCGAGATACGAGGTGGTTAGTAATTGAGATACAGTGAGATACGATGTGGTTGGTAGTTGAGATACAACAAGATACGATGTGGTTGGTAGTTGAGATACAGCGAGATACGATGTGGTTGGTAGTTGAGATACAACGAGATACGAGGTGGTAGGTAGTTGAGATACAGCGAGATACGAGGTGGTTGGTAGTTGAGATACAGCGAGATACGAGGTGGTTGGTAGTTGAGATACAATGAGATACGAGGTGGCTGGTAGATGAGATACAACGAGATACAGTGAGATACGAGGTGCTTGGTAGTTGAGAAACAGTGAGATACAACGAGATACGATGTGGTTGGTAGTTGAGAAATATTGAGATACAACGAGATACGAGGTGGTTGTGGATGGAAGGAGAAAAAGTGAAATTTGGAAAAATAGAAGGAGTAAAAGTGAAATTGGGGGAAATGGTGGGAGCAAATGTGAAATAGGGGGAAATGGGAGGAGGAAAAGTGAAATGGGGGGCTAGGTTATGGGAAAATATTGCTATATTTTTGCTATATTTTGTAATTAACTTTTCCTTTTCTCTATAATGGGTAATTTTGCTAAATCATTGCTATGTTTTGTAAATAACTTCTAAAACTTATACTTTTATGTAAAAATTCTTTCATAAATATAAGATGTTTTTGTGCGAAATAACACCTTTGGTGCCGCTGCAACTATTTTGACCCCCGTAAGAAAAGTTTTTAAAAAATGTCCCCAATCAGGAAAAGTTACTTCCTACCGCCAGAGGAAAGCTCCTGGAAATGGTCAGGTCTTTGCTAATAGAAGATCTGGCGATCGCCAGGAACTTCCTTGAGGGAGCATTTTTGTAAGACTTTCATTACGAGATCAAATTTTTGACGGGGAGCGAAAAGGTATCCTATTTTTGTAAATCACCCTAGGTATGAACATTGTACTAGGATAATGGAAAATTTACATAAATATACAAACCAACATTTCAAGTTACACAAAAATAGTAACATTACACCATTTTCAAAAACAATATTTTTTCTTTTTTGGTTAAAGAAAACATAGCAATTACATAAAAGGAGGAAAAAAAATGCTAGATCCCTTCCTATACCCCCTACCACACCCACCCGACCTCATGCATGCCCCTTCAGGTTGCCATAGCCAGCCCGCCAGAACATTTTTGTTTATATTTTTGTATGGGGAGTATATCCCCATTATATATACGGTCAATAAATAAGACATACATTGTATGCACAAAACATACAACGGATAAACATAACATGTATTTTATACAACTTAGTGTATGTAAAATGTACTCCACTGTATAAATATGACATACATCAGGTATACAACAACAATACACATGGCATATATTTTTCTGCACCAGGCATACAATAGGAATACCGTCATAGATCCACTGTAGTCACTGGAGAAACCTCCAAAAAAGGGGGGAAAAGAAACAAAGAATCCTGTCAGAAAAGAGAAGCAGTGCTTGCGACTTACTCTGGATCTAAGGCAATGAGGCGAAGCAAAACCCACAGAGCTTCGACGCAGCACCTGCCAGAGCTCCGATGCAATGCCAAGCAACAACTACACACTCCGTCCAGGAGAGAGAGAAAAGAAGACGCGACGACGGTAAGGGGAGGAACAGAGACAACGAAGGGGATTGGGGGAGGGACGACAACAACGAGGAAGGGTATAGAGAAAGGACGCTGAACTGTCAATGCTGGAAGCTGTGTGGGCAAAAATATGCCACCTATTATTATGGTGATATGAGTCCAGCTGGCAAGACTAGACTTATCATACAAGTCACCGGGCACAAAAGATACACGTTGTTCTACGAGTTACAACCGTTCAGGCGGTACGGGCGTAGGACAAAAAGCATACATCCTGCCGCCTTAGGGTTATAGTCTCATTCTTAGGATTTCGTATAAACCATCGCCTTGAGTTTATAGGCCCATGAGCCTCTTTAGTCCTTGTATTTTACCATAATTAGGACTGGATATTCACTAAAATAAATACCCCTCCTTACATTGTATTGTACATAAAGTTATTCACTACTGAATCCGGCTATTCTCAAAGAATAAAACTCTTTACTTTCTTGTCTATTATTTTTCTTTCTATTTACTTACTCTTCGAATTTTACTATATTGTTTGTGACCCCTTCATAAATTTAAGTGTTTAACCTAGACATACAAATTTACGCATAAATAGTTTGGCGCCTACACAATTATAGGTATTCTACGAGGAAAAGACGCAGTCATGTCAGGCGAAAACAACAACACCCCAAAGAACACTGCCAATGCAGTAGACGAATCTGTACAGGAACCTGGCTATCCCAGCGTGCAGCCAAATGATCCCGCCAAGGAACCAGTCCATATGCCCAGCAACGGTGAAGGCGATCAATCACGCGAAGGTAATTTTGATCTCAGAGGTTTTCTTGCTAATCTCCTCACAACCCTGTCAACACGGGCAGAGCAGAACTTGGTCAACATGGTCGATAGTATATCTCAAAAGTTAGGAACAATGTTTCTCTGGATCGTCTAAGAGGCCAGCATCCCCACGAGGACCAGAGCCCATGAATGATACTCCAATGTCCGCTCCTAATCGTAGACTCAACATGGACGCCACTTCTGGAGGTTCAATGACAGTCAACAATCAAGACCTCAAAGGGACACATGTCATTCAGGACATCCTAAAGGAGATGAAGGCCATCCACAGTCGGATCGGCAACGTACATGCTTCACCACTTCAGGTTACCATCGTAGATGAGAAAAAGTTTTATAAGCATGCATACAAAGCAAGCGTTGCACCGATCCACATACCAAATAGCCGTGAAGGGCAACGAAGTCTCAGAGGAAGAGATCCAGTCTGCTCTGGTAAAGAGGTTTGGCTCGACCCTAACTAAAGGTGTCCTTTCTTGGTATACTCAACTACCGATGGGCTCCATCGAGTCATTCACCCAGTTGCAAGATTTGTTCAAGAAAGAGCACTCTAGCGCCCGTAAACGGGAGAAGCGCGTGGAGGATTTCTTTAAGATTCGGCAGCGTGACGACGAGCTGTTGAAAGACTATCTTGAAAGGTTTAAGAGGGAACGCATGGAGCTCCCTCCAGTCCCCGAAAATATTATTGTGGTTTCTTTTGGCAAGAGCCTGAATTCTAAAGGGTCGCTGGCTGCTAGGGAGTTGCACTGGAGTTTAACCCTGCACCTTGTAACAACGTGGAAGGCTTTGCATCAAAGATTCAATGAGAAGCTGCTCTTGGAGCCCGAGCATTCCTTAGCCCTTACTGTGGAAGCTCGCCCAATCATTGAAAATATCGCCCATCAAGGAAACAAGCCGGAATACACAAAAGAATCAAGAGCTAGAGACAAGGGAAAGCGGAGCAAGAGAGATTACAGGGATGACTTCCCAAAGCCAGCTGAAAAGCGCGAGGATAACAGGAAAGCTCTGACGCCACCTCACAATGGGTTACTTAGCATAGATTGGGTGTCTGATAGTTTTGAAGAGCTTGGGCTTCGCATCAACGTCGTGGAGTTCGCTCCAAGTGCGGTGGCCCAGCAATATGAAGGCCGAACCTGGTAGAAGAAATAAAAACCTGTATTGCGAGTTTCATAGGAATCATGGGCATGAGACCGCCACATTCATGGCCTTGATCTTGGAAGTGATGAACCTGCTCAATAAAGGTTATTTAAAGGACCTACTTACCGAAAGAGGAAAGCAAACCTATCCTAAGAGCGTAGTCCCCAATGGAACCCCAGACCTGCCAGAGCCTAAGAGGTCCATCAACGTAATAGTCGGCAGACCGACGTTGCTTGGTGACCTGAAAGACGGGAAGGCAGCATCCGAAGGGGACCACGACCGTGAAGAGATGGTCTTATTCAATAGCGAGGAAAGCACTAGCTGCAACACTCTCTCCACGATGCTTTTGTTATAACGCTCCAGATAGAGGATACAGACGTCAAACGCGTCCTAGTCGACGTCGACAGTGCTGTGAACCTCATTAAATGGGACACTCTATAGGCGATGGGGGTTCAAGATAAAATGGTTCAGAGTGTTTACATGCTGGCAAGCTTTAAAAACTCATAGAAGTCTGTCGGAGAAATCAGTCTCGATACACACTAGGGGTGGGCGTTCGGTACTTCGGTTTGGTTTTTTGAAACTTCGGTTCGGTACTTCGGTCTTCGGTTCGGTTTGAAGTGTAGAAAAACCCGTAATATTTGTACTTCGGTTCGGTTTTTTAGTTCGGTACTTCGGTTCGGTACATCGGTGTTTCGGTTTAAACCAAAGTTTATAGCAAAAAAAAAAAGGCCAAATAAGAAAGGGAAAGGAAAGGCGAAGAGCATACCCCTTGCCAATGCTCGAGTTATAAATCCTCCAGCAGCACCCCAGCTATTTTTATATTTTCAAATCGATCTCTAAAAGAAAGAAAAGGTAAGAGTACAGATCATACCCTGATCACTCGATAACTCGATCCGAAAGAAAAGGGAAGTGTGGAGGACTGGAGGGAATAAGAGTAGGACTGTTACTGTTAGCGACGGAGTTGGAGCCTGGAGGGAATATAAGTGAAATAGGGTATTTCATATTTGGGTAAAGGACTAAGGGAAGGGGTAACTTAGGAATTTAGGAAATATATGTAATATGTAATGGTGGATGTTTTTTGTTTTTTGTTAATGGTATTAACAATTTTACAAAAAAAAAAAAAAAACTTCGATTTTTTCAGGTCCTGAAATTCCGGATTGCCCGAAACCGAAGACCGAAGTTTAAAAATTTATTGGAACGAACCCGAACAAAAAAACCGAACTACCGAACCTGAAATACCGAATTAGTTCGGTTTTGTTCGGTATTTCAGTTTTTTCGATTTTGTGCCCACCCCTACTACACACATTCCGGGGGAGGATTATGTTTATTCTTTTCAGATTATAAAGGGAGGCGTTCCATATAGTGAAATCATAGGACAGCCGTGGATTCACCAGGTTAAGGCAGTGCCTTCTACTTGGCATCAAAAACTCAAATACCCCACCAAGTGGGGGATAAGAAAAATCAATGATGATTAGGAGTGCTACACCGCAGCAGTCTTAGGAGCATCTGACCCCGAAGAGGCACCGAAGGCTGACTTCCCTGAAATTGATTAAGACCCCAAAACCTTAATTAACCAAAATTACGATTCTGATTGTTCAGTTGATTGACGTGTCTTCGGGTTGGGGGGGGGGGGGGAGAGAAAGAGTAGGGAATCTGGAAGTATATGTTTTTTCAGCACTTACTTTTATTTAGCTTATAGTATTTTCAAATTTTGATCACAGTATTTGCATACTTATCAGTCATGTTACGGGTCTTCACCCACAACAATTCAGGCTTTCACGACCCTATTTATCAATAAAACTACTATTTTACTTAGTCAGTTTTACTTAATTCTGATCCATCTACGATCCAACTATTCATAGCCCCAGCTAAACTCAAGTTGAAGTAATACACTCACTTTTCGTGACAAAAGTAGGGTAAATGAAACGACCTCGGTTAGTCGTTTTGGAAGATAGGACTCCGATTGGCGTGCCGCTAATTTTAAAATATTCGTAATGTCCATTAGGACTTGTCTGTAAAATTTGAGCTAAATCAGACCTCGTTTGGTAGGCATCGGAAGAAGGTTTCAGTTTTTATTGGCGATAAATATTAAAACGAGATTTTCGAGCTCGGTTTTTGCCGAATGAGCTCCGATTCGAAATCCGAAAGCGCCCTTAGGTTCGTATGATTATTTGTGATTTTTGTGAATTTTCGAAAGTGAATTTCGATGTTGTTCGGCTAGTTTCCGCTAAAATGCCGAAAGTTAAATAATTTGACCTTTTTCCTTTAAATTCGCATCTTGAGTTTCGGGAGTCGGATTTGAGATCCGTCTTCGCGAGTATGTTACATATATTTTGTATAGCTTACTTTAAAAATTTGGGATCATTTCGACTTCTCTAGGGTTCTATTTTAATTTTAATCGTCGTAGCGAATTTATTAAAAAAAAAAAAAAAAAAAAAAAAAAAAAAAAAAAGGGAAAAGTCAAAGTTAATGTCGGTGGCTTAGGGGATTTAATCCCCTAGCGCAATCTGATCGATGCATATCAGAAACATAACCAAAACGCTCAGTAAGGAAAAATTAGAAAAGAGGGAGGAAAAAAGGAAAAAGGGAGTGGAAAAATAGTGGAATTTCTACCCCAAATCTTCAGGTAATGATGCTAACTCATTATCTTAGCTTATTACATGTGTTTGAATATATTTTTACGGTAAAAATAAGGATATTAGACATCGCCCTAATGACGTAAATTGATAGTTTAAAGGGTCAAATGGACCCCGATAATGGAATTGATTATATATTCGTACTCAGTGAGTTATGGGCAACATATAAATGTAATTTATTTGGGGTTTGGTTATGTGACCTTAAACCCCGTATATAGGCCTGGCCTGCGTATTGCGTATGCGGATAGGGTATCAGGTTCCTACCTGGATTGCCCTAAGATGTGAGGAATGAAGCCTTTAGCCTAATGTGATATATTTTTCTGCTTATTGAACACAGTGGGATCGTTTGGCAATGGAACCAAAGGATAAAAGCGGTTATTGATTAGCAATGCTAACTTTTGGAAGAGGTAAGTGTTTATATCCATTTCTTTGGAGGCACCTGGCCTCGTGGATTTTCTACCACATGTTTCCTTACGTGTGTAGCTGCCGATAGGCGTACTCATTACGCCTTAGCTTTGAATTTACATTGTATATTATATGTTATGCCCTGTAGTTGGTATTGCATTGAACATATGAGCATTGCACTCTGGTTTTGAGCATTGCATACACTTCCCGGTTGGCGATGAGAGTCCCGCACCGGCGAAGGGTCATTATTGCATATACTTCCCGGTTGGCGATGAGAGTCCCGCACCGGCGAAGGGTCATTATTGCATATACTTCCCGGTTGGCGATGAGAGTCCCGCACCGGCGAAGGGTCATTATTGCATATACTTCCCGGTTGGCGATGAGAGTCCCGCACCGGCGAAGGGTCATTATTGCATATACCTTCCGGTTGGCGATGAGAGTCCCGCACCGGTGAAGGGTCATCATTACATATACTTCCCGGTAATCGATGAGAGTCCCGAGCCGGTGAAGGGTCATTACTGCATATATCTCCTGGTAGACGATGAGAGTCCCGCGCCGGAGATAGGTATCAGACATATGTGACTGCATTGCATCATACCGCATTCATCCCATCTCATTGCACTGCATACTGACTATTGTGTGTATTGTGTTGTGTTTTATATATGCGGTATGTATACTATGTTGTGGACATATCTCAGTTTGCCTATATATTTTCGGCTTGTATTCTGAGTTGCGGGGATCGGGTTGCACGCCGCAACGGTATAAATATATGGATCGGGTTGCACGTCGCAACGGTATAAATATATGGATCGGATTGCACGCCGCAACAGGATGAATATATGGATCGGGCTGCACGCCGCAACAGGGTGTATTTCTGATTGTTGATGTGTTCGGAATACCTATATGTTTTGGTTATCTTACATTCCTGGTTGTTAATGAGTTTGTGATTCCATACGTGTTTCTAGTTATTATCTGGCCCTGCCTTTTCATAATTTAAATAAAGGGAATTTTTATCTGTTTCTTTTCTCCCTGACTAGCTATCCTATTCTTTGAGGTGGCTAGTCTGCCCCACTTATTGAGTCCTTTTGACTCACCCTCGTTTGTTGTTTGTTTCTTGTCTATCTATTTCGTTTCGGCAGGTTCGCTCCAGGATTGAGTTCGCCGCGTTGTTCAGGAGCGAAGACGACTTCAGCTGTCAGGGTGAGCCAGATTTATTCCGGATGGCCACCAGTTTATTGTTCATTATTTCAGTTGCATTTTGCTCCCTTCAGGAGGTATCTGTATTCTTTTGTACTCTTAGATGTCTGGTCTGGATAGCCCTAAACCTAGCATGTTGGGTAGTCAGCTGTAATTTCTTTTGTACAGCTTAGGGGTAACAGTATGTCTGTGTTTTTATTTTAAGTTTTGTCCTTATTTGTAAATTGTTATATTTATTTTCCTGATTTATTTGGTGAGGGTTCGCCCGACGGGTCTAGGGGAGTATGTCGGGTGCCCGCACGGCCTAACGGGATTCCGGGTCGTGTCAGTTGGTATCAGAGCCATGTTTAGAGTCTATCCAGACTAAGACAGTGTCTAGTAGAGTCTCGCTGATGGGTACGTAGACGTCCGTACTTATCTACGAGGGGCTATGATGGCATTTAGGAAGTTTCACTTCCTTCTTTTCTTATCGTGCGTCAGTCTAGGATACAAAAGTATTTTCGCTAATTCCTTCGTGGTAATTGTGAAACCCTCGTGCGATAAATCAGGAAACGGTATGAGTTCAAGACGAAGCAGTCTAGCCTGGGGCTAGCACCAACGAAGCCCTGTGAGTTTTTGATCGTGCTGACAATCTAGTTACGGAGGTCCCAGCTGTACGAGCTCGCGATGGGCAAGGGAGCAGGGCCTTGTAGTTCCCTTGGCTCTCTACGATGCTTTACGAGAATCTTGGCGACACAGATACCGTAAGAACCTATTATTGCTGGGCAGCCTATCAGGTTGCCGCATGTGCAGACGTTCGATCTCAGGGAGCTCCTTTTCCAGTTCTTAATATTGTCGCAGTAAAGTATGTTCCGGAGGCAGCATGTGTTGTGCCTTTAGTTATTCTGGCTGGTTAGCCAATCGAGGTATCAGTTCGGTCCGAGTGTCCGAAGAGGTTGCATTATTTTACGCGGTTGAACCTTCTGATATTCTTAAGCAATGCATCAGATAAACTTTGTGATTTTTTTTAAAATGCAATGATGTCAGCGTATCCTTCAGGCTCTTGATTATATCGAGCGATATGGTGTTGATTATTCTGCTTTCCGATTTTAGTGTCCAGCCTTGAATTGGTGGGCCGCTCTCTTATTAGCTAACTTGGTTCGGTTTTTCTTCTAGATCCGTGGAAAAGTTCCTTTCGAGTAGCGAGCAAGATGACAAGTGTCGCCAGTTTGAGTGGATTGGACAGGGTAGCCTGTCGGATAGCCTGTTGGTATTTCAGAATATGAGATTGAATTCTATAAAATGGTTGAATATGTATTAAAACTAGTCCATGAGCCTTTCGAGAGATTAAAAGATTTATCGATGACCTTTCTTCTTCCTTGAGATCCCAGATAGCTCAAGAGATTGAGGTTGAGACTTTATTTGATGTCGCTGTTGATATTGCTCAAAGGTATTAGGCATACCATAAGTTAGAGCAGGAAGAGTTAGAGCGGGAGAGCAAGAGATCCCGTGGCCCTAGTGGGTAACCATGGTACCTCATTTGGAGGTAAAAGTTCTGATTATTTTGGGAGGTCACCTTCCAGGTTATCTCAGCGTGTGTCACGCGATTCTTAGAATGCGCTAGTAGTTCGACAATATCAGACCCAGTTTTTCTCTTTGTAGCTATCAACAATCTGTCCAGCTTGCATTTTCAGCGGAAAGGTGTTATCATTGTCATGAGTCTGGTTATCCTTTGAGGAGTTTTCCCTTACTCCGACAAGTTAGCAGTTGTCTTTTCTCTCGTCATCAGAAATCTGCGCAGTCGCAGGGGATTTCATTTTGATCTCAATCAGCAAAAGAAATGTCACAATCCAGTAGAGGTCGAGAGCATTGTGGCAGTGGTTCTTCAGAAGGTGATTATCAGGGTAGTGGCTCAGCTCAGCTGCAGAGGCAGTTCTATGAACTGCCAGTCTGGCAGGATGCTGAGGTATCTGATGTAGTACACCCATGTATTTCTTCTTCCATTATGTGCGAGTAATATTTGATTCTTCCGGTCGATCTAGATATGAGGTGTCCTATTATGTTTCCATGGTTTTTTTTTTTTAGTGTCGTTTTGATTAAGAATTTATTGCGGTCAAGGGATGAGCTTCTGAAATGATTTATTCCCGGCATTTGTAAGGTCGTACTAGTTTATTTGGTCTAAATGTGAGAGATTTGGGAGTGAGTGTCGGTATCGTCTGCCTGGCATCTTGTGATGCCACATTTTATTATTATATTAAATTAGTATACCTCTCTTCTCAGAATTCCGTGTTGGTAGGATAATGAGGTCCCAATTCGTCACCATCAGAAAGTGTTATCGTTTCTTCCGGTGTAAAGTGGTTAGTAAGTAATATTTGATCTATGTGTCTTCCATGGTTCAAGATGTTTGTAGAGTCATGTTATTTCATGAGCTTGTCTTAATTATAAAAGGGTTTATGGTAAATTGTCAGAATTTTCTTCTTATTGGAAGGTTAAAATTGGTATAGATGTTTTTCCATAAAGCTTATTTAATGTCTATCTCTTTAATTGCGATTTTTGGCTCGCCTGACGCGGAAGTAGTCTAGCTTTGGTAGCCAAGCAAATAAGAAGGTGAACTTCCTATAGCTCCAATTATTTCTATCCTCGGTATGTTTCCATCTCTTCTTCGTCCGGCACTAGTGAGCTTGGGCGATTGGTAGCCGCTTGTGACGTTCCCTGTGTTGAGCCAGAGTGCATGTCAAGGTAACCGGGTAAGTATATTATTGTTTGGGTTGAAAATCAGGAAAGTAGTGCTGTCCAGACATTCTATATGCGGATTTGTTATGTCATCCAGTTGTCTCATCTTGTTATCCGCTTAACATGTTTATGTTATCAGTTTATCCGGGTATCCATTCCCATGTATAGTATAGTGCTGGTTCTGTTTTTGCGGATCATCCAGTTTCAGGGGAAACTCTGCCGAAATTTTTATAGAAGTACCATCCACAAGAGGGTGGTGTTTACGGCAAAGGTATGGAGTTGTGAACTTGAGAGTTGTAGCTGTTTGGCAACTCGAAAGGGTAGTTTCGTAGCCTAGGTCTGCCTACGTTCAATCTTTAGTTAAATCTTCTTTAGTCCAGCAGACTGTGCGATGATGGTTATTCCTATTCAAATGGCTGCATGAGTTTGTGCTTTAAGTGGAGGAGTCTTCCTCCAAATACTGACTGGTAATACTAAATCTCTAAGGCGTTGCTAAAGCGTAAGCTAACTCCTTGTTTCATCGACTTGTTCTATATCGAAAAGTATATCGACGAGGTGATTCACCGGCAGAATCATGTTAATCCATCCAGAGTCTCGTATATCTTTATTTCGGAAAATATAAAACTCTCTTCTCGTGATCGAGGAAGGATCAGTGTAGTCAGAATAAGTTGGGCAATGGCGTTATGATATTATCCAGCTATATTTTTTATCCAAGAGTTCGATATGCGTGTTATAATTCTGATCCTGTAATCAGGAAATAATGCCCGTGGAGTAGCTCATGAAGGTCGTGCAAGTTCTCTTGTTGTCTGCGTATAGGCTCGTTCGAGGACGAACGAGAGTTTAAGTGGAGGAGAATGAAACGACCTCGGTTAGTCGTTTTGGAAGATAGGACTCCGATTGGCGTGCCGCTAATTTTAAAATATTCGTAATGTCCATTAGGACTTGTCTGTAAAATTTGAGCTAAATCAGACCTCGTTTGGTAGGCATCGGAAGAAGGTTTCAGTTTTTATTGGCGATAAATATTAAAACGAGATTTTCGAGCTCGGTTTTTGCCGAATGAGCTCCGATTCGAAATCCGAAAGCGCCCTTAGGTTCGTATGATTATTTGTGATTTTTGTGAATTTTCGAAAGTGAATTTCGATGTTGTTCGGCTAGTTTCCGCTAAAATGCCGAAAGTTAAATAATTTGACCTTTTTCCTTTAAATTCGCATCTTGAGTTTCGGGAGTCGGATTTGAGATCCGTCTTCGCGAGTATGTTACATATATTTTGTATAGCTTACTTTAAAAATTTGGGATCATTTCGACTTCTCTAGGGTTCTATTTTAATTTTAATCGTCGTAGCGAATTTATTAAAAAAAAAAAAAAAAAAAAAAAAAGGGAAAAGTCAAAGTTAATGTCGGTGGCTTAGGGGATTTAATCCCCTAGCGCAATCTGATCGATGCATATCAGAAACATAACCAAAACGCTCAGTAAGGAAAAATTAGAAAAGAGGGAGGAAAAAAGGAAAAAGGGAGTGGAAAAATAGTGGAATTTCTACCCCAAATCTTCAGGTAATGATGCTAACTCATTATCTTAGCTTATTACATGTGTTTGAATATATTTTTACGGTAAAAATAAGGATATTAGACATCGCCCTAATGACGTAAATTGATAGTTTAAAGGGTCAAATGGACCCCGATAATGGAATTGATTATATATTCGTACTCAGTGAGTTATGGGCAACATATAAATGTAATTTATTTGGGGTTTGGTTATGTGACCTTAAACCCCGTATATAGGCCTGGCCTGCGTATTGCGTATGCGGATAGGGTATCAGGTTCCTACCTGGATTGCCCTAAGATGTGAGGAATGAAGCCTTTAGCCTAATGTGATATATTTTTCTGCTTATTGAACACAGTGGGATCGTTTGGCAATGGAACCAAAGGATAAAAGCGGTTATTGATTAGCAATGCTAACTTTTGGAAGAGGTAAGTGTTTATATCCATTTCTTTGGAGGCACCTGGCCTCGTGGATTTTCTACCACATGTTTCCTTACGTGTGTAGCTGCCGATAGGCGTACTCATTACGCCTTAGCTTTGAATTTACATTGTATATTATATGTTATGCCCTGTAGTTGGTATTGCATTGAACATATGAGCATTGCACTCTGGTTTTGAGCATTGCATACACTTCCCGGTTGGCGATGAGAGTCCCGCACCGGCGAAGGGTCATTATTGCATATACTTCCCGGTTGGCGATGAGAGTCCCGCACCGGCGAAGGGTCATTATTGCATATACTTCCCGGTTGGCGATGAGAGTCCCGCACCGGCGAAGGGTCATTATTGCATATACTTCCCGGTTGGCGATGAGAGTCCCGCACCGGCGAAGGGTCATTATTGCATATACCTTCCGGTTGGCGATGAGAGTCCCGCACCGGTGAAGGGTCATCATTACATATACTTCCCGGTAATCGATGAGAGTCCCGAGCCGGTGAAGGGTCATTACTGCATATATCTCCTGGTAGACGATGAGAGTCCCGCGCCGGAGATAGGTATCAGACATATGTGACTGCATTGCATCATACCGCATTCATCCCATCTCATTGCACTGCATACTGACTATTGTGTGTATTGTGTTGTGTTTTATATATGCGGTATGTATACTATGTTGTGGACATATCTCAGTTTGCCTATATATTTTCGGCTTGTATTCTGAGTTGCGGGGATCGGGTTGCACGCCGCAACGGTATAAATATATGGATCGGGTTGCACGTCGCAACGGTATAAATATATGGATCGGATTGCACGCCGCAACAGGATGAATATATGGATCGGGCTGCACGCCGCAACAGGGTGTATTTCTGATTGTTGATGTGTTCGGAATACCTATATGTTTTGGTTATCTTACATTCCTGGTTGTTAATGAGTTTGTGATTCCATACGTGTTTCTAGTTATTATCTGGCCCTGCCTTTTCATAATTTAAATAAAGGGAATTTTTATCTGTTTCTTTTCTCCCTGACTAGCTATCCTATTCTTTGAGGTGGCTAGTCTGCCCCACTTATTGAGTCCTTTTGACTCACCCTCGTTTGTTGTTTGTTTCTTGTCTATCTATTTCGTTTCGGCAGGTTCGCTCCAGGATTGAGTTCGCCGCGTTGTTCAGGAGCGAAGACGACTTCAGCTGTCAGGGTGAGCCAGATTTATTCCGGATGGCCACCAGTTTATTGTTCATTATTTCAGTTGCATTTTGCTCCCTTCAGGAGGTATCTGTATTCTTTTGTACTCTTAGATGTCTGGTCTGGATAGCCCTAAACCTAGCATGTTGGGTAGTCAGCTGTAATTTCTTTTGTACAGCTTAGGGGTAACAGTATGTCTGTGTTTTTATTTTAAGTTTTGTCCTTATTTGTAAATTGTTATATTTATTTTCCTGATTTATTTGGTGAGGGTTCGCCCGACGGGTCTAGGGGAGTATGTCGGGTGCCCGCACGGCCTAACGGGATTCCGGGTCGTGTCAGTAAACTACTCGCTTGGAGCTAGACCACGTCTAACTCAGCCACCAGACATTATTCGTAAGTTGAACTCGTCAATTCAATAAATTTTCACCTACATATCGGTGGGGACGCCTGCCCGCATAGTTCAAGAAAGTCTTAAAATACTCGAGTTAACAAGCAAAGATATTTTGTATCGGAACGCAAAAGTGCACTGTTTCCACACGGGCTAAAGTCGTCTCATTGTGAGCGCAAAGCACCCGTCTATCACAGACGCAATGTAAGCCGCCAAACACTGGCGCACACAATAGACGTAATTTCCCAAGCAGGCTCACTGACAAAGTTCTAGACATTAGAATAAGCATGACGTCCGAAAGCCACTTAACCTTTAAGAGCACACGCTCATGAGGACTCAATAAAGCATGGACATTACTTAATTGTTTAAGGCAGAAACTATAATCGTCACAAACAAATTAACAAGTAATTCAAGTTAAAAGCCTCAAAACGGGCCCAAAATCATATCATTAGGCCCGAAAAACATTGGCAAATGTTCAAAACAAAGATGCAAAAAAAATCTTAAGCATCAGAGGGGAGGGGTTTCTATTCCTCTCTAATAAGACTCCCTTTGGCGGAAATACTCCGCGAAGGTCCTACTTCACTAGCTGCAGGTTCCCCAACAAACGCTTCATCTCCTCTCTCGCCACTAGCCTCTTCAAAACCTTCTTCAAGGTCAGACCCCATCTGAGCATCTGCTTGGGCCACAAGCTTAGTCAACAAAGCAATCTCAGCCTCTAGGTCCATACTAGGGTCATCACGAACTCGAAGAAAGGTGGCGAGGGCAGCTGCAATGTTAACACGATCCACTTCAGCTATGCGATGAGCATTCGGGGAATTCGTTTATTCGTTCCTGAGATGAGCATCATGGCAAAGTTTGTCGCGAGCCTTCTCTAAGGACGCAACTTTGCTTTTCAACCTATCGTTCTCATCTTGAAGAAAGGAGGAAAGACCCCTAACATCATGGACACTCTTTTCAGCAGCTTCAAACCTCTCATCCACACCAGACAAGTTTTGTTGGAGAGCCTCCATAGCTGCTTCCAGGTGAGCCACATTCTTGCGCTGAAGTTGTTCTGCAAGTTTGGCCTCCGTAAGAGAAGATTGGAGGCCTTCCATGGTTTGCTAGTGCTTATAGATCTCATTGCCCAACGCCTCATCAAGTTTCTTACCTCTCAGGAATTTCTGCTGATAAGCTCTACGCGTAGTGTAAAGCTTCCCTCTCAGTCGTTCAGCTTTCTCCATGGAGGGTTGTAGACTAGCAACTTGGCCTAGCAGCGCTTCATTATCTTCCCTCAGGTTCTCATCTAAGCCACCTCGATGAAGTACCTCATGATAGACCATCAGCCCCTAGACAAACGTCGAAGCACGTATTCAGCAAAGGGAGAGTAAGGGCTTTACTCGCAAGATATTGGAAAACAGAAAAAGAAAGTTTACCCGAAGAGAGCAACCAGCGGCAACCTCAAGCAATTTCTAGTAACTGTAGCTAGCAAGATATCTCTGTTCATTAGGGTCGATCAATTCGGTGTTGTGGTCTGCCGCAACCCTTGGTGTCTTGAACAGGTTAACTCCCGCAGTAATGGGAATAACAACCTCACGGGCACCATCCAGGGGTTCAGATGCAGCATCCACATCCATTTTCACCTCATTCCCAGGACGGCATTGAAAGGAATTAGTCGGCTCGGCGGCCGGATTTAGGGCAGCAGGCTCTACATATACGTGAAATGATATTAGCTTACGAGGAGCAAAAACAAAACGTTATGGAAAAACATGGAATGAATAACAAACCTGATTGAGGCTCAAGGTGAATGGTAGGAAGCACCACTACATCTTCCACGACGGCTTCTTCATCGGCCTCCGGAGACTTATCTATCAGATGCCTATGCTTCCGCGTAGATAGACCAGACTCAGTAGCTACAGAAGAATGGCTTTCAATAGCCTCAGGCTCATCCACTCGGGGGACTTCACCCTCACCGTCTGAAATCACCAAGGGCATACTAGCAGTCACTACATTATCGGGCTTGGAAGAATTGCTCGCCCTCTCAACGATTCTCCCTCCAGATGCCCGCAAATCGCGTAAGGGAGAAATATACGGGGCGACAATCTTTATCTCCTTTAGTGGGGGCATTTCACGGCAGGAGAACCCTAAAAAGAGGAGGTGATGAAGGCAATCGGAGCCGAAGATCAAAGGAGAAATCAAAGAGAGAATAACTTACCACAGTCCTTTGCATGTCAACCGTTCGCGTTGGCCAGAGATGTAAAAGTCAATTTATCAGGGGAGTTTCTCGCAAAGATAGCAGTAACCCACATGGTTAACTCATCATTGGTTAGTTGTACACCAGTTAGAGAATTCACCGAGGAAGATGCAAAGATAGATTAGAAAAATAACGGACATGAAATATATGAAATAAGAATGCAGGAACTTACATCTCCTATTGAAGACTTCTGGAAAGGGAAGAAATGATATAATATCCTATGTCCTCCTTGATACATACCGGTGGACCCAGCCGGGATCTTTGGATTCTTCACTATTGGGAACCACGCCTTTCTTCCCTCGTTTGATGAACATCAGCATACCCGCCTTGTGGATACGGGGAGAGTAGAAAGCAAGAAGGTGCCAGAAGGAAAACTTTACCCTAACATGGTTTGCCAAGTGATCTAGCATAGCCACCAATTGCCACACGGAGGGGCCTACTTGACCCAGACATATGTTGTATTGGCAGCAGATCTCTTCAACAATTGAATGAACACGCTTGTTGAGACGTAGAGTGAAAAGATACGTATGAACCCTTGAGTAACCAGCATGATGGGAGGAAATTCTTTCTTCCGCAGAAGGAACAATAATATTGATCACTTCAGGCCACTTGCAATCTAGCCTGATACGAGTTATATCGTCTTTCATAACCGCAGACTCATAATACTCAATAGAAAGGTTGTTGTTTTTGCCTTCCTGCTTGGGTGTTTGACCCTGCATTCGGCCATCACCTTCGAAGTTAAAGGTGGCGGGAAGATAGTCTAAGGCTCTGAAGTGAGCGGGGAGGAAATTTGGTCCTTGTGCAACAGCTAAAAGATGGGATTATCGTTAAGGTTGAAAGAAGGTTTGTCTTTTGGAGGAAAACACTCAAAACTATTTGAAGATCGATGAAAAAGCCTCTACACTTATGACATATATATACATGCCTAAGAGGGTTCTTCAATGAGAAGCTGAACGAACTTGATCACATAGGATCGTAATTATAATTACTGTGGTTTACGTGATGTGTATCCCCATAATTACGGGATATGAACAGAGCAATGGCAACATTGGGAAGATACACAGAAAACCCCTCTAATGGCGGAGGAACATGTCATTGTACTAAGGAATTTGCATTTAATACAACTGTGTCGACACAAATACGCCACCTGCTATTATGGGGATACGAGTCCAGCTGGTGAGACTAGAGTTATCCTACAAGTTACCGGGGGCAAAGGATACACGCATGTTCTACGAGTTACGACCATTTAGGTAGTATGGGCGTAGGACACAGAGCATACATCCTGCCGCCTTAGGGTTACAGTCTCCTAGTTGGGGTTTTGTATATAATACCGCCTTGAGTTAAAGGCCCATAGCCTTAGTAGTCTTTGTATTTTACCTTAATTAGGATAGGGTATCCACTACTATAAATACCCCTCCTTTTATTGTGTTGTACATCATCGCGATTCACCACAGAATATGGTTATCTCAAGGAATAAGACTACTTTACTCTTCGTGCTCATTATTTCTCTCTTTTGTTTATTTGCTTATCCATCGTATTTACTCATTATTGTATTGCTTGTGACCTCATTCTTAATTTATTGTTTAACCTAGACGAGCGATTTTAGGCATAAACAGTTTGGCACCTACTGTAGGGCCCAGGCAATTATAGGCTACGAAGGAAGAGGCGCAATCATTTCAAGTAGTGGCGATGATGCTGCACGAAATACTAATAACGATATCCGACATAAAATTCATAACTCGGTCAATACGACTGAAACTATGAACAACTATCTAAGATCAAAACCCTATTATTTGTCATCAAGGTTAAAGTTTTACCAGTGTACCGCGCTTTATCATGCCATCATGAAGCGAAGCGGCGGTCTAAAAGTTTATCAATACCATCTTCGGGGGGTCCGGGGTCGAAAGTACCAAGACCATAGCCATCACGGTCTGTGACGCTCACTAGGAGATAGCCAAGAAGCCATGTATCAATGCAATCGAGTTTGATGACAAGGACTGGAAACGAGTTCATCATCCTCACTATGATGATTTGGTAATCACTTTGCAGGTACATGATGCCCGAGTCAAGCGTGTGTTGGTAGATCCTGGCAGCGCGGTCAACATTATCTTTAGCAGGTTTTTTTTCAGATGGAGGTGCAAGATCAGGTGCACCTACCGGGAGAAACCTGGGTGACGTCCTTCCAAGTAATGACATGCGACCTCTCGTATAACATTATTCTTGGGAGGCCCAAGATTCACGAAGTACGCACAGTGCCATCTACGCTTCACCAGATCCTTAAGTACCCGATTCCTTGAGGGGTGAGAGAAATTCAGGGGGAACAAAAGTTGTCCCGGAGCTGTTATGTAACTGCTGTGATAGACGCCGCCAAAAAGGAGATAAAAAATTAGAAGAAGAAGCTAGATAAATTGCTTGGTCCTAATCTGGTCACCAGTGTACCTTTCGGGTTAAAGGTCTATGAAGCGGCCGGGACTCAAGAGCCGGCCATCGCGCCTTCTGACCTGGAAGAAGAAGACAATCCTTCTAAAGCAACAGTTGATGACCTTGACCCGTTAATCTTCAACGAGATGGCTTCAGATAAGATATTCTATATAGGGGCGAAGCTCTCAGCCAAAACCTAGCGGGAATACGCTAACTTTCTGCGCGCTCGGTCAGGCACCTTCGCTTGGACATATACCGACATGCTGGTAATATCGACTAGCGTCATCACACATAATCTAAACGTCAACCCCTGCTTCAAGTCAGACAAGCAGAAGAAGTGACCGATCAGTCGTGAAAAGGGGCTAGCAGTCCACGAGGAGGTCGAAAAGCTACTGAACAATGGCTCTATTAGAGAGGTGCAATATCCTGATTGGTTATCCGATGTAGCAGTATTCCCCAAAAAGAATGTGAGGAAGTAGAGGATGTGCATCGACTTCACAGATCTGGACACAAAAGATTCCTTCCTACCGCCCAACATCGACCAACTCATCGATTCCATGGCAGGCCATGAAGCTTTGAGTTTTCTGGACGCTTATTCAGGATACAATCAGATCCTTATGAACCCGGATGATCAAGAAAAGACTACTTTCATCATGGATATGTGGACTTATTGTTACAGGGTAATGCCTCTCAAATTAAAAAATGCAGGAGCAACTTAGCAGAGATTAGTAAACCTGATGTTCAAGAAGCAGATTGGTAAGACCATGGAGGTATACATAGACGATATGCTGGTCAAATCAGAATTCGCCAAGGATCACATCGACCATCTAGAGATAGCATTCGATATCCTGGACAAATTTGGAATGAAGCTCAACCCAGATAAGTGTGTCTTTGGTGTATCCTCCGGGATGTTCCTCGGGTTCATCATTTCCAACAGGTGAATAGAAGCGAACCCCATAAAAATTAAAGCAATCGAGGCTATACCAGAAATCTTGAAGAATGAAATCAAAGTTAAAAGGCTAAACGGCCGAATTGCAGCGCTCAGTCGGTTCATCTCACGGTCATCAGAGAAATGTCATCTGGTTTTCAAAGTGTTGAAGAAAAATAAAAGCTTCGAATGGACAGAGCAGTGTAGTAAGGCGCTTCGAGAACTGAAGCAGTATCTGGTAAATCCCCTGTTGCTAACTAAGCCACGTGAGGGAGAACCGTTATTGTTGTACCTAGCAGTATCAAAGGTTGACATCAGTGCTATCTTGGTACGAGAAGAGAAGGGGGTGCAATCACGAGTGTATTATGCCAGCAAGTCTCTTTTAGACGCAGAGACTAGGTATCAACACCTGGAGAAACTCGCACTCGCCTTAGTCATGACTGCGAGGAAACTACAGCCATATTTTCAAAGTCACACCATTATCATGGTTTCCTCCTTCCCCTTGCGGACTATTTTGCACAAACCCGAGTTGTCTGGCAGGCTGGCAAATTCGGTCGTCAAGCTCAGTGAGTATGACATCATTTATCAGTCTCGTACGACCTTAAGCCACAGATACTTGCGGACTTTGTCGCCGACTTCAGTACCGACTTGATGTCGGGAGCTGACACAGAGCGAAAAATAATAGAAGGAATTACCCCCTGAGAATGTGTGATCCACACCAACGAGGCCTCGAACGTAAAAGGGTCGGGCTTGGTTCAGTGATCAAATCCCCAATGAAGAGCATATTCAGGAAAACTGTCAGCTGCTCCCAGATGACGAACAACGAAGCTGAATATGAAGCAGTAATGCAAGCTCTTGAATTAGCTTAGATATTGGGGGCCAGGGAGATTAGTGTTAATTGTGACTCTCAGCTCATAGTCAATCAAGTAATCGGGGCCTACACAGCCAAAGACGCCCGCATGCAGGAATACTTGGCCAGAGAAGAAAAGTGTTTGAAAATTTTTCAAAAATAGAAGATCAATCAGATACCGAGAGAACAAAATGCGGAGGCTGATGCCCTAGCCAGTCCACTGCATACATGAATGCAGACAACCGATTTCCACCATTGAATTAACTTACATGGATGTCAAATGCCATGAGGTCAACACAGTGGGATCATTATGGGACTGGCAATACCCGATCTTGAGTACCTGGACAAAGGAGTGCTTCCATCAGACAGATAAGAGAGCAGAAGGTTCAGAGCCTAAGTGGCCCGCTATTGCTTAATCAACGGCGAGGTGTATAGGTGGATGTTTAGCGGACCTTTGGCTAAATGCTTGGGACCCTCTCAAGTAGATTATGCACTCAAGGAGATCCACAAGGGGCAATGTGGATACCATTCCGGTGGGTGATCTCTAGCTCGCAAGTTAATCAGGGCGGGCTATTTCTGGCCCCGAATGGAAGACGACATGAGCAAGTTTGCCCGGGCATGCAATAGCTATCAAAGGTTCTCCCATGTACTTCATCAGCCGACAAAGTTATTACACTCAGTAATAGCCCTATAGCCTTTCATGAAATGCGGGATGGACATCCGAGAACCCATGCCAAAAGCACCCGGAGGTGTCAAATTCCTGCTTATCATGACATATCATTTCACCAAATGGGTCGAAGCAGCAGCCTATGCCCGGATCCGGGAGCAGGAGGTGATAGAGTTTATATGGAAGAACATTATGTGCCAATTCGGCATCCCAGCGGAAATCACTTGCGATAATGGACCTCAGTTCATAGGTGACAAAATTACTGCTTTCCTGAAGGAGTGGGAGATTAAGAGAATAACCTCTACGCCCTATCATCCTTCGGCCAATGGACAAGCAGAATCTACGAACAAGACAATAGTGGAGAATTTGAAAAAATGACTCAAGGAATCCAAATAAAAGTGGCCAGAAGAAGTGCCAGGAGTCCTTTGGGCCTACCGTACTACATCTAAAACCAGCTCTGGAGAAACTCTGTTTTCACTAAAAAACGGAACGGAAGCATTAATTCCCTCATAGATCGTGAATGTAGTATGAGGTGGTCATTTGCGGTGGAAAAATCCAAAGACGAAGCTTTGAAAGCCTCCCTTGATACATTGGAGAAACAACAATAAATAGCAGCTATACGCCTCGCGGCCCAAAAGCAACGGGTGGAGCAACATTACAATGCGAGGGCTGATCCACGGTCCTTCAACATAGATGATCTCGTCCTTCGCAAAGTTACTCCGAACACCAAACAGGCTGGTGCAGGCAAACTTGCCCCAAATTGGGAAAAGTCATACAAGGTTCGAGGCATAGCTGGAAAAAGTACGTATGTTCTTGAAGACATGAAAGGAACAGCCATTCCAAATAATTGGAATGTTACATGGCTAAAAAAGTACATGGCTAAAAAAGTACAACTCTTGAAAGGCTTAGTTAAGCCCATATACTCAAGACATGTATTTTCCCGTTTCCTGTTTTCTTCTATTGTCATTATTTTCAACGGGCACATAGCCCCGTTCTTCATGTTCGCAAGGCTCCGCGCCCTATTCATTAATAAAACTACTATTTCTGGTCAGTTTTACTTATTTATTCTAGATTCATCTACGATCCAACTATTCATAGTCCCGACCAAATCTAAGTTGAAGTAATACACTCACTTTTTGCTACAAAAAAGTAGGGTAAACTACTCGCTTAGAGCTATATCACGTCTAGCTCATCCACCAGGCATTACTCGTAAGTTGAACTCGTTAATTCAACAACAGCACCTACATGTTGATTGGGACGCTCGTTCGCATAGTGCCAAAAGTCTTAAAATACTCGAGTAACTAAGCAGAGACGTTCGAAGTCGGACACAAAAATGCCTGTTATCACACAGGCTAAAGTCATCCCATTATGGGCGCAAACAACCATCTCCTACAGATGCAGCCTAAGCTGCCAACCATTGGTGCACAACAGGCATAATTTCCCGAGCAGGCTCACTAATAAACGTTCTAAACATCAGGACATTCAGGACGACCGGAAGCCATCTAATCTTTAGGTGCACAAAACATATTGCTTGACTACACATTACACAATATTTAATTACATAAGTACGTATAAAATTATTGATGAACAACCGCTTCATTAATAACAAACAACCTGTAGGCTCATAATATACAATTAGTTCTTCATGAATACAACATTTGTTCATAACAGTTGTAGATAAAATAAGAAAAGGAAGACTAAATTTGCAGTTTCCTTCGAATTTGCACGGCCGGAGACTCTTCATCTGGATTGTAGCTCTTGTATCAAAGTCTCTCCCTGCAATAAGAAGGCAAAATTCCTAAGTTGATACCCAAGCACCAACATCTTTGTGACGTTAAACCAGGAAAATTGGGAAAATCAACCCAACAGTGGAATTTCTCAGTAGAAAGGCGGAGGCAGCAGAATGGGCACCGAAGGCTTCACTTGGAAAGACTCTAATAAAGAACCCCTTATTGGAACCCCCGTAAATCTCGGAAATGACTTATACTCCTTCTTCCTCGAACGATTGGAAGCTTATGCAAACCCCAAAATCGAGGAACAGGGCAGAGCTATACAGCCACCCTAAATGCTGTTGGTACAGAGAATGCGCTTGAGCATTAACTGCTCGAAGAATATGAGGATATCCCAGGGATGCTCTCCTAGTTCAAATGAAGTTGCTTCCGAGAGATGTTCCCATTCAACTAGAAGATGAACAACTAGAAAAAGCCCGAATGGGTTGGCATTCCTCTGCTGCCGTTGATAAGTTGGTATTTTACCAACTTAAAGACTACTTTAAGCTTTCATTTTTTAATCCAAAGGCATTTAGTGTTATTAATGTCATAAGTGCTTAGTTTCAAGTTTTAGTGAGTTTCATGAGCATTGGTTAAAGATTGAAGTTAAAGAGCAAGAATTGGAGCATAAGTGTGAAGTTCGTGATGCCACAGAAATAAAGAGCCAAAAATGAGGCAAAACTTCAGAGAGTCCCATGTGTTTGAGCCAAGAGAGGGGCGGACGCCCAAGTACTGTGACTGCATTTCTAACTTAGTATAAATAGCAAAAGCTAGGGTTTTAACATTATCACATTCTATATCACAAACACTTTCTTAGAGGCGATTTTGGAGAACAAGTAGAGGGCTTTTCATTACACTATAAGCTTATTAATTTGTACTTTTGAATCTTTATTCATATATAAATTCAAGATCTATGTTTGAAATCATTTCATCATTTCGTTACATGATTCTTCCTTTGATTCAAATCCCTAGTATGAGTGGCTAATTTCATAACTAGAGGTGTAAACGCACTATGAGTGGTAGAATATCAATGAGTATTTCATAGATTCACCAACTATATCACAAGTATCAATTATCCAACTCTCATTACAATAATATCAAAATCTTAGTATCCATGATATTAGGATTTCTTGTCTACTTTGCTGATTAAAGGCTCGGGAGAGATTAGTTAGCGTAGAATTTTAAAGTTGGCGAGGATTTGGGTTGATAGGCTATTTCACAGACTAACCTATCTAAAATGAGTTACGCTCGGAAGATGTCTTCTTTCCTTGGGTCCATGAGTAGTGCTTTATGCGCTCAACTATGGCTTTGGCGAGCGGAGTGAGATAAATCCCTCTTAGGCCGGAAGGATGCTAGGGATTACATTAGAACGACTCGACCATAATTACATTTGTGTTAGGAAGGTGAACCTACTTCACCCATTGATTAGAAGCCACTATTAGTGACTGGGCAAAAATACTCCACCTACTATTACGGGGATACGAATCCAACTGGCGAGACTAGACTTCTCTTACAAGTATCCTGGCGCAGGGCATACACGCCTGCTCCTGAAACCAATGATCACGACCACAAGATGCAGGGTATACATCTCGTCGCCTAGGGTTTACAGTCTCTCTAGTTAGGGTTTAGTATATACCAACGCCTTGAGTTATAGGCCTATGGCCTTATTAGTCTTTGTATTTTACCTTATTTAGGACTGGGTATCACTACTATAAATACCCCTTCTTACATTATATTGTACATCGTGCGATTCATCACAAAATCTGGCTATTCTCAAGGAATAAGAATTACTCTACCTTTTCTTGCTTATTTCGTCTTGTTTATTCGTTACTATTTTCATCATATTACTTACTTTTCTGTTGTAACTACTGTATTTTTTGTGACCCCAACCATAATTAATTGTTTAACTTAGACGTACAATTTTAGGTATAAACAGTTTGACGCCCACCATGGGCCCCAGAAAATTATAGGTATTCTATGAATGAAAAAAGTGCAATCATGTCTGACGATGATAGCATTCCAAGGACTATTGTAGATGCAGTAGAAGAGTCAGTGAAGGATCTTGATAATCCCAACATCCAACCTAAAGATCACATTGGGCAGTCGAAAGATGCTTCCTAAGAACTGATCCCTATTGCTAGTAATGGGGAAGGAGACCGATCACTGAAAGGTAATCCCGAGTTCAGAACTTTCATTGTTAATCTCCTCAAAACTATGTCAGAACAGACATAACAGAACTCATGCAATGTGATCGAAGGGGTATCTCGGAAGCTAGGAGCAGTCCTCGCGAGGACCATCCCCCACGGACAATTCGCCAGCATCTGTTCCTAGCCGGAGGCTCAACATAGATGCTGCCCCTGGAGGATCGTCAACAATCAACAACCAAGACCTCAAGGGAGCTCCTGTCATTCAGGACCTCATAAAAGAGATGAAGGCTATCCACGACCAAATTGGTAATGTGCCGGGTGCTCTACCCTAAATTACCACGGTAAATGAGTAGAAGTTTTACAAACATGCTTACAAAGCAAGTGCCGCACCGGTCCGCATACCAAAGCACTTTCGCTTTTCGGATAACTTGAAGTATGACGGAACGACTCATCCTAACGAGCATATTACTGCGTACTATACGGTTGTGAAGAGTAATGAGATTATCGAGGAATAAATCAATCTGCTCTAGTGAAGACGTTTGGCTCGACCAGACTAAGGGGGCCCTCGCTTGGTACACTCAGCTACCAATGGGATCTATCGAATCATTCACTCAGATGCAAGACTTGTTCAAGAAAGCACATTTTGGCACCCACAAGCGGGAGAAGCGCATGGAAGATATCTTCGAGATACGTCAGTAGGACAACGAGCTGCTAAAGGACTACCTTGATAGATTTCAGAGGGAATGCATTGAGCTTCCTATAGTCCCTGCCAATATTGTTGTGGTAGCCTTTCACAAGAGTTTGAATTCAAAGGGATCGTTGGCCACCAGGGAGTGGCAATGGAGTTTAACCCATCACCCAGTGATCACATGGAGCGCGTTGCACCAGTGGTACACCGATAAGCTTACCCTTGAGCCCGGAGAGTCATCTACCCCCGAGGAAATTCGACCAGCTATTTAAGACCTCATCCGCCAAGGAAAGAAATGGGGATACGTGGAGGAGCCTCGAACGAGAGACAAAGGGAAATGGAATAGGAGAGATTATATGGATGATTTCCCAAAGCGGGAAGATAGTGGTAAGGTCTCGGCTCCGTCAACCAAGGGGTCACTCAACGTGGAGTGGGTACCTGATCGGTTCGAAGAGTTGGGATTGAGAGTCAACGCTGTAGAGTTTGTGAGGGATCATATGAAGGACGGCCAAATACGTTGGCCAAGAAATTTCAGGGCCAAACTGGGGGTTTGTTGGATAAGGGTTATCTCAAGGACTTGCTCACCGACAAGGGAAAACAGACTGTCACCTAAAGCGAGAGCCAAGATGGACCGCCAGATCTACCTGACCCTAAGAGGCCCATCAACGTCATAATTAGAGCTCCAACATTGCTCAAAGGGTCAAACGACAGTATGGTAGCACCCCGTAAGGATCGCGACCGAGATGAGACAATTCTGTTTAGCGATGTGGATAGCATCGGTTGCAATGCACCCTACCATGATGCCTTAGTTATAACACTCAGAATGGAAGATACGGACATCAAACGCGTCTCGGTCGATGCCAACAGCACCATAAACCTCATCGGATGGGATACACTACAGGCGATGAGGGTCGAGGATAGAATTGTGCCGAGTGTCTACACGCTCGCTGGCTTCAATAACTCTTGTGAAAGATCCGCCGGCGAAGTCAACCTTACTGTTCACCTGCCAAGTGTAGATTATGTTTCATCTTTTCGAGTAATCAAAGGGGGCGTTCCTTACAATTTAATCTTTGGGCGGCCATGGATCCATCAAGTCAAAGCAGTACCATCTGCGTGGCACCAAAAGCTGAAATACCCTATCCAATGGGAGATAAAGGAAGTTAACGGTGATCAGGAAGCAGCAAGAGAGTGCTACACGGCCGCAATTTTAGGAGCAGCTGTCCTCGAGGAAGTGCCCGGAGTGAACGCCTTTGAAGTCCTCGAAGCCCAAGACTACGATTCAGATGGTATGGTTGATTGATGTTTTTCGAGGGGGGTGGAGAAGGAGTAGGGATGAGTGGAAGTGCTTTTCTTTTTAGAATTTACTTCTATAACACGTTACGGGTTTTCACCCACAACATTCCAGGCTCCACTCCTTTATTAATAAACTACTATTTATATAGTCAGTATTCTTTAAAAATTAAGATCCATCTACGATCCAAATATTCATAGTCCAGGCAAAATACAAGTTGAAGTAATATACCTACTTTTCGTGACAAAAGTAGGGTACACTACTCGCTTAGAGCTAGATCATGTCTAGCTCAGCCACCATGCATTATTCATAAGTTGAACTCATTAATTCAACAACTGCACCTACATATCGATGGGGATGCCTGTTCGCGTAGTGCCAAAAAGTCTTAAATACAGATGTAACATAGCCGCCAAATATTGGTGTACAACGGACGTAATTGCACAAAGCAAGGCTCACTGATAAACGTTCTAAACATTAAAACATTCAGGACGACCGGAAGACATCTAATCTTTAGGTGCACACAACCACAAAGGTACAACTTAACATTACTTATTGTTTACGGCAGAAATTAAAAGCGTCACAAACAAGAAAACAAGCAATTCAAGTTAAAACGCCTCAAAAGGGCCCAAAACTATACCATTACGCCTGAAAAGCATTGGCAATTGTTCAAAACAAAGATGCAAGAGAAAAAAGAAATAAGCTTCAAAAGGGGAGAGGAACTCTCATCATTCCTCTATCTGAGGACTCCCATCATCGGTGACACTCCGTGAAGGTCCTGCTTCACCAACTGTAGGTTCTCTATTCTGCGTCTCATCTCCTTCTCCACTCCTCTCTTCAGAATCTTCTTCAAGGTCAGGCCCAAGCTGAGGATTTGCCTGAGCAACAAGTTCGGTATACGAGGCAATCTCAGCAGCTAGGTCCAAGTTAGGGTCATCACGAACCCGGAGTAGAGTGGCAAGAGAAGTTGCGATGTTGGCACGATCAACGAAAGAGCGTTCATCCGTTGGTCCTTCAAATGACCATCATCACAGAGCTTATCACGGATTCGCTCAAGAGACGCCACTTTGCCCTTCAACCTGTCATTCTCATCTTAGAGGAAGGCGGAGAGACCCTTGGCATCCGAGGCATATTTCTCGGCAGCATTCATCTTCTCCTTCATACCAGACAGTTGCCGCTACATGTCTTCCATGACCCCTTCCAGGTGATTCATATTGCTGAGATGAAGTTGCTCTGAAACCTTGGCATCTATGAGGGAAGACTTGAGGGTCTCCACTATCTGCTTGCGCTTACGAATCTCACTGGCCAGTGCATTCTCCAAGTTTCTGCTCTTCAAAACTTCTGCTCGATAATCATCATGAGTGGTCTGGAGTTCACCCTTCAACTTTTCAACCTTTTCTACAAAGGGTTAAAGGCTAGCAACTTTTCCGCGCAAGGCATCGACCTCCTCAAAAATATTTTCCTCCAGGCTACCCCGGCGATGTATCTCATGGTACATCATCAACCCCTGGGAAACAGGCAGAGCAAGCATCAGTAGAGAGAAACAATGTTATGATTTGCACAACGAGGAAGGAAAGCTTACCCTAAGGGAGCATCCATTAGTGACCTCAAGCAGCTCATGACAGTTACAACTAGAAAGGTGTTCTTGTTAAGCAGGACCAACAAATCCGGTGGTATGATTTGTCACAACCCTTGGAGTCTTCATCAGGTTAACCCCCGCAGCAATAGGGATCACAACCTCTCGGGCTCCATTCATAGGTACATGTACAGCATCCACGGCCACTTTTTTGCCAGGTCGGTGTCGAAAGGAATCAGAGGTTTCAGGGGCCGGAGTCGCTGCAACGGGTTCTGAGTGTAAGCAAGAGATGTCAATTCTGAAGTGCACAAAGAAAGCATATCGTGTCAATAAAAGGCGAAGGTCTAACCAGCCAAACGGGGCTCAAAAGAAATGACTGGAAGCACCATATCGTCCTCCACACTAGCTTCTTCCTCAGTTAAAGGGGTCTCTTCAATCAAATGCCTACGCTTTCGCGTGGACGGACCAGACTCAGCAACAGTAATTGGTGTTGTCTCGACGGCTTTAGGCATGGGCTCACGGGAGACTTCACCCTCGCCATCAGAAATTATCAAGATCGCACTAGCAGTCACCACACTAATTGACCTAGAAGATTTTATCTTCTTTAAGGAACGTGAACTGCTCGCCCTCTCAAGAATTCTCCCACCAGACGCCTGCAAATCAGCCAAAGAAGTAATATACAGGGCGGCGATCTTAATCTCCCTCAACGGGGGCATTTCACGACAAGAAAATCCTCAGGCAGCAGCAAGTTAAGCGCATAAATCAAAAGTTTGGGCGAAGAAGGGAGAGGTCTGACAGTAATAAATTACTGTGGTCTTTCGCCCGCCAGCAATTTGCACTAGCTAAGGCTGCAAAGGTCAACAAATCATGAGGGTTTTCTCATAAAAATAGCAGTGATCCATATCATCAGCTCATTATGACTCAAGGAGATATCAGGCATAATGTTCACTAAAAGAAGAAGAAGAAGAAGAAGAAGAAGGATACCAGTTCGAAGCAACTGAAGGCGAAGTATAAAGGCAAGTTCGTGAAGGCTTACGCTTTCTGTTGAAGACCTCTGGAAATGGAAGAGATGATACTATATCGATCGTCCGCATAGCGACGTACCTGTGGCCCCAGCTACGGTCTTTTGAATCTTCACTATTGGGGACTACACATTTCTTTCCCCACTTTATGAACATCAGCATACCCGCTTTATGAAGACAAGGAGAATAAAAGGCCAGAAGATGATCAAAGAAGAAAGCAACTTGGGCATAGTTGGCCAAGTGACCCATCACAACCACTAAATGCCAGATGGAAGGGCTGATCTGGCCCAAGCAGATATTGTAGCGGCGGCATATGTCCTCAACGACCAAATGGACACGTTTATTGAGATGAAGCATGAAAGGGTATGTGTGGACCATCAAATAACCAGCTCGATAAAAAGAAATTCTTTCCTCAGCGTAAGGAGCGATGATGTTAACAAACTCAGGCCACTGACATTCATGCCTGATACGCATCAAGTCATCCCTCGTAACCGCAGAAGGGTAGAATTCTATAGAAAGGTTGTTGTTTTCACCCTCTTGTTTAGGGGTCTAGCCCAGCATACGGCCATCGCTCTCAAATTTGAGGGAAGCAGTGAGATAATCTTGTACTCTAAAGTTTGCTGGAAGGAAACTTGGTCCTTGAGCCATGGCGAAAATGCTGATAAGATTGGGAAAATATTATCTATTTAAGAAAAGTTCTTGGAATTCTTTAGAGGATTATGAATAAACTTTCACACTTACGACGTATATATACACGTCTATGCAGATAACTTGAAGCAAAAGTTGAATTATCTCGGTAACGTGGGATCATAATTATGATTAATGCAGTTCAAGTGATAAGCATCCCATAATTACGCGATATGAACAGAGCATGTAGTAGCATTAGGAAGATCCGCGGAAAACCCCTCCAAACGTATGGGGACACGTTGTGGTACCAAGGGATTTGCATTTAATGCGACGCACGCAAAAAGGCAAGGAGGCGAGCATCAGTACTATCACACCTTTTCCTCTGCTATCACGCTTCTTTCACTTCCTGACTGCTTGCGGCAGCACTCAACAAGTGGGGGAATGACTGTGTGGGAAAGATACACCACCTACTATTATGGGGATACGAGTCCAGTTGGCAAGACTAGACTTATCTTACAAGTCACCAGGCACAGAGATACACGCCGCTCCTGAAGCCAACAACCGTTTAGGTGACACGGCCACAGGATGTAGGGTATACTTCCCGCCGCCTAGGATTTACAGTCTCCTAGTTAGGGTTTAATATATAACGCCGCCTTGAGTTATAGGCTCATAGCCTTATTAATCTTTGTATTTTACCTTATTTAGGACTGGGTATCTCTACTATAAATACCCCTTTTACATTGTATTGTACATCATGCGATTCACCATAGAATCCGACTATTCTCAAGGATAAGAATTACTCTACCTTTTCTTGCTTATTTCGTCTTGTTTATTCATTAGTGTTTTCATCATATTACTTTCTTTTCCGTCGTAATAATTGTGTTGCTTGTGACCCCACCCATAATTAATTGTTTAACCTAGACGTACAATTTTAGGCATAAACAATTAGTTGTTTATACCCCTAGCTTCTTAATGTAGAATTAATTACTTGCTTTGTATGCATCATAGTTTAACATAGAGTTACATCAAACAAACCCGTTTCTGGGACTCATAACTAAACTTCATTTGAATTTCTATGTGCGACTCTCTTACTTGACAAGCTAGTTCCCTTGAAAAATCGACCCCAAATCACATCAGGTATTATACTTTGACGACCGTCCCTCACCAGTAAAGGTGTAGGATTGAGTGTGGATCAGCCACGCGTCATATGATAAGAAGAATATCACAACAATCACCATGCATGATGACAGATATACCGAAATCAATGTGTCTACCACAATGAGGACATTCTGAAGAACATCATTAGAATCCCGGTCAAATTTCATGACTCGGGGGTCTTTATTCGTTCCTTTACGGATGAAGAAAGAACAGAAGGTAACTGCGGATGAGTTTCCTCCTACAGCTTCCTCATGTATCATCTATTTGGAATGAAGAAAACTCTCTGGGAATATCAAACCAGGATAGACAACAAACATTTTTTAAGAGAGAAAAGTTTCTCACTATCGTAAGAAATTATGGAAGAAGTGTTCTTCTGAAGAGAAGTTTCTAATTTTTCCATTGTCATGAAGTCCCTATTTATAGGCAGAAAAGAGATAAGGATGGTATGTGAAACGAACAAACGTCATTATTGCTGGAGATATGAAATGATTCGGAGCATTTTATAGCAGTTCTCAGAAAGATACATGTAATCATCATCAATCAATCAGATGAAAGCACGCGGATTTCTCGAAGAAATCAGCATCATTCTTGGTCAAATTGACTGCGAGTCTCAAGGAGTCAGTGAGATAACTTTTCACATCCATCTTGCATACTGCTTTCACTTCCTAACTGCTTGCGTCAGCACTCAACAAGTGGGGGGACTGACGGTGTGGGTAAAAATAGGCCACCTACTATTACGGGGATATGAGTCCAGCTGGCGAGATTAGACTTATCCGAAAAGTCATCGGGCGCAAAGGTACACGCCTATACTATGAGTTACGATTGTTCAGGCGATACTAGCGTAGGACAAAAGGCATACATCCTGTCGCCTTAGGGTTACAGTCTCCTAGTTAGGGTTTAATATTTACCACCGCCTTGAGTTATAGGCCCATAGCCTTATTAGTCTTTGTATTTTACATTAATTAGGACAGGGTATCCACTACTATAAATACCCCTCCTTACATTGTATTGTACATCACCGCGATTCACCACAGAATTCGGCTATTCTCAAGGAACAATACTACTTTACTCTTCTTGCTCATTATTTCTCTCTTTTATTTATTTACTTTTCGATCGTATTTACTGTATTGCTTGTGATCTCATTCTTAATTAATTGCTTAACCTAGACGACCAACTTTAGGCATAAACAACAATGCATGTGAAAAGGTAGGAGACGAGCATCGGTACAGTCACACCTTTACGTCTTCTATCACGCTTCTTTCACCTCCTGACTGCTTGCATCAACACTCAGCAAGTGGGGAGGGGGGGACTGACTGTGTGGGTAAGAATATGCCACCTATTATTATGGAGATACGAGTTCAACTGGCGAGAGTAGACTTATCCTATAAGTCACCGGGCACAAAGGATACACGCATGTTCTACGAGTTACGACCGTTCAGGCGGTACGGGTGTAGGACGCAAGGCATACATCCTGCCGCCTTAGGGTTACAGTCTCCTAGTTAGGGTTTCGTATAAACCACCACCTTGACTTTATAGGTCCATGAGCCTCTTTAGTCTTTGTATTTTACCATAATTAGGACTGAATAATCACTACTATAAATACCCCTCCTTATATTGTATTGTACATCAAGCCGGCTATTCTCAAGAAATAAAAACTCTTTACTTTCTTCTCTATTATTTTTGGTTCTATTTACTTACTTTTACGTCGTATTTTACTGTATTGCTTGTGACCCCTTCATAAATTGAAGTGTTTAACCTAGACGTGTAAATTTAGGCATAAGCAGCAGTGAAAAGGGTGTGGGGAAGGGGTTGAGGAAGAGAGAGAAGAAATTAGGGTTTCAATAGCAATCTTGTTGTATGTTTGCTATGTTTGATAGTATATTATAGGCGAATTTGCAAAAATATGACACCATAAGCAATGGTTTGCCTTTTTTCCCGCGCTAACAGATATTTTACAAAAATGCCCCCGTTAAGGTTTAATGAAAAAAATCCGGACGGAAACACCTCTGTCAAGTTTTTAGGTCGGGGGCAAGACTTGCCTTTATATCTCTATGCTTTTCAACACTTATCCCTTCAAGTGTTGGCAAAAGGCAATACTTGCCGCACTTGGTCGTAAGTCCTGGAAAAGGCCAAAACTTGCCTTTGATCCCTCTCTATTTGCCAACACTTACTTCTTAAAGTGTTGGCAAAATGCAACACTTACCGCACTTGGTCGTAAGTCTTGGCAATTGCCAAAACTTGGCTCGTCCAGTCTTTCCCTACATTCTCGCCATATAACTTGAAGTATTAGTAAAACAGTACTTGCCTTTGAAGTTTTGGCAATTGCCAAGACTTACAAGATTTTTGCCTTGAAGTCTTGGCTCCGGCGAAAAAGGGTATTTTACTAAAACATTTCTTAGCGCGGGCATTTTTTACAAAACCACTCCTTATGGAGGGCATGCGGTGAATTTTTTTGATATTGCTATGTATGATAAAGTAGGGATCTACATTTTCAAAATAAACTCCCTAAAATGACACTAGTGTAATTTTATTTAGTACCATATGAAATTTCATGAAAAAGGATCCACAACCCAATAGTATCCATCAAACCTTTATGACAAGAGAATGAAATGGAAAGCCGAGAAAAACCCCACGGCTATCGCCAAAAATTATTAAACAAAAATACTATTCTAGCTGCCAAGAAAAAAAGCACAAGCGTAGGCTCCCCATCTATGGGAAGGTTAGGGAGATCCTAGCTCTTTGGATAATTGTCCATAACACCTGTGCCTGTAATAACATGATCAAAATAAATGCCCCCACAAAGGAGGGTGAGTAAGACTTTCTTGTAACTCAGTGAATAGCATTGACTACCTTTACAAAAGGCAGAACGAGATTTTATAAACACTAGTCTCTTGGAACGTGCGTTGCACGTTGTGTCTCATGCTAATTGTTATTTTGTAAACTTTGCGTACAGAAAATAGTCCTCCTGTTAAAACTTTCCAAGGGCCGTCTCATGGTATCCGAGTTGAAAGAGATAAATTGAACAAGTATATAGTCGAAGGCCATCTATGAATGAATTAATGAAAACCCAAACAACATAATGGAGAAGAAGCAGTTAGATTTTATATTTTAATGGAAATGCACGAAACAACTAAACTGAGAAGATACAAAGTGTACCTCTATAAGATCTCCTTAAGAACAATAAAGCAGGTGTCGACACCCACAATTGAACAAAAGATGAGAGTAATTGAATTGGTTTGAATGAAAAACTTTGTGGAGATATTTAAATCCATAATCTTGACCTATTTAGAAGCATCACATCCATTCCCTTAATATAAATGAGTTTTCATAGCTGTTCGAATATGCAGTACTGTTGCTAAGCATTGCGTCTTGTCAGCTTGTTGTGCATCGCGGGTACGTATATTTTTATTTTAAATAGGTTTTTTTCCTTTTTTTTTTTGTGATCTTTGGTATTTTTAGTTTTTTGAATGACATTTTGGTGTATTTTAGGTTTTTGAAGGGCATTTTGATAATTTGACTTTTTTAGAAAATGAGGACATGCTTTTATAGTAATATGATGAATGCATAATATGAAAAGATTAAAACATGTCTAAAGCATTGAAAGCCTAGGAAAATCTTAAATTTAAATATTTCATTTTGATCATACATTCGACTCTGACTATTATTATCCTACTCTGACACTAGTAATTTCAATGTAACTTTCAATCCAATCAAGGTTACAAATACCCTTCTAAGATATGTAAGGTGACTCCAACGAATAAACCAGTAATATAAACTTTTCTTTGGCACCTTTGGCCTCAAAACCTTGCTTATACTTGACATTCGTATCTCATCATAGCACTCTTAGCTTGGCAACATGATACAAGCGCTACAATTAACATTTCATAGAAAACTGTGTCACCCAGGACTAGTCCCAAGTTCCAACTGTACTTTCTAAAAGGCAAAATACTTACTTACACACTCAAAATTGTCCGAAAAGTTCCGTGACAACACTCTAACTTTACGGGTGACCTATCACCCCCTTAACAAGTTTGAAGTAGTATTAATAGAAACTCAAAACATTAGAACCACTTGCATCATGGGAGGTGGTCACTACTCGCCTTGCAGGCTTGCCACATGACAAAATGTCATATAAATTGATTTTTACTTTTTTTTTATACTACTTTAATTTATATCACATTTTTTGTCTTCTTATCTTTTAATTATCATTTTAATTATAGTCTTTATTTCTTTCTTGTCACTAGTACTCTTCTTCTCAACTCCTCCATTGGCAGCCATAATCAACCTTACTACCAAATACATGGCTCTACTAATTCAAACAAAACTAGTTATAATCAGATTCATTTTTCTTCTAGATTCACCTTAACACATAAAGAAAAAGAAATAGTAGCAGAATCTAATGTTAATTGGAATAGCATGGGACGATTGTTGAAGAAATTCAAACTCTTTTTATGAATATTTATGAAGAATAACACAGAAACTCCATTGATGACCTTGAAAAAATCTTGAAAATCCGAAGTGGGTCTTATTAATTGGTGATGCTTTGAACCAAAAACTTTGGGGTTTAAGTCTTGTGTTGTTTTGGAATAGATCTGTGAGTTTTTTTAATAAATTGATTTGCTCATTGTGAAGAAGAACACAACAACCTAATTTTAAAATTTTGTTGATGATTTGAACTAAACTTTGACTTCGATTTGATCAGATTGTTGTGTAAAATTTTAGTTTAAATTTCCAAGCATGGGGAGAATATCTATCGAAAATGAAGATGGAGAAAAATGAAGAAGTAGGGAAATGGAGGAGAAGGTCGGCTGAGGAGACTGAGAAAATGAGAAGAGAGAAAGTTAAGTTGGAGAAGATGAAGAGTAAAAAGAAGTCCATAAATTGGAAAAGAAAAAGTAAAAAGAGAAAAAAAATCCCACCAACAATTAAGGCTAAGTTATTTACTAGTAGTAATTACCAATTATAAATTGAGGTGTGTATAATTTAATTTTGTTTTAACTTACTTTTTTCTCTTCACTCGCGTTTTAAAAGATAAAAAAGAAAAATTCCGCCATGTCAGTATTTAGGGTGGTATTAATACTATTTCAAACATATTAATGGGGGTGATAGGTCACACGTAAAGTTAGAGTGTGTCACGGGGCTTTCCGGACAAGTTTGAGTGTGTAAGTATTTTGCCCTTTCCAAAACATTGGTTGATGTATTGGAAATATGAAACGCGACCATCCTCGAATCTGAAATTTGATCCACAAATGAAGTAGCATTTTCATTTTAGACCAGCTCATGAAATTCTGTTGCTATTTTAGCATTAAATTTGTTTAGGTCAGTCATAGCACCTTTACTCTAGCCTGCTTCTCCCTTTCCTGTCTATAGAGTATTAGTCTAGACCTGCAATATCATTCGTATCCATTCAGAGAAAGCTATGTGGGGGAAAGGGGATTTAATTAAATCTCTTTCCTTTAAAAATTACACTACTAGTAGGACAAAAATGACTTATTTGTTATACTTAAAAGTTTTGACTCCCATTTAACTAAGAAAAAAATTCTAATAGAGGTAAAGGGAGTTCATAAAGGTTCAAATTTTAAATATGACATTCTAATATTATTTTCGAATTCCCTTATATATACACTTGGTTGCCTAGACATTCCCCCTATGCTGTACGAACACCTAAACTCTAGACAAAGATTTCACCACTAAATATATTTTGGTTATTGCAAAATTACTTGCATAAGCTTTCAGTAAATTGTGCATCACATAGCCCACTTCAGATTCAGATTGAAAGGCTGGAAGCCAGTAGCCACTAGTCTGTTAGATACTTGAATTTTGTCCCGAACCAACAATCAATAACCCTACTTATTTTTACCTACCTAAATATGAGTTTGATTATGACGTCCTATTTGTTTAACCATTCTCGTCCCATTTCCAACTCAGCCCATCCATTTCTACCTACTAAAAGGGGCTACTAGTCTGCTGATGGTGGCCCTTAAGCACTAGCGAATCCACTGCTTGCTTTAAACTGTCTACAGTTTGTATTGCTTTTTAAAACGTTTGATGATCATAAATTGACAATACAAACACAATTTGATGGTGGCGCATAAAACAGCCACTTGCATAGATTCACTTAATTGGCTGCTTTTGGAGCCAACAAAAATTACAATAAAATTTAAAAAGGTGACATCCTACTTTTGTCCTAATGTTGTCCAAGATTAATCGTTATAAGAAATAGACTATATTTAAGTCCCAGAAAGCCAGTTAAAAAACTTTTTTTTTTCATTTTCTTAAACCATTTTCTCTGTTCAAATTTGCTCAGATTTTGGGTTCAAGTCTTTATGGATGACCGAAAATGTCAAGGTAAACTTGGCACCCTCCATTATAGCATGATTATATATTCCAACTAGCTGTAATGTCTGCGTCTCTCTGAAGACTTGAAGAAAGACAAAACTCAATATTGATTCCCCATTTCTCTACCACTACTAAAGAAAAAATGGAAAAAGACTTGGAAAAACATGTTTACTTGTCTTTATGCTTCTCCACGACTTTACAGAAATAACCGCTCTAATGAGTTGATTGCCTATATGGTCACTCAACTTTGGGTAATAGGTTACCATGGTCACTTATTTTTGTTTTGTCTTTCTATGGTCACTCAACTTTGGGTAATATGCTACCATGGTCATTTATCTTTGTTTTGTCTTTCTATGGTCATTCAATTTTACCCAGTTAACTTTCATGGTCATCCAACACAAAACTCTACAAACTTCCATTAAGCATATGCTGACGTGACAACTTTATTTTTTATGCAAATTACAGAAAATGAAAAAAATTAAACCAACCCACTTTAGATCCCATCCAGCCCCAAACCGATCCAAGAATTGAATTTAGCAGAACTTCCTTACTGCAAAACAACTTTCTTTTCTTTTTCTTTTTCTGTTTCTTTTATCTTTTTCCTATATCATCCTACAAATTATATGTAACACTTATCGTACCATTACGAAGTGAAAGGAATAAAATAAAGCATCAATTAAAAAGGGTCTATATATTATCCAAAGCAAAATGAAGACATCAAACGATTTTAAAATTATTTAAATTCTTCAACAGAAAACATAACCATTTTAACCATATAATTAATTTCTTTACAGCATATCCTATCAAACTGCTGTCTATGACTTCTTTCTTCCAAGAGAGCATAACCATTTTAACCAGCAAAATAATATGCTATAGTTAGTTCATTTAACATCAACTTGAAGCTATTATCATATATGCTAAATTGATATCAATATCAACTATAAAAAACCTGTATATAAATAAAAGCAGTACTACTTAACAAATTGTAAAATATCTTTATAATTAATTAAAAATCTATGATACTTAAGTAAAAATTCCTGCTTATAAAATGCATGAATGCAGCTAACTCGTCAAGGTCAGACGACCAAGTTTAACTCGGATTAGAGTTGGGTAGGGTCTAAAGTGGGTTGGTCCTAAATGATTTTAATTTTTTTATTTTCTGTAATTTGCATAAAAAATTAGTTGCCACGTCAGCATATACTTAACGGAAGTTTGTAGAATTTTGTGTTGGATGACCATGAGAGTTAACAGGGTAAAGTTGAGTGACTATAGAAAGACAAAACAAAAATAAGTGACCATGGTGGTCTATTACCCAAAGTTAAGTGACCATAGAAAGACAAAATAAAGATAAGTAACCAGGGTGCCTTGGCTAAAAGACCCCTGCAATGAAGAAAATAGAGGGAATAACCCTCAAGTCTTAAAAATTGGGTGTATAACCCTATAATTCACTAATGGTGTTTTATTCTTAATCATACTTAACAAAGTGTAAAGAGTTTAAAACCTCCAGCCCCAAAGTTCTTAAAATTACAAATTGGTCCCCACATCTCCATTTCCATTTTCTTCTTCAAACCCGTCACCATCTCCGACGACGTTCCCGGCGAACATCCGATTAAATTTTCGGCAGCCTCCACCTCCTCTTTATGCCTCTCTCCCACTTCTTTTTTTCATAGTAATAACAAAATAACTCAGACAAAACTGTTTCCATTTTCCTTCTTCAATCCGTCACCATCGCCGGCGATGTTTCTGGCAAAGTTTCAGGCAGCCTCAGCCTCCTCTTAATATTTCTCACCCACTTTTTTTTGCACGTCTTCCTAATCCCAAAAGAAAGTTGTCAAGTTTAATATCTCGGTGAAGAAAGGATTTGGCATGAACAAATTCAACCCGATTAATCTGAAAATTGACGAGGATGAGAACAATTCTTTTAATTGTTAATGGAATAAATATGAATGGCAAGCATTTCACACATAGCATCTGATCACAGCGCAAATCCATCACAGGAGCATTATAATCTCCTTCAACTCCAAACCATTTAAAACTGGGGATTGCTGCTACCAAAATCAAAAAAGAAATCCAGCAAATAAGGACAAGAAATAAGCACTGAGTAGTAAAAGAAGGATCGGCAATAAGCTTCAAACCAAAAGAACAAAACAAAGCATATGAATTGACAATCCGTATGGCACAATGAATTTTAGCCGAAAACGGTGTGGGAATCGACAAACAAAAGGCGTCGTATGAACAGATCTGATGAGGAGACACCGCTGGATAAAAGTCCGGCGAGACGACGACGGCAATACAAACGGAGCAACAACAAGGAAAACGGGAAAGAACCCGTCGTTTAAGACAACCAGGCAAGAGAATATACAATATTGTCAGCCAAACTCCGGTGGGTAAATGGCGATAGAAGCAGCAAGGTGGAGGAGGAGGAGCAACCGTCGACTGCTTTCCGGCGAGAGATTCCAGCACCGTCGCTGCTACCCCATTCCCCTCTTCTTCTTTACATGCTCTGTTTACATGCTTGCTTCAGTCTTTTTTTGCTTTAATTATTCAATGAGTACTTTCATTAGCTGCTTTGCATCCAGTGTATCTTGAAATTGTTATATGGAACCACATAACTATGTTGGGATACCTTCTCTACAATAAATAGCTACTAATTTTTCTGGTGTCCAGCACCGTTGTGATGAATTTGGAATTGAAATTTAATCTACTTTTGGTAGATTCTCAAGTAATTTTATTTGTTGATTTCAATTAGTAACGGTAGAGTACTTCATACGCATACACGGTACAGACTGAACTTTTATTTCATGGCTTTTCTAGATTAATTCATTGTTTTTATCAACTTTGTTTCTTCTTAATTCAGTCTAAATTGGAAGTGACAAAATTTTATCACTTTTACATTTTTTAAAATGGAAGGTGGAAGATATTCAAGACCCAAATTATGTAATTTGATTTTTAGTTGATTTGTTTATGCTTAAAGAAAGAAAAGTAAATATTGGAGTGATTAGTTTCATCTCACGTGAAATAAAAGATTTGTTAGATTGAGAAATTTGATGCTCTTGCTCTTTCATTCCATTTGTTTCCTGAAGCTTTTTCTGCATTTTCAGATGCGTACTACGAGGAAGATGAGAACAATTTACATTTTTTTTTTAATTTTTTATCTATTTAAAAATATTGTCATCTTTGAAATATCGACATAAAAATTGGTAAGAATCATAAAATTGTATAATTATTTGTGCTAGTGAGTAGATTATCAACTTGGTCGCATTAACAAATAGACTTTTCTATTATAGACAACCTGTTAGTAGATTATCAACTTGGTCGCATTAACAAATAGACTTATCTATTATAGACAACTTGTTAGTAGATTATCAACTTGGTCGCATTAACAAAAAAACATCAGTATGGATTATGGGTTTGGGATTTGGGATTACGGGCTAGGGTATTTATTAGCAACCACTTATTGGTAGATTATATATTTAAGCTATTTTGCACTTTAAAATTGTTGTTCTATAATCGACGAAGACGCAGTAGATTATCAACTTGTTGCATGAACAAAAAAACATCACTACATCATACGAGTTTGGGGTTTGGGGTTACGGGGGTATTTATTAGCAACCACTTGTTGGTAGATTATATATTTCAGCTATTTTGCACTATAAAATAGATGTTCTATAATCGACGAAGACGCAGTAGATTATCAACATTGTCTCTTAAAAATTAAAATATAGAATTTTTGCCAAATCCAAAACATGTAATAATAGAATTATACATTGTAAAGTATATAAATGATATAAATGGATGACAATGACTCAATACATGTGAATACTTATGTTGTGTAGCTATTATACTAACATTTGTGGTGTAACAAGGCATATGAGTCTTAACATTAAGGCATTGCTTAATAACAATAGACGTGGTACATGATGTATAGTTGAGCTGTACCATTGCAGGCATCAATAGGTTGTTATAATGTATTTATATCATTACTCTTAGTACAAATGGTAACATTATATCAACATTTTGTGGTGTAACAAGACATATGAGTCCTAACACTAAGACATTGCTTAACAACAATATATATGGTACATGGTGTATAGTTGTGTTGTATCATTGTAGGCATCAATATATTGTTATAATGTATTTATGTCATTACTCTTAGTACAAATGGTAATATTATACTAACATTTGTGGTGTAACAAGACATATGAGTCCCAACACTAAGGCATTGCTTAACAACAATATATGTGGTACATGGTGTATAATTGTGTTGTACCATTGTAGAAACCAATAGGTTGTTATAATGTATTTATGTCATTACTCTTAGTATAAATGGTAACATCATAACAACATTTGTGGTGTAACAAGACATATGAGTCCCAACACTAAGGCATTGCTTAACAACAATATATGTGGTACATGGTGTATAATTGTGTTGTACCATTGTAGAAACCAATAGGTTGTTATAATGTATTTATGTCATTACTCTTAGTATAAATGGTAACATCATAACAACATTTCTGGTATAACAAGACATTTTGAGTCCTAACACTAAGGCATTGCTTAACAACAATATATGTGGTACATGATGTAGTTGTGTTGTACCATTATAGACATTAATAAGTTGGTACAATGTCTTTTTGTTATTATATAGGAATGATTAGGAAATGTTAAACTATCTTTTAAGGAACTAGGTCCAAATCATTTAATTAATAACTGATTTAATGTGAAATTAAATAAGGTCGATAATCAACTTTGATTTTGGTCGATTTAGTTAATAGTCGATTAAGGAACTCGTACCTTTGTTTGGACAAGTTGTGCCTTTTTAATTATTTCACTTTTTAATAATTAATTTCAATCTAGTTAATTAATTAATTTAATGTCAAATTAAAGTAGTTTGATACTCAACTTATATTTCAATTGATTAGGTTGATGGTCGACTAACACTGGTAGATGAGCATCCAACGGTCGATTAATGGTACTATAACAATTAAATATATATACAATCTTTGCATATTGTTAAGTCGTTAATTTCTTATTGTTAAGATATTGTTGTTCATTAATTCCTTCTTATTAACATAAAGGATTTTACTAGTGACTGCTTATTGGTTGATCATCGATAAGATTTAGTTGATTGAACAAAAATTGATTAAAAGAAAACAACTATATTTATACATCAAAAATTTTACACAAAATAGTTTATACAATTGCAATGTTACAGCTCTACAACAATTTTATTATATCTTTTAATAAAAGAGTTTTATGTTCCACATTTGGCTGCACTTATATTGTTACGGATCATACTTTTAATAAAATATTTCCTTTTTATCACACAAGATTGTTAATTATCACCTAAAAATTGCTGCATTGTAAATCATTAAAATTTTATTAAAATAAATTTTTGAAATATCATTAACTTTTTAGTGGGTGTCTAATGGTTGATCATCTACCAAAAGAAAGTTGAGTACGCGAGCGTTGGTTGATCATCGACAAGATGGGTTGACTGAAACCATCTATTCCATAATAATACTTTAATTTAAACGTTAGATATAATCCGTCTTCTATGTGACGATACATTTGGACTTCTTTTTCAAATATCTCAAACGATTATATAAGTACACCATATTTATTGTTTGAATTTCACTTATATCAAGTAATGTGAAGATGAGGAGAAAACAAATAAAGAAGCAATGTTTTTTGAACTTTCATGAAAGACAAAGCTACAATATTTCTCATATATAATCAAATTAACTAAGTTAAGAATTAATACAAAACATAGTTTTTTTTTTTTTTTTGGTTCTTCTCTATCAATTTTGAACTTTTCGTGCAAGCATAGGCAATATTAATGGACAATTCTCATTTTTTTTTTATTTGCTTTCTTTGTCGACTTGCTCTATTGACTCGCCTTCTCTTCATCTCGACAACTTGCTCCATCGACTCGCATTCTTTTCATCCAACTAGCAAATTTTTTTCAACGCGAAGAATGAAGTTTAATATGTGGTTTGCTCAATCTCATAAGATAAGCTTCCGAAATTTACCATCCAATTGAGAATCTAGCTTTTGCAATATAAGACTCAACCTTAAAGTTTTCGAGTCTTCCTCCGCCACACCTACTGCAAAGTACACCTAATCAATCTCTTTAATGTTTCAAATTACAGAGAAAGGCTTGAAGCAAATATTGATCTTTCGTCCATATTCAAAGGAACCCAACATGGTTATATGCCTTTAGCTTCATATAAATAGAGACCAAAAGCCAATTGAACAGATAAAAAAATTAAAAAGATCAAGATATGGTGTTGTAAAAAGAAAGAAAGATTATGATAATGGTAGAACTAATAAATCTTCCAAAATAAGATGAAGCATTGGAAGGAAATACAGGGACATGAATCACATCAAACATTTGAAAAGAAGCTCCGACCAAAAGTTAAAACTTTGAAAAATTCATCATTTGTGCGACCCAATGGAATAAAAAATTCTGAAATTGAGTTATGAACATAAACCAAGAGAGTATACATAAAATCTAGTAAATAATGCACAACATTCTTTTTGTCCATTGTGTCCTCTTGATGCTACTAGTTCATAATGGATATTCTTTTAGGAACATTTCATCAAACACTTTCCGCAAACCAGCTAGAAATCCACATTTTCTCTTAAAAATCAATGAAAGCTGTAAAATTTAAACAATCACCCTCAAAACATGGACGAGAAAAAATCGGTAATGCCGGAATCTAAAAGTATTCGAATCGAACATACAGTCTAGCAAAATAGAAGAAACAGCAAGTGAATAAATAAAATAAGACCAACTGCAACTTAGATTCCCCGATGCACAAAATATATTACTTCAAATTTGATTGAAGCTGATTCATATAAACAACTGAGAGAAGGATTGATAACGAGGGAACTTGGGTACGAAGTTCAATAAAGCACATCGATGCTGGTCCCAAAGGAGTGTTGATGACGATCTGGTCCCAAAGGAAGTGGAGGAACAGTAGTTGGGGCCTGTGTTTGTAAGCTTACAAATAGTAGCAATGGGTGATATGGGTTTTACGGCCGAGAGAAAATGCTGGGATCTTTTGTTTGATTTTTGACAAGTATTTGTGAAGTTCTAAAACGACCCACATGTTTTGGTAATGTTAAATAGGCCCTGACCCATTTAATCTCCACTTAAGATTTTCTCTCTCCAAAAATAAATCAAAAAGAAATGCAAGGGTTAAACTTTTTGTTCAAGACTTGGAGGGGTCTTTTGGCTAATTCTTCTCAAGTAACCATGATGGTCTATTACCCAAAGTTGAGTGACCATAGAAAGACAAAACAAAGATAAGTGACCATGATGGCCTATTACCCAAAGTTGAATGACCATAGAGGCAATCAACTCTCGCTCTAATCAGTATGTATAGATAATGCACATAATATTCATAATGTGTGCATAAAATATGTTATGAAGTAATTTAGCCATGTTCGTGCACTGTAAATTTCCCTTTCTTTCCACTTACAAGAATCAACATGCAAAACCAATTTTCTTCAATCATTTTTCTTAACATTTCAAACTAAGCACAGGTTTTTATTGGTGAAATTGAAGAAAACAGCTTAGTTTGAAAAGTCTCCTATGATAGTTGGTAAAATCCTTCATTTTGCAAGTCTCAAAAGAGGCCACTTTTTCAGCCCTCCTTTTTGATTTCTTTTCTAAAATGGTCAGAGTTGAAATACTAAGTCAACCAACGTGTTGAAGGGATAGAATACATACAATACAAATATGTGGTACAGAAAAAGAACAAGAGGAGAAAAGTATACTTAAATGCAGAAAATATTATTTACTTCAACTGCTTTCCTTGTATTGAATGTGTATATCTTATGCCATATAATTATTAATTATAGAGTTAAGAATGGTGGCTTTTGATTATTTGTCAGTTTTCTTGATTTTCTATCACATGCTGATCTTTCATTCAGCTCAAGCTCAGAATCAATCTCAAGATAGCTGCCCCAGGGGATTCCCATGTGGGATCCTTGGAAATGTGAGCTATCCTTTTTCCAATTCCTCACAGCCTGATTGTGGATTGTACAGAATAGATTGTGATGCCACTCCAAGTCCAAGAATTCATTTGGGAGAAAATGTTTACACTGCTCTGAATCAACGGTTGAATGATAGTAGTTTTCGAGTTGTGGACCTTAGGCTTGAGGAATTATTGGCGAAAAACAGCTGTCAATCTTTCGATAGAAGTGTATCCTTTCCAAGTTCTCCTTCTGTCTCGTTTAGTACAAACGAACGCATTGTTTACTTATTCAGATGCACTAACCGAAAAGACATCGACAGGAGCACAAATGATAATTATTTTCGTGACTATCTGAATTATACTGAATGTAGAGGCTTCAGCATATACTACAAGTATCCGAGTCGAAGTTGGAAAGGTAACTGGAATCCACCAGAGGGAGTTCCTGATAACTGTTCCCTGATTCAATTGCCAGCTCAATGGAGTTCACTGTCAAACACCCAAAATAGTAGCTTGTTTGGTCTCTTAACTGCGAATTTCAGACTTCTGTGGAGCCTGTCTGATGATTGTAGTGAATGCTACTATCAAGGAGGTCGATGTTTAACTGACAGCAACAACGAATTTCGTTGTTCCTCCAATCCTCAAGGTAAATTTTACTTGTAAAGTGAAGTTTGTATACTTAACCATTCTTACTCTACACTGCAATGTATTTTGGATGTTCTTGTCATGAGTCCAATATGCTGCCTCGCCAAACAATATTGTAAGCTTTGTATAGTTCTTCATCGCAGAATTGCTTCTTGTTTTGGAGCTCTAAAAATTGACTGCTTTCATGAAATTCTCCCTTTTCTGGTGCCATCATTTTACCAGAAGCTGATTGTTCTCCTTTGTGTCATTTTGCTTTTGTTGGAGCCATTAGTCCTTGCAATTTGGAGGATCAGTTTTGGCATATGTTGTTTGCTCTAGGTAGCTTGTTAATAAAAATTGGGTTGCGCAATATATATGAAAGAGTAATTCATGATAACGAAAAGAAAATTTGGAAAATACTGAGCTACAAAAGTAATCAAATATTCTGCCTGTTTCCATGTGTTACTGTGGATATGATTTTTTAAAGACTCCTGCAGGATTTATGGCTGTAGCCTCTTCATGTTCAGTTTTGCTCATCTGGTGATCTTTCAGTTGTCTGTAGTGAGCAACAAAGTAGTGCCAAAAGGAACCTATGCACTCATTAATTTTTACTAGTCCATTACCTAGTTTACAATCTTACACTCTCTTTGTGCTGCAGAATGTTTCGGAAATTCTCTCTAGCTCTTGTTATGGATATTATTTTGCAGCATAAGCTAGTCATAATTAACTCTCGTTTTCACTTCCTCCGTTGATCCTTGTGCAACATTTATCTAACTTTTCCATGATTTGCTTTGGTTGCAGGAAAAAGAAAGTCAAAGCAAATTCTAGTTGTAGGTAACTATTTATAACTACAAATTCCTTTTGATTTTACATATGTCCTAAATGTACTTCCATTTCATGTTCTTCAATTATGTTCCTTATTCTGCGATGCCTAACTAGTGACTGCTTCAATAGAATTCTTTGCACTATTCTGGAGCCATTATTCAATCAACCTCTGATTAGTTTCCTCTGTGTGTGCTTCAGTCTTACCTGCAGTGATTGGCTTGAGCCTTTCAATTTGCCTTTTTACTGTGATTTGGCATTTCAAGAAAGGAAAGGGCGGTTGTTCTCACACAAGAAATACATATTCTGATCCCTCAGGGCAGGATCTTGAAGGGGGTAGCAACTACTATGGGGTTCCTGTCTTCTCTTACTCCATACTTGAACAAGCCACCAATAATTTTGATTCCTCCAAAGAACTTGGAGATGGAGGTTTTGGAACTGTATACCTTGGTGAGAAGCTACTGTAATAAGTTCATGGCTTTCCTTAGCAAATTTGGAAAAGCATTAGGCAGAGTTTGCATTATTATAGCAACGGTATAGGTTGATAACGTATTACAGCAGCTAACAATGTATTTTCATTATTAGGTAAACTTCGTGATGGGAGAGAAGTTGCAGTGAAACGCCTCTATGAGCAAAGTTCCAAGAGGATGGTGCAATTTAAGAATGAAATCGAAATTCTTACTCGCCTAAGGCACCAGAACCTTGTTGTGCTTTATGGTTGCACATCAAGGCATAGTCGTGAGCTCCTCCTGGTTTATGAATACATTCCAAATGGAACAGTTGCTGATCACCTCCATGGTGAAAAAGCAAAGAATGGAACCCTAATATGGCCGATTCGCATGAGCATTGCCATAGAAACTGCTAGTGCTTTAGCTTATCTCCATGCTTCTGACATAGTACACCGCGATGTTAAGACTAGTAACATTCTTCTTGACAACAACTTTTGCGTCAAAGTAGCAGATTTTGGGCTGTCGAGACTCTTTCCAACTGATGTAACTCATATCTCAACTGCTCCTCAGGGGACACCTGGATATGTCGATCCAGAATATAATGCATGCTATCAGCTTACTAGTAAAAGTGATGTCTATAGCTTTGGAGTTGTCCTTATTGAGCTTGTATCATCACTGCCTGCTGTGGATATAAGAAGGCATAGGGATGAAATTAGTTTGGCTAACTTTGCAATGAGCAAGATTCTAAAATGTGCATTTGAGGAATTGATTGATCCATCTCTTGGTTATGAGTCTGATGCTGAAATTAGGAGAATGACTACTTCAGTTGCAGAGCTAGCTTTTCGATGTCTGCAACTTGAGAATGAGATGAGGCCTGCAATGGATGAAGTGTTGGAAATTCTAAAGGCAATTCAGAGGGGCGAGTGTGAAAACCACATGAAAGAGGAGATTGATTTAATTGATAATGAGCTTAGCTATGCAGAAATCCCTCAAGCTGCTGAATCAAAGAATGATGTACAGTTAATGAAATCTAAATTTCATCCTTCACCGAATTCTGTGAATGACAGATGGGCTAGTAGCTCTACAGCAACTAGTATTAGTGGGTAAAATCCGTAGATGTTAATGATTACTTCATTATTTTTCAGCTTTCAGTCTCTTCTCATCTTCTTGGCTCTCTGCTTGTATTATAATAAAATGCCTAACTGTACCAGGACATGCATTTTAAATGACCATGTCTTATAGAATATACTCACATTCCTATTTGATGTTCTTCAAAAGTTATGCTTGCTCGCCAGTCTATGCAACCTGACATAATGTAGTTTGCTCAGTTTCCTGATAAATTAGTCATTCAGTATTCGTTTTCTATTTTCTTGCATTAACTACCTTTAATTTCAGTTAAAGAACAAAACTTTGCACATCTTTATGTAACGAGTACACCCTGCTGAAAATCAGATTTTCAAGCATTCTGTTGAACATCTGAAACTTTTTGAAGGTAAATGTGATAAATAAACATGTGCAAACCATCTAACCAGAGACCAAAGCAGGGTTGACAAACAGATGTAGTTTCAAATCGTTTCCAATTTGTTCGAGTTGGATTTTATTGTGTGATTGACTCTTCTTCATTAAGTTGTGGACCACCAATACAGAAGATATCCCGAGAAGCTTTAGATTATTGCTTTGATAAATTTGCTGGCAGCATAGTCCTGGTGGTTTGCCACCACCAGAGTGGGAGTTTGCATATGAAAAAGGAAGGCCGACAATTTTGTTGTCCATGAGTACCATATTGTTAGAGCACAAAATGCTAATCCATTGGCTTATCTTTATGCTTCTGATCTAGTCCATCAGCAATGTTAATTCAGGGAATCATGAATGTTACTTAAAGTGATGTTTATTATAGCATTAGCTTAGTCAGGAGTAGGGTCAGGCATGAGGCTAATTGGACAATCTTAGCTATAAATAGGATCCTAGAATCTGCATTGAATGAGTTGATTCATCTCTTGCACTGGGATTGTTGTTGTTTTTGTGTATAATACTCTATACAATAGGCAAGAGCTTATTGTTTGACTAGGAAAGGAGAAAAGTATTTAACTGAAAAAAATAAAACGAGCTTATTATTTGACGAGGTCACCTACTTCTTGCAAATGTTATTATTTCCACGTGGTTTATTTGTACTAGTATAATTCCAAGTCAACTGCGTGTTTTGCCATATTCAAGCAAATTAAATAATATCAGCGCACTAATATGCGACGCGCTGCTTGGAAACAATCCTATATTAGGCTAAGGTTCTTAGAATTGTTACATGGAGCTCAAATAAAAGGCACCATTTAGAGGAATGCTATGTGATCAAATGATAAAGACATTGTTAAGATAAAGATGCTTTTCCCGGATGAAATGAAAAATGTATTCATGTAACATGTAGAAAGATTTACAATTCCTTATCATTAATCAAGAAGCGAAGTCTTCAAAATTCTTATCATCAGTTCACACGATGCCGTTATCATGCACATGGAAGAAATTAAATAGTACTACTTATTATATGTTATATTCAACGAAAGAGACCTTACAATTATTTTTGTTCATATTTCTTCTCTGCACCATAAATATGTGGACCCCAAAAATAATGTAGAACTAGATGTTGAACGATGACCGACTTTTCTCGTTTCTCCTCCAACTTGTTTAGACTCTCTACTCCAAAAGATTATCTAAGCTTTGTTATAGTTTTAGTATTATTTTCTTTTCTGCAGTTTCCTCCTCCATTGGTATGTAGCCCGTGCTCCCAAAATGAATCGAAAAGTTGGAACTTCCAACATAGTAGCATTTTATATTTGGTCGTTTTTCCAACTCAAGTTGAAACGATGTTTTGCTGTTGATCCGCAGTTTGTAGCATGTCAACCTATAAATTGCAGACATGGTCCAGACATAAGCTTCCAATTTTACATTCAAAATCTGCAGGAATCTTATTGTGGATACCCTGGATTTGGTTTGAACTGCAGTCAACAAGGCTTTCCTGTTCTTCAGATAGTTGAAAATGAGTACATAATTGAACAAATCTTTTACCAAAATCAAACTGTTCAACTGCAAAATACAGTCTTTAACAGGACTAGCAATGGTTGTATTTCTGGGATCAAGAACGTCACGCTTGATAAGCGCCCTTTTAAATTCGTTAGTGAATCAAGAATGTACCTGTTGTCAAAGTGTGATGAATCTTTACCGGAGACATTTCTGAAGTACAAGATTGGTTGTGGTGAAGAAAACAGAAATGATTGGGGTCTTGCAATGTTTGCTGAGGATGAAAGCTTTGAGTCAGCATTACAAGTGTGCAAAAATCATGTAATGGTACTGTTGAGTCCACTCATACTCGTGCACAGTCAGCAACACGCGTGGATGTACAGTCAGCAAAGTTAGTTAAGTTAATAGGCAGTTAGTTAGGATAGTTAAGTAGTTACAGAGTTAGTTATCTTAGTAGAGTTAGTTGTCTTAGCTGATCAATTAGTTTCCAGTTACATCTTAGCTAGATATTAATTGTATATATAGATATAGATTGTAGGCTTATTGTAATTCAGTTAAGATTTTGTTCAATAAAGGAAATCAGTTTTTTCTCTCTCTAGATTCAATCTCAGTCTCTTGTTCTTAGCTGGGTTTTGTCCCATAGATGATCTGATCTTCGCGTTTTAACATGGTATCAGAGCGGGTTGTTGGAAGGATTTAGGAATTCGTTACGGATAATTCAACGAATTGAGAAATTCTTCAATGTCTGCTGAAATCAAAATTCCCAAATTTTGTTCTTAGAACCCTAATTTTTCGATTTTTTCTCAATAACAGAGTATTCTTCCATCGACTTTCATGGCGATTCCACCTACTGGAGTTCCTGCTGCTGCAACCACCGGTAATATCGCCGGAACCAGCATTCCCCATAATTCAAGCAACACGAACAATGCGATCGATCACAATCACGCTTTGTATCTTGCACCTTCGGATGGACCTAGCTCAGTTTCTGTGGGAATTCTCCTCACAGGTATGGACAATTACACTTTATGGAGTCGTGCTATGCGAGTTGCCTTTTTGACTAAGAACAAACTCAGCTTTATTGATGGATCATTAACAAAGGACAGTTGTGAACCTGAGTATTATAATCAGTGGGAGCGATGGAATGCAATGGTCATCTCTTGGATGATGCATAATGTAAGTAAAGAGCATGTGAGTGGGATACTTTTTGGTACCAATGCTCAAAGGGTATGGGAAGATTTAAAAGAGCGATTTGATAAAGTGAATGGTTCGCGTATGTATCACTTGCATAGGGAAATCTTTACTCTAACACAAGGAGTCAGCTCAGTGTCAGTATATTACTCAAAACTAAAGGATCTATGGGATGAATATGATTCCATTATGCCACCCCCCTCCTGTGAATGTACCAATTCAAAAGAGTTTGCCAATCATCTGCAATATCAGCGGTTGTACCAGTTTCTTATGGGGTTGAATGATGGATATCGTCAAGCACGTAGCCAGATTCTAATGATGCCTCAAATGCCAACAGTGAACCAAGCATATGCCATGATCATTCAGGATGAGAGCCAAAAGATGATCTCTGGAGGAACTTATGGAGTGCAGGATCATACAGATCCCACAGCATTATACAGTGCAAGAGGAGGGGGATATAAGCAGAAGAGAAACTACAACTTAGAGTGTGATTTCTGTCATGGAAAAGGCCACACTAGAGCTGGCTGTTTCAAACTGATGAAGTGTGACCACTGTGGATTGACAGGACATACAAGAGATGAGTGTTTTCAATTGATAGGATATCCTGAAGGTTACAAGGGGAAGAGAAGAACAAATGGCAACACTACACATGGCAATGCTAATGCTGCTCATGGCAATCTGAGCAATAGCACACCTGGGAATGTCTCTCAGTTTTCTGGAAACATGAACCATCACCATCCTACTAACATGCATCTCAGTCCACAGGGACCACAAACTCAGATGCAATTTCAGAATAATTCTTTTAACTCTGGAAGTGTTCCAAGTCCTCATTTCAATGCTAACTCAGATAACTCCTTTCACTCATATAAAGTTCCTACACCACATCACTTCAATCAACACATGGCACCTATGCTCATACAGGATCAATGTAATCAAATCCTGACAATGCTGCAAAGATCAACTGTCAGTGGAGGAAATGTGATGCAGCCCGAACACGTGCTGATCAAGTGTTCGATCCACCGAGGAGGCCAATGACACGAAGCCAATCCAAGCTGTTGCACGATGTTCACATTCACTTGGCCTGGTCGAAGGAAGGTAATTGCTCCGAAGTTGAGTGGCCGGGCTCAAGAACCGAAGGCGTCATCTTCAAATTTGAGCCCGAGGAGAAAGTGACCGAACACCAACAAATTGTGTTCAAAGTCAAGTGAGTGTCCGAGGACAAATGAGTTCGAGCAAGCAACCACGCACCGAAGTTGAGGCTGCCGAACACACACTTAGTTCAGCCCTGAGTGGCTTGTTTTTATTAGTCACTTGTGACTATTTACTACTTTATCCTTAGCATAGCCTATAAATACTCTACTTTCATTTCATTGTAGTCATTATTGAAGTTGTATGAAAAACATAGCAAGTGCTATTGTGAGTCTCCGATGGAGTCGAACCCCGACGTGGGCTTTTAAAGAACTTGTGTCAATCGGTATTACTCGTTTGAACATTTTCTTCTTGGTCATTCAATTTGCAAGAAGCGGGTCTTTCTTGAGGATTGTTGCATAGTATAGGTGCGTCTTGATTTCATTCAATCGAGCTTTGAGACAGGTTCCTCACTGTTCTTTTGAATCGAAGCAAGATTTGTCTTGCTTCTATCTTTATTTCCTTGTTGTTTTCTTCCGCGTTTTGTGTTTTGCTATTCCTTCGGGTTTGCTTGCACCATCTTGGTATCAGAGCAAGGTTTGAGTTTGTTCTTACAACCTCAAATCCTGTTCGCGTAAATCGTGCTTGTGTCTCCAGTTTCAGCTTTCTTCCTTGTGTTTGATTGTTGTTGCTGTGGTGTTTACAAAAAAAAAAAATGAAAAAGAAAATTCAAAAATTGTGTTTGATTGTATGTTGTTTTGATTAAACAACCATTGATTCTTGTTCACCATTGTTTCCTGATTCCAACAAGTACCCGACGTACAACTTTCGTGACTAGGGTTTCTTGGTGAAATTTTGGACTGTTTTGAGTTGGTGGTGAATGATTTTTGAACCCCAGCATGTTTTGGTTGAAACCGATGAAGATTGGTGGTTCTTGAGTGATTTGGGTTTGTTTTGTACTTAAATTCGAAGTTCTGTGATTGAATTCGTCGTCCGTACGACGGAAAATTGTTACAAATTGTAACAGTGTGCGACACGAAGGAGCTGAATCTTAGCTCAAGAACTTTGAACTGAATTCCTCTGTTGTTGTTGGAACCGGAGTTGAAAGAAGCAACCCAAATTCTGTTGAAATTCGTGGTTAGTGAACGAAGTTAAAATTGTCCGCACGCCGGAGCAAAACCTTCACTGTTCCATTGAAGAAGAAAGGGGTAAAGTGTAAAGATAAAAAACCCCAGGTGAAAAAGTTGTCGGCTAGAAAAGGCAATTGGATAAGAAAAAACCCTATCCGTACCAAGGAGGGACCAATCTTGTACGGACAAGAGTTGGTGTGTCGAAAAAGATTCCGAAGAGGAATCAAAGGGTAGATTCTCTTAGGTTTTCATTTTCTTCTATCCGAAAATCTAGTTAGTGGATCTTTTGAGTAATTCTTCCTACTCGAGGTCGTACTAACTTATTTGAGCTTATAGGAACTCGTGCGTGGGGTGACCGAAGTCCAACTTCGTAGAAAATTCTTTGACTTCCCGAAGCGCAAGAGTAAATAGTTGTCCGTTCCATTGAGTCAAACCAACTCACTCTTCCCGAAGAAGACATTGTAACTTGTCGAATTCGAAGGAACTGAGAGAAGTTGATCAACCGAGGAAGCCATTGGCTGCAAGTTCTTGAGTGACCAAAAAACGAACCCATATAGTGAGTGGACCCGAGTGCCACCCATCAAAGGTGGGGGAGTGTGTGAGGTGATTTCTAACCTTAACATTTGTTTGGTCTTTGATTTGTACAGGTACCATGGCTGGGAATGGAGGCGATGGCAAAGGCATTGAGAAGCCCGAAGTGTCGTTAGCCGATCTCATGGCTGCGATACAAGGCGTCAGTGCCGAAGTAAGAGGAGTAAGTGCTCGAGTAGCTCAACTCGAGCAAGGAAGTGTGTCCGTGGCCTTACCTGGGTCCGGCGCTGGAACTAGCAATTCCACTCCAATGAAACCTGAGCTGTATGCTGAGCTTATTCGACAACATCAGTTGAAAAGTGAGGCAATTCGAAGAGAAGTTTTGGGCAATCCCCAAACACAACAAAACTTGGGCAATCCCCAAGCTGAGACTCAACACTTGGGCATTCCCCGAGGAGAGAGAATACCACTTCCAATGGCCTGAAGACAAATCGAGGTCGTTGACGAAGAGGTGGATGAAGGAGAATTTCCTGATACCGAACCTGATTACGAGCAGCCATTCGCTCAACGAAGGCAAGCTCACCGAGGTCGTGGAAATCTCCGAGGTCGAGGCCGAGGCGCAAATGTTGAACGACATATTGAGCGTGAGGCTGGTGATCGATATGATGAATATCCCGAATAGGTTCGTGGTGTTCGAGACTCAAACTTGAGAAGTGTTAAGATCACTATTCCACCCTTTAAAGGAACTAGTGATCCAGATGAATATCTTGAATGGAAGCTTAAAATGGAGCGTATTTTCGAAACCAATGAGATGACCGAAGAGAGAAAAGCTGCCCATGCCATTGCTTCGTTCGAAGCGTATGCATCTACATGGTGGGAAGCTGATAAGAGGCTTAGACGAAGGAATGTCTATCCCGAAGTCACTACTTGGACACAGTCGTAGAGAGCAATGGATGCCAAGTACTTGAGTGCAAAGTATAGGCAAACTCAATTTCAAAAGCTCTATAAGTTAAAGCAAGGGTCCAAGTCAGTTCAAGAGTATCATGATGAGTTCGTGAGAATTCGATTAAACCTTGATCTGAACGAAGATGAAGAGCAGGCCACTATTCGGTTTAAAAATGGCTTGGCTCGGGATGTGTCATCTCAATTGAGGCTACACGTGTATCACACGTTGGAAGATTTGTTCGAAGCTGCTACCGAAGCTGAGAAATGGGTGAAGGACGATAAAGCAAACCGGTATCGAGGAGTCACTACTTCTACTCCCTTGAACCGAGGTAAAGAATGGAAGAGTCCAAATCCAACAAATACCAACACTGTTCGAGATTCTAAGAGACCCTTCGAGAGGGGTGTGACCGTTAACCAATCCAGAGAAGTGGGAGGTAAAGTTTAACTCAACTCTCCTAGTGCTTCAAATATTCAGTGTCACAAATGCAAGGGTTATGGTCACATGGCAAAAGAGTGTCCAACTCGCTAAGTTATGCTTCTGCTCGAAGATGGAACCGTCCATGAGCAAGCGAGTGACACCGAGGAGGAATTTATCGAGGAGGCTGACCGAGCTGAAGGTGAAGGTGATCATGAGGCTGCCGAAGCTGATCATCCGAAAATGTTTCTTGTGGTTCGAAGGAATTTGAGCTGCATGACTCTTGAAGAAGAGGACAACCAAAGAGAAAATCTCTTCCATGCCCGATGTCGAGTGAGGGGAAAGGTGTGTTCGATGATCATTGACTCAGGTAGTTGTGCAAATGTGGTGAGCCAAACCTTGGTTTCACAAATGGGGCTACCTACGTTGAAGCATCCCCGCCCTTACAAATTGCAATGGCTGAATGAGTGTGGAGAATTGAGGGTTGTCAAACAAGTGTGGATCAAGTTCAGAATTGGCGAATATCAAGATGAAATGATGTTCGATGTGGTGCCAATGCAAGCTTGTCATTTGCTATTGGGAAGACCATGGCAGTATGACCGGTCGGTCATTCACAATGGAAGATCCAACACTTACACTGCAAAGCTCGAAGGGAAGAGTTTCATACTCAAACCTTTGTCTCCAAAACAAGTCACCGAGGACTATAAACGGATGAAAGAATTGAAAGAAGCGGCCAAAGCTAAGCTTCCGATAGGAGCAAAATTGGGGGCCGAAGACACAAACTCACTGCCGGAAGTAAAAGGAGTCTATGCAATCATGCAACCGGGTGAGTTCCTACGAGGCAACGACAACGGTCAGATGATGATTTGCCTCGTGCACAAGGGTATCTTTCTAAACTCTAATGATGATTTTTCTGATGATAACCCTTTGCCTAGTGCTGTACAAAGTGTTTTGCAGGACTTCGGAGACATGTTCCCTGAAGAAATGCCAGGTGGATTGCCTCCGTTGAGAGGAATCGAGCACCAAATTGACTTTGTACCGGGGTCACAAATCCCCAACAAACCTGCATACCGGTGTAATCCCGAGGACACCAAAGAGCTCCAAAGGCAGGTTGATGAATTGCTGAACAAGGGCCTCGTTCGAGAGAGCTTGAGTCCTTGCGTTGTTCCTGTTATCCTTGTCCCGAAGAAAGATGGAACATGGCGAATGTGCGTTGATTGCTGAGCAGTCAACAAAATAACGGTAAAGTATCGTCATCCTATCCCTCGATTAGATGACATGCTAGACGAATTAAGTGGTTCTTCATGCTTTACGAAGATAGACCTCAGGTCCGGTTACCACCAAATCCGAATGAAACCCGGAGACGAGTGGAAAATCGCATTCAAGACCAAATTCGGTCTCTATGAATGGTTGGTGATGCCTTTTGGCTTATCCAATGCACCGAGCACATTCATGCGACTGATGAACCATGTGCTCAAACCGTTCATAAATAAGTTTGTTGTCGTTTATTTCGATGACATCCTTATTTATAGCAAATTTGTGGATGAACATGTTGAACACCTAAGGCTAGTGCTTGATAAACTTAGATAAAAGAAGTTATACGCTAACTTCAAGAAATGTGCCTTTTGTGTCGAGCGTGTAGTCTTTCTAGGATTCGTTGTCAGTGCTAATGGTGTTGAAGTCGACGAGTCAAAAGTCGAAGCAATCAAAGATTGGCCAACTCCAACCTCGGTATCACAAGTTCGTAGCTTCCATGGCTTAGCTAGCTTTTACCGAAGGTTTGTTCGTGACTTTAGCACCGTGGCAGCTCCTTTAACCGAGCTGGTTAAGAAAGACCATCCATTTGTATGGGGGAGAGTCCCAAGAGAGGGCTTTCCAAGAGTTGAAACGGAGGCTATGCTCTGCCCCGGTGTTGCAACTCCCTGACTTCGGCAAAGCATTCGAGGTCGAGTGCGATGCATCTGGAGTTGGGATCGGAGGAGTGCTGATGCAAGAATCGAAGCCAATCGCTTACTTTAGCGAAAAGCTTAAGGGTGCAACCTTGAACTACTCTACGTATGACAAGGAGTTGTATGCCCTCGTTCGAGCACTCGCCCATTGGCAGCACTATTTGTGGCCTCAAGAGTTTGTGATTAAAAATGATCACGAGTCCTTGAAGCATCTCTAAGGACAGGAGAAATTGAACCGAAGGCATGCCAAGTGGGTAGAATTCATTAAAAGCTTCCCCTATGTAATTCATTACAAAAAGGGAAAAGATAATGTTGTGGCCGATGCGCTATCAAGGAAATTTGCCTTAGCGACCACTCTCGCCTCTAGGCTCATGGGATTTGAAAGCATCAAGTCGATGTACGAAGACGATCCCAAGCTGAAATGCGTTCGTGACGCAATCTTGAGTGGCTGAAGGGTTGAGAAATATCAGTGGCACGATGGCTACCTCTTCAAGAATGGGAGGGTTTGTGTGCCAGTGTCATCGTGGAGAGAGATCTTAGTTCGAGAAGCTCGCTCCGGAGGTTTGATGGGATACTTCGGTGTCGACAAAACTCTTGGTATCTTAACCGAGCAGTTCCATTGGCCCAAAATGCGACGAGATGTGGAAAAGCTTTACAACGCTTGTCTCGTTTGCAAGAAAGCTAAATCGAAGTCCAACCCTCATGGTTTGTATACCCCGTTGCCTGTGCCTAATCGACCTTGGGTTGATATATCCATGGACTTTGTGTTGGGGTTACCGAGGTCGGGGGGAGGACATGATAGCATCTTTGTTGTGGTTGATCGTTTTTCAAAAATGGCTCACTTTATTCCTTGCAAAAAGTGTGATGATGCACAGCATGTAGCTACCTTGTTTGTTTCTAATGTGATGAAATTGCATGGTGTGCCTCGTACTATTGTGAGTGATCGAGACTCAAAATTCTTGAGTCATTTTTGGAAATATTTGTGGGGTGCCCTCGGCACCAAGTTACTATTTTCGACGTCTCACCATCCTCAGACTGATGGACAGACCGAGGTAGTTAACCGAACCTTAGGATCTTTGCTTCGAGCAATGACCAAAGGCAAGGTTGGAAACTGGGCTGATCGTCTGCCCATGATGGAGTTTGCATACAATCGAATGGTGCATCGAATGATCAATATGACCCCGTTCGAATGTGTGTACGGTTTTAATCCTTTGATTCCACTTGATTTAACCCCATTGCCTCGAGATTCTGTTATTGATTTTGAAAGTACTCGGCGAGCCACTGCCCTGCTCGAGTTGCATGCAAAGGTGAAGAAGAACCTCGAGGAAGCTTATGCAAAGGTTGCATTGAAGAAAAACAAGGGACGTAAAAAGCTGGAATTAAAGAAGGGGGATTGGGTTTGGGTTCACTTCCGAAAGGAACGCTTCCCGAACCAAAGGAAAGGAAAGTTGGCTCCTCGAGGGGATGGTCCATTTCAAGTGTTGACCAAGATCAACAACAATGCTTACGTGATAGACCTCCCTGGTGAGTATAATGTGTCCAACACCTTTAATGTTGCTGACTTAGTTCCTTGTGTTGTAGGTCAAACTTTGGAGGACGAGGAGGGCTCAATTTCGAGGATGAAATCTTCTCAAGAAGGGGAGGATGATGCAGCCCGAACACGTGCTGATCAAGTGTTCGATCCACCGAGGAGGCAAATGACACGAAGCCAAGTCAATCTGCTGCACGATGTTCACATTCACTTGGCCTGGTCGAAGGAAGGCAATTGCTCCAAAGCTGAGTGGCCGGGCTCAAGAACCGAAGGCGTCATCTTCAAATTTGAGCCCGAGGAGAAAGTGAACGAACACCAACAAATTGTGTTCGAAGTCAAGCGAGTGTCCGAGGACAAATGAGTTCGAGCAAGCAACCACGCACCGAAGTTGAGGCTGCCGAACACACACTTAGTTCAGCCCTGCGTGGCTTGTTTTTATTAGTCACTTGTGACTATTTACTACTTTATCCTTAGCATAGCCTATAAATACTCTACTTTCATTTCATTGTAGTCATTATTGAAGTTGTATGAAAAACATAGCAAGTGCTATTGTGAGTCTCCGATGGAGCCGAACCCCGATGTGGGCTTTTAAAGAACTTGTGTCAATCGGTGTTACTCGTTTGAACATTTTCTTCTTGGTCATTCAATTTGCAAGAAGCGGGTCTTTCTTGAGGATTGTTGCATAGTATAGGTGCGTCTTGATTTCATTCAATCGAGCTTTGAGACAGGTTCCTCACTGTCCTTTTGAATCGAAGCAAGATTTGTCTTGCTTCTATCTTTATTTCCTTGTTGTTTTCTTCCGCGTTTCGTGTTTTGCTATTCCTTCGGGTTTGCTTGCACCAAAATGTCAACATGGCAGGTAAGCATCTGTTTGCCAATTTAGCAAATGTGAATGACAATAGATGGATAGTTGACACAGGGGTAACTAACCATATGATTGGTGATAAAACTATGCTGCAACAAGGGATGACAGTGGGAGGATCAGGCCAACTGCAGTTGCCTAATGGTGAATCAGCTGAGGTCTCTCACATAGGTAGTTGTACACTAAATGATGACACTCTCTCAAATGTCTTGTGTGTACCAGCTTTCAAGTTTAACCTCCTATCTGTGACAAAATTGACAAAAGAACTGAATTGCTGTGTCACCTTTTATCCTGAATTCTGTGTATTTCAGGATCTCTTCAGTGGGAGAGTGAAGCAGATTGGTAAAGAACAAGATGGCTTGTATGTGATGCAGTATTGCAACAAGAATAAGGAGATAGTCAGATCACTAACTGCAGTACAGGAAGAGGATGCAAGACTATGGCATAAGAGAATGGGACATGTACCCATGACTGTGCTGAGGAAGATACCAACCTTCACTGATAGTAATAGTTTCAAACTAACTCATTGTGATATATGTCCACTAGCTAGGCAAGTAAGACTACCATTTCAGCTTAGTAATAATAAGGCAGCTCATGTATTTGACCTGTTACATATGGATGTGTGGGGGCCATACAAAACTGCTACACACAATGGAATGAAATATTTTCTTACACTTGTAGATGATCACTCCAGATGGACTTGGGATTTTTTGATGAGATTAAAATCAGATGTTCTAGAAATCTTAAAAAAATTTATTGTTATGGCTTCAACTCAATTTGGAACCAAAATAAAGATGTTCAGGTCAGACAATGGGTCAGAATTTGTGAATCAGAATTGTGGAGAGCTATTCTAACAGCATGGAATCATACACCAAAGTTCCTGTCCTTACACCCCACAACAAAATGGAGTTGTGGAAAGGAGGCATAGGCATATCTTGGAAACTGCAAGGGCCATTAAGTTTCAAGGTCATTTACCTTCAAGGTTTTAGGGAGAATGTGTAGAAGCTGCAGTCTATATACTGAACAGAACTCCATCTACTGTATTAGGGAACAAATCTCCTTTTGAGATGTTATATCATAGACAGCCTTCTTTAAGTCATTTAAGGGTCATTGGAGCCCTTTGCTATGCAACCATTCTGAACAGGCATGATAAATTTGGTCCAAGGGCTATACAGGCAGTGTTGCTTGGGTATAGTTCTTCCCAAAAGGGCTATAAACTCTATGACATAGTTAACAGATGTTTCCTTGTTAGTAGGGATGTTAAATTCCATGAAGATATTTTCCCTTTTGCAACCAGCACTGAAGACACATACAGAATTGTATCAATCCCTAATACAGACATGTTTGCAAAGGATGACTCAGTAACTGATCATCAGTCACCTGATCCTCACATTCAGCCTGACACTGCTGATCAACACTCTCCACCACCAGAGGCAAACTTAGAAAATGAAGATGATCCTATCATTGCAGCACCCTTAGACACTGTACATGTACCACAAACATTGCCACAGAGGCATTCTGGAAGAACTAGCAAACCCCCTGGGTGGTTGAATGACTATGTCAGACCAAACCACAAGAGCTGTGCCAACAACTGCTTATATCCACTGTCTGATGTTCTAAGCTATGCAGGTCTGTCAGCTAAGTACCAGGCATTTATCAGCAAGGTGTCTACAGAGATAGAACCAAAATGTTATGCACAGGCAGCCAAGGATCCCAGGTGGATAGATGCCATGAAGACAGAGATACAGGCATTGGAGGAAAATAAGACCTGGAGATTGGTGCACTTGCCACCTGGCAAGAAGGCCATAGGCTGTAAGTGGGTATACAAAATCAAATATAGAGCAGATGGTGAGATAGAAAGGTTTAAGGCAAGACTAGTTGCCAAAGGATATAATCAGAAGGAAGGAGTGGACTATCAAGAAACCTTTTCCCCTGTAGTGAAGATGGTTACAGTTAGAGCAGTAATTTCCATAGCTGCTATAAAGCATTGGACCATCCATCAAATGGATGTGTACAATGCATTTCTTAAAGGAGATCTTTATGAGGAAGTGTATATGACCTTGCCTCAGGGTTTTGCCACTACTGAAAAAGGGCCACGGGTCTGCAGACTGCTCAAGTCCCTTTATGGACTCAAACAGGCTTCAAGACAATGGAACATCAAGCTAAGCACAGCCCTGAAAGCATCAGGTTTTGTTCAAAGTTATCTGGATTACTCCCTGTTTACTAAGAAGTCAGGTGGAAAGATTGTCATTGTTCTGGTTTATGTTGATGATTTGTTGATTACTGGGGATGATAAGAGCTTAATCATGGACACAAAAACTAAGTTACAGGATGCATTCAAGATAAAAGACCTTGGGGAACTCAAGTATTTCCTTGGGATTGAATTTGCAAGGAGTCCAGAAGGCATATTGATGCATCAGAGGAAGTATGCAATGGAGCTTATATCTGACTTGGGTTTATCTGCATCAAGACCAGCTGGTGCACCCCTTGAAATTAACCAAAAACTCACCACTTTGGAGTATGATCAGCATCTAGGCATTAAAGGGGACACACCTCTGTCAGATCCTGGTCCATATCAAAGGTTGATTGGGAGGTTGTTATACCTCACTGTGACAAGGCCAGATATTGCCTTTGCAGTGCAGTGTTTGAGCCAATTCATGCACTCCCCTAAGACTTCCCACATGGAAGCTGCTATTCGAGTGGTGAAGTACATCAAGCAAGCACCAGGGCTGGGTGTGCTCATGTCATCCAGCAGGACAGATCAGCTGATTGCCTTTTGTGATGCAGATTGGGCATCATGCCCCAACACACGCAGGTCAGTCACAGGGTACTTAATCAAGCTGGGTGATTCACCTATATCCTAGAAATCCAAGAAGCAGTCGACAGTGTCTAGAAGCTCAGCTGAGGCTGAGTATAGAAGCTTGGCTTCTACAGTGGCTGAGCTGGTTTGGTTGGTTGGATTGTACAGAGAACTTCACATGGAGATCAGGTTGCCAGTACTTCTTAATTGTGACAGCAAATCTGCTATCCAGATAGCTGCCAACCCAGTATTTCATGAACGGACCAAGCACATTGGAATTGATTGCCACTTCATCCGGGAAAAGATTCTGCTAGGTTTAGTTCATATCCTGTTTCTCACATCCTCAGAACAGCCTGCAGATATCTTTACCAAGGGTCTAACTATCATGCAACATTCCTACTTGGTGTCCAAGCTAGGGATGAAAAACATCTTCACATCCTCTAGCTTGAGAGGGGATGTTGAGTCCACTCATACTCGTGCACAGTCAGCAACACGCGTGGATGTACAGTCAGCAAAGTTAGTTAAGTTAATGGGCAGTTAGTTAGGGTAGTTAAGTAGTTACAGAGTTAGTTATCTTAGTAGAGTTAGTTGTCTTAGCTGATAGAAATGCTTGGAGATGAACGAACAAATCCAGTTGTTGACTATCAACTGTTACTGAAAAGGGGGTTTAGATTAAACTGGATAGCCAGTAACTGCAATGAGTGTCATGAAAGTGGAGGACGTTGTGGCTTTGATGTGACTAATTACCAATTCAAATGTTTCTGCCCAGACAGGCCTCATTCTGCAAGTTGCCCACCAATTTCAAGTAAGCTAGTAGCGCGGAGTAAGGATATATTCTCTTGCAGGATTATCTGATGTAATTGCATTTCACTACCTCTTGACCTTTTAAATCCATGCAAAATTGTAGTCTTCCCTTCAAATTGAGATTGACGAGTAATGTCACGAGGCAACTCCTCCATAGTGTCTGCATTACATAAATATCCTGTGTGGAGCTCTAATCCAGCCTTACTACAATCAGTCTTCCCAGGTTTTCTTGCACGACCCTGTGTTAAGGCTCCACCACCCTTGACGTGCTAGCATACTCCTAGCGTAGCGTGCATATCATATGCAAGGTCTCATCTATGCGCACATTTGGGGATGGTAAAGGCACACTTATCCCTCGTATAGCACTGGACATCGTTCCCACCCTGGGTAGTCCAGTCGTCAAGCTTAACATTTGCTTTTTGCATGTGATTGTGCTCTAAGCAAAGCAACTCTTAAACTCTTGGTCAATGTTAGGTGCGTCCCACAAAGATTGACCACAAGTATCCTGTGGCATTGGCAAACATTGCCTGGAGACATACTTCCATCCCACATGACCCACGAGCACACGTCTAGACCAACGGGCCTTAGCTTGAAAGGTTTAACCCAAGCATGCTCACAAGTCAACGAATGAGGCTTTAAAGTTGGTGCCTCGACTGCTCAATCGGCATGTATATTTTTATACTTCCTGAAGATAGCCTATGGAGCATATTCGTTCCATAGGTCAAGCCTCCTGCACGTTTGGATGCCCAAACACTGAAATTATATGTGGTCCATTGAGTTCCCTAACTTATAAGGAGGGCCTTAGACACTTACCCCAGGCCAGCCCTCGAAGATGTCTCTCAAAGCTGTTCATTTGGAGCGGCTTTCTGACAACATGTATGAGAGGGCTGACACCTTTCATACCCACCCCCGGCCTTATATATGCTTTAAAACAGAAAATACATGCGATCCAAGTTGATATGTTTTGGCCTGACTACCTATGATCTGAATTTATATTTCGACCTCCTAATAAGGTAATGTTTGTTCCTAACGACTCATTTTGAATTCCTTTACTCCTCCATGAAGTTTCAGCTCATTCCATACCTGTGGAAATTAAAGAGATGTTTCCTTTTGAGGCTTTGAATAATTACAACAATGCCAGTGCTCTTTGGCTACGTCAAGCCCATAGGTAACCGATCTCGAAATGACCCCGAACTTGGTTAGCATATGTTGAACTTATGTTTTTGATTTATGACAAATAAAGATCTTCAGTTGCTAATTTGTGTGTGAACTGCAGGATCCCCAATACGAAGTCAACTAAGGAAAGGATCTGCCCGTTATGTTCAGACAGCTGATTATGGAAGGCCATCCCTTGAGTTAAGGAATTGATTCCTTCAGGATCAACCTTATTCTTGGAAGGTATTTATACCTCTCCAAGAATCAAATCTTTTGGGTCCAATCTCTCAGGATCTCGCCTTCTAGGATAGCATCCCGTGATCTGCGCAATCAGTGATTCCCTCTTTTCCCAAGATCATGAGCTACCTCTTCACAAGCCTATATATTCCAGAAGAATTCGTTCTATGACTCACACTTCTATCTTACTGTCTACTCTTCTCCATACTTTTACTTTGCACAAATACTGTAACAAGTGAGTGTATCAGTGTTAGAAAAGAAAAGAAGGAGAGTTTCTTATAGAGGTAATAGTAGTGTCAACTGAAGTTGGTTTGGTGAGCTATAAACCAAAAAACACGTTGGTGGTAATCGAGTGGTAAAAACCATCTGTGATAGAGACGTTTGTGGTGAACGATAAACCATCCTTGTACCCTTTGTTACTAAGAGCCTTGATAAGAGAGATACTCCGTTGTGACCCAAGGGGACTGGATTAGGAACCTTTTGGTTCTGAACCAGTATAAAATTCGTAGTCTTCTTTCTTCCCTTATCTTTTACAGTTTGCTTAAATTTATGAATATATAAATATACTCTGCTTAGTCGACTATAAACTGCTTAAGTCAACTGTATCAATAGAAAAATTGCAATTCACCCCCCCTCTTGTACTTTCAATTGGTATCAGAGCTTGGTCTCACATTTTATTTGTTTTGCCTTACAGCAAGTGAGTAAAGATCATGTCTGCACACGTTGTTAATGGTGCCCTATTGCAAGAGGGAACTTCTACCACCCGGCCTCCCTACTTCAATGGGAAACACTACAGTCACTGGAAGATCCGCATGGAAACCTATGTCAAGTCAGTCGACTTGAAGGTCTGGCGTGTCATCAGGAAAGGTCCTTACACCATTCCAACAATTGCCACTACTAAGAAGGAAGATGAGACAGCTGAAACTTCGGATCCCCTCGATATGGATGACTATACTGATGAACAAAGGGAAGTAATTCAACTGAATTACAAAGCTGTGAATATTCTCTACAATGCTATAAGTGGTGAGGAATGGGAAAAGATTTCTAGTGTTGATACTGCGAAAGAGATATGGGACAAATTGGAGGTTACATATGAAGGTACCAGCAAAGTCAAGAAAACAAGAATAAATCTCCTAGTCTATGAATATGAGCTATTTCAAATGAAAGAAGGAGAATCTGCTGAAGATATGTTTGCCAGGTTCAGCAAGATTATTGGAGAGCTCAAAGCTCTTGGAATGATCTACACAAGCGGTCAGCAAATCAGGAAGATTCTAAGAAGCCTTCCAACATCCTGGCAACCAAAAGTTATTAATATTGAAAGCAGTGACCTTAACAAACTCACTTATGACGAACTCAGAGGTGACTTGATTGCCTTTGAGAAAACTCATCTGAATCGCAACACTCAAGAAGAAAAGAAAAAAGGCAGTAGCTTTCAGCACCATCACTGAAGAAGTCGACTATGGACATGAAGCCGAAGAAGATGACATACAGGAACAGCTTGCTATGATGTCCAGAAACATAAATGGCCTTCTTAACAGGAGAAGACAGTTTCGCAAAGGTAAGGTTCCTTTCAAAAAGGAACAAACTAACTATAAAGCTGAAGGATGTTGCTATGAATGCGGAAAGCAAGGACACATCGCCAACAACTGCCCAGAAGCAAAAAAGAAAGGTAAGAACAGATCGTATGCAGCCTGGAGTGAAGATGGAGCAGCCGACACTGAATCTGAAGATGCAGCAAACATATGTTTCATGGCTGACACAAATGAGGTATGTTGTAATCTTTGCACTGAAAACTCTAAAAACCTTGATGAAGCTCTTGATGAACTTGAGAAAGCTCTCAAGGTAATCAAAAAGTTGACTAAAGAAAAGGAAGAATGGGAAATGAAACTAGAAGTAGTGGAAACTGAAAATGAGTTTCTAAAAAAGGAAATGGAACAACTTAGAATTAAACTAAACAGACTTCGAAGGCCCACAAGTTATCACTCTGATAGATCTTATAATTCCTATAAATCTGCTGGATCCATTACACCTACTTCTTCCAGTTCTCAATCTCAAAATCTACCTATATGTTTTCATTGTGGTGAGATTGGTCATGTTCAAAGGAAATGCTACAAGAAGAATCCTGAAAGATGGGTTTGGAGGCCAAAAGCTAAAAACGAGGCTGGCACCTCTAACACTAACCCCCAAGGACCCAAGCAAGCTTGGGTACCTAAAACTGTTTAAAACTATCATATTGCAGGGACTCCACAAAAAAAGAGCGAAACTGGGCAAATAGTTTTTAGACAGTGGATGCTCCCGTCACATGACTGGTGACAAACAGCTTTTCAAATCAGTCACAAACTTTGATGGAGGCTCTGTACGTTTTGGAGGTGATGCTAAAGGAAAGATCATTAGAATAGGAATCATCTCATTGAACTCCTCATGTGACATAAAAGATGCATTTCTAGTAGAAGGACTCAAACACAATCTTCTCAGCATAAGTCAACTATGTGATGGAGGATTCAAGGTAAAATTTGAATCTAGCAGGTGCATTATTCATGACAACAAAGGTAAAGTAGTTCTCTCTGGTTCAAGAGAAAATAATATCTATGTCTTGAACAATGACAATACCTCCTCAAGTAAGCATCTCTGCCTTGCATCTATTACAAATGATCCTTGGGTTTGGCATAGGAAATTAGGTCATGCAAGCATGTCTTTAATTGAAAAACTTTCAAAGCATGATCTCGTCATTGGTTTACCAAAACTAAATTTCTCTAAAGACCATGTATGTGATGCATGTCAATTAGGTAAACAAACTAGAACATCTTTTAAAAGTAAAGACATTGTTTCTACTTCGAAGCCACTTGAACTTCTTCACATGGATTTGTTTGGGCCAACTAGAACTGCTAGCATAAATGGAAAGAAGTATGCACTAGTAATTGTTGATGATTTCTCTAGATTCACTTGGGTCATGTTTTTGTCACATAAAGATGATGCGTTTGCTAGTTTTGAAGTGTTCTGCAAGAAAGTTCAAAGAGAAAAGGGATATTCCATAACCACCATTAGAAGTGATCATGGAGGAGAATTTGAAAGCAAAATCTTTGAAGATTACTGCAATACTCATGGGCTCACTCACAATTTCTCCTCTCCCCGCACTCCTCAACAAAACGGTGTTGTTGAAAAAAAGAATAGAACTCTTCAAGATATGGCAAGGACCATGCTGGTAGAACACTCCCTCCCAAATCATCTTTGGGCTGAAGCAGTAAGTACAGCTTGTCATATTCTTAATAGATGTCTCATTCGTCCCATTCTAAAGAAAACTCCCTATGAGCTATGGAAAGGTAAAAGGCCAAACATAAGTTACTTTCATCCCTTTGGTTGTAAATGTTTTATTCATAATAATGGCAAAGATAATCTTGGAAAATTCGACCCTCGCAGTGATGAAGGTATTTTTCTGGGTTACTCCAACACTAGTAGGTCTTATAGAGTATTTAATAAGCGTACTTTATCTGTTGAAGAATCCATGCATGTTGTTTTTGATGATGCTTTAAAAACCGTCGAGAAAGGAGATTTTGCAGATGATGAAGATGAGATTCCATATTACCCCCTCATCTCAGAAAATCCGCTCAATACTAAAGCTCAAAAGGAAGTCAAGACTTCAGAAGAGCCCGAGTCAACTAATGAGGAAAATGAGTCAACTATTGATGAAGAACCAAAAAATCTCGATGTTGTTATTCCAAATGAGTGGAAGAGCGATCCCGATTATCCTCAGAAATACATCATTGGCGATCCAAGGGAAGGTATGAAAACCAGAAGAGCTCAAAGATCTAACATTGCCTTTATTTCGCAGATTGAACCCAAAAGAATTGACGAAGCTCTACAAGATGAATCATGGGTTCAAGCTATGAAAGAAGAACTTGATCAGTTTGACAAAAACGAGGTATGGAAGTTGGTTCCAAGACCCAAAAAGAAGTCTATCATAGGATCCAAGTGGGTCTTTCGGAACAAGCTTAACGAGGATGGTAAAGTGGTAAGAAACAAGGCTCGTCTAGTCGCTCAGGGTTACTCCCAAACAGAGGGAGTCGACTACGATGAGACATTTGCCCCTGTAGCTAGACTTGAATCTATTCGTATGTTGCTTGCATTTGCTTCTTTCAAACGGTTCAAACTTTTTCAAATGGATGTGAAAAGTGCCTTTCTAAATGGCTTTATAAAAGAGGAAGTGTATGTTAGACAACCTCCTGGTTTTGAAAATGAAAAATTTCCTCACCATGTTTTCAAACTCTCCAAAGCACTTTATGGTCTCAAACAAGCTCCAAGAGCTTGGTATGAAAGGTTAAGCTCTTTCCTACTAAGTCACGGTTTTTCCAGAGGCAAAAGTGACAAAACTCTCTTTATTCAAAAAACTTCTAAAGACATTTTGAGCATTCAAGTATATGTTGATGACATAATTTTTGGAAGTACTAATGCCCAATTATGCAAGGAATTTGAGATCTTGATGCAGGGAGAATTCGAAATGAGCATGATGGGGGAGTTGACTTACTTCCTAGGACTCCAAATCAAACAACATCAAGAAGGAATTTTTGTCAATCAATCCAAGTACACAAAGGAGCTGCTAACAAGATTCGGTATGACAGACGCTAATGTGGCTAAAACTCCTATGAGCCCAGCCACTCATCTGGTAAGAGATGAAAAAGGTACTAGCGTAAATTCCACTGTCTACAGAGGTATGATTGGCTCTCTTCTCTACTTAACTGCTAGTCGACCAGATATTATGTTTGCTGTATGCAAATGTGCTAGATTCCAGTCAGCTCCTAAGGTTTCTCATCTAACTGCAGTAAAAAGAATTATACGCTATCTTGCGGGAACTATTTCCTATGGACTATGGTATCCCTTCACAAATCACTTTGATCTCATTGGTTTCTCAGATGCTGACTACGCAGGTGACAGGGTTGATCGGAAAAGCACCAGTGGTGCAAGCTTTTTCTTAGGAAAATCTCTTGTTTCCTGGCATAGCAAAAAGCAAGACTGCACTGCTCTTTCAACTGCCGAGTCAGAATATGTCACACTAGGACATTGTTGCACTCAACTTCTCTGGATGGCTACTCAACTATCTGATTATTACTTGTTCTTTAAACCTATCTCTATACTATGTGATAATACTAGTGCCATTGAATTATCTTACAATCCTGTTGATCATCCTAGGACAAAGCATATTGATGTTCGTTATCATTTTATTCGTGATCATGTTCAACTAGGTGACATTGATATTGCATTTGTTAGTACTGATTTTCAATTAGCAGATATTTTTACAAAACCCTTGCTTGAAGACCGTTTTTGTACTCTAAGAGATCTACTTGGAATTATTTCTGATCCTTGTTCAAAGGCATAATTTTTTTTCCTTGTATGCATTCATTTCACAAAACTCAAAAAACTCCAAAAATATTTTATTTTTTCATTAGCATATCATCAACTTTATTTCCTACCATGTATATGCATATTTACTTATAATTACCTGTTATGTCATTATTACTTGTCATTATTACAGCCGTCAGTTTTGTTTTCCAAGTCAATCAGATAGTCACGTCGGTCTACTTCCCTGACGCTGCAGTGCCTTTTCCCATCAATGTCTCTTCCTCTCACGCCTTTTCATCTCACACTCACACCCTCCACCTTCCTCTTCCCTTCTCTCTCTCTAACTCCTTAAAAGACCTTTCCCCTGTTCATTTCACCATCATCTTCTCAAACCCTATCCTCCATTCCTTCTCCCATGGCTAAAAAATCCACAATATCTGCTCGTCGTAGCCAACGTGCCAAACCTAAAACACAAAACCCTTCCACCCCGGTTCACATTAACTCCGACCACTCTGAGAATACCACTTCCAACTTTCCTACTCCTCCTCGGAATACGAAACTTGGAAAAAGGCCCATGCACAGTGATCCTGATGATACAGAGGTTGTTAAAAGGCCTAAGAATGAATTCCCACTTGCCGATCTTGACGAAACCCTTGATTTTTGGGATTCGTCTGCTCACGAGAAATTGGAAGCCCTCAAGGAGAAGCCTCTTGCTGATGGCCGCATTGTTGATTTGGATCTTCTGGAGTCTCTCAACTGTGATATTAAACAATTCTTTGCTGATCAAGAATGGACAAATTTCTTCTTTGCTGACCCTGTTGATGTCCCTGAAGATCTGGTAAGATTGTTCTATGCAAACCTTCGTCCTTGTTCTAGTGAAGGTATTGAAACTATGGTCCTCAACACCAGAATTGTTATTACCAAAAAGATCCTCTGTCGAATTTTGGGCTGTAAGTTCTCTGGCTACTCTTCTTTCTTCAAAAACTCTTGGCCGTCTGACTTTGAAGTTACTTTTGAACAAGCAAAAGCATGCCTGTGTGAAAAATCTGCTGATGTCCCTGATGGTCAATTAGGTCCTCTAGACTTGCCCTTTACTGTGCGTGTTCTTGCTCACATTGTTGGTACTACTCTGTTGCCCCGAACTGGATCCCTTAGCTCTCTCTCTCTCAGCGTGACACTCTGATTGTTTATTGTCTGTTAACCAACAAAAAATTGGACCTTGGTGCTTGGATAATTGATTATATGCTAGAAAGTATTGTTGACTGTGCTTCACTACCTTATGGCCTTATCATTTCTAGAATTTTACACTTCTATCGTGTTGATACCTCTGCTTGAAAAACTGTCTCTGTGAGTGCCTGCTACAATTCTCGTGCATTTGCTTCCATGGGTTATATTCATATTGATGAAAAATGGGTAAGAAAGGAGGCTAAGACTGTCAAGCCCTCTGGTGATCAAGCTGGTCCTTCCCGTCCAGCGAGCCCCTCGTTGCCTCCTCCTAAATCTGCAGAGGATGTCAAGGACATCATTGACTTGCTACTCAGTCTGCACCTTAAGGAAGACAAAAAAGCAGAGGAGTTGAATGAAATCAAGCTGGATGTGGGGAGATTCAGCCTCAAACTAGATACAACAGTGACAAGTTCTGATGCTGCTGTTCGTAGGCTCCATGCTCGCCTTGATGCCATCTCTACCGATGTTCAGGGACGCATTGATACTCTCTCCAATGATGTTCAGGCTAAACTTGACAGGATGACAGATAATGTTGTGAACACTCTCACTTATTTCCTTGCCCCTCGTTATACTATGTTTTAATTTGGGTCTGTACATATAAACCTCTTTTGCTACTGGTTCCTCCCCTCAGTTTTTGCTGATGCCAAAGGGGGAAAAGACAATGCTGTTATGTTTTTCTGTTTTATGTCTGTTAACTGTTACTAACTGGGAGTCCTTAGTTTCTCCTGAAAAACTTTTCTGAATGCAGGTATTAGTTGACTATGCTAATAGTCTTTTAGTCAGGGGGAGTTCCCCTTGCTATACATGTGCTCCCTATGTCTTTTTTTCAGGATATCAGTCAGCTGTGCTCCATCTCAGTCAATCAGGGGGAGTCGACTTAAAACCTGCACCAACTATTTGTCATCATCAAAAAGGGGGAGATTGTTGAACTTATGATTTTGATTTATGACAAATAAAGATCTTCAGTTGCTAATTTGTGTGTGAACTGCAGGATCCCCAATACGAAGTCAACTAAGGAAAGGATCTGCCCGTTATGTTCAGATAGCTGATTATGGAAGGTCATCCCTTGAGTTAAGGAATTGATTCCTTCAGGCTCAACCTTATTCTTGGAAGGTATTTATACCTCTCCAAGAATCAAATCTCTTGGGTCCAATCTCTCAGGATCTCGCCTCCTAGGATAGCATCCCGTGATCTGCGCAATCAGTGATTCCCTCTCTTCCCAAGATCATGTGCTGCCTCTTCACAAGCCTATATATTCCAGAAGAATTCGTTCTATGACTCACGCTTCTATCTTACTGTCTACTCTTCTCCATACTTTTACTTTGCACAAATACTGTAACAAGTGAGTGTATCAGTGTTAGAAAAAAAAAAAGGAGAGTTTCTTGTAGAGGTAATAGTAGTGTCAACTGAAGTTGGTTTGGTGAGCTATAAACCAAACAACACGTTGGTAGTAATCGAGTGGTAAAAACCATCTGTGATAGAGACATTTGTGGTGAACGATAAACCATCCTTGTACCCTTTGTTACTAAGAGCCTTGATAAGAGAGATACTCCCTTGTGACCCAAGGGGACCGGATTAGGAACCTTTTGGTTCTGAACCAGTATAAAATTCCTTGTCTTCTTTCTTGCCTTATCTTTTACAGTTTGCTTAAATTTATGAATATATAAATATACTCTGCTTAGTCGACTATAAACTGCTTAAGTCAACTGTATCGATAGAAAAATTACAATTCACCCCCTATTGTACTTTCAGCATATTCTTCAACATCTGAGAAATGGGTCTCACACCTAATATCCCAAGATTCCATTTATAGCTCGAGAACATGCGGACACTGACACTCGTGGCACGCATGCGGTCGTCACCTATAGGCTTGGGCTCATCCCAAGTCATTGCCAAACTCATTGGCACTCTTAGGACATGCAATCAAACATCTTTCAATGGTCATTGCATCCCTCATTGCTCCATCGCTAGATGCTCCTTAGGAGCTCATTGTCAGCATGGGCTGCCCGCGCAGCTGACACTTGCACAGCCCCCCTGGGTAGCGTCATGTTAGTTGTAGAGGCATTAACGAAGGCAGCCCGTAACAGTAATTATGCCTTTATGAATCAATTCTGAATTTAGTACAATTGAATTGCAAATGACTAATTTAATTGTATTTAGCAATGAAAAGATCTGGTCAATCACTGGGGACTAGGTATGCCCTATCGAGTAGAGTTAATTAGATTGCTGATAATTCAACAAGAATATTTAAAACAAGAAAGAAGAGGTATCTTTGCATTGAGATAGAAGTGTTAAATTTTCTGAACTTACAAGTGTTTTATTGTAGGAAAGGTATCATATCATTGATATAGAATTGTTAAATTTCCTAAACTTACAAGTGTCACATTGTAGGTAAACGAGGAAAGCTGATAATGGTAGTAGCTCCAGGTAACTTCAGCTTCGGTCCTGTTCTTTAAAATCTGAGCTGAGTTCCTTTACAACTTTCTCAGTTACTTTATTCTGTTCTTTACTTTTTCCAATTGTCTTTTGTGGACATGTCTTTGAAGTATGCTTTTTAGTAGAGTAATCTCTATTGCTATTGAGTTGCATCACTTTATTTTCCTTTCACAGTTGCAGCTTTCTCTTGCATTGGGATCTTGACTAGTCTCTTCTACTTCAGAAAGAAGATTTGGTGGTCTAACTACTTTAGTTTTTGGGAATCTAAAGAAGAGGATCACCAGAACATTGAAGCATTCCTGAAGAGCCATACATCTTTTGCTCCAAAACGATACAGCTATGTCGAGGTAAAGAAAATTACTAGTTGCTTCAGAAATAAACTAGGTCAAGGAGGATTTGGTTATGGTTACAAAGGAAGTTTGCAAGATGGGAGTCATGTGGCAGTGAAGATCCTGAAGAAACTAAAAGGCAGTGGTGAAGAATTCATCAATGAGGTGGCAAGTATAAGCAGGACGTCACATGTTAATATTGTAAGCCTTGTGGGGTTTTGTTTTGAGGGTCGCAAAAGAGCTCTCATTTATGAATTCATGCCAAATGGATCGCTTGAAAAATTTATTTATCATAGGAAGACTATTAAAGATTTCCAATTGGGTTGGCCAACATTGTACAAAGTTGCAATAGGCATTGCTCGTGGATTGGAGTACTTGCACCGTGGCTGCAATACTCGAATTCTGCATTTTGATATAAAGCCTCATAACATTCTGCTTGATGAAGATTTTTGTCCTAAAATCTCTGATTTTGGTCTTTCCAAATTATGCAACAAAAAAGACAGCATTGTATCAATGCTTGGTGCACGAGGGACGATTGGCAATATTGCTCCCGAAATGGTTTGTCGAAACTTTGGAGGTGTGTCTCACAAGTCTGATGTTTATAGCTATGGAATGATGGTCCTAGAGATTGTTGGAGGAAGAAAGAATGTTGATGTTGACGTTGATCACACAAGTGAAATATACTTTCCTCATTGGATCTACACAAGGCTTCAACTAGATGAAGACCTTGGACTGGCGGGTATATTGAATGAAGAGGAGAAAGAATGTGCACGAAAGATGGTAATAGTGAGCTTGTGGTGCATACAAACTGATCCCTCAAATAGACCGCCTATTAATAGGGTTTTGGAAATGTTAGAAGGAAATCTGGACTCTTTGCAAATCCCTCCTAGGCCTTATTTATTTTCTCCCTCGACATCAGATGTAGGTTCATCAGTTGTAGAACCGGCCTAGTATTTGGTTGCAAGATATATTGTCCTATGGAAAAGAAATTAATCGTTTTCTATAAAAAGTCTGAACAGAATAAAATGTAAGTGAACCTGTAAGTGGCTTGTAAGATGAAATTTGTACACTATACTCAGATGTACTCTGTAGTAAGTAGAGTTCCAGAACATTTTGTGTCAGGACTGATAAAGATAAAAGGCTATTGCAGGATGACATACAGGGAGGCAGTGCTCAAGTATAGCAAAGATGATTTTGTTTAGCCATCTTTTATTAGTTTGTATACCTGCAACTTGGTCATAAAGGTTCTAATTACAACAGTTTATTCCTGGCATTTGTTTTATATTGGATTCTGAAGTCTTGATTTATAACCATCGATACTCAGGACTTTAGTCCACGAGATGATTTGATGTGGTTTGCTGCATTGTGTTAACTAGGCTAGACAAACAACAAATACCTTGAAATGCTCTTGATAATGAACTCCTCAGAAATTTTTACAGTTATATCTTGGCTCATCAGCCTGAAGAAATTAAGATATAAATAATCTAAGGCCAATTAACAGAAGACTGATGCCAGACAACTGGAAATACATAGTGGTGCAAAACAAGATTTAGACTTTTACTATTCCTATTTAGAACCTTGTATCTTTAATTAAGATAAATTCAAGAGAATTAGCCTTGATTAGCAGGTTATAAAATTAAGCAATTAGCATGCTAAGTAATTTGACATACGTAAATCATTCAAACTTTTTTTGGTATGACGTTGTGTAAGGGGCTAGTTGCAGACACCTGGACTATCCCTCCGCGTACGTGCTATCTTCCACTAGAAGATGTATTGGGTAACTCTACTAACCAACATTTAAACATATGAGAAGAGATCAGTGAGTCCTTTTTGTCTCTGTTAAAGATTGAGCCCTGCTCTCCTATTGAAAGATCCATTTCAGCTATTATTTCATTGACTGTTAGGCTACATCTTCAGTGCAAGTAAAACACCAATATTATAACAACTAGTAAGAAGTTCTTCTTTGTTTAACCTAAATCCGGTTTTAGGCCAATTAACAATTAAATTTATATTTGCGGGGTCACGATCAATAGTTGAGATTAAAGATTTACGCAATTAATCAAATAATAATAACGCAAGACGTAAAGAATAAAATATAAACGTAAATGATCAAGAATAAACGTATCGTTTCCTCTGACGGTTGGTAGCCGCGTCGGATAATTCGATTATCGAAGCCGTTGGCTTGCGCGAGAATAAGCAGTGTTGTTTAATAACTATGAAAGAGTATGTTTGAATGCAAGAGAGAGAGTAATTTTATTGATAGTAATTGTAGTAAGCAAAAGTCGTTACAATTTGGCTATGACGAGTGCTATTTATAGATGTTGGAAGGCGTCTGTTGAGATAGTAGCCGTTGGGGATAAGGTCCTTCAAAAGTGGGTAACCATCGGGTGTCTTATCCAGAAGGGTTGTAACCGCTGAGTGGCCGTTTGCTGAACAGTTGCATCCCGTATTGCTGGTAACTGCCGGTTCAAATTGTGCTGACCGTTGGCGAGCCTTATAACTTCTTCGGGGCCTGCCCGTAGAAAGTATCTGTCCGGGAAGATGTCTGTCCGGGAAGATGTCTGCCCGGTGACACGTCACTCTGTGCCACGTGGACGACACGTGTCACTTGCCAAAGTCCATTCAGTTTTTATCCAATACAGATAGTCCCCGCACTTCTCGGACAGAGTGTCTGTTCGAGGAGTGGATGAGAATTTTGGCGGGAGTCTTTGCAAACTTTTTGTCTTCTTGTGATGTAATCTTGATGACGTACGATTCTGATCCGATTGATGATAAGCCTCTATGACGTGCGCATTAAATGCGCCGCACGGAAAAGTAACTGTGACCTGCACGTCTGTGGCACTGCAGTTTATACTGAAATGACTACTGCGCTCCCCGAGGGTAAAAGCAATAATTTTAACCGCCTATCTCCACGTGCGCACGTCGCTTGTGGGATACGAAGTGACTGCAGCTTTCCAGGGTAATGATAACGCTACAAAGCATTGATTAACCCTATTTCTTTATCGACGATTGGATCTGCGGGTGGCTCACCTGATAGCCTCCACGTGTCCTTGAAGGAGATTAGGAGTCTGCACCGGAATTCCTATAAATAGGAGTTCACTTGACTAGAAACTCTTTACTTACTCCTTATTTCCTTTGTGCTGTTCTTTGAAAAACCTTTGATTTATCACTTGAATTTCCTTGACAGCTCTATCTTTCTTCTGAAATTATGTCTTCGAGGTCTAGAAGAAATTTAAATTTTGACGCTGCTGGTAGCTCGTCGGCCACCCCCAGGCCGCGGGCTTCTCAGGCTACTGCCGCTGAAGTAATCCCCAAAAAATGGGGTGAGCTTGAAGCGGATTGCAACGTTAAGGCCTTCAATAACAAGGAAGGTGATACGCGTAACTGGCCGGCATACAGGTTCAAATCGGGGATCACAACGGAAGTGATTCCTCGAGTGAGGATAGATTGCGACTGGGACGATAGAATCCCCTTACTACCAGTTGCTGACGGAGAGAATATCACATCGCACCGGGCTGGGTGGACAGCCATCGGTACTTATCCTTTCACAGTAGGGTGTAGGCTGCCCCTGCATCCTGTGCTGGACAAACTCTGCAGGGAGTACCTTCTCTGCCCGGGGCAACTGAGCCCCAGCGTGTATAGAATCGTCGCACTTCTGGACTGGTTTGCTACTAAGACTGACCAGTCCTTTGAGTATAAACACTTCATTTCTTTGTACAGCGTCCAGATTTTCAAGGACGGGTACGTGAACGTCAGGATGCGAGGGAGCAAGGGTTTGGTGCGCAGCTCCGAGGATACCAGCGATCGGGGCTGGGTGCACCGATACCTGTTTGTGCGCTCCTCTGCTTTGACGTTTGACGACAAAGCACATCTTCCAGAAGTCTGGAACAAAACACGTAAGTCCCCGAATATCTTCGAGCACATTTTATTTCTCTTTCTTTTCTGTGACTGATTTTTCCTTGTGCAGCGGCCAGGCGACCTTACGACGGGCTCATAACCGTAGATGAGCTAACGGCGTGGGTCGAGCCGATTTTGGCACGATTTGAGCCAGCGAAAAGGGAGTGGGCTCACTTCGCTTCTCACAAGGGTCTGACCGTAAAACATCACGGTAAAGAATATATCCCCTCTTTTTTTTTTTAAATAACTACTCCTCGTGAGTTTCTCCCGTGACTGACCGTTTTGCCTTTGTCGCAGGTCTTGGTACTTCAGGGAACTTTTTCCCGGCTCCCCCTCAGGACGTCCCCGCCGAACCTGTTGCCGACCCTCTTGCCGAAGCTGATGCTATATTAGCTTCGGCCGGTGCCTTGCGCAGCAGGGAAGGTGGTGAGGCGCTTTTGTCCGAGGGGCTGAGTCCTTTGACAAGGAAGAGGAAAAACCATGCCGAAGGCGGGTCGCGGAAGAAGTCCGCTCGCAAGGCTTCTGCGTCCGCCGGACAAACTTCGGCGACTGGTGGTGATCCTTCAGTGAGGGCGAGTGCCCAAGAGCCTATGGCGACAGATACCGGAGTATCTGCAGGAGTCCCCGAGTCTGCACGGGGAGAGGGTCCGGCCCAGGAGGTCATACATTTGTCAGATACTGAGACTGAGACAGATGTTCCCCTTAGGCGGAGGCCCCATCTCCGTAGTGACCAGAGAAGGGCAGAGGAGGGAGCTGCTCGATCCTCGCCAAGGAGTCCCCGAGTTGGTGGCGGGGAGGAAGCAGGCCCTTCCCGTGCGGACAAGGGCAAAAGGAAGGTTGGAGAAGAAGAAGGAGAGGGAGAAGAAGTTGGAGAAGGAGCAAGTGAAGCGAGAAGGGAGAGAGCCGGGGGAGAAGCCAGGGAAGAGGCCTCCCGAGAGGGTAGCCAGGGTCCTCGGGTTTTTCGTTTCGAGGACTTTGAAAATGTGGCTTCTGAGGGGGCACACCCGGTTTACCTCCGTGATTGCGAAACCATGGACCCAGAGGCGGAGGGTGATTCTAACCTTTCGTCCTCAAGGCTTGTCTGGCTATCAGCTATATCGGAGCAGACGGAGTTGAGCGACATCAAGGGGGTTCGCTACAAGTTTGGGCCGAACTACCCTTCCGAACAGGCGAGGGAGCCCAAGCTTTGCGAGAGAAAGCATACCCTGAGAATCGCTCCGGAGGCCAACCTGGTGGCCAAGCCACGTGGTTTGGTGAAGGCAATTTCTTCGCTTCTCGGTCCTCGGGAGGAATGGGTGCTAAGAGACCTGACCGACGAAGAACTAGCCTTCCAGATTGCCTCCGACTCTGCCCGAGTAAGTTTTAAGTTGTCTTTCTTTTTTTTTTTTTTTTTTTGTGTCTTAGTAAAAATCCTCTGCTGTCCCAGGGTTTCTAACTATGACCTGTTTGATGTTTCAGTCAAGCATGCTAGCTGCTGAGATTATGTTTCGCTCCCGGCTGAATAATGCCAACCAGGTGGTGGAAGTGAAGAAGGAATTGCTCGAGGCTCTGAAGGAGAACAGGTCCTTGATCGAGCAGTGTGGTTTTCTCGGTAGGGAAGTTAATCGGTTAACGGATGTTAACAATACCCGCGTTGAACAGATCAACGCCCTTACCGTGGAAAAGGACCGTCTTTCTGAAGAGAAAGAGGGGTTCGCACGCTCTGTTGAGAGGTTGGAGAGACTCCTTGGCGAGTGCCAAGATTGCCTGAATATTGCCAGTGATGAACGCGCAACTCTCGAACTGAATCTGCAGAGGGCATGCGAGGAGTCAACCAAGGCCCGTTCTGAGCTTCAAGCTGCCAGAGATCAGGTTGCCCAGTCGATGGGTGTTCAGGCCACTTTGACTAAGGATTTGGCAAACTTGCGCGATCATTCCGAGATCAAGACTAAGCTGGCCGCTCTTGAGGCCAAGCGTGCATTGTTAGCGCAAATCCGGTCTGGGCAGGTTGACGTCGACGCGATGCTGCATGCGACGAAGAGTGCTATTCAGCGAGTGCAACAGGCATTGGGTCTCCCTCCTGAAGAGTCGAGCGACGGTGATGGTGATGGTGATGGGGAAGATGAAGAATCAGGGAGTGATGATGGGGCTAACGGAGCTGGTGCGTTAGGCCCTGGTCACGGCCCTTCAAATTGAAATTTTTCTCTTCTATCTTTGATGTATTTTTGCTCTGTCCGGCGAGAGCCGGACTTTTATTGGATGGGCAAGAGTTTTACTAGGAACTTCTCTACCCTTTGGCCGGTATGTTTGGCCTTTTAATACACTCTGCGAACTTCTGTCAGCCATTTTTGGCATCTTTGTAAATTCTCAGATTAATGTAAATATGCAGTTTTCAGATCCATTCAGTGACTATGTTTAGTTTGAACTTTTGATCTTTTTTTTTTTTTTGAGTGCATGTGTTTGTGGTTCTTATGCCTTAGGGCTACTTTCCAAACTTTATTAAGTTTGTACTTCCTCAGGCTTTCCCAGATACTTTGAACTCCCACCTTTATTAGGCAAAAGTCGTTAAGTTATAAATAGGCTGACCGAGCTCAGGTCGCTTTAATGTTCTGGCCGGATTGTTTGGCCTTGTGATCGACTCCTCTTATTTGCTGTGGAAGTCCTAACACATGAAGATTTTATTTTGTGAACGACCCCTCTTATTTGCCGTGGAGGTTGTCACGCAGAAAATGAAAGTTTTGCCTGCCAGTAAGCTAGGTCTCATGCCTGTATGGAGGTCTTTGATGCCTGTATGAAGGTCTTTGATGCCTGTATGAAGGTCTTTCCTGGCCTATGGGGCCCTCACCACCCCCCTTGTTTTCATGTTGAAACACGTAAGGTGATAATATGAAAAGAGTTGTCGGTGAGTTGTCTGTTGAACACATATAACCAAACGTGGAGTGTGTCCGTTGTGGGATTCGAACCCACAGCCGCGAAGTTGAAGAACTTCGAGCTCTGCCAGTTGAGCTAAACGGATCTGGCCTTGTTCAGGCCGTTAGTACCATTTAGAAAGAATGTATAAAAGAAAGAAATCTCATATAAACGTAAAAGTAAGCATTTCTATATAAGCATGCAAGGAATAGCTTATAAGCACGGGCAGAAGTAGCAAACTTTTTTATGCAAGGATAGAAAAAGAGATTTTTGCGAGGGGATAGAATAACTAACCGTCCCTGTTGCTTAAAAATGATACCTCTTGAGATGTATTACGTTCCAGCTATTTGGGATGATCGAACCGTCTGGTCGGGCCAAACGGTAAGACCCCTTGCCGACCGAAGCGATTACTTTGTACGGTCCTTCCCAGTTAGGGCCAAGCTTTCCCGAGTTCGTCTCTTGTGTGTTCTGCGAAACCTTTCTGAGTACAAAGTCCCCGACTTGGAAACTCCGTACGCGCAGTCCCCGCTTGTAGTACTTCTCGACTCGCTCTTTTTGCGCCACTACTCGTATGAGGGCCAGTTCTCGGCGTTCCTCGAGGAGATCCAATTCTTCGGCCAGATTCACTGAGTTCGACTGTTCAGTGGCATGTGCGTATCGCAAACTTGGTTCGCCTATCTCAACCGGGATCAGGGCGTCTGCACCGTATACCAGTGAGTAAGGGGTTTCCCCAGTACTCATTTTTACCGTAGTGCGATAAGCCCATAGCACTCCAGGCAGCTCCTCGACCCAACATCCCTTCGCCTGTTCAAGGCGCTTTTTAAGAGATTCAACGATGATTTTGTTGGTAGATTCGGCTTGCCCGTTGGCGACAGGGTGGTATGGAGAAGAAGTGATTCTGTTAATGTGCAGATCTTCGAGGAACCTTGTTACTTTCTGACCTACAAATTGCGGTCCATTGTCCATGACTATTTCCTTTGGTGCTCCGAAGCGGCATATCACAAAACGCCAGAGAAAGTCGATGACCTCTGTCTGTCGTACCTTCGAATATGCTGCTGCTTCGACCCACTTCGTGAAATAATCTGTGATGATCAGCAGGAAACGCAGTCCCCTGGGAGCCGTGGGGAGAGGACCAACGATGTCTATTCCCCACTTCATGAAGGGCCAGGGGGAGACTATCGAATGCAGCGGTTCGGCTGGTTGATGGAGGAGATGAGCGAATCTCTGGCATTTATCACATTTTCTGACGAATTCGTTGGCGTCTTTCTCCATCTTGTCCCAATAGTAACCTGCGCGTATCAGCTTTCGAGTCAATGCCTTGCCACCGGAGTGATTCCCGCAACAGCCTTCGTGGACCTCTCTCATCACATAATTGGTCTGACTCGGCCCAAGACATTTTGCGAGAGGTCCTGCGAACATTCTGCGGTACAATTCACCATTGAGGATGGTGTACCGAGCTGCTTTTATTCGAAGTTTACGAGCAGCCTTTGCATCTGCGGGGAGAGTTCCATGAATGAGATAGTTTGTTATCTCATTCCTCCAATCCCAGGTGGTGCTGATGGTATTGACCTCGAATCTTTCTCTGTCCATGGAGGTATAGAGAAGTTGAACGACGACCGAAGAGCTAGCTGCTCCTATTTCCGCAACAGATCCCATATTTGCGAGAGCATCAGCCTCGTGATTTTCCTCTCGCGGGATTTGAACTGCTTCCCAGGTATCGAACTGTGCCAGGAGTTCTTTCACACGGCCAAGGTATGCCAGCATCCTGGGTTCTCGTGCAACGAAGTCCCCATTGATCTGATTGATTACCAATTGAGAATCGCTTTTCAGTTTGACCATGGTTGCCCCATAATTCCGTGCCAATTCCAATCCTGCAATAACGGCCTCATATTCGGCCTCATTGTTAGTAATGAAGGGGCATTTGATAGCCTGCCTTACCGTTTCCCCGGATGGAGCAACGAGGATCAGCCCAAGTCCTGATCCCTTCACGTTCGAAGAACCGTCTGTGTGGAGGGTCCAGGTACCCGGAGCCTGTCCAGCGTAGAGTATGGCTTCCTTTTGTGCTTCGGGGTACACATTCATGCTGAAGTCCGCCACGAAGTCTGCTAAGACTTGCGACTTTATTGCTACCCTAGGCTGATAAGTAATATCAAATTCAGATAATTCTATGGCCCATTTTACCAATCTTCCTGAAAATTCCGGTTTATGCAGAACGTTTCGTAAAGGGAAGGTAGTAACTACGACTATAGAATGACTTTGAAAGTACGGGCGCAATTTTCGGGCAGCAGTCACTAGAGCTAAAGCTAATTTTTCTAAGGGTTGATAGCGAGTTTCAGCATCAATTAAAGCTTTTCTAACGTAGTAGATAGGAAGTTGTTTACCTTTTTCTTCCCGAACTAGTACTGCGCTTACCGATGACTCGGAGACTGCTAGGTAAACTAACAGCTGCTCGCCTTCCAGAGGTGTTGTGAGTAGTGGAGGGTTGGACAGATATTTCTTCAGATCCCTCAACGCCTGCTGACACTCAGGAGTCCACTCGAACTCCTTATTCTGCTTTAGGACATCGAAGAAGCTTTTGCAACGGTCAGACGATCGGGAGATGAATCGCCGTAGAGCCGCTACCCTCCCTGTCAGCCTCATGACCTCTTTCTTGTCGCGAAGCACGTCCGGGATTGACTCTATAGCCTTAATCTGAGCGGGATTGACTTCGATGCCTCGCTGAGAGACAATGAATCCCAAAAACTTCCCCGATCCGACACCGAAGGCGCATTTCTCTGGATTCAACTTCATGTTGTATTGATCCAGAATTCGGAAAGCCTCTTTCAGATGGGCTGGATGGTCTTCTGCCCGTTTGGATTTTACCAGCATATCGTCAATGTATACTTCCATGGTTTTTCCGATGTGATCATGGAACATTCGATTGACCAAGCGCTGGTAGGTCGCACCTGCATTCTTTAATCCAAAAGGCATGACTTTATAACAATACGTACCTCGACAGGTTATGAACGCCGTCTTTTCTTGGTCGCCGGGATCCATCAGTATCTGGTTGTATCCGGAGTATGCGTCGAGGAAAGTTAACACTTCGTGTCCGGCTGTTGCGTCGATCAGCTGATCTATCCTGGGAAGAGGGTATGAATCCTTTGGACAGGCCTTGTTCAAATCCGTGAAGTCAATACAGACTCGCCACTTGCCGTTCTTTTTCGGAACGACAACTACGTTCGCCAGCCAGTCTGGGTATTTAACTTCGCGTACCGAACCGATCTTCAACAGCCGGTCCACCTCGTCGTTGATTACCTGGTTTCTGAAGGCTCCTTGTTGGCGCGTCTTCTGCTTTACCGGCCGGTGGTATGGGTCGACGTGCAACCTGTGAGTGATAATATCAGGAGAAATACCTGTCATATCCGCATGGGACCATGCGAAGGTTGTGTGGTGCTCTTTGAGGAACCGCAGGATATCTCTCCGTAGGTGTTCGCTCAATTCGGTTCCCAGATATACTTTTCGCTCTGGCATATTGGTGAACAGCTCTTTTGGTTCCAAGGCTTCTACCGTTGGCATGTGTCCTTCCTTCTCGTCCATTTTGGCGATGAACTCCGGGACGTCGTATCGGATTTCTTCAGGTGCAGCGTCCGGTCCCGGGTGCTGTAATTGCTATTTGCTCTCCTCGGGCAACCTGAGGGCCACCGAGTAACAATCTCGTGCAGTGCGTTGTTCTCCTCGGACTTCACGTATCCCCCATTCGGATGGGAACTTCACCACCTGATGGTACGTAGAAGGGACAGCCTGCATGTCGTGGATCCAAGGTCTGCCCAAAATGATGTTGTAGGCTAGATCCGCATCGACAACATGGAAGGTAGTCTCCTTTGCTACCCCTTCCGCCAGAGTAGTCAATGTGATTTCTCCGAGAGTCTTTTCGCTTGAGTTGTTGAAGCCGGAAAGAACTCGGGAGATCGGTACAATCTTGTCTGACAGTTGTGTTTCATTCACGACCCGTGCCTGGATGATGTTGGCAGAGCTGCCCGCGTCAACGAGCACCCTCTTTACGTCGAATTCTGCCACTCGTAGCGTTATGACTAACGCGTCGGCATGCGGAAACTGAAGTCCGTCAGTGTCGGATTCTTCAAAGGTGATGGCCGCCTCCGTCCGAGGTCGTTTGCTGTTGGTAATGGAAACTTTCGCATACTTTTTGGCTGTGAAGGTAACAGAATCCACCTCGATTCCTCCCGAAATAACATTGACCGTTCGTTTCGGGGAGGAAGCCCGTGGCGGACCAGGTTTGTTTTGCTGAGCCTTTGCGTGGGTTTGTTTCCCTTTCTCCGTCAAAAATTCCTTCAAGAATCCCTGTTTCAATAGATGAGCGATCTCATACCTTAAGGCTTTGCAGTCTTCGGTAGTGTGCCCGTGATCGCGGTGGAACTCGCAATATACGTCTTGGTTCCGCTTGCTGGGGTCAGTCTTCATATCTTTTGGCCATCTGACTCTTTCCCCCATGCTTTTGAGCACAGCCACGACGTCTGATATTTCAATGTTGAAACTAGGTAGGCTGGGCAGGCTGGCAGACTGAGAACTTTCTCCTCGGGACAGCCCTCTGTTGTTGTTGCGGCTACGGCCCCTGGAATTGTTCCGTGACTGGTCGGGGTACGGCTCGTACCGTGCGCCTGATTTCTCCACGTCCGCCTTTCCTCCAGACCCGCTGTTACGAGCTTGAGGTTTTCCCCGAGCAGCACCTGTTCCAATCAGTTTGTCTTCGTCGATACGTACCTTAGAGTTGTAACGATTGTAGACATCTGACCAACTGGCTGCTGGGAATTCTCGAAGAGACTCGTAGAGTCTTCGTGTGGCTTCTGAACTCCTGATGTCCAGACTGTTGGTGAACGCGATTGCTGCCCATCTGTCCGGTACCTTGGGGAGCATCATGCGTTCCCTCTGGAACCGGTCCACATACTTGCGAAGTGACTCGTCGGGCCTCTGCTTGATTTCGAAGATGTCTTCTACCCGGGTCTCCGTTTTTTGGGCGCCCGTGTGAGCCTTCACGAACAACTCAGCCATTTCTGCGAAGGATCCAATAGAGTTCGGGGGCAGCATTGAATACCACCGCAAGGCTCCGTCTGCTAGCGTCTCTACGAACTTTTTCAATTGCACGGATTCGATTTCCTCGTCGGTGAGGTCACTGGCTTTTATGAAGTTGCTGAACATCATGAGGTGATCGTTGGGGTCAGATGTTCCTCGATACCTCGGGATGTTAGGCATTTTGAACGTCTTAGGTATCGCCTTCGGGGCAGCCTCCTTCTTCCAGGGCCGTTGCGAGTAGCGCTGAACATCAACTTTCTTCAGCGTGGGCGGGGCGCCTGGAATCTGGTCAATTCTCTCGTGGAGAGTTTTTTGGAGTGCCTCCTGGCTTTCTTTGAATTGCTTGGTGAGAGCTTCCATGACTTCGCTCATCTCCGTCGGCACCGTTGATCCTGCATTTTGATTTTCAGCGCGCCTCGAGGCGCGGGACGGCGAGGCATCCCTTGGGCGGTCAGCGGGTGGATTCCCTGTGTTTGGCGGGGCTTGTCCCCGTAGTCCGTCGATAGCTTCCCGTATTTGTCTGTTGACTTCGGCCTGCTGTCGTATGAACTCAAGGACAGGATCCTGAGAATTCCTCGAATTCCCAGGGCCGTTGGGTCTTCTGGGCCCTCCAGGCCCTTGATCGGAATTTCTTCGGCCAGGAAGGTGGCTATGTCTGCTACTCTGCTGACTATGCTCGTTCTCCTGTTCCGCTGGTATCCCGTTCTCGTCCTCTGCGAGGGGAATTACGTCGTCGTCTGCGGGGACATTCTGTTGTTCGTCCCCGTCTGGATTCAGGTCTACTTGCGCCGCGTTGTTGAGGTTCTGTTGCCCATCGATGAGGGCGTCGTTGTGTGAATTGTTATCTGCCATTTCAAAAAGAAAACGAGGAGAACCAACGAGCAAGAAAAGTAGCGAATAGAGAGTAAAATATGATGAGCAATCAAACTACAGGAGTTTTTTTCTTTAACCTACGAAGGCTATTGACCGGCTCCCACTGTGGTCGCCAAATTGTTTAACCTAAATCCGGTTTTAGGCCAATTAACAATTAAATTTATATTTGCGGGGTCACGATCAATAGTTGAGATTAAAGATTTACGCAATTAATCAAATAATAATAACGCAAGACGTAAAGAATAAAATATAAACGTAAATGATCAAGAATAAACGTATCGTTTCCTCTGACGGTTGGTAGCCGCGTCGGATAATTCGATTATCGAAGCCGTTGGCTTGCGCGAGAATAAGCAGTGTTGTTTAATAACTATGAAAGAGTATGTTTGAATGCAAGAGAGAGAGTAATTTTATTGATAGTAATTGTAGTAAGCAAAAGTCGTTACAATTTGGCTATGACGAGTGCTATTTATAGATGTTGGAAGGCGTCTGTTGAGATAGTAGCCGTTGGGGATAAGGTCCTTCAAAAGTGGGTAACCATCGGGTGTCTTATCCAGAAGGGTTGTAACCGCTGAGTGGCCGTTTGCTGAACAGTTGCATCCCGTATTGCTGGTAACTGCCGGTTCAAATTGTGCTGACCGTTGGCGAGCCTTATAACTTCTTCGGGGCCTGCCCGTAGAAAGTATCTGTCCGGGAAGATGTCTGTCCGGGAAGATGTCTGCCCGGTGACACGTCACTCTGTGCCACGTGGACGACACGTGTCACTTGCCAAAGTCCATTCAGTTTTTATCCAATACATTCTTCTTTTTAATTTTTAAATGAGCAAAGAATGATGTATCAGTATACAAGTCCATATTCTATATCATATCAGACCATGCTCATATTCCAAGTTTTGTCATACTTGGACTATACAAATTTCTAGTCTCTATTTGAATCATCCGTGCAAAAGCTCCTGCTGTCTTTACTTTTCTGGAGTAGTAATGTAGTTTGTAAGCAGGAAGAAAGCACTATATAGTAGCCCCAAGGGTAATTCTTTTGTAGTAGCCCCTTTTTCCAATCCTTGCAACCCAATAACAAACAGGTTCTTCATGTTTCATGTTTATTGTCGAGTCAAGTCTTTGTCTGGTGCACTGAGGAGGAAAGTGAGTGTTATATTCTTCCCTTTCATATGGCCCTATGTTTGTCTCCTCAAGTCATTCATTTTGTGAGTCTCAGGATTCTAATGTTTTGGCCCTTGCATTTTATTTTTTTTCTTCAAGTCAGCAGAGTAGAATTTTCCAAGTCAACAAGCGTGTTTAAGGCATAAAATTGTAAATATATGGAGAAGAAAAAAGAGCAAGAAGATGAAGTCTTCTCAAATACAAAAATTATTGTTTACTCACTGCTTCTTTCTTTATTTTGGATATCTTACTATATAAATTAGGATTAGTACAAGAATCCTAATGACTGATGTAGCTTCTTGGTGTGCTTTCTTTATTTTCTATCACATGCTGATCGTTGAAGGTCAGAATCAATCTCAAGATAGCTGCCCCAGGGGATTCCCATGTGGGATTCTTGGAAATGTGAGCTTTCCTTTCTCCATATCCTCACAACCTTATTGTGGCTTGTATACAATAGATTGTGATGCCACTCCAAGTCCAAGAATTCATTTGGGAGAAAATGTTTACACTGCTCTGAATCAACGGTTGAATGATAGTAGTTTTCGAGTTGTGGACCTTAGGCTTGAGGAATTATTGGCGAAAAACAGCTGTCAATCTTTTGATAGAAGTGTATCCTTTCCAAGTTCTCCTTCTGTCTCGTTTAGTACAAACGAACGCACTGTTTACTTATTCAGATGCACCAACCGAATAGACATCGACAGGAGCACAAATGATAATTACTTTCGTGACTATCTGAATTATACTGAATGTAGAGGCTTCAGCATATACTACAAGTATCCGAGTCGAAGTTGGAAAGGTAACTGGAATCCACCAGAGGGAGTTCCTGATAACTGTTCCCTGATTCAATTGCCAGTTCAATGGAGTTCACTGTCAAACACCCAAAATAGTAGCTTGTTTGGTCTCTTAACTGCGAATTTCAGGCTTCTGTGGAGCCTGTCTGATGATTGTAGTAAATGCTACAATCAAGGAGGTCGATGTTTAACTGACAGCAACAACGAATTTCGTTGTTCCTCCAATCCTCAAGGTAAATTTTACTCGCAAAGTGAAGTTTGTATACTTAACCATTCTTACTCTACACTGCAATATATTTTGGATGTTCTTGTCATGAGTCCAATATGCTCGCCAGACAATATTGTAAGCTTTGTATAGTTCTTCATCGCAGAATTGCTTGTTTTGGAGCTCTAAAAATTGATTGCTTTCATGAAATTCTCCCTTTTCTGGTGCCATAATTTTATCAGAAGCTGATTGTTCTCCTTTGTGTCATTTTGCTTTTGTTGGAGCCATTAGTCCTTACCATAGACTGTGATGCTACTCCAAATCCAAGAAATCATTTGGGAGAAAATGTTTACACTGCTCTAGATCAACGGTTGAATGCTAGTAGTTTTCAAGTTTTAGACCTAAGGCTTAATGACTTACTGGCGAAAAATAGTTGCTCTTCTTTTGATAATACTATATCTTTTCCAAGTTCTCCTTCTATCTCGTTTAGAACCAGCGAACCCATTCTTACCTTGTTCAGATGTATTGACATCAAAAGTAGCACAAACGATAATTATTTTTGCGACTATCAAAACTATACTAGATGTAGAGGCTTCAGCATATACTGCAAGGATCCCAGAAGAAGACAGGAAAGCTGCTCGGAGGGAGATATTCCTAATAGCTGCTGGCTGTTTCAATTGCCTATTCGATTGACTTCACTGTCAAACACCCATAATAGTAGCTTGTTTGACCTCTTAACTGCGAATTTTAGACTTCAATGGAGACTGTCTGATGATTGTAGTAAATGTTACTATCAAGGAGGTCGATGTTTGACTGATAGCAACAACAAATTTCGTTGTTCCTCCAATTACCAAGCTAGAATTTTACTTCCAATGTGAAGAAGTTTATATGCGTAACTATTTGTCCTCTACAGACTACAGCGCAATATATTTTAGGTCAGTTTGGCATCCGTCATTTTATCTGCGTAGCTTGTGAATTCATGACAAAGGAAAGAAATTTAAAAAATAATGAGAAGTATACTGCTTGTTTCCAAGTGTTATATTGTGTACATGATTTTCAAAAGACTCCTTCAGATTACGGCTGTAGCCTCTTCAGGTTGGTTTCAGCTTGTCTACTGATCTTTAAATTGTCTAGGAGTAAGCACATCACTCATCTATTTACTAGTCCATTACCAACTTTACTATCACAGCACTCTCTCTGTGCTGCAGAATGGTTTAGAAGTCCTCACTTGCTCTTGTTATGGATGCAGCATAAGCTAGTCATCATAGTTAAACTCTCGGTTTTTCTTCTTCCGTTCCTCCTCCTTGTGTAACATTTATCTAACCTTCTTATGATTTGCTTTGGTTGCAGTAAAATTAAAGTCAAAATGAATTTTTAGTTGTAGGTAACTATAGCCACTAATTCCTTTTGCATTGCTCAACCACTGACAGCTTCCATCGAATTCTTTCCACTTTTCTATAGCCATTTTTCAAACAAAATCTGATTAGTTTCCATTGTGTTTGCTTCAGACTTACCTGCAGTTATTTGCTTGAACCTTCTAATTTTCCTTTTTATTGCTATATGGCGAGAAAGCAAAGGGAGGGTGTTCTCACTTCTTCACAAGAAATACATAATCTGATCCCTCAGGGAAAGATCTTGAAGGGAGTAGCAAGTAGTTTCGCATCCCTTCCTCTCCTACTCTATACTTGAACAAACCAGCAACTGCTACACTTCTTCATATTTGGCGAATAATTGCTTCTCAGTTTTGGAATTATAAAAATGTCGTGCATTTGTGAAATTTTCCCTTTTCTGGTGCCATTATTTTATCTGAAGTTGATGGCCTTGCTATGTATCATTCAGTTTTTGGCTGTAGTGATTGGTTTTGTAATCTGTCGCCTTAACAGACTAAAGAGATTGTTAAGACATGATAAAGAAAAGAGCGATTGTAACTACCGAACCACAAATTTATGTTACCTATTCTGCTTGTTCTGTTGTTACGACAGACATGGATCGTAAAATGAATCTGACTTCTATACATGGACTAAAAGAACTCTTACAAACTATTAGGTCACCTAAAAGATAACTACAGGTGACTCTCCATAATAAATGGAACGAACAACCTGGAAAATAAAACATACAACCTACTACAATTGGTTCAATGTACACGAGCTATGAAGTACGTCTGCAGGAGTTGCCTCTTTCAGTATGCTCAGAGCAAATATCAAAGAGAGGTCAACTGTATATTCATCAACTTTTGCCACTTCCATGCTCAGCTATTTTAAAGTCTAATCAATTTTCTGTCCTGCATAATGTTACAGTGGTCCTCTTTTTCTCTTGTTATGGATTTACTATTGCAGCATATGATAGCATTGGCACTCACTTTCACTTCTTCTCTTCCTGGCGCGACATCTATCTAACCTTTCGTGATTTTATTTGACTGCAGCAAAAAGAAAGTCAAAACAAATTCTAGTTGCAGGTAGTCATCCATTCCATATCATTAGATGTTCTTAATATACTTCCATTTTATTTCTACTAGTATATATGCTCCTTTGTTTTACTATACTTGTCCATTGAGAGAAAATTCATCAAATTTGTTAGTAAAACTCAGATTTATTTACTCTCTGTTAGCTTCTGTTTTACCTGCAGGTATTAGCCTGACCTTTCAGTTAGCTCAGTTTCATAGTTATGCATTTCAATGGAGGAAAAAAAATTAGTTACTGTATTCTTTTTCTTGGGACAAAGGAGTAGTATTTTACCATTGCGTTAAAACACGTAAACACACAGAAAAATAATACCTTCTTTATGGAAGGTTATTAAGCTCATAGACACAGTATCCTTATGTATAAATACTAGGAGTATGTTAAATAGTAGTGATAGTTCTAATTTATCAAAGAACTGGTGCAACTGCAAACTTGACAAAAGATTTTCAATTTCTGACTTGACAGCTGCAGCTGCTTCTACCGGAGGAATTACAATATTAATTGTCCTAGTACTCCTGTACCTAAGAACAAAATTCTCCCTTTCCATAATTTTCTGGAAGACAAAAGGAGAGGATTACAGAAAAGTAAAAGCCTTTCTGAAGAACTATGGTTCACTAGTTCCAAGGAAGTACAGTTATTCTGAAGTCAAAAAAATGACCGAGCATTTCAAAAATAAACTTGGTCAAGGAGGCTATGGTTGTGTGTTCAAGGGAAAGTTGCAGAATGGGAGTCTTGTAGCAGTCAAGGTCTTGAAAGAATCGAAGGGTGGAGGAGAAGAGTTTATCAATGAGGTGGCAAGTATCAGCAGGACTTCGCACATTAATATTGTATCACTTGTGGGATTTTGTTTTGAAGGTCAAAATAGAGCTCTCATCTATGATTTCATGCCAAATGGATCCCTTGAGAAGTTCATTTACGATGCAAAATCTGGGACAAATCGTCAACTAGGATGGCAAACATTATACAATATTGCACTTGGCATTGCTAGAGGACTGGAGTATTTGCATCGGGGTTGCAATACACGAATCTTGCATTTCGATATAAAGCCTCACAATATTCTTCTTGATGAGGATTTTTGTCCAAAAATATCTGATTTTGGCCTTGCAAAACTATGTTACAAGAAGGAAAGCATTGTATCTTTATTTGGCCCAAGAGGGACTATAGGGTACATTGCACCAGAAATTGTGTGTAGAAACATCGGAGGCATTTCTCACAAGTCAGATGTGTACAGCTATGGTATGATGGTCCTCGAGATGGTTGGTGGAAGGAAAAATGTTGATGTTGCTGCTGACCATACTAGTGAAATATACTTTCCACATTGGATTTACGCACAGATTGAACAAAGGGAAGAGCTTGGCCTTTCATTAACTGGCATTGTGAAGGAAGAGGATAAAGAACTTGCAGAAAAGATGATACTGGTGAGCCTTTGGTGTATCCAAACTGATCCGGCCAGCCGGCCATCCATGAATATGGTCGCCGATATGTTACAAGGTGACTTGAGTTCTTTGAAAATGCCTCCCAAGCCTTTCTTATTTTCTCCTTCAAGTTCACAAAGAGACATGCCTACTACTACCTATATGGTTTAGGACCAGATGCAGGGGCGGAGCCACCTTGCTCAACCCCCTTCGTTAAAAAAATACACTGTAATTAGGGTAAAAATTGGTATTTTTATGGCATATATAAGCTATTGAACCCCTTAAAATGATGAAAAATTCCCGTAAAGTAGCAAAGGGGTTCAAAAATTGCTCTAGATTACCAATTCAAATGCAAGGTTTAACATTTTTGAACCCCTATGTGAAATTTTGGCTCCCCCCTGACCAGATGGTTTAAGTTTGATGTTGATCTATACTTATCAAAACTTGGTGGAAATTATGGATGCATGCTTTGAATTACTCTAGACATGCCTAATTACCTATAGTTTCTTTTGTTACTGACCGCCACCCACGAAACATCAGGCAAAACAGATCAACCCAAAAATGTTCCCAAATTCTCCTTCACCAGAAAAGAGTATATATACTACTAAAGAATACACCACATATGAACAAAGTGGCATCCCAAAGTCGTAGCAAATTGAAAGAAGATGGATCTGAGTTTACACTACCAGAATTTGTATTTTATTCAATTCCTTGTGATGGCATCGGCAGTCTTCCTTTCTCTAAAATGGAGTTGGCTTTAATTCTTTGGAATACTAAATGATTTAATATACAAGCCATTTTTGGCTGATGTTGATTATAGCGAAAGCCTAGTTTTTTAAATGGGTTAATTATGTGGGTATTATAACCGGTATGAATTTTACTTGATTACCTTCCACCTAGCAATTTAAAGTATGGGTCCCACTACTCCTTTAGGAATGAGCGCATTTGTGGTCAAAAGTGTAATGACAAGGATATATTTAACTGAATACTCAAACGGAGGACACATTTAAACAACAGAAAAAGGCCAAATATACCTCCTCTTTTTTTAACTATTGTATAGCCATATCCTTGAGCTAACTATTTGGTTAAATATACCCCTCCCGTTTGGCATATATATACCCTTTAAACTAACAGTTGGACATGTGGCGTCCTACAAAGACACCACCTATCCAATCGTTAGTTTAAAGGGTATATATATGTCAAAGTTTAATGGGAGGGGGTATATTTAACCAAATAGTTGGATGGGGGATATGGTAAAATAATATTTGAAAGTAGAGGTATATTCGGCCCTTTTTCGTCTAAACAATTCAAAATTAGAAGGGCAGATATGACCCTTTTCCAATTTGTTTATCTCTACAACAATTAATCGCTCCTGGCTGTGGCATGATTTTTTGTCTGGTTTATCATTATATATTGTAGTCATATCCCGGCACAGACATTCTTGAAAAGAAATAGCATATGCAATCTTTTTACTCATGATAGGTTGCTTGCAAAAACTAATGAGATTATGATATGAAGGCATATGAGACATACTTGCATGTAGTGTTGCAGAGAGGATATAAGAGTGTGCTTGGTATGGAAAAAAATATTTTTTCCCTATTTTTTTATGTTTGGTTAACTTAAGTGGCCTAAAAAATATTTTTCATACCTACATATTTTCCTCTAATTGGAGAAAAATATTTTGTGTAACAACCCAGTCCGCTAGTGATACTATCCGCTTTGGACCAAGGTCCGCACAGGTTTAAAATGCATAACTAGGGTCTAAGGCATGCATGCTCAGTGTTCTCGAGATTTGCCTAAACTCAGTTGAACTCTATCCCACATCGACAAGGCTGACACAGAGTGGCTCTAATACCATTTGTAACAAATCAGCTTGTTAGTGATATTGTCCGCTTAGGTCTAGGCTCGCACGAGTTTAAAACGTGTCACTATGGTATAAGACATACTTACTTATATACCCAGCATTTCTCATTTGTTATGCCGATGTGGGATACTCCTAGCTGGGATGTCACATACATCCCCTCTTAGCCAGCTTGATAGTTCTTCATAGCTCCCTGTTTGAGTTGCTCAAACTGAGTAGCCTTGGCTGCCTATCTTCTTCTGGTATAAAGTTCGTTGCGAAAGCCTCCTCAAATTCCCCCCAAGTAGGCGGACCATAATCCTCATCCTTTTCCTGTTCCCACATCTCGAACCAAGAGCCTATCGTACCTTTGAGCTGGTAGGAGGTCAACTCAACAACCTCAGTATCAAATGCCTTCATCATCCGGAGTGCTATTTTAACTTCTTCAAGCCATAACATTAGGTCTTCACCAAGCTTGGTACTGTAGAACTCTGGTGGGTTTAACTTGAGGCACTCATTACCCTTGAGGTTATGGAACTTCTTTGTCGGTTGCCCCAAGGTAGTAATCTCCCCTAGGACCCTGAGTAGCCATAATTGTAGTAAACATCTCCATAGCCCCTCTCATTGCATTAAATGCCTCACCCATCTCTGGTGGCAAGACAACTTGAGTTAGAACAGTATGTGGAGGTGTTTAGGGATGGCAACGGGGCGGGGCGGGCCGGGGCGGGTTGAATCTTAACCCGCAAAAGTTAAACCCGCCCCGCCCCGCATAGCATTTTTTTCACTTCTCAACCCGCCCCGCCCCGCAATATTATTTTTATTTTTTTTTTGTTAATTTTATGAACTAATTAACGACTTTCTCAAGTATTAATCATCTTATCTTAGGTAAATTATCATAGTAGTTTGGGCAATAATTTTATTATTCTAATGATAGATTTTATACATACCCATATGTATAAGTTTGTTATAAAATTAAGTGTTTTATATATCTATACTATATTAAAAGCACGAATACCCTTAGAAAATATTGATTGAACTTTATGTCCTTCATTAAAAAATTCTACGGTAGACAAAATTGTCATTTTCTATTTTTTATATTTTATTTATTTCATTTAAGATAAATTATTCTCATAATATATTTTTTAGCTCATTATTCTCATAATATATTTTTTAGCTCTTCCTGTTCCTAATATCACTAGGTATCTATCTCTCTTTCAATTCAATGACCAGGATTAGTAAAAGTTTTATATAGGATAAAATTTTGTTGATTTTGACGAATTCTTTGGAGCTAGAGGTCTACAAGTCTTCTAATTTTATATAAAAACACATATATAATTTGATTACGATTTAACTTCTATTTAAGATAACTTTTATATAAAAACACATATATAATTTTATATAAAAACACATATATACAGGTTCTACAAGGATTTGAAAAAAAAAATTAGATAAACCCGCAACCCGCCCCGCCCCGCCAGAATTTTAAAAATATTTGTCCCAACCCGCCCCGCCCCGCCCCGCCCTGCAAATGGCTTAAACCCGCCCCGCCCCGCGTAGAGTTGAACCCGCCCCGCCCCGCACCCGCCCCGCCCCGTTGCCATCCCTAGAGGTGTTACTTGGTCCTGAGTGGCTTGCTCATCTCTCTCAACCTGCTCAACCTGATCCTCTGGTTCAACTGGGGGCGCTGGAGTTCTCTTCATCGGTATACCCTTTATACATTTCTTAGCCTTCCTCTGAGCTGCAATAGAATAGCAATAATGGTCTCTTGATCAGCAGCTTGAGTATTAGTGTCAAAATTTGGTGTACGAACCATTTCTGCGAATTTGGAAATGAGTACATTAGAAAGTTCCTTAGAGATAGGCTTTATTACACGATCTAGAGTAAGAATGAAGAAAAGACTTTTCTTAAATGTCTACAACCTCCTGTTTATAAATATAGCGCTTTTTATACCCATAAACAAGACTCTATTGAAATGGCTTCATAGACCCCTAGGACTCTCTAAATCTGTTGCTCTGATACCAAGTTTGTCACAGCTCATTTTTTGAACGAGTCGTGGTACGACATTTGGAAACTAGGCGAACAAGACCTGCTAATCTTTTCATGCATCTTTCAAGGGTTGGTAATAAATTATGTAAAACATCTCAACTAATAAACGTTCATGCTTTTAAACTTCGCTAAATAAAGAATAGTCAATGTACCTTTAAAATACTTCGATCTTTAAATCTGAAAAAATATGCACCATAATAACCCTTCTAACTCACTATCTATGAAGCCTCTAAAACTGAAAGACTGTCATATTGACTAAAAATACTGGTAGGGAAATCTGATATGTCTCTACTGAAAGCAAAGACCGACAACTGAAGATGTGAGGGAGAGTCCTAGCCTATAATCTGATCGCCTCTATAACCTGCGTCTATGTTGTCCAAGAAAAATGAGCGTGAGTAACGAATAGCTCGTCATACAGTGAGTATCATTGACTCCCTCACTAAAGCCAGAACAAAAATTAATAAAACATAAATGTATCACCGTTAAACTTTGAAACATCTAAAAACATTAAAATAGAGTAAACCTTTAAACATTGAAACTTAGTTTATACTTTTCTTTCTTTAGGGAGTACCACTCGAGTCTGATATCTTTTATTTCTTTTTTTCTCGTGGCATCCCATAGTTCAAGGTCTAGCATGCTATCATTTATTACCCGACTATGGCAAATATAACATAGTGTCCGATTATGGCACATACCTACCCTTTCAAGAAAAGCTTAGGGTAAAACACAACCCGACTATGGTTACACTTCGCAGCCCGATTATGGCTAAGAATACGTTTATCTGTCTCAGATTTAATGTAACTCACAAAAATATCTCAAAATTCTGCTTGGCACCAAATACCTCAAATTCAACTTTACTTATCATTATAGATTCGGTCATAGCATCATTGATTTTCAAATATAAACAAGCTTTTTAAATCATTTCATAATAGTTGTAAAGAAACATGGATAACCACATGAAATAATAAAAAGTAAGAATCATGTGATCATTGTGTTAATAGAGCTATCAAACACATTTGTCATGATGCTTAACGCTAAAGCACGATTTGGGAATATTTATGGATAATGAGCATTTGCCTGCTCCAATCAAACGCACATTAACTTTTCTAAGACAATTTATCAAATACCTTTAAAGTCATGTACTTGGTGAGAAAAGCACCTTAGAAAGGGTACATCTCAATTCACCTCAATTTTCTTCTTCGAGCCTCACGTAAGCTCCAATCCTCATTCTCAAACTCTAAACAATTTCTACAATAACAAATTCACCAATTAAACCTTAAATTTCATCACCTTTTTTTCTAATTGGTGAACCCTATGTTAACTTCTAGAGCTTTCTAAGTTTGGAATTATCCTAGTTGGGTAGTATTTTTCCATTGCTAATTTTCAAAAAAAAAAAACTTGTGTAGAAGTTGTAGTTGAATATAGGGTAGAGAATTACCTTGGATTGCAAAATCCTAGTTTGGAAAGTAATCTTATTCCTTAGGTTTTCCTTGAAATTCCTATAATTTCACGAAGATTTGATCATAAGGAATTGGTGTTATTCAATTAAATCAACCCTAAAGAGTATTTGGAACTCACCTTGAAAGGTCTTGAAAGGGTATTTGATGATACGTATTGGTTCCATTATGAATCTCCCAAGCCCTCTTTAAGATTCTTATGATTTTCTCTCTCCTCGTAATGGTATTTATAGTTTCAAATTCAAGACTTTTCGCTCGTTAAGGGACTCATTGAGGAGAAAATAATTATGTCCAAACAAAATATAATGCCAAAAATGCTTGTTGAGGAGACAACAATTATGTTCAAATAAAATAGAACGCCCAAAACAATTGTTGAGGAGACAACAATTTTGTTCGTTGGTCCATTGCCTCCTTCTACCCTTTTCAACCCTTGGCTCACCTAAGAAACTCCTAAAAACCTCTAATCAATTATTTAGTCGTGGTAGGACCTCTATTATATTTCCAAGTGACATGAGTTTGCTCGAACTTTATGCATGACATAAACGATGCTTTAACGAGACTTAGAAAAAATTTAGGAATGTTACATTTTGCGTGAAAAATGAAGGGAAAATAATTTTCTAAAATCAAACACAAACCCTTCACACCCCTACCCCCAAATCACCCAACTTCCCACACCATACTACCCACCTCCCTACCCTCCCCCTGTTGTACATCCCATCTCTTCACCCCCAACTCCACCTCCCAACCCCTACTCCAATCGGCAGACTCTTGCTTTTGTTTCCAGCTCCATTGATGGTGTCATCGCCGGTGTAAAACTCAGTCTTGTCGTCTCCTTCAAACACTAATCTCCACCCCTCTTGCAGCCTAATCCCACAAACCCCTCCATTACCCTACTTCCCTAACCCCCACCCATAACCCTACTAGGAAATAAGTCGAAATCACTTATTTTCTTCGAAAAATATTTTTCGTGGAAAGTACCAAAAACACCCGTAGTGTCATGTGCTCCACACTATGTTGAGCTAGAAAATGGTTGCATCAGTTAAGCCACAACTTTTTAGCACATACTCCCTCCGTCCCACTTTATTTGTCATAGTTCCGATTTCGAGAGTCAAACGAGTTTATTTTTGACCATAATCTTTGTATATATCTTTTAAATATTTTGAGTTGTAATTTATTGTGATTTATAGTAATTTTCATGTACTTTTCAAATTTGTAAATTTTATTTTAAAAAAGTTAAAAATTTTATATCCTAATCTACGGTCAAATTTAAAAAGTTTGACTCTCGAAACAGTAAATATGACAAATAAAATAGGACAGATGGAGTATTTCTTAATCATTTCACTTTTTTTTACTAAGTAGTGTTGCTAAAACTAGTGTCATAGCCAGAATTTCTGTTAAGGGTGTACTTCATATTTTGCAGAAATAAATACAAAAATTTCCTTCGATGAATGGACGTGTCAAAAAAAATATAAGTAAAACGACATGATCCAATATTTAGCTAAATCGTAAAAACAACTGTTATAGAACTAACAATTGTTCAAGCTCATCAAGACTATTCAAATTGATAAGCAAGCTACTAAGTATGCTAGGAAAATTACTACTATTAGTTGTAATATTTTAAGTACTTATGGGAATATGGTTGTAATAGACTCAATTGGAAGCAACACTGCTGCTCCAATACCTGATGTATGTTTAAGCTAGTATTAATATAACTATCGTGTTTTACCCAAAAAAAAAAAGTTTCAAACCAAAACTAACATAAAGGTCATAGAATTAACAATTGTACAAATCAAAACTAACATAAAAGTCGATAAAAGAAATTATTTAAGTGAGAATAATTCAAATATGTTATTTCAATCGTATTCGAAAATGTGTAATCTCTAATAATATTTTCATACTAGACTTATTATAAATAGTACTAAATACTTCTCTTCTTACACTAGGCATTACAGAATCATTAAAATTCATCATTCATGGTAGGGAAGAAAATTAAAACTTACTGTAGTTAAGAAAATATACCTAGTAAAGTTTCAAACGGCGAAGTAGTCAAATTATAAGAGTACTCAGAAAGACATAAAACCATAAGTCAAACAAACAATAAGAAAATACACCGATAGACTAATGTGTAATTGCCACCAAAATATACGCGAACAATGAAAATGATGCTTTGTGTCTATTTTATGATGTTTATAAATCGTTATTTTTTTAAAAACAATCTCTCGATCTTGGTGGATAAGGTCTGCGAATATCATCCTCTCTAGACCATACCTGTGAAATTATACTAAGTATATATTGTTGTTCTTGTTATCGATATTTTTATTACAAAGACAATATATTAATTATCTTTTTTGAATTGAAATAAAATATTTTCTCATCTAAATTCCAGTCTTCCTGCAACAATAATTCTAAAAGCCCTTAACAAGAATAATGTTGTATGAGAGGATAGTGTTAGTTAAGGAAAAAGAAAAATAAAAGGAGGATAGCTCCTTCAAATGATAAAAATAGTAGGAGTAAACAAATATAAGAGTTACCATCTTAAATTAAAGAATTGATACACAAATATAAAGTGAGGACTTGTTAAATAAACTGTAGAGACACTTTTAAAACTTTTTAGAACATATAAACTATAGAAACATATTTACAAAACATAGCAATTTAGGTTAAATATGAGATAAAATAAAATCCATTAATTGTACGTTTTTGAATTGGTCCCCTTTCTCTCTTCCACTAACCCTAATCTCCCATGATCTCTTACTCACCCAGTCATCCTCGATTTATCTACAGTGCCAGCAATGCCCCTCGCTTTCCTCCCTCCAGCTCTGGCTTCCTTATTCTCATCCCTTTAATGATGCTTTTTATTTCTTCCTTTGGCACTACTTCTCTATCTTACTCTGTTAATTGTCGTCCTCCTTCTCCTTTCAAAGTTGCTTCTCTTTCCTCCGATGCATTGACTTTACGAGAAAATAAAGAATTTTGAAACTTGTAGAGTAAAAAAAAAAACCATATAAATGTGTGTGTTTGGACATTATGTGATACAACAACAACATACCCAGTATTATACCATAAGTGGGGTCTGGGAGGGTGAGATGTACACATGACTTAGCTCCACTAAGGTGGAGAGGCTGTTTCTGATAGACCCTCGGCTAAGAAAAATATTTTAAATTTTGAAAACATGCTTGAAAACAAACAAGGTAAGAAACACCATATTCAAGTACTCACATAGAAACTACAACAACCAGAGTAAATAACTATGTATAAGAATAACAACTATGTATAACACTAACGGATCGTTTGATTGAGATAGACTTTACGCGGGTATTAGCAATGCATGCAGTAGCTATGCAGGTATTAGCTATGCATGTATTATTAATGCAGGTATTAGTTATGTAGGTATTAGTTATGCAGATATTATATCTTGGTTAATGAATGGTTTGTTGTATTAAAAAATTATTATATATTTTATAATTTAAATTATGTATTTTAATATTTAATCTACAATAGATTTAGCTTGAATGATACAAAGCGTATAATGTAAAAAGAGGTGAGGGCATATTTGTCCTTTTAATATTTTAATACCTGCATAACTAATATCTGCATTATTATTCCACCTCCTATCCCACACAAAATAATACATAGATTCTCTCATTAATTTATGCGGGTATTATTAGTGCAGGTTTCTAAATCCAAACCAAACGCTGCATTATTAGTGCAGATTTTTATACCTTCTTACAAAACAAACCAAACACTGCATAAACTTTGTGAGGAATTTAATGCAGGTATTAACTTTTAACGCGGCGTACCAAATGACTCCTAATAGCGAAAAGAATGCAGGACAAGATAAAACTACTATGTATAAGAATAATAAAGCTAATACGTCAACAATTAATCGCCTACCACCTAACTTTCTACCCTAATCCTCAACCTTCACGCTTTCCAGTCAAAGGTCACGTCCTCGGTGATCTGGAGATGAGCCATGTCTTGTCGGATCACCTCACCCCAATTCTTCTTTGGTCTACCTCTGGTCTACTTCTACCTCTCTGAAGACCCAGCATCGCCAGCCTCTCGCACATCCTCACTGGAGCATCTGTGCTTCTTCTGTTCACATGGCCAAACTATCGCAACCTCGCTTCTCTCATCTTTTCCACCACTGAGGCCACTCCCACCTTGTCACGAATGACCTCATTCTTAATCTTATCCAACCTCGTGTGCCCACATATTCATCTAAGTATTTTTATCTCTGCTACGCTCATCTTCTGAATGTGTATGATCTTGAGTGACCAACACTCACCGTACAACATAGTTGGTCTAACGACCGCTTTATAGAACTTATCTTTAAGTCTAGGTGCCACTTTCTTATCGCATAGGACACTGGACGTAAGTCTCCACTTCATCCAGCATGCCTATATATGATGGGTGACATCATCATCAATTTCTCCATTACCTTGAAGGATTGAGCCAAGATACTTAAAGCTTCTCTTTTGGAGAGTGACATGAGAATTAAGTGTCACTTCTACCTCTGACTCCTGAGACGCCTCACTAAACTTGCACTCCATGCACTCTATTTTCGTCCTGCTATACCTGAAACTTTTAGACTCTAGGGTATGTTTCCAAACTTCCAGCTTATCATTAAGTCTGCCGCAAGTCTCATCAACCAAAACTATATCGTCTGCAAATAACATACACCATGGAACCTTCATTTGAATGCTCCGTGTCAACTCATCCATCACCAGTGAAAAAAAGAACAAACTAAGCGTTGACCCCTGGTGCAATCCCATCTCGATTGGGAAGTGATCGGAGTCACCTCCAACTGTTTTCACGCGGGTCTTGGCTCTATTATACATGTCTTTAATCGCGCTGATATATGCCACTGGTACACCTCGTGCTTCCAAGCATTTTCACAAAACCTCCCTTGGGACTTCGTCATACACCTTCTCTAGGTCAATGAACACCAAATGTAAATCCATTTTCTTGTCCCTATACTGCTCTATCAACCTCCTCAGAAGGTGGATGGCTTCTGTAGTCGAACGCATAGGCATGAATCTGAATTGGTTCTAAAAAATTATTACATCCTTCCTCATCTTCTTCTCAACTACCCTCTCCCAGACGTTCATGGTGTTACTTAATAGTTTGATGCCCCCTATAATTGTTGCAATTTTTAACATCACCCTTGTTCTTGTACAACAGAATCATAGTATTCCACCTCCATTCCTCGGGCATCTTCGCCGTCTTCGGGATGATATCAAACAACCCAATCAGCCAGGTTAAACCTGCTCTGTCTGCACTCTTCCAAAACTCCACTAGGATCTCGTCAAGCCCGGTTGCTCTTCCCCCTCTCATCTTGCGAATTATCTCCTGGACTTCTTCAACTCCAATACACCTATAGTGCCTGAAATTACGGCGACTCTGGGAGTGCTCTAGATGACACAACTCAATGTTCATGTCCCCCTCTTCATTTAAAAGTCTATGAAAGTATTCTGGTCATCATCTCCGTCTAATGCAGGGCTCTTCGACTAAGACCGTGCCATCCTCGTCTTTAATGCACTTTACTTGGTCTAGGTCGCGTGCCTGCCTCTCCCTCATCTTGGCAAGCCTATACAACTTCTTTTCTCCACCTTTATCCGCTATCTCTTGATACAAGCGTTCAAAAGCTGTCGTTTTAACGTCTGAAACACTAACTTCGCTTCATTCTTCACAATATTAACCTTTCGTTGTTCGGCCTCTTTTCCTCCTCGTCTTTACTCTCCATCTAGACATTATGTGATAAATTGTTTCTACCTAGAGAATTATGGCTTTTGTTTATCGACAAATTAAAAAGAAAAAGTTTGCCACATAAATTGAGAAAGAGAGTACAATACAATACTTTACTTGTTCTGTTGCTTGCTTTTACAGTTTATTTGGCCAAACTTTTAAAGTCAAAAGCGTTTTTTTTCTCTAACACAAGAATTTTTGAGTAAATTTGAGGTGTTTGGCCAAACTAAAAAAAATGCTTTTGAGAATAAGTAAAAGCATATATTTTTTTTGGATGTTGGGAAGAAGCAGAAGCAGAAACAGTTTATTAATTTTTCAAGACAAAAATATTCTTATAAAAAATATTTATCATACTATTTTTAATTAGTTTAACAAATATAGCTCTCAAATACAAATAAAACTTTGTTCTCTGCTTTTCTCATTTAGTTTAACTTTATTCTATTGATTAAAAACCTTAATATATATTTTTTATTTTATACTTTAAATGTAAACTAAATGAAAGTAAAAAAATGAGTTAAGTTTTTTATAAAAAATATTTATTTTTTTCTACATTTCACAAAATAAATATTAATATTGTCCTTCGTCGTTACTTGACATTCAAAATACTTTTTATAAAGATTATTCAAACACAATTTATTTTAAGAAATATATTTTTAAATAAGCGTGCCAAAAATAAACTACTTAATTTTTAAAAATAGTTATCTGAAAAATACTTTAGTAAAACTATTTTTCAAAATAAGCACTATTCGACAGCTCCCGTTTGTTTATAAAACTTGAGAGTTATATTTCAAATAATACTTCAAATCTTTGTTTGTATATAGAATTTGTGCAAAATTCTGAAAACAAAAATTTTAAATTCCCAAAAACTAGTGAGCTTAACTTTTTTCTAAATGAAATATGAGCCTGTTTGGTTAGACTTATAAGCAGCTTTTTTATGTGGCTTATAAATCGCTTTTTGAGAAGTTTCTTAACTTTTGATTTTTAGCTTTTTAACTTATAAGCTCATAAATTTTTAAGTTAACAAATATTTACTAATATGCTTATTTCTCACCCAAACGGGCTCTATTTACGTGCCCCAACACAACTTCAAATTACAATTTATAAAAATTCAAATTTTCAAGTTCAACCAAATTTACGTCCAAACGCTAGCTTAGTCTCACGTGCACATAATTGTACACTCATGGTGCAATTTCCTTTTCCAGAAATCTTTATTGATTTCCAATCCAATTCATAGAAATCCAAACTTATTCTCTCTTTTCCAATTTCATATATCATTTTTAAAATCTTTCTCTTAGATCTATTTTTCAATTTTCATTCAAACAGTTAACCATAATCCCAAGAAAATGAATTCTTTGATTTCCGTGAAAAATCTTCCTAATTCCCCTCAATTGCTGATGGGTTTGTGACATATTCAAGAAAAGAAACTTTCTTTTTATAGATTTGTGTGTATAAGTTTTCTTTGTCTGTTTATTTGCAGACAAGAATGATTTTTGAATGATTTTTTTTTGCATTGAAAAATTGATTTAGTGATTTGGGATTTTGTTAAAAAGTTGTTTAGAAGGTGAGAATAATGGCTGGTTCAAAAATGGAAGGGGCGTCGACTCCGGTTTTAAGGAGAGACCCTTATGAGGTATTGAGTGTAACGAAGGATTCATCTGATCAGGAGATTAAAAGTGCTTACAGAAAGCTTGCTCTTAAGTAAGTTATTCATTCCCATGTTATGCCAATGAATTTCAGATTTTTTTTAGCTTAGCTTGTGATGTGTTAGTTAGCCGCACCTTGCAGGTTCGATGGTATTAAGTTTATTTTTAGCTTAGCTTGTGATGTGTTAGTTAGGCGGACCTTACACGTTTGATGGTATTTAAGTAGAAAAGGTTAGAGGGAGCGGGACTATTGTTCACAGAGTTTGGAACTTTGCAATGTTGGCCCTCGGGGATTTGTCGGTTATAAAAAAGAGTTTCATTATGTAGTTATTGTTATCGGTTAATTTATTTGTAATTGGAATATAATGGGTTCGATTAGATGGATTGAGCAAATTATTGGTATTGAGATGAGATGGTGTTTTAAGCATAATGAGTCTCTAGAGGATTCATATAGGCGATCCAGATTAGTTTTGGATTGAGGATTAGTTGGTTAATTGAAGTTATACTATCATTGTCTTAGTTTTGCTTGTGATATGTGAGTTAGGCAGCACACAGGTTATGAACCCTGTCACATACAAAAGCCAGACAAAACTCGGGTAGTTAATTGGAGAGAAGGGTAGAGGGGCGGTTCCAAAATCCACCTAGTTTTGAATCGCACGGCCAATGGCCCTTAAGAATTTCATTTCGTAGTTGTTGTTGTCGGTTAATTTATTTGGTATTGGAATGAAATGGGTTCGAATAGATGGATTGAGCAAATTATTTGGTATCGAGATGAAATGGACTTTGAATTGAGCATAATGGTATCTAGAGGATTCATATAGGTTACCTTGACTAGTTGGTTGGGTTGAGATGTAGTTGGTTGATTGAAGGTATACTATCGTTGTCATAGTTTTGCATGTATATACTTACTTAAATGTGGTGTTGAGACATACTTGATTGATTATTTGAGTTATTGTTGTTAGAATTATGAATATTGTATGCACTTACATGAGGTGTACCCTTAACTGAAATGTGGTGTATTTTGGTTAACTCTATGCATTTAGTTGGTGTTTATCTTGGGGTGTAGGAAGCATGTTGAGGCTAAATTTCAGCTGTAATACGAAATTCATTAAACTTAGCAGTTCATGAATTGAAATTAGTAGTTTGCACGTTGATGTGATTTGTGAATTGGGCATAGATAGACAATTGCTACTTGTTTTTGCATTAGTTTGTTGAAGTTTTTATTGGTGTTTAGAAATTTTTACTTGGAGAAGGGAAGGTAAGTTGGGTTATGGAGGAAAACAGTGACTTTAAAGTTGTGTTGCTCGGATCCTCCGAAAATGATGTTGCGTGCATGTCGGATCCTCCAAAAATAAAGCATTTTTGGAGGATCCGACATAGGTGCAACAGCATTTTGGAGGATCCGAACAACTTAGCTTTTAAGGATGTAGGTATGGGGAAGTTTATTGATTTATTGCCTCTATTCATTAGCTAAGCTTTTGTTTTATTAAAAATAGAAGATAAGTATTTTGATTAAGAGGGAAATCTCTTGATCTTACAGTTTCTTATGCATTAGCCATAAACACATGAATTATTGGCAGGTATCATCCTGACAAGAATGCTAATAATCCTGAAGCTTCAGAACTTTTCAAGGAGGTTGCGTTCTCATATAGTGTTCTATCTGATCCAGAAAAAAGGAGGCAATATGATATGGCAGGTTTTGAGGTACTTTGTCTTTGCCTACTGTCAAGTGTCAAGTATTAAATGTCTATTGTGTTAAAATCATAATTTTAATGGAGAATATTGTCTTCAGAAAGCATTATCAATCTTGAGAACAAGCTCAACTAGCCGTACTCTTATCCAATCAAGTTTGTCCTTTTTTTTTTCCCCCAAAATCATCTCTTTTACTTGGTACCGCGTCTTTAAAACACCAACTAGCGATCGAGGTCAATGCTTTAAAAACCCCCTTTAGCATGTTGAACTTCTCAAGATTTGTCGATCCAATAAGAGGAACACATTATCATTGTTATTTTTGATTCTATCGATCTGTCAATCAATCAATTATACCTCAATTCAAAAAGTTAGTTGAGGTTCAATTCTCTACATCCATTTGCTTTATTATACTCTAATACAGGTAAATAATTTGTCTTTGAAAGTAATTGTACATTTTATATTCTCTTTGTTTTCCAAGTACCAAATTATTGCATTCTTTATCTTTCGTCTTTGATGGACAATTAAAGACATAACTTAATATATTTCTTCACATGAGCCTAAGCCTTGATGGGTCAAGTTACCTTCGAGTGTTCTACTAGAACTAACTCTACCGTTATACTTTCGATCAAATTTGCCCCCAAGCCTAACAGAGGGGACATGTGGAGGGCCAACAACACAAATTAGAGACCCGGTTCATTTTCTCACCCAACCCTTAAAATAACCTGACCCATTATGCCCTAAATACTTCCTTTAATGCCAGAAACATAGCAGTTTCTATGGCGTCTTCACTTGAAACCTGATTTTTATCACAACATATAAATTCTTTTAAATGCTAGAGCTTACCAAAAATAAGATCGATAAGAGAGAACAATAGCTGAGAATCAGTGTTTTCACATAGTTCAATAATTGTTAAAAACAATTTCCATGAAAGTTCATATTCTACTTCAATTTCTTCGTCAATAAGATTAGTTTCCAAAATACGAGGAATGAAACCACCAATCCCCTCAATCTTATGCGGACTTAATGCATCAAAGACATATCATATGTCAATAGTGATGGCAAATGGTGCGGGCGGTGCGGTTGCGAGGCAAACCTGCCTAAACCTGTGAAGCTTTCAACCTACCCTGCATAGCATAAGTTGCTATTCCGCTTGCCATCTCTCTATGTTAAATTGAGTAAAAGGAAACCATATAACAATGACTTCTTAAATTGTGTACATAGCTGAACTTTCAAGATGGTCGCAATGAATTTCTTCTAAAATTTTCATTTGGGGGAAGGAGGTGGTGGTGGTTGTGTGTGTGGGGGGGGGGGGGGGGGGGGGGGAGGTCGGTGCTACTTTTAGCTCTTTGCTGACAGGAAAAGTCGTCTCCAACAACTCCGAGCAAAACCCACCATGGGAAAACAACCAATCAAGATGCCGAGTATGTGAGCTCAGAGATAAAGAAGCTGATGAAGGAAAGAGAACAGAGGAGCAAGATTTGTGGAATGGAGTGGCGGAGGAGACAAGGCGAATTGAATGACCAGTTTTTTGGTTAGGCGTTTATTACTATTAAGGTAGTGATAGGGGTCATTCCTAGGTCAGATTTGAGAGAAGTATTTAGGGCATAATGGGTCGGGGTATTTTAAGGTATTTTGATTTTTGTTGTTGGCCCTCCACGTGTCCTCTCCGTTAGGTTTAGGGACAAATTTGATCGAAAGTATAACGGTAGGTTTAGTTATACTCGGAAACTTAAACGGAGGGTACATTTAAACTACTCCATCCGTCCCATTTTAGTTGTCACTTTAGCAAAAGAGGTGTGTCCCAATTTAGTTGTCACTTTAGGATTTCAAGACTAAAATTATTAGTCTTTTCCAACTATACCCTCAATAATTAAAAGAATTCTCAACAAACTTAATAGTCAAACATTAAATAGGGGTAACATAGTAAAATACACACTCTATTTAATGGTTTTCTTAATGGGCATGCAAAAGCTGAAGGCGGCAACTAATTTGGGATGGAGGGAGTATTTTTCAAAGTAGAGGGGGTAAATGTGACCCTTTTCCGGAAAAAAGAACCTTACTACTAGTGGAGATGGCACCAAACTGCTTCAAAGAGGTCTCCAGATGAGTATACAGTTTCTCAAGCTTAGCATTGTCAAATCTCTGGTTTAGTCGACTTGGATGACACGTCTTCCTTCTTCTTTTTTTTTTTTTAAAAAGAAAGGTTTGAGGAAGTGTTATTGCCAAGTATTGAACTTATGTCTCTAATCACTTTAGAGTTCGAAAGAGGTATAAGTTGCCATGCAGGGGATAGCCATGTAACTCACTGCATGGCTATCTATCTGTTTAGTACCACCTTGGTACCTTAATAAAAAACCTTTACCTTATTAAAAAAAAATAGTCCTAGAGAGACTCCCTATTGGCTAATATAGGTGGCGACTTCTAACTGATTACGGTTCTTGCATAACTGTTCACAAGCATGTGCCATTCAGTACTCCCTGACTTTGGTCTTGAAATTTTAAGGCTCTTGATGCTGAAGGAACTGATATGGAAATTGATTTGTCCAACCTTGGAACTGTCAACACAATGTTTGCTGCATTGTTCAGGTAAGCATCCTACAAAACTTTGTATTTCTAGTTGATTTTATTGGTTTTGATATCTTTATCTATCTGATAGCAAGTTGGGTGTCCCCATCAAAACGACTGTTTCTGCTAATGTTCTCGAAGAAGCTTTGAATGGAACTGTCACAGTCCGCCCTCTTCCAATAGGGACATCTCTTAGTGGAAAGGTAGCGTTTAATTTCCTCTTTCAGTTAGCAGAAGAAGATCTTTCAGCTGTACCTAGGGTTTTTAGCTTGCTTTTGCTGCAGGTAGAAAAGCAAAGTGCTCATTTTTTTGGTGTAACAATTACCAATGAACAAGCAGAGGCTGGGCTTGTAGTTAGAGTTACTTCGGCAGCCCAAAGCAAATTTAAGGTACACCCCAGATCTATAGAATTTAAATAATAGCTACTATTGCTATTTTTGCATGTACTTTTTAAGCAGTGCCTGCATATCTTCATGTTTTTGTGTTTCTACTTTGCCATGGGTTTGGATAGTAAATCTGAATTTGTGTAATTTCAGCTACTGTATTTTGAACAAGATGCAAATGCGGGTTATGGTTTGGCTTTGCAGGTACTGCATTTTACAGTTTTTTTCCCGTTGTGGATTCAAGATATATTTATTGCTATTAAGTTCTGTCAAGGGCTTTAGTATTTGCTAAAGCCAAACTTGACTTTTTATGTTTAATTTTTTCTCCGTGTTCACTTATCAAATATAATGTCTTTGATAACATGTTATTATGCACTTTTTATTTCTTTTGTAATGCTAACAAGAAGATGTTGCTTATAAAATTTGCTAGTCAATTTTACTTCTGAAAAGAAGAAGAATTGAGTTAGATGCAATCTAGCTTATGTACAGGACTTGGATGCCATTTTAGATACTATCTGGGACTGCACTCTCTGTAACTAAGTTTTTCTGCACTATGTTAGTGCTAATCTCTTTATAATAAATTTCTTTAATAACTTCTCAGGAAAAATAAATCTACTTCTTAATAAGCTTTTTCTAGACGATTCTAAGCTTTATAATGTGTTCCTGGAAATGGATATATTAACTATTTTCACAGTGTCCTTGATGTCATCGTAGTATCTTTATTTTCCTACAAGTCTTTATTGGGTTGAATTTCACTTGATAATTTTCCTTGGCAGAGCTTCTTGGTAAGCTAAGCTTTTTAGGCATATGGCTCATGACTTTTACGAGTGCATTGGAATTTCGGCTAGCTTTAATAAATGAGGCTGCATGCTCTTAAGCAGTACACAGAAGTGTAGAATTGAACAGTATCAATCAACTGTTTAGAAAAGTAGACCTCCTTCTAAAGTATAATTTCTCAAATTTGCTGATTTTGAAGTTTTTCATGGTCTGCAATCTGCATCAGATGTGGACTGCAGTACACAAAAAATAAAACTCACTTATACAGAGCATATAGTGGACTTCTAGTCTTTATCTGCCTCGAATCTGCCTGCAAGTCTGGGTTGCCTTTTGCAACAATTATATTCTGAGTAATCCTTGTTTAATTTTCAGAGAGAAGGAAAATGTAATTCTTATCTGTAAATTCTAATATGCCTCAATCTTCTGTGATTTGTGAGCCAGTGTACTGGATTTTAGATGGACATGTGCATGTCTTGTGTATACCAATCATTTGACTCATCAAATTTTCTTAATGAACCTGATAAATTATCACTATGTACAGGAAGACAGTGAGAAAACGGGTAAGGTAACTTCAGCAGGGATGTACTTCTTGCACTTTCAGGTGTATAGAATGGATTCAACTGTAAATGCGGTATGTGGATAGCATCATCTCGATTAAAATCCATTAGTTTAGTGTTGTCTTTACTAATAAATAATTTGAAATTTCGTAGTTAGCAATGGCTAAGGACCCTGAAGCTGCTTTCTTTAAGAGGCTTGAAGGCCTTCAACCTTGTGAGGTCTCCGAACTGAAAGCTGGCACTCACATATTCGCTGTTTATGGTTGGAGCTACTTATTTTGCTGAAATATATGTTTTTGTTGCTGCAAAGCACTATCTTCCAATTGATTGTCCAACGCTAAATCCTTATCTCTGAATTTTGATCTGATTTCTGCAGGAGATAATTTCTTCAAGCCTGCTACTTATACAATTGAGGCTCTCTGTGCCAAGTCATATGAGGATACTACTGTTAAGCTCAAGGATATTGAGGCTCAGATTTTGAGGAAGAGAAATGAGCTTCGCCAGTTTGAAACAGAATATAGGAAGGTTGTCAATCTGCTTCTTGGCAATATTTATCATGGGACATTGTTTATTTCAAATATTTTCATTTCACTAATTTCCATATGATGTTTACAGGCATTGGCACACTTCCAGGAAGTCACGAACAGATACAGCCAAGAGAAACAGTCTGTAAGTTTCAATGTGCAGTCTCATAGTATAAATATTACTCCATATATGTCCTCGTATCGAGATGGCAGGTCCAACTATTTTGCAGCACAAATCACCTGATTTCATCTAGGTCCTGATTCCCCTCGACGTTCTTCAAATTTATTTCTCACAACATTAGTGGCTTGGGAAGTGTTAGAGAAATATTTTTCCTAGAGCTAGCTATCATTAATGCATCTCTTGATGGCTATCTTCTGTTTGTTTAGACTACTTCACTTTGTACTTTCTATATTTGATTGTTTCCCTTACATTGATCAAGTCCTCCCATTTGTGAAGGTTGATGAGATGCTGAAACAAAGAGACAACATCCACTCTTCATTCACAGTTTCAAGGTCTGTTGCTAATCTAAGTGGCAGTGGAAGTGCGCATTTCAGTAATGGAAGTAGCAGTAAAGTCCCTTGTGAAGATTTTAAAGCCGCGAGTCCAGAGGAAGATGGAAGCTCTGACTCCAAGGACAAGTCATCAAAGAAAAGATGGTTCAATCTTAACCTCAAAGGATCTGATAAAAAGAACTGAAAGTGCATTTTTATCTATGTTCTATACTTCCCCTACAGAGTTTTGGAATTCTAGCATTGCTGGTAAAGGCCAAGGGCAGGTATTACTAGGCTGGCTGAAGAAGTTCTCATGTATTCTTTGTTCTATTTATTGGTCTTTCTTGGGCTTACCCTGGTTTTTTTTCCCTCTTTAAAAGGCCCGTGAGGTTTGAAATATAGGTTCTATTTGTGTTTGTATGCATGATTCTTATGTTGTATCATAATCAACTAGGCTGAGCTTCAGCTGTCAATCCATATTGATTATTGAATTCAGAGGTGTTGTAATTTCAGTCAATGGATATGTCCCTTTTTGCTGTCTGTAACTTTGTAATTGGCGCATCTCATTCTTACAAAAAAGAAAATGACTCTTAAGAAATTGTATGCATCGACGATTCTTGTAACTTACCCCTTCTCACCTATATGCATGTTCTATTTCATCCATCATTATCTTTCCAGAAATCTATCTCGGGTTTCTTTACTTTTAACCAATGATTTTTGGCCTGCACTTTCCTTAAAAACACCCAAGTGAACATCAGATTATTATGCTATTTTCTTACTTATCCACAGATTTACCTTCTATTATTTGGGCAAGAAACCAAATTCAGAAAGGATATTGTTTCAACATTCTGTTTCATTATTGCCTACGGGTGGCAAATGGGCGGGTTGAGCAAAGGTCGAGTCAAGATTGCTCAAACAATGTGTCAGTCTTTTCTGTCCCACGTGACCCATTACTTTTACATTTTAAAATTTACGTTCCACGACTTAGGTAGTATAAGATAAGGAGATTTATAATATAAAGAAAATGGTCATTTGAATGGATAATTGAATATAACATGAGTATATTAGTTTTTCTAGTCTAGTATAGACTATACTATAGGCTAAGATTGAATACTTTCATGGGTTAAGGTTAGGCATTATCATGTGTTAATATGGGTTCTTGCTTTTTTGTGGGTTAACTTGAGCATAATCCAAATCGATCATCAAAACTCGAGCGGATTGGACGGCTACATTGGTTGGATCAATTTGCCATCCCTACCTAAGTACACAATACAATCAAGATACAAGGCTAAGAGAACCATTGCGTATAGAGCTTTAGGAAATTTCAATTACGATTGGTATTGGTTTAAGACCATGGGGAGACTTCTTACAACTTGCACACCTTGATTGGAGAATCCACTGTCAACCCTAGTGGGACCTTCATGTACACCTCTCCCACTAAGATCACCATGTAAAAGTACATAATTTACATTTAACTTATATTAACTTCTAGCCCTATTTTTACGTGCATTAGTAACCTTAAGGGGTCGTTTGGTTTGATGCACTAGTTATACATGGATTGTAATACATGGATTAATAATACAGGGATTAATATTGCAGGGATTAATAATACGGGGATTAAATTTTATGCAGTGTTTGGTTCATTGGAGATAAAAGTTATCATTTAATATATTTGATTTATTTTTAAACTAAAAAGTAATGAATTTACAATTATATCCTTTAATGATTGACTTTTATTGGCTTCTAGGGAAATGAGAAGGATATTGTTGTCCTTTTATTCCTTTATCCATGTATAACTAATACATGTATTAGTTATACCACCTTGGTGGAGGGATAAAATAATACACCAATTGGTGTATTATTTAATACATGCATTAATTATACCTCTTTCAAAATACAAACCAAACAAGGGATTAAATTTAATACATGGATTAATATACCCAATCCCTCAAACCAAACGTCACCTAAGTTATACGGACATTTGTATTATTGAATAGTATGTATGTTTACATGTGATAGAAAAACGTGCATTAGATATACTACATGATAGAGTTGTAATGTCAGTAAACCAAGCCAACCCAAATTGAATCCTGATTTCAAGTTGAAAGTCTCTCTACATACTAGCCGACAAACCTGTATAAAATGAGAAACAATCCAATTTCAATAGACATATCAAAATGCCCAACAAAATTGCTAAGCACCAACCACCAATTACAAACAGAAGAAACGACAAATCTCCACAGCCATCCAAAAACAATGTGGAGAAATATAAATCAAAAGAATATCATATTCAAAATCTTAAACCCCACACCCCACGAGTAAAAAAAAAATTTATAGAAGCAAAAATACTCATTCAAGTATGTATGTTTTACATTACTCGAACTTTCAACTTATAGATTGCTACGGGAGATGTTCTACCACTCGAACAAACCTCACTCGTCGACCATTGCATTGAACTGCTCCAAGAGTGATTCTTGCCTTTGCAACCTCATGTCTTGATAAAACCTTTCAATAAACTTCTCAGCTCTCTCATCAACTGAATCATCCAACTCCTCACTAAAATCTGATGCTTCTAAAAACTCTCTAGCCACTGCATCTTTCATGGAAGCTAATCTATCCAAGTCCAACACTGGATACCTTCTTCTTTCTTCTCCTTGGCCTTTCACCATGCTTAAACATTTTGAAATGTAGAAAATGGAACACAAATCTTTGTTGTTCCTTCGCTTTTTAAGCGACTTTTTGTTGTACTGGAGCAAAGGTGTATTTGAAGGAGAGAACTGGTATTCTTGAACATATCCATAATTGTAATGCTTAAGAAGGCTAAATTTCTTCATTTTCCTAGCTCTTTTTAAAGAAATGAGCCTTGGAATAATGGGTTTCCTCATTTTTGCTATGAAAATGGACAAGTTTAACAAACTAGTCACTTTCTGAAAAATAGGTGAACTTTTCTTGGGCATTTTATGAGAGAGCAGAGCTAAATGTACACTGTGTAGCTCTGCTCTATATAACAAGTGAATCTCACTTTGGAGTTTAAGGAATGTTTTGGTCTAGGCTTTATTTTGTAGTGTTTCTTGGGTAATGTGTGGTGCATTTTATTGGTAAAAAAGGTACATTTTCAAGAATCAAAAAGCTAGGCTGGAAAAAGGTTTGGGGTCGGTGTCAATTTGGATTTTATAATGAAGTAGCCGTTAAAGTGCAACTTCTCTGAGATTCAAATCTGGACCAGAAAATATATATTATAAAATTCAAAGAAATTTCGATTCCTTTCTCTGTTATTACTTGGTCATGTTACATGAAACAGAACAATACATTATACAGCTGTGTTAGTGTTACCTTCTAATCCAAGTTTTGTATTGCTTCATTTTACGAGAGATTCGTTTTCCTCCAAATGGAACTGCAGTGCTATACGTATTTTAACAGCTATAGTTTTTTTTTTCTTTGAAGTACTAATTGTATTGGGTAAAAATCGACCCGCGGTGATCCGCCTCGGTCATGCAGATCTTAACGACCGAACACGTCGCGACTAAGCAACCGCCGAAGCGATTGAGCGAGTCGCCGAAGCCTTGAAACCGAAGATGCGTTACCGAAGGCAAGCCATAAGCTGAGCTTCGGTATCCCGTCACCTCGGTCAAGCAATAGGGCCAAGCCACCGAGGTCGTCAACTCTCACCTCGGTGGACTCCCCTCGGTTTACCCGGCTTTGCAACCCACTACTTCGCCCCACTAACTCAGCCACTACACACCAGGATCGTGGGACAACATGGCAACAGATAGTGGAGATCATGGGCAAAGCCTAGGCCTATAAATAGTAGTTTATTTTGTATAACGGGCATCCAGAAATACATACTGAAACTCTGCCCAAATTTGTACTCAACTTTCGCATATTGAAACACAGTTTATTCTCTCGCATTTTATATCTTTTTCTCGCATTATTGCAACTTTGATACGAAGAATTGCTTGTATCCGAATCCGAAATTTATTTGCGTACCTAAAAACGATTTAGGCCCATACAAATTGGCGCCGTCTGTGGGGATATAAGCAGTAACGCTTTGTTCCAAAGTTTCGCATTCGTTCTTTGTAGAAATTTTCAATCCAACGTTATGGCAGATAACGATAACATTGGTAATAACGGCGATCGGGGTGGCGTTCCGTTGAACCAACAGCCCATCGCTCCAATGACAACGGAAGAATTCCAAATGTACGTTGTCACAACGTTAAGAGCTCTCCAAGCCAAGCAAGATGAGCAAGTCAGCATTAACGCTGAACTTCGCGCCTCGTTAGAGGCGAGCAACAGCGCTGCCCCTAATGGCACCCAGCCCATGACTCCTGGTGGAGGCATCCTGCTCTTCGTTCCTCCGGGCGCGATAACAGGGGGACCTCACAGCGGAGCCACGTCTGGGGGCTCGGGGAACAACACAACTACCACGCCACACTTCGGGACGGTTCCCATAGTGGCAGAGACAACGTCCTCGGTCGACGTTGAGAGGATGAGTAGAGAAATTGAGGCTCGCATCGAGGCGCGCGTTGAAAAGCGCCTCGAGCGCGTACCGGGGATAAGCAAGGAGGAAGACGACCTCGACATCGAGCAGTATAGGGAGCAGCCCTATAAGCCCGAAGCAGCGCCAGCTCCAACTCCCGTGGGGTTCAAACTCACATTCCTCAAAAAGTATGATGGGACAACTGATCCCAAGGAGCATGTCAGGGAATACATGTCCATGGTAAAGAGCAACGACTTGACGTCCACACAGCTCGAATCCATGTTCTTAAAGAAGTTTGGTAGTTCGTTAGAAAAAGGTGCTCTTCGGTGGTATTTGTGCTTGCCGCCAGGGTCAATCTCCTCGTTCAAAGAACTATCCAGCGCCTTTGTCAAGGCGCACACCGGCGCGCAAAAGATCCTCCAGAGGAAGGAGGATATATGTGAAGTGAAACAATGGCCCGGCGAGCCCCTTAAAGAATTTCTCGAGCGATTCCACGCTGAGCGCATGGAATTGCCTCGGATGGATGACACCCTGGCCATCATGGCTTTTGAAAAGGGGATCAACAGTCGCAATTCTAGCACTGCAGCTGAATCGCGTAAAGAGTTGCAACAATATCAGGTCCTGACGTGGGAGGATCTGCATAGGCGCGCTTACTCCAAAATCAGATTGGAGGAAGCGGAATTCAAAAACCGAGGTTACAACTACAACAACCGAGGTGAAACTTCGAATCGCGCCGAGGCGCCGCGAAGTAATTCGAAGGGGAGGTATGAACCTTATACTTCGGCGAGGCAACATGTTAGCCAGAGGTTGGGCAACACCCTCGGAAAGTCATACCCCGCTTCTCACGTAATCCAAAGGCTGGGGGGGAAGGTTCAACCCAGCAACGTGAATCAAAGAAACCCCTCGAGCCCCGCTTCGGGCCCTAGAAAGGATCTCCCTCGGATCCAAGACTACAACTTCTGCATATCGACCTCGGAGCTGGTCGACATCGTCAAGGGGACAGCCGGGGTAAGAATCCCCAAAGATATGAGGACCCCGGCGGACAAACGAGATCATAACCTGCACTGCGAATTTCACGCAGATTATGGCCATAGAACCGAGGACTGCAAAGCTTTGCGCCTCGAAGTAGCCCACCTACTGAAGAAAGGAGTGTTGACTGAATTCCTCACTGACAAGGGGAAAGATAATTTTTCAAAGAACCGAGGTGATGGGCAACCACCTCGAGCTCCACCCCCGGAGAGAGTAGTCAACGTCATCACCGGGGGGTCAGAGGTAAACGGCGTAAACTTCGCCGCGGCCAAAAAGTTTGCTAAGCTCTCCATCACCATGGAGAAGAGGACCCGAGTAGGAGGCTCGGGTAAAGACATCGTGTTCGATGAGGATGACTGTGATGGGATGATTTTCCCCCATCACGATGCTCTAGTCATCATGCTAAGAATTAACAACGCCGACATCAAGAGAGTCTTGATTGACCCCGGCAGCTCAGTGAATATCATCAGCTACGGGGCCGTGAAGCAGATGTGGCTAAAAGGGGAGATCATTCCCAAATCAACAGTGTTGGCTGGTTTTAACAACTCAACAGAGAAGACGTTGGGTGAGATCACGCTAAAGACATTCGCCGAGGGTGTCACCAAAGAGACACTGTTCCAAGTCATGCCCGAGGATCTGGCCTATAATGTGATCCTCGGGCGACCATGGATCCACTCCATGGAAGCTGTCCCCTCCACCTTACATCAAGTGATCAAATTCCCAACGCCTTGGGGGGTTCGATCAATCAAGGGAGAACAGCGAGTAGCGAGGGAGTGCTACTCAGTCGCACTGAAGAGTGGAGTTGCCCCGAGCGGGCCCAAAAAATAGCAACCAACGCAACCGGGGTCAAGCGAGGCGAGCCTCCAAAGTGAAATTGAAAAGATCCCGGCATGCGTCCAAGAGCCTCGGAAGCAGAAAGCCGAGGACTCCACTATCGAAGAGCTGGATTCTTTCACTCTATTGAAAGACTTTCCAGAGAGGAAGGTACACATCGGCTCGGAGTTGGACCCGAAGTCGAAAGAGGCGATTATGGAAGTTTTAAGGTCCAACCACGACTGTTTTGCTTGGGCACATTCAGACATGACGGGTATCGATCCGGAGATCATGACCCACAAGCTGAATGTGGATCCAAAGTTCACCCCGGTGAAGCAGAAGAAGAGACCTCACGCCGGGGTGAAAAAGAAGGCAATTGAAGATGAAACCACGAAGTTGCAAGAAAATGGTTTCATAAGGGAAGTGAAGTACCCCGAATGACTGGCAAATATGGTAGTTGTGCCGAAGAAGAATGGCAAGTGGAGAATGTGTGTTGATTATACTGACTTAAACAAAGCTTGCCCCAAAGATTCTTATCCGTTGCCACAAATAGATAGGTTAATAGACTCCACGGCTGGACACAAACTATTAACCTTCTTGGATGCATATTCGGGCTACAATCAGATCCTCATGGACCCGAAGGACGAAGAAAAGACCTCGTTCATCACTGACCGAGGTACTTTCTGTTACAAAGTCATGCCCTTCGGTCTGAAGAATGCCGGGGCGACCTACCAAAGGCTGGTATGTCGCATGTTTAAAGAATATATTGGGAAGTCTATGGAGGTCTACATAGACGACATGCTCATCAAGTCGATCCGAATGGAGGATCACTTGAATCATCTGAGGGAAGCCTTTGCTGTGTTGAGACAATATGGCATGAAGTTGAATCCCGAGAAGTGCGCCTTCGGCGTTGGATCTGGCAAATTCTTGGGGTTCATTGTTTCTGAACGAGGCATCGAAGCTAACCCTGACAAAATCAGAGCTATCGAAGAAATCCCCGAGGAGCTTACCGGGGTGAAAGAAGTTCAACGCTTGACTGGCCGAGTCGCCGCCTTGAGTCGTTTCATCTCAAGGTCCTCGGAGCGATGCCACAAATTCTTCTCCGTTTTGAGAAAAAACACTCACTTCGAATGGACACCGGAGTGCAAACAAGCGTTGAAAGACTTGAAACAATATTTGGCTAACGCACCGTTGCTTGCCAAGCCAAAAGAAGGTGAAACATTGCTAGTCTATTTAGCAGTGTCCGAGGTATCAGTAAGTGCTGTGCTGGTTCGGGAAGAAGATGGCAAGCAGCAGCCCATTTACTATGTGAGCAAGACACTCCTCGACGCTGAAACCAGGTATCCACATCTGGAAAAACTAGCTCTTGCTTTACTTGTTACCGCTCGGAAACTACGACCCTATTTTCAATGCCATCCAATAGCCGTAGTTTCAACCTTCCCTTTGAGAAATATTTTGCACAAACCAGAGTTGTCGGGGAGCTTATCAAAATGGGCGGTAGAGTTAAGTGAATATGACATCACCTATCAGCCTCGGATCGCCATCAAGTCCCAAGTCTTGGCAGACTTCGTGGCAGATTTTAGTGTTGGAATCTTACCCGAGGCTGAAAAAGAAAACGCCGAAGCTAAAGGAACAACCCCGGGATTATGGATACTCCATACCGATGGGGCAACAAACTCCAAAGGTTCAGGGTTAGGCATAGTTTTGAGAGCACCCACCGGGGAGAAAGTCCGGCACTCGGTTCGATTCAAGAAAGTAACCAACAACGAGGCAGAATATGAGGCGGCCTTAGCAGGTCTAGAGCTGGCCAGAGAAATGGGGGTTGAAAGAATCGAACTAAGATGTGACTCTCAGTTGGTGGTGAACCAAGTCCTCGGTGATTATACGGCTCGTGAGCCCAGAATGCAATTGTACTTGGATCGGGCGCAAAAGATCTTGGCCCAATTCCAAGAGTGGCAAGTTAAACAAGTGCCTCGGGAGGAGAATACCGAGGCTGATGCCCTGGCAAATCTCGGTTCGGCTATTGACGAAGCTCACTCGGGGACTGACTCGGTGGTTCGGCTATTATCTGCGCAAATGAGAGAGATGAAGCTGCAAGTCAATTCGGTGGACAACCGATGGGATTGGCGGAGTAAGTTCATCTCCTACTTCGACTCGGGGACTGTCCCCCAAGATAAGAAAGAAGCGAAGAAGTTAAGGACCCAAGCTGCCTCGTATCACATGATCGAGGGCAATCTATACAAAAGGTTGTATTGCGGCCCGATGGCCAAATGTTTGGGTCCCGATGAGGCGAGATACGTGATGGCCGAAGTACACGAAGGCGAGTGTGGCAACCACTTGGGGGCAAAGTCCTTGGTACGTAAGCTATTAAGAGCTGGGTATTATTGGCCCACGATCAGTACCGATGTAAGGGCTTTTGTGCAAAAATGTGATAAGTGCCAACGCCACGGGCGGTTGATCCACCAGCAGGCCGAGCCTCTTCATTCGGCGGTGTCGCCATGGCCCTTCATGAAATGGGGAATGGACGTTGTTGGACCATTGCCCAAGGGAAAAGGTGGTGTTCGTTTCATCTTAGTATTGACTGATTACTTCACCAAATGGGTGGAAGCAGTGGCTCTCACCGAAGTCAAGCAAAAGCAAGTAATCGACTTCATCAAAAAGAACATCATCTACAGGTTCGGTGTCCCACGAGAAATTGCTTGCGACAACGGCAAACAATTCATGGGAACCGTTATCACCAACTTCTTCAAGCAGTGGGGAATCAAGAGAATAGCTTCGACTCCCTATCATCCAAGTGCCAATGGCCAAGCCGAGTCCTCAAACAGGATCATAATTGAGAATCTCAAGAAAAGACTCGACGATAAAAAAGGTCCGTGGCCAGAGGAGTTGCATGGGGTTCTGTGGGCCATGCGAACAACTGAAAAGAGCAGCACCGGGGAGACTCCCTTTTCATTGGCTTATGGCATGGACTCTCTCATCCCGGTAGAAGTGGGCGAGCCAAGTCCTCGGTATGCTCACACAACCGAAGACGCCAATCAAGAGACGATGCGCATTGAGCTAGACTTGCTCGAAGAGAAGAGGGAATTAGCTTTGGTTCGGCTCGTTGCCCAAAAAAGACAGATCGAAGCATACCTCAATAGAAAGGCCAAATTCAGGGACTTCAAAGTTGGAGATTATGTTCTGAAAACTGTGAATCAATCAACAAAGGAAAATAACGGGGGAAAGCTCATCGCAAATTGGGAAGGACCCTACAGGGTCAAAGCAATTGTGGGAAAAGGCTCTTATCAGATCGAGAGTTTGCAAGGAGAACCCGAACCTCTGAATTGGAATATCTCCAACTTGAAGCGATACTACTTCTAGCTGAGGTAAATATCTTCCAACTCTTTTAAATCAAACAGCCCCGAGCCGAACAGCGCTCCCATGGCATCAATAGAAAATGTACCAACTTACTCCTCGTTCCGCCTTTTTGCTTGACCTTTTCAGGAAGCGAACCGAACCGATTCCAATGCTCGGATCTTCATCAAGATTCACAACCGAACACTGGGGGGGAGTGAGAAGGGTTGATATCGAGGTCGACATCGAGCCTCCCCAACCGAAGCTTATCTATCCGACAACCGGGGACTAACGCCCGGGGACTAGATTTAGTACATTGTAAATTAGCCCGGTAGCGGCATGTTGCCAGTTTGCTTTTATTTTTGAAATTTTACCCAAGGTCCGTTTCGGCTTGGTTTTATGTACATAGCCGACTTTTGGCTCGTTGATATCAATAAGAATGACTTCGATTACACTCATTTCATCTGTGTGAATCTTAACATTTTGAAGCCGCGCAATGCGTCGACCCGAGGACGAGACGTCGTCCTAGGTTTGCATCGGTCAGATTTTGTCTACATCTCGCGAAGTTTAATTAAAGTTTGCATCAAAGTGTCCGGTATACTTAAAAGGCCATCACACAAAGTAAGATGCAGATACTTTCATTAAAAGCCCGAAGGCTGAATATTTACATTCAAAAAGACCCGAAGGTCCAAAATACAGACTTAAAAAGCCCGAAGGCTTACAAAAGAAGTGCTAGAACTACTCATGCCTCGGGAGAGTCACCTCCGTCTTCGGAGCCCCCTTCGGCCTCTTCATCTTCTTCTTCTTCATCATCGCCGCTCAAGGCTTCACTTGAAGGAAGATCATCGATGATAGCTTGAGCTTCGGCTGCTTTGACCCCGGCTTTCTCAATCTCTTCATCCAGGTTAAGCTCCCCGGCGCGACACCGCTTGAGCAGCCTTAACCGAGACTTGATGATGGCCCACCGCTTATCGAGCTCGGCCCTTTTCACCTTGAGCGCAGCTTTATCCTTTCGGGCCGCGATTTCATCTTTCAAAGCCGCGATCTGAGCATCTTTGGCTGAAAGCTTGGAAGTTTCGCCCTCTAGCTTCTTAATGTGGAGCAAATGATCTCTCAGCTGCTCCTGGTGTTTTTTGGCCATATTCACGGCCTCGGTCTTGGTTCGAGATAGCTCGCCGCTCAGCCTCGCGACTTCTTCCCCCAGCCTCGAACGTTCAGCTTCAAAATCATCACCGAGGATCTTGATCTTGGCCTCAGAGTTCGCCTCGGCATCGCGTAAATCGGCCTGGGACTTGGCCAAATCAGCTTTCAGCAAAGCTATCTGGGCCTTGAATTTGTCTCTTTGCTGGTCCCATAGGCGAGATACACGCCGAACCTCGGCAGTCCTCGCGGATTCGACCTCGATGGCCCTCAGTGAAAGGATGAAGCCCTGAACAAAGTTTGAAGAATCAAAATCAGCAGCGAACCGAAGGTAAACGTTGAAAATATTTGACTCAAATTTGATAAGACTTACCCTTACAGCGTTAGAAGCCAACGTACTGTACAGCTGGCCGGGGGTAAACTCTTGCACAAGCTTATCCTCGGTTGGCCCCAACAGAGGTGTGAGGCTTAAAAGATCCTCGGCGGTGCAAGCTAACAGATTCGAGGAGGTGGGCACTTCAAGCCTCCGGTAAGAACCCACCGAGGATGAAGTCCTCGCGGGTTCGGAATGAGCCCTTACCGCCCCGGCTTCAGCCTCCTCTCCAAGTGTAGCCGCGCCGACCTCCAAGACCTTGGCTTTACCCTTAGCCCTTGCCGTGGCAACTTCTGCTTCGGGCTCTTGACCCTCGAGGTCAATAACATCTGCACCTCCTCGAGCCCAAACCTCAGCAGCCGCTTCATCCTCAGGCTCATCCACCAATCCTCGGCGTTTCTCAGCCACTGCTTCGGGCTGGCGAGGAATCTCCGCCTCGGTACGAGGAGTCACCGAGCGGGACGGCTTCTTCGAGGTAGCCCTCTTCCGCTTCACGCCTACAACCGAAGGAAAAGTTGAAACTATTAAAACGGAAAAGGAATGATAAGTCACGATGGGAACCGAGGAGAAATGTTACCTTTAGACATCCCCTGATCGGGGGCTCCCTTTGAAGTTTTTGAAGACTTAGAAGCCTTCAAACCCTTATACTCCCCGGCTACCGCAGCCAGATCATCATCTGACTCGGTTTCTTCGTCATCTTTCTTCTTCTCTTCCTTCTTCTTCTTACTCTTCTTGGTATTAATGGCACGGTTTGGGAAACCTGAGACCGAGGGAAAGAAAAGTTAGTAAAGCAAAGTCCAAGTCTTAAAAACAAAGTCCAAGTCTTAAAACAGCCCCCCTATCAAAACATCGCCAAAACTTACCGTGCCTCTTGCATTGCCAACCAAACTCGGCGGCCATTTTCATCCACGTCCTCTCGGGGCGGTGGCGAGCCCCGGTCATCGCTCTGACCCAGTCAGTCAAACCTGCCGGGGGCACGATGTCTACCTTGTTGGCTGAAGAAATGACATAAGAACGAAGTCAGTTACGCAGGCTAACTACCGAGGAGTAAGATGAAAAGGGCAGCGTACTTACGTGTGTTGTTCCACCGTTCGGGGAAATCAGGCTCGGTGGATAGGACCTTGGTCTCCAACAAAATGTATCTGTCACACCAGCCCCGGTCCCCATGATCCTCACTTTTGTGGAGAAGGGCGAACTTGCCTCGGTTGTTCAGCGCCACTACCCCGGCCTTGTGAAAATAGGGGTAGTAGAGCGAGATGAGGTGTTGGAAGGTGAAATCCACTTTAGCTTTTGTGCTTAGCCAGTCCATGCATTGGACCACCCTCCAAACGCCGGGGCCAAGTTGAGCCAGGCATAAGTTGTAGGCCCGGCAGAAATCATCGATCACCCTGTGCACCGGGAGAGAGAAGCCGAGGGTGAAGGGATAGGTGTAAGCGAAGGACATCCCCTCGATATTGTGGCACACCCTACTTGTGGGATCGGGGATGATAACCTTTACCTCGGGCTCAAAGCGACACTCCCTCCGAACCCGCTCAATGTGAGCTTGAGTTATGCGGGTCGGGGTGGTGTTCACTGGAATATTTCTATTCTTCTCTTCTTGATCGGCCGTTTGGGCTTGCAGCTTCAAGTCCTTAGTATTATCAAAGTGGGAGGGGATTATCTGATGAGGCTCGAGCTCCTGCTCGAGGGGAATAGATGGCCCCGTGGATCCCCCCTCGGCAACATCTACGCCCTCGGCACCTCTGCCCTCGGCATCGCCGCCCTCGGCGTCAACTTCCTCACCATCCCCTCCATCGTCATCGTCTCTAAGGAGGGCATCACTAAAATTGCGCAGAGCGGCGTCGTCTAGCACGGCGTCGTCCTCACCTGAGGCGACCTCCTCCTCCTCCACCGCCAGCTGGCGCATAGCTCTCATTTTACGGCGCTTCACGCCCCCAACGCCCGATGATACCTCGCCGCTTTCAACCACGGCCGCGGTGGTCACTGGCGCAGCAGTGGTGGCGTCACCACAAGCAATAGCTGCGGTTGTGGGTGGGATTCGCACCCTCTCACCAGAATTACTCGAGTCTTGCCGTGATATGGTAGTAGACATGATGATGATGTCGAAAACGGAAGCTTTTTTCTATGAAGTCGAAAGAATTCGGAAGAATTTTCAAGTTCTTACTGTTGATTGCTATGAAATAAGTGAAGAAGCTGCTTGATGAACAACACCTTTTATAGGTATGGAAGACGAAGAGATGATGACATCAGCGTCATCATTGTAACGTTGGAGAAAACAAAATTTGCGGCGCGACAGTTCGGTCAACCCACGGATGAGCGCCACGCGTCCGCGAGAAGTGACCTGATGGGACGCGAACCGTTGGCAAATTTTGAAATGCTTGGATAGGATTAAGCCACGTCGCTTTCCCGCTAAAACTTCATTCCACACCTCGGTCACCTCGGTAGTCAACCGAGGAGTGGGGGGACTATCTGTATTGGGTAAAAATCGACCCGCGGTGATCCGCCTCGGTCATGCAGATCTTAACGACCGAACACGTCGCGACTAAGCAACCGCCGAAGCGATTGAGCGAGTCGCCGAAGCCTTGAAACCGAAGATGCGTTACCGAAGGCAAGCCATAAGCTGAGCTTCGGTATCCCGTCACCTCGGTCAAGCAATAGGGCCAAGCCACCGAGGTCGTCAACTCTCACCTCGGTGGACTCCCCTCGGTTCACCCGGCTTTGCAGCCCACTACTTCGCCCCACTAACTCAGCCACTACACACCAGGATCGTGGGACAACATGGCAACAGATAGTGGAGATCATGGGCAAAGCCTAGGCCTATAAATAGTAGTTTATTTTGTATAACGGGCATCCAGAAATACATACTGAAACTCTGCCCAAATTTGTACTCAACTTTCGCATATTGAAACACAGTTTATTCTCTCGCATTTTATATCTTTTTCTCGCATTATTGCAACTTTGATACGAAGAATTGCTTGTATCCGAATCCGAAATTTATTTGCGTACCTAAAAACGATTTAGGCCCATACACTAATCTATTTGGTCGCAAATATTAGTCGTTTGAAAAGTTGATTTCGTTTCAACATATATTCTCTCTTTGTTCTAATTCATGTAACACTCATTATTAATCCGTGCAAAAAAGAATGACACAATACCATTGCTAGTCATTACACTTCTCATTTTATCCTTAATTTTTTTTGTTATAACCACAAATTTTATGACATGTTTAAAGCTGCAATTTTCAAAAGTCTTCATTATTTTTGAAATTCCATAACGATTTAAATTATCTTACATAAGTTAGTAATTAATTTCTAAATAAAAATAGTCAAGTATTACTTTTTTATTTTCTAGAACTACTCTTTATGATCATGCACAATGAGATTGATAAGCATTTCATACTTAATGACCAATTAATTGCACTCCTCAACCTCAACTTAACTTAACTCGCCAGTTAAGGTTCCTAATATAGGTTTAGGCTCTTACGATTTTCTGTGTCTACTTCAACTTGCACTGTCGTACCTTATGGACATTGCCTTGTTTTTAAATTGTCACAACCCATGATCCACTGTTATTTTAGTGCAATAACTTTCAACTCACTTCAATAAGCATATTCAAAGAATCAAACACAAGTACCTAAATAAGAACATAGAAAATGCTATTATAAAAATAGAAGTAAATACTCACTACGTAGCTCATGTATACTAGAACTTGAATCCTGAATGATCAATTAAGCATATGTTAAGTTTAGGACATACATCGTAAACCCTCAGCTGGAAGGAAATGATTAATTTTATTTATCAGTGAAAGGCCATCTCTCATACTCATCTCTATAGCTGAATATGTTCTCGTATAGATCGATGAATTTAGTAAGATGTACTGTTGTTATCGACAAAATTCAAGTCAAAATGAGAGAAAAAAATTAAGCAAAAGGTTGATACCCAATTAAATAAACAAATAAATATAGTTGAGAATATTTTATTTTATTAGTTGGTTATGGAAGAAACGGTTAGGGATGGTTTTTTCTACTTTACTTTCTTTATCTCCAAACATTCTTAACTTCAGATGTCGCTTTCATTTGTTGAGGCGTATGGGAGGGTATATATGCTTAAGCTATCTTTTGAAGAAATCGCTTGTAAGGAATAAGTCGATAATTAAACAGAAGAACTTTTAAATGACAACATTACTACTACTATCTGAACAGAGTGAAATCAATGTGTAACTTCAGTCATTCCAAGAAAAGCACAGGATGATAATTGTTCATAATCTGTTCTGAATAGTGAATACTAGAATTGATTCGTTTGGGCCTATCATTATGAACTCAGCAAGTCCTTTTGAGACCTTGACCTTTTAATGGGCTATTTACACGTACCGACACATATTAGTTTGGAGGTTTATTTTACTTGAAATAATAATAAAATACATTATAGAATGTAGCATTAATTTATCTATATAGTTTGTATCAGTATATATCATTCAATTAGATACAATATAGATACAGTGTAGATGTCATAAAATAAGAAGAATGCCCAGAAATAAATAAAATGATATACTAGATACAACAAAATGCACTGTATATACATTAAAATAAAGAAAATTGGAAAAAATAAATTATATGATGCACTGTTAGATACGTTCTAGAAAGAGTGTGGATAAAGTAAAATAAGAAGGTGAAAAAATAATTGTAATGATACGCTAAGATACAGAAATGGTAATACTAGATACAGTTTTGATACAATAGATACGTTAGAAATGCAGTGAAGATACAGTGCAGCTTGTAATCCCTGACATCATTTTCAAACTTGGACCGATCAGAAGCCAGGGTCTCCTCACATTTCTGAAGAGCTTCCTTCATGCAGTCCACCTCCATGGTGGCCATGTCAACTCTTTGGGAATGGATGGCATTTTCCGACTCCAACTCTCTGAATTCCTTTTGAAACTTTGCGTGAGCAGCTCCAAGATTGCCAAAGCTTTCCTTTATTTGGCCATCCTATCTGACAATAAATATATGGTGCTACAGAAGAAAGATTCCTAAATCAAAAAGTTGAAAAATGGTGAAGGTATGCAAACATTAAGCAGGGATGAGAAAATACCTGAAAATGAGAAGTAGCTAGCTGGCTCAACAGCTTATCAAAAGGCTACCTGTTGAAATACCTCTCTCTAAAAGCCCTACCATTATGCGGAGATGACCAATGATGTGAGCTGGTTGGACGATGATATTTGTGCTTTTCAGGATGGTATAGAGTAGCAATGTAACGAGAGCAGGAGGCAATACAGATATTGACGGGGCCCAAGGCATTGAGGGTTGTACCACCTCCACGGTTTGAGGCCTTGCAGATTCCTTCATCATTGGAGGAGCAGCTTCTGTTATCGAAAGAGTTGTTTTCTTTTCTACAGAAAGCCCTGAAGATGAGGGAGTCATGATGGTTGGCGCTCTATTATCGACTATAGCATTTCATCTTTAATCTCCACCATTATACAATCTTCTTTCGTCAGAGGGCAGGAAGGGGCAAGAAGCTTTGTTCGGGGAGAGCTGCCAGCCTTTCCAGATTTTTTTTCTTTTCTTCTGAGGATCTCTTTCTCTTCTTCGAATCGTTATATGTTCTTATTTGCCGGTGTCAAGCCAAAAGTCTCAAAAGATTGGCTCCAAGCTCACCCAAGTTTGGAAGTTGCAGAGTGATTTGAGGCCAGGGAATAGCAAAAGCAGCTAATGGACCCACAGTAACAAACTTATGCCACGAAATGAAAACTCAAAGGTGTGAAATTTATCACGTAAAAAAGAGGAAGAGTTCTCAAACTAGTATAGTGACTCTTGAGTTTGATACCCTCTACGGTCAAAATACTCCAATTTTCTAGAAGAAGAAGGAGAGACGTCGAGAATTTACCTAACCCACCAATGGATATTTTCAACTCCAAGAATCTCGACGAGGGAAGCTACAAAAACAAAGTGAATGGTATAGTGGAAGAAAAAAAAAAGTGAATCTTTAGAGCAAAATAAACTTATGAAAAGTATTCCACAATTCCGGAAAGGGGCTCTTATCCTCCAAAGAAATTACAGTACTCAGAATTCGCACAAACTGGCTACACCATTGACAATTATTACCTTCATCAACATCAAAGACGCCTCCGCTCAGGGAAAGATGGAAAGCATGCCTCGTTTAAGAAGTCTTGGAGAATAAAGGCGTAATAGATAACAGAAGAAAAAATAATTTGTGTTAAACGGGTGAGGTACCTCAGACATAAAATGATACTCCATATTTGAGACAGAATCTAGGCTAGGCAAACATAATACTCATAGCACATTTCACCGACAACATGATCGATATGAATTTGAATGCAAGAAGAAAGGATTAGGTGTAAATGAGCGAGCAACGGGAAATGTGGTCAATTATTTGAATAGAAGAACCAACACAATGGACATCAAAGTCTTCACCCCGTTGGCAATCTGAACGAGCTCGTGGAAGGTCTGATTCTTTTATTGTGGAGGTGAATTTAGCAAAATCCTCACTACAGGAATCCAAAGGATTACCACCAAGTTTAAAATTCAATTCTTGAGTATAAACTCGGATGAATCTCCTTTCGGCGTGGAAGACAGCTCTGGCCCTCTTCTTTTTTCTTTTTTTAAGGAAGATTTATTTTTGATCAACGACACGGTGAACGGTGCATCTGCTTCAAGATCTTTCACTATCAAGGAATGGACATCTAGTTCAGGGGTGACAACAGAAGAAGGTCTTGTAGCGCCGTGGGAATCAACATTTTTGGCAGCCATTGTCTCAAATGAGGAATTTCTTTAAAAAATTGATAGTGTAAGAAAAGAAAATGGAAGACTATTGAATATAAATATTGCGCCAATAAAAGGAGAAGGAATGAGTGTTGTAAAGGGTAAAAAGATAGTAGTTATAATGACTTAGGAAAACGTTTCATTCACACATGATCATATTCAGTCATGTAAGACAACTTTGAAATGAACGGACATGGCTTTTCCAATTTAAAAGGAACGGCAACGGCAATCACATCGGCTTTCTCGCCTAAAATCCTGTTGTTTCTCAGCCGCTTCCCGAGATCCAGCTGCATAGTGCGGGGATTACCTGTTGGGTAAAATCACATGCCACCTCATAGCACGATATATGGCATATGGACCCGATAACTTTTCATGACATAAACTTCAAAGATACAAAACCACTCACTAGAAGGAAGATTTCGAGGATCACACCTCCAATTATAGCATAACCATTGTCGGGTTTTTTCGACAACAGTTGTCTCTCCGGACGTAGGAAATACACTCAGCCAAATACACGCTAATTAATGAAGACATAATACAAGAGTTGGTCGTTGCCAATATTTACTCACTAGATCATGATTCCGACCATTACTCTTAAGAGGAATAATTATAGATCCTTATTAGAGTTTGTAGACGTTGTATAAACTCTTATCCATCTTTGTGTGTATGACATATGAAAACAATCTGATAAACTTGGATTACAAAAAATAATAACACGCTTTATTCTTCTTTTATTTTTTTATTAGCCTTGCAACCATTCCTGTTGTCAGAAATTGCGACTTCCAGACACACATATAAGCAGTTTTATTTATTTATTTTCTTACTTTATCATCTGTTCTTGTCTTGCTTCACATGTTTTAATCTCAAATTATTTTGATATAATTATATTGTTTGTGGCCTAAAATAAAAGTTTAATTGCTTAATCTATTAAATCAACTTTTAGGTTTAATATTATATTAAAGTAATTTAAATTGAAATATAGAAAAGTATATCCTTTCTCATACGGCAGACTTGGCTCTCTTTCATCTTTATGATTATTGCAACATAATATTATCATCAAATTCTCCAAGGTGAGTTGTGTGTTACTTTTTGTCAAAAGAAAAACCAAAAAGGCGGTGTAGCCTAGTGGATTCCATAGAAAGGTACCGTTAAAAAAACCAGCGCACTTAGGGTGTGTTTCGTATATAAAAAAATATTTCCACAAAATATTTTCAATAAAAAGTATTTTTTAGGAAAAAGAGTGAGCTTTTACTTATTTTCTAATCGTTTGGTAACAAATTAGTAAAAAGATCTTTTTTCCATTATCACTAATCTTACCCCAATAACCCCCCACCCTACCTCCCATCACCAATTCACTCCGTCACCCCCAAACCGTTACCCCAACCCCAACCACCCCCTCCTTACCAGCCACCGTATTCACGTCCAGACGCTGGAGTAACGACGGAAGGCTACGAAAATAACATTTAGGATTTTTGCCGGCACCAAAAATAGAAAATCAAACCGACGCTGGCATTGAAAATCGAAAGCAAATCAAGAGCCAGCATAGGAAACAGAAAGCAGAGCAAAGCCGGCGACAGAAACCTTGAGTGCAGCAGGCAACAACGTCAGAAATGGTAGCAAAGGTGATGCAGGCATCAGAAACGCAAAACAACGCCGACGTTGGCATCAGAAATGGGACTCACTTTCTAGTGACGGAAAGGTGCGCGAGTTAGGGGGTGGAAGTGTGATGTGGAGATGTGGGGTGGTAGAGTATGTGTTAGGGAAGTAGGGTAGGGGGTTTGTGAGATTAGGGCTTCTATGTGTATGCAAAATGTTTACTCTTGGAAAATATTTTTCAAAACAAATAGTCCAACCAAACAATATTTTTCCTATACCAAAAACACCCTTAAGCACCTACAATTAGTTTGAGAACCCCAACGTTAAAATCGCCCCCTCTTTCTCTTTCTCTCTGCCTACCTCCATATATATACATACACTTTACATTCCCGGCCATTTTACGTAAACTCAACACACCAAAAGATTTAAAGAAAAAAAAAACACAAAACTTCAAAAAGATTACAAGAATATGAATCCCATTTGAGTAAAATTTCCCTTCAAAGTATTGTTCACCCTTTGAGCATAGTGAAAAACAGAGCTTTGGGCAATTTGAACAAGCTTTTAATGGCGATGAGAGCAGAAAGATCAAAGCCGCCATTGCACAATTTCAACTTACCATGTGGTCTCAAGTGGGGTAACCAGAAATTCTTAAGGTGTGTTAAGGTTCAATCCAATGATCAAATCTCCATCGTTCATCGGCTGAGGGAACCAGCGGTGGTGGACCGGTATCGATCAAATCCAAATAATAGTGGTGAGGGAATTGAAGCTGTAAGAGAGACACTAATGTTTGATCACAAAATCAATGACGCAATTTTCAGACAAGGTTTGGAGGGGCAACCGGGGAAAAATGTGACTCATTCTGGAGATTTATCAAGGCCATGGAACTTGAGGACTCGTCGAGCAGCTTGTAAGGAACCTATTGGATTTGATGTTACTAGAACTAATAATGCTTTATCGCCTTGGACAGAAAACAAATCTCCGAAACTACGAAGTGGTGCAGTGGTTGCAGGAGCTTCTACAAGTGGGGAAAAGAGAGAAAGGGTGAAGTTTTCGGTTCCCCTTTCGAGGGGTGAGATCGAGGAAGATTTCATGGCGATGATCCGACATAGACCCCCTCGTCGACCCAAGAAACGTGCTAAATTGGTTCAAAAGAATTTGGATGTAAGTCAATTATCTTTTTGATTTATTTATGATAAAATATCTATTGAGATTCATATAGCGGATTTTAACCAGTTTGGAATTATGGCATGCTGTTTTGTTCTTGCTATTATTATTGTTGATGATCATTTTGATAGAGTGTAATTTTGAATTTATTGTTTCATTGGTTTATTTTGCAGACGCTATTTCCTGGGCTATGGTTGACAGAAATTACAGCTGACTTATACAAAGTGTCTGAAGATCAGTAGATTGAAAAGGTTAACAATTCATCATTGTGGTTTTGATTCTTTTTGAAGACTATTCAGGTTTGGGACACGAATATCATGAACGATCTCAAATGCAAGTTTGGAAGCTAATGTCTGTTTCTGCTGACGATGGAAGTATGTTTTTTTGTATAAAAAAGGTGGTAGCTTTGTGACCAATGGATTAGTCTAGTGTATACTGCGTATCTTGAATTTGGAAATTTGATGAAATTGTTGAAGTTCCTCGGGGTACCAAAAGGGGTGTAAAAAGCAGAAAGTTTAGGTGTTCTAACGATGCAATTTTGTTTAAATGATTCAATTTGTTCATAACCTTCTGTGTTTGTGTTCAGTGGAACAATTTTAACATAATGCTAAAGCTGTCAGATCAAAGACAATTGTTCACAAATGTAATCTGAATTTTTAATGTTTCCAAGTGCATTATTCACTAACTTGTTCCTGTTCTTTGTAAATTCAATTGTTTGTATTCTTCATAGCAGTGGTTGCTTGCTTTTTTTTTTTTTATTGATATCAACAACAACAACAACAACAACAACATACCCTGAAATATTCCACGAGTGGGGTCTGGAGAGAGTGAGATGCACGCAGACCTTACCCCCACCAAAGTGAAGAGACTGCCTTTTTCTGACTGATGTCAAAAAACAAAATTTTCTATATTCGGGGCGTGGTCACTCTAAAAGTGCAAACTGCCTCTTCCCCTGGTGTGAGATTCTAGTGAAGCTGTGTAAGAGATTTTAGTTGTCTCCTGCTCTTTGTTCTGTTTTAGTGTTAACTTCACGAGGAACTACTTTTAAGTTAAATGGAACGTTGCTGCTATGTTTGCCTGCCTACCTTTTCATTTGAAATCCAACTGAACTCTGCACTCTTAAGTCTTATGGCCTGTCAAAGAGATTGGGAGCTGTTGCTAGGTAACTGATGATGTTGTATGTTCAGTTAATGTCTTGGTATCTGTTCCTTCATTTGCTGTTATCCTCCTAGCATTTCGATCTAATAGCTCAGTGAAGCATATTCAAGTTCCCACTTCCATTGTTTCTGTGAAATCATTCATGAATCTGCTTCTATTATCTTTGAAGTAGTGACGGAGCCAGGAATTCCAACAAGGAGATTCAAATAATGCATACAATGTTTGAACCACCTTTACGCTAGACTAAAAGCTTCCGTTATCTTCTAGGGAATTCAACAGTTTTTATTTGTACAAAAAGTTTGCTTTTTCTATCCTATTTGCACACAATAATTTTTGAAGGGAGGGGATTCAACTGAACCCCTTCATTTGATGTAGCTCTGCCCCTTCTCTCAAGGTAGTCACACTGTGCCAATGTAATAGGAGTAACTAGTGTACATTCCTTGATATTGGTCACATAGACAAGACTATTGTGAATGCTTCATTTGAAGTATAGGACTATTCTACTCTTTAAATATTTGATAACGTTTGAGAGCTGTGGGTCTCTGTTCTTCTGATTTTAAGTTTCAAGTTGTTATCAACCTTAGAGATGTGAAAATGCTTAAGAAGAATGTTTAAGGATAACATGTTACTAAGATTAGGAGAAAAATGGATGACTTTTTTTGCAAACCCAATGAGCTTAAAACTGAAAACATTGAAATAACTATATAGAGGAATCATATAGAGTATAGCAGGTTAAGAGGTCTCTGGAAGTGCGAGGAACTAGGTCAAACATGATTAACTTAATACTAGTAATAAATTGCACCAAATGTTCATTTAAATGACTCTTACGAATACACTCCTTGGATTTCAAAACCAAATGTATAACATAGTTATTGAATGTGCCCTTTATAGGTTAATTTCAATACTAACTTTATAGGATAATGGAGCTGATTATTATTTTAATTTAATCAAAAGGGTGTCTTAGTGAGTAACCAAATTTAAATAAATGAAACGAAAAACAGAGGAAACTAAAATGAAGAATTCATATATATGAAATGTTATGAAAATTTAGAAATGTGACTGAGCATTTTCTGTCACAGATTTAAAGAAAAAGATAAAATAGTTTTCAAATTATCCAACTCATTTTAAATCTGAAGTCAGGGGCTACTCAATAAGTTTGGGGGCCAAATTCCAAACTCCAATGGAGGCCTTAAACATTAGTATAAGAGAAATCCCAAATAATTTTGGGACAATTACATTGAGAGACACCCCACTCATGAAAATTACCAAAAAAGACCTCTATTTTGTTACCTTACCTGACATAGCACCCCCTCCCTTTTTTAAAATTTTTCTTTCACTCTATAGCACCCCCTATTTAAAGAAAAAAAACCCTAGCCCCCCATTTCCCCTCTCCTCTCCTTCTCTCCTTCACATTTTTCTCTCTTCTCTTCCCCATAAAACCTAACGCCGCCGCCGCCACCCCCAACCCTTCCACCACTGCCCCACCGTCACCTCCTCTTCTCCAAGCCACTGACGTCGCGGTCACCACCACCACCACCGCTGCTGCTTCTTCTTCGTCTCGTTTTCTTTTTGTTCTTTTTTTTTGTTTTTGTATAACAATGTCGATTTTGATTGTAAATCTCGGTTAAAACTCCGGTGAGTTTGTTTAAAAAAGTTGTTTATCATATTTCTTCTTCTTTTTACACAATTTTCATAAGTATCCATTGAGATCTACTAGTTTTTTCTAAAAACTTTTTAGATCTAGTGTTTTTCTTGTATAAAACTGTATAGATCTGGGATGTTTGTTAAGCTTTTGTGTAAAAGCTGCCCGAAGCACTGTTTAAAGTCAGTTTTGCGAATTTATACACTTTTATACAAGTTTATACAATTCGGTAAACGTGTATAAAAATGTATAAATCTGTATAAGTACGTATTGACAGTGTATAAAACACATTCTATGTATTGTAAAATTTGTATAAAGCTGTATATGCGTGTATGAACAATGAATAAATTGTATAAATTTCATATTTGTGCACTTTTTATGGATGTTTTGTACTCCCTCTGTCCCAATTTATGTGTCACACTTTCCTTTTTGGTCTGTCCCAAAATGAATGTCACATTTCCTTATTTGTCAACTATTTAATGCACTATCTCTATTTTACCCCTATTGGGCCCTACTTACTTTAAAGCTACAAACAACTTTTTGATTACTCCAATCTTCTCTCTCTTACTTTTTCAAGGGTAAATTTGAACATTTCCAAAGTCAACTTCTATTTCTTAAACTCCGTGCCAAGTCAAACACCGCCACATAAATTGGGACGGAGGGAGTATAAAATTTATGTTTTTTGTGTATATTTTTGTATTTTTCTTCTTGCATACACAATTTTCTATGTATTTACATGTATAATTTATTATTTTGAAAGATTTAGGTGTATAAAATTATCAAAAAATAATTATTTAAACAAATCCACAAATAAAATAAGCAAATCCGGTGAATTTTTGGTTTTTCGGCCACCGGCCACCGCCGGCCGGTGGCGGCAGTGGTGGCGGCTCAGTTTCTGGTGGCGGGGCAGTGGTGGGGGAGGGTGAGGGAGTGGCTCCTAGGGTTTTTAATTTAAATGGGTGCTATGTTATGTAATTTTGAAAATAAGGGGTGCTATGTTGTGTAATGTAAAAATAAAGGGGTGCTATAGATGAAATGTGGCCTCTCATTTGTAATTTTGTGTTGTGGGGTGCCTAGCTTTGAAAATTCCCCATTAATTTTATTTAAAGTGTACTTTTTTAGCCTTTTTATATGCAAACTAACTAGTTTTTTATAATTGATTTTTCGAAATAATTCTTTTTTAATTATTAATATAGCTAAGTCTACCAATTTTTTTAACGTCTTTATCAATCATCTTATTTTTGTGCCATCTCATTTCTAAATTAATCCACGCACTTATATTAATAACATGTGCATCCTCTTCATCCACCGGGGTTGAATGACTTCTAATGAGGTTAATGGAGTTAACTTTTTCGCTTGTTACTTTATGAACTTTGAGCTTAGCACTAATAGTTTTCTAATCTATATACTTTCACTAGTTAGTTTGAAGTCACAAGTACTAGAAGTTGTATTAAATAACTTGCTTCAATATACTTGTTGCAATGCTTGTGAAGCCAAGTGAAAAACTATCTTTCTTTCTTTTCTTTTTTTTTTTAAAAAAATAATCTTCTCTTTAAAACATTCTTTAGACAAAAAAGAATAAATTATGTAACTATAGAAAAATTTAGGACCCCAAAAAATTGAGGCCTAAAGCAATATACTTTAGTGACTTTATGCTTCAGCCGCCGCTGTCTGAAGTAAAACCTGCCCAAAACAATAACAACGAGAAATAGGATGAGTAGTGAAGCTCAACAAGAAAGGTCGGAAACCTACTGAACAATATGTAGGTTAGCCACCACATGATATGAAATAATAATGAAACAAAACCTTTTATAAATGTAAGTGAAAGATTTGAAATTTCAATTCATCTTCTTTAATCAAGTTTGATATCATAAAACAAATACCAAAAAAGAATTTTAAGACAACATTCCAAAACCAGCATTTAAAATTAGCGCATCTAAAGTAGTACTTTCATATTTTGAATTGTCAAAATGATGTTATAGTTCAACATCGTATATAATCACAAATATCTAACAACAATCAACATAATCAACATATGCAGAAGTCCGCATAATCAAATGCGCAACAGATCAACATATAACAAAAATATATATACTATATGACTAGATGAATGAAGATGCACATGCATGCAACAAAAACAAGTATGTCAACATCTGTGTGAACATTACCAATGGGCTTTACCAAGGATCGGGCTCTACAAAGGTCAGGGACTCTAGAAGTATGATCAATACACACGCAATCCGAGCCATGATTATATCGTCATGACCATTAATTATTGGGTCAAAACTAACTCATGGAGCTAGAATGTAGAACTACACGTTCACGGTCCATGAGTCCACATGCTCAGACTAAGATCCTTGAACATGATGTCCACTCATACGTATCAGTACCACATAAATAGAGGCAAATAAATGTATGCTTAAACAGAGTCATAAGTAGATGCATAATCGAATATATGATCAACTAGTTTCATAAACAGAGAAAATTATCAAATATATGCTCATATTAAACCAACACAGGCAGCTACATATGAAAGAAATCATACATAAACAACTTAATGTGGAGAAAGTCCACTAGAAATATAAGGATCAAGCTCATGACAGTGTGACGAAAGCTAAGTAACTCAGGACCGTCCTTCTACGCTTAAGTCCCTCCAAGCAAGTTAACTTTATGCAGAAAATGAGCTACAAGAGTCAATTTCATAAATTTAAGGTCGGGCCAGACAAAATCAACGAAAAAGTCAACCTCGTATACACATGGTCATACATTAAAACAAAATTCATAAAGTGGTTATCCTTAACCCTACGAGTCAAAATCTATGCTTTAATTTCTAATCAAGTCCATGAATGTAATCAATTTCACATATAATTCCAAGGGCTTAGGCCTAAAACCCCCCAATTTACCATGTATGAATCGATGATTACGGTATAAAATCAACCATAAATTACTTTTGGGTCAGCACCTCCGAAAGAAACGGAGGACTTCATTCAGTTACCCCGTGATCGCCCTGTAAAAAATATTAGAATCATTGCCTTTGTCCAGTTATGAAATCCAAGCTCAAAAGAGTCTCATCCCCTAGTTTTCAAGTCCTAAAATGATGAAAACTGCATTTGGGCGACAGTCCTATATAAATACTAATAGGACTCGTGGTCGCAGAAGAACTCTAGTGATCGCGCCCCAAGGCCTAACTATACTCCCAGCATTTTCACCCTTAGGCCACCACGATCAGAATCAGTCCCTCGCGTTTGTGAGGGACTTAATAGTTGAATCATCATGATTGTATTTGCTTGGTCGTGATCACACCTATACCATACTTGGTGCACTAGCAACTGTTGAAGGAAAAATCCACCTCCAAAATACGTTTGATGGAAATTTTTAATCATCAAATAAAACAAATTCTTTAAAATCCAGCAGCATGCTATAAGGTGTGCATGGGCTTGAAAGAATTAAAACCCTAAATTATTATAAAGGATTATGGTAATCATTTTGGGACGACAAATGAGTTATATTCACTCTTAATTAAAAATCTCGGATGCAAGCTCTGAGAATAAAACTACTCCTAGTTACTGTCTCACATTAATAGGTAGTGTTTTCAAAGGTAAGTGCGTAAGGTGATGCATTTTAGCTTGGACGAGGCGAGACGCTCCAAGATATGACGTGTAAGCCCCACAAATCTTGACATTTTAGTAATTTCTAAAATTTTAAAATAGTCTAAATTAGGTAAATATTACCAAAATACATAAAATTTAAAATTAAAGCTAAGTATTGAAAATTTAAAGAATATCATAAGAGGAGATTTCAATGGCAACATCAGGATGTCTGCAAGGAGCTATGATGATGTGCATGACGGTTGCGGTTTTGGGGATAGAAATGTTGGAGGAGTCGCTCTTCTGAATTTTGCTAAAGCTTTTGAGCTAGTGATAGCCAATTCGAGTTTCCAGAAGAAGGAGGAGCACTTAGTCACCTTTCGTATTTCGGGGGCGAAGACTCAAATTGACTTCCTACTTATTAGGAAAATCGATAGAAGAGTCTGCGTGGGTTGTAAGTTTTTCCCGGGTGAGAGTCTCGTAACCCAACATAGGCTCCTAGTTTTGGATCTGGAGACCCAAGGGAAGAAGAAGAAGAAGAGGGCTCCAGTTGTTCGACCAAAAATTAAGTGGGGGGCGTTGACCAGCGGTAAGATTCAGAAGTTGGGAGAGAAACTTATAGCTATGGGGGCTTGGGAGAGTAGAGGAGATGCTGACAGTATGTGGTCCTGGATAGCGGATTGTATTAGAAGGGCAGCTAAAGAGGTCTTAGGGGTGTCCAAGGGTAACCCTCGTAGACACAGAGGTGACTGGTGGTGGAATGATGAAGTCTAAGGAAAGGTGAAGGCCAAGAAGGCGGCCTACCTAAAGCTAGTGGAAAGTAAGTAAGTACGAGGAGGAAAGGAGGATGAATAAGGAAATGTATAAGAATGCGAAGAAGGAAGCGAAGTTAGCGGTTACAGACGCTAAAACAACAGTTTTTGAGCGCTTGTATCAGGAGATAGCAGGCAAAGGTGGAGAAAAGAAACTGTATAGGCTTGCCAAGGCAAGAGAGAGGCGGGCACGCGACCTAGATCAAGTGAAGTGCATTAAAGATGACGATGGCACGGTCTTAGTGAAAGAGGCCCACATAAGACGGAGATGGCAAGAGTACTTCCATAAACTTCTAAACAAAAAGAGGGATAGGAGTATTGTGTTAGGTCATCTAGAGCAATCAGGGAGCCGCCGTGATTCAGGACACTACGAGTGTATTGGATTTGAAGAGGTCCAAAAGATAATTAGTAAGATGAGAGGGGGAAGAGCGACCGGGACTGACGAGATCCTGGTGGAGTTTTGGAAGAGCTCAGGTGTAGTAGGTTTAACCTAGCTGACTTGGTTGTTTGATGTCATCCTGAAGACGACAAAGATGCCCGAAGAATGGAGGACTATGATTCCGTTGTACAAGAACAAGGGCGATATTCAAAATTGCAACAATTATAGGGGCATCAAGCTATTAAGCCATACCATGAAAGTATGGGAGAGGGTGGTTAAGAAGAGGATGAGGAGGGATGTGGCAATTTCTGAGAACCAATTCGGATGCATGCCAGGGAGATCGATTACAGTAGCTATCCACCTTTTGAGGAGGTTGATCGAGCAGTATAGGGACAAGAAACGAGACTTATACATGGTGTTCATTGACTTGGAGGAGGCTTATGACAAAGTCCCAAGGGAGGTTTTGTGGAGATGCGTGGAATCTAAAGGTGTTCCAGTGGCATACATCAGAGCGATTAAAGACATGTACGACGGCGCCAAGACTTAAGTGAGAACAGTTGGAGGCAATTCTGATCACTTCCCAGTCAAGATGGGGTTGCACCAGGGGTCGACACTTAGTCCGTTTTTATTTTCTCCAGCAATGGACGAATTGACACAGAGCATCCAAGGGGAGGTACCGTGGTGTATGTTATTCGCAGACGATATAGTTCTGGTTAATAAGACTTGCGGCGGAGTTAATGATAAGCTGGAGCTTTAGAGATATACCCTGAAGTCTAAAGGTTTCAAGCTGAGCAGGACTAAAATAGAGTACATGGAGTGCAAATTTAGTGATGCATCCCAGGAGTCGGAGGTAGTCGTGATGCTTGACTCCCAGGTCATTCCCCCAGAAGAGGAGCTTCGAGTACCTTGGTTCCATCCTGCAAGGTAATGGAGAAATTGATGAGGATGTCACTCATCGTATAGGGGCAGACTGGTTGAAGTGGAGACTCGCGTCTGGTGTCCTATGCGATAAAAAAGTGGCACCTAGACTCAAAAGTAAGTTCTATAGAGTGGTTGTTAGGCCTGCTATGTTGTACGGAGCGGAATGTTGGCCGGTCAAGACGTCACACATCCAGAAGATGAGTGTAGCAGAGATGAGAATGCTTAGATGGATGTGTGGTCATACGAGGATGGATAAGATTAAGAATGAGCCCATTCGTGACAAGGTTGGAGTGGCTGCAAACGCGGATAAGATGCGCGAAGCAAGGCTGAGATGGTTCGGGCATGTGAGAAGAAGGAGCACAGATGCTCCAGTGAGGAGGTATGAGAGGTTGGCAGTGTTGGGTCTACGTCGAGGTAGAGGTAGACCAAAGAAGAATTGGGGTAAGGTGATTCGTTAGGACATGGCTCACCTCCAGATCACTGAGGACAGGACCATTGATAGGAAAGCGTGGAGGTCGAAGATTAGGATAGAAGGTTAAGCAGTAGCCGTGAGAGTGTATCTTAATACCCTTTGTAGTATTTAGATACTTTGTTTACTGTTTTCTGCCTCTGTACTATTTACATTGTTGTCTGTTTCTTTAGCTATCAGTAGTTTCTTTGTCAGTATTTTCTCTATCATGGGTAGTTCATCTTAGTTTTGTTAGCATGTTGTTGGATTATTGTTTCTTGAGCCGAGGGTCTATCGAAAACAGCCTCTCCACCTCGGTGGGGGTATGGTCTGCGTATATTTCACCCTTCTCAAATCCCACTTGTGGGATTATGCCGGGTATGTTGTTGTATATATATATATATATATATATATATATATATATGTATATATATATATATATATTGTTTTCTATCTAAAATATTATCTTGGATAGAAGATTTGACAAACAACTTAACATACTATAATTCATAACTAATGGGAAAATATATGAATGTAGTTGTATATATACTTCACTAGTATTTAGCTATTAAATTAACAAGTTTTGTCAAGCAAAATTGAAAAAAAGTTTCGTACTTCATAAGCTCAAAAAGAACATTAATATTGAGAAAAATATTGAAGACTTAGTGAAGACTTAACAAAAATTAATATATAAATATTTTTGGGATGAAAGTTCCATCAGCGTATCGGATATCATTTCATTTTTACTGATAATTTTCTATATAATTTGAACTACAAAATTCTCAAATTCTAATTTGTGATTAATGAATACTAATTTTAAAGAGTCAATGGTTAATAAAGTAATTTTGAGGATATAATAGGCTAATTACACTTTATTGCATAAAGAACTTTTGGGCGAGTGAGTCTCCCACATAAGCACAAAGGCGTTTTACGAGTGCCTCACTCCGGACAAGTCTCAATTCTGCCTTTTGAAACAGGATTAATAGGTCCTATATGACACTAATGTTTAGATCGTTGGATATTGAATATCTAGTTAAATAGGAAAAAAAAACCCCTAAAAAAAAATGCTAAAAAAGCGCTGAATTCACCGGGCACTTTAGCACCTAGCTAGTCACCTACTATGTTCAGAACCGAACGTTAAAATCGCCCCTCTCTCTCCTTTGTGGCTGTTGCTTCATATATATACACACTTTCACGTAAACTAATGAGCCTACACCAAATACACAAATGATTCCCTGAAAATCTTTAAAGCAAAGTGAAACCAAATTTACAGACTTGTTCATTTTGGGCTTGTGGGTGTGTGCAATTTTGAATAGTTTGAGACTCTTTTAATGGCGATGGGAACAGAAAGATCAAAGCCGCCTTTGCACAATTTCAACTTACCATGTGGTCTCAAGTGGGGTAACCAGAAGTTCTTGAGGTGTGCTAAGGTTGAATCCAATGGTCAAATCTCTGCCGTTCATCGTAGTTCATATGGTTCTGTATCGATCGGACGGCGTAAAGAGCCTGATCGTCATCGATCAAACTTCAGGCCAGAAAATGAAAACACCATTGGAGTTGTAAAAGAGAAACTAATGTTTGATCTCTTAACAGAAGCTGATAAAATGAAAGAAACAATGTTTCAAGAAAGATTGAATGAGTTACCGGAGAAGGAATTGTCTCCGGCCCCGGCCCCGGCCCCGGCCCCGTGGAACTTGAGGACTCGTAGAGCAGCATGTAAGGAACCTAATGGTAATGATGTTAATAGAAACAATGATGGTTCATTGTTGTTGAGGATGGAAAACAAATCTTTGAGAATTCCAAGTGGTGCAGCGGTTGCTGGAGCTTCTACAAGTGGGGAGAAGAGAGAAAGGGTGAAGTTTTCGGTTCCCCTTTCTCGAGGAGAGATGGAAGAGGATTTTGTGGCGATGATCGGACATAGACCCCCTCGTAGACCCAAGAAACGTGCTAGATTGGTTCAAAAGAATTTGGATGTAAGTAAAAGATTCATATAACCAACCCCAATTAGTTTGGGATTGGAGCATAATAGTTATTGTTGTTGATCATTTTAATAGTGTAATTTGAATTTATTACTTCATTGGTTTATTTTGTAGACTCTATTTCCGGGGTTGTGGTTGACGGAAATTACAGCTGACTTATACAAAGTGCCTGAGGATCAGTAGCTTAAAAAGGTAAACAATTCATCATTGTACTTTTGTAAGGCTATTAATGTTTCAGATTTTTGAATATCATGAATCATCTCACTGCAAAATTGGGAGTTAACTGTGAGTTTGTTGTTTGTTTTCTGCAGATTGGAAGCTGTAAGCATTTCTTGACAAAAATCAATACATTTGGTTCACCGATTGAATTGTAACAGGGGTGGGGGGTGAGGGGTGTAAGAAGGAGAAAAGTTTAGTTGCTCCTACAATGCTAATTCTGTTTAGATGATTGGCTTTGTTCATAATCTTCTTTGTTGATGTTCATTGGAATAAGTTTAACATAGTGGAAATGTTCTCAGATCAATGACAATTGTTCACAATGTTAGCTGAAATTTTAAATGTTTCCAGGTGCCTTACTCGCTGCCTTGTTCCTGTTCTCTGTAAATTCAGTTGTCTGTATTCCTCATGAAAGTAGTTGTTTACTTTCTTCTATATGATTATCCAAGACTAAATTTTTCCTATTCGCGAATGGTCTTCTGAAATTGAAAGCTCCCTTTTCAATTCTGTAAGATTGTTGTGAAGTTCTATGAGAGATTTCAACCATCTTCTACTGTTTAATCTGTTTTTATGATTGCTTGATCCTGAAGTGCTTTGAAGTTATACGCAAATAAACTTGCCTTCCTACCTTGTTATCTGAAATGCAACTGGAATCTGCACTCTTACTATGACATTTTAGCTGCCTAGTTGCTAGTGACTGATGAAATGTCCAGTTGGTTCTTTGATTCTCCTTATACTTGAGATTGATAACTTAGTGGTACATCTTCAAGATACCACATTCCGATCCGCTGTTTATGTGTGAATTCATCCATGAATCTGCTGCTACTATCTCTGAGATGTCGGTGTAAGTCACACTACCCTATTGTAAATTCTAATACCCTGAGGTTCCATACTCTCCTAAGTGATGAGCTACATTTGCTAGTGTAAGATCATCTTATTCCTCAAAGATCTGCAAAAGTTTGGGGAGCAGAGGGTCTTTGTCCAGCTGATTTGAGTTGGTTTCAAATTGTCATCAATCTTAAGGGCAGTCTGGTGCACAAAGCATCCCGAGTTGACACAAAGCCTAATCTAATGTAAGCATTAGTGGCGTTTTCCACTGCTTGAACCCGTGACCTATAGGTCATACAACGAAGACAACTTTACTCGTTACTCCAAGCTCCCAAGGATCCATCAATCTTAGGAATATGAAAATGTTTAACAAGAACGTTGGAAAACATCATAGAGTCCATGCATTTTTTTAAGGATTTCATGTTATAAAGATTAGGGGAAAAGGTCTGAAATGGAAAGAAATCTGAAACCTACTCCAAATATGATTCACGAATTTTGTAAATACAATGAATTTGAAACTGAAAGCATCATTTCTTTGAAATAAGTAACAGAATGGTTGAGACATTTGTTGGTTAGGGTCTCAGCAAACAAGAATTCTTGTTGAACTCTTTATCTTTTTCTTTGGTAACTCGGGATTGCAATCTTTTCTGTATTATGCAATTTGTGAGTGTCATAGTTCTCTACGGAATACTAGTAAAGTTTTACTTTAAAGGGGCGAAAAAGAATGAAATGCACACGGGTCTTCAACTTCTTTACTTTCCTCGAGGGGAGAGATTACGGAACATATTATAATATCCATTAAAAGATTTGAAATATTCTGTCAAAAGAGTCTTTGATTTTTTAAGAATTATTTTTCAACTAGTAATAAACATCACTGTGACAAGTTTCAGTTTCAAATGTTTGAAAAATCTGAAAAATTATTTCTCTAATGGTATTTGTTGGAGTATATTTTCAAATTTTTGGAAAACTAAAAAGATAAATCTCTGATGGCGTTTGGTTGAAATGAATTTTCCATTTTTTCAAATAACATAGCTTATTTAAAGAAAATGCCACAAGTACTAGCATTCCCTCATGGTTCATGCCAAAAAATATTGCAGAATTTGCCACCTCTAGCTTCAACTACATCTTCTAATTACAAAGTTATTGACGACTTCCTGAAACATTTTAATCATCTAAACTTATCCAAAAATAATGGGAATAATAAGCCACTTCAAGCTATTCTGTCTCAGGTATGAAGATATAAACCTTTTTTTTTTTTTTTGGAAAAAAACGAGAGAGAAGATAATGTTATCTTAAAGAAACCAAAGTGGATTGAACCACTGTTTGGGTCTTACAAGTAGGTGTCCATAAAGTAGTATGGGCTTAATAAGGTACTCACAAGAATCAAAAATCGACCTAGAGCCTGTTTAGGTGAGCTTATAAGCAGCTTATTTTAGGGACAATTATATTGAGAGACATTTCACTCATGAAAATTATCCAAAAAATTCTCTATTTTGCTACCTTACCCGACATAACACCCCCCTCCTTTTTTTAAAATTTTTCTTTCACTATATAGCACCCCTATTTAAAGAAAAATAACTCTAGCCCCCATTTTTCCTCTCTTCTCCTTCTCTCCTTCCCATTTTTCTCTCTTCTCTTCCCCATTAAACCTAATGCAGCCGCCACCCCCCAACCCTTCCACTGCCCCACCGTCATCCCCTCTCCTCCAAGCCACTGACGCTGTCGCCGCCGTGGTCACCACCACCACCGCCGCCGCTGCTTTTTCTTCTTCTTTTCATTTTTTTTTGCTTTTTGAATAACAATATTGATTTTCATTGTATATTCTGATTAAAACTTCGGTGAGGAGTTTATTTATCAAGTTTCTTCTTTTTCTTCACTTTTTCCATAAAAATTCGTTGAGATCTACTAGGTTTTTGTTAAAATTTTTGTTTAATGTTTAGATCTAGTGTTTTTCTTGTATAAAACTGTATAGATCTTGGATATTTGTTAAGCTTTTGTGTAAAATCTGCCCGAGGCACTGTTTAACATTATTTTTGTGAGTTTATACATTTTTATACAAGTTTATGCAATTCTGTAAACGTGTATAAAAATGTATAAATTAGTATATGTACGTATTGACAGTGTATAAAACACATTCTATGCATTATAAAATTGTATAAAGTTGTATATGTGTGTATGAACAATGAATAAAATTGTATAAATTTTAGATTTGTGCACTTTTTATGGATGTTTTGTATAAAATTTATGTTTTTTGTGTATATTTTTGTATTTTCCTTCTTGCACACACATTTTTTATGTATTTGCATGTATAATTTATTATTTTGATAGATTTAGGTGTATAAAATTATCAAAAAATAATTATTTAAACAAATCCACAAATAAAATAAGCGAATCCGGTGAATTTTTCATTTTTTAGCCACCGGCCAACGCCGGCCGGCGGTGGCAGCTCGGTTTCTGGTGGCGGGGCAGTGGTGGGGGAGGGTGAGGGAGTGGCTCCTAGGGTTTTTACTTTAAATGGGTGCTATGTTATGTAATTTTGAAAATAAAGGGGGTGCTATGTTGTGTAATGTAAAAATAAAGGGGTGCTATGGATGAAATGTGGCCCATCATTTGTAATTTTGTATTGTGGGCTGCCTAGTTTTGAAAATTCGCCCTTATTTTAAGTAGCTTATAAGTCAAAAAGTATTTCCTAACTTCTCAAAAAGTGGCTTTTAAGCCACTTAATGCTTATAAGTCCAAAATTTTTTAAGTTATCAAACACATATTAATGGGCCTATAAGCTTATAAGCCACTTTTAAGCTCACCCAAACGGGCTCCTAGTTGGAATCCAATTTCTTTTAGGATTTTTTTTTATATAAAAAAGTACATTTTTGAGAAGTTACAAAATATAACAATATTTTAGTAAAATTATCCAATATAAAGGAAAGAAAAAGTTAATTATAAAATATAGCAAAATATAGCATAATATAGCAAAACCTTATATTTTTACTCTCATTTCCTCCAATTTTATTTTTTCTCCCCCTCCCCAAATTTCACTTCCTCCCAGTTTCTTTTAATGGAAGCAACAATAGATTCAAGCTGATACTACTAGTGTATCTCTCAGTATTGTGTTGGCCTAAATCAGGATAGGACAACAAATCGAATTTGTATTGGGTTTAACTGGTAATTTGCTTGTATCGAAGTGATGTTCGAGCTGAAATGGAATTCGAGTTGAATGAAAGACTTTGAAAAAGTAACGAGGCAAGAAATACTTTAAAAGATAACGAGGCAACAAATAGAAAATAAATTTTAGTATTGTATTGATCGTATCCTTGTTGTTTACAAACGAGTCCTATTTATAATCAGGAGAAAGAATGATGTTGTAATATCATAATTGCGCCATTATGGCCATTACTTCGTGCTTAATTATGGTTGATTCGCGATCTGTCCTCTTAAATGCCAGAACAACGGTCGACGGTTACAAATATTGGCCCTTGTTTCTCGAGGTGTGGCATCCGCTCGGGGTTACGTTGTTTATGATGCTTGCTCCGAGCTCAATACTTCGAGTTCGCTCCTCCTCGTTTTCTGAGGCGATTTCCCGGGGCAAAGAATCATGCAACCTCTCCTCGTAAGTTTGCCTCGTGGAGCGGACTTCGTGTTAGGCTTCGAGGCCTTGTTTGAGACCTCGGTGACTTTTTATCCAATATAGATAGTTCTCCCACCCTTCAGATAATTGCCAGAATTTCCCGAGGGATGGAATTGAATTTAAGCGGGAGAATGACGTGGGCCGTTTTCGGCCAGGAAATTTGAAAAGGCGGGCATCGCTTCAATGTCTCATCCTTCGCACGTGGCTCAGTTTTTAACGGCTGTGTCTTTTCGTTTGATCTTCCCCATGTAACCACCATCATTGCATTTTGATCCACTTGTGCTTTCCTATAAATTGGCCATTTTTGTTGTTATCTTCATCATTTCACAATTCCCCTTTTAGAGCCTTCCACATTTCTTTCCTCCTTTCAGATTTTCAGAACTTCACGATGTCTTCTCCATCCTATCGTAAAAATATTGTTGATGCTTCAACTGAGGACTTGTTAGATTCTCCCCCCTCAGCAACTTCTCCTCGTTCGGAAGACAGTCATAGTGTAGCTAGCCAGGAACCATCCATCGGCGATGATGATGTGGTGGCTGAAAGGGCCATTGACGATGACGAGGTAGTTGAGACCTCACCCCCGAAGAGGAAAAAAAAAGCAAGTTTATTAGGGGAAACTTGAACCTTAGTGGGTCATCCCAAGACGATTTGACTCAAGTAAAGATTTTAGAATGAGGGGACAATCGGCCTCTGATATTAGGAGGAAAAGGAACCTCCCCGTTCAACTTTCTCCGAGCCTGGCTTCGGAAGAGCATATAGTTTTGATCCGAGAGGAGTGCAGTTGGAACCCCGAGGTCCCGATCTCAATTCCCACCCTCGAGCAACGTACGTGTGATAGTGTACTGGGGCAGTCCTTCGTGTACACCTATCCGTTTTTGATTGGTTTTTCTCTTTCTCTTCATCCCATAGCAGACACCTTTTGCCGGACGCACAATGTCTGCTTGGCCCCGATTTCTGGAGGGTCGTTCAGTATCTCGACTACATTAGTTGTAAAGCTGGGGTCACATTTGGGAATTACCATTTAATTTCTTTATTTTCTCCTTCTCTGCACAAAGATGGGGTTGTGCAATTGAACAAGAGGGGAGTTTTCTCTCATTACTAAGAGCGACGACACCGAGGATCGAAGCTGGTGTAACTGATTTGTCCTTCTTCCCACATCTTCTCTTACAGCCGAGCTTGGCTTTCCCGAGGCGTGGAATAGAACTTGTAAGCCTTTCTCTTATTTTTACTTTTTATACTTGGCTTTAAATGCAGCAAAGTCTGACTTTTCATCGTGCTTTCCTGCAAGGAGATCCCCAATTAATCCTCCCCAGGATTTGGAGGCTTGTGTGCAAGCCATCATCAACGCCGAGGGGAGATTATATAGGAATTGGATGGTCTTGGCTGCTCGTGCAGAGAATGGGTGGTCGGGTAAACGCCTGGGTTAGTATACTTCCAACTTGATTGTTTTGTTATCTCGATGCGCCTTTTCTCACTTCTACTTTTTTCCCTCCTTTTTTAGATTTCAACATCTTGCCTGCCGAGGCGGAGCAGGAAGAAGATAAGAAAAAGAAGACAAAGAAGAAGAAGAAGTCGGGACGACGAGTTGAGGTCGTTGATATCCCCGATGTTGATGCTAGTTTGCATCTTATTGAGGAGTCTGTTGAGATTCTTACTCAGGCTCCAAAAGGTACTCCTTTCTGCTTTTTGTACTTTTCTCTTTGTTTTCTCTTTCGAGTAATGCGTTTCTTTCTTTTCAGGTTCAAAAAGAAAAGGCGATACGCCTAAGAAGCCAGCTAAGGCTAAATTTCCTCGGGTTGAATCGACTAAGGCCCCCCGATGAAGATTGATTGACGAACCGGATGATGTGTCGGTTCGGAGTGTAGTTAAGAGGGCAGTCGTGAGGGAGCTGAGCCAGGTGGCTGACAAGATTCGTGAGGCAAGCGAACGCAGACCCGCCTCGGGCAAAAACGAATCTCTCCCAAGGGATTAGACGAATCCCAGTTCCAATAGATGTTTGTATATTGGATGACAGCATGGGGGTTGCCATCAGTTGCAAAGGGCTACTTGGACCCTTAGAGAACGACCGTTTGAAGGATATTCCCTCGGACAATCTGATGGCTTACTCGGCTCAGCATGCAATCCATCTGAGGTTTTGTTTTGCTTGTTCTTTATTCCAATTATTTTTCAAGCCCTTAAGTCTTTTTCCCTTTGGTCGTAGGGTTATGTTTATGCCATGAAGGCAGCTGAAGTTGAAGCTTAACGAGCATATTATCTCTGTCGGGTTGGGGATGAGTGGGATCGTAGGAGGAACGTGCTCGAGGCTCGTATTGCTGAGCTCGAGGAACAACTTTCTAGCTCAGAAGCTAACTTGGGTCGATCTGAAAGCGAAGTTGAGCAACTTGGTACTGAACTTTCTCAGGCTCGTGACGAAGTTGCCACTCTTTCGACTGAGATGAGGTCTCAAGAGTAGAATTATCAAGCCGGTATTCAGAAGCAAGCTGATGCAATGCTTAGGGGTTTGACCGAGCAGTTTGAAGAGAGGACTTCATTACTTACCTCAAAAGTGGTCGAGGTTGAAGCTAAGAATAAGGCTCTCGAAGCCGAGGTGAAGGTCCTTCGGGTTAAGAGACCAGCTTCTTCCTCCGCGCTTAAATCCAAATTCAGAGCTAAGTTGGATTTGAGGGCTACCCGAGAAAAGGTTGATAGAAATTAGGCAATCATTCAGACCAAGTTGAGGACCCTTGAACAATGCATGAAGAGAACTAGCTTGGATGATGAGATTGCCAAAGCTAAAATTGATGTTGCTAAAGCTCGGGGATTTTTGGACCGACTTCCTTCGAGCAGTGACAGCTCGTCTGAAGGAGAGGCTTCGGGTAGTGATCGTAAACATGAGTAATTTCTCGTTAGTTTTTATTTTTGTGCCTTCGGGCTACTTTTCTGTAATTATTTTGGCCTTTGGGCCTTGTGAATACATGACTGTTTGAGTATCCACTATTTCTTTTTATTTGCTTGCAAGACTTTGAATGCGTTAGAGAGCTAGCTTAGGGCGACGTCTCGCCCTCGAGCCGATGCTAAAAATTTAATGGATAAAAAGATAAATCGATTCTTATTCCATTGATAAAGATTGAGTCAATTTACACAAGGCCTAGTTATACTTAGGCATATTTTGTTTTATAAAAAGCCGCTTCGGGCGAAGATTTACTTCGGGCCTAAGTCCACGAGTCTGAGTTATTTTTTCGAAGAGTAGTTGAGCTGCGATCTCGATGAATCGATCGCTTTGAGCTGTGAGCTCGGTGAGCCGATCACAGATCGACTTCGTTCCCTTGTCACCCCCCCAGTTTCGAGGGTGAAGGATAAAGGCTCGAGCACTGTTGACCTTGGTAGCACGGTTCGTGTGGTTAGAAGTAATATTTCTTTAAATTGGATACGTTCCAATTCAAAGGTTCTTGTTTCCCCTTAAGATCTGCTAGCTGATAGGATCATTTTCCTACAATTGCTTTCACCCGGTAGGGGCCTTCCCAATTGGCGGCCAATTTTCCTGCATTTTTCTCTTTGGTTGTTTAATTCGAGGCTCTTAGGGCATAGTCGTCGACCTTGAACTCTCGCAGCTTGGATTTTTGTTTAAGTAGGCTTCGATTTATTGTTTTTGGGCTGTCAATCGCACCAGCAATCTCTCTTCGTTCCTCGAGCAGATCCAACTCAATCCTCATCACTTTTTGATTTTATTTCTCGGAGGAGTGTGCATAGCGAAGACTTGATTCCCCCACCTAGACAGGAATTAATGAATCGAGCCCATAAACGAGAGAAAATGTAGTTTCCCCAGTGTTGTTCTTTTCTATTGTCCTCATTGGCCAAAGTACTTCCGGTAATTCATCAGGCCACGAACCCTTGGCTTCGCCCATCTTCTTTTTAAGGTTGTCAACAACTATCCCTTTTGATGATTCGTCCTGTCCATTGGCGCTTGGATGGTAGGGTGTCGAGGTTACCCTTTTGATTCCCCATTTTTTCAAAAAAGCTGTGACCTCCGAACCAACGAACTGTGTACCGTTGTCACAAGTAATTTTTTTGGGACTCCAAATTGGCATATGATGTTCTTCCATATGAAATCGATAACTTTTTTCTTTCTTACCTTGGCAAAGGATCTTGCCTCGATCCATTTGGAAAAATAATCAGTGAGCACGAGTATGTATTTGACACTGCCCTTTGCTTTGGGAAAAGGTCCTATGATATCCATCCCCTACTTCATGAAAGGCCATGGTGAAACTACCGAGTTCAAGGGTTCGGCTTGTTGGTGAATCATAGAAGCATGCCTTTGACATTTGTCGCACTTCCTAACGAACACTCTGGCATGCTCGCTCATCTCGGGCCAGTAATAGCCGGCTCGGAGCAGTTTCCAAACGAGGGCTTTGGCTCCTGAGTGGTTGCCACATGTTCCTTCGTGCACTTTTTACATCACGTATTCATATTCTTCGGGGCCTAAACATTTGGCCATCGGGCCGCAATAAATTTTTTTGTATAGTTGTCCATACACAATTAGTGTATGGGACAACTTACTTCCTGAATTTTGTCGCTTCTTTTTTGTCTGGTGGTAGAGTCCCCCACTCTAGATAAGAGATGAATTTTGTTCGCTAGTCCCAATGTCGATTCACCATATTCACTTCCTCTTGGGGCACTTGCATGACTTTCCATTCTTGAAAGGCCTCGAGCGCTTGCTGCATTCTTGCCACGAGTTGTTTCATTCTGGGCTCTCGAGCTGTATATCCACCGAGAATTTGGTTCACCACTAGCTGTGAGTCGCACCTTAACTCTACATTTTCAACTCCCATCTTTTTGGCCAACTTTAATTCTGCTATGGCCAAACCGTATTCGGCTTCATTGTTGGTCAGCTTCTCGGATTTCATTGAATGCCTTAACTTCTCCCCAGTGGGGGCCTCGAGCACTATGCCGAGCCCCGAACCATTGGAGTTGGCTGCTCCATCTGTGTAAAGCTTCCATACTCTGGGGGTAGGACCTTCGAAGTTAAACTTTCTTTTTCCGCCTCGGGAAGAAGTTTAACACTGAAATCGGCTACGAAATCAGCCAGCACTTGAGATTTGATGGCTGTGCAGGGTTGTTATATGATGTCATACTCACTCAGCTCGACTGGCCACCGAGACAATCTCTCCGACAACTCTAGCTTATGCAATATATTTCTCAAGGGGAAAGTCGTCAATACTGCTATCGGATAACATTGGAAATAGGGGCGTAATTTCCTAGCAACAATGACTAATGCAAGTGCTAATTTTTCTAAATGTGGGTACCTTGTTTTAACATCGAGGAGGGCCTTGCTGACATAGCATATTGGTTGCCGCTTCCCTTCTTCTTTTCGAACCAAAACAACACTTACTGAAACCTTAGAGACAGCTAGGTAAACCAACAGGGTCTCGCCATCCTTTGGTTTGGCCAACAATGGGGTGTTGGCTAAATAATATTTCAGATCTTTCAAAGCCTCCCTACATTCGGGCGTCTATTCGAAGGAAGTATTCTTCTTCACGATAAAAAAGAACTTGTGGCACCGCTCTGATGACCTCAAAATGAATCGACTCAAAGCGGCTGATCGGCCAGTTAAGCGTTGTACTTCCTTCAGACTCGATAGTTCTTCAGGAATTTTTTGTATAGCTTTGATCTTGTCAGGATTTGCTTCAATGCCTCTCTCCGAGATAATGAATCCTAGGAATTTGCCCGAGCTGACCCCAAAAGCGCACTTTTTGGTGTTAAGCTTCATGCGCTTTTGGGGTTAAGCTTCATGTAATATTGTCTCAAAATCGTGAAGGCTTCCTTCAGTTGTTTCAGATGATCTTCTAGCCGGGCAGATTTTACCAACATATCATCGATATAGACTTCTATTGTTTTGCCAATGTAATCTTTGAACATCTGACACACCAATCTCTGGTAGGTTGCCCAGCGTTCTTGAGGCCAAATGGCATCACCTTGTAGCAATAAGTTCCTTCATCTGTAATGAAAGAAGTTTTTTCTTCATCGCTCGGGTCCATTAGGATCTGATTGTACCCTGAATACGCATCCAAAAAGGTTAAATATTTGTGTCCAGCCGTGAAGTCTATTAACCTGTCTATTTGGGGTAAAGGGTAGGAATCTTTAGGGCAAGCTTTATTTAGGTCGGTGCAATCAACACACATTCTCCACTTGCCATTTTTCTTGGGCACCACTACTAAATTAGCAAGCCAATCTGGGTACTTGACTTCTCTTATGAACCTGTTGTCAAGTAACCTCTTGGTCTCATCTTGGATCACTTTCTTCTTTTCTCCAGCATGGGGTCTTTTCTTCTGTTTCACCAGGCGAAGGTTGGGGTCCACGTTCAGCTTTTTGTGTCATGATCTCGGGATCAATCCCTACCATGTCTATGGGACCATGCAAAGCAATTGTCATTGGCTTTCAATAAGTTGATGAGAGCTTCCTTGGGCTCGGTGTCTAGCTCCGAGCCTGCGAATTTTTTTTTCTAGGAACTCTTTTGATTGTGCATGTGATTCCGACTCTTCTCGGCTTTTTGCTTTCGAGGTTCTTGGATGAAAGTTGGACTCCTCTCTTCCCTCTTTGGGGGAGTTACTCTTTGGGGCGAACTCTCCCCGACCGAGCACTTGAGGTCGCATGTTCCTATTTGCGCAGCGACTGCATAGTACTTTCGAGCCATTGACTGGTCACTTCAAATTGCACGAATTCCCCATAACTTAATAACTTGATGAAAGGTTGACGGCACAGCCTCCATTTCGTGAATCTAAGGTCTTCCAAGGATAATATTGTACGCCATCTCCTCGTTCATTATTTGAAAAGTTGCTTCCTTGTCAACCCCTCCCCCCTCCGGTGGTGGTTATGAGGGTGATTTCCCCTAGAGTTCTTTCCACAGAGTTATTGAACCCTGCTAAGGTGGTCACTTTCGGGACGACAAGGTCCTTCAACCTCATCTGTTCAATGGCTCTGAGGTTGATTATATTTACGAAACTTCCAGGGTCTACTAGGACTCATTTTACATCTGAATCATTGACCCTTAAGGTAATAACCAAAGCTTCATGATGAGGGGTCATTGCCTCGTGGCGGTCTCCTTCGTCGAAAATAATTTCTTCACCGATTCTCTCTATTTGGGTTCTTTTCCTCATATCGGTTGAGAGTTTCGCAAGCTTCATCGTGGAGGAATGACTGATACCGTTTATTTCTATACCGCCCGTTATAACGTTTACGGATTTTTGACACGTCGAGGCTATCGACATCTTATATAAATCTGGAAAAGCTTCGACTTCGGAACAAACATTATTACCAGATCCCCACAGACAGCGCCAATTTGTGTTGGTCTAAATCAGGACAGGACAACAAATCGAATTTGTATGGGGTTTAACTGGTAATTTGCTTGTATCGAAGTGATGTTCGAGCTGAAATGGAATTCGAGCTGAATGAAAGAATTTGAAAAAGTAACGAGGTAAGAAATACTTTAAAAGATAACGAGGCAACAAATAGAAAATAAATTCCAATATTGTATCCTTGTTGTTTACAACGAGTCCTATTTATAATCAGGAGAAAGAATGATGTTGTAATATCATAATTGCGTCTTTATAGCCATTACTCCGTGCTTAATTGTGGTTGATTCGAATTTGTCCTCGTAAATGCCAGAACAACAGTCGACGGTTACAAAGATTGGCCCTCGTTTCTCGAGGTGTGGCATCCGCTTGGGGTTACATTGTTTATGATGCTTGCTCTGAGCTCAATACTTCGAGTTCACTCCTCCTCATTTCCTGAGGTGATTTCCCGGGGCAAAGAGTCATGCAACATTTCCTCGTAAGTTTGCCTTGTGGAGCGGACTTCGTGTTAGGCTTCGAGACCTTGTTTGAGGCCTTGTTTGATACCTCGGTGACTTTTCATCCAATACAAGTATCTTGCTGTATCTCAACTACCAACCCTCTCGTGTCTCGCTGTATCTCACTGTATCTCGCTGTATCTCGTTTATCTCAACTGCCAACCACCTCGTATCTTGTTGTATCTCGACAACCAACCACCTCGTATCTTGTTGTATCTCGTTGTATCTCGTTGTATTTCAACTACCAACCATCTCATATCTCGTTGTATCTCATTGTATCTCGCTGTATCTCAACTATCAACCACCTCGTATCTTGCTGTATCTGTACTATTTTTGCACCGTATTTAATTGTTTCTGCATTTTGTCTAACTATTTCTGGACAACTTTTTCACACATAAATGGGCAGAAAATACAACCAGAACAAAATTTTAAAATTTTCATACTATAAAAAAAAATATTTTTGGGATCTTGGAAAAGCAACAGAGAAACCGACACGCAACAACATCACAAAAAAATTGTACATTACTTATATATGAATCTCTCTAAAAAGGAGAAAAATGATGCATTTATAAAATATAGTAACATATTTTGGATCTGAAACCATCTTCTAAATCTTAACACCCCATTCTCCCAAATTTAACTTGTTTTATCTTTTCTTCCATGCCAACAAGACCACCAGCCTCCTCGAAGTCACAGTTGATTTTATTAGGCTTCCCCATCAACAGACCAATCTTCTTCTCTTGGGAACCCACATCTTCATTTGTGCTCTTCATGACACATTATAATTCCAACCTTCCTTTGGCATCCTGGATCTGCTCTTTGAAGATCGATAGCTTGGAGTTCAACTTCCGGCGATAAAAATGATCGGAGATAAAACTTCCCACTGTTAAGATCCCTCATTTCCTTGTGGTTTCAACATCAACCGCATAAGTATCGATTTCGTCTTCAATTTCAATATTTACCTTCCGTTGAAGCTCGTAATTAAAGGAGAAGTAATAGTAGTTCCGGTGAACTCGGGTTAAGCATCAGAGATAGATGCCGAAAGATCGGCGATGCTTGCTCTAGCTAGATATTCCGGCTACGGTCGTGTACGAGAAGGGAAAGTGGAGTGATTTTGAATTGTTCAGTGCTCGACGGTTGATTTTGAGTTTTTCTATTTTCAGATTCTTACTCTGTCTTTGATTGTTAGGAACTGTGCTAGAAAAAATATTGTTATGTATTGTAATTTGTATAATATTACTATCTATTTGTAATATAGGGGTGTAGATTTGTATATTTGTGTAAAAAACCCTTTCTTTTTTACTTTGGATATTCAGGAGATTGTAATTGACCATTTTGTTGATTAAGTCGCGTGTTAGGAGATTATGGGAAACAAATCAAACTGTTGTGTCATGAGTTCAAATGCCATAATCTTATTGAATATGAGTTGAATGCTCCAACTCGCTATAGAAGGTTCATTAAGAAGGGAAGCATTTCCTACTCGGTATATACCAGAGTCACTATGGTCAAATTTATTAAAAAGTTGACGAAAAAGTCATGCGGCATCTAAAGAAAATGCTAGTTAGCTTAATAACTAAATTGGGTTATAGAGTAACCCTCTTTCGCAACTCAAATTGTCCAAATACCCATATAAAAACGAGACAATAATATATCTAGCCAAAATCAAGTTTGGCCCTACATTCAAATAGACACAGGGATTCTTGAACAAAGGCTAGCCAAAAATTACACTATATTAATATATTTACAAAGATTTTTTTTACTAAAATAGTGGAATACAGGTAATAAGTTTAACTAATTTTTTCTAAGCACGTTTTTTGCCTATTATTTGGGGATATCAACACTAATTGAGATCTTATTTTCTGCCATATATAGCAGCAATCACATTAAAATATATATGAGTGCAATATCTTTCCCTTGTTCTTTTATCTGGTTTTCTATCAATCAAAAGATCTTTTGAATATCTTTTATTAAATTTTCCTCTTCATTTATCTTATCTAGTATAAAGAATGCATATTGTATATGTATTTTTGCTATTCAGTTTATAAATTTGGAATATCGGATGCATATTCATAGTACTTGTATTATATTATATTTATGCACATGAATCTGTGAAACATAAATGATAAGCAATATATTTGGTGAATATTGGGAACAATTAGTGCATATTGATATATATCGTATAAGATTATATCCATGTAAAGATGTGCATATGCCATGCATAATACTCGTATATGTATAAAATATTATTGAGTATCCCTTTAATACATTTTCATATGTATATGGTATGTCTTAAATATTCATTTTTTTGTAATCAATATCACCTCTATTAATTTTATGATCAAGTTGTCATGGATATATGGTAGGCATGGAATAACTAATGTAGGTACGCAATGATATACATGAAATAAAAACAAGTGTAAAAAATTTAAAAATTATTTCTATGATATGCAGAAATATACATTAAATTATAAGTGATTCCTACATTTATTTTGGTGCAGCCACTGGAAGAGGGGTGCAATTATTTTTTGTATATCTAGGAATCATAATGAATTTGAGTAATACTAATTAATGGTTTAAAAGTCCTAAAGTCTTTCTTTACCATCGGTATTTTCGGATAATGGTTGGATATAGTGTAAATTACGAAAATCAAAATTTTGAATTAGATTTTATTTGTATTTTACCGTGTGTTAGAGATGGTTATGTGCAGTAATTTAGGAGATACTTATGTAATTGGGATTCTAGCATAATAGTTAAAGTAAAAAGATAAATAAAATGACCAACCATCTCCTAGAAAATAGGATATATCAAAAATTAATTCAAAAGATATACTCTAAAAATTCAGTCATGACCTATCATCTCCCCTATAAAGGCATTTAATGTGGATGTATTACTTTAAAGTCAATGGTTATAAAAAGTAGGATACCTAAAGCTAAATATTTAAAAATTATAATAAAGGAAAAATATGTTCATTTTTTGTTTATGACCCTTATAAATGTCTATGCCATGTAATTTTTTCTATATCAACTTGGACCTACCCATTTCAACTGAGCCTTAATTGTATCCTTCACTTCTGAATGATTCTTTTTCAGGAAAAGTGACTAATAAGTGAGATTATATCTTTACACACAGAAAAACATATTGGTGTGTGAATTGTGATCATTTCTTCGTTTTTTTTATGTTCGAAAAAAATATTGTAAATGAAGTCATGAACTTTGTCCTGTGATAGAAAATTATAGTAAAATTTTTTCTTTACACACAATTTTTGTGCTTGCTGGTGTGTTGACATTTTAGGCTTAATTGTGATCTTTCTTGACTAATTTTTGTGTCCTTTAGCTAAATTGTTGACATTCCATGTTTCAGGAATTTGATGATAGTCATTGTTACAAAGCCAAAAGAAAAGAAGAAAGGGCAAACTACAAGAAAAATTGGCTACAAATTGAAGACATGGAAACCAAGGCAGCAGTAGAATTGGATCGGCTCCCCACCGAATAAACGGCTAAATGGATGAAGCCACATGCCGGAGAGGATGAGACTTTAAGAGTTCAAGATGACCCACCGAAGTGTAACAGCGGACCGCCGAACCATGGGCTGAAATCAATTGCCGGTTCCACAGAGTTATTGGCTGCCCGCCGATACTCATAGCGGGCTTTGAAAATCAGCGATGAAGTTGTGCAATTCCGCTACTTGAAGGGTGACCCGCTGAACCTGAAAGGTAGAAGACAAAAAGAAAACCAGAAACTCAGCAACAGGTGACCGGTGAATATAATCGGTGGATTGCCAAATGATCGACTGAAGATAGGAAAAAGTTCGAAATGACATTATTGTAAGTAGAATTTTGGCTTTCAAACTCATGCCTATAAATAGTTTATTATGCATCCAAGGCAAAGTATCTTGGAATAGCTTTAGAATATCATATTTTTCACTTTTGAATATTCTTGGAAGGCAAGCAAGGGTTTTAACAACAACTTTTGTAAGTATTTCCATCTTTAATATACTCCATTACATGATTCTAGCTTTTTCATTCCTTACTATGATGGTGTTGAGCACTAGTATGAGTAGATAAACTCATACTAGAGGTTTATCCATAATGACTTGATTATTTTAATTTTAACACTGGTTTTAATCTTACAAAATCTGTGCGTTAATGTTAATCCAATTTCTATTGCACTTTTAATGAAAAGGGTTTAAGGTATGACCATAATCGGACCAAACCCCACTTTGCTTTTATCATCCTAACAGGGTTGAAGGTGTGGGTTTATAGAAACTAGCGAGCAATTGGGTTATATTGGCTCACGAGCCTACCTCATCTAAAGGGAAAGACCTAAAAAGGTCATTCCCGCTATGGTCTTTGGATTAGGGTTTTATGCGCCTTGTTATTGACCCAAACGAGCTTAAGTCGGTAGATCCTCTCTGAACCTAACTGTTTTTTATGGTTAAATATGTGGTCCGATCATTAATTACTAACCATATGATTTGTGTGGTTAGAAGAAGTGTTAGGTTAATATAGTCTTGTTTGTATGGGTAAACCCCTAGCTTTTTCTCCTTGCATTACAAATACTTTAAGTGTGATATTATTACATGTTAGTAATTTGCTTAGTTGTTAGTCGTAATTTTAGTTTAAACAATTTCTACTCTTTACTTAGGAATACTCGAACAGCTCTTAGAACTTGACCTTATTTAATTTATAAATAGAATGCGTACTAGCTCCTCGAAGAAATTGAACCCCAACTTTCTATCGAGTACTATCTTTGACGACCACCCCTCACCCACTGAGATATAGGTTGAGCGTGGATCACTTGCCTCAAACTCCTTAGTCAATGGGGTAAGTGTGAATATATTAAATAATAAATATAATGAAGCTGATGTAATATCATAAGTTTAAATAGGCTACTTGGAATCTTTATAGAAAAATATAACGGTTTCAACATTTAAAATGAACTTACTAATATAAGCTGACAAAAATCAAACAAAAATAGAAAAGATGAATAAATCTCAAAAGAACATGGGAGGTTTTGACTCTTAATTGAAATGTTCTTGGGGAAGTGCAAAAATAATTCAATTTTTTTGGCCGCTTTGCCTATCTTCAAACCTTCGGTTTGAATTTAATGTGAAGTCCAACTTCACACTTTTGATTTGAATTAGCTCATTTAAGGTGAAAAACTTTAAGTTGAGGGAATTTTAAACCATGGGCTGAAGTTGAAAACATAACTTCAACTCTTATGGTTTGAAAACATAACTTCAAACTTTGAAGGTCATTCCTACTTCTATCATTGATAGGTTGAAAAAGGAGATAGAAGTAGTAATGACCTTCAAAAATATTGTAGAAGCAAGGCAAGTGATGACTTTTTATGCTATTGCAAATCAGAAGAAGTTGAAGATTAAGAAAACTGATAAAACAAGAGCAATTTATGAATGTCAAGAAGGCTGTCCTTTTAGGTGTCATATATTAAGGGATGTGGAGAGTATGTGCTTCAAGATTAAAACCTTAAAATCTGAACATTCCTCATGAAAGTTTTGATAATCCATTGGTTGCAGCTTCTACATTAGCTCACTACTTTAAGACTAAAGTACACGGTTGTCACGACCCTTAATTGCAGACTTGTTGTGAGGAAACCCAAATCTACCCCGTCGGGCGAACCCACTTGAATTATAAATAATAGATAATAATTTAATAAATATAATCATATTAAAGTTCAAATGTTATTCATAGATAGAATAAATATGTGGAATATCCCATGAACAAAAATAGTGTAGGTCCTCAATATAAGCCATGAACTTCTAAATAAGAGAATACTGAAAACATATATCAATATGTCCGAAGCTAAAAACGACATAAGTACTGTAAACTGAAAGGTGCGTCACCATGAAGCAAGGATAGTTGGCTCATCGCTGGACTCTTGAAGAACCTCTAACTTAGCCACGAAGCTCGCTAGAACATAAATCCGAACCTGCCCGAACAAAGAAATAAAAGAACAAACATAAACAGAAATAACGTAAGCCGAAAGGACTAGTAGGTGGATATGCGAGCTTCTAAAACAACAAGAAACAAGTCTAGCAAGGAGTGATAGAAGGAAATGAGAGAAAAGAAGTGTGTATTTAACCAAATTCTCAAGTAACTCACTAAGTAATATCACAAACACTAATAAGCCAACCAAAAGAAATCAACGTAAGTAAATATCACATTAAATGGACCAACTCCAAATTATACAGGAATTTTTACACTGTATAGACATTTGAGAGGGACTTTATCAGAAAATAGATACATTTTATCTAAATTATTGTAAATAGACTTTTAGACTTATTTACTAATCATTTAATAGCCACTTTTAAAAACTCTTTAACTCCCTATCAGCGTGCCTATTATCATGGGAATGAGCAATTTTTTAACTGTGCATTTATTAGTTTTACCACTTCTCAATTACTACTCACTGATTATGAAAATTATCCTATTTTTTCGGTATATCAAAACTTAAGCGGTAAAACAAATTTTTTAAATTTCGAAATCTAAGATAAAATCAAACTTCCCTTTTTATCTTCCTCAACTTCTAATTATTCATTCGTAATTTAAACCGTTAGGGTTTTTTAGCCTAAAGAAACGGCAGGTTTGTCTATTTCCTTTTAACTATTTATGTTGATATTTTGCATATATACCTTGCATACTGTCTCTGAATTTACATATTACTTTTATATTTTTTTGCATATTGTTGATATTTACCTAGCATATTGTCAATTAATTTAAATAGTATGGTTATATTTCTGGAATATTTCATGCATATATCTTGCATACAGTCCTTATATTTGCATATACAGTGAATTTCCATACAGTCCTGACTATTTCCTTTTAACTGTTTTGTTGATATTGCATGCATATCCCTTGCATACTGTCCTGAATTTTCACGCGTACATTAGTTTGCAGATTTTTCGGCTGCTGATAGTTAACACAATCGACGCTAGTATTTAGGAGATATTCACGCAGATCTTTTAGAAGTTAGGATATCCATGTACCTATTATTTAGCATCAATTTTGGTTAGCCATTGATATATGTTAATATGTCTATTATCTAGTAGGGCTATGTAAGATACTTGGTTAGTTATGAAATTTTCCCAATTATATACCAAATGGACCAACTCTGAAATACAATGATGGGCCAACTCCGATTAAATAATAATGGACCAACTCTGAATATATATATATATCAAATACCAACAAGCCATGAATCACTTGGGCTAATAACTCAAATCATACTCGTAGAGTATGATGTAACAAGCTAATTACGGTTACACGCTAACAGTTTTAGAAAATTCACTATGATACCAAATCATAGATCAAAATGCGAAGAATATATACAAGCTATACCTAGGGCAGTGTACATAAAAAGAACATATGTACAAAATCCCAAGTGAAAGAATTTTACCCAAGGAAAGGAATGAAACCACCTACCTTGGAGCCCAATGCACACTATCTAATTAACAATAGACTTTATTCGCTTAATTTCCTCCAAACGATCCCGCTCTGTACAAAATGATGCATATTACAATCAATACCAAAGTTAACGATTAAATATTCCTACCCTTAAGCTAAAAGGGTTAAAAAGTCAACCTAGACGTCAACCCCAAGCCCGCTTGGTCAAGTCATATTACCTATAACCACACGAGTCTAATTATATAATCAAGTCTTGAACTTGATAGGAATTGAGGTGTCAAATCTCAATTTTACAATATACAACTTAGATTTGTATACCCACTTTTTATATCTCAAGTATCATGTTCTTGAAGAAAAAAAATGTATTTTAACATATTCAATAAGCAAATCTATGCCTAATTTATAAATATTCTAGTTCCAAAATAATACTCCATCCGTTCCAAAATGATTGTCATAGTTTCCTTATTAGTCCGTTCCAAAAAGAATGGCACAATTCTAAATTTGGAAACATTTTTGAGTTGAAACTACTACTTTACCCTTAATGAAATGCTTTATAGCCACATATTTATGTATGACTCATTTTGGACCACAAATTCTAAAAGTCTTACCACATTTCTTAAACTCCGCTCCAAGTCAAATTATGACAGTCATTTTGGAACGGAGGGAGTAATCATAACAGATGAAAAACTAAAATCCTAAAAGAGCACAAAGTGATATGCGACAGAGCACTTAACAGAGTTCACATTTCGAACAAAGCAACCAAGGGAAAATTTTAATTTCACTCCACCACCAATTAGTAATCATTAGCTAAATAATTTCCCCCAAACATTATATCATCATACTAAAGTTTCATTCTAATCAGGATAGCCAACCATTGATTCATGTACTATTTTCACTAAACTATGCACTGATGGCAACAATGAAAAAAAGAAGAAGGTAACTTCATTAGGAGCACCAACCTAGTGTTCGAATTGATTCCAGGAGCTCCAAGGCTCTAAACTATGACGCCGCCAATATGACAAGGTTCTACCCAAATCACTTTTTCTTTTAATTCTTTACTTTGTTTCTTTTTACACCAATGACCAACACAAAACCCTTATAAGACTATTGAAAGTTAGCAAAATAAGGTGTGGAACTGGTCCAACTAATATGTAAAATGATAAGGGAAAATTTCATATCTAACCAAATATATACCATGGCATTATATTCAAATAGCCATTGAACATTTCCACATATGCTAGCCAAAATTTACCCAATATAAATATGTCTAAGTTGATTCTATTTCTAAAAACTAGTTAAGAAAAGGAGAAAATTAAGGAGCTCAACTCCCACCCAATAAGGAGAAAATTACGGAGCCCTATTCCATCCAAACAATCATCTTCTTTGCTCGATTTTTCTATTTGATCATTGCCAACTACTATCCTTTCTCTTTCTTTGTCAGGAAAGTTGAAACTCTCATCATGTCAGTCCAAATATCATCCTTCCTATATGCATAATTTTGTCCGATTCAATTTTTGCCTCCGTAACGTGGATTCTTTTTAATTTTTGACGCTTATATATATATATTTAGTTTCACCAAAATTATTTGTAATCATTAAATTGATAAACATCAAATATGCATTTAAATTGTTATTATATTTACACAATATGCAATAGTAGTTGGTAAAAATAATATACACTTAACATCTCCAAATATATAATATTATGTGTAAAATATTCTATTGATATGAGTGTGATATATTCTACATATTTATGATATTTATTTAAATATATAATATATTGATATTATTATACATAAAATATTTTATTGATACAAGTACAATATATTCTGCATATTTATGAGATATTATTTCAATAGATAATATATTGGTAATATTATACTTAAGATATTTTATTAATACAAGTGAAAATATATTTTGCATATTCTACATATTCTGCATATTCTATTGATATGAGTGTGATATATTCTGCATATTTATGACCTCATGAATACAATTTATTGATACCAGTAAAAATATATTACATATACACCAAAAAAATATCAAGCATACATATCTCATATATATTACCATCTCCATGCTTAGAAAATTTAAACCTCAAATATAGAACATATGAGTACTGTTAAAAATGCATCTGAATATATACATTAAGTATATCTAAAAATTATACAAATATAAATTTAATATAAATTATATTAATACCAAAAATAAAATTATTCATTGGATATGCAAAGATACTATTTCGAACAATTAGTCCAATACATCTATGTTATACATAGAATATGCATAGTTTATACAACAGTCCATCGTCATTGTACTTTCTCTTCAACTCTGATTCGTATTTGAAATACGAAAATTTTATGCTCACCTATACAGAGAATATGCATGATTTATAATTTATTTCACGAGTCAATAGACTAATAACTTGACAAGTGAGTGAATATTTATGATTCCCTCCAAGACGATCGATGCTAGGTTCGCTGGATTTTGAATCAATATGAGAACTTCCTGATTGTCGATCTCCATTGTGTATGATAGTGCGTGGCCTTGAAGGCCTAGCTCCAACCAAGACATTGGTATTGGGTTTTCGTGGGGTATTGGAGCTGTGTAGATCGTGTTGTAGTTTTGTTGAATGTAGTTGGGGTGATTTACGTTGAATATTGTTGTTGGTTGGAGTGTTTGGGGAGATTGGGCATTGTAGAGGGGAATCCTGTTGTAGCGGTGTGAGAGAGGTAGGCAAGGCATTGGATGTGTTAGTAGTAGTACCGAGTGTAGAGAGTTTTGATGTTTTATGGTTGTGATTGCTACAATTAAGGATCTTTATTTTATACCATTAATAAAATAATTAAAGATACTTTATTTAATAAATAAGGTAACTACCTCTCTATCTCCCTATAATAGAGGCATGTTTATCAAAAATATTGGCTAGAAACATGGACTAGATTTAGTTAAAGTCTTTTTTAAAAATGGCTATAAAAGTGGAATACCAAGGGGTAAAGGTCTATAAACCATAAATTTCAATAAATGTGTCTATTTTATTTAAATAACACTAATAAATATCTATACACCGTAAAATTTCCAAATGATGATAACTAAGTCTAATAATAAAATGTCCACTTAGTCCAATAGCCCACTAATCATTTTTATAGAGTTATTTTCTGTCATACCAATTATAAAAATACGCACCATAATAACCTACTAAAATTATTAAAGTATAACTAACGGTATAAATCCTTATAAAAGTATCCGGTTGTCACATTCTCCTCTACTTAAATACATGTTCGTCCTCGAACTTGATCCACCCAATACCAACAACCAAACTTGATATGAACTCAAAATTTTGCTAACTCCTTAAATTTACAAAAATTTTGCGAGAATTTGCATTGTAAATTGGACTATCTAAAAATAATCCATGTATCAAATACCAAACAAAGGTCTAAGTGTAGGGTGGTGATGTTAGGCATAAATACAAATATTTTTGTATTATTTTACCACTTAGTTTTAGTGTTTCCTAAGTGTTTTAACCGTTTAAAATAACTAGTTGGCTTAATTATTGATTTATTATATTTAGGAAGTCAATAAGCTGAGAGGAAGCAAATAATGGAGATTTTCAGGCCGACTTTGAGGAACTTGAAGGAATTGAAGAACTTGGAAAGTTGGTTTTGCACAAGAGATAAGAATGAAAGAATAAAGGGGGAATTTTCAAAAATAGGCAGCCCACTACCCAAAATTACAAACAGGAGGCCATATTTTTTTCTTCATGCATAGCACCCACCCCTAAAATTATAAATTTTAGCACTCCTTCATAAAAACCACCCTAGCTATCAAATTTTCCCCTCCCCAGCCACTAAGCCACCGGCAAACACCTTCCCCCGCCAATGGTGTCATTACTTTTTTGTATTTTACTGAATTTATGTTGTTTATTGCGTCTAAATCATTGCTTTGGACAAGTTTATACACACAAATCTCCCTCTAAAAATTAAATTATACATGAATATACATATATAAATATGTAGCAATGAGAAAAATACAAAAATATACACAAAAAAAGTAAAAAACATATAAATATCCTTCATATACAGATTTATTCACTCGCATATACACACTTATACAAATTTATACAATTTTATACATTGTATAAATTTGTATAAAATTGTATAAACTTGTATAAAATTGCGGCGACTGCTATCTCGGGAAAAGGGTGACAGCTCGGGTAAGATTCGAAAATATGGGCTATTTTTGGTAATTTTCGTCTTTTGCTTGTCTTTTAGTGTAATTATCCCAAGAATAAAAGCATATATTTACAAGGTTGGGCCAAAATATAAGGCTATGCGTGAAATTGGACAGATCAGCAAAACTAGTTTAAACAACCTTTGACGTGGAGTCCTAATAAAACTTGGAATTGGTTGCTGCCTACCCTATAACCATATAAAAGTAAACTTTGTACACTGTTAGGGGGGACTAAGCTGGAGATGCCGAAACGTGACTTCAAGGCTCCACTCTCTACAAAGTTTCCTTTCCCTTTTCTCTTGTTCTTGATTTTATGTACTAATTTCTTATTCCTAGGATATTGATGAAACCATTTATCATATGAATATATTGACAGTGCTATGCTATAATCAAATTATTTATATTCCTATTTGTTCAACTATATTTTGTATGTGGTTAGTTGAATAATCATTAATTAATCGTGCCTTATCACCTTGTATTGCTTGGAAAAGAATATAGGATTAGGTAGTTGTTGAACAACGGTACTTCTGAGCAAGAGGTCGGAAGATAGTTACAAGGATTTAAAAACGGAGTTAGGAATAACGAAGCTTTACTGTGATCTTAGTGAGCAGGCGAAACAATCACCTAGATTAGTTCGGGAGAATAACTTAGGAAGTTACCGTTCTTGATCGGAAGATGTTTACGGTAATTAAAGCGCTCATGGTCAATAGGAAGTAAGCGACAAAATTATAGCAAGCCTGTCAGTTATCCACTCTGATAAATTGGGAAAATCTATATCCTAGGTTCTTTCTTCTAAAATCTGTATTTAGGAATTTCACTTGCGCACTTTATTTATTAGATAATTTTTAGTAGTATAGTTTCAATTCTTGAAATAATATTGTTACCCATTTGGAATTGTTGAAATTATTTATTTAATGATACAAAAATAGTTAAAGCTAGACGTTTTCTCCTTGTGGGTTCGACTCCGGACTTAAAAATCGGATTATATTTGTTACGACCGCTTAGTCCCTTTTATAGGGCGTAGTTGGGCGTGATCACCTGTCATATACACCAAGAGGCTTATCTTGGAATGGGGTTGAAGCAACTACATTGCGCCAGTTGTAAGGACAATTAAGAACTATAAAAATCAACCAAATGGCATGGAGGAGTCCGGAACAAGCTTCGGCATCACCTTATGATTTAGCTTAGTCTATTTTAGCTTAAACTTACATTAGCATTAGGTGGTTTCTATACATATAGTGTGTATTGGTTAAACTTATGGTATTAACACTTGTTAGTTGAGCGATGTTGCCAGTTATGGTTTTTTGTTTGTTTATAGGGATGGCAATTGGGGCGGAGCAGGGTGGGGCAAAACACTAAATGGGGCAGGGCAGGGCAACTGTTAAATGAGGCAGAGCGGGGCGGGGCGGGGCAAAAATTTATTTTAAAATTTTTGGGGCAGGGCGGGGCGGGGCGGGGCAATATAAAGGCCCAATACTTTTACTTGTTTTTTTTGCCACTATTTTCTTATTTCATAATTAAATTGAGGAAATAATGAAAATATTATTCCACTATTGGCTACTTAATCTTTTAATTAGTTTATTTAATATTTAATATTTTTGAAAGACTACTAATTTTTTAAAAGCTTCAATTTCTTCACGAAACTACAAAATCATCAAATTTGAAAATTTCAATAGAAAAGAAATTAGAGATATGCTAAATGAATTAAAAGTTAAAAGAAAAGTTCAATTTTGATGAGAAAAAATAAAAAATAATGACTTAAAAAGTGATTTAAGTGAGGCGGGGCGGGTCAAAACGGGGCAGGGCAGGTCAAACGGGGTAGGACGGGGCGGGATTGAAACTTGACAAAGACCAAAATGGGGCGGGGCGGGGCAGGGCAGGGCAAAACTTTGGAAGGAGAAGGGCTCAACCTGCCCTGCCTCACCCCATTGCCACTCCTATTTGTTTAGAGTTGTTGACCTGCTTCAAGTTGTTGTATGTTACCACCTAATGGGTAATCTTATTTTGTGTCACTTTGCTCTTGTACTTTCCTGTAATTTGTAGTCTTGAAATTAGCATATGTTTCTTATGTTACAATGAGTATTTGAGTATTTGTGCTTCTTATGAGAGCTGTTGAACATCCACCAATTGTTAGGTCCTTGATGTTAAGCATAACTCTGTTCGTACAGTTAAATTACTGTTTGAATTGCCTGTCAATTATTTGGGATAACTTCAGTCTCCATGTGTTTCATGATAGAGTGACTTTTAGATTGATTATTAATCAAGTATATATAAAGCATATAACTTCAGTCTCCATGTGTTTCTACCCAGCTTTGCTTGCTAGGATCTCGCTGAGAAAGCACAAGTTCTGCTTTTACGCTGCTCCAATCCTACACGATATCCAACTGCTGCTCCCAGCTCCGCTCGCCAAGACAGCTCGGTGAGTGAGCAACATTTCTGCCCGCCTGCTGGTTGCCTCGTCCTACTGCTTCCCTATGTTCGCTGACACACTCGCTAGGTGAGCTAAAATTCTGGTTCCCTACTGAATGGCGCTCGTCCAGGCGCTTGCCAAGTGAGATTAAATTTTGCCCAGCCACCCTCATATCACTCGATATAATCCATTGGTTCATCTTTCATATGTGCAACCCATAAGGATCACTTTCATTTCAAATTCAAATCACAGCAATTCGCCTGCAAAAATTTCTAATCTTTGTATCCTGGTGGTGTTTCTATGAACAAAAGTTTTGGATGTGCTGTGTGTACAACATTGATGTTACCACTGGCCAATAGTCCAAATGGAACTAGCATTGCTATTAAAAAGAACTACTCTTTTGTGAATTATGATGCATTCAATGGTTGGTTATAGACATATTTAAACTAAAAGTTTATCTAATTACAGTGGAATCATGGGGTTACTTATTGGGTTCCAATTTTCTTGTAGAGTCCTTTTGGAATGTCACACCAACAGGCTGTAGCACATGTTACAACACATGCTGCATTATCCCAATCTTACATACAAATGCAAGTCGAAGATCAATGTTCTTCCCAGGTGTCAGCAGAAATGTTAGGACATGAGTGTCAACTGAGCCAGTGGTATCTTCTTTGCAGCTAAAAGTGGAATCTTTGAATATTGAATTGGATAACAAACCATTTGACGAGCACGATGTGAAATTTGAACTGGCAGAAGTTTCTCAGCCTGATAACAAGCCATCCTATAGTGCCCTGAATTTACTCACTACTTTCAGGGTTCATGTTCCTTGACATATTCCACTAAAAGGCGTGAAGGAAAAATGGTAGCACATGTGGTGAATCACATGAGGATCCAGATTCAACTTTTAGAATACCAATTGAAATAATATGAGGAGTCAGACATAATTCAGAGGTAATTCATACAAATCATTTGTTCAAAACAAATTTTGCAATACATGAACACAATAAACTAAAGATTATTAAGTCACATACTACACATTAAATCTAAAATCAGATACATTGTCCTTTAACTAAGAACTAAACACTAAGTTGCCACTATAGAGGATGGATAAAACCTATTCTAGTGGATTACAAACATGACTTAACCGCCCAAGCTGAAATAAAACCAACGAAGCAACCCACCATCAAAACAATGATAATACATTGTTTGAATAATTTTTCCTCCAACATTGCTATTTTTCTACCATCCAGGATAGATGAAGCCTCAAAATCAGTCACCTTATTCTTCAACATATTGTTTTCTAGTTGAAGAGCTACTAAAGCCAATTTTAAGGCAGTGATGCCCTCCTCAGCCCTGTTAGCAAGTTTTTCATCTTCTCATTCCCAAAATCCACAACCTTGAGACTACTACAAACATTAAAAATATTTTCTTAGAATTTAAGGATTATCCAAAAGATTAATTAAAACAAATAATGTTGTAAAAAAAGTACTACATCAGGCTTCGAGCACTTCAAAAAACGTCTTCCAGCATTATCACAGGTTCTTGTTGTTCAAATCTTGGCAATGAGTCCACAACGACATATCTTCATCGATCCGTATGAGCAACTCGAACATTGAATTTTTTTTTTTAATTCGGCAGATTAACTCCTTAAAGGAGAGGTCACTGGAATTAATAGTGTAATTGGAATTGGAGAAGTGATCGGAATAAATTGAGTAATTAACATTTTTGGCTACTAGGTTTTCTATAAAATGTATGGAGGGAATGAACAACAAGATGGGTCGGGTAAACTTTTAAGGGAGGGTGGGTCAGGTAAAATAAAATGGGGGGAGGTGTTTTAGTTGGGTCCTTTTAATTTTTCTTATAATAAAAAATGGAGTATATAATTTTAAAAGGGTTTAAAAAATTTACGTTAGTCAAAAAAAGGAAAAAATGGCATGTATGAGCCACTGTTGTCACGACAATTGCATGATTGAGACACTTTTTTAATGGCTGAATATTTGTACCAAAAATGATAGTTTAGTGGCATAGTTGACCTTTTGCCGTAGTTTTTATCAGAAAATAGCAAATATACATAAAAGATGAAAACAAAACCGTAGATCTCCTTTCTTCATCCACACTAACCCCACTGTTGCCAACCCCCATCCCAATGATGCCCCTTTAGTCGATCACTACCGGCTATCGTCTGTCGTCAAAACTTCTTATTTAAAAAAATATTTATACTAGTATGCCAAGTAATTATTTACTATATATAAAAAGTTTACAATAGACATACAAGTTGATAAACCATAACATACAATTATACAATTGATGTATGTCATTGTATAACACTTGTATATATATATATATTGTATGCCCATTGTATGCACAATATATGTACAATGTATCACTACACATACAATAAAAAAATAATGGACAAAGAATCTTCTCACATTCAAATCACCATCAAAAGCCCCATAACCACCTTATAGTCACCATAAATTTATAATTTTTTAAAAAAAAGAAGAATGGGAAGAAGAAGAACAACACATACATATATACAAGCGATGCAATTGATTAGCAGGACATATAAATCATATATAACTTAGATAAAATTGACATACAGTACACATACAATTCCCATACAATTGGCATAGATCCGATCTGCAAATTTCAGCTCTGGAACATATGTGAAACGACTTGATATACAAAGTTATATATGCGCAATACATTTGATATACATAATACACTAGGAATCTACAAAGAAAAATCCAAAAAGAAAAGAAGGAGAAAAAGAAGAAGTAACAGAGGGAATATTATGCCGGCACGACGGATCTGCAACTGTATCACAACGAACACGATGACGAGTATCAAATATCGGTAGCTTCTGGTTTCCTCATCGTCATCAACCGCTAGATCTTCTACTCTTGTTGGACCAGTGGCTTCGACGATGGAAAAAGCTCGCAGTGGTAGTGGCTTGCTCGCTGGAGAAGGGTGACAGAATAGCAAATGTTAGGGAAAGGGGTGGCAGGCGACGTCTCGAAATAGTTGGGAAGAATAGATCCCAACTAGGGTTTGGTTTATGAGAGAGAGTGTCTTTATTTTTACCCATTTACTAGGTTTTGTAACGAATATTTAAAATATCGCTATTTTTTTTAAAGTAGGGAAAGTATCTCTAAGTTTGGTAAATAAGTTACCTAGAGTTATATGTGGTGTAATTTTTCCAAAAAGATTTGATGCTTGGAAGAAAAAAGGGGAGGTAAGGACCACCAAATTTCTCTGGTTGTTCCTTTCGAGTGTCGCATTTAAAATTTGTCCTTATCTTACAATGTCCTCCAAATATAGATGTACGATCCATCTTCATGTCTTCTTCTCCTTTTTCTTCTATGTCTTCTACTTCTTCCTGTCTGATTTTTAAAATCACTTATTCGTTAAATGGATATTTCACATTGTATTAATAACGATAAATCTACCCAAAAAATAATTTTGGGAACAAACCTCTATTCCTATCCAGCTGAAATGAAGACCTGTGTGGGCAAAAATACGCCACCTACTATTATGGGGATACGAATCCAGCTGGCGAGACTAGACTTCTCTTACAAGTCACTGGGCGCAGAGGATACACGCCCGCTCCTAGAGCCAACGACCATTTAGGCGGAATGGCTATAGGATGCAGGGTATACATCCCGCTGCCTAGGGAGTACAGTCTCCTAGTTAGGGTTTAGTATATACCACCTCCTTGAGTTATAGGCCCATTGTCTTATTAGTCTTTGTATTTTACCTTATTTAGGACTGGGTATCAGTACTATAAATACCCCTCCTTTCATTGTATTGTACTAAGGCGATTCACCATAGAATCTGGCTATTCTCAATGAATAAGAATTACTCTACCTTTTCTTGCTTATTTCGTCTTGCTTATTTATTACTGTTTTCATTATATTTACTTACTTTTTCGTTGTAATTACTGTATTGCTTGTGCCCCAACCATAATTAATTGTTTAACCTAGATGAAAAATTTTAGGCATAAATAGTTTGGCGCCCACCGTAGGGCCCAGAAAATTGTAGGTATTCTACGAAGGAAAAGACGCAATCATGTCTGACGACGGTAGTAGCATTCTAGGGAACACTGCAAACGCAGTAGACGAGTCGGTAAAGGATCTCGATGATCCCAGTGTCCAACCTAAAGATCCCGTCGGGCAGCCGAAATATTCTTAGCAGGAACCGATCCCTGTTGCCAATAACGGGGAAAGAGACTGATCACTGGAAGGTAATCATGAGTTCAGAACTTTCATTATTAATCTATTCAAAACTATGTCGGAACAGACATAAAAAAACTCGAACAACGTGATCGAAGGGGTATCTCAAAAGCCAGGAGCGATGTTTGCTGGATCGTCTCAGAGGCCAGCATCCCCGCGAGGACCAGCACCTACGAACAATTCACCGGCATCCGTTCCTAGCTGAAGGCTCAACATGGATGCTGCCCTCGGAGGCTCATCGATAATCAACAACCAACACCTCAAGGGAGCTCCTGTCATTCAAGACCTCATAAAAGAGATGAAGTCCATCCACGACCGAATTGGTAATATGCCGGGTACTCCACCCCAAGTTACTATAGTAGATGAGCAAAAGTTTTACAAACATGCTTACAAAGCAAGTGCTGCACCGTTCGGCATACCAAAGCAATTTCATTTGCCAGATAACTTGAAGTATGACGGAATGACTGATCCAGACAAGCATATTGTTGCGTGCTACACGGCTATGAAGAGTAATGAGATTACTGAGGAAGAAATCCAGTCCGCTCTAGTGAAGAGGTTTGGTTCGACCCTGACTAAAGGGGCCATCGCTTGGTACACTCAGTTACCAATGGGATCTATCGAGTCATTCACTCTGATGCAAAACTTGTTCAAGAAAGCGCATTCTGGTGCCCGCAAGCGGGAGAAGCGCATGGAAGATATCTTCGAGATACGTCAGCGAGACAAGGAGCTTTTAAAGGACTACCTTGACAGATTTTAGAGGGAACGCGTGGAGCTTCCTCCAATCCCTGCAACATCGCTGTGGTAGCCTTCTGCAAAGGTTTGAATCCGAAGGGATCGCTTGCCACTAGAGAATTGTAGTGGAGCTTGACTCAACACCCTGTAACAACATGGACCGCCCTGCACCAGAGGTACACCGAGAAGCTTCGCCTTGAGCCGGGAGAGTTATCTATCCCCGAGAAAGTTGGACCAGCTATCCAAGACGTCATCCGCCAAGGACAGAAACATAGATATATAGAGGAGCCTCGAACGGGAGACAAAGGGAAGCGGAACATGAGAGATTATAGTGATGGTTTCCTGAAGCGAGAAGACAGTAGAAAGGCCTTGACTCCGTCAACCAAGGGGTCACTCAGTGTGGAGTGGGTTCCTGATTGGTTCGAAGGGTCGGGATAGCGAGTCAACGCCGTAGAGTTCGTGAGGGATCATATGAAGGACGTCCAAATACGTTGGCCAAGAAATTTAAGGGTCGAACCGGGCAGAAGAAATAAGAATCTTTATTGCAATTTTCACAGGGACCACGGGCACGATACGGTCAGATGCAGCACATTAATCTTGGAAGTCATGGGTTTGTTGAATAAGGGTTATCTCAAGGACCTGCTCACCGATAGGGGAAAACAGACTTTCACCAAAAGCGCGAACAAAGCTGGACTGCCAGATCTACCTGATCTTAAGAGGTCCATCAGCATCATATTGGAGGTCACACATTGCTCAAAATGCAACACCCAGTAAGGGTCACGCCCAAGATGAGACGATTCTGTATAGCGATAAGGATATCACCGGTTGTAATGCTCCACACTATGATGCCTTGGTTATAACACCCAGGATGGAAGATACAGACGTCAAACACGTCTTGGTCGACGCCGGTAGCACCGTGAACCTCATCATATGGGATACACTACATGCAATGGGGCCCGAGGATAGAATTGCATCGAGTGTCTACACCACGCTGGCTTCAATAACTCTTGTGAAAGATCCGTCGGCGAAGTTAACCTTAAAATTCACCTGCCAGGTGCAGATTATCTTTCATCTTTTTAGGTAATCAAATGGATCGTTCCTTACAATGCAATCCAATAGGGGATAAAGGAAGTTAACGGTGACCAGGAAGAAGTAAGAGAGTGTTACACGACTGCCATTTTAAGAGAAGCTGTCCCCGAGGAAGTACCCGGAGTGAACATCTCTTAAGTCCCCGAAGACCCCGAAATTGCAATCAACCAAGACTACGATTCAGATGGTATAATTGATTAATGTTTTTCGTGGGGAGGGGGGGATGAGTAGGGATGACTGAAAGTACTTTTCTTTTAAAAATTTACTTTGTTTAGCTATTTAGTTCTTAGATTGCAGCATTGTCATCCTTCAATGACATGTTAGGGTTGTCACCACAACATTTCAGGCTCCACGCCTTTATGAATAAACTACTATTCGTATAGTCAGTTTTTTTTACAAATTAAGATCCATCTACGATCCAAATATTCATAGCCCAGGCAAAATACAAGTTGAAGTAATACGCCCACTTTTCGTGACAAAAGTAGGTTACACTACTCGCTTAGAGCTAGATCATGTCTAGCTCAGCCACCAAGCATTATTTGTAAGTTGAACTCGTTAATTCAACAACTGCACCTACACGCCAACAGGGACGCCTGTTCGCGTAGTGCTAGAGAGTCTTAAATACTCAAGTAACTAAGCAGAGACGTTCGAAGTCGGACGCAAAAGTGCCGGTTATCACACGGGCTAATGTCATCCCATAGTAGGCGCAAACAGTCATCTCCTACAGATGCAACACAGCCGCCAAAAATTGGTGCACAATGGACGTAATTTCCCAAAGCAGGCTCAATGATAAACGTTCTTAAATGATTAGAATATTTAGGACGATCGGAAGCTATCTGAATCTTATGTGAAAACACCAGCAAAGGTACAACTTAACTTTACTTATGCTTTACAGTGAAAATTAGGAAATGTCACAAATAAATATACAAGTAATCAAGTTAACACACCGCAAAATGGGCCTGGATATTTACATTAACAGTCAGATACAAAAAAAAAAGCAGCAAAAGGGGGGGAGGACTCTCATCATTCCTCTCTCAAGGGACTTCCTTCATCGGCAATACTCCTTAAAGGTCCTGCTTCACCAACTGGAGGTTCCTCATTCAGCGTCTCATCTCCTTCTCCACTCACCTCTTCGGAACCTTCTTCAAGGTCAGGCCCAAGCTAAGCATCTGCCAGAGCGACAAGTTCGGTATACAAGGCAATCTCAGCAGCTAGGTCTAAGTTAGGGTCGTCACCAACCCAGAGGAGAATGGAAAAAGCAGCTGCGACGTTGGCACCATCCACCTCTGCTATGCGACGAGCATTCAGAGCGTTCATCCGTTGGTCCTTCAAATGACCATCATCACAGAGCTTATCACAGATCCGCTCAAGAAATGCCACTTTTCCCTTCAACCTGTCATTCTCATCTTCGAGGAAGGCTGAGAGACCTTGCGTATCCGAGGTATGTTTCTCGGTAGCATTCATCTTCTCTTCCATACTAGACAGTTGTTGCTGCAGGTCTCCCATGATCCCTTCCAGGCAATTCACATTCTGAGATGAAACTACTCTGAAACCTTCGCATCTGTGAGGGAAGACTTGAGAGCCTCCACGGTCTGCTTTTGCTTACGAATCTCGCTGATCAGTGCATTCTCCAAGTTCCTTCTCCTCAAGGCTTCCGCTCGATAAGCATCACGAGTGGTATGGAGTTCTCCCTTCAGCTCTTCAACCTTCTCCACAAAGGGTTGCAGGCTTGCAACTTGTCCGCACAAAGCATCGACCTCATCAGCAAGATTTCCCTCCAAGCCACCCCGGTGGAGTATTTCATTGTACACCATCAAATCATGGGTAACGGGCAAAGAAAGCGGTCAGTAAAGAAAAACGATGTTATAATTTTCACAATGAGGAAGGAAAGTTTACCCTAAGGGAGAATTCGGTAGCGACCTCAAGCAGCTCATGAAAGTTATAGCCAGAAATGTGTTCTTGTTCAGCAGGGCCAACGAATTCGGTGGTATGATTTGTCACAACCCTTGGAGTCTTCATCAGGTTAACCCCAACAGCAATGGGGATCACAACTTCCCGGGCTCCACTCACGGGTTCATGCACAGCATCCACGACCACTTCTTTGCCAGGTTGACATCGGAAGGAGCCGGAGGTTTCAGGGGCCGTAGTTTCCGCAATGGGTTCTGAGTGCAAGTAGGAGATATCAATTTCTAAAAGTGTACATGGAAAGCATGTTATGTCAATAAAAGGTGAAGATCTAACCTGGAAAATGGGGCTTGAATGAAACGGCTGGAAGCACCACATCATCGTCCACACTAGCTTCTTCCTCAGTTATGGGGGTCTCTTCAATCAAATGCCTATGCTTTCACGTGGACAGACCAGACTCTGTAGCAGCAATTGGGGTTATCTCAACGGCTTCAGGCGCGAGAATTCGGGGGGACTTCACCCTCGCCATCAGAAATTATCAAGGTCTCCCTGGCAGTTACCACACTAGTAGACCTAGAAGATCTTCTACTCTTCGAGGAACGAGAACTGCTCGCCCTTTCAAGTATTCTCCCACCAGACGCCTGCACATCAAGCAAATGAGCAATATACGGGGTAACAATCTTGATCTCCCTCAATAGTGGCATTTTGCAATGAGAAAATCCTGAGGCAGCATAAAGTTTAGTGCGGAAATCATAAGTTTGGGCGTAAAAAGGGATTTGACAGTAATAACTTACCATGGTCCTTCGCCCGCAAGCCGTTTGCACTAGCCAATGTTGTGAAGGTCAATGAATCAGGAGGGTTCCTCATAAAAATGGTGGTGATCCATATCATCAACTCATTATGACTCAAGGAAATGACACACATTGTGTTCACTAAAAAAAAATAAGGAGATTAGTTTGAAGCAACTGGAGATGAAGTATATAGAAAAGTTCGTGAAGGCTTACACTTTCTGTTGAAGACTTCTGGAAAGGGAAGAGAGGATAATATGTCGGCCGTTCGTACAACGACGTACCTGTGCACCCATCTATGGTCTTTTGAATCTTCACTATTGGGGACTACACCTTTCTTTCCCCACTTTATGAATATCATCATGCCTGCTTTATGAAGACGAGGAGAATAAAAAGCCAGAATATGATCAAAGGAGAAGGCAACTAAACGGCAGATAAAAGGACTGATCTGCCCAAATAGATATTGTAGCGGCGAGATATGTCCTCGATGACCAAGTGGACACACATATTAAGGTGAAGAATGAATAGGTGTGTGTGGAACATCAAATAACCAATCCGATGAGAAAATTCTTTCCTCAGCATCAGGAGCGATTATGTTAACAAACTCAGGCCATGGAAATTCATGCCTAATACGTATCAAGTCATCCCTCGTAACCGCGGAAAGGTAGAGTTCTATAGAAAGGGTTGTTATTTTCACCCTCTTGCTTAGGGGTGTGGCCCAGCATACGGCCATCATTCTCAAAACTGAGGGAAGCGGTGAGATAATCTTGCGCTCTAAAGTTTGCTGTAAGGAAACTTGGTCCTTGAGCCATTGCAAAAATGTTGTTAAGATTGAGAAAATATTATATTTTTAAGAGAAATTCTGGAATTCTTTGGAGGATTGTGAATAAACTTTCGCACTTACAACGTATATATACACGTTTATGCAGATAACTTGAAGGAGAAGTTGAATGATCTCGGTCAAGTGATATGCATCCCCATAATTACGGGATATGAACAGAGCATGTAGCAGCATTGGGAAGATACGTGGAAAACCCCTCCAATAGTAGGGGGACACGTTGCTGTACCAAGGAGTTTGCATTTAATGTGATGCACGTGAAGAGGTAAGGAGACAGGCATCAGTACTGTTGCACCTTTACGTCTGCTATCACACTTCCTGACTGTTTGCGTCAGCACTCAGCAAGTGGGAGGTCTGACTGTGTGGGAAAAAATACGCCACCTACTATTACAGGGATACGATTCCCGCTGGCGAGACTAGACTTATCTTACAAGTCTTCGGGTGCATAGGATACACGCCCACTCCTGAAGCCAATGACCGTTTTGGCGGCATGGCCATAGGACGCAAGGTATACATCCTGCCGTCTTCTAGTTAGGGTTTAATACATACCACCACCTTGAGTTATAGGCCCATAGCCTTATTAGTCTTTGCGTTTTACCTTATTTAGGACTGGGTATCACTACTATAAATACCCCTCATTTCATTGTATTGTACATAAGGCAATTCACCACAGAATCCAACTATTCTCAAGGAATAAGGATTACTCTACCTCTTCTTGCTTATTTCGTCTTGCTTATTTATTACTGTTTTCATTATTTTTAATTACTTTTCCATCGTAATTACTGAATTGCTTGTGACCCCAACCATAATTAATTGTTTAACCTAGACGTACAATTTTGGGCATAAATAAGAATTATGACACCATAGGCAATGATTTGCTTTATTTTTACCCCGTATCAATGGTTTAGCAAAAATAGCATCCACTTGGTTTAAGGAATAAATTTCGGATGGAAGTACCCCTATAAATCTTATAATGACGCATGTATCCCCCTCCCTTTCTCCGTAAGTATTTTCTAAGAGGCAACACTTGCCTTTGACCCTTCTTTCTTAGACAACACTTGCCCCTGAATCTCATATCCTCCTATATAAAGTGTTGCCTGAGCATCACTTGCCCCTACAATTTCTTCCTGCATTTTTTCCGGATAACTTGAAGTGTTGCATAGACAACGCTTGCCACTTGACCTCTTTCTAAGAGGCAACACTTGCCCATTGATAACTTGAAGTGTTATGAACATATGAATTGAATGCCATTTTGCTAAACTCATGTTAAATGGGGACAAACTCTTAAAATCAGTCCATAAGCACACCGAGTGAAATTTTTGTTCCTATTAATTGATGAGTTGAGTAGCCCAAGCTCCTTAAAGAGAGTTTACTCTCAATAATATAATTTAATTGGTAGAGGAGCCTGAAGTAAGGAGAGGTCATCTGTCGCTGCATCTAAATGACATAATAACTTTTTAAAAAGGGGAATAAATTTAAACACGATTTAATATAGTGATACCAAGTGAAATTTAGGATGGTTTTTGGGTAGGTTTTTTTACATAAATATATAAATTTTCACCCTTAATTACAAAAAAATAGCAATATTTCTCTAATTACAATGCATAATATTATTTTTCCTAACACATTTAACAATAATTCACACATTTCACTTTCACTTCCCATTTTCCCCAAATTAAAAATTCTCTCACTTACTCTATCTCCCATCACCTCACTCCCACCCCACCACCCCAACACCATAACCCCCACCCCAATGCCGTCACCCCCGTGCCACCACCATTACACCCACTACCTCAGCGCCATCAACCCCATCTGAAACGGGGTGATAAGTCCCTTCTTTAATATAGATGAATATTCTGTCATCACTATTATCTGGTGCAAAATTAATGGCTTCAGTTATAGTAGTAAAGTTTCCACTTCCATCAGCTGCCACCATAATCACATGATCATTCTGGTCCTAATCATCATCAGAACTTTGCAATATGCTTCTGTCCTTAGAAGATAAAAGCCGACGCCGCCTATTTCTGGTCTCTTATTTTTTGACAGAGTATTTATACAGCATTGACAGAGAATTGCTGACATGCTCGTAAGTACTTGTCAAAGAATTACTCCCTCCGTTTCAATTTATATGGCACCATTTGACCGGGCACGGAGTTTAAGAAAGTAGAGGTTGACCTTGTTAAGTATCAATTTTACCCTTGAAAAAGTAAGAGAGAGAAGATTTGAGTAATAAAAAAGTTGTTGGTAGGTTTAAAAGTATGTAGGGCCCAACAAGGGTAAAATAGAGATGATGCATTAAATAGTTGTCAAATAAGGAAAGGTGCCACTTATTTTGGGACAAACAAAAAAGGAAATGGTGCCACATAAATTGGGACGAAGGGAGTAATAAGAGTGGATTTTAATGGACCAGTAGCTGAATTTAAGCCTTCTAAGCAAGTAACTTTGTTAGTCAAAGCTGCACTAAGAAAAGCTTTTGCATCAGCTAATTTCTTGGAGTTATAATTAGTACTACTGATTCCAGACACAATATTATACAATCTGAAACGACGTTGAAACGGTTAGATACGGTTAGATACGGTGCTGCAGAAACAGTTGAAACGGTGTAGAAACAGTTAGATACGGTGCTGCAGAAACTGCAGAAATAGTTAGAAACAGTTGAAACGGTGCAGAAACAATTAGAAACAGTTGAAACGGTGCAGAAACAGTTAGATACGGTGCTGCAGAGCGGTGCAGAAACAGTTGAAATGGTGCAGAAATAGTTAGATACGGTGCTGCAGAAACAGTTGAAAGGTGCAGAAACAGTTAGATATGGTGCAGAAATAGTTGATACGGTGCAGAAATAGTGAGATTCAACGAGATACATTGAGGATGGATGAGGAACAGTGAAATTGGGGAAAATGAGAGGAGTAAAAGTGAAATTGGGGGGAAATGGTGGGAGGAAAAGTGAAATAGGGGGAAATGAGAGGAGCAAAAGTGATAGTGGGGGAAATATAAGGAAGAATGTAAGGGTTTGGTATGTTATGGAAAAATATTGCTATGTTTGTAATTATCTTGTGTTTTCCTCTATATAGGGTAATTTTACTAAAATGTTGCTATGTTTGGTAATTAGGCTCTAAAACTTGTACTTTTATATAAAAAATCCTTTGCGGGTCCATCTTGCCACTACAGCATTAAAAGCCCATTAGCATCCCGTAAAGATTCAAAAGGCCAGATATTGACCGCCATGAGCTTTTATCGTAAAATTTTCACTCATAGGCCATTTTTATCACTGGTATTTAGGTTGAAGCTACTCTTTTTATTGGTCTTATATGAGAGGCCACTTTTTGGAACTTCAATCTTTGTGGTCTGAAGTTCAAATCTTGTGGGTTGAACTTCATGCCTAAATTATGAAGTTTCAACTTCAATCTGTAAGGGCTAAATTTTTAGGTATAGATGCGTAAACTTCAACCCTTTTGGGCTGAAGTTAAACTTCAATCTTTGTAGGCTGAACTTTTGTGAAGTTCAACTCAAAAGAATTGAAGTTCCAAAAAATGGTCTCTCATGTAAAACCAATAAAAAAAGTGACCTTAAATCAAAGACCACTGCCAAAAGTGGCTTTTGGTGCCCTTCGCCCGCTTTTATCATTTGGCTTGTCTGCAAAAGTAGCAAATGATCATTTCAATGATGCCCATAAGAAATGATGATTAATTTTACACATAGAGCACTTACAAAACATGCTGCACTTTGGATTTTTATTATTATTATTTTGTCTCAATATCAAAGAACAGTTGCTTTTCTTGAAAATCTCTATTCTCAAGTTCAAGTAATTTAACAAAAAGAAATTGCTCTCCCTTGCCCTAGATAAACCGTGATCTCTGAAGTTAATAAGTATAATAAAAAACTGCTAAATGCTAGGGGTAGTGTGTGAATAAGTGTGATTGCACTTGATTTCCTCTGAACTCTATCTATGCGTACCCTCTGAAAACTTAAATGGATTGGTAGAAAGTATTTCTGGTCTTCCGCTTAAACCGTCTAAAGCTTAGAATTATATGTTTAAAATATAGAGAAGCGCTATACAAAAGCAACTTAAGTTGGAAGTTTGCTAAATTATTTCCAGTCTCAACTGTGATTCATGCAGAACTTTCAGCTTTGTATGAGGGGTTAAAGTTTGCCAAAGATCTTCATATACATCTCCTCCAAGTTGAATTTGATCTTCCGCTTTACTGCATAAGCTGCAGGGTACCATTACTTCATGACTGCAGGTAACTTATGTGTGAGTTCAGATGTTTGGAGCCAAGGCATATAACATAAGGAAGCAAATTGTGTGGCAGATATCTTATCTAATAGGGTTGTAATAATGCTTTCCAAACATCTATTATATCTTTCACTACTGCAACTATGTTTGTACTCTATGATCTGGATATTGATGATCTTCTTTCTGGCTCAGGGAAAAAGAGTGTCAACTTTAATTTTGTAATTCGGCAAATAATATACAATATACAAAAATGCTTCTTTTAGCAAAAAAAATAAAATGAATTTGTTGGGAAAAACTTGCAATCGTTTCAAAATAAAGCACTTATCTAAATAGGGAATTCATTTGTCTAATAACGGATAAGATTTGCCATGATTACGTACGCCTTGAATCTTACTTAGTTTGTTTGTGACTAATTGCAAGCACTAATGTAGAAAGTAGAAACCATGCATGCAGTAGCTCATGCTATTAGAGCTAGCTAGATTACAAAAAACCAAGTCGGTAAAGGTTAACTTAATTATAGGTAAATCTTGAAAATAAAAGAAAAAGTTGACTTAATGGTACCAAATCATACTTAGTATTCTTTCAGTTAGGCAATTAAGATATTACTTTTGATAAATAAAAGTTCTGATACCAATTTTAGTAATGGGGCATTTTCGTCGTACTAAATCCATTAACTTGTTTCGCTAATAGTAGGTCAATTAAGAGATCACTCATACTTCTTTGCCATGTACATTTTAATTAATTTCAAAGAAAATGTATCATTTCCCAAAATAGATAAAAAGGAAAAGAGGAAAGAGAGCCTTTCCTAATCAACAGTAGTAGTTTGTCAATTTTAGCGATGTAGTCACATTCCTAATTAAGTACTTCCTCTTAGTCATTGTCCGTACACCAAAATTTAACAAGGACAAAAGGAAAGTAAGGCTTAATTCCCAAATTGACGAAAGGACAACATGTCAGGACAAGTGCTGACTGCTGACATTCTTCTAGGTTTCTAAAATCTACTACTCCGTATCATTAACTAGCAATTAATTAGGGATCTTTACAGAAATAGGTGGCCGATTTTACATTCACTAGTCGATAAATATAGATTATTTACTGATTACACACGATTATATGCATATATATTTTACGCCGACTATCTTTTCTTTAAGTGATTGGGATTAATTTAATTTATATCCTTGGTTTTCCTTACTTCATTTTTATAAAACTTTTGTTTGCCAACAACTAAAACAAATCTTATTACAAGTAAGCTACTTTTAAGCAATTAAGTTCCATATACTGGAATATAAAAATTATTTACAAAATCGACTCACTTATAAGGTAATACAAATAAATTTTATATGATAGAAAACAACTTAAAATCAAAGTGCGTGAGAGGCTTTAGAAAAAATCATTCTGTTATTCCATAAAGAAACGGAAAGAAAAACCATTGTGATTCTCTTGTTTTAGTTAGGCGAGGAAATGTACAAATGAAAATCATGGTAGGGACGAAATAAATTTCAAAAGAAAGAAAAAGGAAAATTATGGTAGAGACGGCAGAACAATGATATATAGGTGATAGGTCCCTTGGATAAATATTGCTTCATAAATTATATGAATCTTTACCCCATCCTAGCTTTTAGAACTCCTATTCCATATAGCCAAACAAGGCCGTAGGTGGGTATGAGTATGAACATTAAAACTTACCATTAAAAGAAAGTGGTTATTTGTATCCAGATTTCCTAGCTAATTTGGAAGTTTAAATGAATTATACTTGATCTAAATTGAAGCTTCACTTGGCATTTATTAAGAAGCTACTAATAAATCTTATTGTCTCTTTAATAAGCTATATTAAATTGTTTCAGAATATTAAGGAATCAACATGACATATTTAATTTTTGTAAATTAAGCTAACAACAACAACAACAACAACAACAACAACAACAACAACAACAACAACAACAACAACAACAACAACAACGTAAAGAGTGTCAAATATCAATAATGCTCACTTTTGACCGCCGTTATATTATCATGCCAAAAATATTTCTGCCGTTATCCAGTGGTCCAAAAAATACCCTTTTCCACTAACGGTTGTTAAACTTGAAAATAGTATAACTAGGAGCAAAAGCGAACATTCTCGAATAGTAGAAGGGCAAATTTCACCTTTAATAACATTCTTATCATTATTGTTTTAAGGGTGACAAAAGGTTTATATACGTGCTTTTGCAGTATTTAAAGAAGTGAGTAGAGCCGAAAATAGTGTGTTAAAATGACTTTTTTGAATTTACTTTAATTTCGCCAATGCTCATGTCTATGGAGATTAATTGTGAAATTTAAGGAATATTGATGAAAAATTCTATAAAAAGAAACAAAAAGTGGTCATTTCTTGGAAAATTAAACAAATTAGTAGGATGATCCCTATGGAAAAATAGATGCACAACGGGAGAAAGGCCAGTTCATTCGTGAAAGAGAAAGGGGCATCTCATGGGAAAAAGCAACTTAGTCTGTTTGTTTCGACCAACAGTATTACATGATTTTCCTATGATTCCAACGTTATAAACTGCTGTGTAAGGTATGTAAAGCTTGCCATATTTTCATGTCCAAGACTTTAATTTGTGCGTTGTTTGTGGTCCTACTATGGAAGGTATGGACCATCATGCATTGGTAGATAAATTGGTACAGTTCCAGTCAAGTTCCGATTGTACAAAAATGATCAGAACGGAAACTCTTGATTGTCTACTTTTTTCGTTTTCTCGTTGCATCAGTAAATTTTATGCATCCTTGATACTTATGGAAATTGGTGATAAAGTTGCAAGAAAAGAGTGACCTTTTGGAAAGCCTCGCATTAGGACTTGAAAATGATGTACTCGAATGAGGATCTTGGGTTATGATGATGAAAATGCTGATCATATACGATCTTCTAACATGTATAGTTGTCACAAAGTACTTGTGAAGTTCCTATCATACTTGTCAATATCGTACTGTGGTACTACAACAACAACATACCCAGTATATTCTATAAGTGGGGTCTGGAGAGGGTGAGATGTACGCAGACCTTAGCCCCATCAAGGTTGAGAGGCTGTTTCTGATAGACCCTCGGCTAGGAAAAGAAACATATTAGAAAACACCTTTGAAAATCAAGCCAGTAATATCATACTATAGAGAATGTTAAAATTAAAACATATCCAACAAACAGATAATAACAGTAGATATAAAGGCGAAGAGTAAAATGAAAATCATCTATATAAGTATAATACTACATCTAATAAGGGAAAAGATAACTTTCTACCCTAATCCTCGACCTCTACGCCCCCTATCTAGGGTCATGTCCTCGGTGATCTAGATCCGGGTCATGTCCTGTCTAATCACCTCGACCCAGTTCTTCTTCGGTCTACCTCTACCTCTCTGTAGACCCATCACTACTAATCTCTCACACCTCCTAACCGGAGCATCTACACTCCTCCTCCTCACGTGACCGAACCATCACAGGCTCGCTTCTCGTATCTTCTCAGCTACTGGGGTTACGCCAACCTTGTGAAAAATGACTTCATTCGTAATCTTATCCATCTTAGTGTGCCCATATATCCATTTAAGTATTCTCATTTCCGCTACGTTCATCTTCTAGATGTAAGAGTTCTTGACTGGCCAATGTTTATGCCTAAATTTGTACGTCTAGGTTAAACAATTAATTATGAATGAGGTCACAAGCAATACGGTAAAATACAATAGAAAAGTAAGGTAATACGATAAAAGTAAAGACATGTAATTAAACATGAAATAATAGAGAAAGCAAAGTAATTTTTACTCCTCGAGTGTAGCCGACTTCGGTGGCAAATTGTATTGTTGTCTTGTCTATTGTACTATGTAAGAAGGGGTATTTATAGTAGTGACACCCAGTCTTAAATAAGGTAAAATATAAATCTAATAAGGCGATGGGTCTACAACTCAAGGCAGTGGCATACAAAAACCTAACTAGGAGACTGTAAACCCTACGCGGCGGGATGTGTGCCCTGCGCCCTTTTACCAAATTGCCTAAACGGTCGTTGGCTCCAGGAGCGGGTGTATATCTTCAGTGCCCGATGACTTGGAGGATAAGTCTAGTCTTGCCAACTGGACTCGTATCCCCGTAACAATAGGTGATATATTTTAGCCCATACAGTCAGTCCCCCCACTTGCTGAGTGCTGACGCAAGCAGTCAGGAAGTGAAAAAAGCGTGATAGCAGACGTAAAGGTGTGACAGTACTGATACTCGTCTCCTTGCCTCTTCGCGTGCGTCGTATTAAATACAAATTACTTAGTACAACGATATGTCCCCTAATGATTAGAGGGCTTTTCCACGTATCATTGCCCTAATGATTAGAGGGCTTTTCTACGTATCTTCCAAATGCTGTTGCTGCTCCATTCACATTCCGTAATTATGGGGATACATATCACTTAGAATGCAGTAACCATAATTACGATCCCACATGATTGAAATCATTCCAATTCCTCTTTACGTTTCCAGCCCAGACGTTTATATATACGTCATAAGTAAGAAAGTTTATTCATAACCTTCCAAAGATTTTCAATAACTATTCTTCAAATGATAATCTCTTTTCCAATCCCGCTAATATTATCATCATGGCACAAGGTTCAACCTTTCTCCCAGCGAACTTCAGAGCGTAGGATTACCTTACCAATTTTAAGAACGATGGCCGCAAGCTGGGCCAAACCCCTAAACAAGAGGGCGAAAACAACAATCTCTCCATTAAGTTCTACCCTTCTGCAGTCATGGAGACTGACATTATGCGCATCAGTCATGAATGCAAATAGCCTGATTTTGTTGTCGTTCTTGCTCCTGGCATTGAGGAAAGAATTCTTCCCATCGGACTGAATTTTCGATGGTTCATACGTACCCTTTCACTCTTCATCTCCACAAGCGCGTCCACTTGATCATAGAGGACATATGCGGCTATTACAATGTTTGTTTGGGCCAGATCAGCCCTTCCGTATGGCGACTAGTGGCCGCGCTTGATCACTTGGCTAACTATGCCCAGGTTGCATTTTCATTTGATCATCTTCTGGCCTTCAACTCCCCTCATTTTCATAAAGCTGGGATGCTGATATTCATAAAATGGGGGAAAAAGGTATATATAGTCCCCAATAGTGAACATTCCAAAGACCGTAGTTGGGTGCACAGGTATGTGGCAGTGCGAACTACTGATTTAGTATCCTCTCTTCCCTTCCTAGAGGTCTTCAATAGAAAGTATAAATCCACATAAACTTATCTCCTTGCTTTCAACTATGGTTGCTTCAAACTGATTCCTTTCTTCTTTGCAGTGAACATTGTGTCCACCATTTCCTTGAGCTACAACGAACTGATGATGTGGGTCACCAACATCTTTTTGAGGAATCCTCCTGAATTCCTGACTTTCTCGGCCCTGGCGAGTGCGAATGGCTGGCGGGCGAAAGACCACAGTAAGTAATTATTGAGCCGTTCTTTCTACCCAAAATTTCACCCATGTTTTAATTCACCGCTGCTTCCAGGGTTCTCTCGTTGTGATATGCCCCAGCTGGTGGAGATTCAGATCGACGGCCCGTATATTGCTCCCTTGCCCAATATGCAGGCATCTAGTGGAAGAATTTTGGAGAGGGCGAGCAGATCCCGCTCCTCGAAGAGGAGGATGAATTCTAGGCTGGCAAACATGTCCATTGCTAGTGAAATCCTTGTGATTTCTGATGGTGAGGGAGAAGTCCCCCGAGTGCCCGTATCCGAGGCTGCTAAAACAACCACGTCTGCTGCCGTTGAAGCTGGTCCTTCTTCACGAAAGCGTAGATATCTGATCGAAGAGACTCCCATAGTCGAGGAAGAAGCTAGTATGGAGAATGATGTCTTGCTCCCGGCCATACCTTTTGATCCGTAATTTCCAGGTTTGGGCTTCATTTTTTGAGATAACACTCTTTCTTTGTTGACTTCAAAGGCTGACATCATCCGTTTATATTTAGAACCTGTTGCCGCTGCTCCGACTCCTTCTAATGGTGCCCTGACAAAGAAGTGGCCGTAGAGGCTGTGTATGAACCCGTAGGTGGAGTTAGGGAGGTTGTAATCCGTATTGCTGCGGGGGCTAACCTGATGAATACTCCACGGGTTGTAACAGACCGTACTTCTGAACTGATCGGCCCTACAGAACAAGAACACCTCTCTGGCTATAGCAGTCACGAGCTGCTTAAGGTCGCCACCGGATGCTCCCTTCGGGTAAGTTCCCTGCCACCACCGTGTCAAGTTTAACATCATTTTTCCTTTACCAAACTCCTGTTCCTACCATTATCCAGGGATTGATGGTGTATCATGAGATACTCCATCGGGAGGCTTAGAAGGCAATCTGGTCGAGGAGATTGATGCTTTGCGTAGACAAGTAGCCAGCTTGCAGCCCTTTGTGGAGAAAGCTGAGGAGTTGAAAGGTGAGCTGCAGACCACTCGTGATGCCTATCGCGCAGAGGTTCTGAAGAGAAAAAATTTGGAGAAGGCATTGGCCGGTGAAGTCCGCAAGCACAAGCAGGATGTGGAGGCCCTTAAATCGTCCCTCACAGATGTCAAAGTCTCAGAGCACTTTCATCTCAGCAATGTGAATTGTCTGGAGGAGATCGTGAGAGATCTGCAGCAGCAACTATCCGGCATGAAGGAAAAAATGAATGCCGCTGAAAAGTATGTCTCATATGCTTAGGGTCTCTCCGCCTTCCTTCAAGATGAAAATGAAAGGTTGAAAGGTAAAGTGGCGTCACTTGAACGAATTCGTGACAACCTTTGCGAGGAGTGCCACCTGAAGGATCAATATGGAAAAGCTCTGAATGATCGTTGCATAGCAGAATTTGATCGTGCCAACATCGCAGCTGCTCTTGTCACTCTTCTCCGGGTTCGTGACGACCCTAATTTTGACCTGGCCGCTGAGATTGCCTCGTATATTAGCCTTGATGCCTAGGCAGATGCTCAACTTTGTCCTGACCTTGAGGAAGGCTCCGAAGAGATGAGTAGAGAAAGAGAGGAGACGTCGACTGGGGAACCTACAGCTGGTGAAGCAGGACCTTCACAGAGTGTTGCCGATGAAGGAAGTCCCCCGAGAGAGGAATGAAAATCCCCCCTCCGTTTGATGCTCTTTTTTTAACGCATCTGGTGATTAGACATTTATCCGCATATGCACATGTTTAATGTAAATTTTGGGCTCGTTTTGTGGCATATAAACTTAAATTACTTTTGCCTTTGTGTTCTATGTTTTTTTATTTTTTTCGTAAAGAATAAGTAATGTTAAGTTATGCCTCTGTGGGCATTTGCACCTAAGAATTAGATAGCTTTCGGTCGTCCTGACTCTTCCAGTTATTTAAGAACGTGTGTCAGTGTGCATCCTTAAGCAATTATGTCCATTGTGCACTGATAGACAGCGGCTAGGTTGTATCCGTATCAGATGGCTGTTTGCGCCCACAATGGGACGACTTTAGCCCGTGTGGTAACGGTCTTTTTGCATTCTGAGATAGAATGTATTCGCTTAGTTACTCAAGTATTTAGGACTTTCAGGCACTATACGGACAGGCGTCCCATCGGCATGTAGGTGCAATTGTTGACTTAGCGAGTTCAACCCTCGATTAATGTCTGGTGGCTGAGTTAGACGTGGTCTAGCTCTAAGCGAGTAGTGTACCCTACTTTTGCCATGAAAAGTGGGTGTATTACTTCAACTTATATGTGGCATGGGCTATGAATAGTTGGATCGCAGATGGATCTAAATTTGTTAAAAACTGACGATAATAGTAGTTTTGTTAATAAAAGCGTAGAGCCTAGGATGTTGTGGGTGAAAACCCCGTAACATGTCCAAAAATAAGAATGAAAATACTGTAATCTAAGAGCAAGACCAATGTGCCAAGTAAATTCTGAAAAGAAAAGTACTTCCAATTATCCCTACTCTTTCTCCCCCGAAAGACGTCAATCAACCATACCGTCTGAATCGCAGTCTTGGTTGATTGCGGCTTCGAGGTCTTCGGGGTCTCATGGAATATTGACCTCGGGCACTTGCTTGGGGACAACTGCTCCAAGGATTGCAGTCGTATAACATTCCCTTGCGGCCTCCTGATCACCATTCACTTCTTTTATCCCCCATTGAGTAGGATACTTCAGTTTCTGATGCCAGATGGATGGTATTGCTTTGACTTGATGAATCCATGGTCGCCCGAAGATCGCATTATAAGGAACCCCTCCCTTGATTACCTGAAAAGATGAAACATAATCTATCCCCAGCAAGCGGGTGGTCAAGTTAATTTCGCATATAGCTTTCTCACAAGAATTGTTGAAGCTTGCGAGCGTGTAAATGCTCGGCATAATTCGATCCTCAATACCCATCGCCTTTAGTGTATCCTATCTGATGAGGTTTACGACGCTACCGGCGTCGACCAGTACAAGTTTCATGTCTGTGTCTTCCATCCTAAGTGTTATGACCAGGGCATGATGGTGCGGGGGTGCTACAGATGATGCTGTCCTCCTCGCTGAATTTGATCGTCTCATCTCGGGTGAGACTCTGGTTGGGCTTCGCCGATATATCCTCTGACCCCCTGAGAAATGTTGGTCCCCCGATTATTACACTGATGGACCTCTTAAGATCGGGCATACTTGGCGGTGCATCCTGGTTCTCACTTCTGGTGAAGATCTGCTTTTCCTTATCAGTGAGTAGGTCCTTGAGGTAATCTGTGTTCAATAAACTCATGACCTCTAAAATCAACGCTCTGTACCCGGCCATGTCGTGTCCTTGGTCCCTATAAAAATAGCAGTAAAGGTCCTTGTTTCTCCTGCCAGGCTCTGCTCTCAAGTTGCTTGGCCAATGGATTTGTGCGTTCTTCATATGATCTCTTACAAATTCCACGGCGTTGACTCGCAGACCCAGTTCTTCGAATCGATTAGGAACCCACTCCACATTGAGCGATCCCTTGGACAATGACCTTGATGCTCCCTGACCGTCTTGCCGTTGTGGAAAACCGTCCCTGCTATTTTTCCTTTTTTGCTTGCCTTTGTCCCCTATTCGAGGTTCCTCCACATATCCCCATTTCTATCCTTGGCAGATGACATCTTGGATAGCCTGTCGGACTTCCTCAGGAGTAGAAGACTCTCCGGGCTCTAGGCAAAGCTTCTCGGTGTACCTCTAGTGCATGGCATTCCATGTTGACACAGGGTGTTGATTCAGACTCCATTGCAGCTCTCTGGTGGCTAGGGATCTCTTTGAATTCAATTTGCCAAAGGCTACCACATCAATATTGTCGGGAACTGGAGGGAGCTCCATGTGTTCCTTGTGGAACCTCTTGAGATAATCTTTGAGCAGCTCGTTGTCTCACTGACAGATCTCAAAGATATCCTCCATGCGTTTTCTCACTTGCGAGCACCGGGATGCGCTTTCTTGAATTAATCCTGTATCTGAGTGATTGATTCGATCGAACCCATTGGTAGTTGAGTGTACCAAGCAAGGGCTCATTTGGTCAGAGTTGAGCAAAACCTCTTCACTAGAGCAGACTGAATTTCTTCCTAAGCAATCCCAATACTCTTCACAGCCGTATAGTATGCAGCAAAATGCTCATTTGGATTAGTCGTTTCATCATAATTCAAGTTATCGGCAAGCAGAAGTGCTTTGGTATGCGAACCGGTACAACACTTGCCTTGTAAGCATGCTTGTAAAAATTCTGCTCATCCACCATGGTAACTTGGGGTGGACCTCCCGGCATGTTATCAATCCGCTCATAGATGGCCTTTATCTCCTTCATGAGATCCTTAATGACAGGGGCTCCCTTAAGATCTTGGTTGTTGATTGTTGATGAGCCTCCTGGAGCAGCATCCATGTTAAACCTTTGGCTAGGAACAAATGCTGGTGAATCATTCACAGGCGCTAGTCCTTGTGGAGATGCTGGCCTCTAAAACGATCATGTAAACATTGTGCCTAGTTTGCGAGATACCCCATCGATCATGTAGTTGGAGTTTTGTTCCGCTTGTTCCATCATAGTTTGAGGAGATCAGTGATGAAAGTTCTGAACTCAGGGTTACCTTCCAATAGGTGGTTCATTCCTTCATTACTGGCGACAGGGGCCGATTCTTGAGAAGAATCTTTTGGCTGCTCAGCTGAATCCTTTTGTTGGACGCTGGGATCGTCAAGATCCTTTGCAGACTCGTCCACTCCATCTGCGGCATTCTTTGGAATGCTGCTGTCGTCGTCAGACATGATTGCGTCTTTTCCTTCATAGAATACCTACAATTTCCTGGGCCCCACGATGGGCGCCAAACTGTTTATGCCTAAATTTGTACCTTTAGGTTAAACTATTAATTATGAATGAGATCACAAGAAATATGGTAAATTACGATGGAAAAGTAAGGTAATACGATAAAAGTAAAGACAAGTAATTAAACAGAAAACAATAGAGAAAGCAATGTAATTCTTATTCCTTGGGTGTAGCCGACTTCGGTGGCAAATTGTGCATTGTCTTGTGTACAATACAATGCAAGGAGGGGTATTTATAGTAGTGATACCCAGTCCTAAATAAGATAAAATACAAATACTAATAAGGCCATGGGCCTACAACTCAAGACGGTAGTATACAAAATCCTAAGCGGCAGGACGTGTGCCCTGCGCCCTTTGACCAAACTGCCTAAACGGCCGTTGGCTCCACGAGCGGGCGTATATCCTCAGTGCCCGGTGACTTGTAGGATAAGTCTAGTCTTGTTAGCTGGACTCGTATCCCCGTAAACATAGGTGACGTAATTTTCCCACACAACCAACACTCTGCACCATATAACATAATTGGTCTAAGAACCATTCTATAGAATTTGCCTTTAAGCCTAAGTGGCACTCTTTTATCACATAGTACACCGGAAGCGAGCCTCCACTTCATCCAACCTACTTCTATACGGTGTGTGACATCATCATGGATCTCACTATTACCTTGGAAGATTGAGCCAAGATATTTAAAGGTTTCTTTCTTTGGAATGACTTGCGAATCGAACCTCACTTCCACATCTGACTCATCAGGAGCGTCACTAAATTGGCATTCCATATATTCTGTTTTTGTTATGCTTTGTCTAAAGCTTTTAGACTCTAGAGTTTGCCTCCACTCCTCCAGCTTCTCATTGATACCTCTGCGTGTCTCATCCACCAATACTATATCATCTGCAAGTAACATACACTATGACACCTCTCCTTGGATACTCCGAGTCAATACATCCATCACTAGCGTAAATAAAAATGGTCTAATCGCTGACCCCTGATGAAGCCCCATCTCGACCGAGAAGTGGTCTGAGTCTCCTCCCACTGTTTTCACTCGAGTCTTAGCTCCTTCGTACATATCCTTAATCACCCTGATGTATGCCATTAGAACTTCTTTAGATTCCGGGCATCTCCACATAACCTCCCTGAGGACCTTGTCATACACTTTTTCTAGGTCAATGAACACCATATATAGGTCTCTTTTCTTATCCTTATACTACTCGACCAGCCTCCTCAACAGATGAATGGCTTCCGTAGTCGATCTCCCAGGCATGAATCCAAACTGGTTCTCGGAAATATGCTCATCCCTCCTTATCCTCATCTCCACCACCCTCTCCCAGACTTTCATAGTGTGGCTGAGTAGTTTGATGCCCCTATAATTGTTGCAGTTCTAAACATCCCCTTTGTTCTTGTATAATGGAACCATGCAACTCCATCTCCATTCCTCAGGCATTTTTTCTGACCTAAGGATGACATTAAACAACCTGGTCAGCCACTCCAGACCAGCCCTGCCCGCATTCTTCCAAAACTCTACTGGAATCTCGTTCGGCCAAGTCGCTCTTCCCCCTCGTATTTTTTAAATTTCCCCCTTGACCTCCTCAACTCTTATACGCCTACAATACCCGAAATCTCGGCGACCCTCTGAGTGCGCCAACTCACCCAGCACAATATGCCTATCACCATCTGAGTTCAAGAGTTTATGGAAATGCATCTGCCATCTCTGTCTAATATGAGCCTCTTCTACCAACATCGTACCATCATCATCCTTAATGCACCTCACTTGGTCCAGATCGTGCGACCGGACCTCCCTTACATTCGGGAGCCTATACAACTTCTAATCTCCTCCCTTTTCAGCTAATTCTTTATATAGCCACTCAAAAGCACTGCTAACTTTGCTTCATTCTTTACAGTCTTATATCCTTCCCTATTCTTCATATTTTCTTCCTTATTACTGCTCTCAATCAATTTCAAGTATGCAACTTTTTTGGCTTCTACTTTCTCCTTGGCAGCTTTATTCCACCACTTGTCCCCTTTGTGTCTACATGGGTTTCCCTTAGAAACCCCTAACACTTCTCTAGCGGCTCCCCTAATGCACTCCGCTATCCTAGCCCACATACTGCTCGCGTCTCTGTAATTCTCCCAGGCACCCATAGCATCCAGCTTCTTCCCCAGCTCCTAGGTCTTCTCCATGGTCAGGGCCCTTATTTAATTCGAGGACGCTCTGACACAACCCTTTTCTTCTTCGGCCTTACAATAACTAGCTCCAAAACTAAGAGTCGATGTTATGTAACAAGGTTTTCGCTCGGGATAACCTTGCAATTCCTACACACGCCCATATCTCTCTTCTTTAGAATGAGGAAATCAATCTGGGTCTTTGCCCTCAAACTATAGAAGGTGACCAAGTGTTCTTCTTTTTCCAAAAAACTTGAGTTATCTATTGCCAAATCAAAAGCTTTAGCAAAGTCCCCAATCATTTCTATCCCCAAAATCAAAACCGCCATGCACTCCATCGTAAGCTCCCGAAGATTCACCGATGTGACCATTGAAGTCTCCTCCAATGAATAGCTTCTCATTAGCAGGGATGTTCCGCGGAACCTCGTCTAGATCCTCCCAAAATTGTCTCTTAACTTCTTCATCCAAGCCTCCTTGAGGTGCGTAAGCACTTACAATGTTGAAGGTGAGCCCTCCTATGACGAGTTTGATAGCCATCAACCTATCATTCACCCTTTTGACCTCCACCACTTGCTCGCGCAGATCCCTATCGACTAAAATACCTACTCCATCCCTGTCTCTCGAGATTCCAAAGTACTACAATTTATACCCGTCCATATCTCGCGCCTTAGTTCCCACCCATTTGGTCTCCTGAACACAGGCATACTGATCTTCCTCTTCTTAAGAATCATTACCAACTCTATAGATTTTTCCGTCAAAGACCCGATGTTCCATGATAATATCGAACTTTGGTAACTCAGAATATTACCAGGAGTTCCATTTATGACCTATTACATATTACTCTATCTGTTTTAATTTATGTGAACTTATTTGACTTGACACAAAGTTTTTCATTGTATAAAAATAAACTTTCGTATCCTACTCTGCAAATCCCATTTTCCTTAAGGATATAGAAACCTATAATTCTAATTTGAATATACTGCAGGTTTGGTATGTTTAGTGATTAGGACTGGCTCACCTGATCTATCAACTGAGTAGTAAGCCTCCTTTTAATAATTATAAATATCTCTTTTTATATAGCAAGAAAGACTTTTGAAACTTATGTAAAATAAACCATTATTATTTCTGTAACTATAAATCATCTCATTAATGACACAATTATAAATTTGGAGTTAAATTATTTCTAAATCTAAAAAGGGGTCATTTTTTCTGGAACAAACTAAAAAGGAAATAAGTTCACATAAACAGAAACGGAGAGATTACATATTTTATTTAAGTTGATATAAGATATTTTTATATGATCTTCTTTTTATATTCAAATTATAACTGATTGTCAATAGGTCCTAAATATTATTCTTTTTGACAAAATTAATTTGTTACTGTTGAAGTATGATTATCTCAGCTAAAAGTCCAATTTGTTAAACGAAATACACACTTTGTTATTTAATTATGTGTATGCACACCCCCTCATCTGTGGGTATGTCATACCCTCTTATATAGGTATGATTCTTTTCTATGGGACAAACATACGTAATTTTTTTTTTTACTTTTTATAATTGATAGGAGATGTACTTGAATACATAAAATCTGTCCGTTCTAGTACCGCGTCGAAATGTAAGATCATTTCATTTATAATTTAGACTGTTACAGAGCTCATATTTTAACTATTTATATTTTGCAATCTCTAACAAATTATCTTTTTTTAATAAAATAATCACACACTTCTACACTATCAAGTCTATCATTTTCTCAATGATGCATGATATCATTATCTTTATCAATCAGTGATAACTACTAGTACGAGGTCCAACTCTGAGAAGGATTAAAGTGGTCAATGGGAATGTACACTCTTGTCATTTCCAACAACTCAATGCCAAACCATTAAAAGGACTTTCGAGGAAATTCTCAATTTGGATCATACTGAATCAAAGGTGAGTAATGGTCCCATTTACTTGATATATCAAACTGAAGTGGACCCATCAAGAGATTACATCCATGAGTTTCCTTTAAAATTTCCCCAAAAATCCATTTTCTCCAATCGTCGAAAATATACATTAAATTGCTTGCCATAGTTTGAAGGATAAATATTAATTACTCCATTTATATTCTTTTATGTGACACATTATTCTTTTATTTTAGTTACAAACCATTTAATTTGTCACCCTCACTTTTCTTAATAACATGATATGTTAAGTCCCACTTGATATAACAATTCAATTTTTTATGAGGCGAAATAATACAGAAGTAACACTTATAACTCTTATTAATAGTAATAAAATAATTTTGGTCATTTGAATAAATTTAACTTACCCATCAAAAAGATTTCCTTCTTTCCTAAAGTATGTGTCTAACTAAACACCACCACATAAAAAGTACGTAAGAAGTAGTATTAAAGACCTTCCATAGAAACTAGTATCCTTACATTTGTTCTCTTGCGTTACCTCTATCTTATCACATAAAGACATTAAGATATCCCAAAATATCATTTCATGGGTGATTCTGCAGCAGATTTTCAGGCTTTGAATTCTACTAATTCTTCCCCTATGATCATGAACTCAAATTTGGAACTCCTAAATAGCATGAGCCTTGAAGCTGATCCGAATTTCAGCTCAAATATTCAACATGGGATATTATCTTTGTCAAATGAAAGCTTTTCTGATCATCATCAAAGTATCCATCACCTCCCAATCATGGCTTTTCATACTGATAATATGAATTTATCCAGTTCCATTCATTCCCAGAATATGTATGATCCAGCTGCTGCAGCTCAATTTTTTACCTTAGGAGGTCCAAGTTATGGATGCACTAGCAGTATGAATTCAATACCTGAATCAGAGTCCATGATGAATAATAATACTATTCCAACTCCTCCACCTCTAGTGTCTGCAGGAAATACTATCAAGGTCAATAGAAATTATTACTATATGCTTGTTTCTTTTGTTACAAGAAAAAAAAACTCTTTGTTTTGATTATTGAAAGGTTGTGATTTTTCTTGATTTTAGAACTGTGATGGGAGAAAGAGAAGAAGAAACAATCAGAAAGAAGCTGAGAAGCCAAGAGAAGTTGTTCATGTTAGAGCCAAGAGAGGTCAAGCTACTGATAGTCACAGTTTGGCTGAAAGAGTAAATATTCTTTCTTTAATTTTTATTTATAGTGTTATTTGTCAACATATCTCATCGATTTTTCATTAGCAAAATCTATGAAATTCGATCATTATATATAGTATAGTTTAATAAATTAAAATCATACTTATACTTGTGATATTATGATCTTGAATTTCTTGTTTGTGACCTAGTTGCGAAGGGAGAAAATAAATGAAAAGCTTAGATGCTTGCAAGAATTGGTTCCTGGATGTTATAAGGTAATAACGGTTGTTCCTATCTATACACTTATACTATATCATTCTACATATATATAGTATAGTCGTTTTAATCAAATCAAAGTCATTCTTAAACATGTACTGCAAATATTTTTATTGCAGGATATTTATAGTTATTGTCTTTGCCTTAAATTAAATCATCATTATTCTTATAACACATGTAATTATTGCAGACTATGGGAATGGCAGTGATGTTGGATGTAATAATCAACTATGTCCGCTCATTGCAAAATCAAATTGATGTAAGATATTAGACTTATCAAAATCTTGATTACATATATGTCAAACTAAGACAATAAATTCTGTTAACTGATCTTCTCTCTTCTTTTGCTTTCTTTGACGTTTCTGTTTAAGTTTCTTTCAATGAAACTATCAGCAGCAAGTTTGTTTTATGATTTCAACTCATCAGAGATGGATGATATGGAGTCAATGCAGGTACACTTTTAGTTTTATGTGCTTTCATTTGTGTATATTTCTCATTCTCTTTTAGTAATGTTAAATCATCGTCACAAACTTTTGAACATTTTCCATAAAGAAAGTTCTTTTCTCGCCAACTAATATAATTTTCTACAATATGTACTTAACATTTTTTATCTTTCCTTTTAATTGTCTTTTGGAATGGAATCATAAATGGGCTGTTTCGTTTCTTTTGATCTTTTTTTATAGGCAGACGTACTAAGACCAATCTAAACTAATGTACCTCTCTTTTCTAAATTACGAAAAAAAAAAAAAGCTTCTCATGGAACTGAGTCACATTAAATTGTAAGAAGCTAGAATAACCTAGCAATTAATTAAGCTACTTTATCTGATGCATAAATTAAACAAGTATATATATGTGGAATCGTTTTGAACATTTTCTTTTAATTTGATGCCTCAATTGGCAATAAAATTAAATTGGCCTGTAGGGAACAAACGGGTATGCAGCTCAAGGAATGGGGAAGAGTGTTGGTGAAGGGTATGGAGGATTTCCTCAGTTTCAAACAACTTGGCCTCTTTGACCTACTATTACTCATCATCCTTTAAAAGCTCACTAAGAAAATATACTGATTTGAATTTGTCCCAATAATATGTACAAGATTATTGTGTTTGAACTCCTTTAATTCGGTGGTAAACCCTTAATTATTTCCATTTCAAGCAATTTATTTTTTGTACTTTAATTTTCGTATTCTAGTAATTTCAAAAAATAGCAGTGGTTATGAAGAAAAATGCAATTACACTGTTAACGAGGTCGAGCTAGAGGTACTTTACCTTAATTTCAAGTCTTTAATCTGTTGTCACTGAAAGTGCCTAATTACAATTCTAATTTGTAAACACATAAGATCCTCATATTTCATGAATGTATTTACGTACTTCAATTCCTAGAAGAATATTTTGTCCACTTATGTTTTAGCAATAGCTAACACTACTTTTGGTCCAGATTAACTGATTTTTTTCCAGGTTTTTGTCATCCTTTAAGAAAGATATATTTAATAGCCTCAATTAAGGGTATTTATTCAAACAACCATTTATTTCTCACTTAAAGGTCTCCTTAATCAACACTCATCTAATTAAAACAGAAACAAATCCAGTTTGCATAAGTGATTTACATGCGACCGAAGGGATTATCGGTTGAATGAAGTATATCAGTTAGTGAAAGAGCATTCTTTGTATTTAGATTTTAAAATTTAAGTGTCATTATGTACCCTACAATTTGTACCCTACAAATAGAACTGGGGTATATATAAAAGTGCATAGACTGAGATCCTTCAGCAGCTTCACAAACAATTGAGAATGAACCATGAGAAGTCCTAATCTCCTTTGAAATCAACATCATGACATGAGAATGAAGAAAGTTGCATGAAACAAGAAAACCTAAATCATGTATATTTATAGGTCCCTCAAATTATATCTCTTGGAAGATTAACAAAGCTTGGTGACCCTTTATACTAATAATGGGATGCTATTCGAGAAGATTCAATCATTCTAAGATTGTGTGAGAGTGTCATGATTCATTTAGCCAAATACCATTCAATAATGCCTCAAATAGTGAAGTATTACTTCTTTTTCTGTAATCCTAATTGGACTGTTGATTATGTCATATTCTTTTGTAGTAACTTAAAAAAGCTTTAGCTGAGTACGAAATGCGGCCCATTTTATGTTTAGAAATAGAAAAATAAGCAAAAAGTAAAAAGAAGAAGATCAAAAAGAAAAGGGCAGGTGAGCACAAGTGTTTGAAGGAAATTAAAAGGAAAATTTGTGATCCCTTGAGAAGCCTAAAGCATTAAGAAACAAAAATTTAATTGGTAGACCTTAATATAATGGACCTTACAAATTTTTTGAAGTCTCTAGTTTATAAGTAGGGTAACAATATGGGACAACAGAGGTGACTCTTCACAGGTTACAGATAGAAGGTGCGGGTTATAGAATAAATGAATGAAAATTTTTAATTGTTAAATATATGAGAGAGCAAGGCAGCAAACAAGATCTCAAAAAATCACAAGTAAATCAAAACATCATTCATCTATTTACTAATTTCATAATAGTTATTCTTTGCTTATTCACTAACAAATGCGTCAACTGATACATACATCTTGTAGTTCATAAAATAAACTAAATATAATGTGAAGAAGTTTAATATTATTTAATATTTCAACATCTTCCTTTAAACTTGATTCACTACTTCAAGAGCCATCTTTAGCTTTTGAAAAATATTAATCTTCAACGGTTCCGTAAAATATCCGCAACAATTGGTTTTGTGACTTCACTAACTCAAGCTCCAACTCTTTATAAAATATGCATTCTCTAATAAAGTGATACCTAGTATCAATATGTTTGCCTCTTCCATATCATATATATTAAATTTTTTTGCAATTAAATAGCTGATATTGATTTGTTATCAACAAAAATCTTTGTTGCATCTTATTATTTTTTATGAATATTGTTCAACAAGCTCCTCAGGCAAATAGCATGACAAACAAAAGAACAACTGCTATATACTCTACCAATATCTTGATTACCTCTTCCATCTTCTTCTCTATCTTTATCCATTACATCTTCACCAGCAGGAACCACTGGTTTGTTCATGATGGTTGTGGCCCCTTCTAATTCAGCCTTTAGAGCATCCATTTCTGCATCATCATCTTCATCAAAGTATGACACAGATAATCCTTCCACCCCAATTCCACCCCGTGGAGAGTATAAATTAAGTAAGGGTGCACAATCTACATAGAAGTTGAGTAAAATAATTATTTTAGGTCAAATTTAATAGCTATTAAGATTGGCTAATTTAATGGCATGACAATAGAGCAATGTTACCTTAATTTTATCTTTCTTCTGTTAGAAATGGGTCGAAGGAGTTAGACAGCTTTTTGCAGTACCATTAGCACATCAAAGGCTTTGGCAAAATAGAGTGCTCTGATATTGCAGCTCTTCTTCCAATAACAAGAAATGCTTTACAGATCTAGGACTAATAAATTGAAACCATATAATTAGAATATGACACATGCAAAGTTAAAATCAACATATTATTGATTTATTGTAGACTTACCAATAATACCAAGGTGAAGCCAAACAAAGAATGTCCTGATGCTTTTCCTTTCTCAATATAGCTGTTATAATGCTTGGCCATGTCAAGCTTGTTCTTCAAATAATCAAGACTCAGCTCGAAGCACTCTCCGCCACATGGATATCTAGAGAAGAACTTCAGTTCATCAACCATTAAAATCCACTTAGTCTTAACAGACTTTGAAGTATCATTTTCTATTAATATCATGTAAACCACAAAAAGAACAACTTGAAGTTTTCTTATGTGTCAAATCTTCTACTGGTTTTCAATAACTTCAAAAGCCTCTCCAATGTCACTTTAACGGTTTGGTTGGTGCCGCTCTTCATAGAGACTTTATTCCCAAATTCCTCAAATTTCTTCAACATCTTCTTTGTTCTTGCATCACTTGATTTTTCCCCATAAAAAAAAACCCGTCATAAGACAAAGCTCCCTAATCTCAAAATAAGTAGGCTCTCTATCAAGCAAGAACCAAACCTCATGCAGCTTTTGATCTTTAATTCTATACACAAGTAGGTAGTGGATCATCTGTCCATTGAATTGGCAATACATGGATAGTCCAAGTAGTTGACCAAACATACACTCCTTAAAACGCTTTCGTGGTCTCAGCTTTTTCAATAATTTTATTGAATTCATAATACTTTTTTATGCTAGATCGAACATATATCTTCGATTGGAAAGGTTCTAATTCATCAAGTAAAGTTCTAAAACTGTACCTTCGTACGTCAGTTTCCTTGACAAAAGTTGGATTATATAAACGATCTAGCATACTCTAAGGCTCTTTATCTTCATCATCATCTTCTTCATCCTCTTCTTTATCATTTTCTTGTTCATCATTCTTCTTCCCCATTTTTTTGTTCCTCTTCCTCTCAAATTCCTTCCTCACCATCAACACTTTTTCCATTATTTTCAGTATTTTTCTTAGCTTTCTCTGCTTTAGAAAGTTCATCCTATTGATAAGCTTTGATTTCAGTAAATGTATCTTTATAGAGCTCTCTTCAGTTTGTCCTTTAACTTGTGGGTCTTCAACTGCTATATCTTGCTTGTTTAGGTTGATCCTCTATAATATTTTCTATCTGGAGTTCAGTCTCAGCAACTTCGGTAACTGGAGATTGATTGTCAACTTCTGCTAATTGATTATCAAATTCAGCAACTGGAGATTGATTATCAACTAATGCTGATTGATTATCAGCGCCTCTTCTTGCTATTAATCTTAAGCTTTTCCTTTGTCTAACGCTTGGATGGCCTAAATTCTTTATCTTCAGTCTTGCCAAAATTTCATCCACATAAATCAGTCAAAATAAAGACTTCATAGAGCCAATTGATAAATAACCACCAAGTTAATCAAGCAAATAAATAAACATCCAGAAAAGAAAAAAAATCTATTTTTAAAGTGAAAAAAGCCAACAAACACCAAAAATTTACCAAAACACCATTAGCCTTTGCAGATAAGAGCTTCAACTTATAAAGAACCAGAAAAATAAATTTTTTTACAATATTAAGGTTTCTCGCCTGACGAAATCGAGACCTTGACTTGCTGTTGCAACTGCTACTTCAAATCTTCCAACTAGGACGAAAATCATTAAAAAAATTGCGATTTAGGCCATAATCAAACAGCTGAATATAGTCGAGGTGGGGAAGAAAGTTTTCTTGAGAAGCTGAAGAGTGTTTCAAAGAAATAGGAAGTTGGGGGGGGGGGGGGGTCGACACCCATTTTTTTCGAACCGGTTAGAGTTCGAAACAGGCTTCGACTTATTGGAACTCACGGGTAAGACTTGGAGTCGCCACCTAACATATTTTTTAACTAGGCATGTTAGGGCACCTACTTTAATTTCTAGCCAATTTTATAGTTAACTCCGAAAATGTGGTTTTGCAAACTAAAATTCTAGATAAGGGTTCGGAAGGTGTTAGGCACCTCTCAGATTCCACCAAATGTGGTTACCGGCCGGACTAACTGATTGACATTTTAAACAAAAGGTCAAGCGATTAAACTAATAACTAGGCATGAAAGTCTAACTAATCGAACGAGATTTTAAACTAAGCAAGTATTAGATTATGTTATGTCTTAAAGGGGTCAAAAGCTAGCAATAATCAACACCACCCCAACTCCACAAAAAATAAAGATAAAAACAATATATATATATATATATATGATATTATGTACGAAGCCACATGAATAGAGCGAAAATCCTTAGAATCCTCCATAAAGCATCCTTTCGAATGTAATACTTCACAAAAAAAAAAAAGAGAAAAATATTAGTATAGAGTGTGCCACCTATCCTTGTTGACGAATATAAATTGAGAAAATAATTAAATAATTTAACCAATAAATGAACTCAAGTAAAGTATTAAAAAGAATGTAGGATCAGGTATAGGCAAGGATAAGAAGCGCCCGGTCCGATGTTACTTCCCTCTATTTGGCTTTGTATGATCAACAATCTTAAACGCTATTAAACATAACAAAAGAAGTATTAAAATATCTAGTTTTGAAAATACTATCCAGCACAAAATAATATAGCATTAATAATATGAGTAAAAAGTTATTTTTAAGTGTTAGAAGCGTTGCTACAATATAAAGGTTAAAAAAATAGTTTAATATTTAATTTTGAAAAAATGTCAAATGTTTAAACGAAAATGAAAGTTCACAAAATTATTTTGGAAGAAGTGATGAATCTTTAAAACTCTTAAGAGAGTGACATATCAAATCAAAATTGAGGGAGTAACGAGTCGCTTTAATTTTATAAAGTTATATATGTGTTCTTCATTTGAGAAGTTGACTAGCCTGCCATTGTCATCATATCCCTGAACGTACCTGACCTGCTCGGGGCGTCATCTCCACCCAATCTTCATGCATTGACCCGTTGTTATCATGGTTGAGCTTCCAGCCACGTCTCTCGATCGCTGTGTACATGCAAAGTAGAAAATGAAAAAAAATGTGAGAGAGTGTATCCATGTTTTTGAGGTTTTAACTAAGAAATGGAAAGAAAAAGAAGTACATATTTTGAATTACATTAATGAAGTAGTAAGTATGTCTTTTAAACTAAAAGTAGGTAATGGGTACTTCGTTATCATGCAATGTATTCACAAGTTAACATGATGAGGAATTGAAACTACAGTTTCCACAACCGAGGCAACAAATGCTCGACACAGCTATTACTTAGTCCAAATTGAAAATAGATAGAAAATGTTATCTCGACTACATCTATATAACAATATACTTAACGCAATAATAAAAGAATCCGCTATATAGTTAAATCAAGTTGTCTTAAGATAAGCTACGAATAACTTTTTTTATGTAGAAGAATCATGTATTTGTAGAAGAATCATGACCAAATACTAAAAAAAATGAAAAATAAAAGAAAGATACAACCTGTTTCGCGACATCAAAGCGTAGGGCGTCTTCGACATTAAATGTCCATTTCACCAAAATGGAATAGGCGTGTAGAGGATATGAAGAGATGTCTGAGAAGATGAACGGAGTTTTTATGTTCAGAGATGAAAAGGTTGAGTATGGTGTTGTTTATGGAGATGCATCTGTGAGTACGAAAATAGAATGAAGGAAAGGGGAGCTAAAAACTTTTGGGGAGAAGAACTTTTCTTGCTAGGGGAGAAATTGTGTGTCCTCCATGAATGAGAATTGAATTGAATTTATAGTAAAGGATTAGGGTGTTGAGGATGGTAGGAAAAAATTGACTGCATGATTCACGGGGATTTTTGAATGAGAATGAATCAATGGATTTTGATGAGGGGATATTTTCTTTAAGTAGTAATGATGTAAGTAGACTCAAAAGTGGGGAAGAGGGAGAGATTTAAAGAGATTTCGGGGAGGAGATATAGGAGAGATTTGGGGAGAGATTTGAGGGGTTGGAGATCTGACAAGAGATTGGGCAAGTGTATTTGGTCAATGAATATTGTACTTGAACTGCTTTTGTGTCAAGGTTCAAGGTAGAATTAGGAAGAAGATTTGGGGAGTGAATTGAGGGTGATAGGAATTCTAATTAAAGAGATTAGGAGAAGATATTTTAGGGATTTCTCCGTAAATGGTGTGGATGTATGTAGTCAAGAAATGGGAGAGGAAAAAGAGAGACGTTGGAGAGATTTGTGGGATTGGAGAGATTAGGGGAGATGGGAGAGAGATTGAGAAAATGTATCTAGACTACCTTTTGGCTAGGTTCAAGATAGGAGGTTTTAACCAAAGAAGAAGGAAAATAAATAAATAGGAAAATGGGTTGAGAAATTATTTAAAAGAATTTGAATTTGAAAGTGGATGTGGAATAGTAAGAAAATTGGACTGAATATTATTTTAATTAGTCAAATATTTAACTAAAGGTGCTACATGAATATAAATATATACTCTATATACATATACGAAAGATGCACATATAAAAACAATCAAAGTCAAAATTAATTATCTAAGTATAAATAGCCACAAATATTTATTAAATGCAATAAATGTATTGCACAAACAACCATAGTTTTTATAAATAGCATAAACGATGTAAAATTACGTAATATAGCCACATTTAAGTATGTAATATAGAAGTAGAGGATAACACGCGTAAATGCACGCCTTCTAATAAAAATTATGCACAAATAGTCAATATTGCATATTTAGGTTAAACATAGCCAATTCTATGAAAAGGAGGGACAAAATTGGGTGTCAACAGGGGGAGAGGGGGCATAATAAAATTAGAATGGGAGCCCATTTTGGTGAAATGACTCAATTATCGACCCGTTTTATTGAGTCTTCTTATATTTTTTCTCATAAGTTTCACAAACACCCATAACTTTTTCTATTTCTACTTTGGCTCCCGCATCCCACTTAACACAGCTTAGCCTTTTCCTCCGCTAGTATAAGTGAAAAAGAAAATAGGAGATCATTTAACTAATTGAAGACTTGAGAGGATCTTTCGATTTCTTCTTCTGCTCAGTAACACACTTTTATTTTACGGGAGTCTTATGACTCCCTGAACTATTTTAAAGTAGAATTACTACCTCTGAAAGTGTTGAAGTGGCAAAGAGAGCAGGCACACTCTCTTTGAAAAAGTGGACCAAGTCAAATATTTTAAAAATTACTCCCTCCATTTTAATTAATGTGAACTTATTTGCCTTGGCACAAAATTTAATAAAGAAAAGAAGATTTTTTAAACTTGTGGTTTAAAATAAGCCATTAGTATACGTGTGACTGAAAATCATTTTATTGAGGCTACAATAGTAAATTTGGTGTTAAACTGATTCAACTTTAGAAATAGGTCATTTTTTTTAACGGACTTAAAAAAATAGTTTCACATAAACTGAAAGGGAGGAAATATCTTTATAAATATAACTTTTTTAAATGAAAAAGGGTTAAAAATGTCTTTAACCTATTGGAAATAGGTCGTACCCTCTGTCCACTTATTGATTTAAAAATTCCACTAACATAAAAAATTGGCTTAAAATTGCCCTACTTTTGATGGATGGATGAGTTGGGACTAGGGTGAGTCTTATTTAACATGTGGCATGATTTCATTCCCAGGTCTTATGTAACATGTGGCTTGATTTAACTCGCCCATGTAGCTTAATATATAACTCAAACTAAATAGACCCCACCCCAAACTACTTTACCCGACCCAATAACCTAAACCCATCCCAACCTAAACTACTCTTACTGTCCTCCTCGTCTCCACCACCTTCTCTTCGAGCATATCAACCACAGCCAAAAACACAGTAAGGTTGCCTGGGTCGTTGCCACAACATTGGTTCTAAATTTTCCTTTAATCATAGTGATGAACTATGAAGTTGAGCTAATTCATTTTGTAAATTCTTGAAACAGAAAAATGCAATTGAAATTTGTCAACACATTAGCTATCACAATCATATTTTGTGTTGCACTTATCATCCTATATTTCTCTAGTTGTTTTAAATTCCTACTTTTCACTTCTTCAACAAAAAATCAAATTCGGGTCACCACCAGTTCAGCTCTAAGCCATATGCATTTAACAACTTGTTTAGGTGTTTTAAGAAATTTTGATTATCAATTGGGATGTGTTCAATTCAAGGAGAAACAAAAAGGCTTATTAGAGTATTTTGATGTACTGGTATTTTATGCTAATATTAAACTCTTTTGGACTAGTTTTTATTGTCTTTTACCCTTGTTATACATGCAAATCTTATGTAAATTTCCATGTTACAGATACTGCTTGGTGTTCATAGTTACAAGGCAAAAAAAAAAAAAAAAAAATGAAGAATGAACAAAATACAAGAAGATTGGCTACAAATTGAAGATTTGGAGATAAGGCGGCAACAGAACTAGATCTGCTCGGCCGAATAAGAGGCTAAATTGAAGAAGTCATCCGATGAAGAGAAGAGAGTTCAATACTGCAGAAGGAAGCCTCCAAACTAAATAGCCGGCCGCTGATATATGAGCTGAATTCGATTGGCGGAATGCAAAGTCATCGGCTGCCCGCCGATACTCACAGTGGGCTCAGAAGAAAGTCGATGAAAGCTACACACTCTGTTGCTCGATGGGTGCCTGATGAACCTGAAAGGCGGAAGACAAGAAGACAGTTAGTGAATCAGCATTAGGTGATCGCCGAATGTAATCGGCGGGAGCCAAATGATCGACTGAATGTAGAAAAACAGACCGAAATGGAAAACTTGTAATTAGATTTTTGGCTTTCAAACCCACAAGTATAAATAGACCATTAGGCCTCTAAGGAAACGTATCTTTATTTCATCTTACTTTTGAATATTCTTGTAAACTTTGAAGGCAAGGAAGTGTTTTAACATTAATGTTTGTAAGAATTTCACTCTTTCATCTAATCCATTACACGATTCTTACTATTCCATTCCATTCCACGATTGTGTTGAACCCTAGTATGAATAGCTAAACTCATACTAGGGGTTTATTTATGATGAATTGATTATTTTAACTTAAACACTTGCTTTAATCTTATAAAATCTATGGGCTAATGTTAATCTAGTTTCTATTGTTCTTTTAATAGAAAAGGCTTAAGGTGAGACTCGCTTGACCAAAATCCCACTTTGCTTTCTTCACCCTAACAGGGTTGAAGGCGTGGGAATACAGAAACTAGCGATAATTTGGGTTATATCTCACGAGCCTACCTCATCTAAAGGGAACGAGCAAAATGGTTGTTTCCGCTTGGGGTCTTTGGACTAGGGTTTTAAGCTCCTCGTTATTGACCCTAACAGGGTTGACTTGGTAGACCCTCTCTATACCTATCAGTTTAGAGATTTAAATGTGAAAATCCGACCATTAAATCATTACCCATGGAAATTGTGTTATTATACTAGTGTTTATGTTATTAGAGTCTTGTTTTAGTAGGTAAACCCCTAACTTTCTCTACTTGTTTACGCACATTTGATTGTGTTATTGTTATATGTTAATTTAGTTGATAGCTTTACTTCTAGTGTTAAACAACATCTATTTTTACTTAGGGATACTCGAACAAGCTTCAGAACTCGACTTTATCCATTCTAACTAGAACATGTGCTAGCTCCTCGTAGAATTCGACCTCGACTTTTTCAGGTATTATATCTTTGACGATCGCCCTCACACATTTAGGTGTAGGTTGAGCGTGGATTATATTTCTTCTTCTTTTGTAAGATTTTGATGATGGTGAATTGAAGTATCATGAGTTCATAAAGATGGACCATGTTAGTGTATAATCAGTTAATGTGTGGACTTGGATTATTAATTTGGATAAATAATATTATTGCCGATGTGGGTTAGTTCTTTGTGGACTAAATCTTCAATTTTATTGTTTCATCTCATTCGGAACACTGTTTTGAAAGAACTTAAAAATATTTCATTAAATGAGTTGTAAAAGCTTGAAAACTTCTCAAATGGGTCTTTTAGAGTTTGTGATTGAAGTCTAAAACTGATTATTGGGCCTTGCTTTAGTTATTGTTAAGAGGTGTTGTCTCAAATGTGAGACTAATAATTTAGATCATGTTTGAATGAGTTATGTAAATATTTTTGTGTGTCTTGTTTTGGGGGAAAGAAGGTTGAGATTGTGGAGATGAGGAAGTAGTACAAAGTGAAGGTGGTGGCAAGTACATGGGTTTATTTTTAAATGAGTCAGGATCTAATATGATATGGTCACTAATTCACTTGGACCAGTAATAAGGTGACACATATTTAATTAGAGCCCCACATAAGAGCTGGGTCAACTTGTCGTTAACAAAATGACAATTTTAATCCATAAAATAACATTAGTGACATTTTTAATCAATAGGTGGACGAAGGGCAGGTATATTTTCAACAAGTGGAGGGCAATTTTGACATTATTCTGATTTCTAAATATTAATTTCCCCTAGTTTTCTATAGTTTTATTTTGCTTTTCTTTTCTTCTTTCTTTTGCTTATCAACAATTTTCAATAATCATTTTTAGTGCCATTGCAGTCGAAGCTGAAGCTAGTCGAATAAGAAATGTTTCACCTACTATGATTTTTCAATATGCCAAAATCAGTTATCGCTACTCCAATCTACAAAAAATAGAGTTCCTCTTCCCCTCTCTTTTCTTTTTCTTTTCTTTCTCCGTTAGAATTGCAACACAGTTGCCCAATGCCTATGTCGAAATTATTGTTATTCTCTAGAGTCAAATTTTTTTAATGTGAAATTTTAAGCCTTCTCTTGCTCTTTTGTGTATTTGGAGCTATGATCTTAGATTTCACTTTCTTTTGCTTTAATTTTTTCACTTTCTTCTAACTTGTAGTTCTTGAGAAACAATGGTTATGGTGGATCGCTAAAGTGTTGTTATCAAGTTGTGTAGTGGGGGAGAGATTCTTTGATGGTGTTATTTTTCAAAAATTCGGGTATTCTGTACAGTAAGTTTTGTTGGTAGAACAGGAGGGAGAAAAAGTGAGAAAAAAATGTAAGTGGGAACTACCAGGGTCTGTCGCGTGTTTCACTCTTTAACACAAATATGCTTTGTAGCGTTTTAAAGGCATCTTTGTTCCCCTTCGAAAAAGTGCGGGGGTTATAGGTTTCCTACAAAGTAATACTCCGTCTATTTTAATTTATATGACTTAATTTGACTAGACACAAAATTTTAAAAAAAAAACTTTAAAACTTATAGTATGAAATAAATTATAAAATATTATGTGATCATAAATCATTCTATTAATTAAATTATTACTAAATATAGAAAGGGATAGAAGAAGGGGAGTTGCGAGTAATTGATAGTTTAGGCATTAGCCTGGGCAGTTTCTATGGTACCTTTTCCCCAAAACAGATTAAAGGAAAAAAAATAAACATACGAGGTTCCCGTCGGTTTAAACATAGAATGGCTTGTTTGCATGTCGAGCACGTGGCTTTAAAACCAAAAGTATTTCTTTTTTTGTTCCTCTCAAATGCAGTAACTGACAATACATTTCAAACCAAAATAAGTGTCCGAAGTTGATAGCTATCGAACTGAAGGAAGCTCTGCTCTATCCATGGAAAAGAAGCATCTTTCCTCTATTGCCAACCATGTCATTCAAAGTTGTGCCCAGTTAGTTCTCTCTCTCCCCCTCTCTATAACCCCTATATATGTTATTGGAGGATAGAAATATTTCGAAATGGAATGAAACTAATGAGTGCGAAAACATTTCTATATAAGAAAATATAGTAACAACTTGTTTGGATGGTTATTAATATTGTTTTGTAATTTATCGTACAGTATTATATTGTATTTTTTTTTCTTTTTTGATAGATTGACTGTACTGTTTCTTGTCCTTCCATAAAGCATACATTAGAATGTTATCAAATTTATAAAGTCGTCATTCTCTTTGAAACTTATTAAAAAAAATGTTACACGTAAACTGGAACAGGAAGTAATACAATAGCTAACAACCATCCAAACAACCTGTGAAAGAAAAAACACGATTGAATTGTTTTTGTGTTTTAAGAGAGGTCGGTTGGTCAATTTTACACAATTGGCGTCATTCTTTACATTTGGGCACGCATTATATATGCTACACTAGAATTCTAGTCCCTGAACGCTTAGTCATGGAGTATTGATGATTATATACGTTTGGCCTCAAATTTGGCATGCAGGAATTTGGATAGGTTGTGGATGTGTACACTACAAGTTAATACGATGCATGCATAGCACTATAATAGAACTTTGTGACAAGGTTCAACAACCATGCAAAATTAAAACAAGTCTTATTAATTACTGCCAATATAATATAGAGAAAAGCTGTCTATGAGCACATTGCACTTTTGTACATCATGGTCAACCGATTTAATCTTTAATGATGTAAGAATTAGCTACATCAGTCCTTCCTCTTGCAGAATCAACAAGTTAGTTGATATATGTGAAATTATTTTGGTTGTTAGCGGTTTTCTCAACTCATAAACTGCGAGAAATCTAAACATTTGGTATATTTTTCCTTATATGAATCATGGTTTAAAACTCTGCTTGTGTTCCTTTTGGGCTGTACTGATTGATAAATTGGATGTGTCTTCTTTCATTTAGCGCTGTTTAGCTTGGTTTTAAATTTGAAATCTCTCTAACCTAAGCCAAATTTGTACCTGTGAAAACCAATGATCGAGGTCAGAGTTACATGGGATTTCTGGTGCTTGATCATGCTGTATTTTATGAATTTTATAGATGGTTAAAGGATGGGTGCATTGTCACAAGTTACGAGCTTTTGGTTTGCCATTCTGCCACACCAGCTCTAATAACAATGTCAAGTGTGCTTCAATTTGAACTCTACATTTCCGTATACAAAATTTGTGAAAGCTCACTTCTATACTGTGTATTTTTGTGTTTAATAGACTATTCCCCTCAGGAAATTGAACACCTCTGTGGATAAGCTTGTCCATGAATTTGAGGCTGGATGGGAGCCTGACATGGAAGGATACTCGTGGAAGCTAGTGGAGTTTTGCTGCTCCAAGGGCCTCAGTGACATGTGTAGTAACTTAGAAGAGTCGATCGACAATGGTTCTTTTAGCCGATTCACATTTGATATGATGTTGGCATGGGAAATGCCTAGTTCAGCAGAAGAAGAGATACATGAAGTTAATATCTGGGCCATCATCTTTTTCTTAAGAACAATCTTCATTTGTTTTATGCTTCTCGGTTTAATAACCATCATTTTGTTTGTTTGAATCAATGAGATTTTTTATGGTTAATTCCTTAAAGCTGTAACGGGTGTCCTAATATTTGTTGAATTTGAAGATGGTCAGGACCGATGGTTTGAGCTTGTTGTTTTAATTTTAGTTCCTCTCAATCAAAATGCTTGCAACCCAATAATTCCTGCAGGTTGAATTATCTAGAGGTAAGGATTTTTGTGAATCTTTTTGAAATACTTATGAGCAAACACTTTAACTTCGTACAATTAGCATACTGAGTAAAATTGAAAATTATTGACTCAAAGAGAACAAGGTTACAGATAAATCATCTCAAGTCCATCCTAGGAAAGATGTAAAACATAGTAGTGTCTTATATTCGACATAGAATGTTACAGGTGTTGAGCTTTTAACCCTGCAAGAGCTTTGCTTGTTTTGTTGTAGAATATTGGATGAACCAAGTTGGGAGCTTTTTAACTGTTACAGTTCGAACTCTAGTTAGAATTTGACATGATTTGCACATAACATTACATGCTTTTCCTAAAAAATGCAGGAGTCTTTGGCAAAAGAAAATGAAGATAAAAAGGTGGTCTATGAGATGCCTCAGGATGAGATCCCTTTGTTCTACTTAGATCTCCTGCCTCTCCTTGTAAGAAATCTGAATCCTTGAGTTGGAACAGGTGCTTTGCTACGTTATGTTGTTCGAAATACAATAGCAGATTAAAAAAAGTAACTAATGCTTTACATATTTCCCTTTGGTTGCTTACATCTTCGTTACTCAACTTAAGATGATAACGGCTTAGATCGAAGGTTTGACGTAGCTAAGTTTTCTTCCACTGCATTTTATTCTCCTAATAGAAAGTGGTTGTGTTGGCAGGTCAACCATAAACCAAGTGTTGGGGAGGATTCTTTCTTGTGGCTGGCAACACTTGTACATTTAGTAGCTGATGTTGTTAATGGAAGATTTACTTTCGAGACTCTGACAGCACCTACAGAAAATCGACTTCATTTTCCTGCGTATAACGTATTCTTGAAGGAGATTTTAAAGTAATTGTCCTAATTTCTTCTTTTTTCTCCTATTAGTTGGAAGATTATTCTGATGGAGCTATTATGCCAGAATGGATTCACAACCAATGTCAAAAAAGACGCAATAGATACAGTAATGTTGGTTAACAGACAAGTAAAAATGCTAGGTTTTAATGGTGGATTTTGAGATTTACTTTAGGGTTCTGTGATCATGAAGGAATTCCTAGTGAAGAACAACTTCCAACTCATGAAGTTCTTACCTATTAGAATCAAGAAGAACTATTTATCTCAGTTTCAAGTCTACATAGCTTATCCGCCTAACTTCTTTCTCCTTTCTTTTTTGTTTTGGGGGGTGGGGGTGGAGGTGGGGGGAGGGGGGTTAGAGGTCAGGAGATGGTGGTGTTGTGCTGAAGATTCAAATTGGTAAAACAAAACAAAACAAAACCAAACCAACCTAAAAATGAGGAACATATACCATCTTGCTTCTGAAATTGTTGCCTTATCTGTCATTTCAAGTAAAATTTAACTCCAAACCTCATCATTATGCGTCCTTGGACCTGCAATAGGTGCATAATGCATTTGCAGAAACAATCAACTCCAACAGGCGTGGACCTGGAAGATGGCGAGATTATACTTCATGTTGAAGGAACTGCAAGCTCACAAAGAGTAGTGCGACATATTGGAGGGACAAGTTGGCCTGGTACTCTTGCCTTTATTCTGTTTTGTGTTATCTGACTGGGGATTTTAAAGATAATATAGTTCCTAAGGTACTCTGTTTCTAGGTAGGCTAACACTAACAAACTATGCCCTTTACTTCGAGGAATCTGGAATCATCTCCTATAAAGATGCTCTTAAGCTCAATCTTTCAGAAGACATTGAGCAGAGTGTCAAATCTGCTGCTACAGGTCCGTGGGGTGCTCCGCTCTTTGACAAAGCAATAGTTTGCGACTCTTCTGAATTGTAAGTATTCTCTCAGCTTCCTATAAGATCAATGCACTGGTTTAATCAAGCACTTCGCCTTTCCCTGACGACCAAGTATGTATAAAGATGACACTGTTAACTGCTTTAGATACAAGAGACTAGGCAAAGTAGGGAAAGGCAACTTTAAACACTATTCTTTCTGCAAAAAAGTATTTCAATGATTTCTGCTCAAGGCGGGCTTTTGCTTGCTTATCGGAAACAGCCTCTCCACCTTGGTGGGGGTAAGGTCTATGTAAATCTCACCCTCCCCAGATCCCACTTGTGGGATAACACGGGGTATGTTGTTGTTTTTGTTGCTGCTGGCTTTTGCTTGTAATATGCTGTTCTCGTGTGGAATTTCACAATTTATTAGGAATTGTGCATTTGCAAGACTCTGTATATGCTTATATGGATTCAAGAACCATGTTGGTGCACAATAATGCATATAGTAGTAAGAGAACTTACGTTGGCACTGCTGATATTTAGGGAAGAAGCTGTCGTCTTGGAATTTCCAGAGATGACAAGCTCAACAAGGCGTGACCACTGGCTTGCTCTTATAAAAGAGATTATACTATTGCATCGGTTTTTACGGAATTTTAAGGTCGATTCACCTTCAGAATCATGGGAGATGCATGCGAGGGCAATACTAGGAATTATGAGGCTTCATGCAGCTAGAGAAATGCTACGAATCTCACCACCAGTTCCCAAGAATTTCTTAATATTTGATTTACTTGATGAGCTGCCAAAGGGAGATTATGTGCTTGAAGAGCTTTCTGAGAGTCTGAAGAAAGTTGACACTGGACATTCATGTAGTGCTAGCTCTATCTTGAGAAGCCTGAATGTACTTGTGGTGTCTGTTCCCAGTGAAGCGGCCGAAAAAGTTGATGACAACAGCTGCCTCCCTATCCAAACTGATAATGTCTCATCGTTGGAGAGTGCTATTGATCAAGCAAGAGAGGAAGCAAAGGAAATTGAAAAGGCTAAAGCTACTGTTGAGGACCTGAAAGGGAAAGGAATGGGAAACAGTGTTCAGGTTCTTATGGTAAGTGCTTCTTGGAGATTCCAAGGAGAATGCATGCATATCATGTCTCCGGCCAAAAAGGAGGAAAAGGTTTTCATAACTAGAATTGAAGCTTGAGAATCCGCTTTTCTTAGAACTCTGTATCGCATAATCTGAATTGAAGAGTTCTGAGTGGCATATATATGTTTCAAAATAGCCTGAAGTGATGTCTTTGTTTTGTCTGTACTAATTAGGGTCTTCTCAAGCCGCTCGGAAGGTTAGTACCTTATCTTCAAGAGGTTCTTAAATGGGAAAGACCATTATGCACTTCCATTTCTGTGCTGACAGCGCTCGCAGTTATTTATACGTAAGTAATCTTAATTTTTGAAGAAAATGGACCATCTCTGTTGCACAACCCCAGAAAAGACTAATGGATGTTTGCAATGTAGGGAGTGTGTTGGCAAAGCAATAGCAGCCCTCTTATTAGGAACAGTTGCTACAATGGTATGGGCAAGACAACGAAGGATAGTAGATAAAGCAAATAAGATAGTTATCCACACTGGATCGGATCAGACAACGATCGAAAGCATTGTGTCAGCACAACAGGGTCTAAGAAATGTCTATGACTTGATTCAGAGCATGGACATAGTACTACTGAAAATCTGGTCCATATTGGTTTCCAAAGCTCCAAAGGTACCTACTCGTCTTAGCTGATATTCGTTTCTTTTTTTTCTTTCGTTGGAAATGAAGATTGTAGACATAATGGACTCATCTTTTTGCATACCTTCCCTTTAGATCTGTCCTTTTTACCTAAGCTTTGTCACGATGTGGCACACCGGATCATTTGCTAATTTTGGATAGATGGTTACAGCATGCAGATTTGGTAATGGTGGCTATGGTTAGTGCTGCAGTGATATTAGCGGTGGTTCCTTTCAAGTTAATCCTTATGGCTATGACATTGTGCATCTTTGTGGCAACATCAAAAATTGGGAAATACATGCAAAATGAGAAAGTAAATAGGAGAGTAAAGGAGTGGTGGGACTCTATACCTGTACTTCCTGTTGAATTTGCGGATAAGATACCCGGTCCCTAATATTGGAGGATCCCATAGTCATGGAATATCCCTTCACTTGCATTAAGCTTATAAGAGGCCAGTTGCTTTTCCCGTTTTTCGTTTTGCTGGTTCTCTTCTTAGTTTATCGCTTTGGGCAGATTTTAGTTTATGTTGCTACTTCATGAGATCAAATAGAACTCATGAGTTTACATACATATTTTATATAAAGCCAGAAATATGGTGAAATCTGCTATGTCCATGTCTTAGATATTAACCTTTTTGGTAACAGGTCTATAATAATATTTCAGAATAGTGCGCATCTTCCCTCTTTCTAGTGTTTCCTTTGCTCTGCCAGAATGAGATTTCATAGTGTGGATGGTAAAAAGAACTCATCTGCGGTTGTGGACTCATGCTCTACGGGGAGACTGAGGTGGGCAGATTATTTCACAGAGTCTTCACCTTTTGTAGGATCTCAATGGATATCTTTTACCTTTGTTTATGTAGTTTGAAGTAGGGAGCAAAGTTCAGTGTGTGTAAATCACAGATCCTGATATCATCTTTTGTGTCGGTATAATATCTTGTTTTCAATGCTTGTATGTTATGTATCAATGATTGGACTACAGTTTGTGTGTGTGTCTGTGTCTGTGTCATAACTATTCAAAGTGTTGCATCAACACGGTCCAGGCATCAAGTATATCAATATGACATGGTTCAATATGGTCCTGCAGGAGTCGAATATAGCCTGTATGCCCCAAATAATCCCGAGGGCATGACATTTGCCTTCATGCCCATTGCCTGAAGGCGGCAATTGTAGTGGCGGAGCCAGAATTTTTATGAAGGGGTAATGGGCACATTATATGTATACATACAAAAAAAATTATGTCCCCTGGGATATCAGAATATAAAGATTAATTTGGAAGAGCATACGAATTCTCCAATTTAATAGAGTATATATGAAAAAAATATTATCTATTACAACGTGGCCCCGCCAATTATCCAATGTATACCTTGAGTACATGTGATATTATACGTCAGCTCGAAAGCCTAATAGAGAGTCAACATAGTCATAATAGCATCACAAAGTTGTACAAGGCGTTAACAAGGTCGGAATGCATCATTAAAACCATTTAGGTGTCAATCTAGGTGATAGAGGCATCAAATATTTATGAAGGTGTCATAATGTTTTATTCAAGGCTATATAGGGTCTGATAACCCATTAATTAATTTCCTCACATATCTACCTTTTGTTAATTTGTTTGACTTTTCTTGACCCTATGGTTATTATAGTTTCCCATGGTAGATTTGATTATAGCTAGAGTCAACAAACGATTGCTTCAAAAAGAGTGCATTAACTTTTGAGATTTTTGCCTACTTACCTTTGTAATTTAAAGTATTTATCTGACTTATCCATTAAAACTTACACTAATCATGCGGTCCAAAGTATTTATCTCGGTGTAACTATTTTACAGTTATCGTTATAGTATATTTTCAGAGTATACCTTATGGTACTACCTTTTCAATTTTCATTGAATATCTTTTAGTATACTATCTTTCTAGTATACATTATGGTACATTTGGTCGGATTTGAATTGGTAGGGCAGGTAAATAATTTTTGAATATTTGGGGTAAATATGAAAGTGATGGGTGGGGAGGAATAAATAGTTTGATTTTGATGAGTATTTTTATGGAAAACCCACAACTGTTAAGGCAAACGGCAATGGTTAGCCGTTGCAACAACAGAAGCATAAACCTTAACGCCTACAAACCTTAAAAAACAAATTTCCAATCATTGCTATTCTACCTACTCTCCAGTTCTTTGCAATTATAGCCAAGAATTGCAAACAGAGACACTGAGAGAAATGTCTAAATCCCTAGTTTTTTCCCCTTTGGTTCACTTTGTACAAACAATACCCACCTCAATTGGAAACCCACCATGTGCAAATCCTTTTCCACTTATTCCACACCAGCAACTGCCGTGTCAACGTTTACAATCATCGTCTAGTAAATTAAGGAGATTTTCACCTCATGCATTTGACCTCAAAGGTGGCCAAGGGTATGTTTTATTATTTTAATTACTGTAGTCCCTCCGTGTACAGTGTACGTGACACACTTTCCTTTTTAGTCGGTCTTTTAGATGAGTCGCATCCACACAAATTTATAAAGTTAATTTTTTAACAAGTTTTAAAGTCTTTATTTTTTTATTAAACTTCGTGCCTAGACAAACTCTTGACATAAATTGGGATGGAGGGGTACAATCTGTTACCCCTCGTCCTTTCATTAAGGGTAAGTTTAATTGTTAATTTAATAATGTGTCGTTCTTTTTTGTGAGGAGGTGTGAGCGGCTGTGTTGGGTCTGCGGAGTGGTAGAGGCAGACCAAATAAGAATTGGAGCGAGGTGATTCGACATGATATGGCTCGCCTCCAGGTCACCGAGGACACGACCTTTGACAGGAAAGCGTGGAGGTCTAGGATTAGGGTAGAAGGTTAGGTGAAAGGGGTTGATAGATCTCGCCCAGTGTTCCCCTCCTTCCCCCTCAGCCCTACATAGGTTGTTAACCAAAAAAGGGAAGTTCCCGTGAAAACAGAAAAAGACCTCCCCCTTAACCCCTCTTACTTGGCAGATTCAGATTGAGTGCTGTCATTTTAGCGGTATTGTTCTTATGCATAGTAGTTTTATTGGCCTTTTCGCTACTGGCCTCTTCTTGAGCATTAATGGTGTTTCTTACCTTGTTTGTTCTCATCTTATTTTCAAGATATTTCTTTGCCGTCAAAATTTTCAAATGTTTTTTAAGCCGGGGGTCTATCGGAAACAGCCTCTCTACCTCGGTGGGGGGTAAGGTCTGTGTACATATCACCCTTCCCAGACCCCACTTGTGGAATTACACTGAGTATGTTGTTGTGGTGTCGTTCTTTTTTGTGATTCACTTAAAACATAGTGTCATGTAAATTGGATAATTGGTATAGAGGGAGTGTAAAGCAAGAATTGATGTTATAAATTCGGCGTCTTCATTCGTAATGATATTGCAAGGTAATGAAAGAGTGTTTTTTTTTATTTGCTGATATGAGTTACTAACATTTGAGTCTTGGTTTTGCAGAATGAATGAGTTCTATGAAGTCGAACTCAAAGTCCGGGACTATGAGTTGGATCAATATGGTGTTGTAAACAATGCTATTTATGCTAGTTATTGCCAACATTGTAAGATTTTCAGTTTTAATCTGCATTTCAGTGATTTCCTCCTAGCATATTGTGCCTGTGTTAATTAAACTTATACCTGTGAGTTAGCTTTAATGAAAAAGGAAACTGTGGTATGTATAGAAATTACTGGAAAAGGATCTTTTATTTAGGTTATATGTTCCTTTTCTTGTGACCCTATAGTTAGCTCATCTGTTACCCTTGATTATTGAATTTGTTCTCTCTCAATAACTTAAGATAATGTTAATCCCAATTTTGTATAATAAATATGATTCTGTTTGTTGGTAAAACATTGTTGAATTCCAGATTCGAAAGGAACTTATGTGTTCAATGATCTTGTGTTTTAAACATACCAATATCCACTTTGTATGTGAACTTAAGAAAAATGTCTCTATATATACTTCATACAAAGTGGAGAAAACACAGATTTACCTTGCTAGAGGCAAACAATAATGTTAAGATCATCTCAGGAACAGAGCTTGGAACTACAAAAGGTGAAAATGCTTTAGTTAGCTATTGTAAGTCGATGGTCTGAGAAAGTTTTACTTTTACATAGTTCTTTTCTGTTATTGATTATTTTCTCATTTTGAAAGATCTTTCTGGCTCAATTTAAGTGAATAATTTTATGGCACATGGGTGTTAGGGAAATTATAGCAGTTTTATAGCGCTTAAGTGGGAGTAGGACAAAAAGTGGATATAAGTTTCATCTTTTGATGACTTGAACTTTTTATGTGCAAAAAGGTCTGTCCTTTTTCATGATATGGTAAAATGAAATTGAAGAGTGTAGAGAAAATGGATATTTTTAAACAAGTGGACATTTCTCGATAAGTAAGTTTCTATTGCTTCAAAATTTAGCACTAAGCTTGTGTGGCATATGTACATGGGCTGTTTCAAAACCTCAGCTCCTCAGTACTACATACTGAGACAACTGTGGAATTCTATCATATTTTCTACATCATGTAGGTCATTTCTGCGCCAAATGAAAAGGCAGTTAAATCTTGTCCATTCTGTGTTTAAAAAAACTAGTCCATATCAAAGACCTCTCAATGACAGTCCTATTCAAAAGAACACTTCTTACAGTTATGCCTTATTTTCAATATATTAAACAGGTCGGCATGAGCTTCTGGAAAGGATTGGCGTAAATGCTGATGCAGTGGCACGCAATGGTGAAGCATTAGCACTAACAGAGATGACACTAAAGTATCTAGCACCTCTACGGGTATGACCTGCATCTACACATCATTAAGAACACAAATATGCACCCAGAAGTTTTAGACCTTGATTACATGTCCTATCCGATTGAATTGTGGCATAAACTCTTCTTTTAAAGAAGAAAACTAGATCTACGGATACATGTTGAAATGGAGAAGGCTTAAAGCTCGGTTTCAAGTGTGACGAGTTCATATAAGCATAGTTATGTGACATTAAAGTCAGATGGATCATGGGTCGGCTAACTGTAGCTTTTGCAGCTGATTATAATGTAATACTGCCTTCATTACAAATTACATGGCACGATGACTTGAAGTCAGTATCATCTAATTTCACTTTACATTCAATTAATCTTTGTTTGACATGCTTTCAATTGATTTTTCTACAGTTTCACCTTAAACTATTAGTAAATATTTATCATCTGTCTTTAAGTGACAATCAATTAAACATATATCCCTCGAGTGATGTTCTACTTAGACACATCATCTACTTGGGGCATGTAACAATATTGATTGGAGGCAACAGTGGTAGATGAAGGCGGCTTTTTTATTTTCTATACCACTTTCGGTTGCCTGAGGGAGATCTTCTTATCTATTTGGGTCTCGACGTGATGCTCAAATATTATACATTAGCCCAAGGAACTGTGGCTGTACCTGCCTAACCATCATTACTTGGTCAAATTTCTGTGAACTCCTTTATGTTTGGCATGTTTCATTAATTCCCTAGAGCCTTTAGGCTTCAAACTTGACTAGGCAACCTTGATTATAGAATATATCAAAAGGCATTCCTAGGCTGTTTTAAAATACAAGGTGTGTGTTGAAAATACTATCGAACATTTGCAGCTGCTTACTAGGTGGTGCTGCTGCAATTTATTTGACTTGCCAATCTATTGGTTGCTTGGTTATCTTAACCTGCTATAATATATTCTTTTCTTGGAACACATGTTTTTGACTCTTACTCTAAATTTTACTGTAAGAATGGGGGAAAAAGGAAGAGAGGATCAGAGGGTACTTTTGACAATTGGCATAGTAGTACTGCATCTCGGTATTTACCTCGTGCTGTATATGGTTCATGTATTTGTTGGTGTTGTCAACTGATTATTAATCCTTTTTTTTTTTTTATTACCATAGTACTGCTATGTAACTTCAACTGCAAAACTAAGCTGTTTACGACTCCAAACGTTGAAAAAACTGCTCAAGTGTTGTGTTATGTTAGCCTGCCCTATTATCATTTGTTTCATCATTGGTTCAGAGTGGAGACAGATTCATTGTGAAGGTGCGAATATCTGACTCTTCAGCTGCTCGTTTGTTCTTTGAACACTTCATCTTCAAGCTTCCAGATCAAGAGGTCAGTTGGCTCCCTTACCAATTCAACTACATATTAATGAATAATTTAGGGTAAAAAAAGCAAAACAAACCACTTTAAACGTCTCATATCTTAATGTATTGGATTACTGTGTTTTCCCAGCCTATCTTGGAGGCAAGAGGAACAGCAGTGTGGCTTAATAAAAGTTACCGTCCTGTCCGAATTCCTTCAGAGTTCAGATCAAAATTCGTTCGGTTCCTTCGCCAGGAGGCATGAACTAGTGTGCTTGTCTACAAAAGTCCAGAAAAGTTGTCTTGCTCAAGAATTTCATGAGGTGCAAATTTTCCTTATTTTTATGCTGGCTTAAAATATTTAACAATGTATATTTTCCTTTCCCTACTTTTCAGAGAGACGGTAGACACATAAGTTAAAAAATATTAAAAAGATAGATCATGAAGTGCTCCGCTGTTCTAATTTATAACTGTTCCAAATTTGATCTTAAAAGTCCAGAATTATATTTTTTGACCAACAAGTTATACTTGGTCTATTTGTTCTTTTTCAGCAAAAGCTCAAACTAATGTATATGAAGAACTCAATTCATACTGCTTCGCATAGAGGCAAGCGTTGGGGTCAATTAAAAGAAGTAAAAGCCTACACAATTGATTGGGAAAATCAGCTGTTGGAACTCAAAAGTGGGGAGCTAGAGGACCCTTAAAAAGAGGGCAGAAATTTATTTTTCCATTAGATTGGTGATGCACTTAGTTTATCTCCTTTGTGAATTGAAAGCACTTATTCAATTGAAAGTTTAGTAATCTGTATTTTTTCAGGATAAATTCTAGATATAAGAAATTTCAAATTTATAAAGTTCTCTTAAAAAGGGTCTTTCTTCAAATGTGACTAAGTTTGAAATGTCAAGGCTCAGGGACTGTGTCCCCAGTGTTCTGTCTCTTCTTCAGTTACTCTGAATTTGCTGTGTAGATCCTTGAAATTACAGCTCTATTAGGTTTTTGCGCAATTTGATATACTCTATATATGTTAGAAAAAGGGATCATTATTTCATATGAAACACTTTCTTTGCGATGGACAATGTTTTAGTTCACAGTTAACTACATATCTGCAATATTAGCATCAAAGTTGGGGCTCCTCCTTTTTGAACTATCTTTACAAGAATTTAGTTTATAGGAGTCCTTGATTCAGTTGTGCAACACTGGTAAATGGGGAAGACTGGAAAAGATGAGCCTTCAAAGTGATTCTGGTAAAAGAAGATGAGGAGCTTCAAGTTGAGCTCGAGATCGCTTGATATACTGAATCTTTTATTGAGGAAGAAGAAGAAAACGGAAAAAGGTAAAGAGTATATTGAATAGAAAATTGTATTGACTGGTGAAAAGGTTGATATTTGCATAGTCACTTACACTTAGTAATGCTATATATGCACTAATTCAGTAACTATCTAACTAGACAGAGAAGGATAGTGGGAAAATTTTGATCATTGTACCCAAGTTTAGTTACATCCAAGCATAAATAAAACAACATTGTGACAACTTTGGTTCCCCCAACTACCATGGCTCTTTTCTAACAAGGATTGATCGAGATAAATGAACACTTAAGGCGCCTAAGGGACGATCAAAAGTTTTACCTAAAAAGTAAGAAGGCTAAACTATACATCTTAATACTCGAAACTTCAGCTCCCTTCTCCCGCATTTAACCTTAACGACTAGGAACCGTTAGTAAAGTTCAAGTAACCACTATCACAAGCTTAGTTCGTTATTTTACATATCAATGTGCCAAATTTATTGTTCTAGGCTTTACTCAATAAATATATTGTTTTAACCGGTGGCGGAGCCACCTTGGTGGAAGGGTAATCCGGCTTCGCCAAAAAATTATACCGTGTAAATAGGCTAAATTTTTTTTATCTTCTTTGTCTGAAAATAGGTTTGATTTGCTTCACCTATGAGAATGTTCCGTTCGTTCCTCTACACTCGCTTACGCTACAAGTAATTTAGAGGAGCATAATTTAACTAATTATGACTAAATATTACGTTTTGAACACCCTTGACATAACTGATAGCGCAAGCCCAGTGGCGCAGAGTGTTAAAAATACCTGAACAATGCAGGTGTGAGTCCTAACTTATACATTTGGTTGCACCCTATATAGTTTGAAAAAAAAAAATTTTGCTTAGCTTGAGCATCTTTGGGAAAATTCCCGGCTACGCACAGTGGCGTAGCCAGGATTTTCATCAAGGGTGTGCAAACTTTAAGGACATAAAATCCAAACTTTACAATTTATATATTAAACTAACATAAAGTAGTCAACAAAAGATATTCCACTACTCCTATCACAATACTACTCGACGAACTCTTATCTTTTGGAATGTTTTTATGATAGAGTCATTAGAAACACTACGAAATACTTTTCTTTCTACATAAGGAACTATACACCCGTCTAAAAATTCATCATCCATTCGATTCCGCAAGTCGTTCTTGATAAACTTCATTGCCGAAAATGCTCTCTCAACGGTTGCAGTGGCAACTGGCAGAAGCAAAGCAAATTTTACTAAGCGGAACACAAGAGGATAAGTAATATGCTTCTTTGTTTCAACTAGTTTTCTTGAAAGTTCACCAAGTCCACCTAAATTGGAGAATCTTTTATCAACATCTCTATCACGAACATCATCTATGTAATTCTCAAGTTGATTCTCAAGGACGACCATGCTAAATTCATCAAAGTCATCAGGATACAATTCAGCCATTCTTATAATCTTCTTGATATCAAAACTAGAAAATGAATCAATTGGATTCAAGCAAGCTACTCCATGAAGAAGGTCACTTGTTACCTCATTGAAACGTTCATTAAGTTCTTGAAGTTGCCAATCAATAATATTATAATACAATTTCACTTGATAATAATGTAAAGTAGTACACTTAACTCCATTACGACGTGATCTTCCAGAGTTGACATAGGGCTCATCAAAATTAGGTATCACAATGTCATGTTTGACACAAAATGCAAATACATCTTTTTTAAGTGAATCCCATCCACCTTCTCTTTTTTCTTGGAGCTTTGCCTTTGCTAGTTCAACAAGTATCATAGCATTGGCAATATCTTGCTCCTTTTTTTGGAGCGACACATTAAGATCATATGTGACTCCCAAAATATCTTTCATCAAATGCAACATGAAAACAACCTCAAATGTTTGGCAACTTCTTAGATTTCTGGATGCTTTGGCTCTTTCTTCCGAATTACCATTCTCAACAAGATTATCAAGTACATCAATGATAGTGCCAAAATTAAGAATAAAGTTTACAAAAGACCTGTAGTGAGATCCCCATCGAGTATCACCGGCTCTAACAAGACCGAGCTCTTGATTTAAGCCTCTACCTGTTACTAGTTCACCCATATCCAATGCCTCTTGAAGTTTTTCTTTTTGAGATTCTCGAAATTCATCCATACGTTTATAAGAAAATCCAAACAAGTTCAAAATATTTGAAACCAATAAAACAAGTTCTCCTACTTCAACACACTTTTTAGAAATCCCAACAAGAGTAAGTTGAAGTTGATGGGCAAAACAATGAATAGAATGTGCCGATCTACTTTCTTGTCTAATCAACATTTTAAGACCATTGATATCACCTTGCATATTGCTTGCCCCATCATAACATTGCCCGCGTATATAGGATAAACTTAATGAATGATGGGCAAGTACATCAACAATTGCTTTCTTTAGAGACGGAGCACTAGTATTTTGAACATGAACAAGCCCAATAAACGCCTCTATCACAAATCCTCTTTTATCGACATAGCGCAAAACTATAGCCATTTGCTCTTTTCGTGACACGTCAAAAGATTCATCAACTAGTAAAGCAAAGTAGTCACCATCAAGATCCTCCATTATAGCTTTAATTGTTTCTATCTTACATGCAGTAATAATGTCTTTTTGAATATCTGGAGAAGTCATCCTATTATTTTGTGGAGCATTTTCCAACACAAAAGGTTTAATCATTTCACATCGATCTCTGTACCATGAAAGGACTTCAATAAAATTTCCCCTATTCAATGATGATTCACTTTCATCATGGCCGCGAAGTGCTAATCCTTGATTTAAGAGAAGTCTAATAACATCAATTGAAGCACTTAAGCGAACCCAATATCCATGCTTAATTTGATCAGTTTGCTTGTCAAATGCAGCACGAATTGACTGTTTTTGTTGCATTAGAGCTTCACAATTTCTTCTTGATTGATTATGGATGCTATTCGGCAGACCGACATGTTTTTTCAAGGCATCCTTTCTATACCAATTTTTAAACCCTTTACTTGCAAAGACATCGCCACCACCTTGATGAATACTACCACCATGAAATAAATAACAAGGCAAACAATATGCCGCATCTGTACTCACACTATACTCCAACCAATCACCATATTCATCAAACCAACTAGAAACAAAACGACGCATATTTCCACTAAAGTTAGATTGAGGAAAGTTATGATTCCGAGGTTGGCAAGGACCTTTTTGAAGGTATGCCCTCCTTATTTCATCACGGTAGTTCGGAGGATAACTCAAAATTGGAGTTCTTTCAGCCGGATCGGCCTTTAAAGTATTTAGATCAAATTCTTGTACCTGAGAAGAATGCGATGGTATATTTGATTGTTCTATAGTTTCTTCTCGACTAGGTTGATTTTGAGATGTCGAACTTGTTTTTGGTGCTTTACTAAAATATTTCCTCACGTCCATTGAAACTTTAAACTGAAATAATAGTCAAGTGCATTCACATATTAGAAATAGGAAGATCATACTCTACTATTCTATGAATCAATTTATAAAATCAAACACATCTAATTGAGTTAAAGAAATTTATAAAATCAAGCACATCAATTCATATTATTTTTCATATTTGATATGAACAACAAACAAGAAAAAAATTTAAAAAGTAGAAATACCTTTAGTCTTTAGAAGATGAAAAGGAAGAGTACAAAGGGTCAATCGCAGTAGCCAATGGGCAATTTCTAAGTTGAAATCGAGAAGGAACTGAAGCTTTGGTGAAATCGAGAAGGTAACTGAGTAGAAATATTCTGCCGATTTCTCTTTACAAAGAGAAGGGTTTTAAAGATTCTGTATGTTTTGACTTTTAAAATCTATTTGTTATATTTTTTATAATTTAAATAAAAAGTAACTTTTAACTTTTAAGTATTCTTTTATTTAGGAATAGAATAATTGTAGTTGAAAAGTCAATGACTCTTTAGTGTCTTTATTTACGTCTGTTAAAGTCCTTGAGATTGGGAATCTTTTGAAAAAAGTAAAGGCTGAAAAAATGAAACCTGCCCCGAGACTCGATCCTGCCATTTATAGCTCATTTTGAACACCCTTTACCATTACACCAAGCCTATCCTTTGTTCCAAGAGTGTTCAACATATTATATATACACATAAAAAATCAGTATTGACTCTATATACTCGATATTATTTTCCGGCGAAGGGTGGTCGCCTGACCACCCTGAGCCTAAGGTGGCTCCGCCACTGGCTACGCAACTAGTTTTAACCAAGTAAAGATACACTTACTTGTTGAATAAATGCATGAAGGAAATTGGTGTAAATTTAACAAGTAAATATTATTGAACAAGTTTTATATGGTGATAAAATAAAAATAAGAATTATTTTGTGAATGAAAATATTTAACGAGTAAATATTAAGTATTGATTAAGCAAATAGTTTATTTAAGAAATGGCGGAATAAGTTGTTTACCCCCTAAACTTGTCTCAAATTATCACTTTCCCATCTTATCATTACGGGCATCCATTTCTCCCCCTCAGCAACTTCCAACTGATATTAGTTCCCCCTCACTGACTCTCACCTAGTTGTACGGTGGAGAGTGTACTACACTCACGCCAACTAAGCAACACGTGGCAGCCATATCATTGACAAGTAATGATTTTCTTTTTAATAATTATATACTTTCAATTTTTATTTTTTTTTAATTTGCTTTTGTTTATCTTTTATTACTTTTTCCTTTTCTTTGATTCATGTCATCTTCTTCTCCAGCACCCCCAACCATGCCCCCGCCATATCCGCCGCCACTACCATAAGATCACCCCAATAGAGATCAAATTAAACCACAACTAAAACCACCACAAATCAAAGCTACCAAAAATCAATTTTAAACTCACATGAAATTAAATTAAAATACCACCAAATCAAAATCACCACTAAGTCATCACCAAATCAATTTTAAGACTCTTGGAAGACCACCAAAATTCAGTCCAACTAAAATTTAAAAATCACCAAAAAAATCGAAAAGCCACCATCTTTTTACTACCCATAAGCAAAAAGATATCATCATCATCACCACCGGCCAAATTCAATTAAAAAGAAAATAAATTAGTCAAATTCCTAATCTTGAACCCGAAGAGAAATAGGTGATTCATAAAAACTTGTCGGGAAGAAGGTGCTGAAGAACTTGAATGTTCTTGATCTGATTATTCATGTTGTTCATGGGTTTTGATTAAAGAATGGATTTTTTCAACTAATTGAGCTTCTTAATTCTGTGGTTAGTAGCTCACTTTGGAGAGTGGGTCCCACATTTTCGGCGTCGACAGTGGAGGTGACGGCGAGGTCGGTGGTTGCAGCGGAGGTGTAAGGTTTGAGGAAGCTGCGAGAGATATTTAAACGGAAAATGGATTTAGTGACGGCTATGGCTTCAGCTCTTTTCAATAATTTGAAATAAGAAAGAGAGAAACTGAAATAGAAAGGAAAAAATGACAGAGAAATTGTCGTGGTTAAGATGGTGTTTGACGTTGGTGCGGGAATTGGGCTGTGGTGGGCATAGAAAGGGTAGGGTTTGGGGGCTCTGATGGGAATTGAGAAATGAAAGAAAAAGATGATAAAATAAAGAATAAGAAAGAGAAAAGAAAAAGCAAAAAAAAAAAAGAGGAAGGTCCACAAATTATTAAGTTTAATTAGTATCGATGTCCAATTGAATATTGACATGTGTCCAATTTAATTCAGTTTAAATTATGTTTTTGCACCTCACTCTCTGTTTAATGAGATAATTATATTCTCTTTGCCACGTCAGTTTTAAGGGTGGAATGAGTATCACTTCGAATTTATTAAGGGGTAAAACGAATGCCAGTAAAGATAAGATAGGAAAGTGGTAATTTGGGACAAGTTTAGGGGGTAAACAACCTACTCCGCCTTTAAGAAATTGAAGAAGACTTTGTAAAATTTTGTAAGTCAGATGGCCATGTCCATACGAAAAATTCGAAGGTTTAGTGGTTCTAACGTGGCATGTAAGCGTCATCATTGCGGGACTTACTGGAATTGATGACACAACATTTGTGACTTTATTATTACAAAAAAATATAAAAGTGACTTTACTGCAATATTTCCATAACTTATGATTAATTAGCCAATTAACTATGACTTACTTATAAAAACTAGCAAGCTATAAATTGTCATGCACAGTAGGATTTCATGCAAGATCCTTCAAGAATCTATATCGTAGCTTCCATGGGACAGGTACAGTTGGCATATTGTATGACTGCATCATTCAGGAAATAGTTTCTTACCTTAGTTTTAGAAAAGCAGTGTGGATGAGCATTCTCTCCAAAGCATGGTTACAAGCCGGCTCATCCCAACTTGGAACTCGAAGTTAATTATCGCAAAGACATGAAGAGAGTGGATAAAATCATGGAGATATACAGGGATGGAAAAATCCCTATAGAGAAGTTTGAATTTTCAAAAGTTTGAGTTTCGTCGTTTCCCGTTCGATTGATAAGTGGCTAGGCATTGCTGTGCAGAACGGTGTAGCACATCTACGGTATAGAGGTTCTCCATCAATGATAGTACATTATACCTATTGCCCATTATCACAATCTTGGCCACAAAATCTTTAAGAGAATTGGTTCTGAAGGGTTGTGATCTGATGCAATTTCATTATCAATTGGTATGGTGGACTGTAGTTCTTTGAGAAGGCTTTCTCTAACTGAATTTGGTTTAGACGATAACATGTTACAGTTTCTACTTACTAGTTGTCTCTTGATTGTCAGTTTGACCATTAAAGATTGTATTGGGTTGAAAAAGATTGAGCTACATAATCTTCAAAATATCAGGTCACTTACTGTTGAAGTTGAGTTTTGAAGAATGAAAAACAAATAACCTGGTAGAGGATCTGGTTCATGGTTGAATGCACAGTTGGTTGAAAAGATGATGTGTCATAATTCTACTCGAACATGGAAAGGAACAAGTGGAGGAATAGACCGGAAGACCTTGTTGTAGTAGGAGAAGCTAAGTGCACAGAATGATAAATTCCTACTCAAGTAAGGAGTGTGCCTTAGCCGCCTCAAGTCAAGTAAGAAAGAGTTTAGAGTTTTAAAAGGAATATCTTTATTGATGATCTTCTCTTTCCATATATGGAGAAGTATCCTAGTTGGAGACTGCTAGGGTTTCAACCCTATAAATACTTAAGTAAGGTGGGATGTAATCATTATTCATTCATTACGAGAGTTCAGAGTAAAGGAAACACAACTTACTGATCGTGTATGCGTGAACAAGGTAGAGTGCATTCGAAGAACCTAGTGCCGAAGGAGTTCCTTATATTATTCTTAGACTGTTGTGTCTTCTGTTGTTGAGTTTGAATTGTTACCTATTGCTTTTACTAGAAGTTTTGTAATAGGTGTTCGTTGTAAGGTAATACATTGTAAAAGCTAAACTTTAGCTTTATTCGGTATAAGTACTAAAGTTTAGTCTCTTGGTTATAGTAATTGTAACCTAAACTTGCTCGTTGTGTTAGTGGATTTGGTTATCCCAGAGATTGGGTCGTGATTTTTCTCCCTTGAGCTATGAGTTTTTTACGTCAAATTCTTTGTGTTTGTTCATCTCAGTTATTAATTTGGTAGTATTAGTGTTTGGGAGAAACACTACAAGAACTAGGTTCTTGAAGAGACGAGCAGGGTTCTTCGATAGACGAAAATTGGATGACATTATTCACCCTTCTAGTATCCAGTAACAGTGCACCAAGTGCAACACTTACCATTGACATAAATAAAAGTCGGTGTGTAAAAAAAAACCAGCGCGTAAAAATCCAAGAACCAACTCTTGAGTGTTCGTCTAATTCAAGTTATTCATTGGAAGAAATAGATATTGTTGAAAATAAGAATCTGAAATCTCTAAAGATATCATGTTTCAAGATACGTGATGGATTTCTTGAGCACCTTATCTCTAGATCTCAATTCCTTGAAATTTTGGTATTAGATGAAATTGTTTTAAGATTGTTTAACATTGGCAAAAGTTAATCTCTAAGGGTCTTGAAGCTTCAGGATTGTCGTTTTCTCATAGGAGTGATTGATGCTCCAAATTTGGTGTCACTTGAGTATAAATTATGTGATTCCTGATAAGCTTACAATTGTAAAAGAATCAAGCCAATTGAAGTACTCAAAGATCGATCTCTATTAGTCCAAAACTTAATTAGATGTTGCGTGGTTTCGTGAATTGAAGAAATTTCTATCGTACTCGACCTCTTGGTCTCGGGTTTCTTATTATATTTTCAAAGGCGGTAAAATCAATAAGAAAAAATTGAAACTATACCACAGGGTTGCTACCCCCTCCCCCTCGGAGTGCACATTTTAGATGTACATTTACTGTCGGACGTGGAGTGCTTCCCAATTATTGTGGGTGCTTTCTTATGCAGTTGTCATCCTAGGAGACTCAACCTCAGATCAACAGTCAAGCTGATTACATGTTTCATTGATCATTTCACGTATATGAAGAATTTAAGTTATTCTACTTATCATGGAAGCAAGCCTTAGCTTAGTCAATTAAAAGAAGCAAAAGCTTACATTTGGAACAATGAGCTTCTGGAACTCAGAAGTGTGGAGCTTAAAATAGGCTACTCTTTGGAGGCCAAGAAAGTTTATTTTCTATCAGATTGGTTATACAACTAATTTGTCTCTATTGCAAATTGAATGCATATTGTCATTTCTAAAGTTTATTGATCTATTTTTCTAGATAGATTCTAGAAACTTAACAACTTCAAATTTTTGGTATTTTGTTAGAAAGGGTATTTGTTGTCAAATATGACAGAGTTTGAAATATCAAGGCATAGATATATTTTGTTTGGTGTTCTGTTTTCTCTCTCTCTAGTTCATGGGAATTTTTTGAACATTTTTTTTTTGTCTATGCTGCAGATGACTTGATAAGTGATATATCGGGTCTTCGTAGTTTTGTTGAAGGATCATCTTATAAATGTTCTTTAAAATCACATAATCAAAGAAGGTATATTCAAACAAGTGACGTCATAGCATCCTGCATTATAATTCTAAAAGTTGCATTGTGTATGCAGTTGACAACCTATAGAATACCTTTTTCTTGGCTTATTTCAATTTACTATTCTGATTTCATCATAAGGCCTCCACGTATGTTCTGTGTTCAAAGTAGAAGTTATGCTGAGATAATCTTACCTTCAACTTTTGTTTTACTTGTGCACCTTTGGTTAATTCATATGAGTATAGAACTACACGCTATTTTTTCTTTTCTCATGTCACGCTAAATATAGATCCTGGACCAGGTTCCATCACTTTTAGAGATAAACAGAAGTTGCAATGCTTCTATTTCCGCCATCTAATACTAGTACATTAAAAGATGAGTGTTTCATTTGTTACTTGTAGCAGCTTAACGAAGGAAACATTAAGTATCTATCATTTGTCACCTTAGCAATTTTGTCCTTACTACTGAACCTGTTGTGCATACTAGTACTATAAGATGATTAGAATGTCTTGTAGCAAGGTATATAACACCCAATATCAATCAAGGAACTCTGTTTTCTTCTTCCTCGAATGGAATATTTTGCGACTTCAAACTACTGGCCTCCATTATCCATCTTTCATCTTTCTCTATTGAAGCTTATGTACAAAAGTTGTCATTTACTGGCCCTACGGCACACCAATTTTGGTTCCACTATTAGGTGTTAGTGCCAATCGTATTTTTTTAGTGGTTTCCTTTTACAGCGAAATTTCTGTTGAGTTATGTTTTGATGATAACAATTAAATTTATCAGTTAACTCATTAGTTCTTCTATTATCCATGTAGGTCACCCAAATGAGACTCAAGTCATAAAGAGCAATGGAAAATGTCAAGTGCTGAAATCAAGGGTGCTCCATATGGGAAGTTGACTGCATTTAAGCTAAGATAATCCTCTCCGGATTCTCAGCAAAAGGGATCGCTTTTTAGAAGGAAAAGATCTTGGATTGGTACGCGTGATCAATTTCAATAGCTGCTGATTTTATCAAGAAAGGAACACGATTCTCCCTTAACGGCTCTAGCCTTATTCTCAAAAGGAACATTTCATAACTCCTTTGAGGATCAAATCCTTTGGGTCACCATATCTCTTCGTGGAAAGCAAGTAAAATCAATCGGCATCGTCAGAATCTCTCATTCACATGGAAGCTGGAGCTATATATTCTTGACACCCTTCAAACAGAGACTTACGCAACCTTTTACTTTCTAGCAATCTCTTTCTAGCCTTGAAACATTGTATTCTTGAGAGTCTACTATTGTACAAGAAAAAGAAAAGAGAAGACAGAGTGAAAGTAAGGTTAGTGTCGTGTGAGTTGGTGTGTATCCAACTGTGAGTCGTTAGTGGTGAGCGCAGAGTCAAAACCACAAGCTAGATTCGTTGGTGGTGAGCGAAGGAAAACCAGCCAAAGTTGTACAGTGAAGAATTCTCTGAGCCAAAGAGATAACTCCCTTGTGACCCAAGGGGACTGGATTAGGAACCACATTGGTTCTGAACCAGTATAAAAATCATTGTGTCCTTTTGATTTCCTGCACTTTACTTACTGCTTATTACTGCTTTACTTTCAGCTAACTTACTAGTCGACTAAATCTGGATAAAAATTAAAAAGATTATAATTCACCCCCCCCCCCCATACTTTCAATTGGTATCAGAGCAGGTGTCACACATCTAAATTTGTTTATCTTTTGCCTTACAGCAAGTGAGAAAAGATCATGTCTGGCCACATTGTTACTGGGGCTCTACTTTAAGAAGGTACCTCTATTGCTCGACCCCCTTACTTCAATGGACATCATTTCAGTCATTGGAAGGTTCGTATGGAAACCTTTGTCAAGTCCATTGACTTCAAAGTATGGCGCGTCATCACTAAAGGTCCTTATGATATACCTTTGGACAAAGGTAAGAAACCTGAAGGACAAGATTCGAAGATCCCCTTTGATATTGATGACTATAATGATGAGCAAAGAGAAATTATTCAACTTAATTCCAAAGCGCAAAATCTACTGTACAATGCTATAAGTGGTGAAGAGTATGAGAAAATTTCCAGCTGTGAAACTGCTAAAGAAATGTGGGACAAACTTGTTGTCACCTACGAAGGAACAAGTAAAGTAAAGGAAACTAGGATCAATCTCCTTGTGCACGAATATGAACTATTTCAAATGAAGGAAGGAGAATCCATCGAAGACATGTTTGCCAGATTTAGCAAAGTTATTGGTGAACTTAAGTCTCTTGGAAAAATATACACCAGTGGTGAGCAAGTTCGGAAAATCCTTAGAAGTCTTCCAGCCGTTTGGCAACCCAAGGTTATCAACATTGAATGAGGAGATCTCAATGTCCTGTCCTATGATGAACTTCGTGGAGATCTAATTGCCTTCGAGAAAACTCACCTTCAAAGAAAACCACAACCTACTGAAAAGAAGAAGGAAGTTGCTTTTACTACTGACAACTCAGACGCTCCAATTGACAATGATGATATTGTGGATGAATGGGCCTTGATGTCTAAAAACTTCACAAATCTTCTCAGAAGAAATCGTCTAAGAGGAAAGCCTAGATTCAACTCTCGAAGAAGCACTCAAAATAATGATCAGGAAAAAAATGATGGACGATGTTACGAATGTGGGAAGTTTGGACACATTGCAGCCAACTGCAATGAAGCCAAAAAGAAGCAGCCTAAAAGCAGCTACAAGAAGAAAGCTCTTTCAGCATGGAGTAATGAAGAAGCATCAGAGAATGAGGAGGAAGCAAATCTATGTTTCATGGCTGAAGCAGAATCTAGCAAGGTACGCAATTATAACTGTGAAAACTGCAATTCTTTGCAAGAGGATTTAGATTCTGCATTAGATGAATTGAAAACAATTCTTCAGGAACTGTCCAAACTTAAGAAAGAAAAAGAAACTGTGAACACAAACTAGATGTAAGTGAATTTGAATGCAGCTATCTACAACAGGAAGTTCAAGACTTGCAATTTAAACTAAACAGTCAGAGAAAATCTACTAGTCATAGCTCAGTTAAATCCAACACTACCCCTCTTTCTCCTGCATCTATAGAAGCTATACCTGGAAGCTTACGCTTCACAAGTGATGAGTCAACTAGAACTGCAGCTAATGGAAAGACTCGCATCATATGCCACTACTGTGGAAATGCTGGTCACATAAAATCTAAATGTAGACTAAGAAAGCATAATAAAGAAAATGGGTTTGGATGCCTAAAATGTCTATAAATAATTATGTTGCTAACCAAAAAGGACCCAAGACAACTTGGGTACCAAAGCATGAGTGAATTTTGATAATGCAGGAACTCCACAAATTTCACAAAGGGAAATGGATACTTGACAGTGGATGTTCCAGACATATGACAGGTGACAAACAGTGGTTCAAATCAGTCATTTCCCTCGAAGGAGGACTTGTGAAATTTGGAGACAACGGTAAAGGAATTGTTACTGGAGTTGGTAAAATTTCTCTAAGTTCCTCTTGCGATATAAATGAAGTACTTCTGGTTGAGGGTCTAAGGTACAATCTCTTAAGCATCAGTCAACTATGTGATGCTGGGTTTCAGGTAAGATTTGAATCCTCTAAATGCATCATATGCAACTCCACAGGTAATGTCATTCTCACCGGCTCCAGAATCAATAATATCTATAAACTAGATCATACTTCTTCTATGGAAAAACATGTATGTCTGTCATCTACTACCTCTGATCCCTGGTTATGGCATAAGAAATTAGGTCATGCTAGTATGCATCTCATACAGAAACTTTCTAGAAAAGAGCTTGTTCTTGGTCTTCCTAAATTAAACTTCTCAAAAGATCATATATGCGATGCATGTCAGCTAGGAAAGCAAACCAGAACATCATTTAAATCTAAGGATATTGTTAATACTTCCATGCCTTTACAATTACTGCACATGGATCTTTTTGGTCCAACCAAAACTGCCAGCATTGGAGGAAAAAGGTACGCTTTTGTTATTGTAGATGATTATTCTCGCTTCACTTGGGTTATTTTCTTATCTCATAAGGATGATACTCAAAGAAACTTTGAGTTCTTCTGCAAGAAGGTTCAAAGAGAAAAAGGCTACTTCATTACAGCGATTCGAAGTGATCATGGTGGAGAATTTGAGAGACCTTTGAACTATTTTGCAATGAGCAAGGTATTTCTCACAATTTTTCGTCTCCTAGAACTCCTCAGCAGAATGGAGTGGTGGAACGCAAGAACAGGACTCTTCAACACATGGCCAGAACCATGCTTCTTGATCATTCTCTTCCAAACAAATTCTGGGCTAAAGCAGTAAGTACAGCTTGCCATATCTTAAACAGGTGTCTCATTCGACCCATTTTGAAAAAAAACTCCATACGAGCTATGGAAAAGTAAGAGACCCAACATCAATTACTTCCATCCGTTTGGATGTAAATGCTTCATTCATAACAACGGAAAGGACAATCTTGGTAAGTTTGATCCTCACAATGATGAAGGTATTTTTCTCGGATATTCTACAATTAGTCGCTCATATAGAGTATTTAATAAACGCACTATGTCAGTAGAAGAATCTATGCATGTGTTTTTTGTTGAAACTAATCCATCTATTGAGAAAGATGAAAGTACAGACCTTGACATTCTAAACTCAAGGGAATCAAACATAAACACATGTGATCAGACTCGGTCGACTGAGGAAATTCCAGAAGCAGAACTAGATGCTGAACCTGATGAGTCGACTATTACACTTGATGTCGTTATACCAAATGAGTGGAAAAGCGAACCAAACTATCCTCAAAAATTTATTATTGGTGATCCACAAGAAGGTATGAAAACCAGAGGTCATTTCAAACAAAGCTCAAATATGGCTCTTATCTCTCAACTTGAACCAAAGAAAGTTGAAGAAGCTCTGAATGATCCTCACTGGATAAAGGCTATGGAAGAAGAATTAGCTCAGTTCGAGAAAAATCAGGTATGGAATCTTGTCCCTAAACCTCAAAATGTTTCTATTATTGGTACGAAATGGGTCTTTCGAAATAAGCTTAGTGAAGATGGAAAAGTGGTAAGAAACAAAGCACGACTCGTTGCACAAGGCTATTCACAACAAGAAGGCATTGACTATGATGAGACATTCGCTCCCGTTGGAAGGTTAGAATCTATTAGAATGCTACTTGCATATGCATCCTTTAAGGGATTTAAACTATATCAAATGGATGTTAAAAGTGCTTTCCTAAATGGTTTTATAAAAGAAGAGGTTTACGTTAAACAACCGCCTGGTTTTGAAAACTCTCAACATCCTTCTCATGTTTTTAAGTTGACTAAAGCTCTATATGGCTTAAAGCAAGCCCCTAGAGCTTGGTATGAAAGGCTAAGCAACTTTCTATTAAAGCATGGCTTCAGTCGAGGTAAGATTGATACTACCCTATTTATTAAGCGCTCTTCAACAGGTAATATTCTTATTCAAATATATGTTGACGATATTATTTTTGAAAGTACTAACTCCTCTTTATGCAAGGATTTTGCTGAAATCATGCAAACTGAATTTGAGATGAGTCTTATGAGAGAGCTCACTTTCTTTCTTGGTCTTCAAATTAAGCAATATGACAAAGGGATTTTCATTAGTCAATCCAAGTGTGCCAAGGAACTCCTGACAAAATACGGTATGCACAATGCAAAGTCTATTGGAACTCCTATGAGCACATCAACAAACCTTGACAAAGATTCTAAAGGTAAAAGTGTTGATCAAAGTAAGTATCGAGGTATGATTGGATCCTTCTTATACTTAACTACTAGTCGACCAGATATAATGTTCAGTGTTTGTAAATGTGCACGATTTCAATCTGATCCTAAGGAGTCGCATTTAACATCTGTTAAAAGAATTCTGCGATACTTAGCAGGCACTACCATGCATGGTCTTTGGTATCCTCGAACTATTAAATTTCATCTTCAAGATATTCAGATGCAGATTTTGCAGGTGATAAGGATGATAGAAAAAGCACTAGTGGAACTTGTCAATTTCTTGGCAAATTCCTTATTTCATGGCACAGTAAGAAACAAAGATCCGTCTCTCTATCCACAACGGAGGCTGAGTACATTGCTATTGGGCATTGTTGCACTCAACTATTTTGGATGTCATATTAATTAAGTGATTATGATATTATTGCTAAACCAATGTCTATACTATGTGATAATTCTAGTGCTATTTGTTTGTCTAAAAATCCTGTGCATCACTCTAGAGCAAAGCATATAGAAATAAAGCATCACTTTATTAGGGATCACGTTTTGTGTGGAAATGTTAAAATTTCATTTGTTACCACTGAAAATCAACTTGCAGACATTTTTACAAAACCTTTACATGAGGAGAGATTTTGTGAACTTCGCGAAAAACTTGGTGTTATTGAAGACCCTATAATCTCCTAACTTAGTATTTTTTTATAAAATATTTTATAAAACCCATCTGCATATTTTTTAAATGTATCTACGTGTGCAATTACTTGAAGTTAATGCTATGTGTGAACCTAATTGCCTTGATTCTCACACCGGCTCTCACTATTCCTTTCAGTCACGTCCTGTCGTTTCACTGCCCCCCCATCAGTCATGCCTTTCTCTTCTCTCCATAAAACCTCTTGAGTATCTTCCCTCCTACCACTTCAACTACTCCACTCTTCTTTTTCATCCACTTCCAAAATAGACTCTCTCTTCTCTTACCATGGGAAAATCCTCTAAACCTAAAAATGTTCCTACCAGAAAAAGTTCCAGAACTCGTAAGCCTACTCGCTCTAGTTCCCCCGTTCATGTTGCTTCTTCTGAATCCCTCCAGGCTTCTCTTCAGGATGAATCTGGGTCGGTCTCTCCGTCTACAGTGAAGAAATCTGGTAAGTGCCCCATGGTGGAACCGCTCTCTGGCTCAACTCCCAAAAGTCCCAAAATTGATCCTCCTATTGTTCCTCTTGATGACGACCAAAACTTCTGGGATAATGGGCGTGAAAAACTAGGCGTTCTCCAAAATCGTCGCATTGCTGCTGGGCGTATTGTCAATCTTGAAGCCATGGAATCCTCTGGCTGTCATATCAAAAATTTCTTTGACTTCCAAGGTTGGAACAATTTCTTCTCTCTAATTCGTCCTGTTGTTTTCCCTGATTTGGTCCGCATGTTTTATGCCAATTTACGTCCCTGTGATGCTGTAGAATCACTCGTTTTAGGCAAGCGTATCTTCTTGAATTGTAAAATTCTTGAGAAAATCCTGTCCTCCCAGTTCTCTGGCTATTCCAATTGTTTCAAAAACTCCTGGCCCTCTGATTTCGAAGTCACTTTTGAACAAGCGAAGGCTTGTATCTCTGGATTGTCTGCTAACTCCATTCCTGATGGTCAAATGGGTCCTCATTCTCTCTGTTTTGAAACTCGTGTCTTGGCTCATATTGCTGCTACCCGCCATTCTTCCTCGTGTTGGTTCTTTTAGTACTCTTTCTCAACGAGACACTTTTATTGTCTATTGTCTTGTCTCCAAAGTTAAGCTGAATCTGTCGTGGTGGATTTTGAGTTATATGCTTGAGTGTGCTGATGATAGCAACTCCTCTGGGTGTCTTCCCTATGGCATGCTTATCTCTCACATCCTTGAATCTCTTCATGTTCCTGCTACTGGGCACCTTGAAGCATCAATTGTTCAATGCTACAATGGTAGGGCCTTCGCTAGTATGGGTTATGTGCATCTTGGGGATACTTGGGTCAAGAAGCCTGAGTTAGATCCTACTCCAAACTCTGCCTATCCTGCCCCCTCTGCACCTAGCTTACCTGATGACAAAGCCTCTGTTCTGTCCTCCGATGTTCTCTCCAAGTTAGGATCTGTTGAGAACACGCTCTCTGAACTTAAGGATCTTGTCCTATCATCTCAATTCAATCTTGAAAAGGTTTGGGATGACACAAAATCTACCAAAGCTGATGTTGCCTTGCTTCGACTGACTCTCTCTCAAACTGCTCGTGATGCTCGTGCAAGTTTAGTGACTGTCCATGAATGCATTGACACCATGGCCCGTAACATCATCAATACCCTGCATTACTTCTTGGGACGTCACTAATCTCTTTGCTCTGCTCTGGATGTTTTTTTGGTTAAGACTATGCTTACTATTTTTTTTGTCCCTCCTTTTTGTTGATGACAAAGGGGGAGAAAAATGGCCTGTATATATAACTTGTGGCTGAATGTTGAATGTTTACTCCTATGAATGGTTAATGGTTCTGTTTAATGATGTAGAACTTTTGACTATTATATGTTTGCTAAAATCTAGTCGACTACTTCTGAAGGTATGGCAGTTGCCTCAGTCGACTAATACCTTCCCATAAAGGGGCAGCAAAGTTTCTTGTCTAAAATCTCAGGTACATCAGAGACAGGGGGAGCTCAAACTCAGGGGGAGCAAGCTACGACTCTAGCAACCAATCAAACAGGGAAGTGTCATAAATTTAAAATGTTGTCATCATAAAAAAGGGGGAGATTGTTGAGTTATGTTTTGATGATAACAATTAAATTTATCAGTCAACTCATTAGTTCTTCTATTATCCATGTAGGTCACCCAAATGAGACTCAAGTCATAAAGAGCAATGGAAAATGTCAAGTGCTGAAATCAAGGGTGCTCCATATGGGAAGTTGACTGCATTTAAGCTAAGATAATCCTCTCCGGATTCTCAGCAAAAGGGATCGCTTTTTAGAAGGAAAAGATCTTGGATTGGTACGCGTGATCAATTTCAATAGCTGCTGATTTTATCAAGAAAGGAACACGATTCTCCCTTAACGGCTCTAGCCTTATTCTCAAAAGGAATATTTCATAACTCCTTTGAGGATCAAATCCTTTGGGTCACCATATCTCTTCATGGAAGGCAAGTAAAATCAATCAGCATCGTTAGAATCTCTCATTCACATGGAAGCTGGAGCTATATATTCTTGACACCCTTCAAACGGAGACTTACGCAATCTCTTTCTAGCCTTGAAATATTGTATTCTTGAGAGTCTACTATTGTACAAGAAAAAGAAAAGAGAAGACAGAGTGAAAGTAAGATTAGTGTCGTGTGAGTTTGTGTGTATCCAACTATGAGTCGTTAGTGGTGAGCACAGAGTCAAAACCACAAGCTAGATTCGTTGGTGGTGAGCGAAGAAAAACCAGCCAAAGTTGTACCGTGAAGAATTCTTTGAGCCAAAGCGATAATATAAAGCATGTAAAAATATGTGAAAGCATATGAAGTACGGTAATAATTCACATGCGACAGTGGGATACACGATAAAGCATGTGAAAACATGTGAAAGCATGTAAAAGTGGGGTAATATATGGATAGTTTATATGGTAAATTAAAAGCATTTAATAAATGAGATTTAAGAATAATGTGAAGCCTATAAAAGTCTCACTCTTGTCTATCAGTGTGTCTTTCATGTGACAGCTTAGTTAATCTACGTTAATAGGAAAACGTATAACATCATCATTTACCAAATGTACCCTTCTTAGTTTTATAAATAGCTACTAAGTACTGATGTTTTTGGTTAAGTTGAATTAAAAGTTTTTTGTTCTGATTCAACTCCAGCTTTGGTTTTGAAACCAATAAAATCTTAGACGCAACGCCGATTTGGTTTTGAAACTTGAACAATCCCTTGCCCAATTATTGTGCAATCACCTCACAGTTGAGCTTCTTTTGTGGTGTCGTTTTCATTGAACAACTATTGGCTTCAAAAACGAAAGGAAAACATATACTGATAAAAGGATCTGGCGATCACAAGGAACTTTCTTATTAAGGCTAAAATCATAAGACTTTCTTTATGGGGCAAAATCTGTGACGAGACTCCAGAAGCGTCCTATTTCTGTAAATCACCCTTTTCTTTTATTTTTTTTAGATGAATTGAACACTTTTGGCTATGGTCTTGATTTGCTGAACTTTTTTTTCATGGTCTTGAATTATCGAGCACTTTTAAAGATATTTTTACTTCTACCCTTAAGCACTTTTCTACAATTATTTTACAACTTCTTCTTTCACAATTTCTCTCTCTAGAAAGTCCATCTCCACTTCTCCTCTTTCTCCCACCGTTGCTTCGTCGCCAGAGCCGACGTTGACTGGTGTTGACCATCGCTGGTGTATCACGAGAATATTACAAAAATTACACCTCCATATTCGTCTTGGCGTCCTCTTTCCGTTTCTACCATTTTTTTTAAAATCACACTAAATTTGTGTAGATCTGATTTTGAAAAACGTGCAAACTTGTCAATGAAGTTTTATTTTTCTGAAGATGAACTATCGATGAGAACATGAGATCCGACTCCGTCTTCTAGTTCTATTTAAATGGGAGTATTTTAAATTTTTATATTGCCATTCATGTACTTTAAGATCCATTTTGATTAACTTGACATTTAGATGTTCATTTTTATTTTTGTATTTTCATTTTATGTCTTTTATTGAACCTTCAATATCATAAATACTAGCTGCGGACTTGCCAGAGTGAAACGACCTCGGTCAGTCGTTTCGGAAGTTAGGACTCCGATTGGCATGCTGATAATTTTAGGACTGCGAACGACGGAACCAGGAAAATGGCCTGGCGCCATGGGTGGCGCGACGCGCCAGGGAAAGCGCCCAGCATCTTGGCGCGTTTTGGGGCGTAGGGCATGGCTATTGCGTGTGAGATTCGACGGGTTCTGCCTTGTTGCGCGCGTTTTGAGGTGCGGGGCGCCACCTATAGCGCCCCTGGAGCGTTTTTGGAAGTCCTATTTCGTCTAGACTTGGGCGTAACTAATTGCTAGGCTTTTGTAAACATTATAAATACTCTTTTACTTCATTTTTCATAGGAGTTCAGACTTTGGAACAAATTTGAGATCTCATAACACCTTGAACAAGGGTTTTTCTTCCTTCCATTAATCTATTACATCATTATTTCATTATTTCATCCAATCCTTGTCTTGTGATTATGAGTATGCGTGGCTAAATCCATCGTTCTAGGGTTAGAGCGAATTCACGGAGGTTGAGGTTTGAATGTTAATTTCCATAAATTGAATTCCAATTATAGATTGTTTATTCTTTCTTGATCATAATTGTTTGATTATAACGGCCGAATAATTGAACACTATCTACGGTTCTTAGATTGAACTCGACAGAGGGAATTTATGAACGCACATAAGAAAGAATAGGGCTTGATTGTGAACCTGGGCATCGGGGAACCAATTTGTGGGTAGGATAGACATATACCTATTTACCTTGCCTAACTAATCACAGAGTTCGTTAATGCATGCACGTGATTCAACCCATAGACATATAGGGATTGGAGTAGCCTGCATAGACCGTGAAGAATCGAAAGGTTTTCACGGGTACATTTAACCTGTTAGTTAGCAATCATGGGACTTAAGAAGTGGAATCAACGGGATAACTCAACTGGATTGGTCGTAGCTCTGACCCTGGACCGTCTCATTAATATTGTTTACAACCAAAGTTTGCTCCATTGTTTGACTGAATTTCCACCATTTTAATTACTACTCTTTAGTTACTAAACTCATCACTATTGGAAAAGATCCCTGGCTAGTTAGTTAGAAATTGTTTGTTAGGAGTCCAGTCTGAATAGTCCTCGTGGGAACGATACTCTACTTATCACTTTATTACTTGTCGACCACGTATACTTGCGTGTGCGTTAGGAGCAACATAAGTCCACCCGCTATAGGAGTACTACTTCTAATCCAATGAGTAGACAAAAAGAATGGAAGAGTCCAAACACAAATGATGCAAGTGCAAGTCGTGAAGTGAAGAAGACTTATGAGAAGCCAACACCAAATATGGGAGGTAATTCTAAAACTCAATTGAACACTCCTACTTCTTCTTCTATTTTGGTATTATTCAACCCCAGCTTTGGTTTTGAAACCAATAAAATCTTAGACGCAACGCCGATTTGGTTTTGAAACTTGAACAATCCCTTGCCCAATTATTGTGCAATCACCTCACAGTTGAGCTTCTTTTGTGGTGTCGTTTTCATTGAACAGCTATTGGCTTCAAAAAGGAAAGGAAAACAGATACCGATAAAAGGATCTGGCGTCCTATTTATGTAAATCTGTGACGAGACTCCAGAAGCGTCCTATTTATGTAAATCACACTTTTTCTTTTATTTTTTATAGATGAATTGAACACTTTTGGGTATGGTCTTGATTTGCTGAACTGTTTTTTCATGGTCTTGAATTATTCAGCACTTTTAAAGATATTTTAACTTCTACCCTTAAGCATTTTTCTACAATTATTTTACAACTTCTTCTTTCACAATTTCTCTCTCGAGAAAACCCATTTCCACTTCTCCTCTTTCTCCCACCGTGGCTTCGTCGCTAGAGCCGATGTTGACTGGTGTTGACCGTCGCTGGTGTGTCTCGAGAATGTTACAAAAATTACATCTCTATATTCGTCTTGGCATCCTCTTTCCGTTTCTACCATTGATTTTTTAAAAATCACACTAAATTTATGTAGATTTGATTTTGAAAAACGTGCAAACTTGTCAATGAAGTTTTATTTTTCTCAAGATGAACTATCGATGAGAACATGAGATCCGACTCCCGTCTTCTAGTTCTATTTAAATGGGAGTATTTTAAATTTTTATATTGCCTTCCATGTACTTTAAGATCCATTTTGATTAAATTGACATTTAGATGTTCATTCTCATTTTTTTATTTTCATTTTGTGACTTTTATTGAACCTTCAATATCATAAATACTAGCTGCGGACTTGCCAGAGTGAAACGACCTCGGTCAGTCGTTTCGGAAGTTAGGACTTCGATTGGCGTGCTGATAATTTTAAAATATTTGTAACGTCCATTAGGACCTGTCTGTAAAATTTGAGCTAAATCAGACCTCGTTTGGTAGGCATCGGAAGAAGGTTTCAGTTTTTATTGGCAATAAATATTAAAAAGAGATTTTCGAGCTCGGTTTTGCCGAATGAGCTCCGATTCGAAATCCGAAAGCGCCGTTGGGTTCGTATGATTATTTATGACCATTGTAAACTTTCAAAAGTGAATTTCGATATTGTTCGGCAAGTTTCCGCTAAAATGCCGAAAGTTAAATAATTTAACTTCTTTTCATTTAAATTCGTATCTTGAGTTTCGGGAGTCTGATTTGAGATCCGACTTCGCGAGTATGTTACATATATTTTGTGTAACTTGTATGCAAAAGTTGGAATTATTTCGAATATCGTAGGGTACTATTTTAATTTTCGTTAAGAAAAAAATATATAATAAAAGAAAACAAAAAAAAAAAAAAGAGAAAAAGGACGAAATGGATTAAAGAATGGCGGTGGCATACATATATGCTACTTAGCATATCTGAGTACGAATACAGTAAGAAGAAGATTCAGAAACAGAGAGAATGACAAAACGCGGTAAGGAAAAAAAATGCCAGAAAATGAGAAAAGGGGCCGGAGAAAAATAGTATTTTCACCCCAGAACATTCAGGTAATGATCCTACTATAATTTGAGTTTATTACGTGTATTTGAATATGTTTTAACGGTAAAACTTGGAATATTAGACATCGTTTTAATAAGTTCAATTAATAGTTTAAAGGGTCAAATGGACCCCGATAACGAAATTGATTATATATTCGTACTCAGTGAGTTATGAGCAACATATAAATATAATTTATTTGGGGTTTGGTTATGTGACCATAAACCCTGTACATAGGCCTGGCCTGCGTATTGCGTATGCGAATAGGGTATCAGGTTCCTACCTGGATTGCCCTAAGATGTGAGGAATGAAGCCTTTAGCCTAATTTGATATATTTTTCTGATTGTTGAATAGAGTGAGATCGTTTGGGAATGAATTCAAAGGACAAAGCAGTTATTGAGTGGTTGTACTAACTTTGTAACGAGGTAAGTGTTTATATCTATTTCTTAGGAGGCACCTGGCCTCGTGGATTTTCTACCACGTGTTTCCTTATGTGTGTAGCTGCCAATAGGCGTACTCATTACGCCTTAGCTTTGAATTTACATTGTATATTATTTGTTATGCCATGTTGTTGGTACTGCATTGATCATATGAGCATTGCACTCTGGTTTTGAGCATTGCATATACTTCCCGGTTGGCGATGAGAGTCCCGCACCGGTGAAGGGTACTTATTGCACATACTTCCCGGTTGGCGATGAGAGTCCCGCACCGGTGAAGGGTCATTATTGCATATACTTCCCGGTTGGCGATGAGAGTCCCGCACCGGTGAAGGGTCATTATTGCATATACTTCCCGGTTGGCGATGAGAGTCCCGCACCGGTGAAGGGTCATTATTGCATATACTTCCCGGTTGGCGATGAGAGTCCCGCACCGGTGAAGGGTCATTATTGTATATACTTCCCGGTAATCGATGAGAGTCTCGAGCCGGTGAAGGGTCATTATTGCATATATCTCCTGGTAGACGATGAGAGTCCCGCGCCGGAGATGGGTATCAGGCATATGTGACTGCATTGCATCATACCGCATTCATCTCATCCCATTGCACTGCATACTGACTATTATGTGTATTGTGTTGTGTTTTATGCATGCGGTATGTATACTATGACGTGCACATATCTCAGTTTACCTATATATTTCTGGCTCGTATCCCGGGATGCGGGAATCGAGTTGCACGCCGTAACGGTATAAATATATGGATCGGGTTGCACGCCGCAACAGGATGAATATATGGATCGGATTGCACGCCGCAACGGTATAAATATATGGATCGGGTTGCACGCCGCAACAGGATGAATATATGGATCGGATTGCACACCGCAACGGTATAAATATATGGATCGGGTTGTACGCCGCAATGGTATAAATCTATGGATCGGGTTGCACGCTGCAACAGGATGAATATATGTATCGGGTTGCATGCCGCAACAGGATATATTTCTGATTGTTGATGTGTTCGGGATACCGATATGTTTTGGTTATCTTACGTTCCTGGTTGTTAATGAGTTTGTCATCCCATACGTGTTTCTAGTTATTATCTGGCTCTGCGTTTTTATAATTTAAATAAGAGGAATTTTGTTTATCTGTTTCTACTCCCTGGCTAGCTATCCTATTCTTTGAGGTGGCTAGTCTGCCCCACTTATTGAGTCCTTTTGACTCACCCTTGTTTGTTGTTTGTTTCTTGTCTATCTATTTCGTTTCGGCAGGTTCGCTCCAAGATTGAGTTCGCCACGTTGTGAAGGAGCGAAGATGACTTCAGCTGTCAGGGTGAGCCAGTTTTTATTTCGGATGGCCACCAGTTTATTGGTTGTTATTTCAGTTGCATTTTGCTCCCTTCAGGAGGTATTTCTCTTCTTTTGTACTCTTAGATGTCTAGTCTGGATAGCCCTAAACCTAGTATATTGGGTAGTTAGCTGTAATTTCTTTTGTACAGCTAAGAGGTATCAGTATCTCTGTATTTTTTTTAAAGTCTTGTCCTTATTTATGAATTATTATATTTATTTTCCTAATTTAATTGGTAAGGGTTCGCCCGACGGGTCTATGGGACGATGTCGGGTGCCCGCACGGCCTAGCCGGATTCTGGGTCGTGTCAGTTGGTATCAGAGCCAGTTTAGTGTCTATCCAGACTAAGACAGTGTCTAGTAGAATCTCGCTGATGGGTACGTAGACGTCCGTACTTATCTACGAGAGGCTATGATGGCATTTAGGAAGTTTCACTTCCTTTTTTTCTGATCATGCGTCGGTCCAGAATGCAAAAGTATTTTTGTTAATTCCTTCGTGGCAATTGTAAACCCTCGTACGACAAATCAGCAGACGGTATGAGTTCAAGATGAAGCAGTCTAGCCTGGGGCTAGCACTGACGAAGTCCCGAGAGTTTTTTATCGTGCTGAAATCTAGTTTCGGATGTACGAGCTCGCGATGGGCAAGAGAGCAGGGCCTTGTGGTTCCCTTGGCTCTCTACGATGCTTTCACGAGAATCTTGGTGACACAGATACCGCAAAAACCTATCATTCGCTAGACAGCCTATCAGGTTGCCGCATGTGCAGACGTTCGGTCTCAGGGAGCTCCTTTTCCGGTTCTTAATATTGTTGCAGTGAATTATGTTCCGGAGACAACATGTGTTGTGCCTCTAGTTATTCTGGCTGGTTAGTTAGCCTAAGCAATGGCTCGGTCCGAGCGTCCGAAGAGGTTGCATTATTTTACGCGGTTGAACCTTCCGATATTCTTAAGCAATGCATCAGATAAACCTCGTGATTTTTTTTAAATAAAATGATGTCAGCGTATCCTTCAGGCTCTTGATTATATCGAGCGGTATGGTGTTGATTATTCTTCTTTCCAATTTCAGGGGTCCAGCCTTGAATTGGTAGGCCACTCTTTTATTACCTAACTTGGTTCAAATTTTCTTTTAGATTCGTGGAAAAGTTCCTTTCGAAGTGAGCGAGATGAAAAGTGTTGCCAGTTTAGTGGATTAGACAAGGTAGCCTGTCGGTTAGCCTGTTGGTGTTTCAGAATATGAGATTGAATTCTATAGAATGGCTGGATATGCATTAGAACTAGTTCATGAGCCTTTCGAGAGATTCAAAGATTTATTGATGACCTTTATTTTTCCTTGAAATCTCAGATGGCTCGAGAAATTGAGGTCTGAATTTCATTTGATGTTGTTGTTAATATTGCCTGAAGGTTCGAGGCATACCATAAGTTAGAGCGGGAAGAGTTAGAGCGGGAAAGTAAGAGATCCCACGGCCCTGGTGGGCAACCATGGTACCTCATTTGGAGGTAAGAGTTCTGATTATTTTTGGAGGTCACCTTTCAGGTTATCTCAGCTTGTGTCACGTGATTCTTAGTGTGCGCAGTAGTTCGTCAATATCAGACCCAGTTTTTCTCTTTATAGCTATCAACAATCTGTCCAGCTTCCATTTTTTCAGGTAAAAGGTGGTATCATTATCGTGAGTCTGGCTATCCTTTGAGGAGTTTTTCCTTACTCCGACAAGTAGGCAGTCGCCCTTTCTCTCGTCATCTGGCACCTGCACAGTCGCAGGGATTTCATTTAGATCTCAATCAGCCAAAGAAATGCCACCATTCAGTAGAGGTCGAGAGCATGGTGACAGTGGTTCTTCAGAAGGTAATTATTAGTATGACGGCTTAGTTCAGCCGCAAAGGTAGTTTGATGAACTACCAGTCTGGCAGGATGCTGCGGTATCCGATATAGTAAACCCTGAGATTTCTTCTTCTCTTAAATGTGAGTAAGATTTGATTCTTTCGATCGATTTGGAAATGGTGTGTCTTATCATGTTTCGATGGTTTCCTTGGATATTGACTTAATTAAGAATCGGCTGCGGTAGAGGGGCGAGCTTCTGGTATGATTATTTCCTAGCATTGGTGAGACCCTACTAATTTATCTGGTCTAAACATAAGAAATTTGACAGTGAGTGTCGCTATTGTTTACTTAGCATCCTATTGTGCCACCTTCTATTATAATGTCAAGTCAGTCTACCTCTCTTTTCGGAATTCCGTATTGGTTGGATGATGGGATTGTAGTTCATCACCATAAGAGAGTGTCATGGTTTCTTCCGGTGTAAACTGATAAGTAATATTCAATCTACCTGTCTCCTCTTGGTTCGAAACGCTAGTAAAGTCATGTTATTCCATGAGCTTGTCTCGGCATAAAAGGGTTTTCTGGTAAATTGTCGGAGTTTTCTTTTTATGGGAAGGTTAAATTGACATAGATTTTGTTCCATAAAGCTCATTTAGGGTCTATATATTCAATTGCGATTCTTTGGCTAGCCTGACTTAGAAGTAATTTAGCTCTGGTAGCCAAGCAAATAAGAAGAAGAGCTTCCTAAAGCTCTAATTATTTCTATTCTCAGTCTGTTGCCATCTCTTCTTTGTTCGGCACTAGTGAGCTTAGGCGGTCAGTTAGCCTCTTGCGATGTTCCCTATGTTGAGCCAGAGTGCGTGTCAAGGTAGCCGGGTAAGCACATTGTTATTTTTCAAGGCTACTAACGGTAATGAGAGGCGTCATTTGACCTTTGATTTGATCCATCAGGCGGTGGTGCTTATAAAAAATGTATGGAGTTGTGAACTCGAGAGTTGCAGCTGCTTGGCAACTCGAGAGAGTAATTTGGTAACTCAGGTCTGACCCGCGTTCTCTATTTAGCGAAGTCTTCCTTAATCCAGCAGGTTGTGCGAGGATGACTATTTTTATTCAACTTAACTGTATGACCTGAAGCTCTAAGTGGAGGAGTCTTCCTCCAATAGTGAATATAAATATTAAATCTCTAAGGCGTCGTGAGAGTGTAAGCTAATTCTTAGTTCCATCGACCCATTCTATATCGAAAAGTATATCGAAGAGGTGATTATCGGCTGAATCATGTTAACCCATTCAAAGTTCCATGTATCTTTGCTTCAAAAATGTAGAACTCTCTTCTCGTAATCGAGGAAGGGTCAGCTTAGTCAGAATAAGCTGTGTAATGGTATTATCATATTATCCAGATATATTTTATTCCAAAAGTTCGGTATGCGTGTTATAATTCTGATCCTGTAATCAAGAAATAATGCTCGTGGAGCAGTTTATGAAGGTCATGCAAGTTCTCTTGCTATCTATATGAATTTTTCTTTAGACTTAGGCTCGTTCGAGGACGAACGATAGTTTAAGTGGAGGAGAATGAAACGACCTCTGTCAGTCGTTTCGGAAGTTAGGACTCCGATTGGCGTGCTGATAATTTTAAAATATTTGTAACGTCCATTAGGACCTGTCTGTAAAATTTGAGCTAAATCAGACCTCGTTTGGTAGGCATCGGAAGAAGGTTTCAGTTTTTATTGGCAATAAATATTAAAAAGAGATTTTCGAGCTCGGTTTTGCCGAATGAGCTCCGATTCGAAATCCGAAAGCGCCGTTGGGTTCGTATGATTATTTATGACCATTGTAAACTTTCAAAAGTGAATTTCGATATTGTTCGGCAAGTTTCCGCTAAAATGCCGAAAGTTAAATAATTTAACTTCTTTTCATTTAAATTCGTATCTTGAGTTTCGGGAGTCTGATTTGAGATCCGCCTTCGTGAGTATGTTACATATATTTTGTGTAACTTGTATGCAAAATTTAGAATTATTTCGAATATCGTAGGGTACTATTTTAATTTTCGTTAAGAAAAAAATATATAATAAAAGAAAACAAAAAAAAAAAAAGAGAAAAAGGACGAAATGGATTAAAGAATGGCGGTGGCATACATATATGCTACTTAGCATATCTGAGTACGAATACAGTAAGAAGAAGATTCAGAAACGGAGAGAATGACAAAACGAGATAAGGAAAAAAAATGCCAGAAAATGAGAAAAGGGGCCGGAGAAAAATAGTATTTTCACCTCAGAACATTCAGGTAATGATCCTACTATATTATTTGAGTTTATTACGTGTGTTTGAATATGTTTTAACGGTAAAACTTGGAATATTAGACATCGTTTTAATAAGTTCAATTAATAGTTTAAAGGGTCAAATGGACTCCGATAACGAAGTTTATATATTCGTACTCAGTGAGTTATGAGCAACATATAAATATAATTTATTTGGGGTTTGGTTATGTGACCATAAACCCTGTACATAGGCCTGGCCTGCGTATTGCGTATGCGAATAGGGTATCAGGTTCCTACCTGGATTGCCCTAAGATGTGAGGAATGAAGCCTTTAGCCTAATTTGATATATTTTTCTTCTTGTTGAATAGAGTGAGATCGTTTGGCAATGAATTCAAAAGATAAAGCGGTTATTGAGTGGTTGTACTAACTTTGTAACGAGGTAAGTGTTTATATCTATTTCTTTGGAGGCACCTGGCCTCGTGGATTTTCTACCACGTGTTTCCTTATGTGTGTAGCTGCCAATAGGCGTACTCATTATGCCTTAGCTTTGAATTTACATTGTATATTATTTGTTATGCCCTGTTGTCGGTACTGCATTGATCATATGAGCATTGCACTCTGGTTTTGAGCATTGCATATACTTCCCGGTTGGCGATGAGAGTCCCGCACCGGTGAAGGGTACTTATTGCACATACTTCCCGGTTGGCTATGAGAGTCCCGCACCGGTGAAGGGTCATTATTGCATATACTTCCCGGTTGGCGATGAGAGTCCCGCACCGGTGAAGGGTCATTATTGCATATACTTCTCGGTTGGCGATGAGAGTCCCACACCGGTGAAGGGTCATTATTGTATATACTTCCCGGTAATCGATGAGAGTCCCGAGCCGGTGAAGGGTCATTATTGCATATATCTCCTGGTAGACGATGAGAGTCCCGCGCCGGAGATGGGTATCAGGCATATGTGACTGCATTGCATCATACCGCATTCATCCCATCCCATTGCACCGCATACTGACTATTATGTGTATTGTGTTGTGTTTTATGTATGCGGTATGTATACTATGATGTGCACATATCTCAGTTTGCCTATATATTTCTGGCTCGTATCCCGGGTTGCGGGAATCGAGTTGCACGCCGTAACGGTATAAATATATGGATCGGGTTGCACGCCTCAACAGGATGAATATATGGATCGGATTGCACGCCGCAACGGTATAAATATATGGATCGGGTTGCACGCCGCAACAGGATGAATATATGGATCGGATTGCACGCCGCAACGGTATAAATATATGGATCGGGTTGCACGCCGCAATGGTATAAATCTATGGATCGGGTTGCACGCCGCAACAGGATGAATATATGGATCGGGTTGCACGCCGCAACAGGATATATTTCTGATTGTTGATGTGTTCGGGATATCGATATGTTTTGGTTATCTTACGTTCCTGGTTGTTAATGAGTTTGTCATCCCATACGTGTTTCTAGTTATTATCTGGCTCTGCGTTTTTATAATTTAAATAAGAGGAATTTTGTTTATCTGTTTCTTCTCCCTGGCTAGCTATCCTATTCTTTGAGGTGGCTAGTCTGCCCCACTTATTGAGTCCTTTTGGCTCACCCTTGTTTGTTGTTTGTTTCTTGTCTATCTATTTCGTTTCGGCAGGTTCGCTCCAAGATTGAGTTCGCCACGTTGTGAAGGAGCGAAGACGACTTCAGCTGTCAGGGTGAGCCAGCTTTTATTTCGGATGGCCACCAGTTTATTGGTTGTTATTTCAGTTGCATTTTGCTCCCTTCAGGAGGTATTTCTCTTCTTTTGTACTCTTAGATGTCTAGTCTGGATAGCCCTAAACCTAGTATATTGGGTAGTTAGCTGTAATTTCTTTTGTACAGCTTAGAGGTATCAGTATCTCTGTATTTTTTTTAAAGTCTTGTCCTTATTTATGAATTATTATATTTATTTTCCTAATTTAATTGGTAAGGGTTCGCCCGACGGGTCTAGGGAACGATGTCGGGTGCCCGCACGGCCTAGCCGGATTCTGGGTCGTGTAACAGAGGCTGACAAGGCACTCTTATTGTTGAGAGAGTTATTGAATCATTGGGTCTTCAGGGAGTTAGAGATTTGACTTGTTGGAACGGTTGAGAAGCGCAGAATTTCTGGTGGTCGGAGAAAAGAGTAAATGTGGGAATGGAAATGGTCATGGATCCCTCACTGCTGATCTTGGATGAACCTACATTTGTTTTAGATAGCTCATCTTCTAGCCTACTCCTTAAGTCTTCCATTCCCACATTTAATTTTTAATTCTAATTTGGATATAATTCTTAATTAGTAAAACAATGACGTATTTTGGTGTTTATGACTTAATTATGAAAAGTGATGACAATTTGTCTTCAATTCTTTATAAAAATGTATGTAATATTTGGCTCACTTTGTAAATAATATATGCCGAATTGGTCTTGTTTTATTTTTACTTTGAATTTTTGTATTTGGGCAAAGTGATGACGATTTGGCGTCATTTGCTTGTAAAATAGACATAGTAGTTTTGCTCACTTATAAGTAAATGATGCCGAATTGGCCTTATTTTATTTTTTACTTTGGATTTTTGTATATGGGCAAAGTGATGACGATTTGGTGTCATTTACTTGTAAAAAAGACATAGTAGGTTTGCGTAGTTATGAATAAGTACGATTAGATTGTCTTCATTTTTTTCAATGGATGAGTGAAGTGAAGACGATTTGGATTTATTTGTTTGAAAAATGTACTTAATATTTGGCTCATATTATGAATAAGTGATGACAGATTGGGCTAGTTATATTTTTCTTTGAATTCTTGTTGATTTTTGTATTTCATCATTAACCAAATGTACCCTTCTTAGTTTTATAAATAGCTACTAAGTACTGATGTTTTTGGTTAAGTTGAATTAAAAGTTTTTGTGTCTGATTCAACTCCAGCTTTGATTTTGAAACCAATAAAATCTTAGACGCAACGCCGATTTGGTTTTGAAACTTGAACAATCCCTTGCCCAATTATTGTGCAATCACCTCACAGTTGAGCTTCTTTTGTGGTGTCGTTTTCATTGAACAACTATTGGCTTCAAAAAGGAAAGGAAAACATATACTGATAAAAGGATCTGGCGATCACAAGGAACTTTCTTATTAAGGCTAAAATCGTAAGACTTTCTTACTGGGGAAAAATCTGTTTCGATGACCCTTGCTTTGATCAAGGTATCCAGATCTTGGTCACTTCAAGGGTCGTATGCCGAAGGTTCCTCTGGCTGACATATCTCTTGATCTCGGGATAGCCTCGAATGTCTTAGCAGCCTGTAGGTACAATCGAGATGAAGGATCTTCAGCCGTGCAGATTTCGAGAAGTTTGAAGTTTTTAGCCTTTCCTTTCTATTTTTTTGCAATTGTTGTGAACAATGTTGTATTCATGAAGAACTAATTGTATATTATGAGCCTACGGGCTATTTGTTATTAATGAAAGGAACGTCTATTAATGTTTTTATGCATACTTAGATGATTTCAGAAGTATGTTTGTGTGCCTTTCTGGGCTAGTATTTGTAAAAGACAAGTGTTCGCACTGGAGGCGCTTCATTTGCGTCAGTAGTTGATGACTTATATTGCGCTTGTGATAGACGACTGTTTTGCGCCCACAATTGGACGACTTTAGCCTGCGTAGATACATACACTTTTGCATTCCGATTCATAATGTTGTTGCTTGTTTACTCGAGTATTTTAAGACTTTTTGGCACTATGCGGGCGGGCCTCCCCACCGGCACGTAGGTGCAAATTTAGTTGAATTGACGAGTTCAACCTATGAATAATGCATGCTGGCTGAGTTAGACGTGGTCTAACTCTAAGCGAGTAGTTTACCCTGCTTTTTGTAGCGAAAAGTGGATATATTACTTCAACTTAGGTTTGGCCGGGGCTATGAATAGTTGGATTGTGGATGGATCTGAATTGTAATCGTAAAACTGACTAAATAGTAGTTTTATTGATGAATGGGGGCACGGAGCCTGAGTTGTTGTGGGTGAAAACCCGTAACATGAAAGACAAGTATGTAAATACTGTAAAAAGAAACTAAAGACTTGATTAAAGTAGACACCGAGAAGGATTATACTTCCATCGCTGATCGGGGTGTCCGCTAGAACTTCTTCGTCGTTATGTGCTGAACCTCGAGATGTAACCTGTAGACCGCTAACAGCCTGGTGGTATAAATCCCTGTTGATTAAGCAGTAGTGAACTGCCTGCCTCCTCAGCTGTCGGCTTTCTGACTTATCTTCGGGGAGTATTCCCTTGTCCAAGTAGCTGATCAATGCGTGATGCTGTTTCGAGACGGAACCTGTGTTTGGAACTTCAAGGTTCATCAGGTCCGCGGGGGATCGTTCGACTACTATCTACTGATCGTCTGAGTTAGTGTGCGAATCTTGTGGGGCTCGCCTTCACCTGACCTCTCCTCCTTATAGACAAACTCCTATTTGCAGAAATTTTTCAAAAGTGCCTTGACTTTCTCTTACTGATCTGGCGCACAGATATTCTCCGTGGTAAAAACCTCATTCGCTCGAGTAACCACCAATTGGGAACTGCTGAAGAGGCTGACTTCTCTGGCCCCCAATATGTAGGCTAAGTCAAGAGCTTGAGCTATGGCTTCATATTCTGCTATGATGCGCAGAACTTTTACGGTCTTGTAAAACACCTTCCCGGTGGGCGTCTTGATCCATAAATCGAGGGTGGTTTCTTTCCTTCGAGGTCCACATCTACACAAATTACCTAGTGCTCGGGCTCAATTGTTCCTACATGCCAGATTGATTCCTCCGCCTTCGCTGCTAATTCCTCCACAAAATCTGAAGCGAAGCCTTTCAAAGCCTGTGACTGGATGGCCAATCTCGGTTGATAGATGATATCGTACTCTCCCAATTCTTCGGCCCATTTTGCCAAACCTTTTGGAAAACCAGGTCTGGACAAAATGTCCTGTAGAGGTACGGAAGAGACCACACTGACTATTGGGCTGAGAAAATACGGGTGCAACTCTTGGGTTCCTATAAGCACGACCGCAATAAGTTGGACAGGTAGGGGTAGAAGCCTATATGGATACGAAAGTCCCTTGCTAGCATATTACTGAAAGCTGCCTTCCGTCTTCTTCTCGTATGAGCACTGCATTCCATGCTATTTCTGAAATCGAAACATATAGTAGAGGTGTTCTCCCTGGGCCGGCTCGGTGATTTTTGGAAGCTGTAAAAGTTGTACCTTGACCCGAGCCACTACCAAATAGCACTGTATCACCCCACAATGGCTCATTGTGCTTCACCAATACTTTGGTTAGCCGATACCATAACTCTGCTGCCTTGGGGCTAATTGGCTCATTCCTGATATCCATTCCCTCAGGACTTATGTCTCTATCCTAGCCTTCTGCTCCATTGTTTTATACCAAGTTGATTCCTCGTCGATCATGTTTACCCTGGCCATTGGCTCTTTGGCCAATCCTCTTTCGGCTGCCGGACAGTCTTGGATCGTGGGCCGCTTACTCTGTAAGTCATTAATCCCATACAAGGTAGGATATCTAAAAACTTGATGGAGCATTGAGGAAACTCTCTTTACACTGTGTATTCAAAGCCGTCCAAAGATGGCATCATCTGACATATCACAGGTGAGTACCTGCAACAAGGTGATGCTCGTCATGCCCGAAATATGAACTGGTAGAGCTAATTCCCCTACAGGTTCTTCTCAGTGGCCGTTGAAGTAGGTTATCCTGTGGTAGCTCGGTCTCATCCTATTGTCTTGTCCTAGCTTCTGTAGCACCTTTCTTTGAATAACGTTCACATTGCTCCCTAGATCCACCAAAGCTTGCTCGATCTGAAGACTCGACACCTTTACGGGGATCGTGAGAGTGTCTTGATATTCTGATTCTCCTTTCGAACTGAAAGTGATAGTACAAGCGGTCGATGCTACCTTTTTAGTCCCCCTAGCCGTGACAGGTCCCGGGTGTTTCCTTACTTTGGCGCTCCTGCTTGGCTCTGCGTCTTTCCTTTTACTCTTCTTCCATCCCCTTCTACTTCAAGGGACGGACATCCTGCTCGTTTCCTTCGTTCAATTTTAGGGTTCTGGGAGTGTTCCGGCTCCAGACGGAGCTTTTCAGTGTATCTCTGATGTAAAACACTCCATGTCGGCACAGGATGTTGAGTTAACTCCACTGTGATTACCTGGTAGCCAGCGACCCTTTGGAATTCAGGCTCTTGCTGAAGGCTACCACATCGATATTATTGGGGAGTGAACGAAGCTCCATGTATTCCCTCTGAAATCTTTCAAGATAGTCCTTTAAAAGCTCGTCGTCGTGCTGCCGAATCTCAAAGATATCCTCCATGCGCTTCTCCCGTTTACGGGTGCCAGAGTGCGCCTTCTTGAACAAATATTACATTTGAGTGAATGACTTAATAGAGCCCATCGATAGCTGAGTGTACCAAGCGAGGGTAGCTTTGGTCAGGGTTGACCCGAACCTTTTCATCAGAGCAGACTGGATTTCTTCCTTTGAGATTTCATTGCTCTTGACGGCTGTGTAACATGCAGCAATATGCTCGTTCAGATCCGTAGTTCTGTCGTGCTTCAAGTTATCCGGAAAACGAAAGGGCTTTGGTACGCGGACCCGTGCAGCGCTTGTTTTTTATGCATGCTTATAAAACTCTTGCTCATCTATGGTGGTAACCTGGGATGGTGCACCCAGTATGTTACTGATCCGATCATGGATGGCCTTCATCTCCTTTAGGATGTCCTAAATGACAGGTGTTCCTTTGAGGTCTTGATTGTTGACTGTCGTTGAACCCCTAGAAGTGGCGTCCATGTTGAGCCTGCAATTAGGAGAAGATGCTGGAATATCGTTCATGGGCACTAGTCCCCGCGGGGATGCTGGCCTTTGAGACGATCCAACGAACATAGTTCCTAACTTCTGAGATATACCATCGACCATATTGACCGACTTCTGCTCTGCCCGCGCTGACAGGGCTGTGAGGAGATTAACAAGAAAACCTCTGAGATCAGAATTACCTTCGTGTGACTGATCAGCTTCACCGTCGCTGGGTCCATGGACTCGCTCCTTGGCAGGACCGCTTTGCTGCATGCTAGGATCGCCAGGTTTCTGCACAGACTTGTCTATAGCATTAGTAGTGTTATTTGGGGTGTTGTCGTCTAACATGACTGTGCCTTCTCTTCGTAGAATACCTACAATTGCCTGGTCCCCACAGTCACCAAACGTTTTATGCCTAAATTTGTACGTCTAGGTTAAACACATTAAATTTATGAAGGGATCACAAGCAATACGGTAAAATACGATAAAAAGTAAGTAAATAAAGAGAACAATAATAGACATAATAGACAAGAAAAGTAAAGAGCTTTTATTCCTTGAGAATAGTCGGATTCAGTGGTTTATCGCTTGATGTCCAATACAATGTAAGGAGGGGTATTTATAGTAGATACCTAGTCCTAATTAAGGTAAAATAAAAGACTAATAAGTCTCATGGGCCTATAAACTCAAGGCAGTGGTATATACGAAACCCTAACTAGGAGACTGTAACCCTAAGGCGGCAGGATGTATGCCTTGTGTCCTATGCCCGTACCGCCTGAACGACTGTAACTCGTAGAACATGCATGTATCCAGTGTGCCCGGTGATTTGTAGGATAAGTTTAGTCTCGCCAGCTGGACTCGTATCCCTGTAACAATAGGTGACGTATTTTCGCCCACACACCAACTATTATATAGCTGAAAACTTTACGTTTTAGTTTATATAACACTTACTAATCCTCTAAACCAATCTGAAAAATTTTCATAAACAGTAGCAGTGCCAAATTCTGTATCAAAGTGACTGTTTGGCGCAAATACAACAAAAAATTTAATTAGTTAAAATAATGACGGATCTTGCATGTTAGGCGTTAATGTAAAATGAATCATACTTGTAAAAAGGCTGGACGTCAGGACAATTCAACAGCACATGTGTTGTAGCTGCTTTTCTATCCCGGTCAGTAAATTTTTTTATTTCACCTATTTCTGGTCCTCTACTTGGTTGATTAAATATAGAAAATAGTGGATAATTCGGATCATAGTTGTCCCCATCATCATGTTGTTCCGACCTATTTCTCAAACATGACACATTCTGATCTAAATAATATGAACAGAAATGAGAAGTTTCCTTAGCCAGATATGCCTCACATATTGACCTCTCAATTTGGGACCTGTTTTTCACGTCACACTTACACTTGCCAATAATCCTGCATAATACATTTTTAATAAATTTACTTAGCTAGACAAAAATAGAGCTAATGATAAAGGGACATTACCTCTCGAAAGGATACATCTATCTACAGTGCACCGGGCCTCCCGGTAGTGCCTCTTCCGCAAGATAAATTGAAAGATGTTCCATTACATTGAAGATACCAGGCGGAAAGATTTTTGTCAGCTTAGTTGAGACTACTGGAAAGTTATTTTCCATCGACTTAAGATTTTCTTCCTTCAATGGCTTAGAACACAACTCCTTAAAAAATAAGCTTTGTCTATGTGAGGGGTTTCCATACTTTATCAGGCAAGCCATTGAATGTAATTGGGAGCAAGTTTTCCATGAAGATGTGACAATCTTGCCTTTTCATGTGAGTCAACTTTCCTTCTTTCATATCAACACGCCTTTCTAAGTTTGACGCATACCCATCAGGCATCCTCAAATTCTTTACCCAATCACATATCATTCTCACACATCCAATCCGAATGTGTAGCTGTCCTTGGGCATCTAAACCTTGTTGCCGACTTGAGATAAGTGTAACTCAGGTCACATACAAAGTTTCTGAAGGTCCAACCTACTCTTCACGTTATTCTTTGTCTTGTTCTTGGCATCCATCACAGTATTAAAGACAGTCTCGAAATAATTCATTTCAATATGCATGGGATCCAGGTTATGTCGAAGAAGATTATTCTTCCAATAAGGTAACTCCTAGAAGATACTTTGTTTAGTCAAATTATGGTCAACAGCATAACCATGTTGTTTAGATGGCCGTTGATCAATTACCTTAGAATACACCTTAACCCTATCCAAAATTTCTCTTCCAAACAGCCTTCACGGCGGCTCATCTAAATCAATCTGATTCTTCATAAATGCACTAGTGTTATTCCTAAACAGATTATCCACAGGCAAGAATCGGTGATGTCAGTCGAACTATGTGTTCTTATCGCCATTTGTCAAAGTGAATGCTTTTGTATCTTCCGTACAACAAGGGGAAGAGAACTTGCCAGCACTGGACTACCCAGACAACATTTCATAAGCTGGAAAGTCATTTATAGTCCACAGCAAAGAAGCATGCGGTTGAAAGTTTTGTTTTGTTGATATATCATATGTTTCCACACCTTCATACCACAGTAACTTTAAGTCATCAATCAAAGGCTGCAAAAATACATCACGAGGCTTTGGGTTATGTGGACCGGGGATAATGCAATTCAGAAACAGATATGGACTTGTCATGCACATTTCTGGAGAAAGATTGTACAACGTGAAAAATACGGGCCAATAAGAATAGGGTGTAGAAGAGACATCAAATGGAGTGAACCCATCTGAACATAAATCCAACCTGATATTTCTTGGTTCACTAGTAAATTCCAGATACACCCTATCAAAATATTTCCATACCTCACTATCTGACGGATGACTTAGAATGTCAGGCTGTTTTGTATGCTCATGGTTCCATCTTATATGTGGAGCAGAGCACATCAGCGCATACAACCTCTTTAACCTAGGTATAAGGAGTAAGTAATCCATAGCCTCAATAGGGATCGACTTCTTTTTACCATTTAGGACTGGCTTGTAACGAGCCTCTCCACAAACTTTACAATGTTTAGTTCTGCATCATCCTTATAGAATAATATGCAACCGTTAACAACACAGTGAATTCTCTCCGAAGAAAGCCCTAACGTGGAAACCAACTTCTTAGTGTAGTAATAACCAACTTTTTAGTCGGATTAAGTTCATTCATAAGCCCAATGATAGAATCTATGGCTGCTTGAGATATACTAAAATCAGATTTAATACTTAACAATCTAACAACAACTGACAATTTAGAATGCACTGAGCCTTCATACAATGGACAACTAGCTTCCTCCAACCGTTTATAGAAGAGTTTTGCCTCATCATTGGGAATGTGCTCAATAGTTGGTTGAGATGTACCCGGTTGGGATGGCTCCTCTGGGTATATCTCAAAAGCATCATTAACCATATTATTCATTCGGTAATTATAAATAAAATTCTCCAGAAACTGACCACTCCCACCGTCATAAGCATTTTAAAAATTAACATCCCTATCATCGGACTCTCCGTGATGAATCTAAACAAAATAATTTGCATAAAATTCTTCCTATAAAGATGCTTTTCAACATCTACCAAATTTTGTGCTTTTATGCACTTGCTTTTCTCAAAAGCACACTTAATCTGCCCATGCCTTATAAAATCATTAAGTGTTTTCGCCATTTCAATAAATTCTTCAATATATTTTACAAATTGAGTCCTCATCTCCCGCCGTCCGGGATTATTTCTATTATACATCCAACTACGACTTCTATATTCCATATCTACAAAAAGATTGCAAAATGAGATATTTAGATTAATTTATTTCATTCTAATTAATATGAGATTACAAAATGAGATATTTAGATTAATTTATTTCATTCAAAAATTTCTGTAGCATTCTAGTATTTTATTAAGAAGAGCAGCTCTGAATCACTATACAAAATATCTAGTTAGTCATACTTCCACATGTATAAGTATAGAGCTAATAATCATTTCTTGTTAGAGGTAAAAGGATGAGCTTTGTAGGATTTTAGAGGTAAAAGTTAAGCAGTAACAACACCATTGTTCACTATAATTATCAAAAGAATCAATATTAAATACACCTCTTTATTTATCCTCTATTTGAACCAGAATACAAATGAAACTATTAAACTAGGATAACATTGCTACATTATGAGTAAATTGATAGTCAACTATCGTAATTTTGACTTACACAAACTCAACTTGAGAGAATTAGTTTCTGCTATACAAGTATTAAACTAAAAAAAAAACTAAGTCCTTCCCCCTTCTCATTCTTTTTTCCATCATCATATTCATCAATAAACCATTTCTTTTTTCCATCATCATATTCATCAATAAACCATTTCATCATCATCTTCTTCTTCTCCAACTTTTTCTTCTCTATCTATATTGTTGCTATATATTAATGTTACCATTAACATTAATTTATTCACAAACACTCATGTACCTTGTACAGATATAACCATTATTCTTCATTCCCCTTGACCATTAAGATAAAAGCTTCCTATTTTTCTTTATCTTTTTTTTTTTAAAACAAACAATTTAATTAATGTGCATTTGTCTCCTCCCTACCTTCCCTCAATTCCTGCCCCATATGTTTCATATCTAGTAAACAACTTAACACTTTCTTTTTTTTTGTTTAATTCCACCTTAACTATTGTTTAGATATCTCTTTGTCTTGTCTTTCTTGTTTCTTTCTCACTAAACCCCATCTCCTAAAACCGACAACATAAATAACTACGCATTCAAAGAATCCTTGAAATCTAAGAGATAACACGAAAACGCAGCAGTTTCAACATTAACGAAAAAACAGCAGATTCACACATTTACAACATTATACCATGAATAGGAAAAAAAACTAACTTGAGAAAACGGGGGTGGACTGCTCCGCAGCGACGCCGGAGTGGACTGCTCCACCCAAGTGGTTGATTTCCATCAACCTATTGAAAATAGGTCACTTTTGCCATCCGTCCACCTATTTTAACAAAAAAGTCACCAACATTAAAATTTATCTCGTTTATGCCATTCCGCTAACGGAATGCTGAGTAGGCACATATGAGCCCATAGAAAATTCAAATGCTCAGCCCTCATTCGTCCACCTTGGTGTCCTAGTCAGCACTTAATTAATAACCCAAACCCATCCACTCTAACTCGATCCGACCCACCCACAATCCATCAAAAACAAAAAGCCCTACATTTTTATAAGCTGCTCCACTCATACCCCATTTCTGTTGAGCTCCATTATTTCTTCTTTCTTCTTCAAATTTTTATGGTGTTTTAGCTAATTGGGTTGTTACATTCCATCTTTCTTTGTGATTCCTTATACAACCAAAAGAAGTAAAAGAACTATAAGTTAACTCAATGTCCGAGAATTCTACTTCTTCCTTGCCTCATCTTTCTTTGCATAGATATTACTGTGGATTGGTGGTTAGATGTATGACAGCAGGGACTATGAAAAATTATGGGCGTCGATTCTACAAATTCCCTCGCTTTGGTATACGCTTAAACTTGTCATTAATTTTGCTTAAATTATTTGTTTTAATTTCTGAATTTTAATAGGTTATTTATTTTGAGTAATCTTCAGATTGTGGTTATTGGGAATGGCGTGATGGAGAATTTTCATCTCAAGTAAAAACGGTTATGAACAATCTCAAAACATCTTTGGATGCCGCTTGTGAAGAAAGATATATTTTGAAGAGAATGATTGAAGAATTTGATGGTTTGAGCTCTATGGAGGTGCGGAAAAGTTCTATGTTAGAGGCTAAAGTTCAAAAGTTGAAGAAGATTCTTTGTGTTGTGGGCTGTTTTCGTAGGATTTATAGTTGCTAGGATGGTATAAGCATGTGACTTAGTTTTTCGAATCTACTATATGTGTATGTAATGCTACTATATGGTTGTAATTGTTCTCTTTTGATGTGCATATTCTGCACTTTTAATACAAGTTTTTGGAAGCTGTTATGTCAATGACATTTCTTGTCCTAACTAACATGCTTGATGACAACAATTGAAGTAAAGAAATATGCAAAAAAGAACAACGAAACTAAAACACAATAACTGAAAAGATAGTCAATAACATAACTTAACAAGCAGCAACTGACTAGATAGTCATTAACATAAGAACTCTTTTGACTTAGGCTTGACAAACCAACAATAAGTCACAAAAGATGGCCAAAAGATGCAATGGTTTTGTCAAAAGCAAGACATTCACTTCCAAAACATAACAACCATAACTGGACTGCAAATATAAAGGTACTATTGTTTTGACTTGGGATTGACACACCAAATCACAAAAATAACAAAGCTTAGAATCTATTTTTTTCTGGGCCTTCCCCTTCTAGCTTGAAGTTTTTGAATCTTCTTCTCTTTCTCAGCTTGATTATGTTGAAGTGACTGCTTGTTTCCCATTCCATGTGACTTTGTTTGGTGAGTAAAGGAGGTTTGTTGCTGTTTGTTTCCCATTGTTGAAAGATGTCTGCCTTGCACCAGTATTTCTCCTCATCAACTTAGCTTGATACATAGTGTCTCTTTCAGACAGTATTCTTGGCCTTAACACATGGTCAGCTTCATGTTCTAAGTCCGAGACTTGACTGGAAGGTTCAGGGGCAGGTTGACTAGCTGACTGACTTGAAGAACTGGCTGCTCGATGGCTTGAACTTGCAGGTGTAGGATGACTGTTTTGCTGAGTTATTCCAGGAGTTGGATTGAAGTAAAAATCCGAGTTTGGTGTATTTTCTGGTCTTTCTTGGGACAAGAAGTCATCTTGAAAAAATTTTGCATGCTTATAAGGGACTTACAGTGAAAGCAACATTACAAAGGGGCAATTAGTTAGGAGCAGACCATTTAAGAAGAGAGAGTAAGTAAAAACAATGAGAGGGAAAAACAATTACCAAGGGACATTTTCTTATGTTGTGGTTGGATGGACTACAATAACCACATGTCATCCTCAGACCTTTTCTAGAAGCTGACCACATCTCTTGCCTCTTTCTTGCCTCATCTTTCTCCCTTATTCTCTTCACTCTAGGTCTGCCAACCATTTTGCACAGTGTAGGGGGCTCCATTGAATGTTTTGCCTCAACCTTCCATAATATTTCACCCCTAACTGGTTGAAGCTTAGGGTTATACAACAGCAGATTAGCATCCCTAGAGTAATACCAGTCAATTTCACCAACATGATTTATCTATTTGTAGTTAAGAGGCTTGATTGCATGAGGGCATGGAATTCATGACAATTCCCATTGTATACATGTACAAGCTTTCTCAACTATGTTCACCTTATGCCTATCATTCCTATCAGTCACCTCATATTCATTTCCCCCACTGTAGTCAATAGTATACTTTTGAGCTATAGTTCTCCAATCCTTATACAAATCCATCGCATATGGAGAGAACTCATCTTTCTAACGTAACACTTCTTCAATTTTCCTAAACCTATTAGTTACCTATTCATAACAGAATTAAAACTAAGTTGATTATTGAATACTTAAACAAATAAAAGGCAGAAAATAAGTAAATAACAGTCAATAAACACTAACCTTGACTCTGATGTCTTCAAGCATCTTAATTATTGGTTTTTGTCTTTCTTCTACTATCCAAGAGTTGAAGGACTCTGTGAAGTTGTTGTCCACCATCATGTTTTTGTAGTTTGTGTCAAAGTAGGCCCTTGACCAATACTCGGGTAGGTATGTCACCAATTCATTAACAGCCTCCACATCAAGCTTTCCCAACTCATTCAATTGATCTTTGAATTCCTCATCATAAGTGCTCCAAGCTGCCCACCACAAATACTTGTGCATCTCCCCTATTTTCCACTTTTTCCCCATTCTCCTTCAATATGCTTAACACACCATCTGTGACTTGCATTTTGAAGAACATCCTTCACAGCTTCCAATAAACCCTAATAAAAAAACAGAAATTACATAAATAACAATAGTGTAACAGTTAGTATAAAGAAGGAAAGAATTAAAACGTACTAACATTTTTCATATCTCACATAAATGTTACACCTTCACCATCATTTAAGTTAAGAGAATGTTTCAGCAATTGCACAAACCATGTCCAGGTTCTCTTAGTCTCTCAATCTAATACCGCCCAAGCAAGTGAATAGAAGTTGTTGTTTCCATCTTGTGCAACAGCTACCAACAGAATTTCAGTGCTCTTTCCCTTTAAAAATGAAACGACCTCAGTCAGTCGTTTCGGAAGTTAGGACTCCGATTGGCGTGCCAATAATTTTATAATATTCGTAATATCCATTGGGACTTATCTATAAAATTTGAGCTAAATCAGACCTCGTTTGGTATGCATCGGAAGAAGGTTTCAGTTTTTATTGTCGATAAATATTAAAAAGAGATTTCCGAGCTCCGGTTTGGCGAATGAGCTCCGATTCAAAATCCGAAAGCGCCATTAGGTTCGTATGATTATTTGTGACTTTTGTGAACTTTCGAAAGTAAATTTCGATGTTTTTCGGCTAGTTTCCGCTAAAATGCCGAAAGTTAAATAATTTGACTTCTTTTCCATTTAATTTGCATATTGAGTTTCGGAGGTCCGATTTAAGATCTGTCTTTGCGAGTATGCTACATATATTTTGTATAACTTGTATACAAAAGTTGAAATTATTTTGAATATGGTAGGGTTCCGTTTTAATTTTTGTCGCGAAAAGAAAATCAAAAAAAAAAGAAAAGAAAAAAAAGGAAAACCAATGAAGTTAAAGGTGGTGGGCAGGGAGATTAAATCCCTTAAGCCCACACGCCTCATCTGAAATGAGCAACAACGAAACAGGAGCAGAACAGAACGAGAATGAGACAGAGATATCGGAAAAAATGTCAGAAAATGAGAAAAGGGGCCGGAAAAAAGTAGAATTTTCACCCTGAAACATTCAGGTAATGATCCTAATATATTATTTTAATTTATTACGTGTGTTTGAATATATTTTTACGGTAAAAATTGGGATATTAGCCATCGTTTTAATAAGTTTAATTAATAGTTTAAAGGGTCAATGGGACCCCGATAATGGAAATGATTATATATTCGTACTCAGTGAGTTATGGGCAACATATAAATGTAATTTATTTGGGGTTTGGTTATGTGGCTTTGAACCCTGTACATAGGCCTGGCCTGCGTATTGCGTATGCCAATAGGGTGTCAGGTTCCTAACTGGATTGCCCTAAGATGTGAGGAATGAAGCCTTTAGCCTAATTTGATATATTTTTCTGCTTATTGAATAGAGTGGGATTTTTTGGCAAGGAAACCAAAGGACAAAGCGGTTGTTGAGTCGCATTTGAACGAGGTAAGTGTTTATATCCATTTCTTTGGAGGCACCTGGCCTCGTGGATTTTCTACCACGTGTTCCTTACGTGTGTAGCTGTCGATAGGCGTACTCATTACGCCTTAGCTTTGAATTTACATTGTATATTATATGTTATGCCCTGTGGTTGGTATTGCATTGAGCATATGAGCATTGCACTCTGGTTTTGAGCATTGCATATACTTCCCGGTTAGCGATTAGAGTCCTGCACCGGTGAAGGGTCATTATTGCATATATTTCCCGATGATCGCTGAAAATCCCGAGCCGGTGAAGAGTCATCATTGCATATACTTTCCGGTTGGCGATGAGAGTCTCGCACCGGTGAAGGGTCATTATTGCATATACTTCCCGGTAATCGATGAGAGTCCCGAGCCGGAGAAGGGTCATCATTGCATATACTTCCCGGTAATCGATGAGAGTCCCGAGTCGGTGAAGGGTCATCATTGCGTATACTGCCCGTTAATCGATGAGAGTCCCGAGCCGGTGAAGGGTCATCTTTGCATATATCTCCTAGTAGATGATGAGAGTCCCGCGCCGGAGATAGGTATCAGGCATATGTGACTGCATTGCATTGTACCGCATTCATCCCATCTCATTGCACCGCATACTGACTATTGTGTGTATTGTGTTGTGTTTTATGTATGCAGTATGTACACTATGTCGTGGACATATCTCAGTTTGCTTATATATATTTCTGGCTCGTATTCTGGGTTACGGGGATCGGGTTGCACGCCGCAACGGTATAAATATATGGATCGAGTTGCATGCCGCAACGGTATAAATATATGAATCGGGTTGTATGTCGCAACGGTATAAATATATGGATCGGGTTGCACGTCGCAACGGTATAAATATATGGATCGGGTTGCACGCCGCGACAGTATGAATATATGGATCGGGTTGCACGCCGCAACAGGATGAATATATGGATTGGGTTGCACGCCGCAACAGGATGTATTTCTGATTGTTGATATGCTCGGGATACCTATATGTTCTGTCTACTTTATGTCCCTGGTTGTTTATGATTCCATACGTGTTTTCTAGTTATTATCCGGCTCTGCCTTTTTATAATTTAATTAAGAGGAATTTGGCTTATCTGTTTCTTTTCTCCCTGGCTAGCTATCCTATTCTTTGAGGTGGCCAGTCTTCCCCACTTATTGAGTCCTTTTGACTCACCCTTTTTTGTTGTTTGTTTCTTGTCTATCTATTTCGTTTCGGCAGGTTCGCTCCAGGATTGAGTTCGCCACGTTGTAAAGGAGCGAAGACGACTTCAGCTGTCAGGGTGAGCCAGCTTTTATTCTGGATGGCTACCAGTTTATTGGTTCTTATTTCAGTTGCATTTTGCTCCCTTCAGGAGGTATTTGTCTTCTTTTGTACTCTTAGATGTCTAGTCTGGATAGCCCTAAACCTAGTATGTTTGGTAGTCAGCTGTAATTTCTTTTGTACAGCTTAGAGGTATCAGTATGTCTGTATTTTTGTTTTAAGTCTTGTCCTTATTTGTGAATTGTTATATTTATTTTCCTGATTTAATTGGTAAGGGTTCACCCGACGTGTCTAGGGGAGGATGTCGGGCGCCCGCACGGCCTAGCCGGATTCCGGGTCGTGTCAAAAAATATACCATCCAACCCTATAAGAGGCCTTAAACCTCTTTTCTAGCCTTTCTTTAGGGCTTGGAAGCATATATACAGTCTTAAGAACCTCCTTATACCTTCTACCAGAGTATCCTTGGATATATTAATCACTACATCACTCCCAGAATTGCTATGCCTTAATTCTGCTGCATATGCTTCCAACTTATTGAAATCATCCCTGTAATTGCCATCTAGATTCTCAAAAAAACAGCCTCATAGCTTTCTTATGCTTAGTGCCATTCACTTCCAAGCTAAATTCATTCTCCAAGTCAAGCCTTCTGTCTTTAAACTTATACTTAGGGTCATTCTGCACCTTCTTTAACCTAGATATAAGGGGTAAGTAATGCGTCACCTTAACATGGATCAGCTTCTTTTTTCCATTTAGGACTGGTTTATAACGAGCCTCTCCACAAACTTTACAATTTTCTAGTTCTGGATCATCCTTATAGAAGAACATGCAACCGTTAACACAACAATGAATTCTCTTCGAAGAAAGCCTTAACGTGGAAACCAACTTCTTAGTGTAGTATAACCAACTTCTTAGTTGGATTAACTTCATTCATAAGCCCAATGATGGAATCTATGGCTGCTTAAGATATACTAAAATCAGATTTATTACTTAACAGTCTAACATCAACTGACAACTTAGAATACACTGAGTTTTCGTACAATGGACGACTAGCTTCCTCCAACCGTCTATAGAAGAGCTTTGCCTCATCATAGGGAACGTGCTCAATAGTTGGTTGGGATATCTAATGTCACAGGTGTAAGGCATCTAATGCTTTATTGGAGGAATCTGGACTGATTAAAACTATTTGTTTAAAGTAGTGAAGATAACAAGAGTTTGCACTTCTATGTCTACCATAAATAGATAGGTCCCTCTTAAACATAGTACATTCCAAAATTTCTTTTTCCTATATTCCCTTGTTCTTTGGTACCCTCACCCACACTCCTTCTCATGTTAATGTAACTCTCAAAGTGAAGAAGATTAATTCAACCTTTGATTGACCAAATGATCAGTAAGAGAATAAGATGCATGATCTTAATCCTTGTTACATAATTACTGATTTTTTTCTTTATCCTCTATTAAGTTTCCGCTTGAAAAGTATCTTTTACTTTTACCAAAAGGCCAATGATTCAAGTTCAACGGATAATAGTCTCGCAGTATCCTTCTCCACATATATATGGTCTTTTTTTTAGTGTGACATGATTCGAACCGACGAGATGGACCTAATCTATACATCACAAGTTGAACTCTTACTACTAGACAAAGTCATGAGTGTATAATTAGATTCAAACAACTGAGGAAGAGCTACACCTAGGCATCATTAGCACATTCATCTGCTACAATTCCATGCCCCTGGTAGTTCTTGCTTTGTCTAGTGACACAAGATCACACTGCTCAAGTAGAGAAAAAAAACCTAGGATCACTTTGTTTAAAGTAGAAAACGATCCTGATCAGTTGTTTCAGACGTTCAGACTCCTATTTGCAAACCTAAAGTCATATAATCTGCGTGAGGTCTATTAGGACTTATTTGTAATGTTTGAACTGAGTCGGACCTCGTATTATAGGTCATGGAAGATGCTTTTTTTTCTAGTGTTGGTAAATCCGCACTGTGGTATGGTCGCGATAGCATTGAGTTAGGGTATAAAAAGACCCAGTGGGTTGGGAGAACTCATTTTTAACCATATTCTTGTGGTGGGGTCTTTTCTAAAGTAATTTCAAGGTACCAAATCATCCAAATCATTCCGGCAATGAATTATAACTTTCCTATGTTGTTAATTGAAGGTTTAGGCTTATGGAATTCATGAGTTTTTTGTTGATTTAATTAGGTTGGAACCCTATACTTTTATAATTGGGGAATTTAGGTAAATTGAAGTTGAAATTGCGATTCCATAGTATAACTAGTATATCTTGCATCGTAGGACTATGAAGAGTCCAGAAATATAGCTTTTGCGAGTATTCGGCTAAGCATGGCCCAGGGGCAATTCGGAAATTTCTTAATAAAATTGTGTTATTGCTAGATATCCGTCGTATTAGCACTTATATATGCAAATATTCTTCCATGGCTCAGAGAGAGATAGTACTGAGAGGCTTCGGAAGGGAAAAGAGATCGTTCAGTAGCTGGATTAGCTCAGGACTTGATGTAAGTGGTTACATCCAATTCTTTGACGGTCTTTGGCCTTATGGATGTTCTACCCATGTATTCTTTACGTGTGTAGCTGCCGATAAGAGCGTACTTATTACGACATAGTTTCGAATTTCATTTGCATATTGTGTTGTTAAGCTTTAAGCTTGGTATCATGTTGAGAATAAAGGTGTTCTGTTGTATTTATGAATCCTTGAGTACCACTTAGTCAACGATGCATGTCCTATGCCAGTTATAGTCATGTTATGGCATATACCACCCGACAGTCAATGTAGTCATGTGCCGGTTCCCCTAGTAGTCGATGTAGTCCCGCACTGACTCTCCTGATAGTCGATGTAGTCCCGCACCAGCTCTCCTGGTAATCGATGTAGTACTGAACCGGGGAGAAATTTCGGGACATGTGACCCCATTACATCATAAGTGCATTCATTCCATTTCATTGCATAGATTGTTAATTGATATATGGCTACAGGACCTATTTCGACACGCGATTGAGGAGTGAAGGCATTTTCAGCTATCAGTGGTGAGCCAGCCGTTTTCCGTGATGGCCACTAGTTTTAGCTCTCTTTTGTTAAACTTTTTTTTTTCCTTCTGAGATATATATATATATATCTTTTGTACTCTTAGATGTCAAATCGGGATAACCTCCAAATCTTGTAGTACTTTTTGGGTAGCTGCTTTTCTTGTTAGCAGCTTATATATATGTTGTTCATATCTTCTTTTGAGTTATTTTATGTTTATTTTGATGACTAAGTTCAATAGGGTTGTTCGACGGGTCTAGTGGAGGATGTAAGATGCCCCACGGCCTATCCGAAAATTCGGGTCGTGTCAAGTGCATAAAGGGAGACTTTTGCAAATAATATGGTTTTAAAATGTCCTTTACATATGACTATTCTGTCGTTGAAATAACTAATAAAATTTAATGACTTGAAAAAAAATGTAGAGGGAAACTCTTACAAATTATTCTTTACTTGATTTTCTTGGCATGAGCTTTTCCTGCTAATGCTTTGTGGCATCATTACTCCCAACAGTAGAAAAAGGAGAAAATAGGCTCTCAACATAAATTTCGGTGTCTCTACGATCATGAAAGTTAATATGGAAAAGGGTCATTTTACCCCTGAAGCAGTGAAAATAGACCAATTATACCCTATGTTTGATTTTGGTGCCAAATAAACCTGCAGATTAATAAGAAATACAGAAATATTACTACCCATCACTCCCCACATCAAAACATCATCTCCTTCTCCATAGGAGGGTTGTTCCACCTTTTCCCATTTCTCATCAGCCAAATTAATAAAAATGATGTTCCGATCTTTATACATCATAAGAACGGAAGTAGTAATAGCCCAAAAAATTTTTCGGTTCATAAACTTACCCGAAAGTTTTGATAGCACCCCACTTGGACAATCATCAGGACTTTTCCAAGAATTACTCATCAGACTATATATGTAGATCTCACGTCTCAAATAAGTATAAAAAATGACTACTATCTTATAATCATCACAGAGCTCATCATATGCGAAACCATAAAAAAAAATTATTGCTCGATGTAGTTTCAATATGAGGCAATTTCTTGTGTTTTCTAATTGTTGGATTCCATAGAAGCAAACCACGATTAGCATTGGCAAGACAAATTAATCCATTGGAATGAATTGAAAAAATATAACGGGAGTTTTTCTTGGTAAAATTCAAATCAGATGTTTGAATTATTTCAGACTCGCAAAGTAAAGAGCTAAGAGAATAACCCTGATTATTGTTATATTTCCACACGAACCTACGGTAGGTGGTTTATTCTTATTAGTTAATAAGTTAAGATTGTTCTTGATGAATTCATGACTACATATTAAAACAAGCCAAGATTTTGAAACACACCTAAAAAATTGCAACAAGTGTTTCACGGGGAGGCTTAAGAGGATTTCAATGATAGAGTTTGGTGGAAGGGTAGGGATTAAGCCTTGCATTGAAGTTCATGGAAACTGAGAATGATTTGTTGGTTTGCTTCTTTTTGGGTGTTGATGGGAGGCTTCATCTCTCTCTGATTCCATTTGGGTTGAATTTTTTTTAGAGATTCAAATATGCATGGGAGAGAAGATTGCGACTGCGTGTTGTAAAAGTCTCAATATTCTTCTTATATTTTTGTTGAGAAATCCTTCTAGAAGCTAAGTAAAATAACGCCTACTTTATTTCTTTTGAGTCGTGAATTGGGATGAATTTTTAAAATATCCATTGTTATAAGTGCTAATTGAATACCACCCACAGTTTCAAAATTTATAGTGAAACGATCTTAGGTAGTCGTTTCAGAAGTTAGGACTCTGATTGGCGTGCCGATAATATTAAAATTTTCGTAAGGTCCATTATGACCTATCTGTAAAATTTGAACTAAATCAGACTTCATTTGGTAGGTATTGGAAGCAGGTTTCAGTTTCCGTTGTCCGTAAATTTTGGTAAATTTTAAAAAGAGGTTTTCGAGCCCGATTTTGGCAATGAGCTTCGATTCAAAATTCGAAAGTGTTGTTAGGTTTGTATGAATATTTGTGACATGTGTGAATTTTTGAGGTGAATTTCGAGGTTGTTCGGCTGATTTCGGCTAAAATTGCGAAAATTAATAATTTGATCTTTTTCCGTTTAATTCGCATCTTGAGTTTCGGGAATCCGATTTGAGATCCGCTTTGGAAAATATATTACATATATTTTTTATAACTTGCTTGTGAAAATTTGAGATTATTTCGAATCTCGTAGGGTTTCGTTTTAATTTTCATCACGAAAATATAAGAAATCATTAAACAAAAGAAAAGAAAAAAAAAGAGAAAGAAAGGAATAAGAACTAACTATGGGTGGTGGCAAGGATATTATAGCTAACACTCAAGAAACGAAACAGAAACAAGCAAAATAGGAACGAGAACAGGGACGAGAAAATAGAACCAAAAATAGAGAAAGAAAAGGAAAATGAGAAGGGAAAAATAGAATTTTCACCCCGAAACATTCAGGTGATGGTCTTAATTCATTATTTTGGTTTATTACGTGTGTTTGAATATATTATAACGATAGAAATTGGGATATTAGACATCGTTCTAACGAGTTAAATTGATAGTTTAAAGGGTCAATTGGACCCCGATAATGGAATTGATTATATATTCGTACTCAGTGAGTTATGGGCAACATATAAATGTAATTTATTTAGATTTTTGGTTAAGTGACTTTGAACCCTGTACATAGGCCTGGCCTACGTATTACGTATGCGAATAGGGTATCAGGTTCCTAACCGGATTGCCCTAAGACGTAAGGAATGAAGCCTTTAGCCTAATTTGATATATTTTTTTGCTTATTGAATAGAGTGGGATCGTTTGGAAATTAAACCAAAGGATAAAGCGGTTTTTGATTAGTAGTGCTAACTTTTGGAAGAGGTAAGTGTTTATAACCATTTCTTTGGAGTTCTACCACGTGTTCCTTACGTGTGTAGCTGCCGATAGGCGTACTCATTATGCCTTAGCTTTGGATTTACATTGTATATTATATGTTATGTCCTGTTGTTGGTTGTATTGCATTGAGGATCTGAGCATTTTACTCTGGCTGTGAGTTGGCATATACTTTCTGGCTGTCGATGACAGTCCCGCGCTGGCGATGGGTTATTATTGCATCATGTTGCATTCATATGCATTATATTGCATTCATATTAGGTGCAGGAGGATTCCACCCCAGGATCAGCAGGATTCCGCTCCATTGCATCATATAACGGGTAGGAGGATTCCGCCCCAAGAGCAGGAGGAATCCGCTCCATTGCATCATATTGAAGGTAGGAGGATGCCGCCCTAGGAGCAGGAGGATTCCGCTCTATTGCATCATATTGAGGGTAGGAAGATTCTTCCCCAGGAGCAAGAGGATTCCGCTCCATTGCATCATATTGAGGGTAGGAGGATTCAGCCCCAGGAGCAGGAGGATTCAGCTCCATTGCATCATATTAAGGGTAGGAGGATTCCGCCCCAGGATCAGGAGGATTCCGCTCCATTGCATCATATTGAGGGTATGAGGATTCCGCTCCATCTATTTGGCACATGTGACCCCATTGCATCATACTGCATTCATCCCATTTAATTCTACCGCATGCTGACTATTGTGTGACTATCATGCTGTGTTTTGTGTATGCGGTATGTATACCATATTGCGGAGATATTTTAATTTTCTTATATATTTCTGGCTCGTATTCTAGGTTGCACGCCGCAACAGTATAAATATATGGATTGGGTTGCACGCCGCAACAGTATAAACATATGGATCGGGTTGCACACTGCAACAATATTTTCATATAATTAGATGTATTTCTGATTGTTGATATGTTCGGGATACCTATATGTCCTATCTATCTTATGTTCCTGGTTATTTATGAGTTTTTGGTTCAATACGTATTTCCAATTATTATCTGGCTCTGTTTTTTTATATAATTTAAATAAGAGGAAATTGGTTTATCTGTTTCTTTTCTCCCTGGCTAGCTATCCTATTTTTTGAGGTGGCTAGTCTGCCCCACTTATTGAGTCCTTTTGACTCACCCTTGTTTGTTCTTTGTTTCTTGTCTATCTATTTCGTTTCGGCAGGTTCGCTCCAGGATTGAGTTCGCCACGTTGTTCAGGAGCGAAGACGACTTCAGCTATCAGGGTGAGCCAACTTTTATTCCGGATGGCCACCATTTTTATGTTTATAATTTCAGTTATATTTTGCTCCCTTCAGGAGGTATCTGTCTTCTTTTGTACTCTTAGAAGTCAGCTGTAATTTCTTTTGTAGAGCTTAGAGGTATCAGTTTGTATGTATTTTTTTAAAGTTTGGTTCTTATTTATGAATTGAATTATATTTATTTTCCTAATTTAATTGGTAAGGGTTCGCCCGACGGGTCTAGGGGAGGATGTCGGGTACCCGCACGGCCTAGCCGGATTCCGGGTCATGTCAAATAGAAATCCTACCACTTTGTAAATAGTTGGACAAAAGATAAGCCTTCTTCTCTGCTTTTCTTCCTCCTAAACCTCTACATTTTCCCTTCACTAATCACCCAAACAAACAAAAAAAAAATCTTTCAATTTATGTAGCAAATAAATCCAGAACACTATCAATTCCTTCTTTAATTAAGAACAAAAAAATTGATAAAGGTAATATCATCTTCGCAGTGACATGAAATTGAGTAACAAACATATAAATTACAAAAAAAAAAATAATAACTAACCAAAAGGGGAAAGAGAGACAAATTCAGAAATCAAAAAGCAATGATATTTAGAGTACTATTTGCTTCGTTGGCCTACTTTTCAACTTCAATTTCAAGGGACTAAAAATGAAAATCTTTGAATAATTTTCTGGACTTCAAACATGAACAAGTGGAAACCCCAGGAAAATATCCTGAAGCTTAAACTTGAACAAGTAAAAATCTCAGGATAATTTCGTGGAGTTTGATCTTAAATTAAAAAACCCAATGATAATATCCTGAAATTTGAACTTGAACAACTAAGAACTTCTAGAATTTCTTGCCGGTGTTTTGAAATTGAACAATTGTAAAATAAAGATAGAGTCAAGGCTCCATGAGCCACGTCCGCTCATCGGGCACGGGCCTAGAGCCGACGAGTGTACACCTTGCCGCCTTGAAATAATTAGTTTCCTTGTTAGGTTTTACTTCATGTAACCGCCTCTAGTAATGGGCTAAAGGCATATAGAGTTAGTATTTTAGCATAATTAAGACTGGGATAAACCTAAGCCTATATATACTCCTTCCCTCATTGTAATTCATCGTCGAGATTCGTCTAGAATTCTCTCTCATTCAAGGAAAACAACTCCTGCTTTCTCGCTTTTATTCCATTGTTCTTTGTTATTTCTTTATTGCATGTGACCCAATATAAATTTAATTATTTTACCTAGCGAGCAATTTTTAGGAATAAACAGTTTAGCGCCGACTGTGGGGCCCACATAATTCTTTGTTATTACGAAGACACACATCAATCATTTCACAAGACAATGACAGACTCCCGCAAAATGCTGCCCAGACAACAGTCAACGTTACAAAAGATCCCAACGATCCCATCGATCATGAGACAGATCCAGCCAAGGATCTGGTGAACTTGGAGGTAGAAAGTGACCATAGCGAGTCACGGTCCTGGCAGGGAGACCCTGCTCGAGGAGGAAGCCCAGTCAGGGCCAAAGAGAAGTTCGTGAAAGCGTTTGACAAACTCCTCGAGACTCAACAGCTGCAATTGCTGTAAAACTCGTTTCTGATGACCTACACGCTAGCTAAGCACCTGGAGAAATTCTATACAAAGTTGGATCTGCGCCCAGAATCCCCTCGTGGACCAAGGCTCCTGGAAAACACCCCAGCCTCCAGGAAGCTCCAGTGCAGCCAAAACTCCAGCATCCGCAGAATCCACAATCATACAAGCACTGCGCCAAAAAGTCAAGGAAACCAACGCTCTGTCGATAATAACAAAGGTGGATAAAGAAGATTTTTTAAACAGCCTTACAAGACCAGCGCCCTGCACCTAGCGGTCCTTTAGACTTTTTGTCTTTCATCTATACTAAAGTATGATGGCACCACAGATCTTAAGGATCACGTATCCGCCTACGTCACAATAGTCAAAAGCAATGACCTGACTAGGGAACAGATCCTATCAGCACTGCTTAAGATGTTCTGCTCTAGCTTATGTAAAAAGGCCCTGAGTTGGTACACTCAGCTGCGCGAGGGGTCCATAGAATTTTTTGTGGTTATGTAGGACCAATTCAAGAAGGTGCATTCTGGCACCCGAAAAGCGTGAGAAGAGGATGGAAGACATCTTCGAAATCAAGCTGCAGGAAGGAGAGTTGCTAAAGAATCTGGAAAGGTTCCAAAAGGAGCGGATGACACTTCCATCAGTGCCGGATAATATGAAAACTATGGCTTTCACCAAAAGCCTGAACCCCTGAGGTTTGGCAACCATACAAGAACTTCAGAAAAGCTTGCAGGAGCACCCAACCAAAACATGGAATGTGTTGCGCTAGAGGTACAGTCATTAGCTCAGGATCGAGCCAAATATCATATGAGAGATCGAGAAAAGAAGCGAAAGAAGTCGTAAACATGAGGTGACAGATGGACCTAGGGTTGAGGATAGAGATAGAAAGAGCAGGAGACACTCCCAAATGCACACACCAAAGCTGATGGACATGCGTGAAGACGCCCAAAAGATGACTTCCTACAATCACAAAGGCCCCGCATACACCAAGGGAGAGCCCGATATGTTCGAAGACCTAGGCTTACGCGTGAACACAGTTGAATTTGTCAAAGACCGCATGAAGAATACATAGGTCCATTGGCCCAAGGACATGATAGCAGATCCAGGGAGAAGGGATTCAAACTTGTACTACGAATTTCATAAATATCACGACCATGACACTGTTAATTGCAGGCTTTGATATTAGAAGCAGCTCACTTTCTCAACAATGGGAACTTGGAGGAACTATAAACAGACAATGGTAAATAATCATATGCCAGGAATAGAGATGCAGATGGACCTGCAGAGCTACCAGAAGATCCATAAGCGTGCTTATAGAAGGACCTGAGATCCCAGATGCTGCAGAGAGCAGGGTAATGGTGTGCGAAGATAATGAGGAAGGAAAGAAGATGACCTATGATGGCATGATTTTATTTGAAGGTAGAAACCTCGATGGTTTTTTCTTCTCGGATCTTGATGCTTTGGTCGTCACCTCAAGGATCGGAGACACGGATGTGATGAGAGTCCTAGTTGATGTTGGCGGTGCTATAAACCTCATCAAGTGGAAAGTTGTGCAGACCATGGGAATTACAGACCAAATAGTCCTAAGCTCGTGCACACTTTCGGGTTTCAACAACTCGAGTGAGAAGTCAGTTAGAGAGATAACTCTACCAGTTTACATGCCTAATGTAACTAAGGTAATGTTTTTTCAGTTTTTGAGAGGTGACATCCCATATAATGCTATTGTAGGGCGACCTTGGATACACGAGATACAGGCAATATTGTCAACTCTGCACTAGAAGGTGAAATATCCAACTAAATGGGGGATAAAAGAGATTCGAGGAGAGCAATATACAACAAAGGAATGCTATACAACAGCTATTCTTGGATGATATAAGCTCATCAACCTTTTTCATGTTCAAACCCTGCGTCCTCGTTTCAATAAATCTACTATTTCAACTTTAGTCAGTTTTACGATCATCTAGTCAATTTTAGCCCCATGCCGTATCATAAGTTGAAGTCATTATATTAATTTAACTAAGTAGATCAATTCTAGCTAAGCTACTTGGCTACGACGTACGGTGAAATCATCATTTCAACACTTACACCTATGCGGGGAGTGGGGGAGTGCTCATCTACACAGTGCAAAAAAGACTGATGTACTCGAGTGGACAAGCGAAGATGTCCTCTATCGGCACAAAACTGTCTTGATTAAAATAAGATTGAAGACATCCTTTTGTGGGCACGGGCCATGCCTTTCAAAAAAATGTCCTCTACGTGCACACGTTATGTCTCTGTCAGGGAAAAGTAAAGACGTCCCCTGCAGGCACAAATTTTTTTCACTAAAACTAGTAAAAGATCACTTCTTACGGGTGGAAATCAGGTCTTTGTAATGCAAGAATCTGAGTTACTTGCATAAGCACAGAGGTTTCTGATGAAAGTATTGACAATGGACGCACACTTGTTGATAATGTCCAAAACACCTCTCCAAAGAGTAATGATACGGTCATCGCAATATAATTTACCGAACTATGAGTCGGGGTCAAATCCACAGGGAATAATGTGATGCGGTTTAGATAGTGGAGGAACTAAACCTATTGACTAAGTCAAACGAGGGAAATAACTAGAGAATTATGCTAACACTACAACTACACTAAGAAAGCATGTAAATTGATCAATAGCATCACAAGCAAGGATTCAAGGTAGTAGAGCTTAGGGAGTGTAATTGACCCATTGTTAACCAATATTGCGCAAAGAGTTTCATCCAATTAAGCTTAGGCGTGCGCCTTGACACTCGAGCTATTATACCCGGCTAGCCCCTCTCGGTGACTACCAAGCCTAACACCTCTCACCCTCTCGGTGCAAAGAAGTGTTTCATTAAGCTCAATCGATATTGTGTCCAAGAAAGGTATCCCCCTCTCGATGTTCAACCCGGTAACCCGGGATAAATGCGGCACACCTACCCCCAGTACACCGCTAATCACTATCTCGTTCCTAGATTTACCTTCTCGGTGTAAATCTAGTACTCATAGGGCTAGAACTAGTATTTGCAACTACCAATTCATGAGAATTAAAGCAAGTAGTGATTAGTAAGCCAAACACCCAAGTCAATAATGGTAAAAGAGTACTCAATAGCTCAAAAGCACAATGGTGTCAATACACAAGCTCTAGCTCTACCAATTTATCAACTACACATGTTTTTAGTTTCAACATAACACCAACAAGTCAAGATAATGAAAATACAAACCAAGGTAATGAAGAAAAGAGAAAAGGATTTGACAATATCAACTTCTAATCTTCAAACCCTAGACTTGGTTGATGAACTCTTTCCTCCAAGCTAGAGAAGTGAGCCAAAGATATGGAAAAGATGTTAAAACTATCTATTTATAGCTCCTAGAATAAATATGATGTTTTCCCAATATTGTTGCTAGGTTTTAAGGAAGAAAAAGTCTAATTTTTGATGGATAGCTACCTTGGTGCGAAACGCTGATCCAATAGCCACTTTATGTTGTTGATTGCATAGTCATGTTTAACTAAATAGCCAAAAGGGTGGGGCCCTTTTGGAAAGGGTGGGAGCCCTTTTAGGAAAAGGCTGAAGCCCTTTTGAATGGATTGGAGTCCTTTTTGCTGCCCTTTCAATGGGCTAAGGCCCTTTTGGAATGGGCTGGAGCCCTTTTTGCAGCCCTTTCAATGGTTGGGGCCCTTTTGGAATGGATTGGAGCCCTTTTCACTTGACATGATTTCCACATACAGGGAAAGGGTGGTTGCCCTTGTCATGGGCGGCAATGTTCCTCTTTTCTTGGGTATTTTTCTCTTTGTGGCTTCTCTCACTCCCATTTGGCTTAGAAACCTGAAACCAAGAAAAAACACATCATTTGTTCTATTGATTGGACACTTTTAAATTCAAAGGCAAAAGTTTAAGCGAGTAATTATAAGCAAAATGCCCACGCATCACTCCCCTAAACTTAAGTCTTTGCTTGTCCTCAAGCAAACTAATCTCTACCCAAGAGTAGTGAAGCACCTTAATGACTAGCATACAATGAAGCCAAGTTCCATTTTCAGCTTTTCAAAGATTTTGACCTCATTTAGCACCAAAACACATTCACACTCATGAATACTAAACAAGTCATTTAATGAACCACTTTACAAGTTTCACAATGGTCAAAAGATGACATAGAGCCTCAAGCGTGGATTTGGTTCATCAACCAACTTCACTTGGTTTCAAACCTCATCTCAAGCTGAGCTCTCACCTCTCATATCACCACATGCAATCCTCACCACAAAAGAGTAGTCCTTATCTCACAGTAATATTCAAATTGAGGGCTTTCAAATAGTTCACTCTCCAAAGAATGTTCACGATTTGAGTTAAAGTACTTAAAGGCTTGCCACTTTTTTAACTCTCCACGAATGGAGAAGCACCAAACATTGGATCAACTAGGACTTGATTAGGCTTGTAAGAAGGCTCAGGGCTAGGTGTGATAATTTGGGAACATAGTGAATACCAACCACCTTACCAATATATACACATTTCATTCCATCCTTCTTTCACCTCCTTTCACTCTTTAACTTCAATCCCTTTCCTTTATTCATCTACTTATTTTTGTATATGTCATGTGCTAGGAAGCCTAGAGCTTTTTATTCACCTAGTCTACTCTTTATATCTACAAAGACAAAGTAGACTAGTTCTTTTTATTTTGTTTCTCATTTTGAATTTTTCTCTCTCACTCTTTTTTTTTTAACACAGTAGGCTTCCTAGCACATGACATATCCAATGGTATCCCCCAAACTTAGACGTTTCACTTCAATGTAGACACTTCATTCAAGGGGAATTCAACTTCAAACTTTTCACCCCTAATGGATTACTCACATATCAGGTTACCAAATGGAAAGGCTAAGAGGATCAAAAGGGGACACCTAGTGATAATTTTTAAAGTAAGGGTATATGAAGAGGCTAAAAAAGGATTCCAAAGAAAGCCAAAGATCATTTCCACGTTCGACAGAACTCAAATTTTGCCTTGAGCACAAACCAGACAAGTTCTAGACTCGACTTAACTTGTGAACCTACCAACTAAACCTCACACACAAAAGCAAGTGGATCAATCAAGATAAAAACTCAACTCTCAACAAGGCTCCCACACTTCTAAGGTCTCAACAGTCCACTAGGAAGACCAAATTCTCACAAAGTGGACACTCTACGACTTGTCGTATACCATGAGATGCAAAATGAAATGTTGGTACTTCATGAGACATTCAAACCACAACCAAGAGGCATTTTCATAACAACCACTATATATATACTACTTGGTTCAAGAAATTACTTCCGGAAAGAACCAAGCAAAGAAAACCAAAGTGATGGGCAATTGTTAGAAGTTAAGAAACAAAATATGTTAAAAGAGACTGTGGGTCCTTTTCAGAAAGGGCTGGGGCCCTTTTCGAAAAGGGCTGGGGCTCTTTTAAAAAGGGCGATGGCTCTTTTAGAAAGGGATGCCACTGAATCAGGCTTACCAAATTGGGCGGCCAACACTGCAAGGGCGCCCAAACTTTGGAGAGCTCTCATTTTCAAACTTAGACAAATTTTTCCTCATTTCAGAAAGGGTGGCCGCCCAATAATTGGGATACCCAAAGAGCTACCGCCTTTTGCAAAAAGGCTTGGGGCCTTTTCAATTTTTAGATTTTTTAAAAATTTTATTCCACATTTTACTCAACACCTATATACCACTACACGCTTTTCTCTCCACTTGGTGAAGGTGAATTTCCTCCCCAACATGGCATCAAGTTCCTTGTTGTGCTCCTTAGGCGGGGGTACAAATCTCCAAGCTTGCAAAGACGGATTCTTCATCTTGCACTTTTTCTCCTTCAAATGAGGGATGTCATTTTGTCTCCTTGGTGTGGCAACTTCAATAATGTAGCCACTTTGCTCATCAATGCCAAAATTATCCAACTGTGCTTTTTCTTCGATTTCCATTTCCTCATCCACACAAAGAGTTGAGAAGTGACGTGAATGAGGCCCAACTCTATTCAACACCAATTGGGCACCAAATATAACATGCTCCTCTTCAAATGTGCTAGAGTCTTCATCACAAGAATTCTTCATTTTCGCACTACACTCAAACACCACTTCCTTGCTTATGGCATCAATACCAAGTAGCTCGAATATGTGACAATTTCCATAAATTTTCATTATTTGACTTGAGCTCTCATTTTCAATCTCACCCATTTCAATTATATCATTCACAATTTCATCATGTTGAGTCTCGGAAGCTTCAACCATTTCATGCAATCTAAATATCAAAATACGAGCATCAAGATCAAATTGGTCCATCCTTTGTCCTAGTTATTCTTTTTCATCTTCAAGATCCCAACAATTTTCATTTAGGTCTTGAAAGCATGTTTCATAGACTTCCATTCTTTGAGCTTGATCTTGCAGCCAAGTTCGGCTCACAACTTCTTCTTCTTCCCAAGCTTGCTCTTCTTCAACATTTTCTTCTTGAAGTTCAAGCATATCTTCCATGGAGGGTTCTTCTTGAAAACTCAACACATCCTTAGCCTCTTGAGCATTAAAAGCTTCAACCATTTGTTTCAATTTTTCCTCCAAGTGTTGTATGGCTAAGTCATTTTTATGAACCTCCTCCTTCATTTCCTTGTTGGCTCTAGCTTCTTCTTCATGGCGCTAAAGCATCCATTGCATCAAGGATTTACATCTTTCAATTTGATCATGTTCCTCTTGGGAAATGGATAAGTTCATCTCTTATTGGAGCTTTGCTTGAATACCTTGCCAATCGGGCTCAAATCTCATATTAAAAGCTTCATTGGAGCTCTCACACTCCCAAGACACATTGGCACCATTTTGAAAATTACTTGGGTAGAAATATGAGTTATCTTGACACTCGCCCCAATGACCTCCATGACCACCACACAACTCACATGTATTCCTCTCAAAAGAATGAGAAGGTGCACTCAACTCACTCCTAAAAATGTTTGGAAAATTTCTCATATAGTGTGGGTCAAAGTATATAGGACAAGGACCATCAACCAAGTATCTATCACAATTCGGCTCATTTTTGTTCCAAGATGCCATTTCAAGTTTTCGCACAATTAATTAATTAACTAACACTAACAAATAAATACATACAAAAACTACTATTTACAATGTTTGGAATCAAAGAGCACAAATCCAACTCGTCAAACTACCCTAATACACCAATTGTTCCCCGGCAACGGCGCCAAAATTGATAATATCCAAAACACCTCTCCAAAGAGTAGTGAAAACGTCGTCACAATATAATTTACCCAACAATGAGTCGGGGTCAAATCCACAGGGAACAATGTGATGCAGTTTAGATAGTGGAGGAACTAAACCTATTGACTAAGCCAAACGAGGGAATAACTAGAGAATTATGCTAGCACTACAACTACACTAAGAAAGCATGTAAATTGATCAATGGAATTACAAGCAAGGATTCAAGGTAGTAGAGCTTAGGGAGTGTAATCGACCCATTGTTAACCAATCTTGCGTAAAGAGCCTCAATCAATTAAGCTTAGGCGTGCACCGTGACACTCGAGTTATTATACCCGGATAGCCCCACTCGGTGACTACCAAGCCTAACACCTCTCACCCTCTCGGTGCAAAGAAGTGTTGCATTAAGCTCAATCGATATTGTGTCCAAGTAAGGTATCCTCCTCTCGGTGTTCAACCCGGTAACCCAGGATAAATGCGGCACACTTACCCCTAGTAGACCGCTAATCACTATCACATTCCTAGATTTACCCTCTCGGTGTAAATCTACTACTCATAGGGCTAGAACTAGCATTTGCAACTACCAATTCATGAGAATTAAAGCAAGTAGTGATTAATAAGCCAAACAACCAAGTCAATAATGGTAAAATAGTACTCAATAGCTCAAAAGCATAATGATGTCAATACACAAGCCCTAGCTCTACCAATTTAACCACTACATATGTTATTAGTATCACAATAACACCAAGAAGTCAAGATAATGAAATACAAAACAAGGTGATGAAGAAAAGGGAAAAGGATTTGACAATATAAACTCCTAATCTTTAAACCCTAGACTTGGTTGATGAACTCTTGCCCCCAAGCTTGAGAAATAAGCCAAAGATCTGGAAAAAAGATGTTAAAACTATATATTTATAGTTCCTAGAATGAATACAATGTTTTCTCAATACTTTCCCTTGGTTTTAAGGAAGAAAAAGTCTAATTTTTGGTGGATAGCCACTCTGGTGCGAAATGTGGATCCAATAGCCACTTTTTGGTGTTGACTGCGTAGTCACGTTTTGCTAAATAGCCAAAAGGATGAAGGCCCTTTTGGAAAGAGCGGGAGCCCTTTTAGGAAAGAGTTGAAGCCCTTTTTGAATGGGCTAGAGCCTTGTTTGTCACCCTTTTAATGGGCTAGGGCCCTTTTGGAATGGGCTGGAGCCCTTTTTACCGCCCTTTCAATGGGCTGGGGCCTTTTTGGAATGGGCTGGGGCCCTTTTGAAATGGCATGATTTCCACATACATGGAAAGGGCGGTCGCCCTTGTCATGGGCGGCCACACTTTCCTTGTTTTTGCAGCTTCTTTGAAAATGTTCCACTTTCCTTGGGTATTTTCCTCCTTGTGCCTTCTCAGACTCTCATTTGGCTTAGAAACCTGAAACTAAGCAAAAACACATCATTTGTCCTATTGATTGGTCACTTTTAAATGCAAAGACAGAAGTTTAAGCGAGTAATTGTAAGAAAAATGCTCATGCATCACTTATGCATTATGCGAAACGCTCATCTCAATTACAAAGGAATAAAAAGAGATAAATTATGCAAATAGCTCATGATAAAAAGACAAACAAATAGCATTAAAGAGAAACATGGGGGGAGGGTTTGTTTCTTCAGAAACATCCCTTGACATCTTGAATTAATCACTAGCTTGGCCCCCAAGAAGGACGTCATCGTCATCGCTAAGATCAGCCTCTTGTGAAACCTCTTTAGCGTCAGAGGCAAGTTGAGCATCGCCAACAACCACCAGAGCCTACAACCTCTCAATTTTAGCTGCTAAGTCGAAGTTAGGATTGTCACATACTTTTCAGAAGGTGGAAAGTCCCGTAGCCAAGGTTGTGCAGTCTATTCTAAACATGTGCTTGTCGGTTATGGAGTGAAGCCAGTAATAAAAGGTATTGCAGATTCGCCTAAGGGATGCAACCTTGTTTCGTAGCTAGTCATTTTAATCCTATAAGTGCTGGGCGACACCTGATAAATCCGCTGATTCCCCCTCAGCCGTAGCAACCTTCTCCTCGACGGGCGAAACACACTGATCCATACATGTTAATGAGGCATCTAAACGAGCTATTTCGGCCCTAGCCATGGCCTTAATAACCTCTGTTTCCTTTAGGGACGCTTCAAGATCAAATGCCCATCTCTTTGTGCTTCTGGATAATTTCTTCGATCTGCTTTCTCCAGCTTTTCATTTTGAAGCCAGTTCTAAGGAGCCTCGATTTCTAAGGTCTTCTTCAAACACTCTACCAGTTTAACTTCATCTATTAGGGGGCACAAGCTCTCTATAATAACTTTCAAACTGTCATTTTCTTCTCGAATGAGTTTCTCCACCTCCCCATGATGGTTGAATCGGTGGAGAGCCTCCAGAGAAGTGACCAATGCTGGGTAAGTAAGTAATACTCGAAAAGTTAGAGTTGGCCAAAAAAGGCACGAGGGATCAGGTGCTTACCATTATTGTAAAGTTAGCAAGGTTGTCCATCAGCTCTCGAGAATCAAAATTAGCAAAGTATTGTTGCTCAGCCGGCCTGACTATGCCCTTAAGAATGTCAACGACAATGTCAAGATGCTCGAATACATTTACCCCCTTTGGTATAGGTAGCACAATCTCAATGGAACTACTGCGCGTGGCACCCTTAGCTGAAGTTGCACTACTATCCATTTTGGTAGCCTCATATTCAATGTTTGTGGTGCTGCACCTGAACACTTTCTTCCCATGACAGCGCCTAAATGAGGGGCTGGACGGTGCATGAGTTTAGTCTGTCGACGTAGGATAGAAAATCATCAAGGAGAAGGAAAGGAAGGCATTGATCAATGAAGGGAGAAATCTAAAATATGGAAGGCAATTATTAAGCAAAAATGACCAACCTGAGGAAAGAATAGAACTGTCAACATTGACATCGTCCTCAACTTCTCTTTCGGGTTCGGAGCTCCCTTTAATAACGTGACTCCATCTTTACGAAACATGGGTGGAAAAAAGGGGAGTTATGAAAGATGGATCTACTGCAGAATAGGCCCCAGCGGCCGACAGCTTGATCACACAGGGGACATTAGTGCACCATAAAATAGGAGCAGGAACGGTGGAGACGACCCCTCAAGGCCCAACAATATAACTTAAAGAAGAAAAATTACGGGATCAACTTATATTTCTAAAGATTTCATGGTACGGAATGTCAGAAACAAAGTTAGAAGTACGAAGGTCAACATAGCGGTAACACTACCCACGGTCGCCAACATCCTTGCTGTTAGAGATGATTGCTTTCTTTCCCCGCCTTTCGAAGTTCAGGATGCTAGACTTAATCTGATGGGGAGAGTAAAAGGCATGGAAATGCCAGAAACTGAATCCAAACCCAGCTTTGGAGCCTAGGTAGTCAAGAACGGCAATTAAATACCACACAGAATGGCCGACTTGATCCAAGCAGATGTCGTACTGCCGACACATCTTTTCAACAACTTGGTGCACCGAAAGTCCGAACCCAATAGTAAAAGAATAAGTATGAATGAAGGAATAACCTTTGCGACGGCTGGAAATCCTCTATTCCATAGGGGGGACAGTAATTTCAACATCCACGCCCCAACCACAACCACGTTAGACACGATAAAAGTCTTCCTCACATATATATCAGAGGGATAAGCTTCAACGGAAGGTTTTTAATTTTATCTTTTTTCTCAGTTTGTCAGAGTATCTTGCTATCATTGTCGAAATTGGTGTTGATAGGGATGTAGTCCTGAGCCCTAAAATTATTAGGAAGAAAGTTTAGAGAAGCGACCATAGCAAATAGAAGAGATTCGAGAAAAAGGAAGAATTAGACGCATCAAGTGAAGGCAAGCACATTGTTTAGGCCTAAATTTGTTCATTTAGGTAAAATAATTAAATTTGTTAGAGGGTCACAAGCAATACACTGCATACGCAGGAAAAGTAAGTAAAAACTGAGAGAAAGTAAATAGACAAGAAAGTAATATTCTTATTCCTTGAGAATAGTCGGATTCTGTGTGAATCGTTTGTATGTAAGGAGGGATGTTTATAGCTAAGATTTACCCAGTCCTAATTATGGTAAAATACAAAGTCTAATAAGGCCATGGGCCTGTAAACTCAAGGTAGTGGTATATACGAAACCTTAACTAGGAGACTGTAAACCCTAAGGCGGCAGGATGTATACCTTGCATCTTATGCCCGTACCGACTGAGCGGTCGTGGCTTGAGGAGCAGGCGTGTATCCTCTATATCCATTGACTTGTAAGCTACATCTAGTTTCGCCAGCTGGACTCATATCCCCGTAAACGTAGGTGGTGAATTTTTGTCCACACAATCAGTCCCCCCACTTGCTGAGTGCTGTCATAAGCAGTCAGGAAGTGAAAGAGGTATGCAAAAAGGATGTGAAAAGATATCTCACTGACTCCTTGAAACTCGCATACTCTTTGACCGGTACTGACGCTTTGATTTCTTCGGAGAGCCCATGTATCTCCATCTGATTGGTCGATGTCAATTCCATGCACCTTTCTTATAAATGCCTTATACTACACCGAATCGTTTCATATCTCCTGGCCATAATTACATTGATTGTTTCAAGATTCATCCTTGTCTTATTCCGCCTATAAATAGGGGCTTCATGATAGAAAAAAATCACAAACTTTCCTTAAGAGAAATTCGTTACTTCTTTCCAAGCCTTATTTATGAAAGAATAGCCTTCCTTCTTCCAAAATATTTCCCTTTGATCCTGATTTAATATTCCCAGAACAACTCTTTTATTTAGAATGGATGGTGCATAAGAAAACTGTAAACAAAAGAACCTTCATAGTTTTCTTCCTCTATTCCTCCATTCATGATTGGATGAACGGAGTCCCCCGAGTCATGAAGTTTGATCGGGCTTCCACTGGCATTCCTCAGAAAGTCTTTAATATGGTATATGCACTAATTACGGTGCGCTCACAATGGTTGCTGTGTTATTCCTCTTGTCATGCGAAGCTCCTCAATAGAAGAATGCCCGTTGTGTAGTGCTTCTGCATCTGCTCGTCTTTTGGCTCTATGGGATAAATAATTCCATATGATGAGGCGGGGTCTTCACTATGGTAGTCTCTCCTTCCCTGTGCAGTTGATACGTAGTTAATTTCTGCAAAATCTTTGCATTCACGGTGGCCATATAGCTCTACCATGTTCTGCGATTAGGAGGTTGCATCTACTTTCGATCGTCTAGAAAAGAGGGGGAACAAGGGACTATGTTGGTGTCTCTCCAAGTGATTCCAGGTAAAACTTTCGGCTTACGTGCTGCTCCTCCTGCCGTTCTACTGAGGGATTCCTCAATTGGACTGATTTTTCAATGCCCATGATGCAGCATCACAAAGATGTTGCTACTAGGGGCGTTATGTTGGTGATGTTATCTTCTGTGTGCCGAGAGAAACTTGGATGCAAGAGCTAGAGTCCAGATGAAGTATCTTCGGCCATGAAAATTCTAGGAAACTTGCAGTTTTAGCTTTTGAAGCCTTTTAGTTACTTAAGAATGCATGTAATGAACAGTGTTGTATCTGAAAGAACTTAATTATATATTGTAAGCCTACAGGCTGTTGATATTAATGAAACGAATGTTCATCAATATTTTATGCATACTTGCGTGGTTACTTGTAATGTATTCAAGCAGCATGTTTTTAAGTAACGGACGCCCTATTTTATTCTAATGCCTAGAGTTTTTATCAGTGAGCTTGATCGAGCATGTACGTCCGTTGTATATGCACCAGTAGCTTATGGCTTGCATTGCGTCTATAATAGACGGCTTTTAGGGCAAGGCCCGCGCTCGCAAGGGGACGTCTTTAGTTCGTTGTATGTAACGGGGCATTTTTGCATTGAAGCTTAGAACGTCTGTGCTTGTTCATTCGAGTGTTTTATGACTTTCTGGGACTACGCGAGCGGGCGTACTCACTGACATGTAGTTGTAATTTCAACTTACGAATAATACTTTGTGGCTGAACTAGAAGGGATCTAGCTTTAAGCAAGTAGTGTACCCTACTTTTTATAGTGAAAACTGAGTGTATTACTCCAACTTAAGTTGCGCCGGGGCTATGAATATTTGGATCGTAGATGGATCTGATTGTAAAACAGACTAAGTAAAACAGTAGTTTTATAGATAAAAGGGGCACGGAGCCAAATAAAACTTAACAAAGACTGGGCTAAGTGTCTATATAAAGTAATGATACCGACAAAGAGCAAGAAAGAAGAAAATACATGTCTCAAGTATATAGGCTCAGTTCACCTTTCAAGAGTAGTACTTCTTAAGCCAAGAGATGTTCTAATTATTTTGAATGGACGTTCCTTCCATGTCTTCAAGAACGTACGGACCTTTTCCAGCTATGCTTCGGACCTTGTAAGGCCCTTACTAGTTTGGGGATAGCTTGCCAACACTGGCCTCCTTAGTGCTTTGAGTTACCTTGCGAAGAACCAAGTCCCTTATGCTAAGGGCACGTAAGTTGGTCCGTGTGTTGTAGTACTTCTCTGCTCGTTGCTTCTGGGTTGCCAAATGTATGGTTGTTATCTCTTGATGTTCGTCAAGGACATCAAGTGAGGCTGCTAAAGCCTCGTTATTTGATTCTTCTTCGACAAACGACCGTCGCAAGCTTGATTCTCCTATTTCCACAGGGATTATGGCGTCTGTCCCGTACATTTATAAGAATAGAGTTTATCCCGTGCTGGCCTTTGAGGTGGTGCGATAGGCACATAGAACTCCTAGAAGTTCTTCCGGCCACATACCTTTGGCCTCCTTGAGTCGCTTCTTCAAACTTTCCCCTATGGTCTTGTTAGAAGACTCAACTTGCAGAGAAAGTCTCTGCAACTCTTGGCTACACGCCTTCTCTTGGCTTATAGCCAAGAGTTGCAGCTCTGGTGCAATGGGCACCTTGGAGAGACTTCTTGGCTATTGCCAAGACATTAACCCCTGTTGCAATGGGGAACTTACAAATAAAGTCTTTACAAGTCTTGGCTATTGCCAAGAGTTTAAGCTCTGGTGCAATGAGAACCTTGGAGAGACTTCTTAGCTATTGCCAAGACTTTAACCCTTGTTGCAATGACCAACTTGCAGATAAAGTCTCTGCAAATCTTGGTTATTGCCAAGAGTTGCAGCTTTGGTGCAATGGGTACCTTGGAGAGACTTCTTGGCTATTGTCAAGATTTTAAGCCTTGTTGCAATAGGGAACTTATAGATAAAGTCTCTGCGAGTCTTGGCTATGCCAAGAGTTGCAGCTTTGGTGCAATGGGCACCTTGCACTGTTGCAATGACCAACTTGCAAATAAAGTCTCTGCAAGTCTTGGCTATTCCCAAGAGTTGGAGCTCTGGTGCAATGGGCACCTTGGAGAAACTTCTTGGTTATTGCCAAGACTTTAAACCCTGTTGCAATGACCAACTTGTAGATAAAGTCTCTGCAAGTCCTGGCCATGCCCAAGACTTTTACCTCAAGTCCAACAGAAAGGGCAACACTTTTACCCAGCATTCCCTTCCAATATACCATGATCCTGTTTCTATCTAAGCAATATGTGTACAAAAATCTAAGCATATCATTCGTATTGATTATGTGCAAGATTAGCACTATGGCAACACATTGCATTTACATAGCTTATAATGGGAAATGGGATGCAAACAGCAGATACATAAACCATGACATAAAGTTGATACTTGTCAAAGACAGTATAACCTACCGGGCATTTGAAAAAGAAATTTGTAATGCTCTAAGCATCAACACCGATGAAAGTGAAGAAAAGATAAGGTTTGACACGAATCTGGAAACGTGCAGAGGCATGATGGTAACAAATGATCAAGAACTTATGACTTGCATGTGCCTGCTGAAGAATGATGACAATTTTAGAAAATCCCGCTTCATAGTAGAAGTTATTAAAATGAATGATCTGTCAAGCAACAACACCACCACCACCACAAGTACATGAAAATTCTTTGTGAATGAAGCTGACCATAGCATGGTGTTGCATCAGAAGGAAGGGCAGTTGTTGATTATAAATATTTTTAAAAATCAAACGTGATTGGAAAGTTAATATTATCAATAAACTGAACTTTTGGCAATAGCTAAGACTTTACACTCATACAGATAACCAATCCAATTTAACTTGACGCAAAGTCTTGGCAAAGGGTAAGACTTCCTACCAAAACTTATTTATCGACTTTAATATTAGAAATAATTAACTTGTCTTGAAGTCTTGCCATAGGCAATAGTATTGACAGCTGAATTTCCACCAAGTCTTGGCAAAAATATTACCAGCACGACCCTCCACGAATTATATGTCAATTTTAAATTAATTATATAATATTAGACTTGGAATTAATTAACTAGAATTCAAGTCTTACCCATTGGCAAGACTTTCCATCTAATCCCTTCACCCCACAACAACTAAAATAGCTTGAAGTCTTGCAATTGCTAACACTTCCACCTCATCCAATTCCAAACTACTCCAGTCTTTAAAATAACAAAAATATCAAACATCTAAGTGTACTTGTTTACATAAATATAACAAACTCAGTAAATATGAAATAAACATAATTAAAACTACTCAGCGGCTTTCTCTAACTCTTCTGCAGTACTAAAAGTCTCATTTGGACTACTACACGGATCATCTTGCGATGGAGGTAACAAACAAAAATTTGAAAATTCATCGCCCACATCACATTTTTACCTCTTCCTGCCACCTTCATCAGAAGATCTTGGCTGACTTATAAAATCATCCATTGCATCTAAATGTATATGATCATGATCAGAAGATTCAATATCTATTACCTGCAAAATTTAAAACAACAATGACAACACATAATAACAAAACAATGAAGCAATAACGAAAAGACCATATATAAACATACTTCATAAATTTATATCACCCAACTCTATAAATTTGCCGAAAATTTCACCATTCAACTACATCAACTGCCGCTCCGTCAAAAATTCACTAACCAAACTACTATACTTCACATCTCCACCCAAGAATCTTTGGCATCAAACCAGTGCTCAAACTTAAAAAATTGATCTCCTTCCTATGAGAAGAAAAAATAAAATAAAAAATAAAATATGCATATTCAACAAACAAAATTATAATAATAGTATGATAACAAAACAACAAGTAAAGACAAGGAAAAACATAGCGCCTCCTTTTTGTTGCCTAAGGGGGGCGTGGGTGGAGGGAGGGTGGGTTTGGGAAAAAAAGAGTGGGGAAAACATAGCACCTCTTTTTTTTTAGACTAACTAGTGTTAACATCCGGATATCATGCTTTTCAATGACAGCATATTACACCCTCGTTAATGTTGAAAAAAAAAACTAGAATTAACGACCGGAAAAGTATTTTGGTCATAATATATACACTTTCAACGTCCGGATTAATATACCTTCACATTTCTTGTAGTGAACATACATTACGACGTGTCATCATGAACTCATGATTAATATGCAGAAAAATTTTTGCGCCATTACCATAATTCAAAGTCAACAGGCCAAAAGCAAAGACAACTGAAAAGCACATCAACAACTACAGAACGTATGACTGATGAAAAGAGCAAACTACAGAAAAGAGTCTCTACAACTATTGCCAATAGCCAACACTTTAAACTCTAGTGGAAGGGGTAACTTGTACAAATAGTCTCTGCAAGTGTTGCTAATTGCCAAGAATTTTACCTCTACTGCAGTGAAAAACTTGCAGAGGAGTCTCTCCAACTCTTGGCAATAATCAAGACTTTAAGTTCTGCTGCAAGGGAAACCTTACACTGAAAATCTCTAAAAGTATTGGCAATTGCTAAGACTTCTACCTCTACTACGGGGAACAAGTTGCAGACAAAGTCTCTTCAACTCTTGGTAATAGCCAAGACTCTAAGTTCTGGTGGAAGCAACAACTTACATGGAACATCTACAAGCATTGGCAATAGCCAAGACTTTAAACTCTACCGCAATAAGTAACTTGCAAAGAAAGTTTATGCAACTCTTAGCCATGTCCAAGACTTTAAGCTCTATGCAATGAGCAACAGGAATATCTAATAGCCATAGGCAATAAAAATCATCAAATCACTGGAATCAAGCAAACACAAGCAAAAAAAAAAATCCACAAGAACCTCAAACTTAATTCAACAATCATAGATCGAAATGGAAAAAATAAACAGATAAATATATAAACAATAAGTATAAAAATGATTACAGGATAAAATAAATACAGATAAATGATTACGCGAAATAAAAATTACAATATAAAGAAAAAATAATAGAAAAAATATAAGAAAAAGAGATAAGAACAAACCCTAAATCTCCAGCACACAAAGAAGAAAGAATGAGGCCAAGAATGGGAAAAGAGAGAAAGAAACGTGTTTAGTGTGAATTAGGTTTAGTTAGGGGCAAAATAGTCCTTTCACAGATGGGTGGATGACGTGGGGGGTATTTACTTAAAACATTTGAAAGTGAGGGCAATTTGCTAAGACCAGGTCTTAACAAGGGCAGACAGTAAAAATTTATGCATTTATATGGTAGTTTAGCTGTATAGTTTTTGGGCCATTGTATATGTAATTTTATAGGTTGAATTGCAAGAATGTGCTACCGGAAGCCATGGTTTGCCAAATTGCCCTCACTAACAGATGTTTAGCAAAAATGCCCTCATTAGTTTAATAAAACTTTTTTCGGAACAAAATACCCCCTACAAATCAATAAAAAGACGTGCACAGTCCATCCCCTTCCTTTTCAGTATTCACGCGATCACAGCAACCCTAAAGCCCCATTCCTTTCAGAGATTGCTCCGTTCAAGCAAAGGTTCACTGTAAGATTTCTTCAAATTGCTATTGAATTTTACTAACAGTTATAATTTCATTTATATTATGCTTAACTTTGGTTAAAATTCTATATAAACCAAACGAGATATGGTTTTTATTCATAATAATCACAAAACACATGACATTAGATTGATTACAGTAATTGTAATATGCACTTTCATAAAAAACAAAATCTATCAATTCTGAAAAAGTCTTGGCTTATTGACAATAGTTTAAGCTCTGGTACAATGGAAGGCTTGTACAAAGTTATTGCCTATTGCCTATTGCCAAGACTTTCAATCCTATTGCAATGAAGGCCTATAGCCAAGACTTGCAGCTCTGATGCAATGGGGTCCTTGTAGACACTTCTTCCCTATTGCCAAGACTTACAGACCTGTTGCAATGGGGTACTTGCAGACAAATTCTCTGCAAGTCTTGGCTATAGCCAAGACTTGTAGCTCTGGTGCAATAAGCACAAAACAGAGACTTCTTGGCTATTGCCAAGACTTTCAGACCTGTTGCTATGGGGGACTTGCAGACAAAGTCCCTGCAAGTCTTGGCTATTGCCAAGAGTTGCAACTCTGGTGGAATAAGCACCTAGGAGAAACTTCTTGGCTATTGCCAAGACTTTCAGATTGTTGCTATGAGGGGCATGCACACAAAATCTCTGCAAGTCTTGGCTATTGCCAAGAGTTGCAGCTCTGGTGCAATAGGCACCTAGGAGAGACTTCTTGCCTATTACCAACACTTAAAGACTGTTACTATGGGAGGCTTGCAGACAAAGTCTCTCCAAGTCTTGGCTATTGCCAAGAGTTGCAGCTCTGGTACAATAGGCACCTAAGAGAGACTTATTTGCAAGACCTTAAGCCCAGAAAAGGGCAACACTTTTACCAATGATCCTGCTTCTATTAAAGTATATTATTTGTCTTGATTATGAGCAGGATTACCACTATGGCGACTCGCTGTATTTATATAGATTATAATGGGAATTGGGATGCAAACAGAAAATACATCAACCATGATATAAAGTTGATACTTGTCGAAGACGGTATAACCTACCAGGCATTTGAAAAAGAAATTTGTAATGCTCTAAGCATCAACACTGATGAAAGTGACGCAAAGATAAGGTTTGACACGAATCTTGAAACGTGCAGAGGCATGATGGTAACAAATGATCAAGAACTTATGACTTGCATGTATTTGCTGAAGAATGATGACAATTTCAGAAAATCCCGCTTCATAGTAGAAGTTATTAAAATAAATGACATTTCAAGTAACAACACCACCACCACCACCACCACAAGTACATGCGAATTCTTTGTGAATGAAGCTGACCATAGCATGGTGTTGCATCAAAAGGAAGGGCAGTTGTTGATTATAAATATTTTTAAAAATCAAACGTGATTGGAAAGTTAATATTACCAATAAACTGAACTTTTGGCTATAGCCAAGACTTTGCACTTATACAGATAACCAATTCAATTTAACTTGACGCAAAGTCTTGGCAAAGGGTAAGACTTCCTACTGAAATTTATTTATCGACTTTAATATTAGAAATAATTAAGTTGCCTTGAAGTCTTGCCATAGACAATAGTATTAACAACTAAATTTCCACCAAGTCCTGGCAAAAACATTACCAGCACAACCCTCCATGAATTATTTATCAATTTTAAATTAATTATATAATATCAGACTTGGAATTAATTAACTAGAATTTAAGTCTTGCCTATTGGCAAGACTTTCCATCTAATCCCTTCACCCCACAACAACCAAAAAGCCTCGAAGTCTTGCAATTGCTAACACTTCCATCTCATCCAATTCAAAACAACTCCAGTCTTTAAAATGACAATAATATCAAACATCTAAGTGTACTTGTTTACAGAAACATAAAAAACAGAGTAAATATGAAACACACGTAATTAAAACTACTCATCAGCTTTCTCTAACTCTTTTGCAATACTAAAAGTCATATTTGGACTACTACACGGATCATCTTGCGACGGAGGTAACAAACGAAAATTTGGAAATTCATCGCCTACATCACATTTTTGCCTCTTCCTGGCACCTTCATCAGAAAATCTTGGTTGACTTATAAAATCATCCACCACAGCTAAATGTACATGATCCTGATTAGAAGATTCAATACTCATTACCTGTAAAATTTTAAAAAATAACAATGACAATACATAATAACAAAATAATGAAACAATAATGAAAAGACCATATACAAAAATACTCCATAAATTTGCCGAAAACTCCACCTTTCAACAACGTCAATTGCCGCTCCGTCAAAAATTCACTAACCAAACTACTATACTTCCCATCACCACCCCATGAACCTTTGGCATCAAACCAGTGCTCAAACTTAAAAAATTGATCTCCTTCCTATGGAAACAAAAAATAAAATATACATATTCAACAACACTATTAGAAATATGATAACAAAATAAAAAGCAACAGACAAGGGAACATACATTATGATGTACCATCATGAACTCACAATGAGTATGCAGAAAAATTCCTGCCACCAAAAACAAACACAACTAAAAAAAACAGAAAACACCTACAGAACAAGCAAATTAACTACAACTACTGCCAATAACCAACACTTTAAACTCTACCAGAAAGGAAAAATTGTACACATAGTCTCCGCAAGTATTGCCTGTACCCAAGACTTTAATTTCTGATGCAAAGTGAAAGTTACAGTAAAAATCTCTAAAAGTATTGACAATAGCCAAGACTTTAAACTCTACTGCAGTAACACACTTCAGGAGAAAATCTATTAAAGTCTTGGCAAGTTCTGGTGCAAAGGAAACACATACACTGAAAATATCTAAACATATTGGCAATAGCCAAGACTTTAAACTCTATTGCAATAACCAATTTAGAAAAAATCTATTCAACTATTGGCAATAGCCAACACTTTACGATCTGCTGAAAATGGGACCTTACACTGAAAAATCTCTAGAGTATTGGCTATTGCCAATACTTTAAACTCTACTGCAATAACCAATTTAGAAAAGGTCTATACAACTCTTGGCAATAGCCAAGACTGTATGCTATATGAAATTTGAAGATTCAAATGACCGGAATCAAACAAACACAACCAAAAGAATCTACAAAAACCTCAAGCATAAATCAAAATTGAAATAACTGACAAAGAAATATATAAACAGCCCCAATAAGTATACAAATAAAGTTACAGGTGAAATAATTTGCAGATAAATGATTAGGCTTAGTAAAAATAACAATTTAAAAAAAATAATACAACAAACACAGGAAAACATAGAATACGAACCCCAAATCTCCAGCACAAAACGAAGAAAGAAGGGAAACGGCAGACCAGGAACGTCGAGAGAGAGAGAGAGAGAGAGAGAGAGAGAGAGAGAGAAACCTTTTCAGGGGAGAAACGTGAATTATGTTAGAATGGGGGCAAAATAGTACTTTCACAGGGGGGGCTATGAGGTGGAGGGCATTTAGTTAAAATATTTCTAAATGGGGGCAATTAGGTAAGACCACCTCTTATTGAGGGTAGTAGGTGAAATTTTTTGAATTTTATATATGTTTAGTACAGCCGGGTCAAAGCCCAATATCTAAATAGAACTTGTACATGTATTTTCTAGAATTTTAGTTTGTATCAGACAAAATTTTCTCACTCTCTCTCTCTCTCTCCTCTCTCTCTCTCTCACTCTCTCTCTCTTATGTTCACATAAAGCCTAACTCAATTCTTCTAATTACTCTCATTTTTAGTGTTATCATGATATTAGAGCATAGGTTTAGATAGGTCTTAAGCCTCCACATCGTCCGCCGTTACCCGCGAAGGACTTAGTGGAGCTTTGTTTTTCTTTCCGGTGCTTTCCGTTCATTTTTTTGGAGTTCTTTCGGCGAATTTAATTGCATCGACTCCACAGATTGCTTCATATCACTCAGTCTATGGCTTTCGAAGACATCTAAGGCTAGGATTTCATTTGTTGTGAATCTAGGGTTTTATGAAAAGTTTCTCAAATTGGCAGCGTTTTTCCTACTCGCGACGGTTCATGGAGGCTGTACAGGGGTTATTCATATGTTTGCGACGGTTGATGGTGTACTTATTTTTCAAGGCTGTTACTTCTTCCCGCGGCGAAGAAGGCTGGTAAATCTATAACTTTCCTAAATTTTTAGGATTTAAACTTCATCATTACTATGTAATATACTCATTCATGGCGAGAGTTGATAATACTTCGAACAACGCAACCAATACCTCAACTATTGCCCATGTGAAACCTGTTAATAATCATATCATATTTAATGCATCTAGTTTTCTTTTCATACATTCATATGATATTCCTAATATATTCTTAGTTACTATCTCATTCTCTGGTGTTGGCTTTGGGAGATAGAAAATGAGTGGCTTTGTCAACTAAAACCAAAATAGGATTTGTCGATGTGTCATGCCAAGGGCATCCAAATAATTCTCCCAAACTTATTCAATATAATAGGTGTAATAACATGGTCTTGACTGACTAGTACCCTATCTCTGCAAATCGCTGTGAGTGCGCAATACTCTAAGGGGTTGTTTGGTATGAAGGATAAGGGATTATAATCCCGGAATTAAATCCGGGATTATATTATTCCATGTTTGGTAGGAAGTACTAATTGGTACTAGTACAATTTTTATGCCAAAAATGTGGGATTAGTTATCCCATATAGGAGGTGGAATTAACAATCCCGGGATTATAATCCCGGGATTGTTAATCCCGGGATAAACCTATTTGCTACCAAACGACCCCTAAGACAGCAGAGAGTATCTGGAAACAACTCTTGGCAAGATATGGGACTGTAAATGGAGTCAAAGTTTTTGAAATCAAGAAGGCTTTGGCATCCACTCATCAAGGGAATTTGGAATTGCCTCTTATTTTAGCAAATTAAAAAGATGTGGGATGAATTGTAGGCAATGTGTAAGAATCATGTTAATGTTTGCAATTGTTTTGCTAGAAAAAGTATACAGAAGGATAAGGAAGAGAATAATCTGTCTCACTTTTTCATAGGCATGAATGATGTATATCTGGGGGTGAGGAGTAAACTGTTCTTGTTTCTCATGGGCCTGAATGATGTATCTGTGGGGTCGATTAATGATTGCAACCTCTCCTATCCCTAGACAATACATATAATATTCTCCTTCAAGATGAACAACAACGAGAAGTCATGCCCACTGGTCAGTTTGGTCCAGCCTCTGCTTCATTCAATGTCTATCTCAATAACAATAAAATCATATGCTCAATCCAAAACTGAATATTCTCCATACAATATGAGGCCATCCAACCTATAAGCCTAAAAATTCTATAAAAGAGCCATTTTCAACCAACTAAAAGGAAATCAACATGACAAAAGGTTTTTGTTTTGTAAGGATTGCAAGAAGGATGGGAAGTCAATTTATAATTGCCACAGGCATTTTGGGTATCCCCCTAGTTTTAAGTTCACTAACACAAAATATAAAGGAGTGGCTACAATGCAACTTCTGAATCAGACCATACCCTTGATTTTGACCATGTCCACCACTATCCTCATCATCTAAACACTCCTAATACTGGACACTCTAGCTCCAGTCAATTGAACAACTTCAACCACTCTAGCAACTCTGAAGCTGGTCTAATCCAACAATCCTCTTTGACAGATGCTGGCTCTCAAGATAACATCAAGAGCTCTACAAATTTTGTGGGTATTTTACCATCTGATAAGTTAGTGTCAATGTCCAGCACTTTCATCAGTCATTTAGCACTCTAGCACTTTCATTAGTGTCAATGTCCAGCACCACCTGATAGACTCTGGAGCTTTCGATCATATGACATCTAACAAATATGTACTCTTTTGATATCAGTCATTTACCTGTTCCTTTTTGGCATCTCTTCCTAATTAGTATAAAGTTAAGGTTAGCTCCACAGGTTCCTTTTAATTAACACCCACCATCACTCTTCAATATATTCTTTATTTACCCACACTTCAACACAATCTAAGTTTTGTACAATAGGCTCATTTAGCAACTTGATTGTACCATCTAGTTTACCCCACATTCATATATTTTACAAGGCCCTTCTATGAAGAAGTCACTGGTAATTGGAAAACTGGAAAGTAGACTCTACAAGCTACTCTGGATGTACCTCAATCTACTAAGCTCATATTGTTTCTTTCAATCCTTGTCATTTTCATACTGCCTCTACCACTTTGTATAACACTTCTAGGTATACTGGCATGCCTAGTTTTCGTTGTACCATATCGCATACATCAAAATGTAATAATGCCATATTGAATACGACGGATGTTGAATGGCATAATAGGCTGGCTCATATTCCTTTTGTTCAAATGAAGCTATTTTAATATTGTCCCTACTACTTTTTTCAAGACAATCATTTCCTTGCAACATATGCACAATGGCCAAACAAACTAAGCTTTTATCTCCAGACGGCTCAATCAAAAGCATAGACCTTTCTAGTAGATCCACATTGATATGTGGGGTCCAAACCACACATCTACTCATTAAGATTGCAAATACTTCCTCACAATTTTTTATGACTTATCTAGGGAAACTTGGACACAATTAATGGCCTCTAAAAATTAATGTTTTTCCTTTAATTAAAGCTTTCATTACAATAGAGAAAACTCAATTTCAAGTTTATGTCCAATTCATTAGGAGTGACAATGGTTTTGAGCTAGGCTCATCTTATTCCGAACTCTCTTTCTTTGCTGAAAATGGTATAATTCACCAAACCACCTGCCATCATACCCCCATAACAAAATGGTGTTGTAGTGAGAAAACATAGAACATCACTTGAAGCTAGCAGATCCTTAATGTTACAATCTAAAGTCCCTGTCATGTTTTGGGGTGATTGTCTCTTAATTGCTACATACCTTGTGAACAGAATTCCTTCTAAAGTACTTCACAACAAATCTCTTTTTCAACTTTTGATAATGTGCCACCTTCTTATGATTATCTAAGAAATTTTGGTTGTCTATGCTTTGCTACAGTCCCACACCCTCAAAGAGACAAATTTAAACAAAAGGCAGTTATATGTGTTTTCGTTGGTTATCTATTTGACAAGGAAGGGTATAAGCTATACAATCTTGAAACCAAAAAATGCTTCACTTCCAGGGATGTTATATTTCAGGAGGACCAGTTTCCTTTCTCTACTCCTTCATTACCGCCAACTGATCACAACTCAACTTTCTCTTTGCACCCCTAATTCATGTTTGAATATGATCCATCTCTTTCTTTATCTTCCAGTACCACTTCTTCTACACCTCCCCCTGATATTTCTTCCGCTCTATCCACACCAGTCCGATCTCCTACTCCCCCTTAAGCACCTAGGAAATCTGGAAGAGCTCACTCTATTCCTTTTTTATCTTCACGACTACCAGTATCACCTTCCAACTTCACTTCAGGTTCCCATTTCTCTTTTTTGCTCTAGTTCAACTGATTCATTTGCAGGTGTTGAACCTACCACTTAATCTTAGGCATATCCTATATATTCCTGCTTGGCAAGAAGCCACATCAAAGAAATTTGAGGCTAATCACACATGTGATTTTGTAGAAGTACCTAAAGCAAAAGAAGCTCATTGGTTGCAAATGGGTCTACACGATAAAATATAAAGCTGATTGTAGTGTGGAAAGATAAAGTTAGAATAGTCATTGGAGGTGACACGCAGGTAGAAGAAATAGATTTCAAAGATACTTTTCTCCTGTAGTCAAGATATCCAACGTGAAGTGTTTAATTGCAGTTGATGTAAAGAAGAAATAGCCTCTCTTTCAATTAGATGTCAACAATGCTTTCCTTCATGGAGGCTTCGATAAGGAAGTATAGAGGAAGTTACCTCCTGACCTTACTACCTCTTCTCCTTTATTTGTTCCTCATACTTGCAGACTTAACAAATGCATTTTATGGCTTGAGACAAGTATCCAGACAATGGTATGCAAAATTATCTCAAGCATTATGTTCAGGAAGTGTATTCCATCCTTAAATAATTACTCTTTATCTATCAATAAGTCCTCTAGTTTAGTGGTTATAGTGGTTGTCTGTATTGATGACATAATGTTGATTATAAATGACATTACTGAAGTTTAACTTCTAAAACAATTCCTTGGTTCACATTTCAAAATCAATGATTTAGGCTTTCTCAATTATTTCCTTATTATTAAAGTTTCTAAACTCTCAAATGGGGTTCTACTCAATTAGAAGATATTTGTTAGAGACATGCTAAAAAAATTCAAGCTTCGTGATAATACTTTTGTTCCCTATCCTTTAGAACTCAACATTAAATTGAAGGCTGGTCATAGGGAATTACTACCTAATGCTGAAAAGCATCGGTGTTTAATTAGGAAGTTATTATTCCGCACTCACGCCTGGCCTGACATCTGTTTTGATGTTCAACATTTGAGTCAGTGTATTCAGCCTCTCAAAGTTACCCATATGCCAGTTGCACTGCATATCCTCAAATATCTAAAAGGCACCTCTGATTTGGGTCTTTCCTGATTTTTTTGTCACTGCATATTTTGATAGTGATTGAGCTGCTTGCCTAGACATCAGGAGATCTGTTACATGTTTTTGCCTACTTCTTGGTGATTGGTTGGTTGGTTGGAAATCTAAGAAACAACCAACTGTGTCTATTTCTTCTACTGAGGCTGAGCATTGAGCCATTAGCAAGGTTGTTGTTGAGATTGATTGGGCTACTCGAATTTTCAATGACTTAACTGCTCCTGTTGCTACATTTTTTGAAATTAGGCTACTATCCACATGACACGACCCGAAATCCGGCTAGGCCGTACGGGAACCCGACATCCTCCCCTAGACCCGTCGGGCGAACCCTTACCAATTAAATTAGGGAAATAACTATAAATCCACTCATAAATAAGAACAAGACTTAAAAAACACAGACATACTGATACCTCTAAGCTGTACAAAAGAAATTACAGCTGACTACCCAACATACTAGGTTTAGGGCTATCCAGAATAGACATCTAAGAGTACAAAAAAAGACAGATACCTCCTGAAGGGAGCAGAATGCAACTGAAATAATAAACAATAAACTGGTGGCCGTCCGGAATAAAAGTTGGCTCACCCGGACAGCTGAAGTCGTCTTCGCTCCTTCACAACGTGGCGAACTCAATCCTGGAGCGAACCTACCGAAACGAAATAGATAGACAATAAACAAACAACAAACAAGGGTGAGTCAAAAGGACCCAATAAGTGTGGCAGACCAGCCACCTCAAAGAATAGGATAGCTAGCCAGGGAGAAAAGAAACAGATAGACCAAATTCCTTTTATTTAAATTATAAAAAGGCAGAGCCAGATAACAACTGGAAAAACGTAAGAAACTTATAAACTCAACCAAGGATGCGTGCCAGAAACATATCAACAAATAAGCAATGCACATATAAGCAGAACAGTAGTTATGTACCACCACAAGTCTACACAATGGTATGTATTGAGATGAAGTGAAATGAAGTGAGATGAAATGAAATGAAATGAAATATGATGCAAAGGGCCACATGTGCCCGTAATCCCATCCCGAAGCAGAATACTCCTGCATTCCAGGGGAATCCAGTCTGATAACCAACTGGAGCGGAATACTCCTACACCCAATATGATATAAACCAGAGGCGGAGTACTTCTGTACTCTCCTGGGGCGGAATACTCCTGCACCCGATATAATGTAAAGCTGAGGCGGAATACTCTTGCACTCAATATCTGACATAAGAGCGGAATACTCCTGCTCCTGGGGCGGAATCCTCCTACCCTCAATATGATACAATGGAGCGGAATCCTCCTGCTCCTGGGGGGGAATACTCATGCACTCAATATGATATGCAATGTAATGCATATGAATGACATATAATGCACATGAATGCAGTGTGATGCAATAATAGCCCTTCACCGGCGCGGGACTCTCATCGACAGCCGGGAAGTAGATGCCAACTCACAGCCAGAGTACAATGCTCAGATCCTCAATACAATACCAACAACAGGACATAACATATAATATACAATGAAAATCCAAAGCTAAGGCGTAAGGAGTACGCCTATCGGCAGCTACACCCATAAGGGACATGTGGTAGAAAATCCACGAGGCCAGGTGCCTCCAAAGAAATGGATATAAACACTTACCTTGTTACAAAGTTAGCACTGCTAATCGAAAACCGCTTTGTCCTTTGGATTTATTGCCAAACGATCACACTCTATTCAATAAGCAGAAAAATATATCAAATTAGGCTATAGGCTTCATTCCTCACATCTTAGGGCAATCCGATTAGGAACCTGATACCCTATTCGCATACGGAATACGCAGGCCAGACCTGTGTACAGGGTTTAAGGTCACATAACCAAACCCCAAATAAATTACATTTATATGTTGCCCATAACTCACTGAGTACGAATATATAATCAATTCCACTATCGGGGTCCAATTGACCCTTTAAACTATCAGTTGAACTTATTAAAACGATGTATAATATCCCAATTTTTACCGTTAAAATATATTCAAACACACGTAATAAACTTAAATAATATACTAGGATCATTACCTGAATGTTTCGGGGTAAAAATTCTACTTTTCTCCGGCTCTTTTCTAATTTTCTGGCATTTTTTCTTGTTACTTTTCTCTGTTCCAATTTTTGTTTTGTTTTTGCTTGAATCCTTCTGCTTCTGCCTTTTCCTTACGACTTAAAAGTCAAGGGATTAGGATCCCTTGACCACCGCCTATTCTTTGTTCATTTTCTTTCTTTCTTTTCATTTTTTTTTCTTTTATTTTTATTTTCTTTTCGTTTTCGAAAATTAAAACGGTACCCTGCGATATTCAAAATAATTCTAACTTTTTCATACAAGTTATACAAAATATATTTAATACATTTGCTAAGGAGGATCTCCAATCGGACTCCCAAAACTAAATATACAAATTAAATGGAAAAAGGTCAAAGTATTTAACTTTCGGCATTTTAGCGGAAACTAGCCGAACAATATTGAAATTCACTTTGAAAGTTCATAAAAGTCAAAAATAATCATACGAACCTAACGGCGCTTTCAGATTTTGAATCGGGGCTCATTCACCAAAATCGAGCTCGAAAATCTCTTTTTAATATTTATTGACAATAAAAACTGAAACCTTCTTCCGATGCCTACCAAACGAGATCTGATTTAGCTCAAATTTTATGGACAGGTCCTAATGGACATTACAAAGTTTTTAAAATTATCGGCACGCCAATCGAAGTCCTAACTTTCGAAACGACTACTTAAGGTCATTTCATTCTCCTCCACTTAAACTCTCCTCGAACGAGCCTAAGTCTAAAGAAAAATTCGCGCAGATAACAAGAGAACTTGCACGACCTTCATGAAATATTCCACGGGCATTATTTCCTGATTACAGGATAAGAATTATAACACGCATATCGAACTTTTGGAACAAAATATATCTGGATAATATGATAATACTATTGTACAGCTTATTCTAACTAAGCTGATCCTTCCTCGATTACGAGAAGAGAGTTCTACATTTTCGAAGCAAAGATACACGGAACTTTGAATGGGTTAACATGATTCAGCCGATAATCACCTCTTCGATATACCTTTCGATATAGAACAGGTCGATGGAACTAAGAATTAGCTCACGTTTGATGCAATAGGGAGAGCTTTTGAAGTACCTTGTCAGTACACACTATAGAAGATTTGATGCAAGCTATATTATTTTTACGAACGCACTATGCAACATCTCAGTTGATGTTAGTGTTGCTCCGCAAGCTCCTTGTGGGAATGTAGTTACTTATATCCTAATGTATGTCAAAGGTTCATCTGAACAGGGTCTATCATATAAGGATAAGGATCATGCAAATACTACTGGATAGTATGATGCAGACCAGGAATGATCTCCAGACTGAACATCTACTTCAGGGTATTGTCTTTGAATTGAAAATATTATGACTTGAGAAAGTGAAAATAAAAGAGACATGTAGTTTGACCATGAGCTGAGGCAGAATACCAGCAACAAAGTTGATTACATGTGCACTTATAATGCTAAAGTAACTTCTCAAAGAGTTGAGGTGTGAAGGAGATTTGCCAATGATGGATGGACGATAAGCTGCACTAGATCTTTAACTCTAAATTTTCATGAAGTAAAACAGTGTCAGTATGAGGATCCAGTTCTAGTTGAATACAGACAGATAGCCAGAAGCAAACCGGAGTCACAATACATGGTTACTACTGACGGTGTTCTCATGTATAAAGATAGACTTTGTGTTCCTGATGTTGAAAATTTACGTGGACAGATTATGATAGAGGCACATTATTCCAAATACACTTTTCATCCAGGTTCGACTAAGATGTACCATGATCTTAAGCAGATTTATTGATGGGACAGAATAAAGTGTGACATAGCAGAATTTGTGGCTCAGTGTTCTAATTGCCAGCAAGTTAAAGTTGTGTCATCTTTCCAGACTTTATGTTTCCAGCAGATAGGTACGTATATATGATCAAGTTGCCAGCTTATCTCTAGCATTAATAGATTATTAGTGGGTTTAGCAATGATCGACACTCATTGTAGGTTTCTGTCGTGGCCTTAGGTTGGGTCGTGACAAAAGTGGTATCAACGCCTTAGAGATTTAGTATTACCATTCAGTATTTGGAGGAAGACTCCTCCACTTAAAGCACAAACTCATGCAACTATTTGAATAGGAATACCCATCCCCGCACAGTCTGCTGGACTAAAGAAGATTTAGCTAAATAGAGATCGCGGCTCAGACCTGAGCTACCAAATTACTCTCTCGAGTTGCCAAACAGCTGCAACTCTCGAGTTCACAGCTCCATACATTTTCTATAAGCACCACCGCCTGATGGATCAAATCAAACATCAAACGACGCCTCTCATTACCCTTAGTAGCCTTGAAAAACAACAATGTGCAACCCGGCTACCTTGACACGCACACTAGCTCCACACAGGGAACATCATAAGAGGCTACTGACCGCCTAAGCTCACAAGTGCCGAACAATGAACGGATGGCAATGGACTGAGGATAGAAATAATTAGAGCTTCAGGAAGCTCATCTTCTTATTTGCTTGGCTACTAAAGCTAGACTACTTACGAGCCAAAGTAGCCCAAGAATCGCAATTGAAGAGATAGACATTAAATAAGCTTTATGGAACAACATCTATGTCAATTTAACCTCCCAATAAGAAGGAAACTCTGACAATTTACCAGAAACCCTTTTATAATTAAGACAAGCTCATGGGATAACATGACTTTACTAACGTTCTGAACCAAGAGGAGATACGTAGATCGAATATTACTTACTAATCACTTTGGACCGGAAGAAATAATATCACTTTCTGATTGTGACGAATAAGAATCCCATCATCCTACCGACACTGAGTTCCAAAGAGAGGTAGACTGACTTGATATTATAACAGAATGAGGCATAACAAGATGCCAAGCAAACAATACCGATACTCACTCACAAATATCTCACATTTAAACCAGATAAACTAGTAGGGTCATCATAAATGCCAGGAATAAATCATATTAGAAGCTCACCCCTCTACCGCAACCGATTCTTAACAGAAACGACATCCAAGGAAACCATCGAAATATGATAAGACACACCATTTCCAGATCGATCGAAAGAATCAAATCTTACTCACATTTAACGGAAGAAGAAATACAAGGGTCTACTACATCGGATGCCTCAGCATCCTGCCAAACTGGCAGTTCATAGAACTGCCTCTGTAGTTGAGCTGAGCTACTACCCTCATAATCACCTTCTGAAGAACCACTGCCACCACGCTCTAAGCCTCTACTGGATGGTGGTATTTTGCTGGCTGATTGAGATCTACAGGAAATCCCCTGCGACTTTGCAGGTGCCTAATGACAGGAGAAAGGACGACTGCCTACTTGCCGGAGTAAGGGAAAACTCCTCAAAGGATAATCAGACTCACGACAATGATAACACCTTTTCGACTAAAAATGGAAGGTGGAAAGATTGTTGATAGCTGTAAAGAAAAGACTGAATCTGATCTTGACGAGCTCCTGGCACACTCTAAGAATCACGTGACACAAGCTGAGATAACCTGGAAAGTGACCTCCCAAAATAATCAAAACTTTTATTTCCAAATGAGGTACCATGGTTGCCCACCAGGGCCACAGAATTTCTTGCTCTCACGCTCTAATTCTTCCCCCCTCTAACTTATGGTATGCCTAATACCTTTGAGCAATATCAACAGCGACATCAAATGAAGTCCCAACCTCAATTTTTCGAGCCATCTGGGATCTCAAGGAAGGAGAAAGATCATCAATAAATCTTTGAATCTCTCGAAAGGATCATGGACTAGTTCTACTGCATACCTCTCCATTCTAGAGAATTCAATCTCATATTCTGAAATACTAACAGGCTAACTGACAGGCTACCCTATCCAATCCACTCAAACTGGCAACACTTTTCATCTCGCTCGCTACTCGAAAGGAAATTTTCCACGAATTTATAAGAAAAACCGAACCAAGTTAGCTAATAAGAGAGTGGCCCACCAATTTAAAGTTGGACCCTGGAACTAGAAAGCATAATAGGTTCTTGCGGTATCTGTGTCGCCACGATTCTCGTAAAAGCATCGTAGAGAGCCAAGGGAACCACAAGGCCCTGCTCCCTTCCCCATCGCGAGCCCGTACAGCTGGGACCTCAGTAACTAGATCGCCAGCATGATAAAAAACTCTCGGGGTTTCGTCAGTGCTAGCCCCAGGCTAGACTGCTTCGTCTTGAACTCATACCGTTTGCTGATTTGTCGCATGAGGGTTCACAATTACCACGTAGGAATTAACGAATTAACGAAAATACTTTTGAATCCTAGACCGACGCACGATCAGAAATGAAGGAAGTGAAACTTCCTAAATGCCATCATAGCCTCTCGTAGATAAGTACGGACGTCTACGTACCCATCAGCAAGACTCTACTAGATACTGTCTTAGTCTGGATAGACTCTAAACCGGGCTCTGATACCAACTGACACGACCCGAAATCCAGCTAGGCCGTGCGGGAACCCGACATCCTCCCCTTGACCCGTCGGGCGAACCCTTACCAATTAAATTAGGGAAATAACTATAAATCCACTCATAAATAAGAACAAGACTTAAAAAAACAAAGACATACTAATACCTCTAAGCTGTACAAAAGAAATTACAGCTGACTACCCAACATACTAGGTTTAGGGCTATCCAGACTAGACATCTAAGAGTACAAAAGAAGACAGATACCTCCTGAAGGGAGCAGAATGCAACTCAAATAATAAACAACAAACTGGTGGCCGTCCGGAATAAAAGTTGGCTCACCCTGACAGCTGAAGTCGTCTTCGCTCCTTCACAACGTGGCGAACTCAATCCTGGAGCGAACCTACCGAAACGAAATAGATAGACAAGAAACAAATAACAAACAAGGGTGAGTTAAAAGGACTCAATAAGTGGGGCAGACTAGCCACCTCAAAGAATAGGATAGCTAACCAGGGAGAAAAGAAACAGATAGACCAAATTTCTTTTATTTAAATTATAAAAAGGCAGAGCCAGATAATAACCGGAAACACGTAAGAAACTTATAAACTCAACCAAGGATGCATGCCAGAAAAATATCAACAAATAAGCAATGCACATATAAGCAGAACAGTAGTTATGTACCACAAGTCTACACAATGGTATGAATTGAGATGAAATGAAATGAAGTGAGATAAAATGAAATGAAATGAAATATAATGCAAAGGGTCATATGTGCCCGTAATCCCATTCCGAAGCGGAATACTCCAGCATTTGAGGGGAATCCAATCTGATAACCAACTGGAGCGGAATACTCCTACACCCAATATGATATAAATCAGAGGTGGAATACTCCTGTTCCTGGGGCGGAATCCTCCTACCCTCAATATGATACAATGGAGCGGAATCCTCCTGCTCTTGGGGGGGAATACTCATGCACTCAATATGATATGCAATGTAATGCATATGAATGACATATAATGCACATGAATGCAGTGTGATGCAATAATAACCCTTCACCGGCGCGGGACTCTCATCGAAAGCCGGGAAGTAGATGCCAACTCACAGCCAGAGTACAATGCTCAGATCCTCAATACAATACCAACAACAGGACATAACATATAATATACAATGGAAATCCAAAGCTAAGGCGTAAGGAGTACGCCTATCGGCAGCTACACCCGTAAGGGACATGTGGTAGAAAATCCACGAGGCCAGGTGCCTCCAAAGAAATGGATATAAACACTTACCTTGTTACAAAGTTAGCACTGCTAATCGAAAACCGCTTTGTCCTTTGGATTTATTGCCAAACGATCACACTCTATTCAATAAGCAGAAAAATATATCAAATTAGGCTATAGGCTTCATTCCTCACATCTTAGGGCAATCCGATTAGGAACCTGATACCCTATTCGCATACGGAATACGCAGGCCAGACCTGTGTACAGGGTTTAAGGTCACATAACCAAACCCCAAATAAATTACATTTATATGTTGCCCATAACTCACTGAGTACGAATATATAATCAATTCCACTATCGGGGTCCAATTGACCCTTTAAACTATCAGTTGAACTTATTAAAACGATGTATAATATCCCAATTTTTACCGTTAAAATATATTCAAACACACGTAATAAACTCAAATAATATATTAGGATCATTACCTGAATGTTTCGGGGTAAAAGTTCTACTTTTCTCCGGCTCTTTTCTCATTTTCTGGCATCTTTTCTTGTTACTTTTCTCTGTTCCAATTTCTGTTTCGTTTTTGCTTGAATCCTTCTGCTTCTGCCTTTTCCTTACGACTTAAAAGTCAAGGGATTAGGATCCCTTGACCACCGCCTATTCTTTGGTCATTTTCTTTATTTCTTTTCATTTTTTTTTCTTTTATTTTTATTTTCTTTCAATTTTCGAAAATTAAACGGTACCCTGCGATATTCGAAATAATTCCAACTTTTGCATACAATTTATACAAAATATATGTAATACACTTGCTAAGGCGGATCTCCAATCGGACTCCCGAAACTCAATATACAAATTAAATGGAAAAAGGTCAAATTATTTAACTTTCGGCATTTTAGTGGAAACTAGCCGAACAACATCGAAATTCACTTTCAAAAATTTAGAAAAGTCACAAATAATCATACGAACCTAACGGCGCTTTCGGATTTCGAATCGGGGCTCATTCGCCAAAATCGAGCTTGAAAATCTCTTTATAATATTTATTGACAATAAAAACTGAAACCTTCTTCCGATGCCTACCAAACGAGATCTGATTTAGCTCAAATTTTACGGACAGGTCCTAATGGACTTTACAAAGTTTTAAAAATTATTGGCACGCCAATCGGAGTCCTAACTTTTAAAACGACTACTTAAGGTCGTTTCACCATAGAGTTAAAAATCCTGTGTTCCATGAAAGAAACAAGACATTGAGGTTGCTTGCCATTTTGTGAGGTTAAAGCTGCTGGATGGGTTGATTACTTTGTCACATGTTTCGATCACTCAACAGCTAGCTGACATTCTCACAAAACCCCTTACTGGCTTGCTGCATCCTCATCTATTTGCGCAAGTTGAAGTTGTTCTCCCCCTCCAACTGGAAAGAGGGTATTAGACTACATGAACACAAAGCTGAAGCAAGTCGACAAGGATGAAGGGTATTATGGGCTGATGCTTTATATTATTTATATAATAGCTTAGTTGTATTGTTTTTGGGCCATTGTATATGTTATTTAATGTTTAGTATAGCCGAGTCAAAGCCTAATGTATAAATAGAACTTGTAGAGATATTTTCTAGAGTTGTAGTTCATCCTCTGAATAATATCAAAAAATATTTTCCCATTCTCTCTTTATGTTCACATAAAGCCTAACTCAATTCTTCTATTTTTTGCTCTCATTTCCGCATGTTAGCAACGTTCCCTTTATCAATGTCTACATTTTTTCTTCCAACGGACTTTGTTATGATATGAGAATTTGTTGTTGAATTTAGTTTGGGTGTCTGACCGAGCAGGTGTAGGGTGCCAAGCACGACCTTGTAATTCTTTAGGTAGCTATTACTGCCGGATCATACGAATCTCAAGATTGAATAGCAAATTATACCACTATTTCTCTATCTTTTAATTAATTAGAGATTGTATTAATAGTCTTTTGGCCTTTCTAAATGTTCATGACTCACGATAGAGGATATAAACTTGTTTAAGTTGTTAACTTCTGAATTTTTTCGTTAATTTCTTATTATGGTATGAGAATTGTTGATGAATTAGTTTTGGGTTAGCCTGACCAAGCATGTGTTGGTTGCCCATAACGACCTTGTAATGACATCACTATTTTAAAAGGTCTTTTTGAGACTTTTCCGGTGCTCGTCTTAGGGTAAGACACTAGCAAAATACTCTGAGGCTCTTATGTGGTGCTTAGTACTATAAGGTTTACGCCAAGTGTCTGATTGTGCACTCTTTGCACCCTAACACTTCATGTTCAAGGACTCGCCCGATAGTTTATACATAAATCACGTTTCAAATTTCCTAATCATCACGGTTGACCACAATATTCTTAAAAAAGCGAATGATAAAAGTGTTATTTGATAAGTTGACAATATGTCAACTTTATTGAAACGACCTCGGTCGGTCGTTTCGGAAGTTAGGATTTCGATTGGCGTGCCGATAATTTTAAAATATTCGTAAGGTCCATTAGGACCTATCTGTAAAATTTGAGCTAAATCAGACCTCGTTTGGTAGGCATCGGAAGAAGGTTTCAGTTTTTATTGTCAATAAATATTAAAAAGAGATTTTTGAGCTCGGTTTGGGCGAATGAGCTCCGATTCGAAATCTGAAAGCGCCGTTAGGTTCGTATGATTATTTGTGACTTTTGTGATTTTTCGAAAGTGAATTTCGATGTTGTTCGACTAGTTTCCGCAAAAATGCCGAAAGTTAAATAATTTGATATTTTCCTTTAAATTCGCATCTTGAGTTTCGGGAGTCCGATTTGAGATCCGTCTTAGCGACTATGTTACATATATTTTGTATAACTTACTTGAAAAAATTGGGATCATTTCGACTTCTCTGGGGTTCTATTTTAATTTTAATCGTCGCAGCGAATTTATTACTTAAAAAAAATTAATTAACTAATCAAGTATGTCGGCTATGCTAAGGGATTTAATCCCTTAGCATTAGTAATGCATACAAAACGCAGAAACATTTCGAACCAAAGCAGAAGAGAAAAATTAGAAAAGAGAGAGGAAAAAAGGGAAAAAGGAGTGGAAAAATAGTGGAATTTCTACCCCAAATCTTCAGGTAATGATGTTAACTCATTATCTTAACTTATTACGTGTGTTTGAATATATTTTTACGGTAAAAATAGGGATATTAGACATCGTCCTAATGACGTAAATTGATAGTTTAAAGGGTCAATTGGACCCCGATGATGGAAATGATTATATATTCGTACTCAGTGAGTTATGGGCAACATATAAATGTAATTTATTTAGGGTTTAGTTATGGGACTTTGAACCCTGTACATAGGCCTGGCCTGCGTATTGCGTATGCGAATAGGGTATCAGGTTCCTAACTGGATTGCCCTAAGACATAAGGAATGAAGCCTTTAGCTTTATTTGATATAATTTTTCTGCTTATTGAATAGAGTGGGATCGTTTGCCAGTTAATCCAAAGGAAAAAGCAATGGTTGAGTAACAGGGCTAGCTTTGGACTATGGTAAGTGTTTATATCCATTTCTTTGGAGGCACTTGACCTCGTGGATTTTCTACCACGTGTTCTTTACGTGTGTAGCTGCCGATAGGCGTACTCATTACGCCTTAGCTTTGGATTTACATTCTATATTATGTATTATGTCCTGTTATTGATATTGCATTGGAAATCTGAGTATTGTACTTTGGCTTGGAACTGGCATCTGTTTCCCGGCTGTCGATGAGAGTCCTGTGCCGGTGAAGGGTTATTATTGCATCACATTACATTCATATGCATTACATTGCATATCATATCGGGTGCAGGAGTATTCCGTCCCAGGAGAGTGCAGGAGTATTCCGCCTCTGGTTTTGGCTTATATTATATCGGGTGCAGGAGTATTCCGCCCCAGGAGCAGGAGTATTCTGCTCCAGTTGGTTAGCAGATTGGATTCCCCTCGAATGCAGGAGTATTCCGCTTCGGGATGGGATTATGGGCACATGTGACCCTTTGCATCTCATTTCATTTCATCTCATTCCATTTCATTTCATACTATTATGTAGATTTTCTGTACATGACTACTGTTCTGCTTATATGTGCATTGCTTAATTGTTGATTGTTGTCTGGTTCCGTTTCCTTTACTAGCGTATCTATTTTTCGAGGTTGCTAGTTTGTTCACACTTATTGAGTCCTCATGACTCACCCCCCCCCCTATTTGTCCTTGTGTTTTCTTTTCGTTCGGCAGATTCTGCACCAGGACCCAGCCAGTCGCGCCGTGATTGAGGAGTAGTACGTTCTCAGCTGTCTACGGTGAGCCATCCTGTTCATTGCGGCCACCAACTTCAGATATTACAGTTTTTCTTACTTTTGCTCCCTTCGGGAGGTGTGTAGATCTTTTGGCCTTCTTAGATGTCTGATCTGGAAACCTTTAAAACTGTGTTTTCTGGGTAGTTAGTTGTATTATTCAGACAGCTTGGATATTTGTCTATCCTTAAGAGTTATCTTATGTTGTTAAAAATTTGGTTCATTTTCATTTCAAGGTAATTCTTCGTAATTTATATCGATTTAGTCAATAGGGTTCGCCCGACAGGTTTAGGGGGAGATGGTCGGGTGCCCGCATGGCCTAACCGAGAATTCGGGTCGTGTCATTTATACTCCTTTATACTTTTATTTTTTAGTCTAAAAGTAAACAAATAAGAATAAATTTGATACTCTTTTGCTTGATTTTAAGGTTTTGATACAAATGAACAACAAAGGAATCAAAAAGAGCAAAATACAAGTCAAGATGGAGAATTTTTGAAGTGCAGGAAAGGGCGTCCACCCCACGTGTGAAGGGCGGGGCGCTCTTTACCAATTGGCACAAAACAGAATGCCAAAAATTCTTGAAAGAGCGGTCACCCTCTGCTAGGGCGCCCCACCCCTAATGAACAGGCGGCCGCCCCCTATGAATGGGCGGCCACCCTTTTCATGGTAACAAGAGAAGGCAACCACCTCCTGAAAAGGGTGCTCCACCTCACCTGCAAGAAGACAAGAGAAGTCAGTCAACAATAAGAAAGGGCGCTCCACTCCTCAATTGAGGTGGCCACCCTTTACCAAAAAAGAAAATTTCAGAATTTGTAAATATTGCAACTATAAATATGAAATTCTAGGTCTTTTGTATCCATTTTTAACTTGTTGAGCCTCCCATAACTTAGTCTTAGCTTGTTTGGAAAGTTTCACTATTTTGAGGGGCAACAACAATCTGTAAGGAATCTTTCATATTTATGATTATGCAATTCTTATCTTCATTTATATGTGATTTTTCCTTACATTCCATGAGTAGCTAAATTCTTAGCTAGGGTTATAATCAAATCTTAGTCTAACAACTTAATGGGTCTATTTTGTTAAGCTTGAATCTAGTTGAGAATGCTCCATTTCACTATGTTCAAGCTAAAATCTTAACAACTTATGGTGTACAACACAAGTTAAGCCCGAAAATACTAAATCTACATCGAAAGAGTATATTTAGGAATGGGTAAGATAGTGACAAGGAATCGGGGGTAGATGTTGTTGCGGTTACTCCGGGTTAATGGGTTTGAACAACGAAAGGGGGATAACCTTACTTGGGGATATTCACTTGTACTTCATACAACACCTCTTTATACCGAAAGGGTGAAGAGGTGTTATTCCTGCTTACCACCAAAATGGGTGAGTTGGGTGGTGTTTTGTTAGTCCCATTGGATGACTCAATATTAGGGGTGTCAATGGTTCGGTTCGGTCGGTTTTTTCATGAAATTTTTACCATACTAATTTTTTGGTTCATCTATTGTGCATAACCAAAATATGACTTTTCAAAACCATCCCATTCATGTCGGTTTTCCTTCGGTTTCGGTTCGGTTCGGTTCGGTTAATTTTCGGTAAATTTTTTTAGAATTCTGTGGTAGAGTCGTACCATTATTAGACTGTGCCATTTTTATGTGAAATAGCTATAAATTTATATAACACATAAAGTATGGTTTAAGATAATATTTGAATAAATAATGGCTCTTAAATGGTCGTAACTAATATTTAAGTACTCGACATATTTTCGTTCTCCAGTATCGAGCTACAAGTGATTGTCACTCTCTATTAAGTAGATAATAGAACACGGTACCATATACATGGCTTTGGTAAAATTTATTTATAAGACAATTAATCAAAAGAATATTATTTTATAGTTATATTATAAAATCAATGAAGCAGAGACAAAAGAATTCTAAATGACATGAGTTGACAGATATTGATTTAATATAACTCAAGAACTAGAATAATAAAAGATTAAGTATATGCTAAGAGAAATTTAAATGAGTAGAAAAATATTTGATATCCTGGTCACTTAGTAGCTTGATATATGCTCATGTTTATTAGTCGTACCAATTGATTTAGTTTCAACAAGATTATATGAGTGAGGATGAGTTTGGTAGTTTGCACTTTCGGTGCTAATTAGTATATGCAACGTTGTGTTTCCATCACCTCAAGGTCCAAGACCTTGACTAAAAGAGTTTAATAATATTTATTTTTAGACTTAATAATATGTATGTGTATATATATATATATATTCGGTTCGGTTCGGTATTTTTCAGTTTTTTTATTTTATAAAAAAACATACCCTAATTATTCGATCGGTTATTGAGTTATATTCAAACCATATGTTTTATAAAAATAATCTAAGAATCGGTTCGGTTCGGTACAGTTCGATCAGTTAGGTCGGTTTTTCGAAAACCATTGACACTCCTACTCAACATTATATTTGGCTTAATCAATAATACCCATTAGGTTGTCAAACTAAGTGAAGATTATAACCCTAGTCCATTAAACTCATTCAAAAAAAATAATTAGAATTTATTTGTTATTTAAATTAGTAGCAATACATACAATTTCATCTAATTTAGGATATATTTAACTAAATCAATGAAAACAACCCACTTAACTGCTTTGTGTCAAGCATACTAGTTCTTTGTGTTTGATCCCTACTCAACGAAAAGGGTATTTGTGACCCCACTCAAATTGGGCACGTCATTATTCCTCTATAGAAATATGAATATTTAGTATATCTATAATAAAGAAACATAGCATCACATATTTTTTAGCTGAGAACATCACAAGACTGATATATATATATATATATATATATATATATATATATATATATATATATATATATATATATATATATATATATATATATATATATATATATATATATATATATATATATATATTCATTCACTTGCTATTAACGTTTATCTCTCAAAATTATTAGTCTTTTATTATGGTGCTATTTGAAAACAATATTATAGTTATTCACGAGGGAGTAATTATTTTTAAAATTATATTAGTGATAAATTTTATTGATTGTTTATTTTTAAGGGATCTATAATATTTTTCAACAAATTATGAAATTTTAAATGTTTTATAGGTAATACCTTGTTATTCTTTTGTATCTCATAATAACCTTAACATTATTACATTACTTATACATGTAATATTATGTTGATATATTAACTTCTATAAATTTCTTTAGTCATTTTTAATTTTTATAGAACTTTTTATGTATTCTCTATGTTTTTTTGTTGTGTTTCTATTCTGCTAATTCAAAAGTTAAAAGCTTTTAATATCAGGGCTTATACCCTTGTCTCGAAACTTAATTTCCTCTTATTCGAAAGTAAGTAAAATGCCTCCTCTCAACTGGCATCCTCCCATTAAAAATAGTGGCTGGAATATAAAATATTCATTGCAAGCTAGTACTACTACATTTTGGTAATTAATTAGCTGCGTCAGTTACAAGGCGAAGAGTGAATATGTACTAATATTTGGTTTTGTCAGCTTGTGATCTGTGTAGTCAAGATGTGTAAACTTGAATAGACAGCAGGTGGATATTTTATTTTCCTTTTGTCTTGGGGAGCGGTTGACTAAGAGTTACAGAAAATATTAAAATGTTGAGCATGCAAAAACCCAACAAACATTCCTCTCCTTGTGCTTATAAACAGTCGTGGCAGTTGAAAGAAATTAAACAGAAGCAATCGCCACTGTGTTGATATGGGTAAACACTTTGGTCTGCAATTGCTATAACGAGCATATATAAATGTAACTACAGTAAGTTTACTTTATTTTCTGTACACTTTGACTATACTGAATCTTTTCCGCTATTAGATATTATGTTGATTTATAAAATATTTATTGTTAACGTACAAAGTTACTACTCCATCCGTCTCATTTTCTTGCAAACTTGTACTATTGTAACTCAAAAAGTAGAGCAACAAATTGTTAAAATCAATTCAACTGAATTAATAGTATTTAAATTTATGTTTATAGGGTGTGTCTGGTATGAAAGGAAATTTTTTTCCAATTCTCTCATATTTTGTTGGTCAAAAATTTTGAAAAATATTTTTTTATCTGAAAGCATTCTCATTCAAATTAAGGTAAATGATTTCCATAAGTGGGAGTAGGAAAAACAAATTTCATAAGATGCATTATCTCCGTACCTATTCGAGACGCGCCACCCCCCCCCCCCCCTCAAATGAAAGTTTGGTATTTGTTTTGTAATCATTTTTTTAGCTACCAAAAAGCATAGAATATATAAAATACTCCTAAAACTTACTTTTCCAGAAACAATGAAACATATTTTTCTTTTGAAATTTTACGTAAAAGTACAAGTTTTAGAAATTATTTACAAAACATAGCAATATTTTAGCAAAATTATCCAATATAGAGGAAAGGAAAAGTTAATTACAAAACATAGCAAAAACATATCATAACATAGCAAAACATTACATTCTTCCTCCCATTTATCCTAATTTCACCTTTCCTCCTCTCATTTCCCCCAATTTCACTTTTACTCCTCTCATTTCTCCCAATTTTACTTTTCTTCCTCACATCCTCAACCACCTCGTATCTCACTGTATCTCGATGTTTCTCAACTACCAACCACATTGTATCTTGTTGTATCTCAACTACCGACCACCTCTTATCTCGTTATATCTCGCCTACCAACCACCTTGTATCTCGCTGTATCTCAACTACCAAGCACCTCGTATCTCGATGTTTCTCAACTACCAACCACCTCGTATCTCCTTGTATCTCAAAAACCAACCACTTCGTAACTCGATATTTCTCAACTACCAATAAACACGTATCTCGCTGTATCTCGTTATATCTCAACTACTAACCACCTCGTATCTCGTTGTATCTACCAACCACCTTGTATCTTGCTGTATCTCGATTTATCTCAACTACTAACCACCTCGTATCCGCTATATCTCAACTAGCAACCACCTCGTATCTCGTTGTATCTCAACTACCAGGTACCTCGTATCTCGCTGTATCTTGTCGTATCTCGATGTATCTTCATTGTTTTGCACCGTATCTAACTATTTCTAAACTGTATCTAGCTGTTTCTAGATTGTTGCAGCATTGTTACATCCTACTTGTGTGTTGTTTCTCATTGTTTCTAAACTCTTTCACTTTTTTTGCGCTGTTTCACATTATTTTTTATATTTTGTTTCAGACTTTTTCACTAGCTGTTTCAGTCTGTTTCTGCGTTGTATCCTGCTGTATCTGCACTATTTTTGCTCCGTATTTAACTGTATCTACGTTGTTTCAGGTTGTTTCAGTACCGTTTCAGGTTGTGTCAGCAACATTGTTTCTCACTGTTTCTAAATTATTTCACCTTTTTTGTGTTGTTTCACATTATTTTTTACATTTTATTTTAGATTTTTTCACTAGCTGTTCACTTTCAGTACCCAAATTTTCTTTGTTTTCCAAATTTGGTCCTAAAGTTCCAATTTTTTACATTTCAAGAACTAAACTTTCTAAGAATTCAGAAATATCATTAGGCCATGGCTGGGTCCCTGAAGTAGGACAAGGTGACTTAAATGTGTTTCTAGAAATGTCTTCAGAACGTTTAGAGCAATACTTCGCCGGAGACGGCGAGTACACTACAGTTATTAATCAAATGAGCATTATGTGCTTTGTTAGGGTTAAGACACGTGGCAGCATAAACACCGGCAAATTTGTTAGCGAAGATTGCAACTCTGACTCCGATACCACAAGCGATGAGTTCACGTGTTTGGATTGAGGGGTTGGAGTCGGCGGTTTGGCTTACACAGCGACCTATTTCTTCGCTGATGGAGTAGTATTTGTCGATGCCGAGATCTTCGACTTCGATGTTGAGGGGAACGAAGCTGGGTGAGTAAAGTGTCTCTATGACGGCGGTGGTTGTTTCAGCGCCGCCGCGGACAACTTGTGCCAAGGAGACGAGACTCCGGTGAGTCTGAGGACTATTTAGGGCACCATTAGCAGTACTGCAACGGGGACAGATGAAAGTTGTAAGTGTTGTTAGATGCTGAAGAATATCCGAAATTTCGAATAGAAATTGGAAATGGGGGAAATATGCTAAAAAAAAAATATTGCTATGTGTTGTAATTTTGTAAAATATTACTTTTTTTTGTAATATAGAGGTGTAGGTTTGTATATAAGTGTAGAAAACCCTTTTCTTTGTACCAAAGACACCCATAAATTAAACTTTCGAAAAATGGATGGACGGAACATGTTATGAGGCAGCATGGGTTCTATAGGATCATGCGCAAAAGGACGCACGCGGACTGACTCAAACACACATCACCACCTCTAGTCATTCTTCCTAGCCATTAACCTTGGCAGAAGCAATCAAGAAACCTCTACTCGTTGCAGCTCTTCTCGGTACCATCATTTTCTTCACATATATTAATGGAAAGAGTGGATATTTAATTTAGAATAATGCACGGTGGACAATTATTTCTCCTAATTGTTTTGTTTTTATTTATGTTCTTTAATATCATATCATATGCTAGATGCTTCCAAGGCACTGATTTCACTCTCTTATCGATATTTTTGTCTTTCACTCTTTTCGCTAACCTTGGATCTCCCATTCTTCTATCATCATTCCCTTCATTTTTATTTACTATATGGGAAATTTGTTCATGTGATGGATGTATTATAATAGTTCTTTTTTAAGCCAAACAGCTTGGATAAGTAAACCAGCATGTCCAAATTCAGCCAATGCTTTGCATATAATGTGGCTAGTTGGCTGGGAGCATGCGCTGCTACTATTTTGTCCACATCCATGGTTTGTTCTTTACTAGGAAATAGGGGGTGAATAATATAATCATATTTCATTAGGTTACACGCATGCCACTCTTCTTTGTCTTCTATATGTTTTATGGTCCCAAAATCATTTTCTTAACAAATTTATTGCTAATTAATGCTACCTCCATCTGTTAAAGATGACTATCAAAGTCCTATATCAGTATACCATGTTTCGTAGACATTGCCGATGCATATTGTTATGAAAAGTATATGTAGTAATTCTTACGTCACATTAAAATACTCCCTCCCATTTATTTTAGTTGTAAGGTATTCCATTCATAGAATATCCAAAATAATTGTCAATTTAGAATAACAATGTAAAACTTATCATTTCTTCCTCATAATACCCATAATATTAAATGTTATTGTAAAATACAAACACTTCAACATTAGTAGCTTTTTCTTGAAAATACCAAAAAAAATAAAAGAGTAAATTCGTAAAATTATTATGCTTATTTATGATTTCTTAAGGTGTGTGCAAAGTCAACCCTTACCACTAAAATAAATGGACCGGATGAAGTATATATTACTTATTGGCAAGAATGAACAAGTTTGACTGTTAAGTGTTAGTATTACAACTTTGTCCTTTCTTGCAAAATTTATTATGTGACATCCTTAGCGAATCTCACACTTGGTAAAATACGAGTAATATTTTGGTTATATAAAGAAGCATGCTTCATATTTTAGTGAAGCATTTTAATGACGTGTCGGCGTAGATTCAAAGTGAACAATATTACTAGTGGGTCGGGATATTGTATGGGTCTAAATCAGTTTTAGGTGTACAAATCGAATTTGGATTCGGATACAAGCAATTTTTCGTATCAAAGTTGAAATAACACGTGAAAAAGACGTAAATGCAAGCAAATAACTGTATTTCAATATATGGATGTTGAGTACAAATTTTGGCAGAGTTTCAGTATGTATTTCTGGATGCCCGTTATACAAAACGAACTACTATTTATAGGCCTAAGCCTTGCCCACGATCTCCACTATCAGCTGCTGTGTTATCCCACGATCTTGGCGTGAAGTGGCTGAGTTAGTGGGGTGAAGTAGTGGGCTGCAAAGCCGCTTGAACCGAGGGGATCCACCGAGGTGCGAATGATTGACCTCGGTGGTCAGACCCCGTTGCTTGACCGAGGTAGTCGCTGACCGAAGCTCAGCTTACAGCTCACCTTCGGTAGCGACCTCGGTACCATGTCCTCGGCGATTTGCTTAACCGCTTCGGCGCTTGCCTTGTTGGTGCGCGTTCGGTGGGTTGAGATTCGCATGACCGAGGCGAATCATCGCGAGTCGATTTTTGCCCAATACAGATAGTCCCCCCACTCCTCGATCGCCTACCGAGGTGACCGAGGAGTGGAATGAAGTTTTAGCGGGAAAGTGACGTGGCTTGATCTTATCCAAGCGTTTCAAAACTTGCCAACGGTTCGCGTCCCATCAGGTCACTTCTCTTGGACACGTGGCATTCATCCACAGGTCGCCCGAACGACCGCGCCGTAATCTTTGTTTCTCCCAACGTTACAATGATGACGATGACGTCATCCTCTCTTAATCTTCCATACTTATAAAAGGGGCGTTTCACCAAACTTTCTCCTCACTTATCTTTGAGCGATCAACAGTGCAAAAAGCCACAAAACATTTTCAAACCCTTTCCAACTTTCTGATTTCGTAGAAAGCTTCAACTTCCAGTATTGCCACCATGTCTACCACAATTTCCAGACAAGATTCCAGCGATTCTGGCGAAAGGGCCAAGGCCGACCAGTTTGCCGCCATTATTGCTAGTGGTGAGTTCATCACCACCGTGCCGGCGCTTCAAATGATAGAGGCGGAGGGCGGTGAAGAAGTGACTTCTGACGCTGGCGGCTCTGGGCGGCGGAGGGAGAGAGCTAGGCATGACATCGCTGCTGGAGGCGAGGACGTCAGCTTGGAGGAGGATGATACCGCACATGGGGAAGAGGGTGCCGAGGGCGACGAGGCCGCGGGCGGAGGAGAGAGAGAGAATGTCACCGAGGGGGGATCTTCGGGCCCTATAATCCCCCTCGAGCAAGACCTCGAGCCTCACCAGATAATCCCCTCCCATTTTGACAATACCAAGGACTTAAAGCTGCAAGCTCAGACAGCTGACCAGGAGGAGAAAAATAGAAATATTCCTGTGAACACCACCGCGACTCGCATAACTCAAGCTCACATTGAGCGAGTTCGGAGGGAGTGCCGGTTCGAGCCCGAGGTGAAAGTGATCGTGCCTGATCCATCGAGCCGGGTATGCCACAACATTGAGGGATTATCTTTTGCTTATACTTATCCTTTCACCCTCGGTTTTTCCCTCCCAGTCCATAGAGTAATTGATGACTTTTGCCGGGCTTACAACTTGTGTCTGGCCCAACTTGGCCCCGGCGTTTGGAGGGTTGTCCAATGCATGGACTGGTTGAGCACAAAAGCCGGGGTAGACTTCACCTTCCAACACCTCATCTCACTCTACTACCCCTACTTTCACAAGGCCGGGGTCGTGGTGCTGAATAACCGGGGTAAATTCGCTCTTCTTCACAAGAGTGAGGATCACGGGGACCGGGGCTGGAGTGACCGGTACGTCTTGTTGGAAACAAAAGTTTTATCCGCTGAGCCTGATTTCCCCGAACGGTGGAATAACACACGTAAGCGTTCTTCCTTTCATATCTCACTCCTCGGTGGTTTGCCCGTGTTAATTGACTTCGTTTCTTCGTTATTTTCTCAGCCAACAAGGTAGACATCGTGCCCCCGGCAGGTTTGACTGAGTGGGTCAGAGCAATGACCGGGGCTCGCCACCGCCCCGAGAGGACATGGATGAAAATGGCCGCCGAATTTGGTTGGCAATGCAAGAGGCACGGTAAGTTTTGGCGATGTTTTGATAGGTGGGCTATTTTGAGATTTCGACTTTGCTTTACTGACTTTCCTTCCCTCGGTACTAGGTTTTCCGAACCGTGCCATCAACACCAAGAAGCGCAAGAAGAAGAAGAAGGAGGAGACGAAGAAGGATGGAGAGGAGACCGAGTCAGATGATGATCTGTCTGCGGTGGCTGGAGAGTACAAAGGGTTGAAGGCTTCCAAGTCTTCAAAAACATCAAAGGGAGCTCCCGGTCAAGGGACTTCCAAAGGTAATCTTCGTCTTCGGTTCACATCATTAAGTATCGTTCCTTTTCCGCTTTCTTACTCTTTTAATTTCTTCCCTCGTTGTAGGCGTGAAGAGGAAGAGGGCAACTTCAAAAAAGCCATCCCGCTCGGTGACTCCTCGTACCGAGGCGGAGATTCCTCGCCAGCCCGAGGCAATAGTTGAAAGGCACCGAGGATTGGTTGATGAACCCAAGGACGCAGCTGCCGAGGCTTGGGTTCGAAGAGACGTTGATGTCATTGATCTCGAGGGCCAGGAACTCGAATCCGACACGGCTGCGGAAAAAGCTAAGGGCAAGGCTAAAGTCGCCGAGGCGGGCGCTGCTGCATTTGGAGAAGGGGCTGGCACCGGGGCGGTCAGGGCGCATTCCGAACCCGCGAGGATTTCGTCCTCGGTGGGGTCTTATCGGAGGCTTGAGGTGCCAGTCTCCTCAAATTTGCTAGCCTGTAGCGCCGAGGATCTCTTAAGCCTCACGCCCTTGCTGGGGCCAACCGAGGACAAGCTTGTGCAAGAGTTTACCTCCGGCCAGCTATACAGTACCATGGCCTCCAACGCTGTGAGGGTAAGCTTCACCATACTTAAAACTAAAAATTTAATTTTTATCCTTACCTTCGGGTTGTTACTGACCTCGGTTATTTAATCCTTGCTCAGAGCTTCATCCTTTCACTGAAGGCCATCGAAGTCGAGTCCTCGAGGACTGCCGAGGTTCGGCGCGTAGCTCGCATATGGGATCAGCAAAAGGACAAATTCAATGCCCAGATAGCTTCACTGAAAGCTGACTTAACAAAGTCCCAGTCCGATCTACGCGAGGCCGAGGCGAATTCTGAGGCTAAGATTAAGATCCTCAGTGACGATTTCCAGGCTGAACGCTCGAGGCTGGGAGAAGAAGTCGCGAGGCTGGATGGTGAGTTGTCTCGAACTAAGGCCGAGGCCGTGAACATGGCCAAAAAGCATCACGAGCAGTTGAAAAGTCATCTGCTCCATATCAAGAAGCTGGAGAGTGAGAACTCCAAGCTTTCAGCCAAGGATGCTCAGATTGCAGCCCTTCAAGACGAGATCGCTGATCGAAAGAGTAGGGCTGCACTCAAGGTCAAGAGGGCCGAGCTTGACAAGCGGTGGGCCATTATCAAGTTCGGCTAAGGCTGCTCAAGTGGTGCCGCGCCGGGGAGATTAACTTGGATGAAGAGATTGAAAAAGCCGAGGTCAAGTCGGCTGAAGCCCAAGCCATCATCGACGAACTTCCCTCAAGTGAGGCCTCGAGCAGCGATGAAGAGGAAGGAAGTGATGAAGATGCCGAGGGGGGCTCCGAGGATGGAAGCGATTCTTCCGAGGTGTAGACTTCTTGTAGCATTGTTTTGTAAGCCTTCGGGTTTTTATGCTTGTGCTTTGGACCTTTGGGTCACTTTTGTTTTTGAATGTAAATACTTAGCCTTCGGGCTTTTTAATGAAAGGTTATTTGCATCTTTGCTTCGTGTGTTGGATTTCTATATATACCGAACACTTTTGCAAAATAGATGATATACTTGCAAGACTTAACTGAATTCAATCGACGCGAACTTAGGACGACGTCTCGCCCCCGAGTCGATGCGTTGTGTAGCTTCAGAACACAAGATTCGCACATATAAAATGAATGAAACCAGAGTCATATTATTGATATCATCGAGCCAAAAGTCGGCTATGTACATAAAACCAAGCCGAAACGGACCTTGGGTGAACAACGAATTTTCAAATAAAAGCAAACTAACATCATGCCGCTACCGGGCTAATTTACAATGTACTAAATCTAATCCTCGGGCGTAAGTCCCCGGTTGTCGGATAGATAAGCTTCGATTGGGAGGCTCGATGTCGACCTCGCTATCAACCTTTCTCACTCCCCCCTAGTGTTCGGTTGTGAATCTTGATGAAGGTCCGAGCACTGGAGTCGGTTCGGTTCGCTTCCTGAAAAGGTCAAGCAAAAAGATGGAACGAGGAGTGAGTTTAGTACATTTTTTACCAATGCCATAGGAGCGCCGTTCGGCTCGGGGCTGTTTAATTTAAAAAGCTTAAAAAGTGTTTACCTCGGTTAGAAGTAGTATCGCTTCAGATTGGAAATATTCCAATTCAGAGGTTCGGGTTCTCCTTGCAGATTCTCAATTTGATAAGAGCCTTTTCCAACAATTGCCTTGACCCTATAGGGTCCTTCCCAATTTGCGATGAGCTTTCCCCCATTATTTTCCTTTGTTGATTGATTCACAGTTTTCAGCACATAATCTCCAACCTTGAAGTCCCTGAATTTGGCTTTTCTATTGAGATATGCTTCGATCTACCTCTTTTGAGAAACTAACCGAACCAAAGCTAGCTCCCTTTTTTCCTCGAGCAGATCCAACTCTATGCGCATTGCCTCTTGGTTTGCATCCTCGGTCATGTGAGCATACCGAAGGCTTGGTTCGCCCACCTCTACGGGGATGAGGGAGTCCATGCCATACGCAAGTGAAAAGGGAGTCTCACTGGTGCTGCTCTTTTCAGTTGTTCGCATGGCCCATAGTACCCCGGGTAGCTCCTCGGGCCAAGGGCCTTTTTTCTCATCGAGCCTCTTCTTGAGATTTTCAATTATGACCCTATTGGAAGACTCAGCTTGGCCATTGGCGCTTGGGTGGTAAGGAGTCGAGGCTATTCTTTTGATCCCCCACTGTTTGAAGAAATCGGTGATAGCTGCCCCCATGAATTGTTTACCGTTGTCACAGGCGATTTCTTTTGGGACGCCGAACCTATAGATGATGTTCTTCTTGATGAAGTCGATTACTTGCCTTTGGTTTACCTCGGTGAGAGCCGCCGCTTCCACCCATTTTGTGAAGTAATCAGTTAACACTAAGATGAAACGAACACCACCTTTTCCCTTGGGTAATGGTCCAACAACGTCCATCCCCCATTTCATGAAGGGCCATGGTGATACCACCGGATGTAGAGGCTCGGCCTGTTGGTGGATCATCCGCCCATGGCGTTGGCACTTGTCACACTTTTGCACGAAGGCCCTCACATCGGCACTGATCGTAGGCCAATAATACCCAGCTCTTAATAACTTACGCACCAATGACTTTGCCCCCGAGTGGTTGCCACACTCGCCTTCATGCACTTCGGCCATCACGTATCTTGCCTCATCGGGACCCAAACATTTGACAATCGGGCCGCAATATAACCTCTTGTATAGATTACCTTCGATCATGTGATACGAGGCTGCTTGGGTCCTTAGCTTCTTTGCTTCTTTCTTATCTTGGGGGACAGTCCCCGAGTCGAAGTAGGAGATGAACTTATTTCGCCAATCCCATCGGTTGTCCACCGAATTGACTTGCAGCTTCATCTCTCTCATTTGTGCGGACAGCAGCCGAACCACCGAATCAGTCCCCGAGTGAACTTCATCGATAGCCGAACCAAGATTCGCCAAAGCATCAGCCTAGGTATTTTCCTCCCGAGGCACTTGTTTAACTTGCCATTCTTGGAATTGGGCCAAGATCCTTTGTGCCCGATCCAAGTATAATTGCATTCTGGGCTCCCGAGCCGTATAATCACCGAGGACCTGGTTCACCACCAACTGTGAATCACACCTCAGTTCGATTCTTTCAACCCCCATTTTCTTGGGCAGCTCTAAACCCGCTAAAGCCGCCTCATATTCTGCCTCGTTGTTGGTCACTTTCTTGAACCGAACCGAGTGCCTGATTTTCTCCCCGGTGGGTGCTCTCAAAACTATGCCTAACCCCGAACCTTTGGAGTTTGTTGCCCCATCGGTGTAAAGTATCCATAGTCCCGGGGAGGTTCCCTTCGCCACGGAGTTTTCCTTTTCAGCCTCGGGCAAGATTTCAATACTAAAATCGGCCACGAAGTCTGCCAAGACTTGAGACTTAATAGCAGTCCGGGGTTGATAGGTGATGTCATACTCACTTAACTCTACCGCCTATTTTGATAACCTCCCCGATAACTCCGGTTTATGCAATATATTTCTTAAAGGGAAGGTTGAAACTACTGCTATTGGGTGACATTGGAAATAGGGTCGCAGTTTCCGAGCGGTAACAAGTAAAGCAAGTGCTAGTTTTTCCAGATGTGGATACCTGGTTTCAGCGTCGAGGAGTGTCTTGCTCACATAATAGATGGGCTGTTGCTTGCCATCTTCTTCCCGAACCAGCACAGCGCTCACTGACACCTCGGACACTGCCAAATAGACTAGCAATGTTTCACCTTCTTTTGGCTTGGCAAGCAACGGTGCGTTAGCCAAGTATTGTTTCAAGTCTTTCAACGCTTGTTTGCACTCCGGTGTCCATTCGAAGTGACTGTTCTTTCTCAAAACGGAGAAAAACTTGTGGCATCGCTCCGAGGACCTTGAGATGAATCGACTCAAGGCAGCGACCCGGCCAGTCAAGCGTTGAACTTCTTTCACCCCGGTCAGCTCCTCGGGGATTTCTTCGATAGCTCTGATTTTGTCAGGATTAGCTTCGATGCCTCGTTCAGAGACAATGAATCCCAAGAATTTGCCTGATCCAACGCCGAAGGCACACTTCTCGGGGTTCAACTTCATGCCATATTGTCTCAACACAGCAAAGGCCTCCCTCAGATGATTCAAATGATCCTCCATTCGGATCGACTTGATGAGCATATTGTCTATGTAGACCTCCATAGACTTTCCAATATATTCTTTAGACATGCGACACACCAGCCTTTGGTAGGTCGCCCCGGCGTTCTTCAACCCGAAGGGCATCACTTTGTAGCAGAAAGTACCTCGGTCGATGATGAACGAGGTTTTTTTCTTCGTCCTTCGGGTCCATGAGGATCTGATTATAGCCCGAATATGCATCCAAGAAGGTTAATAGTTTGTGTCCAGCCGTGGAGTCTATTAACCTATCGATTTGTGGCAGTGGATAAGAATTTTTGGGGCAAGCTTTGTTCAAGTCTGTGTAGTCTACACACATTCTCCACTTGCCATTCTTCTTCGGTACGACCATAACATTGGCTAGCCATTCGGGGTATTTCACCTCCCTAATGAAACCATTCTCCTGTAGCTTGGCGGTTTCGTCCTCGATCGCCTTCTTTTTGACCCCGGCATGCGGCCTTTTCTTCTGTTTTACCGGGGTGAATTTTTGGTCCACATTCAGTTTGTGGGTCATGATCTCCGGATCGATACCCGTCATGTCTGAATGGGCCCAAGCAAAACAGTCATGGTTGGACCTCAAAACTTCCATAATCGCCTCTTTCGACTCCGGATCCAACTCCGAGCCGATGTGCACCTTTCTTTCTGGACAATCTTTCAATAGAGTGAAAGAGTCCAGCTCTTCAATGGTGGAGTCCTCGGCTTTCTGCTTCCGAGGCTCTTGAACGCATGCCGGGATCTTTTCAATTTCATTTTGGAGGTTCGCCTCGCTCGACCCCGGTTGCGTTGGTTACTATTTCTTTGGCCCGCTCGGGGCGACTCCACTCTTCAGTGCGACCGAGTAGCACTCCCTCGCTACTCGTTGTTCCCCCTTAATTGATCGAACTCCCCAAGGCGTTGGGAATTTAATCACTTGATGCAAGGTGGAGGGAACAGCTTCCATGGAGTGGATCCATTGTCTTCCGAGGATCACATTGTAGGCTAGATCCTCGGGCATGACTTGGAACAGTGTTTCTTTGGTGACTCCCTCGGCGAATGTCTTTAGCGTGATCTCACCCAACGTTTTCTCCGTCGAGTTGTTAAAGCCAGCCAACACTGTTGATTTGGGAACGACTTCACCTTTTAGCCACATTTTCTTCACGGCCCCGTAGCTGATGATATTTACTGAGCTGCCGGGGTCGATCAAGACTCTTTTGATGTCAGAGTCGTTGATTCTTAGCATGATGACTAGAGCATCGTGATGGGGGAACATCATCCCATCACAGTCATCTTCATCAAACACAATGTCTTTGCCCGAGCCTCCAACTCGGGTCCTCTTCTCCATGGTGATGGAGAGCTTAGTAAATTTCTTGGCCGCGGCGAAGTTTACGCCGTTCACCTCTGAGCCCCCCGGTGATGACGTTCACTACTCTCTCCGGAGGTGGAGCCCGAGGTGGTTGTCCATCACCTCGGTTCTTGGAGAAATTGTCTTTCCCCTTGTCAGTAAGGAATTCAGCCAAAACTCCTTTCTTCAGCAAGTGAGCTACTTCGAGGCGCAAAGCTTTACAGTTCTCGGTTCTATGGCCGTAATCTGCATGAAATTCGCAGTGCAGATTATTATCTCGTTTGTCCGCCGGGGTCCTCATATCTTTGGGAACCCTCACCCCGGTAGTCCCCTTGACTACATTGACCAGCTCTGAGTCGATATGTTGAAATTGTAGTCTTGGATACGGGGCAGATCCTTTTTTGGGGCCGAAGCGGAGCTCGAGGGAGTTCTTTGGTTCGTATTGGGCTGAACCTTCCCACCAAGCCTTTGGCTTATGTTTGAACTTGGGTGCGTGCCGCCGAAGGTGTTCCCTAGCCTTTGGCTAACATGCTGTCTCGTCGAGGTGTATGGCTCATACCTCCCCTTCGAATTACTTCGTGGCGCCTCGGCGCGATTTGAAGATTCGCCTCGGTTACGTTGATGATAACCTCGGCTCTTGAACTCAGCTTCCTCCAATCTGATCTTGGAGTAAGTGCGCCTATGCAGGTCCTCCCACGTTAGGACTTGATATTATTGTAGTTCTTTTCGCAATTCAGCGGCGGCGTCGGAATTGCGAGTATTGATACCTTTTTCAAACGCCATGATGGCCAAGGTATCGTCCATCCGAGGCAACTCCATGCGTTCGGCGTGGAATCGCTCAAGAAATTCTTTAAGAGGCTCACCGGGCCTTTGCTTCACTTCACATATATCCTCCTTCCTTTGGAGGATCTTTTGAGCCCCGGTATGCGCCTTGACGAAGGCGCTTGACATCTCCTTAAACGAGGAGATCGACCCAGCTGGCAAACACATGTACCAACGTAGGGCCCCCTTCTCTAAGGACTCCCCGAATTTCTTCAAGAACATCGATTCGAGCTGTATGGCCGTTAAATCGTTGCTCTTGACCATTGCCATGTATTCTCTTATGTGCTCCTTGGGATCGGTAGTCCCATCGTACTTCTTCAGGAATATGAGTTTGAAGCCCTTGGGAGTTGGGGCTGGAGCCGCTTCGGGCTTGAAGGGTAGCTCCCTGTATTGATCAATGTCGAGGTCGTCCTCCTCCTTTGTTATCCCCGGCACTCCCTCGAAGCGCTTTTCCACTTGCGCCTCGATTCGAGCTTCGATCTCCCTGCTCATCCTTTCAATGTCAACCGAGGACGTTGTCTCAGCCACTGAGGGAAACGCCCCGAAGTGTGGCGTGGTAGTTGGATTATTCCCCGAGCCCCCAGACGTGGCTCCGTTGTGAGATCCCCCTGTTGTCGCGCCCGGAGGAACGAAGGGCGGGATGCCTCCACCAGGAGCCGTGGGCTGGGTGCCGTTAGGGGCAGCACTGTTTCTCGCCTCTAACGAGGCGCGAAGTTCAGCGTTAATGCTGGCTTGCTCATCCTGCTTGGTTTGGAGAGCTCTTAGCGTTGTGACAACATACATCTGGAATTCTTCAGTTGTCATTGGGGGGATGGGCTGTTGGTTCAACATAACGTCAGCCCGATCGTTATTGTTACCACTGTTATCAGCCATAACGTTGTTGATTCACGAAGTTTCGACAAAGAACCAACGCGAAACTTTGGAACAAAGCGTTACTGCTTATATCCCCACAGACGGCGCCAATTTGTATGGGCCTAAATCAGTTTTAGGTGTACAAATCGAATTTGGATTCGGATACAAGCAATTCTTCGTATCAAAGTTGAAATAACACGTGAAAAAGACGTAAATGCAAGAAAATAACTGTATTTCAATATATGGATGTTGAGTACAAATTTTGGCAGAGTTTCAGTATGTATTTCTGGATGCCCGTTATACAAAATGAACTACTATTTATAGGCCTAAGCCTTGCCCACGATCTCCACTATCAGCTGCTGTGTTATCCCACGATCTTGGCGTGAAGTGGCTGAGTTAGTTGGGTGAAGTAGTGGGCTGCAAAGCCGCTTGAACCGAGGGGATCCACCGAGGTGCGAATGATTGACCTCGGTGGCCAGACCCCGTTGCTTGACCGAGGTAGTCACTGACCGAAGCTCAGCTTACAGCTCGCCTTCGGTAGCGACCTCGGTACCATGTCCTCGGCGATTTGCTTAACCGCTTCGGCGGTTGCCTTGTTGGTGCGCGTTCGGTGGGTTGAAATTCGCACGACCGAGGCGAATCATCGCGAGTCGATTTTTGCCCAATACAGATATTATATATAATATCGAAGCCACGTCGCGTACAACCATGAGTGATTATAAAGCAAACCTCAGGTAGTAGGCTAAGTTTTCGAAGGGTGTCTGTGTGATGCCTTCGACAAGTCCACAAGATTGGTGATTATACAAGTATGCATACGTTATACTATAGTGACGCTTTACGTAAGGACTAAAAGCAAAGCGGACATCACCGCTGAGATTGCTGTTAAATACCAAGTGGTTCTAAATTAATAAAAGGCTTTGGCTGTTGACAGGGCGGACCTGCCGCTTATTATATAGTTCACGGGAACTCATACTCCTCCCACGAAATTAGATATATTATGTAAATATTTTATAAAATATTTCTTATATGATGTTTGGGAATTCATACTATAAAAGTTTAAATGGTTCAGTTGTTCAAGCGGTGATTCACTTACTCATAGAAATATAGATGTACCCTCATTTAAATGTCCTTTAATATTTTTTTCCTTAATACCTCATCACATAAAATGTTAATTAACCTATATTAACAATAAATTTTTTGATGTAGGTTGTTCGTCAATCTCTTTTGTGACGCTGTAACTCCACTCCTAACAGTGATGAATTCATAGTCCTGAAATCCTAAATTCATCCCTGACTGTTGAGTCGAATTAAGGTTTCTGCAATCTAAGTAACTTAAATTTTAGAATACTTTCCATAAGGATTCCTATATAGTACTTGAGAGGTTAACAATATCGATCACATTTTTTCTATTTTTACTCAAATAATATATGCTGCTTCAGTTTATTATCGATGAATGTATATTCTGATTATTTCTCAAAATTATTGAGTTCAGGAGATTGAGACTAGTGGATATGACTCTAAAATACCTCTACGTTATGGCTAAATCCAATTAGGCACCATTAGGCCAACTTTGAAGTTATGTCATTTTGCTGGTTTGTTGAGTAATTTCACAATGAGCACATCAACCGTGCTGTTCTTTTTCTTGCTACTGAAATTAACCAGAAGGCTATATCGTCATTTGGTGCATTCTACTTCAACGGGTACATACTAAAAAGATACACCCTCCTTGACAAAGTTTTAATAGACACAATTTAAAAAATAGATCATTAAGATTTTTAAAATTTATGGTCATAATAATATCTTAACATTTACGTAGTTACTATAAGATTGTGAAAACGTGTGGTCTTAAATATTCTACAGCATGTGTGTGGCTAGAAAACTTCTAACTAAGGATAAAATATGAAGCATAAGTTAAATTATTTTCAATTTTAAAATTTTTTTTATTATTTTTTAATTGATAAAAAATAAAATATTGCCACATGTACTAAAACAGAATGAGTAGTAAGAAAGAAAGCAAGTTGCTTTGGAAAACGATACAGTTGTGATATTTGCTCTGCTTATATGCCACTTTTATTACTAACCATATAGTGTTCTTCGTAAATGTGTTTGCAGAAATTCCAACCATAATATGATTGGCTGGTGAAGGTCACCGAATCCCTAACTCATGATTTATTTTAATCAAGTAGACATGTTTTAATCATAAAATTGTGGATATTAGTTAACAGTTGGCTAGACATTGTCATCCAGCAAGATACATTAGCATAGAAATTTAGCTGTGTATTTGCTTTGCTATATCAACAGATAATCAGTGGAAAATAGATGTCTAATCACGCAAATTGAACTGTATTTAGCCCATGTTAATATTTTCTAAGTACCTTGAAAAGTTGTTGAGATGTAAGAATTCAAATGCAGAATGCCCATTTCTAATATAAGGAATCTCTGCGCATAGTTGATCAAAATGAGCTGGCACAAGTCATGGATATAGGTCCTACGTACCCTATCCATTGGGACCCAATACATTACTCTTTTCCTATGCTATAGTATGCTTAGGTCATAGCTTACCTATTTAGCCCAAAGGTAAATATGTTGAAAAGCATATTTATGTTGATTGCTTGAATGCAATGTGATGCAGACTTTGTAGTGTTAGGACCCCCACTTACCACACTTTTATTAGTGTTATTTTTCTTATAACGATAGTGTCTAGGTTAATTTGCGCTTGTCTCAAATATTTTAAATATTTATTACTCCATTCATCTCAATTTATGTGATCATATTTTTTAATCCTTCTCAAAAAGAATGACACTTATTAGATGTAGTAATAATTTTTCTTTATGAGATACAACCACAAAAATTCTATAGTTTATTTTAAACCATAAGTTTTAAAAACTTTCATTTCTTTCTTAAATTTCGTGCCCAGTCGAACTAAGTCACATAACCTTGGGTCGGGAGGGGGTATCTTTTAGACTTTTACCAACATAAAAATCTAATAACTCAGTCCACAAAAGTGCAAAAAAACACAAGAACAATTCTTGAAAAAAGTTTTCGCATTTTCTTATTACAAATCAACATATTTATACACGTTAGAAGTTTCCCTGTCTTGTTTACCAAACTAACAAAAACTTAAAGGTAAAAGAAAATTTTTTTTACTGTAACTATATTTCATATTTGTTATATTTAAATTTAATAGCTATCATAAATACAAAACCCGTAGTATTCCCCATAAGTTAGTGCATGAGGATTTCAAATTCTCAACTTTTGAATGAAGTATTCATATTATGATTTTTCTCAACGCTCTTCTAAAGGTATCAACCAATTGCGCATACGAGGGAACACAACCTGGACGTATAGCTTAACTGATTATATATCTCATCACGAACAAAAAACAGACCATTTCAATATGTTTGGTTCATTCATGAAAGACAGAATTTTTTGCTATATGCAACGCCGCCTCACTATCACAATAAAGATAACTATGATCCATACTGAGACTCGATAAAATTTTGTTTATCCATTTCAACTCACAAATCGTCATGGTCATGGGCGATATTTTGCTTCAGCCGGCGAGCGAGGCATGGTACGCTGAACCTTAGTTGTTCAAGATACGGGCAAGTGACCCAAGAAAACATACCATCCTGTGAGAGACAGCCTTGCCAAAGGGCATCTGGCCATGTCCGAGTCAAAATAGCCTTACAAATGGATATCAAAATCAAAATGAAGCATTATACCTTGTCCTGAGCTTCTTTTCAACTAACATACAACCCGAAAAAAAGCTTCTAAATGCTTTACCTCAGTTGTTGCATGAACTGAAGAAGTACATGGACCCTATGAGACAACTCCGGGTGTATGAAGCAAAAACATATGAGACGTCCAATCAATCATCAAGGTCATCAAGTGTTCGTCCAGTGGCCAATACCGATCGATGATTCTGCTATAAGGGAGTGCTGACAGGATCGACTCCCAATAGTCCAACCATAAAAATAATGTCCAAGACATATTTTGCTAACACAAAGATCTCTTTGGTTCCCTTGCAGCTTCAACTCCCAAAAAATATTTCAAAACTCAAAATCCTTTATGTGAAAACACTTCTTAAGATAAGTATAAATTTTAAATGACTCTCGATTCATTTTCAGAAATAATCAAGTTATCCACATACATGAGAACATTAAGTCTCACATCTACTCTTTGCAAGTAAATATAGAATAACAGCAATATGATTTCTTAAACGCATAGCCCTTTAAGGCTGCTAATAGCTTGATATACCAACATCACATAGCCTTTTTCAACCCATAAAGAGACTTCTAAAGTCGATAGACCTTTCCAGCACTTGTAGGCCGAAACTCTAGAGGCTAATTTTATGTACACTTCTTCTTCTTCAAGATTGCCATGTAGAAAAGTATTGTAAACATTTATCTTATGCAACTCCCAATTTCTAGCAGCTGTAACAACAAAAAATGTTCGTATTCACCATTTAAAAGTGTTGTCCAAGTTGTATTTAACCATGTAAACCCATCTGCAACCAAGTGTTTTCTTACTAGAAGGCAATCTAATATCACATATGTTTTAATGTTCTACAATGTTTGCATATCCTATTGCATTGTCTCCAACCATTGCCCATCTTTTATAGTTTTTGAAAATTTCATTCGCTCTTGCCAAGTAGTGATTGCAGCAAGAAAACTTTAATAACCAATTAACTAGGATAAGATATCCCTGAGAGATGATGTGGCTCGAAAAAATGATCAAATAGACTAAGTTTCTGACCATGTTGGTGCGCGGGTGAAAATACACCGCCTACAAAACGAGAGTATGAGGCCAACTAGTGAGGATCAGGCTTGCTCTACAAGCAACGGGTGCTAAAGATATACGCTCGTTCTATTAGCCATGACAACTCATCAGGCACTGAACCAAAGCCAACAGGCATACTCCTAGCCACCTTGTGATAATTAGACTCCTAGTTAGGTTTCACATCATGTAACCGCCTCTTGTAATGGGTAAAAGGCTATTAGAATAAGTATTTTACCACAAGGATTGGGGTAAACCTAAGCCTATATAAACCCCTCTCCGTCATTGTAAACGATTATTGAGATTCGACCAAATCCACCTCGTATTCAAGGAACAACTTTATTTTACTTGGAATTTGGTGAAACAGTGCCCAGAAGACATACAACACAACGAAAGATCCCAACGATCCCGTTGGTCATGAAGTTGATACATAGAAGAACCCAGTGGACATGGAGGAAATGGGTGATCACGGCGAGTCATGAGCCCAGGAGAGAGACTCTGCTTGAAGAGGAAGCGCATACAGGGCCAAAAATATGTTCGAAAAATGCATTCGACAAGCCCCTCAAAGCACAGTAGCTGCAACAATTGTACTGATGGCTGACACGCTATCTAAGCACCTGGAGGAGGTGTTCACGAAATCAACACCACGACTAGAATCTCCTCAAGGATCGAGACCCTCAAGAAATATATCGGCATCCATGGCACCACAAATAAATATGAACTTATCCCCAGGAAGCTCCGATACAGCCTTGTTTCAGAATCCGCGGATCTTCCCTCGTGCAAACACTACGCCAAGAAATAAAGAAAACCAATAAGTGAATGCATCAAATACTGGCGCGCCCTCAACAACCTTATAAAACAAGCACCACGCCGCTGGTAGTTCCCAAGACTTTCTGCCTGCCTGACATACTGAAATATGATGGCATCACGGACCCTGAGGACCATGTGTCCGCCTTCGTCAAAGCAGTCAAAAGCAATGATCTGACCATAGAAGAGATCCAATCGGCCCTGGTGAAGAAGTTCGGCTCTACTTTGTTTAAAGGGGCCCTCACTTGGTAAATTTGGCTGTCTTAAGGGTCTATAGAAACTTTTGCGCAGATGCATGACTAGTTCACAAAGTCGCACTTCAGTACCCAAAATCGCAAGACATGATGGAAGATGTCTCTGAGATCAAGTAGTAGGAGGGCGAATTGTTGAAAGATTACTTGTAATGGTTCAAGAAGAAGCGTATGACACTTCCGCCGGTCTGGATAATATAGAAACTGTAGCATTTTCTAAAAGCCCGAACCCCAGAGGTTCAGCGGCCACGCGTGATCAACTCCCAAAAAAAGCTTGCAAGAGCACCCAGAAAAAAGCTGGAGCTCGTTGTACCACAAATACAATCATACGCTCATAATCGAGTCAGATATGACTGAGGAAACAGAAGAGAGAAGCAGTAGAACCCGTAGGCGCAGCCCCTCGGGCAAAGAAAGAATGGGCGACCACAAAAAGAAAATAAAAAGAACACCGTTCAGATGGGCTAGGATCAGTAGATGGGCATCGTAACGCTCGAAGAGCAGATTCTCGGGAAGGAGGGCCCGAGCCACAATGCTTAAATGACTTTGGGCTTCTTTACACAATCGACCTAGTAAAATATCATCTTGGGAGATTAAACCAGTTAGTACGCTGGCCCACAGATATAAGAAATAACTCTGGCAAAGACTCTTCAGTTTATTGCGAGTTTCATCGGGGGAACAGTCATGATATCGCCAATTACAAAGCCTTCATACTCAAAGTAGCACACCTACTGAACGAAGGACACCTTAGACAATTGTTAACCGACAAAGAAAAGCAAACTTAGGTTCAAAGGGAATTGTATAGGAGAATGTTCAGCGGCCTACTGGCCAAGTGTCTGGGCCCGACACAAGCCGATTATGTGATGTTGGAGTTCTGTAAGGGACGCTGTGGGAACCACTCAGGAGGAAGAGCCCTAGCAAGGAAAGTAATCAAAGCATGCTACTACTGGTCTCGAATGGAGAGCAATGCAGATAAGCTTGTTAAGCAGTGCGATAGGTGCCAACATTTCTGCGGTACCTCAATCGGTTGAACAACTGCATTTGGTAATAGCCCCTAAGCCTTTCATGATATAGGGAATGGACATCATGGGGTCGCTGCCAAAGTGCCTGGGGGCGTCAAATTCTTGCATATGATTACTGAATACTTCACCAAATAGGTGGAAGACACGTCGTCTACCAAAATCAAGGAGCAAGAGGTGATCTAGTTTATTTGGAGGAACATTATGTGCCAATTCAGAGTCCCCACCAAAACTACATGCAATAACAAGCCTCAATTCATGCAGACAAAGATTACGAATTTCTTGAAAAGAATTGAAGATTAAAAGGATAACCTCGACACTTTATCACCTGGCAGCAAATGGATAAGTGAAATCTTCGAAAAAGAAGATCATGGACTGCCTGAAGAAACGGTTGGAGGAAGTCAAAGGCAAATGGCCAAAAGAGCTACTAGGAATTTTATAGGCATAACGAACCACGTCGAAGGCAAGTACATGAGAAACTAATTTTCCTTTATGTATGGATTGAAGGCCAAGATCCTTGTCGAAATAGGGTAACCCAGCCTGCGCAGGACGTATGCCGAAGAGGCATCCAACAACGAAGCCCTGGCAGTCAGGCATGATCTGATGGATGAGCTTCGTGAGCTTGCTGCAGTATGCTTTGCAGTCCAAAAGCAACAAGTGGAACATTATTAAAATATGAAAACAACCTTGCGTTCTTTCAATATATGGGAATTAGTCCTTCAGAAAAGTATCTCAAAGTACCAAGGAAGCCAATGTGGGTAAGTTGGTCCCGAATTAGGAAGGTTCCTACAAGATAAGAGGGGTCGCCGGAAAAGGGGCCTACACCCTTGAAGACGTGGAAGGTATTGTCATCCTGAAAAATTAACACGTGACATGGCTTAAGAAGTACAATCCCTGAAGCCTTGGGACGAGCATGACTAAGAAGGCCCGATTAGTTGGGGGAATTCTGCCCCTTAGTTATTTCTCAACTTTGAATAATAAGGTAACGCACCCCAATTAAGAAGGCCCGATTAGTTGGGGGAATTCTGTCCCTTTTAGACTCGTTGTTGTTCAAACCCTATGTCGTCATTTTTAATAAAAACTACTATTTCAATTTTAGTGAGTTTTAGGATCAGTTAGATCCTTTTAAAGTTAGCGTTGTTCGATATTACAAGCTGGAGTCATTAACCCAACTAAATAGATCACCTCTAACTAAGCCTCTACGCTATGACGTATGTTGAAATCGTCAAATTTAACTTGCACCTATGTAAAGGAGGACGCTCACCTACACAGTGTCGAAAAGACTTGCGCACTCAAGTGGACAAGGGAAGACGTCATCTATGAGCACAAAAATGACTTGTTTAGATCAACAGACTAAAGATGTCCTATAAAGGGCGCGGGCCATGCCCTTCTAAAATACGCCACTTACGGGCGCAACTTTATAGACGCATTTCACGGGTACAAATAAGACTCCAATAGACAAATACAAACACCATTCAAAGGCGCAAAGGCACTCTCATATACATGTTATTCCAATAAGTAGTGCATAACATAATAGTTGATGAAATACAAAATCGAGATGAATGTAAAGCAAATCTGATAAACGGTTGTTTACTTCATTAGAATATAGTCCTGAAGGCTACAAAATACAACTACGATCTAATTCCGAAAATCATAACAAGAGTTATCTTAACCTAACTAAGGAAATGGTCTTGAGGGACTCAGTCGAAAATATCATTTGGAATCCTATATGACACGCTAGCTCCGACCGAGCCTATTCCTCAACCTGGATGTTAAGAAGGCCAGAGCAACCCCTTACTTAGAGTTTTTATCACTTCCAACGCCCTTCTCATAGGCAAACGTCAGCACCAACACAACGCCCATAGTTCGAGCTTAGAAACGCCTGAGTTACAATGGGCCTCTTGTGAAGAAGGGACTCGAAGAGAACCTAAAGGCATGAATGCCCTCCAATCATCGAAGAGGAGAAGGACGAAGCTAGAAGGTCTAAGTGAAGGAGGGACTTTCTCTCAAAGTGGATCACTGCCAGTAGCCGAAGGGCATAATAATGGCTACTAGTGTATTACGCTCGAAATAAAGGATGACCCCCAAGTCGCGGACAAGCATAGATTTTAAAGTCTCTATAACCTGATGGCTTTGAGAAGTTGAACCCAGTCTCGGCAAGAAATGGAACAAGGCAGCGAAGGGGACAGGCCATAGACCACATAGAGTCAATGAAATTGCTAAGGTTTTGGAGGCAACTAGAAGCAGAAGCCTCATGATGACGGTCGTGCCTATATAAGCCAGCTCTTCATGACAAGAAAAATATCACAGCAAATGCTGCATTAGTAGACAAGTCTGCCGACATTGGCGCACGTTCTTTAGCAAAAATAGTCCGAAGTGCATCATCGACGTACTGGCCTAGTTTTCAGAAGCAGATGACTCTTTCCCTTTCGATCTTAACACAAGAAAAAGGGGAAAAAAGGTCATATGAGCCAAAGTTTTCAGTTCTCTCACATACGATCTGATCCCAGGAATAATAATCTTTTGAAAGGATTAAGGGATCAAGATCAAAGGCAGGGATGATGAAGATCAGAATACTCATCTGAGAAAGATAGAGAGGAAAGGCCAGAGTTTTTTCAAGGAAAAATGTCATTTCAGAAGAATTGAACGTTCAAAAGATGATGAAGTAATGAAGAAAGAGCTTATGAAGGAGCCCTTATATATGAGAAAAGAAGATAACGGAGGTGATGTGAAATGGTCGAAAGGTAATTACGGAAACGGATAGATAGGGATTCGGCGGAGTAATAGTATGAAGAGTGACCGTTCTTGGGAAGATGCAGCAGATCAAAAGAACCAGTAGGGTGCAAGCACGTGGAAGCCTCAAAGAGACAAAGCGTCAAGCACAGTCAAAATAGTTCAAAAGGTTCAGAAGATACAACCAGATTTTCATCATTTTCTTTTCACAGCTTTTCATACCTTTTATTTTTCACATCATGACTACTTACATCAGCACTCAGAAAGTGGGGGAGGGGGGACTGGCTGTGTGGGCAAAAATACACCACCTATAAATATGAAAGTACGAGGCTAGCTGGTGAGGATCAGGCTTGCTTTGCAAGTCAACAGGTGCTAAGGATATACACCCACTCTATTAGCCACGGCCGCTGATCAGGCACGAGCCTTGTGGTAATTAGACTCCTAGTTATATTTTACCTCATGTAACCACCTCTTGTAATGGGCCAAAGGCCATTAGAATAAGTATTTTACCATAATTAAAACTAGGGTAAACCTAAGTCTATATATGCCCCTCTCCGCCATTGTAAATGATTATCGAGATTCGGCTAGAATTCAGCTCTTATTCAAGGAATACAACTTTATTTTACTTGTTCTTCTTTGATATTCCATTATTGTCTGTGACCCTCTATAAATTTAACTATTTTCCCTATTAAGAAAGTTTTAGTCATAAATAGTTGGTAACATAATCATACAATCGTAACGACTCCATCTTTTGACACTTCCCACGACCTAACTGTTCCACACCTCTCTCATCCTTGCCCTGTCCTTCTCGTCGAGCTTCCTTTTTCTGGCCTTCCTTAACCGGTTATTCACTACCAACACCTATATTCCCGCTCATTCTTGCTTAGCTTTTCTGTCGGGGCTTCCTCCACTTGATCCCCCAGCACGTGCTTCTCAATGCAGACGCTTATAACCCACACTCGCAATACCATTTTCACCTTTTTTTTTATATTAGGATTATCCACAAAAACACACTGACGACTTCAACTTGCAAATTTATCGTGGGTTCTTCCTTGCTTATTTGCATAACATAATGACCCAAATAATCTATAATGTCCATATCCAGTCGCCAGACCATACAAAATCTCATAGGGTGTTTTTCCATGTCATACCAATGATAGGGTTTTATTAATCAAGTATAAAGCAGCCAGAACACATTATCCCCTAAAGTCAATTAGAAGAAGCCTTTTGGAAATGCAAGACTCTAGCAACAATCAATATATGAGGGTGTTTTTGTTCTGCTATTTTATTATGTTAAAATGTCTGAAGAATATTTCATGTTCAAGGAAATAATTTTTCATATATGTAAATTCTGTTTGATTATCACTCCTAACAATCTTAACTGATTCACCAAATTATCGGTAAATGAAATCAAAGTAAATTTTTTTAAGAGTTTGAGACAACTCTTTCTTATCAATCAAAAAGAAAACACACACATCAGGAGAATAATCAACAAAAAATAGTAAAAACATATGAACCAACACAAAAAGAAGCTGTTCTGTAAGGGTCCATATATAACAGTGAATTTGTTCAAAAATATCATAAGCTCTCCTATCACTAATCTCTTTTTTTTTTTTTTTAAACAGTTGAGAGACATCACAACTTTGTAGCAAATCATTATTACTCTTCATAAAATCTACTCCATGAATCAGTTTTGTCACTCCCAAAGGAGGATGCCCCAATCGCTCGTATCAAAGACCGAATAAGGCACCGTCCATCTTCATTGCCTTTAAGTGAGGAATTCCGAAAGTGATAAATCCATTTTTATATTCACCTGCTGTAATTAACATCCTCAAAATTAGGCCCTATATTAGTGATTGAACGATGCAATCTGATCATAAATTAATTGCCAAGTAAAACTTAAATTACAATTCGAAATAGGCACACAAAGAGTAACCTTTAACAGAAATATCTCAGCAGGTCTGGTTGAACCCTTTTTAGTATCTACAACATTGCTTCCATTTGGCATATCAATGGGACACGTTGAAATTTCCTAAAGATCACATAGCCTTTTTAAGACACCCGTCGTGTGATTGGATACCCCTATGTTGATAATTTAGGGGAAATTTTAAAGATTACATTTCATCTTGGTACAATTCGAGATAAAATTGCATCAAAAATTAATAAACAATGTAAAATTACGAAATTAAAGATAGATTAGGTTGAGAAATCTAGTCGATTAAAGAAGGAATACCAAAATCCAATGGAACGTCTTATCATTAAAAAATATATTAAATTTGAAACCATCTAAGCACTAAAGTTAGAATAAGAGATATCAACTTTTATAGGAATGATTAACTTAAAGAAACAGATTCTTGAAAATAGGCAATCGTTTGTTTGATTCGAAACAAAATGTTGTAATCTTACAAAATAAATTTCCTTTCCTTGTAATTAGCCAACTATCAAACACAATAAAGTAATGAGGTATTTATAGGATTTAAAAAATACCCCGAAAGGTAAAACCTACTCTTAGTCAGTAAAGAAAATCAATTAGATTACCATAATGTATTTTGAGGCATTGTAATTAGACCCAAGGCCGTCGATTAGCCGTGAAGATAAACTTGAACCAAAAGGTTCACAACCAAGTCATAGTAAGAGTATAGATCAGCCGCGGACCCAAAATTTCTAGGCGAGATTTAATTGACATGTTTTAGCTCTTCCTTCACTTTATCATCCACAAACACACACTAAACACGTGCAAGTGTGATTCCATCATTGCTTAAAATCTAGGATCGTATCAATCCCTCCATCTTAGAAATAATCATCTCGAATCTTGCCTTAAAATGTAGAAGAACCATAATAAGATGCAACGTAACATATAACGTACATGCATCAGTTTGATCCAGCTACACCTAGTTTAAATACACCCCTAAAAATCATATGGACATCATCTTCCTAATAGAATCTGTTACCTATGTAAGACACTAGAGGGGGGATGACTAGTGTCATTATTCTATTTTTAAATCCTAAAACTTGCTTTTAACTCTTGTCGCCTAACTTACAAAGAACCAGGTTCCTTGCAAGTTTCACCTATCTCTGAAACTTAAACTTAATGCGGAAACGTAAATAACACAGAGATTTTTACATGGAAAAATCCTTGCTCAAGGGATAAAAAACCACGACCCAAACTCTTGGGATTTCCACTCTTCCACTAAAGGAAAACCCGAGCAAGTTTTAGACTACAACGTAATGTAATCAAGGAACCAGAACCCCCTAGTACCTAGAACCTTCCAAGCCACACGTTAGCTGGTAAGGTTACCTCTACTTCACCACAAAGAGTAATCTCTACTTAATGCTTCTAAACAAGCTGTTAATGCTTCTAAACAAGCTGATAGATTACAACTCAATAGCCTATAACAAATAACTAAAACAACAGACTTAACTATGAAACTGCTCCTTCGTAAGATTCTGCTGCTCAGCCTTTGTTCTTGCACACAAAGTCTCTCACGATCTGATTGTTCTTGATTTGCTCTGTTGAGATGTCTTTTGTGCGTAATGATTCTGGCCAAATTAACTTGTATTTATAGGAGTTAGACTTAGTCGGATCCAACTTAGTTTAGAATTCCTTTTCCACTTTGGAATCAGTTTCAAACAGGGTTTACCCATATTTTCTTATTTAAAACCTGAGTTAATTTGCCTTAGTTTCCAATCCTTTTTCATTTAGGAGCCGCGTCTCTTTTCAGACCGCTTCTCACTTCTTCTTTTCCTGGTAGGATTGGAACTTTGACTCCAGCTGTCCTCTTTCTCCATCTTCAACTCTAACTCGATCAACCCGTTGAACAGCTTAGTCTTCTTACTTCAACTGTGAACCTTTTCGTAGTTCACTTAGCACCAGGTCCTTTGTCATCTTCAAAACTCATCCTTCAACCAATTTCCCCTTTTTGATGATGACAAACACTGTTGTCTCACCGAGGGTTTATAAGCACAAAAACCTAACTTCAAACACTAAACAAGAACCAAGGTAATACAGTTAGGTAAAAATAGGTCACAAACATACAACGAACTAAACAACATCTAGCTTCCCCCTTTTGGCATCATCGAAAAGTTTCACAGTTGTATGAACCTGCTCAACGTAAATTAAGTTCAGTTGATTCTAGTGCCAGAGGCAGCAAGCCAACCTTTAAACGTCAGGAACCTGTTTCAAACAATAAATACTAGCAAGATAGGATATTTATATCATCAAAAGTGCCAAACCGGCTTAAAAACATCCAAACATCATCCACATATTACAAACCAAAATATAATATTGTCTTAAAAACAGGCCATAAAGGGAACCAAAGAAGGGACTTGGGAAAGGAACTAGTTCAGAATTGGGGAATATCATGGATGTTAAAGTGAGCAAGCAACAAGGCAAGGCGACGCGAGTTTCCCTCTCGTTCACGCTCCAGCTCTGCATCCAGCCTTGTGTTTTAAGCATTCATCCAGGCCAGCTCATCATTTTATCTTTCAAGCTGCCTCCTGAACCCCTCAATCCTCCTGTCCATTCTAGCGTTCCTTCTTTCATCTGCATCCTCCTCCACATGCTCTGGTTCATCAGTAGGTTCACCATCCAACACATAGTCAAGATTTCAGAATGTTCCTCCCAAACAAGTCATTGTGGTCCGGCTCCGTCCACTTACCAACAGGCACCCCAAAGAAATCAAATACTTTACCCAGAAGAAACCTATAGACTAGCGCATGTTTACTCGACCCCATGTCAGCTACCCTACCAATGTTCTTGATCATCAATTCAGGTAGATTAATACGAACCTCGTGATCTAGCAGGTCCATATAGGCCATATCCAGAAAGTTGGCCTCACTGCGCCTCTCCGACCTCTGCAACAAGTTCTTCAGCACAAATTCAAATAGCAGCTGGTAGAAGGGTTGCATTGCCTTCTTCTTAACTTGCATTGCCCTTGCTAGCCTAGGTCTCCCTGCAAATTTTTGGGTCACCTCTAAAGCAGACACACCATCTCCTCTAGCCGGCCACGAGTTCCTCATGTACTCACTGTAGCCCTGAGAAGGAACATCCAAAATCTCACCAAGCTCCACACTATCAAACTGGATCACCAGTCCCTTGACTATGGTTGTCACAATTCCCTCACTTACTGTGCAATTCAAGTAAAACTCACGAACCTCTTGCTCTCTTAGCTATCTAGCTCTATCACTGAACAGGTTCAACCAACCCTGAGCCCTCAACTTAGCACCAAGCTGAGTCATTCCTTTTAGCTCTAGGTCAGTGAGAATTTTACCCTTCACCAATGGCAAGCCTCTAAAGTAGGCCACCCTCCTTTTCTTGTCTTCCTTATCATCACCAATCACCAACTTTGTCTTGGAACCTCTTCTACGAACCTCGGGTTCCTTCAATTTTGGAACTGGTCGACATTGTAACAGAGTTTTGTGTTTTTAGAGAGAGAGGAAGAGTTTAGAGAGAGTTTTCCTTTAACACCGATAGAAACAATATTTTCTCTGATCACTTAATGGAATAGAGAAGGTTATAGGGCGTATCGGGAAGGGGAACAGGTGATGGGATGTGAAAAAGTTGTCATGGCATTATGACATCTAGGAGCTGACGCCAGAAGGTTCAAGGAATTTGAAATTTAAAAATCAAGCAACAATCCGGCGCTAAGTGAGGATAAATGGTAACAAATTGGCCACGTAAGACAAATATTATACTCAGTAAGTAAAATAGAATGTATACCTGAATGTCCATGCACCAGTTTCTTCAATAATATCTTTATATCAAAAAATTTTGCCAGTATCTAAGTCATGAAAACAGGTTCCAAACAGGTTAGCAAGCGAAAACAATTAAGTTTCATATCTAGAATCAATTAAACAGAGTTAAGCTAGGTAGAACAAGGAAACTTCACTAGCCAATCATTGGGAGAACCAGGTGCTGGCTCGTTCACTGTATCTTGGCCATCCCTAGCTCAAGCCTGTTCTTTTCAAATTGTACCATGTTTAATGCCTTAGTGAAGATATCAGCAATTTGATCCTCTGTCCTGCAAAAGTTCATAGTAATTAAGCCTTTCTCAACATTGTCCCTTAAAAAGTGATGCCTAATATCAATGTGCTTTGTTCTCTTGTGCTGGACCGGGTTCTTGGCAATATTGACTGCACTGGTATTGTCACCAAAGATTGGAACTGGTCCACACTTGATACCAAAGTCCTCTAATTGCTACTTGATCCATAATAACTGTGAACAGCATAAAGCAGCTGCTACATATTCAGCTTCAGCTGTGGATAATGCCATTGAATTTTGCTTTTTTGTAGCCCATGAAACTAAACAAGGACCTAGGAAGTGTGCCATCCCAGATGTACTTTTCCTATCAACTAAGTGACCAGCATAGTCAGCATCAACATACCCAACCAGATCAAAACTTCTACCTTTTGGGTACCATAAACCAAGATCTTGATTTCCTTTCAAATATCTCAAGATTCTCTTGACTGTAGTTAAGTGAGACTCCTTTGGTTTTGACTGAAACCTTGCACACAACCCCACACTATAAACAATATCTGGATGACTTGCAGTTAAATACAGTAAAGAACCAATCATTCCTCTGTACTTAGTTTCATCAATCGAAGCACCAGTTTCATCCAGATCTATCTTCGTTCCAGGAGCAATAGGTGTGTTCATATTCATAGCAAACTTCATATCATACTTCCTTAAAAGCTCTTTGATGTACTTCTGCTGATGGATCATTGTGCCTTCTTGAGTTTGCTTGATTTGTAAGCCTAAGAAGACATTCAGCTCACCCATCATGCTCATCTCAAATTCACTTCCCATTAGGTCGGAAGATTCCTTGCAAAGGTTCTCATTAGTAGCTCCAAAGATAATGTCGTCTACATATACTTGAACAATTAACAGGTCATTGGCTTTCTTCCTTAAGAACAAAGTATTGTCTATTTTTCCTCTTGTAAACCCATTCTTCTATAAGAACCCAGAAAATCTTTCATACCAAGCCCTAGGAGCCTGTTTCAAACCATACAGTGCCTTGTCAAGTTTGTAGACATGATCAGGAAACTCTGTACTTTCAAAACCTGGTGGTTGAACCACATACACCTCTTCATTCAGATAACCATTAAGGAATGCACTGTTCACGTCCATCTGGTACAACTTAAACTCCATGTAAGCTGCAAAGGCAATTAGCATTCTAATGGCTTCCATCCTAGCAACAGGTGTAAAGGTTTCATCATAATCGATTCCTTCTTCTCGACTGTAACCTTGAACCACCAGTCTTGCCTTGTTCCTTGTTACTATACCGTGTTCATCCAACTTGTTTCTAAAGACCCATTTAGTACCAATGATGGACCTGTTCGATGGTCGAGGGACCAGGTGCCATACCTTACTTCGTTCAAACTGATGAAGTTCCTCTTGCATAGCAATCACCCAATCTAGATCCTCAAGCGCTTCACGTACATTCTTAGGTTCTATTGAGGACAGAAATGCAAAGAATGCACAGAAATTCTTCAAAGCTCTTCTAGTAACAACTCCAGTATTCAGATTAGACATGAGGTTCTCCAATGGATGAGAACTTTGATACTTCCAAGGTTTAGGTTGAATCTGCTGAATGGTGTTTCCAGGAGGAGCTGAGTCATCTAAGTCCTCTTCATCTTGCTCTTCAGTTCCCCCTGTCTGATTACCTTCTAGTTCCCCTTGAGTTTGATCCTTATCATCATGATTACTTTTAACCCCATTCAGATTCTCAGGGTCTTCAGCAGGTTCATCTCTCGCAAGACCAATCTCCTGATCATCATCTTCTTGTCAGTTTGCAACAGCTTCAGATTCATCAAATACCACATGCACACTTTCTTCTACAGTCAAGGTCCTCTTGTTGAACACTTTATAAGCTTTACTTTGTGAAGAATATCCCAAGAAGATGGCTTCATCACTTCTTGCATCAAACTTCCCTAGAGGTTTTTTCCCATTGTTATGCACGAAACACTTGCACCAAAAGTTCTGAGATGTGCAATATTAGGTTTCCTGCCTCTAATTAGCTCATAGGGAGTTTTCTCTAATAGAGGATGGATAGAACAACGATTTAGTAAGTAGCAAGCGGTGTTGACTGCTTCAGCCCAAAAACTCTTTGATATGCCGCTTGACAACAACATAGTTCTAGCCATGTCCTCTAAGGACCTGTTCTTCCTTTCAACCACACCATTTTGCTGAGGGGTCCTTGGTGCAGAGAAGTTGTGATCCACACCATGTTTATTACAATATTCTGCAAACTTAGCATTTTCAAACTCTGTTCCATAGTCGGACCTTATAGTTACTAGTTGAAGTCCCAGTTTCTTCTGATTGATTCTAACCCAGTCCTCGAACATATCATATGCTTCATCTTTAGATCTGAGGAACAAGGTCCATGTATATCTAGAGTAGTCATCAACTATTACCATCATGAATCTCTTACCTCCTCTGCTTCTTACCCTCATTGGTCCACACAAGTCCATGTGAACCAGTTCAAGTGGTTTAGATGTACTAACCACTTTCTTTGACTTGAATGAAGATCTTACATGTTTCCCCCTCACACAAGTATCACAAATATTGATGTCATTGAACCTCTTACTTGGCATTCCACGAACCAGGTCCTTTGATACCAATTTATTCAATTGAGTCAAGCTTGCATGTCCTAGCCTCTTGTGCCACAACTGACTATCATTCTCCAGCACATTCAAACAAGTCAAATTATTCTCAGGAAGAGAACTTAATGTAGCCTTGTACATATTATTAGCTCGTTTCCCTTCCATTATTACTTCACCAGTCTGCAGGTTCTTTACAGTGCAACTTACAGATGTGAAACTCACCAGATTTCCTCTATTACATAGTTGAGAGATACTTAGAAGATTGTGCCTCAATCCATCCACACAGAGTACATTTTCAATAGCATGATTGAGGGATCTCCCAACTTTACCAATATCAACAATTTCACCGCTCTTGCCTTCTCCAAAAGCCACACTACCCCCTTGAAATGCTGCGAGTGAGAGAAAGTTTCTTCTATCTCCTATCATGTGTCTAGAACACCCACTATCAAGAATCCAGCTTGGGTTGTTCCATCTCACTCCAGCCTGCAAAAGAAAATCAAGGGTTAGTAACAGGAACCCAGACAAGCTTGGGTCCCTTTTTGTTATCGAATGGATGAATCAAATCTTTTCTAGCCCAGTAAGGTAAAACTTATTTTTTATTCCTTTTCACTGCTCCTTTTGCAACACTGCATTCATTCTTGATATGTCCAGTCTTACCACATAAGAAGCAGAGTTTGTTGCAAGGAAGTCCTACATATTTACTATTAGGGTTCCAAGCAGGTAAAGGTTTCCTATGTCCTAATCCGTTTTTACCTCTATTATGATTTTCATGCAACCAATTCAAAACTTTAGAAGACTTGTTCCATTTAGTGAGTCTGGTGAGCTCAGAGTTAGCTTTTCAACCTTTTCCTGAAGAACCCGGTTCTTCTCAGTTTCCTGATGTAGAACCTGGTTTTTCTCGTTAAACTCAGCTTCAAGGTTGATTTGAGCCTCACTTCTTTCAATTTATGATTTTCAAGTTCGAGTGCAAAAACTTGCTTCTTCTCACAAAGCACCTGTTTCTTTAATTGACGACCTTCTAATTCAAGGGCTGAGACTTTCTGATTTAGTTCAAAAACTTGAGCTTCACTAGCAGTTAATTCCTTTTTAAAATCAGATTTGGATTTTTCCAAGTTTTTATTTTTCATAGAAAAATCAGACACAACTGACATTACTTGGTCCTTCTCAGAAAGTGCTAGTTCCTTCTCAGACCTCAAATTTTCAATCTCTTCAATTAAAGTCAGGGCAAGCAAATTCAATTCCATAGGAGAACAAGCATGAAGTCTAGTTTTTAGTTCATCGAGACCTACCTCAGGTGGATCATCTTTGGAAGGTTCATCATCAAGAGCCATAAATGCCAATGGAGAATCATCTTCTGGTTCTTCTTCTTCATCATCACTTTCGCTTTCAGAAGGACCCCATGTTGGACAATGTTTAATAACATGGTCCCTTTCGCCACACCTGAAACATCCTTAGTGATTCAGATTCTTTACAGTGCTATTCTTAACAGGAATGACCTCGATTGAACTTTCTTCTGACTTTGCGGTTTCTTCATTGTGTACACTGTCTAACGTATCCCAGATTTCCTTTGCAGTTGAGCACTTGGGAATACGTGACCATATATTAAGTCCTAGTCCATACTGAAGAATCTTCATGGCTTCAGCATTCATCTGAAATAGTTTGAAGTCCCTTTCATTAAATTCTTCTACAGGCTTTTGAACTTTGTTCCCTGATGTATCAATCTTTGTGGGAATCAAAGGACCATTCTGAGTAATCCTCCATAACTGATAATTTTTTGCCTGTAGAAAAGTTTCCATCCTAAACTTCCAGAATTTGTAGTGTTGACCATTGAACCGCGGAGGCTTGCTGATAGAGTGTCCTTCGGGCATGAATGGTGGTGCACTCATTTTTCAGATCCTTCTCAAGATGTTAATCTTTCTTCGAGAGAACCTGCTCTGATACCACTTGTTGCACTTGGTGCACCTATGTAAGACACTAGAGGGGGGGGGTGAATAGTGTCCTTACCCGATTTTTAAATCCTAAAACTTGCTTTTAACTCTTGTCGCCTAACTTATAAAGAACCAGGTTCCTTGCAAGTTTCACCTATCTAAGAAACTTAAACTTAATGCGGAAACGTAAATAACACAGAGATTTTTACGTGGAAAAATCCTTGCTCAAGGGATAAAAACCATGACCCAAACTCTTGGGATTTCAACTCTTCCACTAAAGGAAAACCCGAGCAAGTTTTAGACTACAACGTAATGTAATCAAGGAACTAGACCCCCCTAGTACCTAGAACCTTCCAAGCCACACGTTAGCTGGTAAGGTTACCTCTACTTCACCACAAAGAGTAATCTCTACTTAATGCTTCTAAACAAGCTGATGGATTACAACTCAATAGCCTATAACAAATAACTAAAACAACAGACTTAACTATGAAACTGCTCCTTCGTAAGGTTCTGCTGCTCATCCTTTGTTCTTGCACACAAAGTCTCTCACGATCTGATTGTTCTTGATTTGCTCTGTTGAGATGTCTTTTGTGCGTAATGATTCTAGCCAAATTAACTTGTATTTATAGGAGTTAGACTTAGCCGGATCCAACTAAGTTTAGAATTCCTTTTCCACTTTGGAATCAGTTTCAAACAAGGTTTACCCATATTTTTTTTTATTTAAAACCTAAGTTAATTTGCCTTAGTTTCCAATCCTTTTCCGTTTAGGAACCGCGTCTCTTTTCAGCACCGCTTCTCACTTCTTCTTTTCCCGGTAGGATTGGAATTTTGACTCCAGCTGTCCTCTTTCTCCATCTTCAACTCTAACTCGATCAACCTGTTGAACAGCTTAGTCTTCTTACTTCAACTGTGAACCTTTTCGTAGTTCACTTAGCACCAGGTCCTTTGTCATCTTCAAAACTCATCCTTCAACTGAATCTATGCCCACTCAAGCACATATAAATAAAAATATCTCTTATATGTATGAAACATATGACATGTACTAGATAAGTATAATGCGTATAGAGATTCTTATGAAACTCATTTTTGCTAGCGATATAATTACTATGCTCAAATAAATATCTTGCTAATCTTTAAACGGATCATATTCTACTTGTAACATAAAACTTTTAGTATAAACCAGCACAATGGATCGTCAAACTAGAATAGCGATAAGTAAAGAAATAAATAATAGGAGTGTCAATCATTTTACTTCCTTATTCTTCTTTGAGATATTCAATTTTGGCATTCTCTTCTACACTTGATATACTATATTCCTCACTCAACTTGACACTCATATAATCTAAGTCATCAAAATCGTAAGTCGCCTTACTTTCTTGGATAGTAACTCTTCGCTCAATTTTCACATCATATCCTTCTACCATGGGTTGTCATAGAAAAACCCTTGGTCTTTATCAATGTTGTTCACTTCTTTGGAGTATACGATATGATCTTTTAAAATTCCTCTAAGAGTTGAAGTCTTTCAATGTAGATTGCTTTAAGCTTTCTCCCTCCAAAAGTACCTACAAAAGTAAATCATCATTATTGTTAGAGTAAGAATAAGAGTTAACCTTACTCAAACTCGCTAACTTTATACTCTCGTCAAATTTTTCTCTCTCATTCTTAAGCTCTCTCATTTTTTCTTGTGGCAACTCGCTTATTTTTTTTTTTAACTAAGCTCTCCTTTTTTTTCCGTGTGAGTTGTCACTTGTCACTCCCTTACCTCTCCTAATCTTTTCTCTCTCAACCTCACAAATGAAAATCTTCCTTTACTCAAAAATATTTTTTCATCGAGTCACATATTTATCTTCATAGGCCCTTCCCCCTCATAACTTGTAGTGCTATCAGCTGAGCCATCACCGTCGGAATCTCACACATTATCTCGACCGAAAATATGTTTACCATTATTCTTCAAGAAGATCATCCTCGGATTGGGGTACTCATACTGCATATATCCTTAACTCTAGCATTTATGACAAATAATATCACTAGAACGTCGATCTTATTCTAACCATTTTCAGCAGATTCAAATGATTTCACTTCCTTCTTCACCTCTCTACCTTAGCCAAATGAAGAATTTCAATTTTCTCTTCTTTGTTCAAACTAGTAGATGAAGATCTTTCTTGATTTTAAATATCCTCTCTACTTTAGTAGCCAAGTGGAGTATCTCTACCAAAATTTTTCACTCTTGCAATCCATCTAATCAACTATCTCATTGTTTAACCTAGTGAAGACTGAGTCATCTTACTTTCTTCAACCTCTTGCAAGTTAGCCTTCATCTAAATCATCTTCATAGTATTATAGTACTTTTCAACACTTTGTTACCTTGCTCCCAGGAATGTAATTTCTTGATAATTTCTCCGTGACAATGTGAAGACAAAAATTGACTTCTCCTGATTCACTTCAACTCTCCCAAGACTCAATGGATCTCTGCCCAAACCTTCTATGATCAACCTTGGTTAATTTTCTTAAGCCAAGAAGAAGCATAACCCTGAATTTCCATTATATCTATCCGAACCTTCTTCGCTTCAATATAATTATGAATTTTGAAGATTTGTTCAACTTTTGTTTCCCACTCAAAGTGAGCATTGGAATTGCTCGTTCTTTCAAAAGAAGGAATTGTTATTTGATACTTCCCAATTCCATCTATGCCATCATCTTTGTCGGGTCCATTGTTGAAATCCATATTCTCGGCATGGTATACCCCCTCTTCTACCTCCGAGAAAACTTTGCCTACTATAATCCACGTAATCATCATATTCTCTCCATCAAACTCAACAAATGGATCATCTGCTAGAGGCTCTCGATTTTCTCAATTCCCTTCTAGCAGCTTGAGGTGGAGCACGAGATGCTACCGGCTCTACTATATCTGCTTGGTTCACCATTTGTAAATGTCCAACATGTACGTTCAACTAATGTAATTGTTGCATCATGGCATGCAACATTTCGTTAGTCTCTTTAGCCGGAGCTAGTCCCTTATTGCCAGCAGAATATCTTTATTCCTAAAATTGTATCACAATTTAGGTGGCCTCACTTTTCTCGCAGAAATTATCTCGTCACACTCTTTATTAGTCTCAAAATTCGAATCCAACTCACAGATTACCTATCTAAGTGGAATTTCTTGAAGGTAATTTTAAGAGTAGTTTAAGTAAAAACAAGAAGGGCTTATACAGTTGGGAATAGGAAATCTATAAAAAAAATTTAGAAGAGAAAAGCACAAAAGAATCGACAAAAAAGAAATTGATTTTCAAGATAGTTAAATGTGGCTAACACTATTTCAAGCTCAACTAGAATCCCAATATTTCCAACCCAAGGAATATCTTTTTCTTTTTTCAAATAATCAAAATAAATACTGCATTAATCTCTTGCGCCTTTTTTTTTAATGAAGGACGTTTTTTTTCCTTCTCAAGAAAAAAATTTCTTTCGCTTTATTTTTTCTTATATTTAATAATTTTGATCTTGATTTTAATAACTTTCGAATGTTGGTTTGTAGGAACAGTATCCAAGCCTTTGCTTTGATACTAACTAATACAATTACAACAAAAATTAATAAACAATGCGAAATTACAAAATTGAAGATAGATTATATTAGATTGAGAAATCTAGGATAACTGAAGAAGAAATCCCAAACCCTAATATGACGTTTTATCAATAAGAAACATATTAAATTCAAAATCTTTTATGAACGAAAAATTGAATCAGAGATATAAAAATTTTGATAAATAATAACCTTCACGAAAAAATTGTTGAAAACATGCAATGGTTTGTTTGATTCAATCCAAAAGGTAATGTAATCTCACAAACTATTATTATTTTCCTAGTAATAGTCGTCAACTACCAAAAATAATGACGTAATTAGGTATTTATAGGGTTTAGAAGATACCCCAAAAGGTAAAACACACTCCTAGATTATATAGGAAAAACCTATTAGTTCGCCACAATACATTTTGAGGTAGTATATATTTAGGCCCCAAGGCAGTGTATTAGCTGTGAAGAGAAACTCAAACCAAAAATTCACAATCCAGTTACAGTCAGGCTATGGATCAGTTGCGTACCCAAAATCTATGGACGAGATTCATAACATGTGTTGGCTCCTTCTTCACTTCCTCGGCCATGAACACGCTCAAACACATGAAAACGTCATTCAATCATCGTCTAGAATCCAGGATCATATCACATTACATCTTCTCTATTCCACTCGGCTTTTGGTTGTTCAGCATCCTTAGCAATGTTTACCACTGCTTGTTGCTTAGGCCCGGGGGGTTCCGCTCGCCGAGTCATCCCCTTTCCATCGGCTCCAATCATGTCTCACTACTAGAAAAAGAGTAAAAAGCTACAGAATGGTTGGAGAGGGAATTCACTCTCCAATCAGTTAGAGAGTAAATTCCCTCTCCAATCAGTATTTTGCGGTTAAAATAAATTAAATTAGAAAAGTTGGAGACGAAATTCCTTCTCCAATCAAAAAGTAAAAAAGGAGTCAGGTGATGGAGAAGGAATTCCGTCGCCAATCACCTGGCAATTTTTTTACTTTTTGATTGGAGACGGAATTCCCTCTCCAACCCTAACAATTTCATAATTATATTTTTACTTTAGCGGACTCCACATTTTTTACAAACACTCAAAAATTTCTAAACCCTCCCCATTTTCCCCACAGCGGCACCAGAGGCACAGCGGCACTAGAGGCACAGCGGCACCAGAGGCACTCATCGTCTCCACCATTTTCGTATCAAGTAAGTATTTCGTCTTCCCCATTATTTTTCCCTCCCCATTTTCCCCACCCCAATCCCGTATCCACTGATCCAACTCAATCTAATCCTAAATCAATCATTTTTCTTTCTCTTTTTCTCTTCGGGAAATAAAGTTAAGGCAGGATGAAAGAAGAAATCTCGCAGGGAAAACCAATTAGTTGGCATTCGTATAAGAGTCTTAGCATTTTTGAGATTTGTATGCTAGTATAGAGAACTGGTAATGCTAGGAAGTAGAAAGTCAACAGTTTGATTCGCTTATTGTGTGCAAGCTAAGCTAATCTCTTTTGTTTGAGTGGAAAAGCTTCATTTCTTTTCCCGTTTCTTTTAGCAAAATCTTTGTAAATAGTTTACCCGAATGTCTTTTCTCTATTTTATATATTTTCTTGATTTGCCTTTATATATTTTATTAGATTGGAACGGGCTACACGAATATTTAAATATAGTATCTCTGCTTATGTAATCTCTACTTTGAGTGTACCGATGGTAACAATTAAGGCCGGCTAAGACTATGTCCCAGGAAAATTTATGCAAACAAGTTAATCAGCGGTTAACAAGGAAGTATTTCTTTCAAATTTACTAATAATTTTTGGAATACAAAAAATAGAGTGAGACCTTTAGATCAGTTTAGTTAGATCATTAGCTGAGTTAGCCGAAATTGAAAATAAACTTGAAATACTCTGTAGAGTGTAGACGTCTAGCCGAGTTTAGGGAGTTTGATTTGGTTAGTTAATTAAAAAGTTAATATGCAATATAATTTAACAAAAAGGCTATACACCTACAGTTTGCTAGAAAAATTGCTATATTCTGTTGCATTGATTTATATTTATTTGTTTGTAACTTTTGTGTAGATGGAACATGATGAAAATCGTAGTTGGATGTACAATATGTTCTATGATAATATGGGTTTGAGGAAAAGTTATGTAGATGGGGTTGACCGGTTTATTACTAAAGCTAACTTACAAAGCTCTACGCCAAGAATGGCTTGAGAGCCAAGGCTCTCAGGTTGTTGAAGGCTCTCCTAAACCCACCCTAGAAGAAGAAAAACAGAGCCTATGGCCTTGGTCCTTCGAGGTACAAAAAGCCTTCTCGTGTAGGTATTGTCAATGCTAATTGTTCTTCTTCTTCTTCACCTGCACCACAAGTTCTGGATGATGATTTGCGCTCTAAATTGGTGGAAATGGAGCAAAGGCTACTGGATAGTGAAAGGAAACGCTTGGCTGACCGTGAGAATGTAAAGAGATTAGAGAAAATTGTGGCAAAGATTTGGAGGGATAAGGAGCAAGGCAGTGGCTCCTCCCAGAGGGCGGATTAGTGTCATGGTTTGTTAAGTTTGTCGAACATGTTACTAATTAAACACTTTAGTTTTTATTCGTGTTGAATACTTAATGATGAAACATGTATGTAAGAATGGTCTAATTGCCCGTGGTGGTTTTGTTTTATGTTAATCATGTTGTATAACTGTTTTAGTGGTGTTTTCCTGATTTTTGGTTGCTTTGTATCGAGTTTCTAATATTTTTATTTAGCATGGTTAATATAGTTAGAGAGGGAATTCCGTCTCTAAACAATAAAAATAATTTTTAATTATTTTTCCTGGGAGGGAATTCCGTCTCTAAACAATAAAAATAATTTTCAATTATATACCTGGAGAATTCTGTCTCTAAACAATAAAAATAATTTCTACAAGTCATGTTGGAGACGGAACTCCCTCTCCAAGCACTCCAAGCATTAAATTAATTGTTTTGCTACAGAGGGAATTCCGTCTCCAAACTGAGACGCAAAACACTATATTTCTAGTAGTGTCTGCGATGCTCTAAGATTATTTGGGAGTTACATGGTATGACTTTGATACCATGCTAAAATCAAAAGATACCAGAACAATTTGTGGGAGAAGTTTCATCTTTTCTCATTATATATCAACTTATTTATGAAGGAATATAAACACAGCGGAAGCAATTCCAGGATCATGACTCACATGTAATCTAGACAAACTAGCAGGCAATTTAGTTTTACATAAACATAAAACGGAATACCTCTTGAAGCGTGGCTTCAACCTTGAAACAAATCATCAATCACGAGCAGGATCATCTACGGGGGCGTCCTCCATTTCTATGATCTTCTGTCGTGTGCCCGAACAATACCCAAACTAATAATATTTGGGTGGAACAAATATTCAGAGAGAGAAAACTATTAGGTTTTTCTTGTCTGTCTCCTTTTGGCCAAGAATCCCCTATATATAGTTTTAAGGGTAAAACCCTTTTCCACAACTATATAGGATTCTTTTCCACCAAGAAACCTCTTTCCTATTCCTAATTGGATTCGGTCACAACAGGGACCACAAAATTAATTAATGAGGCTTCCAATTATGGAATTAATTCTTTTTCTCTAGAATTAACCTTTCCATAATAAATTACAAATTATTCCACTAGAAATTCGTAATTGCACTCCTCAGTTGAATTTCGAATTCTTCCATCAAATCTTATTTAACTCCCCACGTTAAGATTACAGACACCAATCAATATTATTAAATTACTGACAATTCAATATATTGACTAAATGAATATCCTTTAGACTTCCGCTTAACTTATTCCATGTGCCGGATACAAAATCCACTGGCCAGATTTATAAATAGAAACTTATAAGCTTTCATAAAGGGGTGTCATCAATCTCTATAACGAGACGTGGATTCTATCAACTAGCTATTACTTCGCAAATGCATATTATCATTGTCCAACTTATCAGGAATTATTTGACCCAAATATCCTGGACCTCACCTATTGATAAATCAAGACAATGAATAATATACACCACTAATAATAGCTATATCAAGATTAAGAGTATAAGTACATTTGATGAGCTAGAGAGTTTGTTTTATATAGTCAGTATAGAAACACTTATCTCTACTTGGTCCGTTCAATACACACAAAGCGCACTAGCACAAGAAGTTGGAACGATACCGTTCCCATAATCAAGATAAATTATATATAATCTTGTACTACAATCATACCAATGGCTTTGTCCAATTTCCATCTTATATTGTGAACATTACTTTATTATTTATAAGAACCGATGATTTAATCTTCCGTGTATAAGCTTGGCTCTACACACTAAATCAACTACTATATAAATAATAGGACACACATGACACAATTGATCTAAATAAATAATAATTCATTATCTTTAGTAAATGAATAACCAATTGTTAAACTAGGAATAATCTAACTAAAACCGCATGGTTATTAGTATATCCCAACAATCTCCCACTTATACTTATAACTATGCCGTTGTTATAATACATACTATATATAAACACATGGTTAATAGTATATATCCCATCAAACTCCCACTTAGACTTTTAACCATGCATTTACAACTTTCACAAGCATTCCTTTTATATGAATACTAAAAAGATCTAGCCAAGTTGTTTTCTAATGCAATCATTGTCCAACAGTGCTTTTAGATTACTAATCGGCTGGTCTTAACCTCTTCAAGGATCAAGTCATAAAACTCTCCCAAGAGTACACACCAAACCATTCATTTTTTTTCTCCCACTACGACAAAGTACTACTACTAAGTCACACTACCATGTTCTTGTGGACAAACCACATAACAATTAGAATCTTAAGTCTCAATATTCTTTCCTTACCTTAAGGTATTAGAATATGAACAACTTTTTCTTGTAGTATATATTAACAACTTATCAAAAAATTCACTCCCACTACTTTGGAGTAGTGGATTTCCAATCATCTTTTGTCTATTGATATTTCTCCCACTATTTAAATACAATGGAATGTCAATTCCAACATGTCGATTGGATTTCAATTAAACTTTTGGATTTTCAGGTGATCCACTTATTATTTCTATGTTCAGTCCAGTAAATAATATTTACTTCTAGGAACATTGTTTATTAAATAGTCATATTCTAGAAATCTGGTACTCATGCTAACAAATACCTTCTTTTCATTATGACAAGAAAATAAACATCCTTTCGTCTCTTTTGAATAGCCAACAAACATATACACATTCATCCTTGATTCCAACTAATCAGTTTTCCCTTGTAAAAGGTACTAACATAGAAGGACTATATTTAGAATGTAATTTAAAGTTTCTAAGGCATATTCCCAATATGAAAGAGAATAACAAATTTGAACAACTTACATTGAATTAATCATCTCCATAAGAGTCTTATTTCTTCTTTCTACTACACCATTTTGTTATAGCGTCCCAGGTGTAGACATAATTCCTTATTCTGATAAGTAATTAGTGAACTTTGCAAAGAGGTATCACCACCACAATTCAAATCGCAGTGATATAGTAATATATTTTCCATGATGCATTTCCTTTTCAGTCTTAAACTCCTTGATTTCTCAAAGTATTAAGACTTATAATGCATCAAATAAATATATTCGTATTTTGAGTAATCATTTATGAATGTCATAAAAATACTCAAAAATACCTCTTGCATGTATGTTCATTAGACTATACTAATCAGAACGAATTAATTCTAACTTATCACTTGCTTTATTTTCTTTTAAAAAGGGAAGTATCACTTAGTCATATTTTCTTTTAACAAGAATTCACAGGGTTGGTAGTGCCTCCACTTTCAATGAACCTTAAAGATCCATCCATAACCAACCACAATATTCTATTAAAATACATATGACCTTGATACAAGAGCAACATATAAGTGTTATTCAATTTCAAAGAATACTTTCTCTTATGGGGCAGATTAATATCGTTAAATTCAAAAGACATATCAAATAAAAGGGCCTTGCAACATGTACCACAAGAGATAAACATTTATTAACCTCAATAACACCAAAATTATTGGTAAAATAAATTGAATATCCACCTCTTATTAAGCTTGAAACTGAAATCAAATTTCTTTCTAGCTTAACGTACATATAATGCATCCTCTAAATTAATGTCTTATTGTCACCAAAATAAATCCTCAGAAAAAATTTGTTTTGTGAGAGAATAGCACTTAGGGAATTGAAATAAAGACATATCTAATAAGTGAGGCAAAACAATTTAAATTGATCAATACTGGTCATGTTATATTGAATCATCAAATTCAAAACACACCACATATATATTTTCATGCATCTTGAATAGCAAAATTCGTTGGGAAAGTAACTATGCATGCACCATATACATGCAATGTCAGATTTCACTCATTAAATTAAATAATATCAAACTCAGTTGGAGAGTCTATTATCAATTTAATTCAAGTGAATATCAATTATTGAATAGCCCTAGTCTCATTGACTCAACATGCAATTCTCAGTTGGAGAGATATATACAAGTCATCAACAACTAGTGATTAAACCTAGTATACCAACAATACATTTATCCGTTGGGGAGGAAGACCTATAGTCAACACGTAAACATATCATTTATACTAGTATTCAATCATGGATACCATAGGGACTTTTAAGCCAAGTATACTCAACAATAAATTTATCCGTTATGGAGGAAGAACTGATGTCAACACGTAAACTTATTGTTTATACTAGTATATGATCATGGAGACCATATAGAATAATCCCTATTACCACTGGGTGCCAACCATTAACTTTTCTTAGAAAAATAATTTCCAGAAAATAGAAAAACGTTCAAAACACCATCTTAACAACCTCAAATTGCCGAAAAACAGCATGCTTCACTGAATAGCAGTGAGTTTTTCTTATTGGGCCGTTTCCGATGAACCTACCAAATTTCAGGTCAATCGAAGTCATCAAAATTTCTGATCTCCGAAACTATGACCAAATTCGGACAAACCTTGTTTCACGTTTTTAAGGTTTAAAATATCTCAGTTGTTTGTTCTAATCACATATCAACATATAATTAATTGATATCCATGAATCAAGATCAAACAACATATTTTAATTTTTTTTTTTATTAAAATAGTGCAACTCTTACGTTTCTAAGAATATAAAATATGAACTACATTCTTATCATATATCAACATATATTAAATCATCATGCATTATCATGTCCCAAATTTAATATAAACCAAAATCTACATAAAGAATGACTTTTCATATTTAAATCAAGTTTTAATCCAACACGTTACTTAAAACCCTCATCCATACGATCTCAAAATGTAAAAAAAAAAAAAAAATGACATCACTTACTTACCAGATCGTTTCCAATGTCTCTATCAAATTTCAGGTCAATCAGAGATCGCGAAAATTCATGATCGCAAAACTATGACCAAATTCGGAAGACACCCGATTTTAGGCGTTGTTATGAGTTAAAGAAAACATGATTCCGGTTTTCATTCTCCTTATAACTATCCCATGAGTACAAGGTATACATGTGTTACTGCTTTGATTAAGATACACAAAACCTCATCTTGGATCAAATTGTCCTTTCAATTAATACACATGAGAATCCAAGATATTATTTTCTCCTATTGGGTGAAAACCTCAATATCTTATCTCATGAATTATTTTAGTATTTCTAGTATCAAAAATTCAATCTTCTTTTCAAGTAGATAAAATTTGACCACTAGCATACACTTACCAATAGACAACTTACACATGGTACATTGAGGAAATTCAATGACTCAAATAAATAGATCAATTTTGTGAATCCTATTTATTAATCATAACTCTCAATCCATGAATTCACATAATCCATATGTAGAACCTTAAGAATTTTCAAACATTCTGAATAAATACTTCACTTTTGAGGTAACCATTTATCCATCACAAATTCTTAATCTATATATGATACGTCTCAAATGTATAGGAACTTTAAGGAAAACCCTTAATGAGCCAAAAGTTTTATTTAATCCTCTTCTCTTTTCTTATCTGAACCAATAAAACTAACTTTGAATCCTTATTAATTTAGTGAATCCATATTATTTATAGTAAAATTTAATCATAGAGAACTCAGGGATTTATCCCTAACACCATAGGATTATTAGAGATATGTTTTCTCTTAAAATTAAATTTCAGAAAATAGAAAATGTCCAAAACACCATCTTAACGACCTCAAACGGCCAAAAACCAACCTTAGTAATAGCATAGCAATGAGTATTTCTCAGAAGATCGTTTCCGATGGACCCACCAAATTTTAAGTCAATCAGAGTCTGAAAATTTTCAACCTCCAAATCTGTGACCAAATCGGTTAGGAAAAATCGTTTTTCATGTTACAGGATTCAAAATATTTTTAGTTTACAATCTAATCATGCATCAACATATTACAAACTGATATCCATGAATCAAGATCAACCACATATTTTGAAATTTTCGTTTTCACAAAAATACTGCTTTTTTTTAGAAAAACAAACAATACAAGTTCATGTTTTTCAAAAAACTGCATGCATGCAAGTAATTATTTTTATGAAACCCTAGCCATCTAGTTAGACGTGAGTAGGCTCTGATACCAATTGAAGGAATATAAACACAGCGGAAGCAATTCTAGGATCATGACTCACATGTAATCTAGACAAACTAGCAGGCAATTTAGTTTTACATAAATATAAAACGGAATACCTCTTGAAGCGTGACTTGACCTTGAAACAAATCTTCAATCACGAGCAGGATCATCTACGGGGGCGTCCTCCAGTTCTATGATCTTCTGTCGTGTGCCCGAACAATACCCAAACTAATAATATTTGGGTGGAACAAATATTCAGAGAGAGAAAACTATTAGGTTTTTCTTGTCTGTCTCCTTTTGGCCAAGAATCCCCTTTATATAGTTTTAAGGGTAAAACCCTTTTCCACAACTATATAGGATTCTTTTCCACCAAGAAACCTCTCTCCTAGTCCTAATTGGATTCGGTCACAACAGGGACCACAAAATTAATTAATGAGGCTTCCAATTATGGAATTAATTCTTTTTCTCTAGAATTAACCTTTCCATAATAAATTACAAATTATTCCACTAGAAATTCGTAATTGCACTCCTCAGTTGAATTTTGAATTCTTCCATCAAATCTTATTTAACTCCCCATGTTAAGATTACAGACACCAATCAATATTATTAAATTACTGACAATTCAATATATTGACTAAATGAATATCCTTTAGACTTCCGCTTAACTTATTCCATGTGCCGGATACAAAATCCACTGGCCAGATTTATACATAGAAACTTATAAGCTTTCATAAAGGGGTGTCATCAATCTCTATAACGAGACATGGATTCTATCAACTAGCTATTACTTCGCAAATGCATATTATCATTGTCCAGCTTATCAGGAATTATTTGACCCAAATATCCTGGACCTCACCTATTGATAAATCAAGACAATGAATAATATACACCACTAATAATAGCTATATCAAGATTAAGAGTATAAGTACATTTGATGAGCTAGAGAGTTTGTTTTATATAGTCAGTATAGAAACACTTATCTCTACTTGGTCCGTTCAATACACACAAAGCGCACTAGCACAAGAAGTTGGAACGATACCGTTCCCATAATCAAGATAAATTATATATAATCTTGTACTACAATCATACCAATGGCTTTGTCCAATTTCCATCTTATATTGTGAACATTACTTTATTATTTATAAGAACCGATGATTTAATCTTCCGTGTATAAGCTTGGCTCTACACACTAAATCAACTACTATATAAATAATAGGACACACATGACACAATTGATCTAAATAAATAATAATTCATTATCTTTAGTAAATGAATAACCAATTGTTAAACTAGGAATAATCTAACTAAAACCGCATGGTTATTTGTATATCCTAACAATTTATACAAGTTAAAAGATTCCTTAGCTTTTTTGACCAAACTAACCAAAACCTAAAAGTACAAACAAAAGATATTCATCATAACTATATTTTCCTTACTATACTTTCCATGTTTGTTATATTTACTTTAATAGCTACCATAAATACAAATAATACTTCCTCCATCCCGCTTTATTTGTCATAGTTTGGATTTCGAGAGTCAAACGAATTTATCTTTGACCATAATCTTTATATATATCTTTTAAATATTTTGAGTTGTAATTTATTGTGACTTATAGTATTTTTCATGTAGTTTTTCAAATATGTAAATTTTATTTAAAAAAAGTTAAAGATTTTATATCCTAATCTACGGTTAAATTTAACAAATTTGACTTTCGAAACAGTAACTATGACAAACAAAATGGGACAGAGGGGGTAAAAGGAATCACAACTTTTTTTTCCGTTTGTGGAAATTTGAATCCTGATATCCAATGTTTTTCACCCCCACTTTAGTGAATACTAGCCCATTTTGGCTTTAGCAGAGCCTACAACAAGAAATTTGGAGTCTCCATTAGAATTGTATTGGAGTTTGTATAGAGACAATGAACATTTGAAGACTTGGTAGAAGTTTCCATTATTTTTTCACTGAAGTTTCAGAACCTTTGACTCGAATAGCTGTCCCTCCTACGCCATAATTTGCAATGCGACAATTGTCCCAACAGCTAAAGTTCTCAAGCATTCATCCCGTCTTTGTCAGAAGATCATACATAACCCCAAATCCCCAATCATGCGACCTCAATTTTAGCTTAAAAAATGTGTGTATTTTTTATGTATGAAATACTGTGGGGTCATTTAATAAAATCTGGACAATAAGTCTTTAATTTGAAAAAGCCATACCTAAGAATTTGATTTTAAAAAGGTAGCGGGATTATAATCTTGTCTTGTTTGCAAATCAAAGAATATCATTTTGAACTAAAATCCAGAGTATCCATCTTGTATGTGAAGAGATCCACATGTATCCTTTTGTTGTTAGTCGAATATCTAACAGAAAATACTTAAAGGGAATTATCTTAGACGCATTATTTTGTGACCACCTTTCTAAGTAATGAACGTTATTAGTATGATAAGATTTGATTTTTTCAATCAAAAGTAAGTACATGTTTTATAAATTTGTGTAGGCTAAGATTTTATGATCTTTTAGATAGATTGGGTGAATATAAAAAGGTCAAAAGTAATCTTTCATATTGAATTGTAATCAGGATTGGATCCTCAAAATATACTCCAAAACTAGGTTCAAGTGCGTAATTTTAAACGTGCAGCCATGTATATAACATTACTTATTTTTATTTTTCTCAAATATTGTGCACATATATCTTTTTGTCTCTCTTCCTTTTGGATGAACATTTGGCAGCGCAAAGCCTCAAGGAATGCAGAAGAAGACAAAATTTTTGAGTATTATAATCATCGTGTGAATCCTCTGAGCTGAAGGATTCAGGAACTACCACACATAAATTCTTTAAGGAAGTGATCTTACTAACAGAATCTAATCACAAATATTAGCGCGGGGGGGGGGGGGGGGGTGGTGGTTTTCAACGTGGAACAGCATGTATATCTAATTATAGTTTCGTCTTCTTGATCGTCCAAGATAGAGATATGTTGAGAAAGATTTTTTGTTGGTACCCAACTCACCATGCCATATAAGTCTAAAGAAGTTAATTTATCCATTTTTTATGTCTTCGCCTTGGCTACTTAAATCACTCTTAGCATAGATACAACTTGATTATTTAGGCGGTGTGTACATTGAAAGATGAAGATAGAACAAAATTTCTATCTTCTCCAAGATGTAAATTTCTCTTTGATTTGGTGAAGTAAGCCAAAATTATTATATATCATTTTACTGTGAATGTGGTTAGGAATTCTAAATATACAGATAGGATTATGGCATTTGGAAATAATGAGGCTAAAACTTCTCATTTCAATTGTCAAACTCCGGTGAAGAATAACTCTTCAGCCACTCAGCTTTAGGTCTCGAAGGCTTTACCTAAGAAAGTCATATACTCCTTCAGTTCCAAAATGGATGACACTATTTTCTTATTAATCCGTTCGAATGGCACAATTCTAAATTTAAAAATATTTTATAGTTGAAACTACTATTTTACCCTTAATGAAATGCTTTATAACCACATATTTATGTAGGGCTTATTTTGGACCACAAACTTCAAAAGTCATACCATATTTTTTAAACTCCGATCCAAGTCAAACTAAGACAACCATTTTAGAACGGAAGGAGTATACTATTAGCGATAACAGTTACACAGTCTCACAATCTAGGACGAACAAAACAAAAAAATTCCTTTTAACTGGATAAATGCACTTCAGATAAGTGGGAGGACTTGATTGGTGGATTTTGCTGTTTTTTTAACATTTAATCACTACTAGAAAAAGAGTAAAAAGCTACATAAAGGTTGGAGACGGAATTCCCTCTCCAATCAGTTAGAGAGGGAATTCCGTCTCCAACTCTAAACAATTTAATTAATTTTATACTCAATACACTGATTGAGTATAAAAGGTGTCAGTGATTGGAGACGGAATTACGTCTCCAATCAACTGACACCTTTTCCCGTCTCCAACTCTAAACAATTTACTTTCACACAGCGGGCTCCCAAATTATTTTCAGAACACCCCAAATTTTCAAACCCCTCCCCGGCGAAAATTCTCTCCTCCCCGGCGAAAATTCATCTCGGCTCCCCATTCCATCCGGCCAACTTATTCAAGTAAGTCCCCTTTCATCTTCCCCATTATTTTTCCCTTTAATTCGTATCCCCCATTATTTTTCCCTCCCCATTTTCCCCACCCTTCTGCCCCCATTATTTTTCCCTTGTATCTTCCCCATTATTTTTCCCCATTATTTTTCCCTTGTATACTTGTGAGATTGTTTAATATTCCCCTCTTTTTTTAGAACATTGGTTAGATTGGAAAGGGGTTATTGGAAATGTCATTAGTTCTTGGAAATTTAGAAATAGTTAGAAAAATAATGTGATAAAGTAGATAAATTTAATTCAAGAATAATTAGAAAGAAATAATTAAGAACAATGTCATTGAACATGGCAATATTGAATCTTGATATAAATAGGGGTTTGAATTGAATCTTGAATAAATGGTTCTTCTCAAGTTGTTTGGGTTCGGAGGATGTTCTTGAAAACTTAGTGAATTTTTGGTGTGATTGCCTGCTCTATAGCAAATAAAATAAATGTAGGGAGTTTGATTTAGTTAGTTAACTAAAAAGTTAATATGCAACATAATTTAACAAAAATGTTATACACCTATAGTTTGCTAGAAAAATTGTTATATTTTGTTGCATTGATTTATATTTATTTGTTTGTAACTTTTGTAGATGGAACATTATGAAAATCGTAGTTGGATGTACAATATGTTCTATGAAAATATGGGTTTGAGGAAAAGTTATGTAGATGGGGTTGACGGGTTTATTGCTAAAGCTAAATTACTTCCTGAATATATACGGGGGGTTCAATCAAATGTCCTTGTGTGAAATGCAAGTGTAGCCACGTGCAACCAATTGAAAATGCCGTGTTGCACCTTTATAGAAAAGGATTTATGCCAAAGGCAACGGTTGGAAGACCGTGAGAATGTGAAGAAATTACAGGAAATTGTGGCAAAGATTTGGAGGGATAAGGAGCAAGGAAGTGGCTCCTCCCAAGAGGCGGATTAGTCTCATGGTTTGTTAAGTTTGTGAACATGTTACTAATTAAATACTTTAGTTTTTATTTGTGTTGAATGCTTAATGATGAAACATGTATGTAGAATTGTTTAATTGGCCGTGGTGGCTTTGTTTTATGTTAACCAAGTTGTATATAACTGTTTTAGTGGTGCGTTTCTGATTTTTGGTTGCTTTGTAGCGAGTTTCTAATGTTTTTATTTAGCAGGGTTAATATAGTTAGAGAGAGAATTCCGTCTCTAAACAATAAAAATAAATTTTAATTATTTTATTGGAGAGGGAATTCCGTCTCTAAACAATAAAAATAATTTTTTGTTATTTTACTGGAGAGGGAATTCCGTCTCTAAACAATAAAAATAATTTTTAATTATATGCCTGGAGAGGGAATTCCGTCTCTAAAAAATAAAAATAATTTCTACACTTTGTGTTGGAGACGGAATTCCCTCCAAGCATTATTAATTTAATCCTTGGAGAGGGAATTCCGTTTCCAAGCATTCACTGACACTTTTTGGCGAAGGACGCGCAGAGACGGAATTCCGTCTCCAAACTCCTTTTAGAGAGGGAATTCCTTCTCCAAACTGTGACGCAAAACAGATGATTTCTAGTAGTGAATCTCCAATCTACCTATATATTGAAGGTTCATGTTATTGGAATATCTTAGCCATTCACTTAGTTAGCTACCTGAATTTTTTACCTTGTCGGTAATGGTATGGGATTGATTCCCCACCTCATCATTCCTTCCCGTTTTCCCTTTCCCATACTCCATCCGTTCCACAAAGGATGTCTTAATTTGACTTGAATCAGAATTTAAGAAATAGGAGAAGACTTTTGAAACTTGTGGTTTAAAATAAGTCATAGATAAATGTATGGCCATAAAGCATCTCATTCAGGATAAAGTGGTAACTTTCAAATTAATTGTTTCCAAATTTAGAATTGTCGCATTCTTTATGAAGCGGACTAATACGAAATTAGTGTCATCCTTTTTAGAACGGATGGAGTAATAATATTTTCTACTTTTTTTAATGGGGTAATAAACTTATAGATTCCACGAAGGAGTGTGTGTTCCACCAAAGATTGTGGTATCATTCATTATTAATTGGAGCGGCTACTGAACTTGGTAAAAAAACTAAGAGTATAGTACTAATGAGTGTAGATAAATAAAAAATACTTTATCTGATTTAGTTTAAGTGACAACATTTTATTATTGTAGTTGTTAAAAAATATAATTTTCTAAATTTTAAAACAACTTAATTTCTAGTAAATTACTATCCATCCTTAATAAAATAATTTATAACTACACAAACATTAGTAATTTATTTTAGATGCAAATCTTTAAAGTTTTTATTTCTTTTTTAAGTTCCGTACTGATTCAAATTTCAAATTATGTACATAAAATCAAACAGAGGTGAATAATAAAATTCACTTGAGGAATTTGAAGGTAGATAAATGAGAATTAAGAATGTAACATTACTTTGATTATTCATTGTCTAATTGTCCTGCTGAAAGAGGGTAAATACTAAATCGAGACTCCCCTTTGGTAAGATTGGTTTTAAGGACAGTCCTATTTCGTCAGATGTCTGACAAATTAGAATGAGCTAGGGACCCATTAGACTCCAAGAATTTCAGTTCATTCTTAAAAGTAACTTCACTTTTTGGTCAAACGTCAGAAATTCCTTTATTACCTCCTTCGCGTTGGAAAAGAATTTAATGGAACACAATAAAGTTGGAGCACGGGAGGGTCACGATTTGTGCCAGATACCAAAAGAACTGCGTGCTCCATCTATTTTAGTTTAAAATGTAAAAATATAAACCATAATTTCCAACTTGTAGTTATATAACATTTAACTCTCATTAAAGGTAAATTAGAATTTTAAGTTAAGTTATCTCTAATTTTAGAAAATTATTATTTTTTTCAACAAATTTAAAAATGAAATATTGTCACATAAACTTGAATGAAAGGAGTACATTTCTAGAGGCCAAATGGCACAATTTTATTAGTGTACATCTAACATCTAATTGTCTCCAAAGGAACTATACGGTACGAAAAGTTTTTCATTTTTCCACTTTTTATTGCAACTAGTAGTCAGGCAATTGAAGGCAAAAAACATTGTCTAATGGTAACATATAGCTTTACATAGAGAATCAACTCTGTACCACATTTGCTAACCCGTTACTCCTCCTTCCTCTTTTCGTTATGCAGACAAAAATGGAACCTACATTAGTGTCTACACTTAATTAAACCCCAAAAGTAACTCTTATATATGGGTCAAGTATGAAACTAAATAGTGTAAATTTTAAAACCAAAGTGATCCTAAGTCATCAAAACACAGAGAAATAGACTCTGTTTCTTGCCTCCTCCTTGACCTTGTGTGTCTATACGTTAGCTGAGAAAGTGCAGCTATATGTCAATGGCGACCTGTTGTCCCAAAATTGGTCGCCACTCGTTCCGAAAAGTAGGCTCAATCAAATCAAAAATGTTCCGCGGAAACAGCTCGAGGGCCAAGTATAATAATTTGAATCATAGTGTCACGAGTTCGACTTCAATAACTTGACCGATTAATCAATTCACTGCCTCTTTTTACTGTTACCTAATAAACAAAATAAATAAAGAAATAAGATAAAAGTCCAAGTATATTTTGAAAAGAAAAAAAAACATGAGAGAGAGATTAAGGGATCAGAATATTGAGAGCTGGAAATAGCTGGAAAACCTACTCCAACAAGAACTGCTTCACAATCTTGGCACTTGGTTCCAGCACATGTTTTTCCCATATTTCCGTAGCCATTTCTTTGCCGGATTCTGACGTAATAAAACTCTCCGAACTCATCACCGCCGCGAACACCGCCGTGGCATTTACTCTTTGTAGGTCCCATCCAGCTTGTCTCAGCCTCATAATTTTTCCCACTTGTCTCTCTGCCAATATGCGCGTGTTCTCCTTAATGTCCTTTACTGCATCCTCGTATGATCCTTCCCCTTTGAAATACTTCTCGAATTCAGGCACCCCTATTGCCTTACGAATCCCACTGTTTGTGTTGGAACAAGAAAACCCTTCATTCTTGAAGAACTCTTGTAGTTCTTCAATCATCCCCGAGTTGAGCATTTCGTCAACTCGTTTGTCCAGGTACTGATTCAGTACCGGACCTGAAACATCAACCCAGATGAAGCAACACTGGTAACGAAGTTCATTCGTTACCAGGTTTACTGGGTTGGATGGTTCAAGAAAATCCACTTCTGGATTATATTGTTTCGCAAGCAGAGCATAGATGAATGAGTTGGAGCCACCTACAATAAGAGGAGTTTTTCCACGATTAACTATTTCTTTGATTCTGCAAGCAGCAGCTGAGCGGAAATCTAAGGGGGAGAACTCCGGGTGTAACTTGGATGCATTGAATTCTCCGAGGAGATGGTGAGGGACACCACGGCGTTCAGGCATTGATATTTTGTTGGTGGTAATGTTAAGGCCATTGTAAACTTGGATTTTGTCCGAGTTTATTACTTCTGATGGGAAAAAACGAGTGGCAAGGTCAATGGAAAGTTTGGATTTTCCACATCCAGTAGCACCCATTATGACGACGATCTTTTTGTTGGATCGTCGTCGTGGTATGGTGGTAGTGGTGGTGGAAATTGGTTGCGTAGCTGTGACCATATTATGGGACCATTTGTGCTTGGGAAAGAAGACTTTTCTTTGGACAGTGAGAGGGAATATGAAACTGTTTGAGCAAAGATGGTTATTAGTTGTTGATAGAAATGATAATTTTCTCATAAGGGAGAAAATGATGGTGGTAAATTAAAGTGTGTGTTATGGTGAGATAAGCAAACTAATATGTACAGTAACATACAAAAAACATGAAAGAGAAAAAAAGGGGTATATTTTGCTTTGGCGGAATAGTAGTACTGAAAAAAAAAACAAGAGGACTAGTAGGTGGGTTGATGTAATGAACAGGTAATGGGGTGGTTTGTTACTATATTTGTTATGATTTAGAAAAAGAACAGAGTAATATTTTTGAGTATTTGTTACAAAATACTCCTTATTATTCCGTCTTTATAATGTTGCTTCTTGTTCTTCAATCTCGAATCATTAGCTTCTCATTCCTTCAGCACCAATTTTTTAAATATATACACATGAACCATTTTCAATCTCTTCTATATTCTTGTTGGACCTTTGTCTTCTCCTTCATGGTAACTTCTTAGTGGACAAGTATAGTTGCTGCCATTGATTTGAAGTAAGGAAGTGTACGGATCAGTTGCTGTAAAATGGTGATTCTTGGTTCAACTGATTTTATCTGGTTTCTCTGCTGTGGGATTGACAGACAGGAAAATGAAGTTTTGGTAATAGACTTGTAGTACTGGAGGTATGAGGGAGGATTCATGTCCCTTTTATATTCTCCACCGGCATAACTGTTGGAGTTAGCAATATATAGATATTTGGAAAATATCAGTATTATGCTAAGCTTATATAGACATTTTTTTTTTTGTTTATCTATGTGTGTAGCAACCATTAAAATAGTATGCCAAGTGGTTATAAGTTAAAATCAGCCATAATCTATAAGTTAGTTACTCTCAACTTATGACTTTTCGATTTATAAGCACTTTTAGTTTGACTGAGATATTAAGTGCTGAAAAGAACTTTTAGGTGCTGAAGTTGATTTTATAAATTACCATGCATTTGGATGGAAGTGTTTGGTAATAACAAGTTGGTATGTTTGATACAAAAGTGCTCATATATATTGTTTTTTATTAAAATGACTAAAATGTCATTCAAGTTGTTTACAAAAAACATAAATTTAAAAGTATTTTATAAAAAAAAATAACGAATATAAAATAAAGAGGGCGTTGAAAAACTTGTTTTAAAATGATATTTTATGGATTACAAAATAATTTACGGATAACATTATAATATACTTGGCCATACTAAAAGTGTTTATACGCTGAAACGTCACCAAATGGCTGGTTTTGGCTTATAAGCAATTTTAGTACTACTTAACAAATGCTTAGATAAGCCAAAAAGTACTCATAAGCTAGTTTGAACAACTTATATTCTTAAACAACATCCTCTAAGTATTTTATTATTTTATCATAAATATTATTGTCAAAACGAAATTTCCAAGCACCTCTTATTTATATTCGTTATTTTTTTTTCCTGAAATACTTTTAAATTTATATATATTTCGTTTTTTTTTTGTCGAAATATTTTATATATATTTCAAAATAACTTTAAGGATATTTAATTATTTTTTTAACATAAAAAATTACCAATTACGCACTTCTATTCAAATAGGCAAAATGCTTATTCATAAAAATCAGCTTCAATATGTAAAAGTGTTTCACACCTATTCTTATCAACTATTCTTAATCAATTAACCTAATCTAGCTCATACTCCACTAGTTGTTTAATTTAGTCGTGTTGTAATTTTTGGCAAAAGGTTTAAATGTACCATGAATTATGCGAAATTATTCATTTCCTTCGTTAATAGTTCAATTCAAAGCTATATTTTGCCATGTGTCCAACATAACTTAAAATTAAGCACCATATTTTGCCATGTGTCCAACTTGACTTATAAAAAGTCTCTAACTTGATTGATTAGCACCATATTTTGCGATGTGTCCAACATGACTTAAAATTAAGCTCGCCCCAAAAGTGAATTCATATCCCAGTTTAACATTTTTCACCTGAAATGCTAAATTTTTATATCAGATTTTTCAGAAAAAAGAACCCACATCTTTATAAGCAACATAAGAAAAACAATAAGACGTAATTTAAGATTTGAAAAACATTAAATGTCATGGTTTATACTAGATTTACCTTAGTACATCACTGATATTTGGCTAGATTCGCCTAGTTTATCTTAATATTTTCTTGCATTTTGGTTGCTTTATTCGTTCATTATATGTGATATTTGTGATTCTTACGCTCACTTATCGGTTTTGTGATTTTTAAGAATGGTTTGAGTGAATTCGAGGCAAGAACAAACAAAATGGAGCCAAATACCTTGCCGAAATGAAGTAAACAGACAAAAAACAACATGGGGTGAGTTGAAAGGACTCCATGAGTGGAGGTTAGTCACCTACCTTGAATGACATGTAGGCTAGCTAGAGGTTAAATAGATAAAAAGATACCAAATAATACATAACGTAGCAAAACATGTCTCCCACAACCAACACACCCTGAAACCATGTATAAAACAATCACCTATCACATCTACACACATGATATTACAGCACAAAACCCAATTCGGTTAACTATGATGTTGCGGAGAATAACCCGATCCATATGATCATAGTGTTGCGGCGTGCAACCTGTTCCCTTTTAACTATGATTGTTGTGGTATACAACCCGACCCGTATAATCATAGTTCTGCAGCGTGCAACCCAATCCTACTTAAATATGACTGTTATGCCGTACAACCCGATCCTTATAGTCAAAGTGCCGCGCCGCGCGACCCTGCCGTCTTACCCCATCAACCAATACAACAACCAAGGTGCAGAATAACACACATGAATAAACAAAAAGTAGCACCTCAATCAATATCTATAGCCATAATAAAACATCTTTATTCATATCATGATATAAAACCAAAAGCAATACAACACAGACTACAAATATAGTCTGAAACTATGGCGTAGTAAGTACGTCCTATCAGAAACTATACACATAAAGAACACGTGAATAGGACATCCATAAGGCTGAAGGCCGTCAAAGAATTGGGTGAAACCACTTACCTTAAGCTGGGGACTCAATCAACTACTAAACGACCCCTTTTCGTTTCTAGAGCCTTTTAGGACTATCTTTCTCTGAGCCATAGAAGAGTAAACGCACATATAAGTGCCCGTAGAAGGAATATTTAGTTATCAAACATGAAAAAGAGGAAATTACTAAACTGCCTCTGGGATGGGCTTGGCTTGGCTTAGCCGAACACCCACAAAAGTTATGTTTCCAGACTCCTCATAGTCGTATGGTATCAAATATACCATTGGACAACTCTTTCGGTTTCAACTAACCATAATTTGCCAATTTGGTAATCCTAGGGTTAAACTCACTTTAACTCAAGCCCAAATTCAAGAGATTTCAATTTTCCAACCCTTAATTAATATCATAATTAGGTTTAGGGACATTACATTATCAATTGGGTCAACTTGGTATCTTGATTTCGTCTTAGACCGACAAGATATTAAAAAAATTGGACCAAAAATGAGTTTATTAGCCGACCACATTGGTCTACTTATACACCGACTCAATGCTATTGCGCTCAAGCAAGTGCTAACGCACCACAGACCTTCGTTATCGCACCAACATGCATACTTTTACGCAGAAGACAGATTTTCTTATTGCTATCGCATAAACTCGGGCACTATTGTGTAGGGCATTTTCTTAGGTTCATGACAACATCATCTGGTGATGCATTATGGGTCCGAACGGGACCCTACAAAGCTCAGAATCATCCTAAAAGTTTGAGGTAAGTTATTAAGCACGGGTATGACCTACTCGTGAAGTCGGATCTTTAATCGGGTCCCTGAAACACAAGGCGAGGGTCAAACAAAAGGAGGCAAAACTCCAACTTTCGGTACAAGTTCAAAAACTATCCGAATAACCTGGGATTCCACTTTCAAAAGTTCATACAAGTCATAAATGACCATACGAACCTAACGGCACTTTGAAATTTTGAATCAGAGCTCATTTACTCGAATCTAGCTCAAAAACCTTGATTCAGCTTTACAAACGCCAAAAAATGAAAATGTTTTTCCAGAACCTATCAAAAGAGGTTCGATTCAGCTCAAACTTTACAGACAGGTCCTATTGGACCTTACCATACTTTTAAGATTTTTGACTCACCAAATAGAGTCCTTATTTCCGAAACGAGTAGACAAGGTCATTTCACTCTTAAAGCCCGATGAATGGTCAACTAAGTTGGTCATAGGAAGTAAGAAACGTGGCATGAGAAGGTTTCTGCAATCACACGACCTTGGAAGTTAGGGAGTTGCGACTGTACTAGGGTATTTGTGGTCACGATGATCTATGTTGGATATAAATCACAATAACCAATTTTAGCAGCTATTTCAAGCAAACAATGAGGAGATTTGCTCGCATGATTTCTTCCATGGAGTGAATTCAACCCTACTCTTTAATGTATTTATTCACATCACTAATGGACGATTAGATATAATTATGGGTAGTTTTCACCATGAAATCATGTGATATTGTGTATTTGCTTTTATGCACATTTATTATCGACATTGGGGATACAATATATTATGGATTATATTGTGATGTGCACACATACTATAGATATTAAGAATGCATTGTAGACTGTATAGTGATGTATATCGTACTATTGATATCGAGAGTACAATATGGACTATATTATGATGTGTACATTTTGGGATGAGCTTTGCCACACAATGAGTTGTTTTGTGACATGCGTACATATAGCCTCAGTCCGAGACTGGGATGTTTGGACAATATGGATTATAGGTGACATGCGTTTGATCTAAAAGGCCATCTGGCTAGTACACTAGGGCCTAGTACGTGTATGTGGTGTGTGTAATGAATGAATTCATATTTTTTACTTACCTTATGTTGGCTTATTACGTATCGTTGACAGTATTGCATATATATCAACCTTATGCTATTGGATTGTGAGATTACTTGTCAAAACATTCACATCGTCATGTGTATTTTTCCAAGACATGCTCTAGTGTGTAAGATAATGGGGCTCGTGGAGAATTTTGCAGAGTATTTGTTACTCATAACCGTACAATTACGTAAAGATTACGTTATTCAGCTAGTAATGATGTGGGTACATTTGGTCAGTTCAAGACTAGATCAATGTTATGCTGAGGTGAGCCATCACTTAGTATGTGATGGCTACAATTTATATTTGTATCCCACTTTTAACTTGAACTAATTCTCGCACTATATATTAAGAATCTCATATAAAAGCTCAATCCTAAATATGTTAGGAGTTGAGCATGTATGCATATTGAAACGGCCCTTATCAATCGTTTCGTGAGTTCGAACTTGATTTGCAAACTAACAGTCTTAAAATCTCCATAAGGTCCATTAGGACCTGTCTATAAAGTTTGAGCTTAATCGAACCTCGTTTGATAAGTTTTGGAAGACGTTTTCATTTTCTAGTGTCGGTAAAGTCGAATTATGGGTTTCACGCTCGTTTCCAGTAAATGAGCTCCGTTTGGAATCTGAAAGTGTCGTTAGGTTTATATGGTCATTTTTGACCTGAGCGAACTTTCGAAAGTGAGATCTGAGGCTATTCAGATAGGTTTTGCATATGTCTTGAGAGTTGAAACTTTTCCTCCTTTCCCTTAACCCTTGTATTGCTTATTGGAGGTTCATTTCGTGATCCGAGTTTGCGAACAAGTTATAAAAATGTTTTGAAACTTGTGTGCAAAGTTTGGGATGATTCTGAGTAACGTAGGGTCCCGTTCGAATCCAAAATGCAGTAAGGCTACCTGGAGCCAAGCCAGCTTGAGCGCTTTAGGGCTGAAGGAAGTAGTTGTTCTGCACGAAAACGCTCATCTGGGCGTGATCGTGATGAACAAAGTTGTATCGTGACTGCATGAGCGTTCAAGCGCTGAGTCAAGGTATAAAGAGACCCTTAGGTCAGCAGAACTCATTTTTCATCAAATTTCTTCAATATAAAGTTGATCCAAGGCGATTTTAAGGTACTACTTCGTTCCAATTGTCTAGGTAATTTCTCTAAAGCTTTCTATGATGTTAATTGAAGGTTTGGGTTAGGGAAATCGTGCAATTTGGGCTTGGAAGAGTTGGATTGGAATCCTAAACTTTGATAATTAGGTAATTTGGGGGAAATGAGGTTAGAATTTCAATTCAATAGTATAATCGGTATCGTGGAACCATGAGGAGTCCGAAAATATATCTTTTATGGATATTCGGCTAAGCCAGGTCTAAGGACATTTTGGTAATTTCTTAATAAAGTCGCGTTATGGATAGTAATCCTTCATTTTGGCACTTATACAAGCCATTATTTTTCTATGGCTCAGATCAAGATAGTTCTAAAAGGCTTCGAAACGGAGAGCGATCATTCAGTAGACGACTTGACCCCCGAACTTGAGGTAAGTGATAATATCCATTTCTTTGACGGTCTTTTTCCTTATCGATGTTCTACCACATTTTTCTTACATGTGTAGCTATCGATAGGGCGTACTTACTACGTCGTAGCTTCATATCAGAATTGCATATCACGTGTACTTCCCAATAGTCGATGAGAGTCCCAGGGGGGTGAAGGGTTGTTATTACATATATCTCCTAGTAGTCAATGAGAGTCCTGCGCTAGAGATAGGTTTTTGGGCACATATGACCCTATTGCATGATATTGCACTACATTTCATTCCATTACATGATTTGCTGGTTATTTGATACTCTAGCATTAACTTGTTCGTGCGTTGATTATCTTATATTGTTTGCTTATATCTTCCTGATTCCCCTAACTAGACAATCTATTATTTGATATAGCTAGCTAGTCCTCACTTATTGAGTCCTTTCGATCACTCCCTATCTGATTTCTGTTTGTCTATTCATTTTGGCAGATACCACTCCAGAACCTAGCTCGGCGCAAGATTGAGGAGAGTGGCGATTCAGCTGTCAATGGTGAGCCGATCTTTTGTTTGTGATGGCCACCAGCTTTAGTTATCTTTTATTATATCTCTTTTTTCTCCATTTGGGAGATGTATATATCTTTGGACTCACAGATGTCTGGTCTGGATAGGTCTGAACCTTGTACATTGGGTAAATATTTGTGTTTCTTTCTCAGCAGCCTGTGTATATGTTATGTTTCGTCATGAGTTCTTTTATGTTTCTTCTAAGTTGTTTTTATATCCTTTTATGCTAATTAAGTCAATAAGGTTCGTCTGACATGTCTAGGAGAGGATGTCGAGTGCCCGCACAGCCTATCCGAAAATTTCGGTCGTGATAAATATATATATATATATATATATATATATATGTACACACACACACACACACACACACACACACACACACACACACATAATCTTTCTGCTATCAAACTTGTTATTTAGTTCATAAATTGTTCTAATTAGTACCTAATTAAGCTTAAAATGAGATTTTAAATTGAAATTGTCGCCTTATACGCTGATAGTTCAATAGGTTCCATTACTGCCGATACTATACCATTTTACAAAACATACCAATACTTTTTGTATATACCATATACAAGTTTCAACAAACACATACAAATTAGGGTTTTATCTTCTTCTTCCTACCTTCTCCACTCATCACTGTCCTATGGGGTTGCTACAACCACCGTCGACAAGCCATCGCTGTCGTTGGACTGCCATCGTCGGCAAGCGCCACCACCACCGGATTTAAAAAAAAATTTGGATCTACAAAATGAAACATAAAAAAATACACATATAGACGTTGAAACTTTTTAAAAAATAATATTTTGAAACTATATACAATCAAACAGACACAAACATACAAAAATATACACAACATATAAACATATACAAAAACACATACAAATAATTTTTCTATTCTAGACATCCACATACACAAGCATACAACAACATACACATATATACAATACATATACACACAAAAATGGTGATAGCCATTCATATACAAAAAATACAAGGATATACGCATTTATATACAAAAAATACAAATATATACATACCACATACACATATATACACATATAAAAGAGAAAAAGAAAAACGAGGAGCAGATCGGAAAATACGAGATCGGAGCACCCGCCGCTGCAGTGCAGCAGTGCCGCCGTAGAGGAGCAGCACCACTGCACTGCATAGGCAGCAGCGGCGATAATAGTAGCACCATGGACGGTGGCAGATCTACTTCACCGAAGGAACAAAAGCAGCCGCAACTGGTTGGTTGCCGGCGATAGGGGAGGGGGACGGCGGTTAGGTAGGTGGATGGGTAGAGGAGAGGAGAGAAAGAAAGAGGAAGATATTAGAGTTTTGTATTTGGGAGAGTGGAAAATGAAAAATGGTATGTAGGGTAATTAAGTGGAAACTATTGGTATATTTTGTAAATGTAAAAGTATCGTTATTTTTTGTAATTTAGTTATTACGGTTGTCTTCTGGCGTAATTTTTCTTTTATACTTTTGTCGATGGACCACGCTAATTAACATAATTGTGGCCAGATAAACATAACACTGATTCTAATTATTACTTGTACTAGAAGTAGTCATTTAGGGTGTGTTTGGTATGGGGAAAAACATTTTTCAGAAAATATTTTCCCATTTTCTCATGTTTGGTTGGCATATATGAGTTGAAAAATATTTTCCACACCCACTTATTTTCTTCCATTTGTAGAAAAATGTTTTCCCTCAAAACTGAAGGGAAAACATTTTCCAAATGCACATCACAAACCCTAATTCTCACTCCTACCCCCATATTCCCCTTACCCCATACCAAAAAAACCCCACCCCTCCCCTCCCCTAACTCCTCGACTGTACCACCTCCTACATCTCCACCCCTATAATCTCCCCACCTCTGACATCAGAATCTACTGACGTTGTCGCAGGCACTGGCGAAATTCGAGCCTCCGTCTACTGCCTTGTCGCCCTTGCTGCCGACAACATCCTCTGTTGCGTCTCCGAGGCTCTGATTCTCGCTACTGTCTGCGAGGACTTCTCTGTCCCTGCCGTGAAAGACATCGCCGATGATTAAATTCGGATAGTTATCTTGGCTAAAGGACATACAGTACAAGTGTCACATATCCTACTACATTCTTTAGCAGTAACCTTGAAGATTTGTTGCAAAACTCCAGAAGATGTATGCCCAAGCCTCTTGTGCCATATGTCTGTATCCACTTTCTTACCTCCTGCACTTACTCCAGTAATTGTTTTGTTGTTCTTCTCTACCTCTACTGCATTATTACTTTTATTCACCTGTATTTCCTCTGTGGTGCCTTTATTTGTGAAAGAATCTTGAGGGAGCAAGTAGAGTCCATTCTTCACTCTACCAATCCCCTTCATCTTCCCAGTATAAAGGTCCTGAAACATACAGAATTTTGGAAAGAAAGTGACAGAGCAGTTAAGATCATTTGTAAGCTTAGACACTGATAGCAGACTATATCTGAAATCTGGGAGGAACAACACATCATCAACACACTCATCCTTTAACACTTTGCATGAACCTGTATGTGTAACTTGTACTACATCACCATTTGGTAGGTGAACTCTCTTTTTATCACTGACTGATGCCTTATTAGTTAACATCTCCAGGTCATATGCCATATGGTTTGTGGCACCAGTGTCCACTATCCAGTTACTGTCACTAGAATTTACTAAGAAGGCACTAGTAGTACCTGCCATGTTTGCTGAACTGTCTACTGTATTTTCTTTGTTGATAATCCTCAGAATCTGGTCAAATTGTTCTGCAGTGAAGAATGGTGCTTGAACTCCTGCACTCATTGCTTTGTTAGTTCTTTGTGACCCTGAGCTACTTTCCCCATAGTCTGGCTTGTTATAACCTTCAGACATGGCATGGTATGCAGCATTGTTCCCATATTGGCCACTAGTGTTTCCCCCTGTATGTCCAGCTTTGCCATAGTGAGTGTTAGCATTCCCATTATATCCTGAATTTCCAGAGTAATTAACCCCTCCATAACTTCCATTTCCAATTCCACTACTAGGATAACCAGTGTTTCTGCCCTTCTTCCTAGGCTTGTAGTCAGCTGGATATCCATTCAATTTCCAACACACATCCCTTGTGTGTCCTTTCATGTCACAGTAATCACATTTCAGATTATAATTCTTCTTAGGTCTTTGTGCAATTCCTTTCTTAGTAGTCATTAGGGTCGTCATTTCATCATTAGGTGACAATGAGTAATTGCAGGCTATAGATCTTTGGCTTTCCCAATCAACTAACATGGCATAAGCTTCATTCACTGAAGGCATGGGAATCATCATGAGAATTTGTTCCCTTGCTTGCTCATAGGACTCATTTAGTCCCATTAAAAATTGCATTAACTTCTGCATACGTATGTGTTTCACATAATCTTGTGATTTCTCACAGTTACATCCAGGTGCAATACACTCATATTCATCCCAGAGTAATCGGAGCTTTGAGTAATAAACTGAAATTGAACAAGTACCTTGGCTAATTGTTGCAATTTCCTTATGCAATTGAAAAAATCTAGATCCATTCACCTTATCAAATCGCTCTTCTAGATCCTTCCACACTGCATATGGACTTGATGAATACACTATCCCACTAAATAACTCCTTCGATACACAATTCATTATCCACGAAAGTACTATTGCATTGCATCTTTCCCACTGATTTTTCAGATTTGTGTGAAAATCCTCCTTTTTGCATGAACCATCTATGAACCCTAGCTTATTCCTTCCTAGAATAGCAATTCTCACAGCGCGACTCCAAACAGAGTAATTTTCCGATCCGGTTAGCTGAAGAGCAATGAGTACTGTTCCTGATGTATCCGATGCATGGAGATACAGGGGATGGTTGTGATCAAGCCTTGCAAGTGTTCCGATCTGATCGCCGACGTGTTCTCCGGTGACATTCGCCATTTTGACAGCTTTAATCTTCTATCACTACCTTCTTCTCCAGTGATTTTCCGATGAATTTAGACCATAATGATGGCCACAAGCTCTGATACTATGAAGAATTTGCTACTGTATGCAGTGCTTCTTAGCTAAGAGTGAGCTGAGCTTAGAGAGAGGTAGAGAGAGAAAGTTGTAGTGGATTAAAAATGAAAAAACTGTAATTGTACAAGCTTGATCCCTAAGCTATATACATAGCTTCTAACTAAACTAACTAACCAAAATATCCTAACAAACTATGCTGAGTCAGCAGCCTAACTAACCCACTCTACTTAACCACTTAACTAACTCTAAATCAGCTTGTATTAAATAAACTATACACTGTAATTACAATATGTAAACTAACTCTTCACTTCTATATTTCTACATCTACCCATGGACAAGACAAATAGTCATACATCATGACTATTTTCTTATATTTTTACGTCAGCTGACACTTTAGGCACCTTAAATACAAACATAATGACAAATTTAATAATTTTCGAAACATAGTGACATTTATAAAGTTTTTACAAAATATTGGATAGTAGAAAACCCTTGATTTTAGACAAATTTTTTGGTATCTCTCTCTACCGCTTAACTCCATCTCTCTACCATCTTGAGATCTGCCTCCTTCGAACCCATCTTCGTCATTGCTGGCGTAACTCCAGTATCACCATCTCATGGTTTCTGCTCTTCGTCATCCCTATCCGGCATTGTTGTTGCCGTTGCTAATCTGGTGGTGCTCTTGTCTTCTTCCTCCAGATCTGATGTGGATGCTGCTTTTTTTTTCTTCCTTCAGATCTTCTTCTTGCTCCAGATTTTCTTCTTCTTCTAGATATTACTTTTTCCAAGTCTTCTTCTGATGAACATAAATTATTTACGTAATTTCATATATAAAAATAATATTTTAAATTTTATATATATATATATATATATATATATATATATATATATATATATTGTTGCAATAGGTGCACTCCTAACGGACACTAGAAGGGTGTTCGAATAGTGTCCTCCGATTTTTCTTCATTGAAGAACCTTGCTCGTCCCTTCAAGAACTTGGTTCTTGATGTGTTTCTCCCAAACAGTAATATGATTCAAGCACGAACATAAATAAATGAACACAAAAATTTTACGCGGAAAACTCTTTGCTCAAAGGAGAAAACCCACGGCACAATATCTGGGGTTTTGTAAACCAAATCCACTATCACAACGAGCAAGTTTTAGGTTAAAATCACTATAACCAAGGGAGTAAACTCTAGTACCTACACCAACCAATGTTAAACTCTATCTTTTATAAAATGTCTCCTTACAAATAGCACCTATTACAAAGCTTCTAGAAATAAGCAAATAGGTAACAATTTCTACTTAACACAAAATAAAACAATCGATGAACACTATGAGAAACTCCTTCAGCACTTGGTTCTTTGACTGCAGTTTGCCTTGTTCACTCATATACGATCAGTAATTGCCTTTGCCTTTTGCTCTGAACTCTCGTAGTGAATGAATGTCTTTTCATCACGCCTCACTGAAGTTTATATAGGGTAAAGAAACCCTAGCAGTCTCCAACTATGATGCTTCTCTCAAATATGGAAAGAGAAGATCTCTTTCATCACATTCGTTTTATAACTCTGACTCTCTTTTATTCACACTAGCTAAGACACGACTCCTTAACAGACTAGGATTACCAACTTGCACGCGCTCAACTTCTCCTACTTCAACATGGATTGCCAGTTAGCATGTTCCTTTGCTTGGTCCTTTTCATAAGAAACTGACTCGGCATCTTTTCGATTAGTTGCGCTTTTCTCTAAGAACCAGGTCCACAACCAGCTCCTTTGTTTGTCAATCTTCAAAACTCATCACTCAACATAACCAAACCAAAATAATATACCTAGTGATATCCCACCAAGATGGGGTCTGGGGAGGGTGAGATGTACGCATACCTTACCCCAACCAAGGTGGAGAGGCTGTTTCTGATAGACTCTCAGCCAAACAAAATTTTCAAGAAAACATGTTTAGAAAAAGCTAGATGACAATACCAAAATAAGTGAAATACTAACAAGAATACTCAAGCAAGCCCAAGATAAACAGAAAACACCAATAACAAACAACGAAGAGTAAGCTGGAGATAGAGTATATGGAGATAATACTACTTCCAAAATGAATAACTCCATCGATTACTATCTATCCTTCTATCCTAATCTTTGACCTCTACTCTTTCTTATCTAGGGTTTTGTCCTCGATAATCTGAAGGTGAGCCATGTCCTGTCTAATCATCTCGCCCCAACTCTTCCTTGGTCTACATTTACTTCTCCGTAGACTCAACACCGCCAACCCCTCGCACCTCCTCACCGGAGCATCTGTGATCCTCCTCTTCACATGCCCATACTACCTCAGCCTTGCTTCTCACATTTTGTCTGCCACTGCAGTCACTCCTACCTTTTCGCCTATAGCCTCATTCTTGATCTTATCCATCCTAGTATTCCTATACATCTATCTAAGCATCCTTATCTCTGCTACGCACATCTTCTGAATGTGGGCGACCTTTACTGGCCAACACTCTACCCCGTACAACAAAGCTGGTCTAACGACTACTTTGTAGAACTTACCTTTAAGCCAAAATGGCACTTTCTTATCACATAGGACACCAGACGCGAGCCTCTACTTCATCCAACTAGCCCCTACCCGATATGCCACATTATCGTCAATCCCTTCATTACCTTGGAGAATCGACCCAAGATACTTGAAGCTTCTTTTCTTGGGGGTGACTTATGCATCAAGCGTCACGTCCACATCGGGCTCCTGAGGTGCCTCGCTAAACTTGAACTCCAAGTACTATGTCTTCGTTCTACTTACCTTGAAATCTTTAGACTCGAGAGTCTGCCTCCATACCTCCAACTTATCATTCTCATAAACCAAAACTATGTCATCATCGAATAATATACACCATGGAACCTATCCTTGAATACTCTTCGTCAGTTCATCCATCACCAGAGCAAATAAAAATGGGCTAAGAGCCGACCCTTGATGTAACCCCATTTCAACGGGAAAGTGTTCTGAGTCACCTCCTACTTTTTCTTTGTCTAAGAATTCAAAGCTGCCGTTTTCGCGCCCGAAACCGCTAGCTTTGCCTCTTTCTTCGCGGTCTTATATTCTTCCATGTTCGTTCCTTATCCTCCTCGTCTTTGCTCTCCATTAGTTTCATGAATGCAACCCTCTTGGCCTCCACTTTCTCTTGAACCTCTATTCCACCACCAGTCTCCTTTGTGCCTATTAGGCTTGCCCTTCGAGACCCCTAACACCTCTCTAGTTGATCCTCTAATAAAAACAGTTGTTCTAGCCCACATATTACTCGTATCTCCCATCCTCTCCCAAGCCTCCATATATACTAGCTTCTCTACTAACTCTTTCAATTTCACAGTGGTCAAGGCCCCTCACTTAATTCTAGGTCGACCAACCAGAGCCCTCTCCTTCTTCCACCCTTGGATCTGAAGATCCATAACTAAGAGCTTATATTGGGTCATAAGATACTCACTTGGATAATCTTACAATCTACACAAACTCTTCTATTGCTCTTCCTAATAAGTAGGAAGTCGATTTGAGTTTTCATCACCGCACTAGAAAAGGTGACCAAGTGTTCCTCCTTCTTCAGGAAACACGAGTTAGCTATTGCCAACTCAAATGCCTTTGCAAAATCTAGAAGAGAGACTCCTCTATCATTTCTATTCCCAAAATCGATGTCGCCATGCACATCATCATAACCCGCTGAAAATGACCTGATGTGGCCATTGAAATCGCCTTTTTATGAAAAGCTTCTCAGTGCTGGGGATATCCCGAACCACCGCATCCAAATCCTCTCAAAAGTGCTTCTTGACCTCATCGTCCGAACCCGCTTGAGGTGCATACTCACTTATAACATTATAGGTAAGCCCTCCAACAACAAGCTTAATAACCATCATCCTATCATTTACCTTTTTGACCTCTACCACTTGCTCTCGAAGGTCCTGCTCAACTAGAATGTCTACCCCATTCCTACTCCTCGAGACTCCTAAGTACCACAACTTATAGCCATCTACATCCCGAGCTTTAGTGCCCACCCATCTGGTTTCCTGGACACAAGCTATGCTAATCTTCCTCTTCTTGAGGGTCTTCACTACCTCTATAGATTTTTCCGTCAAAGACCCTATGTTTCAAGATCCAATTCTCAGCCTAGAGACACCCTTGGCCCCTACCCCCAACTCCAACTGAGGACAAGACCTTAGTCTACTATCCCCAACCAAAGCCACTACTTACACACTAAGGTTGAAAATTAAAGGAAAGAATACAAGAAATAGAAAATTGGGTAGAATTCCAAGGCAGGGAAAAACAAGAAATCAAGAAGTTTAGTCAAATTATGGCAAGAAAGCAATGTGTGTGTGTGTGTGTGTGTGTGTGTGTGTGTGTGTGTGTGTATAAAATCATCCCCAACCAAAGCCACTACTTACACACTAAGGTTGAAAATTAAATGAAAAAATACAAGAAATAGAAAATTGGGTAGAATTTCAAGGCAGGGAAAAACAAGAAATCAAGAAGTTTAGTCAAATATATATATATATATATATATATATATATATATATACACACACACACCACAATTGAGGACAAGACCTTAGTCTACCATCCCCAACCAAAGCCACTACTTACACACTAAGGTTGAAAATTAAAGGAAAGAATACAAGAAATAGAAAATTGGGTAGAATTCCAAGGCAGGGAAAAACAAGAAATCAAGAAGTTTAGTCAAATTATGGCAAGAAAGCCGTATATATACACACATACATATCTAGTCTATTAATCGGGCAAGAGCAAGTTAAGTAGACAAGGACAACACCAAAGCAAACGAATAAAACAAAGCAACAAGCAGACTACTAAGTTTTAGGCAAGCCTGAACTGCTGTCGATCGGCAGCGGTTGATGTTGATCCGGCAGCGAACTGAGGCTATCGACAATCCCTCAAAAAATCTGTATGAAATTTGTGATATATATCTCTCCCCTGGTTCTGCAAACTCCGGTGGTGTGTCTGGTGGCGTAGCCGGTGAAGTTCCTGGCAGAGATGGGGCTGGGCTGATAGGAAGAGGAGAGAGAAGAGGGAGAGAAGGAGAAGTGGGATGTCTGAAAGAGAAAGGAGAGTGGAAAGTTTACCTATGACTGAGATTCGCCGATGATCGGCAGTGTCGGGAGAAGTAAGTTAAAGAGACGTTACAGGGGAGATTCAAAAGTTTAATAACAATAATGAATCCCACCACTCAACATATATATATATATATATATATATATATATATATATATATATATATATATATATATATATATATGACACGACCCGGAACCCGGCTAGGCCGTGCGGGCACCCGACATTCTCCCCTAGACCTGTCGGGCGAACCCTTACCAATTAAATTAGGAAAATAAATGTAATTCAATTCATAAATAAGAACAAGACTTAGAAAAAGGCACAGACATACTGATTCCTCTAAGCTGTACAAAAGAAATTACAGCTGACTACCCAACATACTAGGTTTAGGGCTATCCAGACTAGACATCTAAGAGTACAAAAGAAGACAGATACCTCCTGAAGGGAGCAGAATGCAACTGAAATAACAAACAATAAACTGGTGGCCATCTGGAATAAAAGTTGGCTCACCCTGACAGCTGAAGCCGTCTTCGCTCCTTCACGACGTGGCGAACTCAATCCTGGAGCGAACCTGCCGAAACGAAATAGATAGACAAGAAACAAACAACAAACAAGGGTGAGTCAAAAGACTCAATAAGTGGGGCAGACTAGCCACCTCAAAGAATAGGACAGCTAGCCAGGGAGAAGAAATAGATAAACCAAATTTCTCTTATTTAAATTATAAAAAGGCAGAGCCAGATAATAACTAGAAACACGTATGGAATCACAAACTCATTAACAACCAGTAACGTAAGATAGCCAGAACAGTATCCTGAACATATCAACAATAAAAAATACATCCTGTTACGGCGTGCAACCCGATCCATATAATTAACCTGTAGCGGCGTGCAACCCGATCCATATATTTATACCATTGCGGCGCGCAACCCGATCCATATATTCATCCTGTTGCGGCGCGCAACCCGATCCCCGCAACCCAGAATACGAGCCAGAAATATATAGGTAAGCTGAGATATATCCACAATATGGTATACATACCGCATACACAAAACACAACATGATAGTCACACAATAGTCAGCACGTGGTGCAATGAAATGGGATGAATGCAGTATGATGCAATGGTGTCATGTGTGCCAAATAGATGGAGCGGAATCCTCCTGCTCCGAGGGCGGAATCCTCCTACCCTCAATATGATACAATGGAGCGGAATCCTCCTGCTCCGAGGGCGGAATCCTCCTACCCTCAATATGATGCAATGGAGCGGAATCCTCCTGCTCCGAGGGCGGAATCCTCCTACCCTCAATATGATGCAATGGAGTGGAATCCTCCTGCTCCGAGGGCGGAATCCTCCTACCCTCAATATGATGCAATGGAGCGGAATCCTCCTGCTCCGAGGGCGAAATCCTCCTACCCTCAATATGATGTAATGGAGCGGAATCCTCCTGCTCCGAGGGCGGAATCCTCCTACCCTCAATATGATGCAATGGAGCGGAATCCTCCTGCTCCGAGGGCGGAATCCTCCTACCCTCAATATGATGCAATGTGCATACGAATGCAACATGATGCAATAATAACCCATCACCAGCGCGGGACTCTCATCGACAGCTGGAAAGTATATACCAACTCACAACCCAAGTACAATACTCAGATTCTCAATGCAATACAAATAACATGACATAATATATAATATAGAATATAAATCCAAAGCTAAGGCGTAATGAGTACGCCTATCGGCAGCTACACACGTAAGGAACACGTGATAGAAAATCCACGAGGCCAGGTGCCTCCAAAGAAATGGATATAAATACTTACCTCTTCCAAAAGTTGGCATTGCTAATCAACAACCAACTCTATTCAATAAGCAGAAAAATATATCACATTAGGCTAAAGGCTTTATTCCTCATATTTTAGGGCAATCCGGTTAGGAACCTGATACCCTATTGGCATACGCAATACGCAGGCCAGACCTATGTACAGGGTTTAAAGTCACATGACCAAACCCTAAATAAATTACATTTATAAGTTGCCCATAACTCCCTGAGTACGAATATATAATCAATTCCATTATCGGGGTCCATTTGACCCTTTAAACTATTAATTGAACTTATTAAAACGATGTCTAATATCTCAATTTTCACCATCAAAATATATTTAAACACACGTAATAAACTCAAATAATATAGTAGGATCATTACCTGAATATTTCGGGGTAAAAGTTCTACTTTTCTCTGGCCCTTTTTCCCATTTTCTGGCATTTTTCTACTGCGTATTTTCTGTTTTGTTTATCTCCTGTTTCTCGTTTTGTTTCAAGCTTTAATATGAAGATGCAGATATATATACATAAGGCCACCGCCATGCAAACTCTTTTTCTTTCAACGTTTTGTCTTTTTGTCTTTTTTTTTTATTTTCTTTTATTTTATTTTCTCGACGAAAATTAAAACGGTACTTTATGATATTCGAAATAATTCCAACTTTTGTATACAAGTTATACAAAATATATGTAACATACTCGCGAAGGCGGATCTCAAATTGGACTCCCGAAACTCAAGATGCGAATTTAAATAGAAAAAGACAAATTATTTAACTTTCGGCATTTTAGCGGAAACTAGCCGAACAACATCGAAATTCACTTTCGAAAGTTTAAAATGGTCATAAATAATTATACGAACCCAATGGCGCTTTCGGATTTCGAATCGGAGCTCATTCGGCAAAACGGAGCTCGAAAATCTCTTTTTAATATTTATCGCCAATAAAAACTGAAACCTTCTTCCGATGCCTACCAAACGAGGTCTGATTTAGCTCAAATTTTACAGACAGGTTCTAATGGACATTACGAATATTTTAAAATTATCGGCATGCCAATCGGAGTCCTAACTTCTGAAATGACTAACCGAGGTCGTTTCAATATATATATATATATTCAATTATTCTCTATTTTCTAGCAGAACTTGTAGGAAAGAGAATACTTGAAAAAAGAAAATAAAGAAGCTAGAAGGAGAAAAGGTTTCACGTGCCTATTTCACAGTGGAAGAAAGTTGCTTCACATCTTCACCATGATGCTTCCTCCTCGCTATGAATCTTCATCTCATGACATTTACAATATGTAGAATGCGAGAAAGTTACTATAGATATGTATCATAAGGCTCGCTCCTTATGATGCATCTTCTATATAATGATATTAAAACATTTAATGAAGAAATTCAATTCTATAAGTAGAAAGAAGAGAATAGTTGTTGTACTCTCTAGAGCATGGGTCTTTCCGTTGTATCTTTCTTGTAGTTAAAATATTTTCTTAGTCTTATAAATATTCCTAGTCTTCTAAATTCTTTGTTAGCTTTTCTTACTTCATAACAGAGTAATTTTTTTTTCTTGGGATAGTTGATGGAACTTGATATATTTATAATAGCTATTTTAGTTTTATTATATGCTTGGTGTGAAGTTTTATATTTACATGTTCATGCTGGAATAACAATTTTATTACTCATTACTATCAATTTTACATATTTTATCCCTAGGTTGTTATGATATTAATTTTGAAATTCTCAGGTAGTAAAATTGATATATAATAGGAGGAATAAATAATAGAATGAAAATAACTTTTAGTAATCAATGATTCTAAGTCCGTAGTTTTGCCTCCCTCATTTTTAATTCTCATGGAGTAATTATTGTAGGGAATATTATTGATTTTCAGTAAAAATTTACTGCTTTTTGCACAATTCAGGGAAGAAAATTATTTTTGTTTAACAATTATGAGTTATAACTCAATTAATTTACATAACCTCATGGTGTGTTATTAATTTATTATTTCTTAGTAATAAACATAATTGAATTAGCAATATGCAATTATTCTTTAAAAAAATACATGTAAAAAATTGAGATTTTTATTATAAATATTATAAAATGAATTCGGTGATTCCCAACTCTGTTTAAGTTAAAACTCTTCCCATATTTTTTTTGTTTTAGTAAAGTTAATCAAAAACTCATTTTTTTTCATCATTTTGATTCTCTCAAAAAGTCGTTGGAATATTTCAAGTCTATAGCATAAATTTCTCCATCTTTATGGGATGATATCATAAACTATACGAGAATTTGACAAACACAAGCAGAAAAATCCTATTCACACTGGACTCGTCATCTTCTTATTCTTCTTCATTTTTGTTTTGACACGATTTTGAGAATTTTTTGTGGAATAGATGATGATTATGGTGGTTTGTGGTGGTGGATATGGTGGTAATATGGTGGTTTGAATTTTGTATGTCTATAGTATATATACATGTGCTTCTGTATATTTTTGTATTTTTGTGTGTGTAAGTCTAGGTGCAGCAAATATATGTATATCTAGTTTTTATATGCCTTGTAAATCGTTGTATGTATGTGTGTATCTGTCAATTGGAGGTGTAACGTAACTTCTGCACCGTTTCCGATCACCGCCTCCGGCGGCCCTTTGTAAGAACGTCGCCTTTATCTCTCTTCTCTCTTTCTCCTTTCTCCTTCTCCCTTTATCTTCTCCATCTTTCGCCTTTGCTCCACTGTTTGTTTCTTCTTTTCCTTTTCTCCCAACAATCTCCGATGACGACCCTACCTTTCTAGCACCGACTACCAACAATAATTATCACCGGTAAGTTTCTTGGCGCTGTCCGATCCTATCTCTCTCCTTTTTCTTCTCACCGCTACGGTACCACTCCTCCGGCGCAGACCAGTAGCAACTAGATTTGTCACTGCAGTGCGAAACACTGTCTTTCACTCACAAGGCAGCCCAAGTACGATCCCTTTCACTTTATGTTTTTTTGCAAATTCTTTACGTGATTTTTTTAAAGTCTTTATTCTTGTATCAATCCATAAATCTTACCAAAATTTTCATTTGTTGACTTTAAGTATTCTATTTTGTTGCTTCAGTATCACATTAAGAATCTTGACACTATATTAGTATTTTTATTTGCATTATTTCAGCCATGTTCTAAGTTTTAGTCTTGTTTCTTTGCTCTAGCATTCAGTCATAGCCTGTTTCTTGTTGTATTGCTATTGTTCAGATTCAGATGTTATTAATAATAGTCCCGTTATTTTCTTTTTCATAGTGTTGGAATCTTATTCTTTCTTAGTTGCTAATTAGTGGCATTAGCGAATGATGGCAGACTAAGGGCATGTCCTCGGTTGGGGGCGACGTTCGGGGCGAGGGGCAAAGGTTTCAAGGGGGCGCTAGGATTAGAATTGGGTCATGGAATATCGGGTCGTTGTCGGGGAAATCTAAGTTAGTGAAGATTCTCAAAAAAATAAGGGAAAGCATTACTTGTATCCAAGAGACTAGGTGGTGGGTACTAAGGTGCGAGATGTTGACGGGTATAAATTGTAGTACTCTGGGGTCTCGAGGAATAGAAATGGTATAGGCATATTTGTTGATAAGGACCTTCACGAACAAGTTGTAGAGGTCAAGAGGATGAATAACAGATTAATGTTTATTAAGCCGGTTGTTGGAGGGCTTACTTATACCATAATTAGTGATTATATACCTCAAGCGGGCTTGGACAATGAGGTCAAGAAGCTTTTTTGGGAGGATTTGGACGAGGAAGTTCCGAGTATCCCTATCACTGAGAAGCATGTCATAGGAGGAGATTTCAATGGGCACATCGGGACGTCTGCAGAGGGTATGATGATGTGCATGGTGGCTTCGGTTTTCGGGATAAAAATGATGGAGGAGCTGATCTTTTGGATTTTGCTAGAGCTTTTGAGTTGGTGATAGCCAATTCGAGTTTCCAGAAGAAGGAGGATCACTTAGTCACCTTTTGCAGTTCGGCGGCGAAGACTCAAATTGACTTCCTACTTCTTAAGAAGAGCAATAAATGAGTATGTGCGGATCGTAACGTTCTATCAAGCGAGAATCTTGTAACCCGACATAACCTCTTGGTTATGGATCTTGAGATCTGAGGGAAGAAGAAGAGGGCTTCAGATGTTCAACTAAGAATCAACTGGGGGCCTTGGCCAGCGGTAAGATTTAGGAGTTGGGAGAGAAGCTAGTAGCTATGGGGGCTTGGGAGAGTAGAGAAGATGAGGATAGTATGTGGTCAAAGATAGCAGATTGTATAAAAAGGGCTGCTAGAGAGGTCTTAGGGGTCTTGAAGGGCAACCCTAATAGACATAGAAGAGAGTAGTGGTGGAATTATGAAGTCCAAGGAAAACTGGAGGCCAATAAGGCAGCCTACATAGAGTTAGTAGAGAGTAAAGACGAGGAGGAGAAAAGGTCGAATAGGGAAAAGTATAAGTATGCGAAGAAAGAAGCGAAGCTAGCGGTTTTAGATGCTAAATCGATAGCTTTCGAACGCTTGTATCAAGAGATAGCGGACAAAGGTGGAGAAAGGAAGCTGTACAGGCTTGCCAAAGTAAAGTGTATCAATGACTTTTAAATGGATGGCATGGTCTTAGTCGATGAGGCTCACATTAGACGAAGATGGAAAGAGTACTTTCATAGACTTTTTTAAATGAAGAGGGGGACATGAGCATTATGTTTGGTCATCTAGAGCACTCAGAGAGTCGCCGTAATTTTGGGCACTCAAGTGTATTGGATTTGTAGAGGTTCAGGACACAATTCACAAGATTAGAGGAGGAAAGTAACCGGGCCTGACAAGATCCTAGTAGAGTTTTGGAATAGTGCAGGTATAGCAAGTTTGACTTGGCTGACTGGGTTGTGTGATGTTATCCTGAAGACGGCTAAGATTCCCGATGAATGGCGGTAGAGTACTATGATTCCGTTGTACAAGAACAAGGGAGATGTTCAAAATTGCAACAATTATAGGGGCATCAAACTATTAAGCCACATCATGAAAGTTTGGGAGATGGTGGTTGAGAGGAGGATGAGGAGAACCAATTCGGATTCATGCATGGAAGATCGACTACAGAAGCCATCTACCTTATGAAGAGGTTCATTGAGCAGTAAAGGGATAAGAAAAAGACTTGCATATGGTGTTCATTGACCTAGAGAAGGCTTATGACAAAGTCCCAACGAATGTTCTGTGGAGATGCTTGAAATCTAAAGGTATACCGATGGCATATATCAGCGCGATTAAAGACATGTACGACGGAGCCAAGACTCTCGTGAGAATAGTTGGAGGTGACTCCGATCACTTCATAGTCGAGATAGGTTTGCATCAGGGGTCAGCTCCTAATCCGTTCTTATTTGCTCTGGTTATGGGCGAATTGACATAGAGCATTCAAGGGGAGGCTCCATGGTGTATGTTATTTGTTGATGTATAGTTTTGGTTGATGAGACTCGCGGCGGATTTAATGATAAATTGGAGGTTTTGTGACATACCCTTGAGTCTAAGGGTTTCAGGCTGAGCAGAACGAATACAGAACACATAGAGTGCAGGTTTCGTGATGCATCTCAAGAGTCAGAGGTGGAAGTGACGCTTGATTCGCAGGCCATTCCCTAAAAGAGAAGCTTCAAGTACCTTGGCTCAATCATTCAAGGTAATGGGAAAATTGACGATGATGTCACCCATTGTATAGAGGCAGACTAAAGTGGACGCTCGCTCTAGTGTCCTATGCGATAAGAAAATGGTACCTAGACTCAAAGGTAAGTTCTACAAAAATGGTTGTTAGACCAGCTATGTTGTACGCCACAGAGTGTTGGCCCGTTACGACCACACACATTCAGAAGATAAGAGTAGGAGAGATGAGAATGCTTAGATGGATGTGTTAGCATACGAGGCTGGATAAGATTAGGAATGAGGTCATTCATGACATAGTGGAAGTGGCCTCAGCGGCGGACAAGATGCGAGAAGTGATGCTGCAATGGTTCGGCCATGTGAAGAGAAGGAGCATAGATGCTCCTGTGAGGAGGTGCGAGAGGTTGGCAGTGCTGGGTCTTCGTAGAGATAGAGGTAGAGGTAGACCAAAGAAGAATTGGGGTGAGGTGATTCGTAAGGACATGGCTCACCTCCAGATTACCGAGGACATGACCCTTGATAGGAAAGCATGGAGGTCGAGGATTAAGGTAGAAGGCGATTGGCTGTTGACATTTTACCTTTATTATTCTTATATATAGTAGTATTATCTTGTCCTGCATCCTTTTCGCTATTGGTGTCTTCTGTTTACTCTGGTTGTTGTAGTTTTATATGATATTTTCAAAATATTTTGTTTGCTTACTGTGTATTGTTGTTGTTGTTGTCTTCTTTTATGGCATTAAAAGTTAAGACAAATGAATTTTTGCGTAATTTTACCTATAACTTCCAAATAATATCTACACATTAATTTTCATTATACATATATACATCACCTTGCTTTTGGAGTCACAGATTTTTTTAGACAAATGTCACTATTATAGAGCTATGTCTATCTCAAATTTTTTAGAAATTTTTATAGAAAAGTACGCTTTTGAGAAGTTATTTACAAAATATAGCAATATTTTAGTAAAATTACCCAATATAGAGGATAGGAAAAGTTAATTACAAAACATAGCAAAAAATAGCATAACATAGCAAAACCTTATATTTTTTCTCCCATTTCCCCAAATTTCATTTTTCCTCTTCCCATCCCCAAATTTCACTTCCTCCCAGCTTCTTTTAATGGAAGCAGTAGATTCGAGCAAATTCTACTGTTGTATCTCGCTGTATCTCATCTTACCACAAAAAACCAACCACCTCATATCTCGTTGTATTTTGCTGTATCTGTACTTTTTTTTCACCATATCTAACTGTTTTTGAATTTTTGCACTATTACTGCATTATGTCTCATTTTTTCTAGACTGTTTATGCATTATATCTAGCTATTTCTGCGTTGTGTCAGACTATTTCTGCGCTGTTTCCGCTTGTTTCAGCGCCGTTTCAGACTATTGAGTACAAAAATATAGAGGGATAAGGGTAATGACTAGTGCTAAAGGGAGAAGAGACATAATACATTATAACCCTTTTTCGTTAAAGGCATTTCTGTTTTCGCCATTACAACGATACCCTTAAAGATTGAATCTTTAGCATAATCTCCATTGAAAAGTCCTTAAAATTCAATGGCCTTTCCAAAGGAACAAAACCAAATGAATTCCCCTCACCATTCAGCTTACTAAAGCCAGAATCTTTAGCAATAGAATCAGAACAGTACATTTTCAAAGCGAAAAAGAAGCCAATTGGGGTTTAAAAAGAAAGATAAAGTTTTGATTTTGACTTTGCGGGGAAAAGGAAAAGTTAGCAGAAATGACTAAAGGTGAGTTCTTGAGAGAACCAAAAACCCCAATTCAGATTTGAGTGTAAGAATTAAAGGAGGGGTGGTGGGGGTGTTAAGGATATGTGGGGCAGCAGTGGAGTAAGAGAGTTTAAGGGTAGGACCAGAAGGGAAGTTAGTAGCAAGAGAAAGGGCAAGATCAGAAGGTTGATAACTTAGATATTGATTGTTGTGAAGTGTACTAGGAAAAATATTGTTATGCCTTATAATTTGTATAATGTTGCTACTTTTTGTAATATAAGGGTGTAAGTTTGTATATTTCTATAAAAAACTCAAATTTTTATATGTTATTGGGCAATTCTCACTTCTTCAACTAAGTATTGGGTTCCCAGGCTCATATTTTATTAGGGTTTTAGAGCTACGCCTATCTCAATTCTTGTTTACCCATTGGTTGTCATGCAGCGGTGGCGTCATCTTTCCCATTTTTCATAAATAGCCACCTTTTAACGTGCTAATCAACAAAGAGCATTGATTTGTAAAGTCTTTGAAGAATAACCACACCTTAAAAACACAAGATATTGTATAAATATAGTCACTCAAACACTAGGATAAAATACCTAAGTTTGAATTGAACTCCTTGACAAAACTTGAGCTTGAACTGAACTACAACATTTTATCATGGTCATGGAGATAAAAATCCTATGCTTGAGGATAAAATCATGGAGTTTGCATTGAACTCAAAGATAGATCAATACTTTTATCTTGGGATTCAAACACTCCATGAGTTTATTTCAAATCTTGAAGTTTACTTCAATCTTTGGAATTGTGTCATGGAATTTCTATTGGCTATTTTCTAGAAATTTTCGTGTAACGCAATCTATCAACAACTTTGCAGATGCTTGTTATTAGTCGGCTAACACTCTAAAAAGTGGCTATTCATCAATATTTTCCTTTCGTCGTAAGTCCATCACCCCCTCTTGAACTAGCTTATAAGACTTATCACATAGAAAAAGGAATTTTTATTTTATTTTACAAATATACAATAGTAGATTACAATGCTACATAATATAAAATCCACAAATTAGGGATTTTAAAATTCGTTTTCTTTACTTTTATCTTCTCTTTCACACAAACCCTAATTGCATGACGATGCTACTCCAATGACTAGTCGCACACGGTCGTTGCCCCCGTTACCCCCCTCCCCCTGCTGAAAAATCGTCAGAGGGTCTCCATTTTTTTAAGGTAAATTGTGTGTGCATATATACCAAGATCCCGGAAGCGGACCCTCCTAAATGAAAGAGAAGAAATAAGGAGAAGTAAGAACATGAAGCAAGTGCGGATTAATTAATTAATTAATCAGGTAGCAGTGCCAACCATATAAAATATGCAATGTAAAAATTTAAATATGCAGTATAGTAAAGTAAATCAGGTGGTAAAACCGACCAGTTCTACCACTCCATTCACAATATTCTACCCTTCTCTCAAGAATTGGTTAGAGTTTATTCTCACTAGCATTGTAATATTTTTATTTTTTATAAACTAAAACATACAATGTCATACACTTAATCCACCACCAATTACCCCCACAAACAATCATAACCACCACTAATTCTACCAAAATATATCAAAATTATTTCAACATAAAAAAAGAAAAAGAATAAGGAGGAGGAAGAAGAGGATGAAAGATCTCCACCACCGCTGCTGCTTCTTCTTCTTTCACCATCAAAAACCAGCGGCTACCAATAAACACCACCAAAAGGCGGCAGCACGACGGCTCTAGGACTAGTACCGCTGCCTCTTTGTATCCTTCTTCTCCTATGTTGGCGACGACATAGGATATGGATTGGGTGGAGGTGGCAGAAGGAGATGAGGAGGGGGCATAAAGTGATGGGACATGGTGGCGGCAAAAGGAGATAGGGATGGGTAGAGAGAGATAAAAATCTAAGGTTAGAAAAAAGTGATACCAAATATTTTTGCTATGTTTTATAGCTTTTCAAATCGTATTTGGTATATTTTGTAGCATTTTAAAAAAGTCTCTAAATAGGGGCGGAGCTATCATTCAATTGTGTGTTCTAAAAAACTCAATAGCTTTGGTCCAAACTTGTATAAATGCTGAGAAAATTACTAAATATATAAAAAAAATTAAAATTTAGAACAAAATAGCACTTGAGACCGTGTTCTAGAATTCCGAACCAATAAGGTTCAAATAATGAATCCACCTCTACTCTAGGTATGGTTATAAAGTTGCCGAAGTCAGTAAATTTGTGTAGATTTCTGAAAAGAAAAGTTATCTTCAAACAATATCTTTTACTTTCTCAACCAAACAAATGAGAAATCGAAGAAATTCCCTCCTCGTTTGAGATTTCTACTAGCTGTCTATATTACTTAAAATTACTTGAACGTCGAAGTCAATCTAAATGGACAAATAATTTATCGAACGAACTAATCAAACAGATTGCTAGAAAGAGAAAGTCTCGTCTCTCTCTACTTTCCCGAGGAAACCAACACGCCGGTCCACTTTCTTGACTTTCCAACTCAGCTTCTTGAGAACTGTATGCACCTTCAAACTCCCAAACTGACTTTTCAATGACTGACAAACAAAAAAATCAAACACTTTCTTTTGCTATTCCACCATAACCACCAGATATTGACACCGACACAGAAACCTCTTCAATGTCCTTCAAGGAAAAATTGCTCTCGTTTCAGAAATTTACTACCGACAATACAAATGATACGATTATGCACTCGTCTACTGACTATGATCGTGATGTTTCTACTACTGATCAAAATCTAATGACACAGTTTGAATCCATCCACTTATCTGAAGAAGACAAGTAGAGGATCTACAGGCCATGGCGGTTCTCTTTCATCATTAAACTTTTTGGTAAGCGTATCACTTACCAGTATTTGAAGAAAAAATTAGATGCTATGTGGTCACTTTCCGAAACATTCTCCCTAATAGATCTGGGTTATGACTATTACATAGCCAAATTTAACCTAGAGGAAAGTATGATCAAGGTACTCACTGATGCACCCTGGTTTGTTAATGGTCATTACTTGACGATAAAGAAGTGGGAACCCAATTTTGTTGCTGCAAATGCGACACATCAATCATCTGCAATTTGGGTTCGTTTGCCTCATCTTCCAACAGAGTTTTATGATGCCCAGATTTTAAATAAAATAGGGAATTCATTAGGGAAACTGTTAAAGGTTGATATGTGTACGAGCACGACACTACGTGGTAGGTATGCACGACTGTGTATTGAAGTGGCACTAGATTCCCCAGTAAAATCTCGTATCAAGATTGGCCTGCATCAACAACAAGTTCTCTACGAGGGACAGAACATTCTGTGCACACTTTGTGGTCGCTTGGGTCACACTGCCACAACTTGTACAAGCATTGGATGTTCTTTCTTGCAGACTAAGGAGACTACCACTAAGCCAATGGATGGTTCACACATGGAGGCAACATCCAATCCTGATAATTCAGAACCTGGGTGGCAAACAGTCAGCTTTAATCGAAAGAAAAAGATGGGTAATTCTTCAATAGGTTCCACAAAGGACACTACAGGTACTGCTTTAATTAAATCTCTAAAAGTATCGGGTAAGTCTCTCTCCACTTCTGGTTCTTCTTTTAGGATTAAGAATCAAATTAATATTGCTTCAAGTTCACATGCTTTGACTGCTAGTGCTACTGAAATTCCTATGCATCCTAAATCTGCTGTTACCACTACAACTTCTAATACTTTTAATACTCTGTCCCAAGTCCATGTGGATTCGGAATTAGGACAAGAACTTCCTTTAGAGAACTTAACCACTGAATCCCATACTTCCTCCCAAAATAATAATATTATAAAAAAAGACACTAACAACAGAACACGTGTATCCAACGTGTCTCTTAAAAACAAAAACCACTCTTTGAGCTCATTGGATGACAATAATCAGACAAAACCAGCTCCTATAATAAAACAAAATAATATTATTAAAAATAAAAAATATATAATTCAAACAACTGACATATCAGCTGTTCATGCACATACACTTTGCTTGGATCCTGCCAAATCATCACACAGTTTCAGCCATTTGGCGCAAACTTCTTCTCCAAATGACATGCAAATTGATCAGCCAATGGATCAAGCTGCCCCCAATGATGATATATTATCACCCTCCAATCCTTCCTCTTCCATGCAAATTACCCAACACTCAAAAGATATTCTCGAGAAATAAGAAAATAATTCTAACACTCTAAATACTCTCACAGTCAGTCCTTTTCATCATGTTTCCTTACCAAAACCGAGTATACAGGAGAAGGATACTGTTAGTGCCAGTATTGAGAAGAATCCCACTAACAGCAATGAACAATCCACCTCCACCTCCACAGTTCAACCCTCCTCCACCACCTCCACAGTTCAACCCCCCTCCACCCATAATCTTTGCCCCACCACCATTACCACCAAATCATCAACCTCTTTCTTGGCTAGAACATGCACTGACAGGACAGGCCATTTCCTTCACCATGGACCTCCATGGACAAGAGATCATTCTGCTGCTGCAGAATCCCATGTTTCTAGCCCAACTAATAACAGAAGGAGGCTAGCAATGGACAATTATATAAACCACATTTGGATGATGAATATAGTGGACCCTCTAGCACCTGCACTAGCACCAGCTTTATTTCCACATCTTCACAATCACTGGAACCTCCCTCAGCACTTCAATCCACAACCAAATGTGAACCCAGTTCACAATCTCCCTTTTTTTCCTCCACAAGTTCCAAATGCAGCACCAATGTTCTTTCCTTGGCAACCACAGCCAGTGAATGCCAACCCTCCACCTCCCCAGCAGGAGGCTGTTCCACAGAACCAAGTCCCCATGGAGCAGAATTTCCCACATCAACAAGTACCTCCACCCATGCAGCCACCACAGGACCCCCCAATAGTAAATCCTCATATGGAGAACCCCCAGGAGGTTCTCCACCAGGAGGATGCCCCTCCCATTGTACCAGAATAAGAAGAAGAGATGGAAGAGGCAGAGGTACTGGAACCACCCACACAGGGGTCATTCACAGAAGTCTCAAGCCTGCACACAGCCACATGCATGCTATTTCCAGAGTTAGAGAACAGGAAATACATTCACAACATACCTCTAACCCTTTACAAAAGTTCCCTGGACATAAGACCAACTGTGAACAAGGATGCAGGCAAATATGCTGCAGTCCTGAACCCTACCCTTGCCAGGACACACATAATGGCCAGGGAGGCAGGGATTCACCTTCAGAAACACCAAACAAATCCCCTCACCATGAATGATCAGACTAGCTTTATAATTTGGAACATTAGGGGAGGGAATAATATGGATTTAAGGAGGAATTTAGGAGATCTTATTAAGGTTCACAATCCTTGTCTCTTGGCACTATTTGAAACCAAGATGTACAGTCATGTGCCTATTAGGAATTTATTTCACTTTGACAGGATGATTGAAATACCTGCAAGAGGTAGAGCTGGAGGTTTAGTAGTGCTATGGAAAATAGACAAACTCTCCCTCTATGATATTAGGCTGACAGATCAGGAGATACATGCGATGGTGAAGGTACTCCCTAATCATAACCCTTGGCTGCTTAGTGCTATTTATGCTAGCCCTAAATTACCTGCTCGTTTAACACTTTGGAAAAACTTATGTGACATATATGATGTATATAAGGGACCCTGGTTCTTAGGTGGAGACTTTAATGAAATCTGAACACAAGAAGAGAAATGGGGTGGTCGACCTATCAATAAAAGTAGGCAACTTTATTTTAGTCACTGTTTAAATTACTGTAACCTGTTAGACTTAAGATTCAAAGGAGCCAAATTTACATGGTCTAACCATAGACACCTTCTAAGGGGGCTGATTTTAGAAAGGTTAGATCGTTGTATTACAAATGATAGTTGGCTTAGCACATACCCTGATGTCTCTATTACTCATTTGCCTAAAACCTGTTCAGACCATACACCCCTTCTCATTAATATCTTTAAAAAATATCCTATTCCTCTCTCAAGACCCTTTAGGCCTGAAAAGTACTGGTGCACACATCCTGAATTCCCTAGTAAAGTGCATGACAGTTGGCATAGTAACACTCTTCAAAACGCTATTACTCACTTCACAGATTCTATAAAATTATGGAGCCATAATACTTTTGGTAATATACTCCAAAACAAAAAAAGATTGATGGCCAGGATTACTGGTGTTCAAAAATCTGCACATTATCCTACCAGTTCCTTTTTACAACAATTGGAAAAGAAACTAGTTAAGGATTACAACAATATTTTACTCCTTGAAGAGGATTACTGGAAGATGAAATCTAGAATACTTTGGCTAAATGATGGTGATGCTAACACCAGATTTTATCATATCAGCACTATTAACAGAAGGAGATCTAATAAAATCCACTTTTTTAAAAATGATAATAATGAATGGATTAATGGCCATGAACAACTTTTAACTCATACCCTTAATTACTTTAAAACTATTTTCACAACAGATCATTCCCTTACTAACCTTGCTGATATTGTTTCTTCCACTTCCAGCTTCCATACTTTGGATTTATCTTCCTTAGATAGGCCTCTTTTAACTCAGGAAATTACTAAGGCAGTCTTCTCTTTTAAGCCTTATAAAGCTCCAGGACCTGATGGGTTGCACCCATTCTTTTTCCAACAAAATTGGGATACAGTAGGACCCTCTGTCATTGAATTCTGTCACAATGTTTTTAAGACCTCTGAAATCCCTCATTCTATAAATAGGACATACTTATGTCTTATTCCCAAATTCCCAAATGCAAATCATTTAAAAAATTTTAGGCCTATAGGCCTTTGCAATACTATCTATAAGATCATTACTAAAATAATTTTCCATAGAGTGAAACCATTCTTGTCCTCTTTGATCAGCCCTTACCAAACTAGCTTTCTCAAAGGGAGAAGAACCTCTGACAATGCCATCATTATCCAGGAATTAATGACCCATCTCCACAAGTCTAAGAGCTCCAAAGCAAAGATGATTCTGAAGATTGACCTTGAAAAGGCTTTTGATAGATTGGAGTGGTCTTTTGTCTATAGGACTCTCACATACTTCAAGTTTCCCCCTAATATTACAAGACTAATAATGTCCTGTCTCACATCTAGTACAATAGCTATCATGGTTAATGGTACACTGACTGAATATTTTTCACCCTCAAGGGGCATTAGACAAGGTGACCCTATGTCCCCTTATCTTTTTATCCTTTGTATGGAATTACTTTCCAATTTAATTAACCACTATATAGACTATGCTTTGTGGGACCCCATCCAAATTTGCCCAAATGGTCCTGCTTTTACTCATCTTTTTTATACTGATGATCTTACAATCATGGCTCAAGCCAATAAAAAATCAGCCACTTCAGTACAATAATGTCTCTCCTTGTTTTGCTCCCTATCTGGTCAAAGGATCAATGTCCAGAAGACAAGGCTCCTATTTTCCCCTAACTGTCCACCCACCCTTCAAAATGACATCACTCACATTTTAAACTATACTGTTAGTACTACATTTGGAAAGTATCTAGGATTTCCAATCTTGAACACCAAACCTAAAGCTTCTGATTTCCAACCTATCATTGATAAAATGACTACTAGATTAGCTGGTTGGAAATTAAATTTTCTAACTCTAGCAGGGAGGGTGACTCTGGCAAAGGCTACCCTGAATGCCATCCCCAATCACATTATGCAATATCACTATCTGCCAAAAAAGACTCATAATCTCATAGATAAAATTCAAAGAGATTTCATATGGGGCTCTACTTCCAATCATAGGAAACTACACTATGTCTGTTGGGATAACCTAACAAAATCCAAGGAATTGGGTGGTCTTGATATCAAACAGTCACACCACAAGAATATAGGCATGTTGGTTGGCTTATCTCGGAGACTTTTTATGGAACCCTCACTTCCATGGGCAGCTTTACTCCTGCAAAAATATAAGCTCAATCCAAGACCCTCACCCCCTTCTTTCATTTGGAAAAATGTTCAAAAATGGTGGACTTTGTGTGAACAAGGCATTGGCTGGACCCTTGGACAAGGTACTACCGTAAAATTCTGGACAGACAAATAGATCCCACATCTACCACCCCTTAGGTCCATTATAGTTGGTCCCCTAACTCACACTGACACTACCCTCTCTGTTGCTCAAGTCAGGCATAACAATACATGGAATCTCCATGAACTTAGTTTCACCTTGCCTTCAAATATTGTTGATGCAATTCACTCCACTCCTACTTATCCATCAACACATCAGGATTTACCTTACTGGAGTCTCAATGCAAATGGCCTCTTTTCTACTAGATCATTGTACTCCATGCTTGCCAAACCAGTCTCAACTACCTTAAATTTCACTTGGATTTGGAAATTGCACACATTACCTAAAATAAAGCATCTTCTCTAGCAAATCATGCATGATAGACTACCTACTAGAGCATATTTACATAATATTGGTATTCCGACCCCCTCTTTTTGTCACATTTGTAATCAATTAGAAACTACTTTTCATATCTTTACTGAGTGTCCTATAGCCATAAATACTTGGCATGACTTAGGATGCACACTGCCTACTCTTCCTGACCATACTCATTGGTTAGTTGCTGCCTGGAAACATCTCACTTCTTCACCAATAGTTAGCCAGCATCCTCATTTATCTTGGGCTGAGCTATTTCCTTTTGTTATATGGAACCTGTGGACTAATCGAAATCACAATGTCCATAATAATACTAATCTTCCCCTATCTCCAAACTTGATTATCATGAGAGCTTTAGAATATAAATTTTGTACCTCCAAGTATATGCCTGATAATCCTACAAAAACTGTTACCTTTGCTTGGAAGCCTCCTTACTTAGCTACCTACAAACTGAATATTGATGGATCCTATAATGCAGTTGGGAGCTTTGGAGGTTTGGGGGGTGTCTTTAGGGATGCCGGAGGACACTGGGTTCTAGGCTTCTGCATGAACATTTATGGCCCCTCCCATACCTATATGGAACTTATGGCCCTAAATATTGGCCTTCAGTTATCTAAAACAAATAACTTATGTAATCTTGAAATTGATACAGACTCGTTGGAAGTTCTTCATCTGCTGCAAAATGACAATCCTGTTTATGCTCATATTCTTACTGACTGCAGGTGCGCACTCCAGAGCATGGGGAATCCAGTGGTGCGCCATAGCTTCAGGGAAGCCAACAGGATTGCACACTTTTTGTCAAAACAAGGGCTCCGTTTACATACTAAGAACCAGCTGCAGCTACTATCGCAGCCACCTGAGCAAATTAGAAAGGAGTTCCTATTTGATCAAGATGCTACTACTAGTTATACTAGGACTATTCCCCTAAATGCTTGTAATAACCTAATATCTGCTGGCAATTTGGCTCTCATCCCTGATGTTTTGAACTATAGGACTGCCAGCAATCATGGTCATCTAAGCTTATTACCTAACAAAGTTAGCTTGACCTCTGCTAATGATAATAGCAGTACTACAAATGTAATTATGCTCTAATATAATATATTCTGCTGTTTACCAAAAAAAAAAAAAAATTACTTGAACGTTGCCTCCATCTTTCTGATTTCCCCTCAGAGCCCTACTAATTAGTTTTATACTAATATTTAATGGTAATAGAAATCTGATGATGAAACCACAAACTAGTTTTTATTCAACAATGTGAGATTTCCATGAAGCAAAATCATCTAGCTAGGATAACTAAAATGCAGTTTAAGAAAAAGGTTCAATTGGTTAAAAAGAACATATTACAGTGGAAAGTAGATCGAGGGGATATGCCTTTCTTCTCTAGCTTAATGTACATATTTTCTTAATCTATATTTATGATGCGGCTAAAACTATAATTTCTATACATCGACTATTTAAACAACATTTATACTGCAATAGGATTTTATATCTTGTATGCAAGGTTCCTTATTTTTTTCATATTACTAATCACTTTTTATGAGATTATTTGTAGTTATGACATACGTTAGTTGAGCTGAAAATTTCATATTACTTTATTTAACCAAGTTTGCGGATTATATAGAAAATTATATTGTATTGCGAATATGTCCCGATATCGTTAATCATAACTAGTGCTTATTTTTCCAAATAATTAAGTAGAACACCTGTATGAACGAGATCAGCAACATTTCTGATTCCTCGCGTGTGAATTTTGCATTACTCTTTTTCTTTTCTTGATCGATTATCAGGATGTGCGATTGGTTCAAATATTAAAAGTGATCATTGCTATCTTTTAGAAAAACAAGTACATAAGTTAGATTAACCAAAAAATTTGAGTACCTGCAATTTTCATCCTGAAGACCATGATGTTATAAATGAAACAGAAGTGTTTGCCGTTAATTAAATTTGCTCCAGTATTGTTTGTTCTGTGTACTGGTCCAGACAGTTCCTCGATATTCAATAGTTTGTACGATTTCATTGTAGGTAAGTCATCATTTTGAATTTTTTCAGCAAACTGAAATTCTCATATGCTAACTGTGTTCTTGCTTGATATTAAATGAGATCATAATTGAATTTTTTTTGTAGATCTTTGTTCAAAACATGAAGTCTAAACTAGTTTGGACATATTTACAAAATAGTAAAGCACCAACAGACAAACAAAAAACCACATGACTAAACAGTGTTGAAAATGGAGAAAATGTTTCGAATCAGGGAATCATGAGAAATATTCTTGATCTATTTGTTAAAGCATGCATGTCTAATTTTTCTTCCAGTTCAATTCTAACTTGAGTTTTTCCGAGCATCTTTATCTTTCATTTTGTTTTAATAGAAGAACGTTTGATTGAAGTATACTGTTCCTTCACAAGCTGCAGTAGTTATAAGAAGGGGGACTTGAGCCGTACTAGTGTAGTAATCAATATTCCTTTATGTCCTTTTTGGAACTCAAACCCAAAGTTTTATTAAACTGGATCAGCAATCAGTAAACTTATTAAAAACATTACGAGTATGCTCCAAGTCAAAAGCACATTAGGATTTCTCTTTAATAAAAATGACAATTGTCTAAAAGCACTCCAAATATAATAGAATCATTGGTTGCGGGGTAGCGGGAAAATGATATATCTTACTGTCCTAAACCAAACAGAAGTAACTTTCGTAGAAAATTTGCTGAAGTTCGGTGACGATTTAGGGAATATACTCAAAATAATGAAGCAATCAAGAGAGAGAAAAAACAAATATATCGAAGAAGCTGCAATTACAAGCACAGTGACTGAACAACACACAAACTGCGCTACACTACAACCTGAAGCAAGAAAGACGAATACATCTATATTGCATATTCAGTTTTCATGCAGAGGCTTAGACCATGAGAAGGCCACGGACTCAAATGAAGTACTCATAACACTCCATATCTTCACAAATTCCAAAACAGGGACAAAATTAAAAATGTGCCTCAATCTTCCTATCCGTGCAAATTCTCTTGACCTCTCCATACTCCATAGTATGACGCGTAAATCTTATATCAAATCCTTCTTATGATTGAGATCTTTGACGTTAGCAAAAGTAATCCACCTGACCGCAGCAACCTTGGCTAAATTTCAAACTTTCATTATTATCTGAAACTTTACTCTTTTTGCTAATCTAAGAGGAAAATGAATAAATAATTTGAATATCACTTTGTTTTGACACAATATTCCAAACTATTTCCTCTTGTTTTATATTCACAACCGTTATTTGGAAGTCTTTTTGCTACTACTACTACTATTGCAATATTCTCTTATATCTTTAGCATTGCTTAAAAGCATGTTAACGCTACACGAGAGGTAGTGTGAACTCGCAAGTCTATTCACCTTGAAGCATGACATGATATAATTTGACATTGTTATCAGATATCGTCCTATTTATAAAGGAATAGTATTCACTAAGAACGGAAAACGATTGAATTAGTTGCTAATTAATACAGCTTATGCAGTGATATTATGTGAGATTCGCCTAGTTGCCCTTAATATTTTTTTTTTTGTATTTGGTACTTTATTTATTCATTATATGTGATAATTGTGATTCTTGTGCTCACTTGTTGTGTTCGTGATTTTAGGAATTATTTGGGTTGAATCGAGGCAAGAACAAGCAAAATGGAGCCAAATATTTTGAAAAGTAAGGCTAGGACCAAACTGATATGTAGGAAGCTGTTTTGAAAACAAAGCATCCAAGATAGCCTTGAAGATTGGAAGTTGTATTGAAGGCAAAACATCCGATAAAGCCTTGAAAAGTGGAGGTTGTTTTGAGAGCGAGGCTTCCACAGAAAACTTAGGCCTGACGAGAACAAGTTTTCCCAATTAGCTTACAATTTAGGGATTTGATTTAACTTATCTTAGTACTTTGTAAATATTATAGAAACTTTATGATCTCATTTTTTTTAGAAGAAAGTCAGATCTTGCAACAAATATTGGGTTCCTAACAGTTGAACCAAGGGTTTAATTCTTTTCCTTCATATATTATAATATTCCATTTTTCTTACATGAATTCTTATTTTGTTATCATGAATATGCGTAGCTAAATATATCGTTCTAAAGTTAGGGCAATTACATGGAGGTTGATATTTGAAAATTGATTTCTACATATTGATTTACCGCTACGCATTATTTATTCTTTCTTGAGCTTAATTGTTTGGTTATTACGGTCCGATAATTGAAAACTATCTACGGTTCATAAGTTGAACTCGACAGAGGAAATTTATGAATGTGCATAAGAAGGAATAGGGCTTGACTGTGAACCTGGGCATCAGGAAATCAACATACCTATTCACCTTGCTTAGCTAAATATAGAGTTCTTTAATGCATGCTTGTTAGATCTGATTCCATAGGAATATAGGTGTTAGAGTAACTTGCATAGAGTCGTGGAATCAACAGATTTTCACGAATATATTAAACCTTTCAGTTAGCAATCTAGGAAATTAAGAAGTAGAATCAACTAGAAAAATTAACTGGATTGCTTGTCGCCTTAATCCTGGCCGTCTCTCTCTTATTGATAACAACTGATCACAACTTGCTCTCAAATACTTGATTTCAATTACTTGTTTAATTATTATTTTTTTAGTTAGTAGAAACATCTTAATGACAATTGCAAAAGATCCCTAGATAGGTTATAGAAAATTATTTGCTAGGATCAATAGTTAACAATAGTGCTCGTGGGAACGATACTCAACTCCCTACTTTATTACTTGTCGACCACGTATACTTGTGTGTGCTGCATGCACCCACCCACAGGTAACATTTGAAATCCAGACCTAGACATACCCATCTACTAATAATTTGACCTTTGTATGCAACTTGAGCTCTTGACAAGATTTTGACTGTCGGAGTGGTGCTAAGTTTGCGAATCGTGAAATGACTAAGTAAAGCAAAGATCTTCGTTAAAAACACTAGAAATGTAGGAATGTACAACTCCAGGGTACAGTGGCGTAGCCAGGATTTTCATCAAGGGTGTGCAAACTTTAAGGACATAAAATCCAAACTTTACAATTTATATATTAAACTAACATAAAGTAGTCAACAAAAGATATTCCACTACTCCTATCACAATACTACTCGACGAACTCTTATCTTTTGGAATGTTTTTATGATAGAGTCATTAGAAACACTACGAAATACTTTTCTTTCTACATAAGGAACTATACACCCGTCTAAAAATTCATCATCCATTCGATTCCGCAAGTCGTTCTTGATAAACTTCATTGCCGAAAATGCTCTCTCAACGGTTGCAGTGGCAACTGGCAGAAGCAAAGCAAATTTTACTAAGCGGAACACAAGAGGATAAGTAATATGCTTCTTTGTTTCAACTAGTTTTCTTGAAAGTTCACCAAGTCCACCTAAATTGGAGAATCTTTTATCAACATCTCTATCACGAACATCATCTATGTAATTCTCAAGTTGATTCTCAAGGACGACCATGCTAAATTCATCAAAGTCATCAGGATACAATTCAGCCATTCTTATAATCTTCTTGATATCAAAACTAGAAAATGAATCAATTGGATTCAAGCAAGCTACTCCATGAAGAAGGTCACTTGTTACCTCATTGAAACGTTCATTAAGTTCTTGAAGTTGCCAATCAATAATATTATAATACAATTTCACTTGATAATAATGTAAAGTAGTACACTTAACTCCATTACGACGTGATCTTCCAGAGTTGACATAGGGCTCATCAAAATTAGGTATCACAATGTCATGTTTGACACAAAATGCAAATACATCTTTTTTAAGTGAATCCCATCCACCTTCTCTTTTTTCTTGGAGCTTTGCCTTTGCTAGTTCAACAAGTATCATAGCATTGGCAATATCTTGCTCCTTTTTTTGGAGCGACACATTAAGATCATATGTGACTCCCAAAATATCTTTCATCAAATGCAACATGAAAACAACCTCAAATGTTTGGCAACTTCTTAGATTTCTGGATGCTTTGGCTCTTTCTTCCGAATTACCATTCTCAACAAGATTATCAAGTACATCAATGATAGTGCCAAAATTAAGAATAAAGTTTACAAAAGACCTGTAGTGAGATCCCCATCGAGTATCACCGGCTCTAACAAGACCGAGCTCTTGATTTAAGCCTCTACCTGTTACTAGTTCACCCATATCCAATGCCTCTTGAAGTTTTTCTTTTTGAGATTCTCGAAATTCATCCATACGTTTATAAGAAAATCCAAACAAGTTCAAAATATTTGAAACCAATAAAACAAGTTCTCCTACTTCAACACACTTTTTAGAAATCCCAACAAGAGTAAGTTGAAGTTGATGGGCAAAACAATGAATAGAATGTGCCGATCTACTTTCTTGTCTAATCAACATTTTAAGACCATTGATATCACCTTGCATATTGCTTGCCCCATCATAACATTGCCCGCGTATATAGGATAAACTTAATGAATGATGGGCAAGTACATCAACAATTGCTTTCTTTAGAGACGGAGCACTAGTATTTTGAACATGAACAAGCCCAATAAACGCCTCTATCACAAATCCTCTTTTATCGACATAGCGCAAAACTATAGCCATTTGCTCTTTTCGTGACACGTCAAAAGATTCATCAACTAGTAAAGCAAAGTAGTCACCATCAAGATCCTCCATTATAGCTTTAATTGTTTCTATCTTACATGCAGTAATAATGTCTTTTTGAATATCTGGAGAAGTCATCCTATTATTTTGTGGAGCATTTTCCAACACAAAAGGTTTAATCATTTCACATCGATCTCTGTACCATGAAAGGACTTCAATAAAATTTCCCCTATTCAATGATGATTCACTTTCATCATGGCCGCGAAGTGCTAATCCTTGATTTAAGAGAAGTCTAATAACATCAATTGAAGCACTTAAGCGAACCCAATATCCATGCTTAATTTGATCAGTTTGCTTGTCAAATGCAGCACGAATTGACTGTTTTTGTTGCATTAGAGCTTCACAATTTCTTCTTGATTGATTATGGATGCTATTCGGCAGACCGACATGTTTTTTCAAGGCATCCTTTCTATACCAATTTTTAAACCCTTTACTTGCAAAGACATCGCCACCACCTTGATGAATACTACCACCATGAAATAAATAACAAGGCAAACAATATGCCGCATCTGTACTCACACTATACTCCAACCAATCACCATATTCATCAAACCAACTAGAAACAAAATGACGCATATTTCCACTAAAGTTAGATTGAGGAAAGTTATGATTCCGAGGTTGGCAAGGACCTTTTTGAAGGTATGCCCTCCTTATTTCATCACGGTAGTTCGGAGGATAACTCAAAATTGGAGTTCTTTCAGCCGGATCGGCCTTTAAAGTATTTAGATCAAATTCTTGTACCTGAGAAGAATGCGATGGTATATTTGATTGTTCTATAGTTTCTTCTCGACTAGGTTGATTTTGAGATGTCGAACTTGTTTTTGGTGCTTTACTAAAATATTTCCTCACGTCCATTGAAACTTTAAACTGAAATAATAGTCAAGTGCATTCACATATTAGAAATAGGAAGATCATACTCTACTATTCTATGAATCAATTTATAAAATCAAACACATCTAATTGAGTTAAAGAAATTTATAAAATCAAGCACATCAATTCATATTATTTTTCATATTTGATATGAACAACAAACAAGAAAAAAATTTAAAAAGTAGAAATACCTTTAGTCTTTAGAAGATGAAAAGGAAGAGTACAAAGGGTCAATCGCAGTAGCCAATGGGCAATTTCTAAGTTGAAATCGAGAAGGAACTGAAGCTTTGGTGAAATCGAGAAGGTAACTGAGTAGAAATATTCTGCCGATTTCTCTTTACAAAGAGAAGGGTTTTAAAGATTCTGTATGTTTTGACTTTTAAAATCTATTTGTTATATTTTTTATAATTTAAATAAAAAGTAACTTTTAACTTTTAAGTATTCTTTTATTTAGGAATAGAATAATTGTAGTTGAAAAGTCAATGACTCTTTAGTGTCTTTATTTACGTCTGTTAAAGTCCTTGAGATTGGGAATCTTTTGAAAAAAGTAAAGGCTGAAAAAATGAAACCTGCCCCGAGACTCGATCCTGCCATTTATAGCTCATTTTGAACACCCTTTACCATTACACCAAGCCTATCCTTTGTTCCAAGAGTGTTCAACATATTATATATACACATAAAAAATCAGTATTGACTCTATATACTCGATATTATTTTCCGGCGAAGGGTGGTCGCCTGACCACCCTGAGCCTAAGGTGGCTCCGCCACTGCGTATAGTCCACCGAGTATTATGGATGATAAATGTACGTCGGAACATAATATTCACCTTGCCATGATACGAACACGATATACAGATTTAGTCAACCCTCCATACTTATTCCACTCTCTGGAAATGTTAGACTGAATTAGAGGCCCTTCAAGAATGACATTTTTCGCCACTTGAAAGTTGTTAGTATTATATACTTACTCCCTATTCTTTAAGATGATTAAAAAACGATGCAAAAAAAAAGGTCAAGTCTGGTTTGGAGGGAGAGTGATACAAAATGCCCTTTCCTTCACTAATTTGTGAAAGAGTTTATAGAGGAGTTTTTAATGTTCTATATATGGTATCCAAGCCAAAGTTCAGTTAGACAAACATAATTTCACAATCTTCTTCTCTCTACCTATATATGCTGTATAGCTCTAGGCCTCTCTCTCGCTCAACTCATCGAATCAATTCCATACCGATTCTAAAAGGAATATTATGATAAGACTTCATTTGAAACGATGTGGTCCCACATTAATAGGAAGGAAGAAAAGAGAGAAAGAAAGAAGATTGCTCCGGCTCTTGATCTTTCTCCCTCCCTCCCTAACTTATTTGAGTTACTCTTTCTCTACTCTAGGTCCTCTCTTCAGTCTCTTTAGTTCCTTGGGTACTCTACTTAATATAGGTAGACTCTTCAATGTTCTAATAAAAGAAATAAAAAGATAAGAAGAGAAGTCATTGAAATCCATGTGTTCAGGGGCGAAACTACCTTAGAGGTAGGGGGGTCACGGGACACTGCTTCATCGAAAAGTTTTACCGAGTGCATATATACATAAATGAAAAAACTGCAATATATTGCTACAAAAATGAAGTGTGACACTGCTTAAACTAAAGGGTCTTGGTGATATAGTGGTTGGGAGTGTAGCTATCCTCTTTGATGATGTGAGATCGAATCCCCTTAGCTGCACTTTAATCACTTTTTGTGTATCGTTTAGTATTCGATTAAAAAAATTTGGTGAAAAATTTGGTGTTAGTAAGGATCGATCCTTAGATCTTCAACAAATTTAAGAGGTATAAAACCACTTATATTAGGTACAATCTTTTACTAAATTTAACAGTAAAATGTCCATGTATAAAATAAGAGCACTACACTTAAAATAAAACCCTCGACTTTGAAAGCTAATTGGGATCTTCAGGAAAATTTCTAGATCTGTTGTCTCTATATGGAAGTGACACCGCTGGCAAAAAATCCTGCGTACGCCACTGCATGTGTTGTCCAACGGAATTACAAAATGCACTTGTCCCTTATTGGCAAAATGGCCGCGCAAACTTTTACAAAGTGGTTCATTATATCCTTGACGACTCTACATTGCTTAAGTTTTTGCGTTGAACGCTGTTCTTTTCTAGAAAGAAAAGAAAATTAACGTGTGATGATCATCTCTCAATCATTAGAGTCACTGTCATTAGCTCCCTTTTCACCTTCTTAGAGTAACTTTCAAAGATACCAAGAACGTCAGATCTTAAAAGATAGTGACTTATTTTTCTGCTTTAAAGTCTGGAACTTGTGAAGTTTATTTGAAAAGATGGAGACAGACTAGTATAAAAGCATGAGAAGCCCCATATATGGATGACTTTTAGTTCCGTGTCACCTCTTTAAGCCTTATCTTTGAATTAAGACCCCTTGTACTATGCACTTAAAAGATAATTGCCGATGGGCTCCTCGAAGATTTGATGCGCTTTGATTTGAATGGAGTAATATTTAGTGATACTCAACTCTTTTTCTTTCTATCATCCTCAATCATTATACTATGCTAGCACATCAAAGGCGCATGCTTCGATTTGAAAGGCACTTTCTAATTTCGCCAGCCACTAATCTTCTATGATCAATTATATATGCTTACATAAAATTGGTTTTGAAATCTTAATAGTGTAAAGCAATTTTTGGCATAGAACTTCTCCTGTCCTAGCTAGCCTTCATAGCTAAGTTCACGACTCTCAAAAAAGTATGGAAGTGGTATGAGAATTTTTACTTATAGGGTGTATTTGGTATGAAGGGAAATATTTTTTTAGGGTTTTGCGGGGAAATGTTTTCTAAAAATGACTGATTTTGTCATATATTTTGTGGTGTTGGGTAGCTAAGTAGAAAGATGAGTACAAAATAAATGACAAACTATAATTTGAAGGTGTGTGGGGGGGGGGGGGGCGGGGAGAGGTTTGAGTGGGTGGTAGTAGTGTTGGGATTTGGGATGAGGGTGTGGGGTAGTGTTTGGGGGTAATTATGGGGAGACAATGGTTCTTGTAGAACTTCTTTTTCCTACACTACTTACGAAAGTCGTTTTCCTTGCATTGAAAGAGAATATTTTCCTGGATAAAATATTTTCAAGGTTTTTGACAGGCCAAAATATGTGAAAATTGTTGGAATTTTAAATGAAGTAGGTGTGAATGGGAAATGGAGGGAAGATGAAAAGGCAATTTTGACTTTTGCACTTTGTCCCTCATCGATTAAAGAGAGTTAGTTTGTTGAGTATAAATATAGAATCACTTCCTTTAGCTCATAAAAGGAGTTAAGAGGAACGGGCCTCGCACCGTCGTCGCTCGGCTCGGCTTCGGTTTCGGTTTTGGCTTTGGAGTTGGATTTGAATTTGGATTTGGATTCGGTCAATTGATATGATTGATTGATAAATTTTTTATATCAACAAACTATTGTTTTTATTAAATAAATATTAAATATATTATTATATACTCCCTCCGTTCCAAAATGGTTGTCATAGTTTGACTTGGAGCGGAGTTTAAGAAATGTGGTATGACTTTTGCAACTTGTGGTCCAAAATAAGCCATACATAAATATGTGGCTATAAAGCATTTCATTAAGGGTAAAGTAGTAGTTTCAACTCAAAAATGTTTCCAAATTTATAATTGTGCCATTCTTTTTGGAACGGACTAATAAGGAAACTATGACAACCATTTTGGAACGGAGGGAGTAATTATTAACCGGAAATTGAATATTTTCCGCGCTGGTATTTTTTCTTAACGGATTTGTTTTAACCAGCAGCTGTCTTCTTCAGAAAAGGCACCTTGGCAACCAGCAGGTGTCTTCTCCAGAAAAGGCACCTTGGCACCTCTTCAATCCTTGAATTCTGTAGCTATAAATACAGAGGCATTCTGCCTCAATTCTCCATCCGAAAATCTTCTCTTTCTTTACTCTCTGCATTTGTTTTCAAAACAAAAAGTAAGTCTGAGTCAGTGTGATTTGCAGCCATAATTTTGAGTTCGCTGGTTACTGTGATTTGTATTACCGCTATCTAGGGGCGTTGCGAAACCGAATCGGTAGCGATAGCCGAACCGTTACTGCTACCGATAAGCATAACGGTATCAGTATAACGGTTATTGGTTCGGTAATGGTATTAATTTTCAATACCGATAAGATATCCGTACGGTAACAGTTTCTATATCTTTTTACCATTACCGTACCGATAACCGATAAGGTTTTTTTTTATAATTTTTATTTTATTTTATTATTAGTATATTAAGTCATTTAAACTCTTAATTTAGAACATTAACTTATAGGTTAAACTTCAATTATTATTATTATTTTTGGTGGTTATATGTCAATACTCATACACTTTAATTAATGAGTCCGGCCTGTTTTATAATTAATTTTACTTTTTCGGATCATTGATCAGACTTTCTTATCTTTTCTTTTTCTATTTTATTATTTTGTGTTAGGTTAGCATATTGTTAAGACTTGTTGATTGTACTTGTTTACTTAGTTTGTGTGGATGGTTTGTCTATTACTTTACTGGTTATTCATATTAATTAAAAAATGTTACCTATTGACAACCATCCACCAAAAATTCACGCATTACTTCGGTGTACCGGTTACCGAACCGTTAAGAACAGATAACTTATTGGTACGGTATTGGTTTTACATAATTACATACCGTTAACCGATATACCGTTACCGGTAAGCTCAAACCCGAACCGTACCGCCCCATGAACACCCCTACCGCTATCACAGTAACGTTATTCTGTTCTATCCTGAGAGAAATTAATCCATTAATCTTGGGTAACTGTGAGGGGATTAGATTTCTTAAGGAGAGGCAGTGTAGACTGTTGGCTCGGAATATTTTCTATTTCATCTTTTTCTGGTTTCTGGTCATTATCGAAAGTACAGACATCTAACAATCTTAAGAAATCTAATTTGTTTCTCTGGCCTGCTAATCGATACTGAACTGGTAGTGGAGATTAAAGTCTGAAAAGATTTTCTACTCCAAACTGTTACTGTTTCTGGAGACTAAAATCTGAAAAGATTTTCTACTCCAATTTTAATATTCCGTTTTGAAGATAAAAAACTTCAACGGATTATTAAAATAATTTATATTTTTATTTGCAGTTTTGAAGATATAAAAACTTCATTGTACATTAAATCAGTTTCAAGATATAAATTCTTCACTGTATATTAAATCAAATTCTTTGAATCTGACTGTGTTATTTTATTTTTACAGAATAATGACGAACATAGAAAATAACAACGGTGTTTCAAGTACACCAAATGCTTCCATTGGTGCAAGCTCCAGCCGCCCTACATCTGCACCGGCACCTGCGCCAGCACCGGCTGAAAAGCCGGGAAAGTTTGACGGGATTGACTCAAAAGGTGGCAACAAAAGATGTTATTTTATCTGACCACACTGAGCTTGCAACGATTCATTAAAGAGGATGTTCCTGTCCCGGCAGACGACACTCCTGAAAATGAACGTTTCATTGTTATTGAGGCATGGAAGCATTCTGATTTTCTATGTAAAAACTACATTCTAAATGGACTGGAGGACGACTTATACAATATCTAGTACTGCTGCAACTTCGAATGAGCTTTGGCTTGCTCTTGAAAAGAAGTACAAAACTGAAGATGCTGGGATGAAGAAATTTGTAGCCGCCAAATTTCTGGACTTTAAGATGGTGGACAGTAAAACTGTCATAAGTCAAGTCCAAGAGTTGCAAGTGATCATTCATGATCTCATTGCTGAAGGTATGATCCAAATTAATGCTTATATTAGAAGTATTAATTATCCTATTAATTATAAGTTTATCATTGAAGGTTTGGTCATCAATGAGGCGTTTCAAATGGCCGCGGTAATTGAAAAGTTGCCACCTTTGTGGAAAGATTTTAAGAACTACTTGAAACACAAGCGTAAGGAGATGTCACTCGAAGATCTCATTGTTCGTTTGAGGATCGAGGAAGACAACAAGATTGCGGAGAAGAAGGTTGCTCGTGGAAGTTCAACAGTAATGGGAGCAAATATTGTTGAGACAAATGATGCACCAAAGAACAACAAAAGGAAGAAACCTTCTGGACCAAACAATCAGCCGAAAAAGAAAAAATTCAAGGGCAATTGCTGCAACTGTGGCAAATATGGACACAATGCTGTAGACTGTCGTGCCCTAAAGAATGCCAAAAATAACAAAGGTCAAGCAAACTTGGTAGAAGATACTATTTCCAAAGGAGTGCAAGAGATGGGTCTTTGTACAATTATTTCTGAATGTAACTTGGTAGGAAATCCCAAAGAATGGTGGATTGATTCTGGAGCCACCCGCCATGTTTGTGCTAATAAAGATGTGTTTACTGGCTATGCTCCCGCTGGACCTAATGAGACACTCTTCATGGGAAATTCTGCAACAACAAAGATTGAAGGTTATGACAAGATAGGCCTAAAGATGACCTCGGGCAAGGTTGTAACTCTCAACAATGTTCTTCATGTTCCAGAAATACGTAAAAACTTGGTGTCAGCATCACTTCTCGTCAAGAACGGGTTTAAGTGTGTATTTGTTTCTCATAAGATTGTATTAAGTACGAATGATAGATTTGTAGGAAAAGGTTACCTAAGTGAGGGCCTTTTCAAGCTGAATGTAATGACTTTTTCTATCAATAATAAAGTTCAAGCTTCTTCTTACTTACTTGAGTCAAATGAATTGTGGCATGCACGCTTAAGACATGTTAACAATAAAACCTTGCGGAAAATGATAAACATGGAAGTATTGCCTAAATTTAAATGTGAAAAATCAAAATGTCAAATATGTGTTGAGCCTAAAACTGCGAAACATCCTTACAAATCAATTGAATGGAATTCCGAACCTTTAGACTTAATTCATACGGATATTTGTGATATGAAGTCAATACCATCTCGCGGTGGAAAGAAGTATTTCATAACTTTTATTGACGATAGCACTCGTTACTGCTATGTTTATTTACTTAGTAGTAAAGATGAGGCTATAGATGCATTCAAGCAATACAAAAGTGAAGTTGAAACACAACTTAACAAATGGATAAAAATGATAAGAAGTGATAGGGGGGTGAATACGAATCTCCTTTTGAAAAAATATGTTTGGAATATGGAATTATTCATTAAACCACTGCCCCTTACACGCCACAATTCAATGAGATTGCGGAAAGAAAAAATAGAACGTTAAAGGAGATGAGAATGCCTTGATAATAAGTTCAGGTTTACCCCAGAACTTGTGGAGGGAAGCTATTCTTACTGCTAGTCGAATACTTAATTGTGTACCCCACAGCAAAATACAATCTATTCCATATGAAAAATGGAAGGGAAGAAAGCCAAGCTTTAATTACCTCAAAGTGTGAGGGTGTTCGGTAAAGGTACAAGTTCCTAAGCCTAAAAGGGAAAAGATATGATCAAAAACCGTTGATTGTATTTTCATAGGATATGCCAGTAATAGTAAGGCATATCGTTTTCTGGTTCATAACTCAGAAAATCCCGTCATTCATGTTAATACGGTTATTGAATCAGATAATGCTGAATTCTTCGAAAATATATATCCGTAAAAAAATGAATGTGAATCATCAAGTGTTAGCACGAAACGACCAAGGGAAGGTACAAAAGGAAGTATGCTAAATAACGAAAATCCAAGATGTAGTAAACGTCAAAGGACGTTTACTTCCTTTGGACCAGATTTTATGACCTTTCTATTGGAAAATGAGCCTCAATCTTATAAAGAAGCAATGGCTTCTTCAGAGTCTTCTTATTGGAAAAAGGCAGTCAATAGTGAAATAGAATCCATTTTAAGCAATCATACTTGGGAGTTGGTTGATCTTCCTCCTGAAAATAAACCTTTAGGTTACAAATGGATTTTTAAAAGGAAAATGAAAGTTGATGGTACTATTGACAAATACAAGGCAAGACTGGTCGTTAAAGATTATAGACAAAAAGAGGGCCTTGATTATTTTGACACATACTCGCCGGTAAGATAAATTACATCCATACGGATGCTAATAGCTTTAGCTGCTGTGTATGGTCTTCAAATCCATCAAATGGATGTTAAGACAGCCTTCATAAATGGAGATTTGGAGGAAAAAATCTACATGGAACAACCTGAAGGGTTTGTAGTTCCTGGGAAAGAAAACAAGGTATGTCAACTTGTCAAGTTACTTTATGGACTAAAACAAGCACCTAAATAATGGCATGCGAAATTTGACAGTACAATATTTTTAAATAGCTTTCAGATTAATGAGTGTTATAAATATGTCTACATTAAGAACACTCCAAATGACATAGTCATTGTTTGTCTATATATGGATGACATGTTAATAATGAGTAAAGATATTGCTGACATAAATGCTACTAAGCGTATGCTAACTAGCAAGTTTGATATGAAAGACTTGGGAGTTGCGGATTTAATCTTAGGAATTAAAATCCATAAAACTCTTCAAGGTTTGGCATTATCTCAAACTCATTTCATCAAAAATGTCCTAAAAAAGTTCAAGTATTTAGACTTCAAAACTTCGAAAACTCCAATTGATGTGAATCTTGTCTTTACAAAGAATAAAGGACTAAGTACGTCTCAACGAGACTACGCTAGAGTGTTGGGAAGTCTAATGTACATTATGAATTGTATACGACCAGATATAGCTTGTGCTATAAGTAAACTGAGTCGATAAAAAGTAATCATGGAAAAAATCACTGGATGGCAATGAAACGAGTCTTGGGTTATTTGGAGTATACACAAGACTATGCTTTGCATTATGATAAATATCCCGCTGTTATAGAGGGATATTGTGATGCAAATTGGATCAACGGCTCAAAGGAATCAAAATCCACAAGTAGATATATTTTCACGATAGGTGGAGGAGCGGTAGCTTGGAAATCATCCAAACAAACGATGCTTGCTCGTTCTACAATGGAGGCTGAATTCATAGCCTTAGACAAGGCCGATGGAGAAGCTGAATGGCTCCGAAACTTCTTGGAAGATATTCCATTTTGGCCTAGGCCGTTGACACCTATATGTATACACTGTGATAGTCAATCGGCAATTTCAAGGGCTGGGAGACTTATGTATAATGGGAAAAATCGTCATATACGACGAAGACATAAAACCATTAGACAACTTCTCTCTAGAAGAATTATCACAATTGACTATGTAAAGTCAAAGGATAATGCATCGGATCCGCTTACAAAAGACTTAACTAGAGATGATGTTGAGAGATCATCAAAAGGAATGGGACTATGGCCGAGAAAAAGTCGTCATGACGGTAACTCTACCTAGAAGACTGGAGATCCCAAGATCTAGGTTCAAGGAGCTCAAACAAATTATGTACGACCGCTCCAACATTGTCAAACAACTTAACCCATCCTCTTAATAAGACAATGTTTAGTATTAAGGATAAAACGTTAAAGACATTTTTTAATGATTATCTAAGTTCGATACGGGATTTGTCAAATAGTGTAGATCTACGGGATTACACATTTAGAAATCACCTATGTGAATGTGAAGTGGAAGCTGCTTGAAGGAGAATTTTGTAAGGCCAATTCTCTACGCACTCATGAACCAGACGGTGTTCATGGCTGAAACGAACACCATAATGAGAACCAAAAAGGGTCAATGACTAATTGTGTGACATATATTGTCTAGGTATACACCAAAACTCGACGGTTCAAAGATATCAAATCTACCGATTGACCGAGTATATCCGATATATGCTCACTACGGAAAGTTCAAAGGGAAACCTACTTATCCAGATGCAATTAGTTCTACTTGTGAATCACACAATTTTCTGCATGTTTTCTTCATATAGCCATTCTCCATTCATGTGGGGGATTGTTGGAATTTTAAATGAATTAGGTGTGAATGGTAAATGGAGGGAAGATGAAAAGGCAATTTTGGCTTTTGCACTTTGTCCCTCATCGGTTAAAAAGAGCTAGTTTGTTGAGTATAAATATAGAATCACTTCCTTTAGCTCATAGAAGGAGTTAAGAGGAACGGGCCTCGCACCGTCGCTCGGCTCGGCTTCGGCTTAGGCTTTAACTTTGGCTTTGGAGTTGGATTTGGATTTAGTCAATTGATATGATTGATTGATACATTTTTTTATATCAACAAACTATTGTTTTTATTAAATAAATATTAAATATATTATTTAATAATTGTTAAACGGAAATTGAATATTTCTCGCGCTGGTATTTTTTCTTAACGGATTTGTTTTAACCAGCAGGTGTCTTCTTCAGAAAAGGCACCTTGGCAACCAGCAGGTGTCTTCTCCAGAAAACGCACCTTGGCACCTCTTCAATCCTTGAATTCTGTGGCTATAAATACAGAGGCATTCTGCCTCAATTCTCCATCCGAAAATCTTCTATTTCTTTACTCTCTGCATTTGTTTTCAAAATAAAACGTAAGTCTGAGTCAGTGTGATTTGCAGCCGTAATTTTGAGTTCCTTGGTTACTGTGATTTGTATTACCGCTATCACAGTAACGTTGTTCCGTTCTATCTTGGGAGAAATTAATCCATTAACCTTTGGTAACTGTGAGGGGATTAGATTTCTTAAGGAGAGGCAGTGTAGACTATTGGCTCGGAATATTTTCTATTTCATCTTTTTCTGGTTTCTGGTCATTATCGAAAGTACAGACATCTAACGATCTTAAGAAATCTAATTTGTTTCTCTGGTCTGCTAATCGATACTGAACTGGTAGTGGAGATTAAAATCTGAAAAGATTTTCTACTCCAAACTGTTACTGTTTCTGGAAACTAAAATCTGAAAAGATTTTCTACTCCTATTTTAATATTCCGTTTTGAAGATTAAAAACTTCAACGGATTATTGAAATTATTTACATTGTTATTTGCAGTTTGAAGATATAAAAACTTTATTGTACATTAAATCAGTTTGAAGATATAAATTCTTCACTGTACATCAAATCAAATTGTTTGAATCTGACTGTGTTATTTTATTTTTACAGAATAATGACGAACATAGAAAATAAATACAGTGTTTCTAGTACACCAAATGCTTCCATTGGTGAAAGCTCTAGCCGCCCTGCATCTGCACCGGCACCTGCGCCAGAAGCGGCTGAAAAGCCGGGAAAGTTTAGCAGGATTGACTCAAAAAGTGGCAGCAAAAGATGTTCTTTTATCTGACCATGCTGAGTTTGCAACGATTCAATAAGGAGGACGTTCCTGTCCCGGCAGACGACACTCCTGAAAATGAACATTTCATTGTTATTGAGGCATGGAAGCGTTATGATTTTTTATGTAAAAACTACATTCTGAATGGACTGGAGGACGACTTATACAATGACTACAGTACTGCTGCAACTTCGAAGGAGCTTTGACTTGCTCTTGAAAAGAAGTACAGAACTGAAGATGCTGGGATGAAGAAATTTGTAGCCGCCAAATTTCTGGACTTTAAGATGGTGGACAGTGAAACTGTCATAAGTCAAGTCCAAGAGTTGCAAGTGATCATTCATGATCTCATTGCTGAAGGTATGATCCACATTAATGCTTATATTAGAAGTATTAATTATCCTATTAATTATAAATTTCTCATTGAAGGTTTGGTCATCAATGAGGCGTTTCAAGTGGCCGCGGTAATTGAAAAGTTGCCACCTTTGTGGAAAAATTTTAAGATCTACTTGAAACACAAGCGCAAGGAGATGTCACTCGAAGATCTCATTGTTCGTTTGAGGATCGAGGAAGACAACAAGATTGCGGAGAAGAAGGTTGCTCGTGGAAGTTCAACAGTAATGGGAGCAAATATTGTTGAATAAATGATGCACCAAAGAACAACAAAAGGAAGAAACCTTCTGGACCAAACAATCAGCCGCAAAAGAAGAAATTCAAGGGAAATTGCCGCAACTGTGGCAAATATGGACACAAGGCTGTAGACTGTCGTGCCCCAAAGAATGCAAAAATGACACGACCCGGAATCCAGCTAGGTCGTGCGGGCACCCGACATCCTCCCCTAGACCCGTCGGGCGAACCCTTACCAATTAAATTAGAAAAAATAAATATAATTTAATTTATAAATAAGAACAAGACTTAGAAAAAAAAAACACAGACATACTGATACCTCTAAGTTGTACAAAGGAATTTACAGCTGACTACCCAACATACTAGGTTTAGGGCTATCCAGACTAGACATCTAAGAGTACGAAAGAAGACAGATACCTCATGAAGGGAGCAAAATGCAACTGGAATAATAAACATAGAACTGGTGGTCATCCTGAATAAAAGCTGGCTCACCCTGACAGCTGAAGTTGTCTTCGCTCCTTCACAACGTGGCGAACTCAATCCTGGAGCGAACCTGCCGAAACGAAATAGATAGACAAAAACAAAAAATAAATAAGGGTGAGTCAAAAGGACTCAATAAATGGGGCAGACTAGCCACCTCAAAGAATAGGATAGCTAGCCAGGGAGAAGAAAAATAGGTAAACCAAATACATCTTATTTAAATTATAAAAAGGTAGAGCCAGATAATAACTCGAAACACATACGGAATCATAAATAGGGACATAAGGTAGACATAACATATAGATTTTTGAGCATCCCGAACATATCAATAATTAGAAATACATACTTTCACGGCGTGCAAGCCGATCCATATATTCATACTGTCGCGGCGTGCAACCCGATCCATATATTTATACTGTCGCGGCGTGCAACCCGATCCATATATTTATACTGTTGCGGCATGCAACCCGATCCGTATATTTAAACTGTTGCGGCGTGTCCCAGAATATGAGTCAGAAATATATAGGCAAACTGAATATGTCTACAACATGGTATCCATACCACATACACAAAACACAACATGATAGTTACAGAATAGTCAGCATGTGATGCAATGAAATGGGATGAATGCAGTAGGATGCAATGGGGTCACATGTGCCCGTAATCCTGTCTCGAAGCGGAATACTCCTACATTCGAGGGGAATGCAATATAATAACCAACTGGAGCGGAATACTCCGACTCCTGTGGCGGAATACTTCTGCACCCGATATGATATAAACCAGAGGTGGAATACTCCTGCACTCTCCTGGGGCAGAATACTCCTGCACCTAATATAATATGAATCAGAGGCGGAATACTCCTGCACCCAATATAACATGAATTAGAGGCAGAATACTCCTGCACTCTCTTGGAGCGGAATACTCCCGCACCCAATATAATATGAATCAGAGGCGGAATACTCCTGCTCTCTCCTGGGGCGGAATACTCCTGCACCCGATATAATATGAACCAGAGGCGGAATACTCCTGCACTCTCCTGGGGCAGAATACTCCTGCACCCGATATGAATGCAATATAATGCATATGAATGCAACATAATGCATATGAATGCAATATGATGCAATTATAACCCATCACCAGCGCATGACTCTCATCGACAGCCAGAAAGTATATACCCACTCACAGCCAGAGTACAATGCTCAGATCCTCAATGCAATACGAACAACATGACATAACATATAATATATAATATAAATCCAAAGCTAAGGCGTAATGAGTACGCCTATCGGCAGCTACACACGTAAGGAACACGTGGTAGATTATCCACGAGGCCAAGGGCCTCCAAAGAAATGGATATAAACACTTACCTTGTTACAAAGTTAGCAAAGCTACACAACAACCACTTTGTCCTTTGGATTCATTGCCAAATGATCCCACTGTGTTCAATAAGCAGAAAAATATATTACATAAGGCTAAAGGCTTCATTCCTTACGTCTTAGGGCAATCCAGTTAGGAACCTGATACCCTCGCATACGCAATATGCAGGCCAGGCCTATGTGTAGGGTTCAAATTCACATAACCAAACCACAAATAAATTACATTTATATGTTGCCCATAACTCCCTGAATACGAATATATAATCAATTCTGTTATCGGGATCCAATTAACCCTTTAACCTATCAATGGAACTTATTAAAACGATGTCTAATATCCCAATTTTTACCGTCAAAATATATTCAAACACACGTAATAAACTAAAATAATGCATTAAGGTCATTACTTGAATGTTTCGGGGTGAAAATTCTATCTTTCTCCGGCTCTTTTTTCATTTTCTGGCATTTTCTCTTTCACTTCGTCCTTTCTCTGCTTCGCTTTTGCTTCTGTTTTGATTCCCCTCCTTCTGTTCGTCCTTAGCTTAGCTAAAGACTTTCCCCCACCGCCTTTTCATTTCTTTCTTTTCCTTTTCCTTTTCCTTTTTCTTTTCTTTTCTTTAATAATTTCTTTTCTTTTCGTGAGGAAAATTAAAACGGTACCCTACGATATTCAAAATAATTCCAAATTTCTCAAGCAAGTTATACAAAATATATGTAACATATTCGCTAAGGCGGATCTCAAATCGAACTCCCGAAACTCAAGATGCGAATTAAAACAGAAAAGATCAAATTCTTAATTTTCGGAACCTTAGCCGAAATCAGTCGAACAACCTTGAAATTCACTTCAAAACTTCACACATGTCACAAATAATCATACGAACCTAATGGCGCTTTTGAATTTTGAATCGGAGCTCATTCGCCAAAATGGAGCTCAAAAACCTCTTTTTAATATTTATCGACAATAAAAACTGAAATCCTCTTCCGATACGTACCAAACGAGGTCTGATTTAGCTCAAATTTTATAGACAGGTCCTAATGGACCTTACGAATATTTTAAAATTATCGGCACACCAATTGGAGTCCTAACTTCCGAAACGACTGACCGAGGTCGTTTCATCCTCCTCCACTTAGACTCTCGTTCGTCCTCGAACGAGCTTCCGACTAAAGCAACATTCACATAGATAACAAGAGAACTTGTACGACCTTCATAAACTACTGCACGAGCATTATCTTCTTATTACAGGATCAGAATTATAACACGCATATCGAACTTTTGGAATAAAATATATCTGGATTATATCATCACATCATTGCACAGCTTATTCTGACTAAGCTGACCCTTTCTCGATCATGAGGGAAGAGTTCTATATTTTCAAAATGAAGATACACACAACTATAGATGGGTTAACATGATTCCACCAACGAATCACCTCGTCGATATACTTTTCGATATAGAACAGGTCAATGAAATAAAGAATTAGCTTATGCTTTAGCAACTCTTTAGAGATTTAATATTATCATTCTGTATAGGAGGAAGACTCCTCCACTTAGAGCATAAGCTCATACATCTAATTTGAATAGCAATAGCCATCGACAACCTCGCACCGTCTGTTGGACTAAGGAAAACTTAGCTAAAACAGAATACGGCTCAGACCTGAGCTACTAAATTACCCTCTTGAGTTGCCAAACGGCTGCAACTCTTGAGTTCATAATTCCATACCTTTACCTTAAGCACCATAGCCTGATGGATAATGCTTCTCATTAGCCTTAGTAGCTTTGAAAAACAATAATGTGATTACCAGGCTATCTTGACACACACTCTGGCTTAATACAAGGAACATTACAAGTGGCTACTAAACGCCCAAGCTCACTAGTGTCGGAAGAAGAAGAGATAGCAATAAACTGAGAATAGAAATAATTAGATCTTTAGGAAGCTCATCTTCTTATTTGCTTGGCTACCTGAGTGAGACTACTTACGGGTCCAGCTAGCCAAAGAATCGCAATTGAAGAAATAGATATTAAATGAGCTCTATGGAACAACATCCATGCCAATTTAACTCTCCTATTAGAAGGAAACTCCGAAAATTTACTAGAAAATCTTTCATAACTGAGACAAGCTCATAGAATAGCATGACTCTACTAGCGTCTGAACCAAGAGGAGACACGTAGATCGAATATTACTTACTAACCACTTTACATCGGAAGAAATAATGACACTTTCTGATAGTGACGAATAAGGATCTCATCATCCTACCAACACTGAATTCCAAAGAGAGAGGTAAACTGACTCGACATAATAAGAGAAGGTGGCACAACAAGATGCCAAGCAGACCATACCAATACTCACTCAAAATCTCTCACATTTAAACCAGATAAACTAGTAGGATCTCACAAATGCCCTGAATAAATCATATCAAAAGCTCGCCCCTCGACCACAACCGATTCTTAATAGAAACAATATTCAAAGAATCCATGGAAACATGGTAAGGTAAACGAAGTTGTTATACTCTATGCACCTCCAGAAGACACTAGAAGGGGGGGTTGAATAGTGTCTACCGATTTTCGTCACAAGAACCTTGTTCTTCTATCGGAGAACCTAGTTCTTGAGTTATCTTTTATGCTGCCTCGAACACTATAACTCACAATGCCACACACACAAAGAACACAGGGATTTTACGTGGAAAACTCCTTGCTCAAGGGAGAAAAACCACGACCCACACTCTGGGATTTTAGAACTGAATCCACTAACACAAGAGCAATGTTTCTGATTACAAACTCTGTAACCAAGGGGCTACACTCTAGACCCTAATCACTAATCAAAGCTACACTCTAGCTTTTCTAGTAATTACACAAGATTTCACCTAATACATGTGCTTTTGAATAAGCTAATAGGTAAAACTATGAAAGCTCAAACGATGACAACTTACAACTCGATGAACCTAGACAAAATATCTAGACTCGATACACTGCATGCACTCAGTTGTCTTCTCCAGTTTACTCACGTAGAAAGATTGCAGATCGCCTTTGTATGCTCTCAACTCTCTGTTTGTGAATAACTAATTTATGGCTGTCTCCACTACTTGTATTTATACGGATCTTGAAACCCTAGTTGAGTTCTACCAGGAATCCTCTTAATTAAGGTAAGTCAGGATTCGCAGTAACTCTTTTCCTTATTGAAGTCCAACTCCTTTTCACACTTCGAAGACACAGCCCGGGCACCGCCTCTTTTAGTATGACTAGGATGCATATACATTCACGTGCCACTACTCCTAGTTCCACAGGGATTTGCAACCCGTAATCTTTTCGATCAAGCGTGCCCTTTGTCCTAAGGACTAGGCTCTTTGTGTGAACCTTTGAGTCCTTTCCGTTTGTCATACTTCAAAACCAGCTCTCAACAAATTCCCCCTTTTTGATGATGACAAACAAATGTTGCCCAAGAACCTGAATAGACATAGACCAAAAACAAAAAACAAAAAGTAACAAGTTCAAGAAAACCGAAACAGATGAATTAGGTCACAAACACCCCAATATTTCCTTCTTCCCCCTTTTGGCATCATCGAAAAGATTCAAATACCTGCAGGAACCTGTCAATTTTATCCAGTCTAAAGCACAAGGCAACACGTCAGTTATAAGAGCACACCATGCAGAAATAAGGGCCCAAGCAGGAACCAATTACTTAAGCAGAAACCAGTCATAAGCATAAGAAAATTAAAATTATCATCCAGGTTGTGACATCAGCACAACCCTGTTAATAAGTACACAACCGAGAAATTTAAATTGTCTTGAACAACCATAACATGTAATCATGAGAGAATGGGAAGGGGTAGACAACAGGTAGAAGGAGGAGGACAGGACAGGACAGGAGGACTCAAAGCTGAATGTTGAAGTGTTTGACAAGCGCCTCAAGTTGCTTCGTATTCTTGGCCCTTTCCATCACTAACTCGGCCTCATACTTGTTGCAGTCTATCTTCAAACGATCAATTTCTTGATCCTTCAACTTCAGCTGTCTGTGGAGCTCTGTGTTTTCTGAATTAACCTCAAGGACATGCGTCTCTAGCTCCTTCACAGCATCAATGGCCTCTTCAGGTCCATAGTCCCTACTTTCCTCTTCTTGCTCTTGCTTGGCCTGCATTGGTCTCTTAGAAGCTCTGCTTTCCTTGAAGAAGTCACAATTTTTAAGCACATTATGCCCAAACATTTGATGAATGGTTGGCTTCTTCCCAGCTTCCAGGGAGACTCCAAAGTGTTCAAGTACCTACTGGAGAATGTAGGAATGCACAAGGGAATGTGGCTTCTGATCTGTGTCAGCAATCCTTTTTATATGTCTGATTATCAGCCCAGGTAAATTGATCTTTACCCCCCTGTCCAGCAAGTCCATGTATGTCAGGTTCAAAGCACTAGCTTCACAGTTCCTCTCTCCTCTAGGCAGAAGGAACCTGTGCACAAACTCAAACAACAACTGGTGTGCAGGTTCCATCTCCTTCTTGTCTACCTTTCTGTCCTTCCTCAGCTTGGGTTTTCCTGAGAACTTCCTGACAACATCCAGAGGAGTGATTCCATCTGTTCTCTTTGGCCACTTCAATTTCACATACCTGCAATAACCTTCAGCATGTATGTCAAGAATCACTCCAAGCTCAGGTCTCCCAAACTCTACCTCTACTCCCCTCACTGTGGTGAACACTCTCCTAGCTACTACTTTGCAATTGGTGTAGAACTCTCTGACTTCATTAACAAACAACTTTCTGTCTTTGTTGGCAAACAATCCAAGCCAACCCTGGTCACCAATCATCCTCAGTAATGACTTCATGTGGAATTCCTTTTCATCATGCAAGATGCTGCCAGGCAACACCTGATGCTTTGAGAAAAAGGCTTCCCTGTCAACCTCTTCTTCATTTCCTCTTCTTCTTCTCCTAGTCTCCACTTCACTATCTGTATCAGAATCACTTGGCTCTACATAACTGCCAGCCTCACTCTTCTCCTGTGCTTCCCCAGCTTCCTTTGTTTCTTCTTCTTTCTTCTTTTCCTCTCTATCTCTTACATTTGTCACTGTCTTTTCCAACTTACCAAGTTTCTTAAGTTATTGCTTCAGAGCAGACCTGGTGCCAACCTCCTGGCAACAGGTTCATCCACAACCTTGTCATCATTCTCTTCAGTGGTTTCATCTACCAGTCTTGTCTTCAGCACTGGCTTTCCCTCTTTCACTAATCTCCTTCTTTTCTCAGGCTCCACTATGTTTTCTCTCACAAACACAACTTCCTCTTCTTCTTCCTCATTTGCTATTTTCTCATCCTCTGCTCCAAACTTCCTCTTTCTTTTTGGTTCTTCAGTTTTCTTGGCCATCTCTTCCTTTTCTACAATAACTTCCTCATTCCCTTCCTCCTCAGAATCTGACCAACTAAAATCTGCATCATCAGCCCCAGTGGAATTTGGTCAAGCAACAGGCTCTTGAACCAAATTCTCCGAGGCTTCAGCAAGACCAAGTCCACCAACTACTGGACTTATTGGCACAGATTCTTTTTCATAATTCTCAAACCTACCAACATCTTCACTGGATTTCACTTCACTTTCTCTAAGGGCTTCCACACAGTCTTGTTCCCTAAGTTGTTCTTCCATTCTTTCTGCAATATTCAATTTTTCTCCAGACTCACCAACCCCAGGCACCTGCAAATCTGTCCTAAGTTCATCCTTTTCTCTATCTTGTTCTGCCTCACATGAGTTCCCCCTATCTATTCTGTCATTTTGCTTATCATCTATTATCTTGTCTAGTTCTGTAACTAGGTTTTCAGTTTCTATAATGCCAGGGATGTTTATATCGACTGAAATGAAAGGCGTAGATGAAATAGGATCAGGGATTACCTCATGTGGTGATTGTGATGAACTTTGTGCAGTGGGTGTGATGGGAACTGCTCTTGACCTCATTTTATTTACCAGTTTCTTGTCCCCTTTTTTGAAGAAATTTTGTGCGAGCCCTCGCAATTCTTTGGGCAAGAGTGGATGGGGGAGGTCTTTCAGACATTTTGAAGAATTTTTTGAGTGATTTCTGAGATTTCTAGGGAATTTTTCTGTTTTTAGGGCTTGAGAGAGGATTTTGGTGCAATAGAGAGGAAGTGGTTGAATGAATGGTGATTGTGGGTGGGTTTACAGAAAGGAAGGGGTTTTGAGATTTGACAACGTCTAGGGAAGACAAAGCAATAATGATGAAAAGAGTACAAAAGCAGATTTTTGAACTTTTTGAGAACCGGGAAGATTTAGAGATTTGACGGTTATGGACTCATTCAATATACCCTTTTTAAGTAGTGGGGTCCAAACAATTCAAATAGAATTCTACCCGAAAAAGGAATGTGTTCCTATAATTTAGGGCGGTTATAAGAACATGGATGATCTCCCATGACACACGTATGATTGACAATTTTATTCAGTTATGACTTATATCATGCAGAGTAGCGTGAATGTACCTGGACATGATTCCTCATGCTTTTTATTGGTTCCTTCTCAGCACATAGTAGGTTCTTCATGGGAACACATTATTCATACCTGGTGCTCAAAAATTGAACGAGTGTACTTACTCAAGTACGGGGTTAGACTAGACAGTAATGATAAGGTTTAAGCAAGCACATTGAATACTTAACTAGCCAATCATAAGAGGATTACCTGCTGGGTCATCCGTGTATTTTGGTCATCCCTAATTCCAACCTGTTCCTCTCAAACTGTACCTTGTTCAAAGCTTTGGTAAATATGTTAGCAATTTGATCTTCAGTCCTGCATGAATTCATAGTAATCAGACCCTTTTCCACATTATCTCTCAGGAAATGGTGTCTAATATCAATGTGCTTGGTTCTTTTATGTTGGACTGGGTTCTTGGCAATATTCACTGCACTAGTATTGTCACAGAAAATTTGCACTGCCCCACACTTGATACCAAAGTCCTCCAGCTGTTGTTTGATCCACAGCAATTGTGAACAGCATGAAGCAGCTGCCACATACTCAGCTTCAGCAGTTGATAAGGCAACTGAGTTTTGCTTCTTTGTAGCCCACGAGACCAAACAAGGACCTAGAAAGTGCGCCATTCCTGAAGTGCTTTTCCTGTCCACCAAATGCCCTGCATAATCTGCATCAGCAAAACCAATTAGTTCAAAGGTTCCTCCTCTTGGGTACCACAGACAAAGGTCCTGAGTTCCCTTCAAGTATCTAAGGATCCTTTTCACAGCTGTCAAGTGTGACTCCTTTGGCTTGGACTGAAATCTGACACACAGTCCTACACTGTATACTATGTCAGGTCGACTAGCTGTGAGATAAAGAAGTGAGCCAATGATTCCTCTATATTTTGTCTCGTTTGTCGAAGGACCGAGTTCATCCATATCCAGCTTGGTTCCAGGTGCAATAGGAGTAGTCATTTCCTTTGCTCCCTCCATATCAAATTTCTTCAGTAGTTCCTTGACATATTTTTGCTGGTGAATCATAGTTCCTTCCGGCATCTGCTTTATCTGCAACCCAAGGAAGAAGTTCAATTCACCCATCATGCTCATTTCAAACTCACTTCCCATCAGGTCGGCAAAACCTTTGCTCAGCTCCTCATCAGTTGCTCCAAAGATGATATCATCGACATACACTTGAACCATCAGCAGATCCTTTCCTTTCTTCTTGAGAAATAGTGTGTTGTCGATTTTACCCCTCGAAAAGCCATTCTTCATCAGGAATCCTGAGAGTCTTTCATACCAGGCTCTAGGAGCTTGCTTCAATCCATATAGAGCCTTGTCCAGTTTGTAAACATGATCAGGAAATTCATTGTTCACAAAGCCTGGAGGCTTTATCACATAAACTTCCTCATTCAGGTAGCCATTTAAGAAGGCGCTCTTTACAACCATCTGATAAAGCGTGAACTCCATGTATGTGGCAAAAGCAATTAACATTCTGATAGCCTCCATTCTTGCAACTGGTACGAAGGTTTCATCATAGTCTATTCCTTATTCCTGACTGTAACCTTGAACCACCAACCTTGCTTTGTTTCTTGTCACTATACCATGTTCATCCAACTTGTTCCTGAACACCCATTTTGTTCCAATTATGGATCTGTCCTTCGTCTTAGGAACTAGGTGCCACACCTTGCTTCTTTCAAATTGATGAAGTTCCTCCTGCATAGCCAGAATCCAATCTGGATCTTCTAGAGCTTCTTTTACATTCTTTGGTTCCAAAGATGAAAAGAAAGCAAAGAATGCGCAGAAGTTCTTCAAGGCTGACCTGGTCATGATTCCTGTATCCAGTTCAGATAGAACATTCTCCAAAGGGTGAGAGCTTTGATGTTTCCATGGCTTGAGTTGAATCTGACTTGAAGGACCTGCAGCATTATCTTGGAGAGGTTCCTCCTGACTTTCTAGATCATCAGCTTCATCAGAAGTTCCCCCTGTCAAGTTGACTCCTTATTCTAGTGACCTTGAATTTTCATTAGATGTTTCCTTTTCTTCTGAGTCTTCCAGTTCATCTACACCTTCTTCCCTCCTTAAGCCAATCACTTGATCGTCTGCCTCAGTTTCCCCCATTTCCTTATCTGATTCATCAAATACGACGTGCATACTTTCTTCTACTGTTTGTGTTCTTTTGTTAAACACTTTGTATGCCTTGCTTTGAGTAGAATATCCCAGAAATATTGCCTCATCACTCCTAGCATCAAACTTTCCCAAGGGTTCCTTACCATTGTTGTGAACAAAGCATTTACAACCAAAAGGCCTTAGGTGAGCAATATTTGGTTTTCTACCTCTGAGTAGCTCATATGGAGTTTTGTCAAGAATTGCTCTGATGGAACACCTGTTCAGCAAGTAACATGCAGTGTTTACAGCTTCAGCCCAAAAGTTTCTTGCCAGCCCACTCTACAGCAGCATAGTTCTAGCCATATCCTCCAACGACCTGTTCTTCCTCTCGACCACCCCGTTTTGTTGGGGAGTTCTTGGTGCGGAGAAGTTGTGATCTATGCTGTTCCTCGCACAATACTCAGAGAATTTTGAGTTTTCAAACTCAGTGCCATGATTAGATCTAATACTGATGAGTTCAAGACTTAATCTTTTCTGAACTACACAAGCCCAGTCTTTAAAACTGTCAAAAGCTTCATCCTTAGAGGCCAAGAACAGGGTCCACGTGTACCTTGAGTAGTTATCAACGATCACGAACACAAATCTCTTTCCTCCTCTGCTCCTGACTCTCATAGGTCCACACAGATCCATGTGTAACAGCTCTAGTGGTTTTGATGTGCTTACCACTTTCTTTGATTTGAACGATGTTCTCACATGCTTTCCCTTTACGCAAGCATCGCACATTTTTATGTTTTCAAATCTCTTGCTTGGCAATCCACGAACCAGTTCCTTCGATGCTAGCTTATTTAGCTGTGAAAGGTTTGCATGACCCATTCTTTTGTGCCACAGCTGAGAGTCAGTTTCTTGAACATTCAAGCATGTTAGATTGTTTTCAGGTAAGGACTTCAGCGATGCCTTGCATACGTTGTTCACCCTTTTTCCTTCCATAACGATTTCTCCACTCTGTAGGTTCTTCACAATGCAACCTACAGATGAGAAACTCACTTCGTTGCCTCTGTCACACAGTTGGGAGATGCTCCGTAGATTGTGTCTGAGACCATCAACACAGTAGACATTCTCAATTGCATGCTCCAGAGTTCTCCCAATCTTTCCAATACCTACTATCTGACCACTTTTTCCTCCTCCGAAGGCCACACTGCCTCCTTGAAATGCTGCGAGTGAGAGAAAGTTTCTTCTATCTCCTGTCATGTGCCTTGAACAACCGCTATCAAGAATCCAGCTTGAGTTGTTCTCCCTCACTCCAGCCTGCAAGAAAAATTAGAGGTTAACTTTAGGAACCCATACGAGCTTGGGTCCCTTCTTATGAGAGAATGGATAAATCAGATCTTGTTTGGCCCATTTGGGTAGAACACATTTTTTATTCTTGGCCTTTGCCTTGCTAATATTAGCACACTTTTGTCTAACGTGACCGGTTTCACCGCAAAAAGTGCATAACATGTTGCAAGGTAGCCCCACATATTTGCTTTTAGGATTATATGGAGGCAAAGGTTTCTTGAATCCTAATCCTTATTTTCCTTTGTTCTGATTTTCAAAAACCCAATTCATTGCCTCTGAAGATTTATTCCATTTGGTCATCCTGGTAAGTTCAAGTTTTGAGTTTTCAACCTTTTGATTTAAAATCCTGTTTTTTTCAGTTTCCTGATACAGAATTTCATTTGCTCTTTTCAATTCATCCTCCAGAAAAGTTTGAACTTCACTCATAACTTGTTTACCATTTTTACTCTCTCTTAACTGATTACATTCCGGTTCTAGTTCAGTAATCTTAGAGTTTGACACAAGAGTCTGCCCTTTTAGGATGGCATTGGTTTCTTCCAGTTCAATATTTTGTTCTAAGAGGCTCTTGTGCTTAGTTCTAAGATTACTCAGTTCTTCAGTTAATTTATCCTTTTCAAGTTTCTCCTTTTCATAACCTTCAATCAAGGTGGCTGTGATTAGGATTAAATTTTCAGAAGAGTATGTATGTAAGGTTTCCTTGAGATCAGATAAACATACCTCTGCTGAACAGCCAGCTTCATCTCCATCAGTTGCCATGAGAGCTGAGTCCTTCCTGTTGTTGTCATTTGTGTACAGCTCCTTCAGTCTTTCCTAGATTTCCTTGGCCGACTTACACTCAAGTATCCTTGCAAGCACATCATAGGTAAGTCCTCTCCTCAGGCACCATTCAACCTTTGAATTTGCCTGTAACCAATCTAGGTCTTGAGGATCCAGTTCTTCCACTTTCTTTGGCACCAGGACTCCATTTGCTGCTCTCTTCACATGGACGTAAGGTCCTCTCTTCACTATCAACCACAAGCTGTAGTCAGTTGCTTGCAGGAAGGTCTTCATCTATTTCTTCCAATGATTGTAATGAGTCCCGTTGAACACCGGTGGCCTTGATGGATCTCTTCCTCCTTTGAATTCTCGAGGGTCTTCTTCATCAGAACTAATGTCTGTCATACCTGCTAGAGCCAGTGGTGAGTCGTCTTCAGACTCCTTTTCATGATCAGATTCACTATCAGTTGGTCCCCACGTGGCATAGAAGGCTTCCTTCCTCTTCCTCCGTTCTGCTCTGAAGTTTGGAGGCCGTCTTGACTTCTTTTTGTCTTTGTCATTCTCCTTTGTCGTCTCCTTCTCCTTATCCTTAGCCGCTCTGTTCTTCATCCACTCTATTTCCCACATAGCGCAATCCATGACAGCGTGATCCTTCTTGAAGCACTTAAAACATCCAGAGTAATCTGGGCAATCAACTATGTTCTTTCTGCTAGAACTCTCCTTGTTGCCTCTTTTGAATCCTTTGAACCTTCCCAGATTGAGCTTTTGTCTTAAGGCACTCACCATTGCGATCTTGTCCTTCTTTGCTGCGGGTTTAGCCTTTGAGTCCTTCATCATCTCATGGGTTTTCAAACTTCCAACTAGTTCTTCAAGCTTGATGGATCTCAGAGGTTTGGATTCAATGATGGCAGTCATCTTTGGTTCCCAAGCTTCAGGCAACACATTCAGGATTTTATCAACCATTTCTATTTCAGGCAGTTCCATATCCAGAGATCTCATTTCATTTGTAATCATGGTCAGCCTGGTCATCATATCCTAAATTGATTCTTTTTCGCCCATGGTGAACAGTTCAAATTGTCTCTTCAGCATTCTCCTTTTTTAGTCCTTCACTTCTGTGGTTCCTTCATGTGCAACCTGTAGGGCATCCCATATCTCCTTAGCTGTCTTATAAGATGATACTCGATTGAACTCCTCAGGGCCAAGACCACATATGACCAGGCGTTTGGCCTTATGATTCTTTTCTATCATCTTATAATCCGTCTCATTAAACTCTTCCTTCAGTTTAGGTTCTTGCGTGGCAGTAGTTCCTTCACCAACTATTTTAGTAGGAATCAGGTTTCCTTCAGAGACTATCAGCCAGAGTTGGTAGTCTTCAGCACATATGTAATTCTCCATCCTGTTCTTCCACCATGCATAGTATTGTCCATTAAACTGTGGGGGCCTCAGAACCGACTGTCCTTCAGTGATGGTAGGTGGTGCACTTATCCTGATCCTTCTCAAGGTGTTAGCCTCACACGAGAAGACCCGCTCTGATACCACTTGTTACACTCTATGCACCTCCAGAAGACACTAGAAGGGGGGTTGAATAGTGTCTACCGATTTTCGTCACAAGAACCTTGTTCTTCTATCGGAGAACCTAGTTCTTGAGTTATCTTTTATGCTGCCTTGAACACTATAACTCACAATGCCACACACACAAAGAACACATGGATTTTACGTGGAAAACTCCTTGCTCAAGGGAGAAAAACCACGAACCACACTCTGGGATTTTAGAACTGAATCCACTAACACAAGAGCAATGTTTCTGATTACAAACTCTGTAACCAAGGGGCTACACTCTAGACCCTAATCACTAATCAAAGCTACACTCTAGCTTTTCTAGTAATTACACAAGATTTCACCTAATACATGTGCTTCTGAATAAGCTAATAGGTAAAACTATGAAAGCTCAAACGATGACAACTTACAACTCGATGAACCTAGACAAAATATCTAGACTCGATACACTGCATGCACTCAGTTTTCTTCTCCAGTTTACTCACGTAGAAAGATTGCAGATCGCCTTTGTATGCTCTCAACTCTCTGTTTGTGAATAACTAATTTACGGCTGTCTCCACTACTTGTATTTATACGGATCTTGAAACCCTAGTTGAGTTCTACCAGGAATCCTCTTAATTAAGGCAAGTCAGGATTCGGAGTAACTCTTTTCCTTATTGAAGTCCAACTCCTTTTCACACTTCGAAAACACAGCCTGGGCACCGCCTCTTTTAGTCCGACTAGGATGCATATACATTCACGCACCACTACTCCTAGTTCCACAGGGATTTGCAACCCGTAATCTTTTCGATCAAGCGTGCCCTTTGTCCTAAGGACTAGGCTCTTTGTGGGAACCTCTGAGTCCTTTCCGTTTGTCATACTTCAAAACTAGCTCTCAACAGAAGTCCAGACCGATCAGAAGAATCAAATCTTACGCACATATAATGGAAGAAGAAATACATGGGTGTACTACATCGGATACCTCAGCATCCTACCAGACTGGCAGTTCATAGAACTGCCTCTGCAGCTGAGCTGAGCCACTACCCTGATAATCACCTTCTGAAGAACCACTGCCACCACGCTCTCGACCTCTACTGGATGGTGGCATTTCTCTGCTGATTGAGATCTAAATAAAATCCCCTACGACTGTGCAGGTGCCTGATGACGAGAGAAAAGACGACTGCCTACTTGCCGGAGTAAGGGAAAACTACTCAAAGGATAACCAGACTCACAACAATGATAACACCTTTTCACTGAAAATGGAAGCTGGACAGATTGTTGATAGCTATAAAGAGAAAAACTGGGTCTGATCTTGACGAACTACTGGCGCACTTTAAGAATCACGTGACACAAGCTGAGATAACCTGGATGGTGACCTCCCAAAATAATTAGAACTCTTACCTCTAAATGAGGTACCATGGTTGTCCACCAGGGCCACGGGATCTCTTGCTCTCCCGCTCTAACTCTTCCCGCTCTAACTTATAGTATGCCTAATACCTCTGAACAATATCAATAACAACATCAAATGAAGTCCCGACCTCAATATCTCGAGCTATCTTGGAACTCAAGGAAGGAGAAAAGTCATCAATAAATCTTCGAACTTTCTCGAAAGGTTCATGGACTAGTTCTAGTACATATCTATCCATCATAGAGAATTCAATCTCATATTCTGAAACCGACAGGCTACCCTGTCCAATCCACTCAGATTGGCGACTCTTTTTATCTCACTCGCTGCGTGAAAGGAACTTCTCCATGAATCTAGAAGAAAAATCGAACCAAGTTAGCTAATAAGAGAGCGATCCACCAATTCAAGGCTGGACCCCTGAATCTGGAAAGCAGAATAATCAACACCATACCGCTCGATATAATCAAGAGCCTGAAGGATACAGTGGCATCATTTTATTTTTTTAAAAAAACTTACACATGGATTATTTGATGCATGGCCTAAGAACATCAGAAGGTTTAATTGGGTAGAATAATGCAGCCTCTTCAGACACTCGGACCGAGCCATTACTCGGGCTAGCTAACCAGCTATAATAACTAGAGGCACAACACATGCTGCTTCTGGAACATAAATTACTGGGGCAACATCAGTGACTGAAATAGGAGCTCCCTGAGACCGAACGTCTCCATCTGCGACAACCTGATAAGCTGCCTAGCGAATAATAGGTTCTCTCGGTATCTGCGTCGCCAAGATTCTCGTAAAAGCATCGTAGAGAGCCAAGGATCAACAAGACCCTGCTCCCTTGCCCATCACGAGCTCGTACAGCTGAGGCCTCTGCAACTTGATCGTCAGCACGATCCACAACTCTCGGGGCTTGAGTAGCTCTATCCCCAGGCTATACTATTTCATCCTGAACTCCTACCGTTTGCTGATTTATCGCACGAGGGTTCACAATTACCACGAAGAAATTAACAAAAATACTTTTGCATCCTAGACCGACGCACGATCAGAAAAGAAGGAAGTGAAACTTCCTAAATGCCATCATAGCCTCTCGTAGATAAGTACGGACGTCTACGTACCCATCAGCGAGACTCTACTAGACACTGTCTTAGTCTGGATAGACTATAAACCGGTCTCTGATACCAACTGACACGACTCAAAATCCGGCTAGGCCGTGCGGGCACCCGATAGTCTCCCCTAGACCCGTCGGGCGAACCATTACCAATTAAATTAGGAAAAATAAATATAATTCAATTCATAAATAAGAACAAGACTTAGAAAAAAAAATACAGACATACTGATACCTCTAAGCTGTACAAAGGAATTTACAGATAACTACCCAACATACTAGGTTTAGGGCTATCCAGACTAGACATATAAGAGTACGAAAGAAGACAGATACCTCATGAAGGGAGCAAAATACAACTGGAATAATAAACATAGAACTGATGGCCATCCTGAATAAAAGCTGGCTCACCCTGACAGCTGAAGTCATCTTTGCTCCTTCACAATGTGGCAAACTCAATCCTGGAGTGAACCTGCCGAAACGAAATAGATAGACAAAAACAAAATACAAACAAGGGTGAGTCAAAAGAACTCAATAAATGGGGCAGACTAGCCACCTCAAAGAATAGGATAGCTAGCCAGGGAGAAGAAAAACAGGTAAACCAAATCCATCTTATTTAAACTGTAAAAAGGTAGAGCAAGATAATAACTGGAAATACGTACGGAATCATAAACAACCAGGGACATAAGGTAGATAGAACATATAAGTTTTTGAGTATCCCGAACATATAAACAATCAGAAATACATACTGTTGTGGCGTGCAAGCCGATCCATATATTCATACTGTCGTGGCGTGCAACCCAATCCATATATTTATACTGTCGCGGCGTGCAACCCGATCCATATATTTATACTGTCGCGGCGTGCAACCCGATCCATATATTTATACTGTTACGGCGTGCAACCCGATCCATATATTTATACTGTTGCGGCATACAACCCGATCCATATATTTATACTATTGCGGCGTGCAACCCAAAATATAAGCCAAAAATATATAGGCAAACTGAAATATGTCCACAACATGGTATACATACCGCATACACAAAACACAGCATGATAGTTACAGAATGGTCAGCATGTGATGCAATGAAATGAGATGAATGCAGTAGGATGCAATGGGGTCACATGTGCCCGTAATCCCGTCTTGAAGCGGAATACTCATACATTCGAGGGGAATGCAATATAGTAACCTACTGAAGCGGAATACTCCTACTTTTGGGGTGGAATACTCCTGCACCCGATATGATATAAATCAGAGGCGGAATACTCCTGCACTCTCCTGGGGTGGAATACTCCGGCACCTAATATAATATGAATCAGAGTGTTGAAGGATGAGTTTTGAAGATGACAAAGGACCTGGTGCTAAGTGGACCATGAAAAGGTTCACATTTGAGTAAAAAGACTGAGTTGTTCGATGGGATATTCCAGTCAGAGTTTAAGAAGGAGAAAGAGAACAGCTGGAGTCAAAGTTCCAATCCTACCGGGAAAAGAATAAACGAGTAACGGTGCTGGAAAGAGACGCGGTTCCTAAACGAAAAAGGATTGAAAACTAAGGCAAATTAACTTAGGTTTTAAATAAGGTAATATGGGTAAACCTTGTTTGAAACGGATTCAAAAGTGGAAAAAGAGTTCTAAACTTAGTTGGATTCGGCTAAGTCAAACTCCTATATATAAGGGTTAATTTGGCCAGAATCATTACGCACAAAAGACATCTCAATAGAGCAAATCAAGAACAATCAGGTCGTGAGAGGCTTTGTGTGCAAGAACAAAGGCTGAGCAGCAGAACCTTACGAAAGAGCAGATTCATAATTAAGTCTGTTGTTTTAGTTTTTGTTATAGGCTATCGAGTTGTAATCTATCAGCTTGTTTAGAAGCATATCGTAGAGATTACTCTTTGTGGTGAAGTAGAGTTAACCTTACCAGCTAACGTGTGGCTTGGAAGGTTCTAGGTACTAGGGGGTTTTAGTTCCTTGATTACATTACGTTGTAGTCTCAAACTTGCTTGGGTTTTCCTTTAGTGGAAGAGTTGAAATCCCAAGAGTTTGGGTCGTGGTTTTTTATCCCTTGAGCAAGGATTTTTCCATGTAAAAATCTCTGTGTTATTTACGTTTCCGCATTAAGTTTTAGTTTCAGAAATACGTGAAACTTGCAAGGAACCTGGTTCTTTGTAAGTTAGGTGATAAAAGTTAAAAGCATGTTTTAGGATTTAAAAATCGGGTAAGGACACTATTCACCCCCCTAGTATTTTACGTAGGTGCACCGAGTGCAACAAGTGGTATCAGAGCAGGTTCTCTCGATTAAAGATTAACATCTTGAGAAGGATCTGAGCAATGAGTGCACCACTGATCATAACCGAAGGACAATCCGTGAACAGGCCTCCTCAATTCAATAGCCAATACTATGGATGGTGGAAAGGTAGAATGGAAGATTTCATTCAAGCTGAAGACTTTCAGCTATGGATCATTACTAAGGATGGACCTCTTATTCCCAGCAAAACTGTGGGACAGCAACCCAATCAGCAAACTGTTCCCAAGGAAATATCTGAGTATACTGATGCTGATTTTAAGATGGTTGAGAAGAATGTGAAAGCTAAGAGGCTCATCATATGTGGACTTGATCCTGATGAATACAATAGAGTTTCTTCATACAAGACTGCCAAAGAAATTTGGGATGCTCTACAAATTGCTCATGAAGGAACTTCATGTGTGAAGAAGTCAAGGATCCAGATGCTGAAAAGGAAGTTCGAGTTATTTGCTATGGGAGAATATGAGTCCATCCAGGACATGATGACTAGGTTCACAATCATAACAAACGAGATGAAGTCACTGGGTATGATTCTGACCAATGAAGACTTGGTAGAAAAGGTTATCAGGATCCTACCTGATTCATGGGAGTCAAATGTTGCAGCTATCATTGGGTCCAAGGAACTTGATAAGATTGAACTAGATGAACTCGTTGGTAGTCTAAAAACCCATGAGCTAATGAAATAGTCAAGAATTAAGGTGGAACCCAAGAAGCAGAAGAATCTAGCTCTAGAGGCAACTGGAGGTTCTAAGTATGAAGTGTCTGAGCATGAGATGGCTTTGGTCAATGCAGTACGAAAGTCCTTAAGTCTTGAAAGAAGAAGAACCAGAGCCACTCCTGCCAAGAATAACATAATTGAAAATCTCAACTACTCAGGGTGTTTTAAGTGTAACAAGAAAGATCATGCCATAAAGGACTGCCCGTTATGGGATATTAAGTGGAAAAGGTCTGGGGCTACAAAGGAGAATGAACCTAAGAAGACCAAACGTCCTCCCAACTTCAGAGCACTAAGGAGAAAGAAGAAAGAGGCTTTCTATGCAACATGGGGACTTTCTGAAAGCGAAAGTGATGACGAAGAAGAAGAACCTGAAGATGACTCTCTATTGGCTCTGATGGTTGATGATGAACCTTCCAATGATGATCCACCTGAGGTAAGTCTCGATGAACTGAAAACTAGACTTCATACTTGCTCCCCTAGGGAATTTAATTTGCTTGCCCAGACCTTGATTGAAGGCATTGAAAATTTGAGGTCTGAGAAGGAACTTGTACTTTCTGAGAAGGACCAACTAATGTCGGTTGTGTCTGATTTTTCAATGAAAAATAAAAACTTGGAAAAAACTAAATCTGATCTTATAAAGGAGTTAACTGCTAGTGAAGCCCAAGTTTTTGAACTAAAACAGAAAGTCTCAGCCCTTGAATTTGAAAGTCATCAATTAAAGGAACAGGTGCTTAGCGAGCAAAAGAAAGTTTCTGAACTCGAACTTGAAAATCAAAAACTGAAAGAAGTGTCTGGTAAGCAAGGATTTACTGAGGCTCAAATCAACCTTGAAGCTGAGCTTAAAAAGAAAAACCAGATTCTACATCAGGAAACTGAGAAGAACCGGGTCCTTCAGGAAAAGGTTGAAAAAGCTAACTCTGAGCTCACCAGACTCACCAAATGGAACAAGTCTTCTGAAGCTTTGAATTGGTTGCATGAAAATCATAACAGAGGTAAAGCCGGATTAGGACATAGGAAACCTTTACCTGCTTAGAACCCTAATAGTAAATATGTAGGACTTCCTTGTAACAAACTCTGCTTCTTGTGTGGTAAGACTGGACATATCAAGAATGAATGCAGTGTTGCAAAAGGAGCAGTGAAAAGGAATAAAAAATTAGTTTTACCTTACTGGGCTAGAAAAGATTTGATTCATCCATTCATTAACAAAAAGGGACCCAAGTTAGTTTGGGTTCCTGTTACTAACCCTTGATTTTCTTTTGCAGGCTGGAGTGAGATGGAACAACCGAAGCTAGATTCTTGATAGTGGGTGTTCCAGGCACATGATAGGAGATAGAAGAAACTTTCTCTCACTCGCAGCATTTCAAGGGGGTAGTGTGGCTTTTGGAGGAGGCAAGAGCAGTGAAATTGTTGGCATTGGAAAAGTTGGGAGATCCCTCAATCATGCTATTGACAATGTACTCTGTGTGGATGGATTAAGGCAAAATCTTCTAAGTATTTCTCTACTATGTGATAGAGGAAATCTAGTAAGTTTCACATCTGTAGGTTGCACTGTAAAGAACCTGCAGACTGGTGAAGTGATAATGGAAGGGAAACGAGCTAATAATGTGTACAAGGCTACATTAGGCTCTCTTCCCGAGAATAATTTGACTTGTCTGAATGTGCTAGAGAATGATAGTCAGTTGTGGCACAAGAGATTAGGACATGCAAGCTTGACTCAATTGAATAAGTTGGTGTCAAAGGACCTGGTTCGTGGAATGCCAAGCAAAAGGTTCAATGACATCAAGATTTGTGATGCTTGTGTGAGGGGGAAACATGTAAGATCTTCATTCAAGTCAAAAAAAGTGGTTAGTACGTCCAAACCACTTGAGCTGGTTCACATGGACTTGTGTAGACCAATGAGGGTGAGGAGCAGAGGAGGTAAGAGGTATGTAATGGTAATAGTTAATGATTACTCCATATATACATGGACCATGTTCCTCAAATCGAAGGATGAAGCATATGATATGTTCGAGGATTGGGTCAGAGTTAATCAGAAGAAACTGGGGCTTCAACTGGTAAGTATCAGGTCCGACCATGGAACGGAGTTTGAAAATGCTAAGTTTGCAGAGTATTGTAACAAACATGGTGTGGATCACAACTTCTCTGCACCTAGGACCCCTCAGCATAATGGTGTAGTTGAAAGGAAGAACAGGTCCTTAGAGGACATGGCTAGAACTATGCTGTTATCAAGCGGTCTATCAAAGAGTTTTTGGGCTGAAGCAGTTAATACCTCTTGCTACTTACTGAATCGTTGTTCTATCCGTCCTTTACTAGAGAAAACTCCCTATGAGTTGATTAGAGGCAGGAAACCTCATATTGCACATCTCAGAGCTTTTGGGTGCAAGTGTTTCGTGCATAACAATGGGAAAGAACCTCTAGGGAAGTTTGATGCAAGAAGTGATGAAGCCATCTTTTTGGGCTATTCTTCACAAAGTAAAGCTTATAAAGTGTTCCACAAGAGGACCTTGACTGTAGAAGAAAGTGTGCATGTGGTATTTGATGAATCTGAAGCTGTCTCAAACAGACAAGAAGATGATGATCAAGAGATTGGTCTTGCAAGAGATGAACTTGCTGAAGACCCTGAGAATCTGAACGGGGTTAAAAATAATCATGATGATAAAGATCAAACTCAGGGGAAACTAGAAGGCAATCAGACAGGGGGAACTGAAGAGCAAGATGAAGAGGACTTAGATGACTCAGCTCCTCCTGGAAACTCCACTCAGCAGATTCAACCTAAACCTTGGAAGTATCAAAGTTCTCATCCACTGGAGAACCTCATGTCTGATCTAAATACTAGAGTTGTTACTAGAAGAGCTTTAAAGAATTTTTGTGCATTCTTTGCGTTTCTGTCCTCAATAGAACCTAAGAATGTACGTGAAGCACTTGAGGATCCAGATTGGGTGATTGCTATGCAAGAGGAACTTCATCAGTTTGAACGAAGTAAGGTATGGCACCTCGTCCCTCGACCAACGGACAGGTCCATCATTTGTACTAAATGGGTCTTTAGAAAGGAGCTGGATGAACATGGCATAGTAACAAGGAACAAGGCAAGATTGGTGGTTCAAGGTTACAGTCAAGAAGAAGGAATCGATTATGATGAAACCTTTGCACCTGTTGTTAGGATGGAAGCCATTAGAATGCTAATTGCCTTTGCAGCTTACATGGAGTTTAAGCTGTACCAGATGGACGTGAAGAGTGCATTCCTTAATGGTTATCTGAATGAAGAGGTGTATGTGGTTCAACCACCTGGTTTTGAAAGTACTGAGTTTTCTGATCATGTCTACAAACTTGACAAGGCATTGTATGGACTGAAACAGGCTCCTAGGGCTTGGTATGAAAGGTTGTCTGGGTTCTTATTGAAGAACGGTTTTACAAGAGGTAAAATAGACAATACTCTGTTCTTAAGGAAGAAAGCCAAGGACCTGCTAATTGTTCAAGTATATGTAGATGACATTATATTTGGAGCTACTAATGAGAACCTATGCAAGGAGTTTGCCGACCTGATGGGAAATGAATTTGAGATGAGTATGATGGGTGAGCTAAATTTCTTCTTTGGCTTACAAATCAAGCAAACTCAGGAAGGCACAATGATCCATCAGCAGAAGTACATCAAAGAGCTTTTAGGAAAGTATGATATGAAGTCTGCTAAGGACATGAACACACCCATTGCTCCACGAACGAAGATAGATCTGGATGAAACTGGTGCTTCAATTGATGAAATTAAGTACAGAGGGATGATTGGTTCTTTACTGTATTTAACTGCAAATCGTCCAGACATTGTTTATAGTGTGGGGCTGTGTGGAAGGTTCCAGTCAAAACCAAAGGAGTCATACTTAACTGCAATCAAGAGAATCTTGAGATATTTGAAAGGAACTCAGGATCTTGAATTATGGTACTCAAAAGGTGGAAGTTTTGATTTAATTGGGTATGCTGATGCAGACTATGCTGGTCAATTGGTTGATAGGAAAAATACATCTGGGATGGCACACTTCCTAGGTCCTTGTTTAGTTTCATGGGCTACAAAGAAGCAAAATTCAGTGGCATTATCTACAGCTGAGGCAGAATATGTAGCAGCTGCTTTATGTTGTTCACAGCTATTATGGATCAAGCAGCAGTTGGAGGACTTTAAAATCAAGTGTGGACCAGTTCTAATTTTTTGTGACAATACCAGTGCAGTGAACATAGCCAAGAACCCGGTCCAGTACAAGAGAACAAAGCATATTGATATTAGGCATTACTTTTTAAGGGACAATGTTGAGAAAGGCCTAATTACTATGAACGTTTGCAGGACTGAGGATCAAATTGCTGATATCTTCACTAAGGCATTGAACAAGGTACAATTTGAAAAGAACAGGCTTGAGTTAGGGGTGACCAAGATACACTGAACGAGCCAGCACCTAGTTCTCCCAATGATTGGCTAGTGAAGTTTCCTTGTTTTACCTAGCTTAACTTTGTTTAGTTGATTCTAAATATGAAACTTAATTGTTTTTGCTTGCTAACCTGTTTCGAACCTGTTTTCATGACTTAGATGCTGGCAAAATTTTGATATAAAGGATATTATTGAAGAAACTGGTGCATGGACATTCAGGTACACATTCTATTTTACTTACTGAGTATAGTATTTGTCTTACATACATGGCCAATTTGTTACCATTTACCCTTACTTGGCACCGGATTAATGGTGTAAGTTTAAAATCAAATTCTTTGAACCTGCTGGCGTCAGCTCCTATGCATCATAATGCTATAACAACTTTTTCACATCCCATCACCCGTTCCCATTCCCGATACGCCCTATAACCTTCTCTATTCCATTAAGTGATCAGAGAAAAAATTGTTTCTATCGGTGTTAAAGGAAAAATCTCTCTTAACTTCTTCTTCTCTCTCTAAAATCACAACACTCTGTTACAATGTCAACCACTTCCAAAATGGATTCACAACTCTCCTCTCCTAAACCCAAACTTTTCAAACTAAATCAAAAGGCAAAGCAACTTGCTGCAAGTCGCTCCGTAGCTGTGGCGAAAAAGTTTGCAAAATTGAGGCAGAAGAAATTGGAGGAAGCAACTAGCAAGGGGGAAAATGTTTCAGTTGCTGGTACGGAAGAAGGGGTCATCGAAACTGTTCAAGAAAGTGTTCAAGAAACCGAAAAGGTAAACCCTAGTTCTCCTACTGGTACTGTTGTTGTAGAAACTAGTTTACCTTCTGAGCCTATAGATTTAGGAAAGGAAGTAGTGGCTGAAGTTAGTGTAAAGGAGAAGGAGATGGTTGGAGAAAATCTTGAAAAAGAAAAGGTCGTTGAAACAGGGGTTGGTATAGTTGAAAAGGAAACTAAAAAAACTGTCGAGGAACCTGTTCCTGAGACAGTTCCTGTGGTAGAAAAGACCATTAGTGAGAAGGGAGAGAAAAAATCTGCTGAACCTACTAAGGAACCTGAGAAAGAACCTGGTTCGTTCTCTGGTTCTGTGGCAGGTGATGATGCAGATCTGAGAGATATTGATGATTATGTGGAAGATAATGTAGAAGGTGTAGGTTTTACTGAACCTTTGAATGTTGTGTTGCCTGAGGCCAATCTCACTCCTCAAGCTAGTGAAGGTCCCTCCAGTGAGACTGATGTTATGGTGGTGGAGGAACAGAGGAGATTGGGTAAAAGGCCTGTGGTTCAGGAACAGAAACAATCAGTGAAGAAATGAAGGTTGGTAAAGGGAGGGGAATTTGTGGGTAGTTCTAAAATTTAAAGTTCTGGTGATGCTTAGGGAATGGGAGAAAGCAGTAGAAAGACGGTGAGTCATGCTGGAAGACCTGCTACTCGTGGTTCTATTCGAGAGCAGCAGGAGTGGATTGTGGAGGAACCTGAAGTTCGTAGGAGAGGTTCCAAGACAAAATTTTTGACTGGTGATGACAAGGAAGACAAGAAAAGGAGAGTGGCTTACTTTAGAGGTTTGCCAATGGTGAAGGATAAAATTATCACCGACCTAGAACTAGAAGGAATGACTCAGCTTGATGCTAAGTTGAGGGCTCAGGGTTGGTTGAACCTGTTCAGTGATAGAGCTAGACAACTGAGAGAGCAAGAGGTTCGTGAGTTTTACTCAAATTGCACAGTAAGTGAGGGAATTGTGACAACCATAGTCAAGGGGCTGGTGATCCAGTTTGATTGTGTGGAGCTTGGTGAGATTTTGGGTGTTCCTTCTCAGGGCTACAGTGAGTACATGAGGAACTCGTGGCCGGCTAGAGGAGATGGTGTGTCTGCTTTGGAGGTGACCCAAAAATTTGCAGGGAGACCTAGACTAGCAAGGGCAACACAAGTTAAGAAAAAGTCTATGCAACCCTTCTACCAGTTGCTATTTGAATTTGTGCTGAAGAACCTGTTGCAGAGGTCGGAAACGCGCAGTGAGTCCAACTTTCTGGATATGACCTATATGGACCTGCTAGATCGCGAGGTTCGTATTAATCTGCCTGAATTGATGATCAAGCACATTGGTAGGGTAGCTGACATGGGGTTTGGAAAACATGCGTTAGTCTATAGGTTTCTTCTAGGTAAGGTATTTGATTTCTTTGGGGTGCCTGTTGGTAAGTGGACTGAGCCGGATCACAATGACATATTTGGGAGGAACATTCTGAAGTCATGTGACTATGTGTTGGATGGTGAACCTGCTGATGAACCAGAGCATGTGGAAGAGGATGCAGAGGAAAGAAGGAACGCTAGAATGGACAGAAGAATTGAGGGGTTCAGAAGGCAGCTTGAAAGGCAAAATGATGAGTTGGCCTGGATGAATGCTGAAAACACTAGGCTGGATGCAGAGCTGGAGCGTGAACGTAAAGGAAACTCGCGTCGCCTTGCCTTGTTGCTTGCTCACTTTAACATCCCTTATATTCCCCAATTCTGAACCAGTTCCTTTCCAAGTCCCCTCTTTGGTTCTCTTTATGGCCTGTTTTTAAGACAATATTATATTTTGGTTTGTAATATTTAGATGATGTGTGGATGTTTTTAAGCCAGTTTTGCACTTTTATTGATATAAATATCCTACTTTGCTAGTATTTATTGTCTGAAACAGGTTCCTGACGCTTAAAGGTTAGCTAGCTGCCTATAGAACTAGAGTCAACTAGACTTAGTCTAAGTTGAGCAGGTTCATACAACTGTAAAACTTTTCGATGATGCCAAAAAGGGGAAGTTAGATGTTGTTTAGTTCATTGTATGATTGTGACCTATTTTTGCTTAACTATATAACCCTGGTTCGTGTTTAGTGTTTGAAGTTTTACAGGTTCTTGTGCTTAATTACCCTCGGTGAGACAACATTGTTTCTCATCATCAAAAAAGTGGAATTTGTTGAAGGATGAGTTTTGAAGATGACAAAGGACCTGGTGCTCAGTGGACCATGAAAAGGTTCACAGTTGAGTAAGAAGACTGAGCTGTTCGATGGGATATTCGAGTCAGAGTTGAAGAAGGAGAAAGAGAACAGCTGGAGTCAAAGTTCCAATCCTACCAGGAAAAGAATAAGCGAGTATCGGTGCTGAAAAGAAACGCGGTTCCTAAACGAAAAAGGATTGGAAACTAAGGCAAATTAACTTAGGTTTTAAATAAGGTAATATGGGTAAACCTTGTTTGAAACGGATTCCAAAGTGGAAAAGGAGTTCTAAACTTAGTTGGATCCGGCTAAGTCAAACTCCTATATATACAAGTTAATTTGGCCAGAATCATTATGCACAAAAGACATCTCAATAGATCAAATCTAGAACAATCAGATCGTGAGAGGCTTTGTGTGCAAGAACAAAGGCTGAGCAGCAGAACCTTACGAAAGGGCAGTTTCATAGTTAAGTCTGTTGTTTTAGTTTTTGTTATAGGCTATCGATTTGTAATCTATCAGCTTGTTTAGAAGCATATCGTATAGATTACTCTTTGTGGTGAAGTAGAGTTAACCTTACCAGCTAACGTGTGGCTTGGAAGGTTCTAGGTACTAGGGGGTTCTAGTTCCTTGATTACATTATGTTGTAGTCTAAAACTTGATCGAGTTTTCCTTTAGTAGAAGAGTTGAAATCCCAAGAGTTTGGGTCGTGGATGCGAATTAAAACGGAAAAGATCAAATTCTTAATTTTCAGAACTTTAGCCGAAATCAGCCGAACAACCTCGAAATTCACTTCAAAACTTCACACATATCACAAATAATCATACGAACCTAACGTCACTTTTGAATTTCGAATCGGAGCTCATTCGCCAAAATTGAGCTCGAAAACCTATTTTTAATATTGATCGACAATAAAAACTGAAATCTTCTTCCGATACGTACCAAACGAGGTCTGATTAAGCTCAAATTTTATAATCAGGTCCTAATGGACCTTACGAATATTTTTAAATTATCGGCACGCCAATTGGAGTCCTAACTTTTGAAACGAATGGCCGAGGTCGTTTCACAAAAATAATAAAGGTCAAGCAAACATGGTAGAAGATACTATTTCCCAAGGAGTGCAAGAGATGGATCTTTGTGCAATGATTTTTGAATGTAACTTGGCAGGAAATCCAAAAGAATGGTGGATTGATTCTGGAGCCACCCGCTATGTTTGTGCTAATAAAGATGCGTTTACTGGCTATGCTCCCACTGGACCTAATGAGATACTCTTCATGGGAAATTCTGCAACAGCAAAGATTGAAGGTTATGACAAGATAGGCCTAAAGATGACCTCGGACAAGGTTGTGACTCTCAACAATGTTCTTCACGTTCCAGAAATACGCAAGAACTTGGTGTCAGCATCACTTCTCGTCAAGAACGGGTTTAAGTATGTATTTGTTTCTGATAAGGTTGTATTTAGTAAGAATGATAATTTTGTAGGAAAAGGTTACCTAAGTGAGGGCCTTTTCAAGCTGAATGTAATTGTTGAGAGCTGGTTTTGAAGTATGACAAACAGGAAGGACACTGAGGTTCGTGCGAAGAACCTAGTCCTTGAGATGAAGGGCACGCTTGATCGAAAAGATTACGGGTTGCAAATCCCTGTGGAACTAGGAGTAGTGGCGCGTGGTTGTATACATATCCTAGTCAGACTAAAAGAGGCGGTGCCCAAGCTGTGTCTTTGAAGTGTGAACAAGAGTTAGACTTCAACATGGAAAAGAGTAGACTTCAACATGGAAAAGAGTTATTACGAATCCAAACTTACCATAATTAAGAGGATTCCCAGCAGGACTCAACTAGGGTTGCAAGACTCGTATAAATGCAAGTAGATGAGACAGCCGAAAACTCAATTATTCACAAGTAGAGAGTTGAGTGCAAACAAAGGCGATCTGAGAATTTTCTACGTGAGTAAACTGGAGAAGACAACTAAACTGCAAGCTGATTATTGAGTCTAGATTTCTTGTCTAGGATCATCGAGTTGTAAGTTGTCAGTAGTTTGAGTTTTCATTGTTTTACCTATTCGCTTATCTTAGAAGCATATGTTTTAGGTGAACTCTTTTGTGATTACTAGAAAAGCTAGAGTGTAGCTTTGATTAGTGATTAGGGTCTAGAGTGTAGCTTTGATTAGTGATTAGGGTCTAGAGTGTAGCTTTGATTAGTGATTAGGGTCTAGAGTGTAGCCCCTTGGTTACAGAGTTTGTAATCAGAAACGTTGCTCTTGTGTTAGTGGATTCAGTTTCAAAATCCCAGAGTGTGGGTCGTGGTTTTTCTCCCTTGAGCAAGGAGTTTTCCACGTAAAAATCCTTGTGTTTTGGTGTGTGATTCTAAAGTAGAAGGCAGCGTGAAAGAGATCTGAAGAACCCTGTTCTACGACAGAAGAACAAGGTTCTGGCAACGAAAATCGGGAGACACTATTCAACCCCCCCTTCTAGTGTCTCTAGGAGGTGCATAAAGTATAACAAGTGGTATCAGAGCGGGTCTTCTTTTGTAAGGCAAACACCTTGAGAAGGATCAGAATGAGTGCACCGCCTACTATTACTGAAGGACAGTCGGTTCTGAGGCCTCCACAGTTTAATGGGCAATACTACGCATGGTGGAAGAATAGGATGGAGAATTACATATGTGCTGAAGACTATCAACTTTGGCTGATAGTCTCTGAAGGAAATCTGATTCCCACCAAAATAGTTGGTGAAGGAACCACTGCCACAAAAGAACCTAAGCTGAAAGAAGAGTTTGATGAGACGGATTATAAGATGATCGAAAAGAATCACAAGGCCAAGCGTTTGGTCATATGTGGTCTTGGTCCGGAAGAGTTCAATCGGGTATCATCGTATAAGACGGCTAAGGAAATTTGGGATGCTTTGCAGGTTGCACACGAAGGAACCACAGAAGTGAAGGACTCGAAAAGAAGAATGTTGAAGAGACAATTTGAGTTGTTTACTATGGGCGAGAATGAGTCGATTCAGGATATGATGACCAGGTTGACCATGATCACAAATGAAATGGAGATGAATCTGGCTGCTCAGCAGAGGTATGTTTATCTGATCTCAAGGATACTTTACATACATACTCTTCTGAAAATTTAATTCTTATCACAGCCACCTTGATTGAGGGTTATGAAAAGGAAAAACTTGAAAAAGATAAATTAACGGAAGAACTGAGTAATCTTAGAACTAAGCACAAGAGTCTCCTGGAACAAAACATTGAACTTGAAGAAACAAATGCCATCTTGAAAGGACAGACCCTTGTGTCAAACTCTAAAATTACTGAGCTTGAATTGGAATGTAATCAGTTAAGAGAGAGTAAGAATGGTAAGCAAGTTATGAGTGAAGTTCAAACTTTTCTGGAAGATGAATTGAAAAGGGCTAATGAGATTCTATATCAAGAAATTGAAAAAAACAGGATGTTAAATCAAAAGGTTGAAAACTCAAAACTTGAACTTACCAGACTTACAAAATGGAATAAATCTTCAGAGGCAATGAATTAGGTTCTTGAAAATCAAAACAAAGGAAAACAAGGATTAGGCTTCAAGAAACCTCTGCCTCCGTATAATCCTAAAAGCAAATATGTGGGGCTACCTTGCAACATGCTTTTCACTTTTTGTGGTAAAACTGGACATGTCAAACAAAAGTGTGTCAATATTAGCAATGCAAAGGCCAAAAATAAAAGATCTGCTTTACCCAAATGGGCCAGACAAGATCTGATTTATCCATTCTCTCATAAGAAGGGACCCAAGCTTGTCTGGGTTCCTAAAGTTAACCTCTAATTTGTTTTGCAGGCTGGAGTGAGGGAGAACAACTCAAGCTGGATTCTTGATAGCGGTTGTTCTAGGCACATGACAGGAGATAGAAGGAACTTTCTCTCACTCGCAGCATTTCAAGGAGGCAGTGTGGCCTTCGGAGGAGGAAAAAGTGGTCAGATAGTAGGAATAGGAAAGATTGGGAGATCTCTGGAGCATGCAGTTGAAAATGTTTACTATGTGGATGGTCTTAGACACAATTTACTAAGTATCTCCCAACTGTGTGATAAAGGAAATGAAGTGAGCTTCTCGTCTGTAGGCTGCATCGTGAAGAATCTACAGAGTGGAGAAGTTGTGATGGAAGGAAAACGGGTGAACAATGTATACAAGGCATCACTGAAGTCCTTACCTGAAAACAATATGACATGTTTGAATGTGCAAGAAAGTGACTCTCAGGTGTGGCACAGGAGACTGGGTCATGCAAGTCTCTCACAGTTAAATAAGCTGGTCTCTAAGGAATTGGTTCGTGGATTGCCAAGCAAGAAATTTGAAAACATAAGAATGTGTAATGCCTGTGTAAAAGGAAAGCATGTGAGAACATCATTCAAATCAAAGAAAGTGGTCAGCACAACAAAACCACTGGAGCTGATACATATGGATCTATGTGGACCTATGAGAGTCAGGAGCCGTGGAGGAAAGAGATTTGTATTTGTTATTGTTGACGACTACTCAAGGTACACATGGACCCTGTTCTTGGCCTCTAAGGATGAAGCTTTTGAAAGTTTTAAAGACTGGGCTGGTGTGGTTCAGAAAAGATTAAGTCTTGAGATCATCAGTATAAGATCTGATCATGGTACTGAGTTTGAAAACTCAAAATTCTCTGAGTATTGTGCAAGAAATGGCATAGATCACAACTTTTTGGCACCAAGAACTCCCCAACAGAATGGAGTGGTCGAGAGGAAGAACAGGTCGTTGGAAGATATGGCTAGAACTATGTTGTTATCAAGTGGGTTAGCAAAAAATTTCTGGGCTGAAGTTGTAAACACCGCTTGTTACTTGTTGAACAGGTGTTCTATCAGAGCTATTCTTGACAAGACTCCATATGAGTTACTCAGAGGTAGAAAACCAAGTATTGCTCATCTACGGCCTTTTGGTTGTAAATGCTTCGTTCACAACAATGGCAAGGAACCCTTGGGAAAGTTTGATGCTAGGAGTGATGAGGCAATATTTTTGGGATATTCTACTCAAAGTAAGGCATACAAGGTACTCAACAGAAGAACACAAGTAGTAGAAGAAAGTATGCATGTTGTGTTTGATGAATCAGATAAGGAAATGGAAGAAACTGATACAGATGATCAAGTGATTGGCTTAAGGAGAGAAGAAAGCATAGATGAACTGGAAGACTCAGATGAGAAGGAGAATCCAGTCACATCAGATGAAGGAGTCAATCTGACAGGGGGAACTTCTGATGAAGCTGACAATCTAGAAAGTCAAGAATAATCTAACCAAGACAATGCTGCAGGTCCTTCTAGTCAGATTCAGATCAAGCCATGGAAACATCAAAGTTCTCACCCCTTGGAGAATGTCCTATCTGAACTGGACACAGGAATTATGACCAGGTCAGCATTAAAGAACTTCTGTGCATTCTTTGCCTTCCTCTCATCTTTGGAACCAAAGAATGTAAAAGAAGCTCTAGAAGATCCAGACTGGATTATAGCTATGCAGGAGGAACTTCATCAATTTGAAAGAAGCAAAGTGTGGCACCTGGTTCCTAAGCCGAAGTACAGATCCATAATTGGAACAAAATGGGTGTTCAGAAACAAGCTGGATGAACATGGCATAGTTACAAGAAACAAGGCAAGGTTGGTGGTTCAAGGGTACAGTCAGGAAGAAGGAATAGATTATGATGAAACCTTTGCACCAGTTGCAAGAATAGAAGCCATTAGGATGCTGATTGCCTTTGCTACATACATGGAATTCACACTGTATCAGATGGATGTAAAGAGCGCCTTCTTGAATGGCTACCTGAATGAGGAAGTTTATGTAGTGCAGCCTCCAGGTTTTGTGAGCAATGAATTCCCTGATCATGTGTACAAACTGGACAAGGCGTTATATGGTTTGAAGCAAGCTCCTAGAGCCTGGTATGAAAGACTCTCAGGCTTTCTGATGAAAAATGGTTTTTCAAGAGGTAAAATTGACAACACACTATTTCTCAAGAAGCAAGGAAAAGATCTACTGGTAGTTCAAGTGTATGTCGATGATATCATCTTTGGAGCAACTGATGAGGAGCTGAGCAAAGGATTTGCTGACTTGATGGGAAGTGAGTTTGAGATGAGCATGATGGGTGAATTGAATTTCTTCCTTGGGTTGCAGATAAAGCAGACACCGGAAGGAACTATGATTCACCAGCAAAAATATGTCAAGGAATTGCTGAAGAAATTTGACATGGAAGGAGCAAAGGAAATGACTACTCCTATTGCACCTGGAACAAAGCTGGATATGGATGAACTTGGTCCTTCGACAAATGAGACGAAATATAGAGGAATCATTGGCTCACTTCTTTATCTCACAACAAGTCGACCTGACATAGTATACAGCGTAGGACTGTGTGCCAGATTTCAGTCAAAATCTAAGGAATCACACTTGACAGCTGTGAAGAGAATCTTGAGATACTTGAAAGGGACTCAGGATCTATGCCTATGGTATCCCAGAGGAGGAACTTTTGAACTAATTGGTTTTGCTGATGCAGATTATGCAGGTCATTTGGTGGACAGGAAAAGCACTTCAGGAATGGCACACTTCTTAGGTCCTTGCTTGGTATCATGGGCTACAAAGAAACAAAACTCTGTTGCCTTGTCAACTGCTGAAGCTGAGTATGTGGCAGCTGCTTCATGCTGTTCACAATTGCTATGGATCAAGCAACAACTGGAGGATTTTGGTATCAAGTGTGGGGCAGTGCCAATTTTCTGTGACAATACTAGTGCTGTGAATATTTCCAAGAACCCAGTCCAACATAAAAGGACCAAGCACATTGATATTAGACATCATTTCTGAGAGACAATGTGGAAAAGGGTCTAATTACTATGAATTCATGCAGGACTGAAGATCAAATTGCTGACATATTTACCAAAGCTTTGAACAAGGTACATTTCGAGAGGAACAGGTTGGAGTTAGGGATGACCAAAATACACGGATGACCCAGCAGGTAATCCCTTTGTGTTTGGCTAGTTTAGTATTCAATGTGTCTGCTAGAGACTTGTCATTACTGTCTAGTCTAACCTTGTACTTGAATAAGTACACTCGTTCAGTGGTTTTGAGCACCAGGTACAAATAATGTGATCCCATGAAGAACCTACTAAATTCTGAGAAGGAACCAGCTAAAACATGAGGAATCATGTCCAGGTACATTCACCCTACTCAGTATGATAGTATTCATAACTGAAATTAAAATTGTCGTTCATACGTGTGTCACGGGAGGTCTTCCATATTCTCATAACCGTCCTAAATTATAGGAACACATTCCTTTTTAGGATAGAACTCTCTTTGAATTGCTTGGACCCCACTTCTTGAAAAGGGCTTATTTAATTAAGTTCATAACCGTCAAATCTTTAACTCTTCCCGGTTCTCAAAAAGTTCAAAAAGCTGCTTTTCTATTATACTCATTACCTATTGCCTTCCCTAGACATCGTCACATCACCGAAAACCCTTCTCTTTCTACAACACTCTTTCAATCCCTCACAATTCACCCACCACTTCTGTTGAACACCAAAATCCTCTCAAGCCCTAAAACAGAAAATTCTTCAGAAATCTCCCATAAAAACCTTCAAGATGTCTGAAAGACCACCTCCATCCACTCTTGCTCAAAGAATCGCAAGGGCTCGCATCAAATTTCTCCAAAAGGGGGACAAGAAACTGGTTAAGAAGATAAGGTCAAGAGCTGTTCTCTCTACACCCACTGCGCAAAGTTCATCACAATCATTGCATGAGGTAATCCCTGACCCTATTTCATCTACACCTGTTGGTTCAGTCAATATAACCAGTCCTGGTATTGTAGAAAATGAAACCCTAGTTGCGGAACTAGATAAAATAATGGGTGATGAGCAAAAAGACGAAATAGATAGGGGGAACTTATGTGAGGGGGAACAAGATAGTAAAAAGAATGAACTTAGGGAAGATGTGGAGGGTTCTGTAGCTGGTGAGTCTGGAGACAAGTTAAATGTCGCAGAAAGAATAGAAGAACAATTTAGGGAACAGGATAATGCTGAAATTCTGAGGGAAGATGCAATTGAGCCGAGTAAGGAAGTGAGTGGAACTGTCGAATGTGTGAAGGATTCTGTGCCTAAAAGTCCGGAGAGTGGTGGACTTGCTACTGCTGAAGCCTCAGAGGGTTTGGTTCAAGAGCCTGTTGCTTGTCCAAATCCTACTGGGGCTGATGATGCAGATTTTAGCTGGACAGAATCTGATGAGGAAGGAAATAAGAAAGTTGTTGTAGAGAAGGAAGAGATTGGCAAGAAAGTAGAAAAATCAAAAAGAAAAAGGAAGTTTGGAGCAAAGGATGAAAAGGTGACTGTTGAGGAAGAAGACGATGAGGTGGTGTTTGTGAAAGAAAACTTAGGTGAACCTGAGAAAAGAAGGAGGTTAGTGAAAGATGGGAAGCCAGTGTTGAAATCTAGATTGGTTGATGAAGATAGTGAAGAAGGAGATGACAAAGTGGCTGATGAGCCTGTTGTCAGAAGAGTTGGTACAAGGTCTGCATTAAAGCTGCAGATGGAAAAGGTTGAAAAGCTGGGAAGGACAGTAACCAATGTGAAAGTAAGAGAAGAAAAGAAGAAGGAAGAAGAAGAAAGGAGAGCTGATGATGCTGAGCAGGAGAGTGAGGCTGGGAGCTATGTAGAACCCAGTGATTCTGATACAGACAGTGAGATGGAGAACAAGAAAAGAAGAAGAGGAAACAATGAAGAAGAAGTGGACAGGGAAGCCTTTTTTTCTAGGCATCAGGTGCTGCCAGGCAGTATTCTGCATGATGAAAAGGAGTTTCATATGAGGTCTTTGTTGAGGATGATAGGTGATCAGGGTTGGCTTGGTTTGTTTGCCAACAAGGACAGGAAGCTGTTTGTGGATGAAGTCAGAGAATTCTACACAAATTGCAGGGTAGTAGCAAGGAGGGTGTTTACCACTGTCAGAGGAGTGGAGATAGAGTTTGGGAGACCTGAGTTGGGAGTGATTCTGGACATACCTGCTGAAGGTTATTGCAGGTATGTTAAGCTGAAATGGCCAAAAAGAACAGATAGAGTCACTTCTTTAGATGTTGTCAGAAAGTTTTCAGGAAAACCCAGACTGAGGAAGGAGAGAAAGGTAGAGAAGAAGGAGATGGAACCTGCACATCAGCTGTTGTTTGAATTTGTGCATAGGTTTCTTCTGCCTAGAGGAGAAAGGAACTGTGAGGCTAGTGCTTTAGACCTGACATATATGGATCTGATGGACAGGGGGGTGAAGATTAATTTGCCTGGGCTCATAATTAGGCACATAAAGAGGATCTGTGATACTGATCAGAAGCCACACTCTCTTGTGCATTCTTACATCATCCATCAGATTCTTGAGCATTTTGGGGTACCTTTAGAAGCTGGAAAGAAGCCAACCATTCATCAGAGGTTTGGGATTAATGTGCTTAAAAATTGTGACTTCTTCCAAGAAAGCAGAGCCTCCAAAAGGCCAATGCAGGTAAAGCAAGAGCAAGCAGAGGACAGTGAAGAATATGGACCTGATGAGGCCATTGGTGCTGTGCAGGAGCTGGAGAAAATGGTTCTTGAAGTTAATGAAGAAAATGCAGAGCTCCACAGACAGTTGAAGGTGAAGGATCAAGAGATTGATCGTTTGAAGATAGATCGCCACAAGTATGAGGCCGAGCTAGTGATGGAGAGGGCCAAAAATACGAAGCAACTTGAGGCACTAGTCAAACACTTCAACCTTCAGCTGTGATTCTTCCAGTCCTGTCCTCCTATCTCTACCTGATATCTACCCTTTCCCATTCTCCTGCGATTGCATGTTATGGATGATTAAGATAATTTAAATTTGGTTGTGTAACTATTAATAGGGTTGTGCTGGTGTCACAATCTGGATGATGATTTTAAATTTCTTGTGCTTATGACTGATTCCTACTTAAGTAATTGGGTTCTTTGTTGGGCCCTTATTTTGTTATGCCTGTGTTCTTGTCACTGATGAAGTTGCCTTGTGCTCTAGACTAGATTAAACTGACAGGTTCCTGCAGGTCTTTGAATCTTTTCGATGATGCCAAAAGGGGGAAGAAGGAATGTTGGGGTGTTTGTGACCTAACTCATCTGTTTTCATTGTTCTGTTACTTTTGTTTTTGTTTTTTGGTTTATGTCTATTCAGGTTCTTGGGCAACATTTGTTTGTCATCATCAAAAAGGGGGAATTTGTTGAGAGCTGGTTTTGAAGTATGACAAACAGGAAGGACACTGAGGTTCGTGCGAAGAACCTAGTCCTTGAGATGAAGGGCACGTTTGATCGAAAAGATTACGGGTTGCAAATCCCTGTGGAACTAGGAGTAGTGGCGCGTGGTTGTATACATATCCTAGTCAGACTAAAAGAGGCGGTGCCCAGGCTGTGTCTTTGAAGTGTGAACAAGAGTTAGACTTCAACATGGAAAAGGGTAGACTTCAACATGGAAAAGAGTTATTACGAATCCAAACTTACCATAATTAAGAGGATTCCCAGCAGGACTCAACTAGGGTTGCAAGACTCGTATAAATGCAAGTAGAGGAGATAGCCGAAAACTCAGTTATTCACAAGTAGAGAGTTGAGTGCAAACAAAGGCGATCTGAGAATTTTCTACGTGAGTAAACTGGAGAAGACAACTAAACTGCAAGCTGATTATTGAGTCTAGATTTCTTGTCTAGGATCATCGAGTTGTAAGTTGTCAGTAGTTTGAGTTTTCATTGTTTTACCTATTCGCTTATCTTATAAGCATATGTATTAGGTGAACTCTTTTGTGATTACTAGAAAAGCTAGAGTGTAGCTTTGATTAGTGATTAGGGTCTAGAGTGTAGCCCCTTGGTTACAGAGTTTGTAATCAGAAACGTTGCTCTTGTGTTAGTGGATTCAGTTTCAAAATCCCAGAGTGTGGGTCGTGGTTTTTCTCCCTTGAGCAAGGAGTTTTCCACGTAAAAATCCTTGTGTTTTGGTGTGTGATTCTAAAGTAGAAGGCAGCGTGAAAGAGATCTGAAGAACCCTGTTCTACGACAGAAGAACAAGGTTCTGGCAACGAAAATCGGGAGACACTATTCAACCCCCCCTTCTAGTGTCTCTAGGAGGTGCATAAAGTATAACAGTAATGACTGTTTCTATCAATAATAAAGTTCAAGCTTCTTCTTACTTATTTGAGTCAAATGAATTGTCGCATGCACGCTTGGGACATGTTAACTATAAAACCTTGCGGAAAATGATAAATATGGAAGTATTGCCTAAATTTGAATGTGAAAAATCAAAATGTCACATATGTGTTGAGTCTAAATTTGTGAAACATCCTTATAAATCAATTGAAAGGTATTTCGAACCTTTAGACTTAATTCATACGGATATTTGTGACATGAAGTCAATACCATCTCGCGGTGGAAAGAAGTATTTCATAACGTTTATTGACGATAGCACTCGTTACTGCTATGTATATTTACTTAGTAGTAAAGACGAGGCTATAGATGCATTCAAGCAATATAAAAGTAAAGTTGAAACACAACTTAACAAAAGAATAAAAATTATAAGAAGTGATAGGGGTGGTGAATACGAATCTCCTTTTGAACAAATATGTTTGGAATACGGCATTATTCATCAAACCACTGCCCCTTACACGCTACAATCCAATGAGATTGCGGAAAGAAAAAATAAAACATTAAAGGAAATGATGAATGCCTTGATAATAAGTTCAGGTTTACCTCAGAACTTGTGGGGGGAAGCTATTCTTACAGCTGGTCGAATACTTAATCGTGTACCCCACAGCAAAACACAATTTATTCCATATAAAAAATGGAAAGAAGGAAAGCCAAGCTTGAATTACCTCAAAGTGTCAGGGCGTTTGGCAAAGGTACAAGTTCCTAAACCTAAAAGGAACCGTTGATTGTGTTTTCATAGGATATGCCAATAATAGTCAGGCATATTTTTTTCTGGTTCATAAGTCAGAAAATCCCGACATTCATGTTAATACGGTTATTGAATCAGATAATGCTGGATTCTTCGAAAATATATATCCGTAAAAAAATAACCATGAATCATCAAGTGTTAGGACGAAACTACCAAGGGAAGGTACAAAAGGAAGTATGCCAAATAACAAAAATCCAAGACGTAGTAAACGTCAAAGGACGTCTACTTCCTTTGGACTAGATTTTATGACCTTTCTATTAGAAAATGAGCCTCAAACTTATAAAGAAGCAATGGCATCTTCAGAGTCTCCTTATTGGAAAAAGGCAGTCAATAGTGAAATAGAATCCATTTTAAGCAATCATACTTGGGAGTTGGTTGATCTTCCTCCTGGAAATAAACCGAAGGAAATAAACCTTTAGGTTACAAATGAATTTTCAAAAGAAAAATGAAAGCTGATGGTACTATTGACAAATACAAGGCAAGACTGGTTCTACAATGGAGGCTGAATTCATAGTCTTAAACAAGGCCGGTGAAGAAGCTGAATGGCTCCGAAACTTCTTGGAAGATATTCCATTTTAGCCTAGGCCGTTGACACCTATATCTATACACAGTGATAGTCAATCGACAATTTCAAGGGCTGGGAGCCTTATGTATAATGGGAAAAATCGTCATATGCGATGAAGACATAAAACTATTAGACAACTTCTCTCTAGAGGAATTATCACAATGAACTATATAAAGTCAAAGGATAATGTATCGGATCTGCTTACAAAAGGCTTAACTAGAGATGATGTTGAGAGATCATCAAGAGGAATGGGACTATGGCCGAGGACAAGTCGTCATGGCGGTAACTCTATCTAGAAGACTGGAGATCCCAAGATCTAGGTTCAAGGAGCTCAAACAAAGTTATGTACGACCTCTCCAACATTGTCAAACAACTTAACCCATCCTCTTAATAAGACAATATTTAGTATCAAAGATAAAACGTTAAAGACGTTTTTTAATGATTATCTAAGTTTGATACGGGATTTGTCAAACAGTATAGATCTACGGGATTAATTGTGTGACATATGTTGTCTAGGTATACACCAAAGCTCGACGGTTCAAAGATATCAAATCTACCGATTGACCGAGTATATCCGATATATGTTCACTACGGAAAGTTCAAAGGGAAACCTACTTATCCAGATGCAATTAGTTCTACTTGTGAGTCACACAGTTTTTTGCATGTTTTCTTCATATAGCCATTCCCCATTCATGTGGGAGATTGTTGGAATTTTAAATGAAGTAGGTGTGAATGAAAAAAGGAGGGAAGATGAAAAAGCAATTTTGGCTTTTGCACTTTGTCCCTCATCGGTTAAACAGAGCTAGTTTGTTGAGTATAAATATAAAATCACTTCCTTTAGCTCATAAAAGGAGTTGAGAAGAAGGGGCCTCGCACCGTCACTCGGCTCGGCTTCGGCTTCGGCTTTGGCTTTGGCTTTGGAGTTGGATTTGGATTTGGATTTGGTCAATTGATATGATTGATTGATAAATTTTTATATCAACAAACTATTATTTTTTATTAAATAAATATTAAATATATTATTTAATAATTGTTAAACGGAAATTGAATATTTCCCGTGCTGGTATTTTTTCTTAACGGATTTGTTTTAACCAGCAGGTGTCTTCTTCGGAAAAGGCACCTTGGCAACCAGCATGTGTTCCTTGAATTATGTGGCTATAAATACAGAGGCATTCTGCCTCAATTCTCCATCCGAAAATCTTCTATTTCTTTACTCTCTGCATTTGTTTTCAAAATAAAAAGTAAGTCTGAGTCAGTGTGATTTGCAGCCGTAATTTTGAGTTCGCTGGTTATTGTGATTTGTATTACCGCTATCACAGTAACGTTGTTCCGTTCTATCCTAGGAGAAATTAATCCATTAACCTTGGGTAACTGTGAGAGGATTAGATTTCTTAAGGAGAGACAGTGTAGACTGTTTGCTCGGAATATTCTCTATTTCATCTTTTTCTGGTTTCTGGTCATTATCGAAAGTACAGACATTTAACAAAAATTGGTAAACACTTGCAGATAATGTTTTTCTTCATACCAAAGACACCCTTATTTGGTCCAAAAGAGCTTTCAACTTCAAACATGGTAGAAAATTAAGTTGTATGTTAGATACTCTATCAGTTTCAATTTTTGTGAATATATTTGACTTGACACAAAATTTAATAAATAAAATAATATTTTTGAAACTTGTAGTTTAAAATAAGTTATTGATATTTGTATGACTATAAATCATATCATTAAGGATACATTGGTAAATTAGAGTTATATTATTTCTAAATTTAGAACGAAATCATTCTTTCTTAAATGGATTAAAATGAAACAGATTCAAATAAACTAGACCAAATACGAGTACAAGGAGGGAATATTTTTGAAACTTGTGGTTTAAAATAAGTTATTGATATTTGTATGACTATAAATCATATCATTAAGGATACATTGGTAAATTAGAGTTACATTATTTCTAAATTTAGAACGAAATCATTCTTTCTTAAATGGATTAAAATGAAACAGATTCAAATAAACTAGACCAAATACGAGTACAAGGAGGGAATATTTTCCCTAGACGAAAGTTACTGTGAACTTTTTTTTTTAAATATTTGCTTCACTTGGAAAGTCTCAAATCCCAAATCATGGAGGTATGAAAAGTCGTTTTAAAAAGTTTTCTCGGTATAATTTCAACCCTTGCATGAATCGAATATCCTTTTTACCTTCAAAAACTGGAGCTGGAACTATTGTTTTGTTGAAAATCTACCAGATAAGTACTTCCCCGTTAAATGTCAAAAAGACCATTCTTCCTACGTTCATGCGCACTTGCGCAGATGAAATTTAATTCAACAATTTGTTATTTGTTATATCCCCTCTCTTTAACTGCACGTCTTTCTTGTAAAGTTTCAGCTTTCCTTACTAATTTGACATCAAATTAATAATACTTCACGCGCTGTTGTACTGGATGCTTTTGATGGTGCAATAGCTTATTAGCTTATTAGTGATCGCATGAATTGGAATAGTGAAACAAAACTCCAAATTTTTCTATAGTTGGTATTCAAGGATTTGATATTTTGAAACATAAAAACGTAGATCAAAGGAAAGTAACTTTAGATTCTTTAGTGCAGTTTGACCAAAAACAATATTGATATTCCAATAAGAGTTTAAGTTTGGTGTACTATCGGTATATAAAAAATTCACCCTTGATATTACACCATTGATGTAATTTGAAGTCTAAGAAGATTAGTGAAAGGTTAATTTGTAGTCTAACAAGATTAACATAAGGCAGATATAGGAGCTAAAAAGGAAAAAGTATGATAATTTATTAGGAAAAGAAAAAATTAATAAAACAAAGTCGGTAACCTATTACAGCAGGTCTATATTACCTGATTGTGTAAAAAAATTTATACTGATAATGCAACAAACTTAAACTCTTCTAACAATATCCTTATATAAAGACTACTAAAAATTCGGTGTTTTACGATTATTCCGACGGATCTCCGACGAAAATTGTTTGTCGAATATTTTTTGTTTGGAAACGCTTCTGACGGAGTTTCGTACCAACAACGGCCTGTCGGACAGCCATCAGAGTATTAGTTTCCGACACTACCATAAATATGGACGAGGTTCCGGCAGACGTTCGTCTGAGAAAAAAAATTAATTCTCCGACGAAATTCTGTCGGAATACAACAAAAAGTCATTTATTTATTATTTTACGATAGATGTCTGCCGAAAAACATGAATTTCTGAAAAAAAAAAATTTGGTAACTTTCCAATAGATTTTCGTTAGAAAAACACGTTTTCCTGCAACACAAAGTATTAAAAACAAGATACACCACCTGCAAAAAAACAAAAATAGCCCAAAAAAAAACACATTTAATACTTTGTGTAGAGTAATGACAATAAACTAAACACGATATTAATAATAATAATATTCTAATACAAGTTGGGAAGAAATATTTTCTTAGATTCAAGGTCATAGTAAGATCTCAATAGAAGTGGGGAAGATATACCTCTCACATTATCCTACTCCCTCCATTTTATTTTATGCGACAACATTTTCTTATTAGTCTGTTTTAAAAAGAATGACATCATTCTAAAGTTGTAAGTATTTAACTTCAAAATTACTACTTTACTCGTACTGAAATAATTTACAACCACACAAACAACTATTTCTTATTTTAGACCACAAATTTCAAAAGTCTTTCTTTATTTTTTAAACTCCGTGTCGAATCAAACTATGACATATAAAATGGAACGAAGGGAATAACAACTTGTTGTAGTTCGTCTCCTTCAAAAGATTCTACCTCTTCATCCAAGTCTGATTCTGCTACCTTTTCTTCAATATTTTTCGAGCCTTCAATACGCATAAACAAGTTTTCGACTTCACTATCAATCATCTCAGTTGAGTGTTTAACTTCGATTGAACTATTTCAAGTGAATTTTCGGCTGTGATATTCATGATGTCTTGAACACTTTCAAGTGAGTCTTCAATTTCATCACTTTTCATATACGCAAATATTACAAAGTGATATATTTAGAACACTGAAAAAAATTATATTATATTACACTAGCATAGTATCAAGTTGTATAGCTAATTTTTAACTTCTAATTTATCACTTAAAGTTTGATAAAATTAGCCCACTTTCTCAAGTTTTGCATTAGAACACTTCAATTCCCACTAGTTTACCAAGTTTCTTATTTTTCAAAGCATAACTTATTTTTCCCGAATTACACACATTATTCTAGCTCTTTTATCTAAGTGTAATAACAATACAACATCAGTTAATAGCCAATGCTAGCAACAACATCAATTCCAAAGTTATACACCATTTGATATTTACTTAAATAATGTGCACAAATACTTCTCCAAAAGCTTAAAGACTTGAAGAGACCAAAAAAATATTTCATATAAACAACAACAACAACAACAAAAAATCAGATTTATCTATGAAAATAAAAATCTGAAAATATCAATATTAGCCAACTAATTGGGATATTTGTCATAGAATTAGGATTAAAATATTTATAAGTTAGTTCTTGTTAAACAAGAATTGAACAAAATATATTAATAAATGTAAAATAATTTTGCCATAAAGTAAAACAAGAAACATAAAATTAAAAAAAAAAGTACCTATGAATCGTCGGTGACTGTAGAAAAATGAAATTAGTGAAAAATGGGTTAGAACTTAAATAAAGAAGGGGGAAAAAGAGAAAACTTACTTTATGTATTGAAGTAGGAGAAGTGTAAAAAATGGAAGATTTTGGTGAAGAATTGTGTAAAATATTTATATGTTCGATATTTTTTTAGAGGAGAGAAAGAGAGGAGAGAGTGAGAGGAGAGGTGCTCTATTTTGTGCGAGTGAATTTTAAGTAAGCCTCCGATGGAAGTCCGTCGGAGGGTATAATATTATTTTTAACCCTCCGACGGACAGCCGTCAGACGCTAATAAATTCTTTTCAAATTTTTTTAATTTTATTTACCGATGGATAGCCGTCAGACGTTATATAAAAAAAATTAAATCACTTGAATTCCAACGGATATAGCAGACAGAACGCCGCACGGACGGCCGGCCATCGGAAAGTAGCCGTCGAAATATACTGCATTTTTAGTAGTTGAAGCAGCAACATTACAAATTTGAGGACCTTATTAATCACTAAACTCTTGTTGTTACACTCACTATTTCTTTATTAGTTCTGTTTAGCCAATAAAATGACTAAATAAATTAAGCAACTGAATTTATTTTGTTAGGCCACAAACAATGTAATTGTATCATGAATAGTACATAAATAACAAAATAAACATAATAATTAAATGTAATAGAATTCAGACGAAAAGGAATCGTGTATCTGTATGCCCTGAAACTTAGTTTTCGACAGCAGAAATAGAACTGTAAACAGTGCAAGATATATGAAGGAAATGGGAGAGAGCCTTTGTATTGCTTTTTAGAGTATAACAAGTAATAGTGGTTGTTCCTAGATTATTTACGTGAGAGAGATATGAGAGTTTATATATAAATAACCCTTAATGGCTTACATTCACTGTGAATCACTGTTAATTTTAACCAATCGTAACTATCAGAGCCATGATTGAGAGAGTAAATGGTATAGCCTGCCTTTAATGAATGTTGAGTAGCTCTTGGGTATCCACAAGGGCTGCGGCCGTGATCTGATTAGCTATGGCCGAGTTTACCTCACCTTCACCCACAAGATATGTTGCGACGATGTGTAGGATTTATTGCAATACATATAGTTCTCGTACTTGCCAGCTGGATCTCGGAAACTAGTTGGGAAGTGGAAAACGTTTACTGGCAGAAAAATTTACGCGACTACCGCTGTTGTTCCTTTTTTAATTGAAAGAGACTCCTATCTTTTTTCGTTCTGCCTTTTTCAAATATGGGCAATTGCTAGCCATCCATTCATGGGGCGTTGATCAAGGCAATCATGACTCCATTTCTTATACCTTTCCTTCCCAGGCTTGACTTTACAGAATTTTTGTTGCTTTAAAACCCTTTCTTGTTTTTTTGCACTCTCAAAATTTTCATCCTTCATACGACTTTAAATTCTCTTGCTCTGAGGAAAAGGAGGTTGACAATGCTCCTCTCTGTATTGCTTTGACCAAGAAAGGTCAGGGCAAAGGTAAAATCAAAACCTTAGCTCCCATTTGGACATAGTTTTTGGGGAGAGTTTTTGGTTGAAAAAGTATTTGTTTATATTATTTGAGCAGAATTTCTCCCAAAAACTCAAAAAATTGTCTTGAACTGTTTTTGCACCAAAAACTGTACAAACTAGCTTTGCATAAGAGCTCAAAGGCTATGGCAATGCCAAAAAATTTGTTCCCAAAAAGTATGTCCAAATACTTTTTCATTTTCATATCAAATTTCACCCAAAAAGTGTTTCCTAAAAATTATTTGGGAATCTATGTCCAAACGTTAGCTTAGATTAACTAGCAGAAAATAAATCCAAAAAGAAAAAGAGGAAGATACGCCCTTAGGACTATGAGAAGGGAGGAGTGGCCACCAAGTTTATCACTAAGAACTGATCTTAGACATCTAACTTTGAATCCTAGTATTCGAGTGGAGCGGATGTCACCCAATTACTTCAGCCATCGAGAAAAGACATCTCCCCAAGGTAAAAATGGATTTCCAGTGGGATGCTAGTGTGGATGCTCGCCTTTCCCCAACGTGAAACGACTTTAGGTAGTCGTTTTGGATGTTAGGGCTCCGATTGGCGTGCCGATAATTTTAAAATCTTCGTAAGGTCCATTGGGACTTATCTGTAAAATTTGAGCTAAATCAGACCTCGTTTGGTAGGCATTGGAAGAAGGTTTCAGTTTTTATTGTCGTTAAATATTAAAAAGATATTTTCGAGCTCGATTTTGGCAAATGAGCTCCGATTTGAAATTCGAAAGCTCCGTTAGGTTCGTATGATTATTTGTGACTTTTGTAATTTTTTAAAAGTGAATTTCGAGGTTGTTCGGCTAGTTTCCGCTAAAATACCGAAACTTATATAATTTGACTTTTTTCCATTTAATTTGCATATTGAGTTTCGGGAGTTCAATTTGAGATCCACCTTAGAAAGTGTGTTACATATATTTTGTATAACTTGCTTGATAAATTTGAAATTATTTCGAATATCGTAGGGTACCGTTTTAATTTTCGTCACGAAAAGAAAAAAAATTATAAAAGAAAAGAGAAAAGAAAATAAAATGAAAAATAAAAAGAAAGAAAAGAAAAATGATAGACGGTGGCTGATATATGGCTCAACATATATATCCTTAACTTTAAGTTAAGGAAAGAAAAGGGAAAGAGAAGCAGAAACAAAAACTTGAGAAACGCAGCAAATAAAAATGCCAGAAAATGAGAAAAGAGCCGGAGAAAAGTAGAATTTTTACCCTGAAACATTCAGGTAATGATCTTAAGATATTATTTGAGTTTATTACGTGTGTTTGAATATATTTTGACGGTAAAAATTGGGCTATTAGACATCATTTTAATAAGTTCAACTGATAGTTTAAAGGGTCAATTGGACCCCGATAGTGGAATTGATTATATATTCGTACTCAGTGAGTTATGGGCAATATATAAATGTAAATTATTTAGGGTTTGGTTATGTGACCTTAAACCCTGTATATAGGCTTGGCCTGCGTATTGCGTATGCGAATAAGGTATCAGGTTCCGAACCGGATTACCCTAAGATGTGGGGAATGAAGCCTTTAGCCTAATTTGATATATTTTTCTGCTTATTGAATAGAGTGTTATCGTTTGGCAATGAAACCAAAGGATAAAGCGGTTGTTGATTAGCAGTGCTAACTTTTGGAAGAGGTAAGTGTTTATATCCATTTCTTTGGAGGCACCTGGCCTCGTGGATTTTCTACCACGTGTTCCTTACGTGTGTAGCTGCCGATTGGCGTACTCATTACACCTTAGCTTTGGATTTACATTGTATATTATATGTTATGTCCTTTTGTTGGTATTGCATTAAGGATCTAAGCATTGTACTCTGGCTGTGAGTTGGCATCTACTTCCCGGCTGTCGATGAGAGTCCCGCGCCGGTGAAGGATTATTATTGCATCATATTGCATTCATATGCATTACATTGCATCATATTGTGGGTAGGAGGATTCCGCCCTCGGAGCAGGAGTATTCCGCTCCATTGCATCATATTGAGGGTAGGAGGATTCCGCCCTCGGAGCTGGAGTATTCCGCTCTATTGCATCATATTGAGGGTAGGGGGATTCCGCCCTCGGAGCAGGAGCATTCCGCTCCATTGCATCATATTAAGGATAGGAGGATTCCGCCCTCAGAGCAGGAATATTCCGCTCCATTGCATCATATTGAGGGTAGGAGGATTCCGCCCTCGAAGCAGGAGCATTCCGCTCCATTCATTTGGCACATGTGACCCTTTGCATCATATTTCATTTCATCTCATTTCATTTCATATCATTGTGTTAACTTGTGGTACATAACTACTGTTCTGCCTAGACATGCATTGCTTATTTGTTGATATGTTTCTGGCTCGTATTCCTGGTTGAGTTTATGGTTCATACGTGTCTCCGGTGGTTATCTGGCTCTGCCTTTTTATAATTTAAATAAGAAGAATTTGGTTTATCTGTTTCTTCTCCCTGGCTAGCTATTCTATTCTTTGAGGTGGCTAGTCTGCCCCACTTATTGAGTCCTTTTGACTCACCCTTGTTTGTTGTTTGCTTCTTGTCTATCTATTTCGTTTCGGCAGGTTCGCTCCAGGATTGAGTTCGCCACGTTGTGAAGGAGCGAAGACGACTTCAGCTGTCAGGGTGAGCCAACTTTTATTCCGGATGGCCACCAGTTTTGTGTTTATCATTACAGTTGCATTTTGCTCCGTTCAGGAGGTATCTGTCTTCTTTCTTACTCTTAGATGTCTAGTCTGGATAGCCCTAAACCTAGTATGTAGGGTAGTCAGCTGTAATTTCTTTTGTACAGCTTAGAGGTATCAGTATGTCTGTGTTTTTTTTTTGAAGTCTTGTTCTTATTGATGAATTGAATTATATTTATTTTCCTAATTTAATTGGTAAGGGTTCGCCCGACGGGTCTAGGGGAGGATGTCGGGTGCCCACACGGCCTAGCCGGATTTCGGGTCGTGTCAGTTGGTATCAGAGCCCAGTTTAGAGTCTATCCAGACTAAGACAGTATCTAGTAGAGTCTCGCTGACGGGTACGTAGACGTCCGTACTTATCTACGAGAGGCTATGATGGCATTTAGGAAGTTTCACTTCCTTCTTTTCTGATCGTGCGTCGGTCTAGGATGCAAAAGTATTTTTGTTAATTCCTTTGTGGTAACCGTGAAACCTCGTGCGACAAATCAGCAAATGGTAGGAGTTCAGGACGAAGAAGTCTAGCCTGGGGCTAGCACTAATGAAGCCCCGAGAATTTTTTATCGTGCTGACGATCTAGTTACGGAGGTCCCAGCTGTACGAACTCGCAATGGGAAAGGGAGCAGAGCCTTGTAGTTCCCTTGGCTCTCTACGATGCTTTTACGAGAATCTTGGCGACGCAGATACCGCAAGAACCTATTATTCGCTAGGCAGTTTATCAGGTTGCCGCAGATGGAGACGTTCGGTCTCAAGGAGCCCCTGTTCCAGTCCCTGATGTTGCCCAAGTAAATTATCTTCCAGAGGCAGCATATGTTGCGCCACTAATTATTCTGGTTGGTTAGCTAGCCCAAGTAATAGCTCGGTCCGAGTGTCCAAAGATGCTGCATTATTTTATCTGGTTGAACCTTCCGATATTCTCAAGCCATGCATCAGATTATCCCTGTGTAAGTTTTTTTTAAAAAAAATAAAATGGTGTCTGCGTATCCTTCAGGCTCTTGATTATATCGAGCGGTATGGTGTTGATTATTCTTCTTTCCAGTTTTAGGGTCCAGCCTTGAATTGGTGGGCCACTCTCTTATTAGCTAACTTGGTTCGGTTTTTCTTCTAGATTCGTGGAAAATTTCCTTTTGAGTAGCGAGCGAGATGAAAAGTGTTGCCAGTTTGAGTGGATTGGACAAGGTAGCCTGTCGGTTAGCATGTTGGTGTTTCAGAATATGAGATTGAATTCTATAGAATGGATGAATATGCATTAGAACTAGTCCATGAGCCTTTCGAGAGATTCAAAGATTAATTGATGACCTTTCTTTTTCCTTGAGATCCCAGATGGCTCAAGAGATTGAGGTTGGGACTTCATTTGATATTGTTGTTGATATTGCACGGAGGTATGAGGCATACCATAAGTTAGAGCGGAAAGAGCAAGAGATCCCACGGCCCTGATGGGCACCATACCTCCTTTGGAAGTAAGAGTTCTGATTATTTTGGGAGGTTACTTGCCAAGTTATCTCAGCTTGTAAAGCGCGATTCTCAAAGTGCGTGAGTAGTTCATCAGGATTAGACTCAGCTTTCTCTTTGTAGCTTTCAAAAATCTTTCCAGCTTCCATTTTTAGTCGAAAAGGTGTTATCATTGTCGTGAGTCTGGTTATCCTTTGAGGAGTTTTCCCTTACTCCGGCAAGTAGGCAGTCGTCCTTTCTCCTGTCATCAGGCACCTGCACAGTCGTAGGGGATTTTCTTTAGATCTCAATCATCCAGCAAAATTCCACCATCCAGTAGAGGTCGAGAGCATGGTGGCAGTGGTTCTTCAGAAGATGATTATCAGGGTAGTAGCTCAGCTCAGCTGTAAAGGCAGTTCAATGAACTGCCAGTCTGGCAGGACGCTGAGGTATCCGATGTAGTACACCCAAGTATTTCTTCTTCCATTATATGCGAGTAAGATTTGATTCTTCCGATCGGTCTGCATTACATTTATCTTACTATATTTCCATGGCTTCCTTGGATATTGTTTCTATTAAGAATCGATTGCGGTAGAGGGGTGAGCTTCTAGTATGATTTATTCAGAGAATTTGTGAGACCCTACTAGTTTATCTGATTTAAATGTGAGAGATTTGGGAGTGAGTGTCAGTATTGTCTGCTTGGCATCTTGTTACGCCACCTTCTGTTATTATGTCAATTCAGTTTACCTCTCTCCTCGAAATTCAATGTTGGTAGGATAATGGGATCCTAATTCGTCACCATCAGAAAGTATTATCGTCTCTTTTGGTGCAAAGTGATTAATAAGTAATATTCGACCTACGTATCTCCTCTTGGTTCAAAACGCTAGTAAAATCATGTTATCCTATGAGCTTCTCTGGGTTATAAAAGGGTTTCTGGTAAATTGTCAGAGTTTCCTTCTTATTGGGAGGTCAAATTGGCATGGATGTTGTTCTATGAAGCTCATTTAATATATGTTTCTTCAATTGCGATTCTTGGGCTACTTTGACTCGTAAGTAGTCTAGCTTTGGTAGCCAAGCAAATAAGAAGAGCTTCCTGAAGCTCTAATTATTTCTATCCTCGGTCCATTTCTATTTCTTCTTCGTCCGACACTAGTGAGCTTGGGCAGTTGGTAGCTGCTTGGATGTTCCCTGTGTTGAGCCAGAGTATGTGTTATTGTAGGCGGGTGAGCATATTATTGTTTTTCAAGGCTTCTACGGGTAATAGAAGTACCATCCATCAGGAGGTGGTGTTTACGGCAAAAGTATGGAGTTGTGAACTCGAGAGTTGTAGCTATTTGGCAACTCGAAAGGGTAGTTGGTAGCTTAGGTCTGCCTACGTTCAGCTTTTAGCTAAATCTCCTTTAGTCCAGCAGACTGTGCGAGGATGGTTATTCCTATTCAAATAGCTGCATGAGAGTGTGCTTTAAGTGGAGGAGTCTTCCTCCAAATACTGAATGGTAATACTAAATCTCTAAGGCGTTGATACCACTTTTGTCACGACCCAACCTAGGGCCACGACAGAAACCTACAATGAGTGTCGATCATTGCTAAATCCACTAATAATATATTAATGATAGAGATAAGCTGGCAACCTGATCATATATACGTACCTATCTGCTGAAAGCATAAAGTCTAGAAAGATGACACGACTTTAACTTGCTGGCAACTAGAACACTGAGCCACAAATTCTACTATGTCATACTTCATTCCGTCCCACCAATAAATATGCCTAAGATCATGGTACATCTTAGTCGAACTTGGATGAACAGTGTGTTTAAAATAATGTGCCTCTATCATAATCTGTCCACGTAAATCTGCAACATCAGGAACACAAAGTCTATCTTTATACATGAGAATACCATCAGTAGTAACCCTGTATGGTGACTCTGATTTTCTTTTGGCTATCTGTCTATATTCAACTAGAACTGGATCCTCATACTGACGCTATTTTACTTAATGAAAATTTAGAGTTAAAGGTCTAGTGCAGCTTATCGTCCATCCATCATTGGCATATCTCCTTCACACCTCAACTCTTTGAGAAGTTACTTTAGCGTTATAAGTGCATATGTAATCAACTTTGTTGCTGGTATTCTGCCTCAGCTCATGGTCCAACTACATGTCTCTTTTATTTTCACTTTTTCAAGTCATAATATTTCCAATTCAAAGACAATACCCTGAAGTAGATGTTCAGTCTGAAGATCACTCGTAGTCTCCATCATACTATCCAGTAGTATTTGCATGATCCTTATCCTTATATGATAGACCCTGTTCAGATGAACCTTTGACATACATTAGGATATGAGTAACTACATTCCCACAAGGTGCTTGCGGAACAACACTAACATCAACTGAGATGTTGCATAGTGCGTCGTAAAAATAATATAGCTTGCATCAAATCTTCTATAGTGTGTAGTGACAAGGTACTTCAAAAACTCCCCCTATTGCATCAAGCGTGAGCTAATTCTTAGTTCCATCGACTTGTTCTATATCAAAAGGTATATCGAAGAGGTGATTATCGGCTGAATCATCTTAATCCATCCAGAGTTTCGTATATCTTTATTTCGAAAAAGTAAAACTCTCCTCTCGTAATCGAGGAAGGGTCAGTTTAGTCAAAATAAGCTGGGCAATGGTGTTATCATATTATCCAAATATATTTTATTCTAAGAGTTCGGTATTCGTATTATAATTCTGATCATGTAATCATGAGATAATATCTGTAGAATATGTTATGAAGGTCGTTCAAGTTCTTTTGATATCTGTGTAAATTTTTCTTTAAACTTGGGCTCGTTCGAGGACGAACTAGAGTTTAAGCGGAGGAGAATGAAAGGATCTTAGGTAGTCGTTTCGAAAGTTAGGGCTCCGATTGGCGTGCCGATAATTTAAAAATCTTCGTAAGGTCCATTGGGACTTATCTGTAAAATTTGAGCTAAATCAGACCTCGTTTAGTAGGCATCGGAAGAAGGTTTCAGTTTTTATTGTCGATAAATATTAAAAAGAGATTTTCGAGCTCGGTTTTGGCGAATGAGCTCTGATTCGAAATCCGAAAGCGCCGTTAGGTTCGTATGATTATTTGTGACTTTTTTGATTTTTCAAAAGTGAATTTCGAGGTTGTTCGGCTAGTTTCCGCTAAAATGCCGAAACTTAAATAATTTGATATTTTTCCATTTAATTTGCATATTGAGTTTCGGGAGTCCGATTTAAGATCCGCCTTAGCAAGTGTATTACATATATTTTGTATAACTTTTTTGAGAAATTTGGAATTATTTCAAATATCGTAAGGTACCGTTTTAATTTTCGTCACGAAAACAAAATAAATTATAAAAGAAAAGAGAAAAGAAAATAAAATGAAAAAGAAAAAGAAAGAAAAGAAAAATGATAGATGGTGGCTGATATATTAGCCATATATATCCTTAACTTAAAGTTAAGGAACGAAAAGGGAAAGAGAAGCAGAAACAAAAACTTGAGAAACGCAGCAAATAAAAATGTTAGAAAATGAGAAAAGAGCCGGAGAAAAGTAGAATTTTTACCCTGAAACATTCAGGTAATGATCTTAAGATATTATTTGAGTTTATTACGTGTGTTTGAATATATTTTGACGGTAAAAATTGGGATATTAGACATCGTTTTAATAAGTTCAACTGATAGTTTAAAGGGTCAATTGGACCCCGATAGTGGAATTAATTATATATTCGTACTCAGTGAGTTATGGGCAACATATAAATGTAAATTATTTAGGGTTTGGTTATGTGACCTTAAACCCTGTACATAGGCCTGGCCTGCGTATTGCGTATGCGAATAAGGTATCAGGTTCCTAACCGGATTACCCTAAGATGTGGGGAATGAAGCCTTTAGCCTAATTTGATATATTTTCTGCTTATTGGATAGAGTGTGATCGTTTGGCAATGAAACCAAAGGATAAAGCGGTTGTTGATTAGCAGTGCTAACTTTTGGAAGATGTAAGTGTTTATATCCATTTCTTTGGAGGCACCTGGCCTCGTGGATTTCTCTACCATGTGTTCCTTACGTGTGTAGCTGCCGATTGGCGTACTCATTACGCCTTAGCTTTGGATTTATATTGTATATTATATGTTATGTCCTTTTGTTGGTATTGCACTAAGGATCTAAGCATTGTACTCTGGCTGTGAGTTGGCATCTACTTCCCGGCTGTCGATGAGAGTTCCGCGCCGGTGAAGGATTATTATTGTACTAGTATGTTTAATATTTACTAATTCAGACGTGGAATCTTCATAGTCAACATCAAACCTATCAGACATAGCATAGATGTAGTCCTCCCACGTAGGGAAAGGTAAGTGAAGTCTGCTTCTTAGAAAAGCTTGATGCCACAGTATTGATATGCCATCCAAATAAATAGATGCAACCTGCACTTTTTGATAAGCATGCACCTCATCCAATAAAAATAACTGTTCCACTTTATATAGCCAGGATCTAAAATCAATTCCATTGAACCTAGGGAATTCAATTTTGGACAATCTAGTTAGGGATTGATGGTGAGTATGGGAGTTATAGTGATGGGGTTGTTGAGGTAGTTTTGGGTACAAAGCAGGGTTGGCCACGGATTGATAAGGAACATTAAAGGTGGCAGTGGATATAAAGGTTCTGGGTAACGAGGGTAATGGTGACAACGGAGTGTAAGAGATGGGTGGGGTAGTTACTGTTGTATAATGGGGCGGGTAATATGATACTGGGGTGGTTGATATGAAAAAGGTTGACTATAACCTTGATTAACAAGAGGTGTTTCCATTGAAGAAGAATGATTACCTCTACGACTTGTACTTTGAACAGCTGAACTGGGTGGAGTTGTATTCACCGGTGATAAACCTACATACAGCATCAGATTACCTGAGGGTGTGTAAATTTCCTTCCCATCATCTCCGATGTCAATCTTCTTTCCCATATCCACTTCTCGAATTGAACCCATTGGTGTTTTTAGCTCCGTATAGAGTAGATCTTGCCTTATATGGAAACTTGCCATCTCCGATGACATCTTGTCGAGAATACCAGGGAGTTCCCGAAATTCAGTTATAGTTAACCCACAGAGCAGCAAGAAGGCTCTGATACCATTGTTACAGATCCTGGATTGGATCTAGAAATTGACAGCTAAGAAGGAATTAAGCTAACTAAACTAAGAAAGATAAATAACAATTTCATTCATAACCAACTTATGCTATTACAAGGAATATATAAGAAAATGATAAAGGAGAAAATGGGGAACACGAAGGAGGGAGGCTGATGTCAGCTCTAACTGACATCAGGATTCTTTCAGCTCAATTCCACAAATTACCCAGGTCTACTTAACTATATGACAACTTGAACTTAAAACTAGATATACACAAGTGTAAAGAAAATAACTTGTAATCCTAACTAACTCTTATAACAACCATTCCTCTATGTACTATTCTCCAAGCCTGATGTCTCATCCTCCACATCATCGTATCAGCTTCTTTGAAGGATAAGGTGAAGGGAGGAACAATTTGGAGGATAGGATTTTGTTAATGGGGTTGCTAGGGTTGTAATTATTTTCTAAAATATAGAACTAATGGGCTAATTCTGGTAAGTTTTAAAAATATGAGCTCATATTGGTTATTTTGTCAGGCTTGGTATTTATGAGTGTAAATTTCCTTAAATAGTTTTCTAAATTGAACCAACTTCAGACCAAAAGAGTTGAAGTTAGGCTTAACTAGAGTCTCACTTCAGCACTTAGGACTGATTTTGTCGAAGTAATCTTTCCTTGCAAAGCTTTGCTAAAGAATAAGTTTTTGTGCTTAGTGGACACTTTTCGCGTTGATTTAACAATTTCGGCCCTCACAGCAGAACTATTTTAGTTTTAGTCCATCGCCTGAACACAAAGTAATTCCTGGCGATCTGCGAAGTTTTTGTCAGGAAAATTTTTGGATTGACTTTTTGGAGAAACCCTAACAACCCGCCAAAACTTGCTTTATGTTTTGCCTATGGGGCTCGAGTTATGGCAATGAGCGCTAAAACAGAGATAATTTTTTAAAGAGTGCCAAAAATGTGAGAATGGCGTGTGCCTGTCCTATTTCGGTAGATTTCCCCAAACACGGCTACACCTTAAATTGCTCTGTAAGAAAATGCTATTTGTGCACTTCTCTATAACAAACTATCTCATTCAGCATAACTTATTAACAAAAAATCAAATTTTGTGTGGGAGCTTATATTAGGCATGCTATTTAGGTTTTAGTCAGTCTTTAAAACTATTTATTTTTTAGCTGCTAAGTTGAACTTGAAATCTACCCATGCCTAACTTCAAATATGAAGGCTTGAAATTCAACTATAGACATTTAGGTTTGAAGTTAGGCTAGACGGATCCCAACTTCAGATCCGAAGTTCTAAAGTTTAACATATCGGCTAAAAAACTAAATACTCAGTATGAACGGGCTACATCTTAAATGAAGCGCCTAAAATATATTCTTCGAGCACTCCCCAATTTCACTGGATGTTCCATTTTGGGGCCACTGATAAAATATTTTGTCCGTTTAAGGAATTGTGCAAAAATAGGCCTAAGTTTCAAACTTTAACGGGCAGAGCAACACTTTTGAACAATTGAAACGATCCAAAAAAAAAAAAAAAAAAATTGAGATGAAGTGTTGCTCCATATGACAAAACTTCAAAATTAGAGCTAGTTGTGCAACAAACTACTTAGAGGGGACTACATAATCAGGGGCACAAAATTTGCGGGGGATTTACAAAAATATACAACCCTGGCATTATATTTATAAAAAATATCGATAGTTTACCACTCTACAAAACGTCTCAATAGTTTTTTTACATTGGATATATAAGTTTCAACAAATACCTACAATTTAGGGTTTCATCTCCTTCTTCCTACCTTCTCCACCCATCACTGCCCTGGGGGGCTGCTACCACTACTCACCGCCGCCGACCAGCCACCGCCGGCCGCCGCCACAAAATTATTTTTTTAATTTTTTTTTTTGGATCTACAAGATAAAATATACAAAAATACACATATATATTGAAATTTTTTTAAAATTAATGTTTTGAAACTATACATAACCAAACGTACACAAACTTACAAAAAGTATGCACAAACATATAAAGATATACACAAAACACACATACAAATAACTATCGATTCTAGACATACATATACACAAGCACACAACAACCTACACATATATACAAAAACATACACATACAAAAATGGATATAGACATTTTTATACAAAATATACAAAGATATACATATTTGTATATATCTTTGTATATACAAAATACAAAGATATACATGACATATATGATTTTATACACTTACAAAAAAGGAAAAACAAAAGGAGGAGCAGATCGAAGCTGCGTCGGAATACAGCATCAGCGCCACTGGAAAACAGTAACAGCAGCGCCGGAAGATAAAGTAGCTGCTCGCGCCGACGCTGCAGAGAAGCAACGTCGCCACAGGGCAGCAGCGCCGCTGCACTGCAGCAACAACAGCGATCGGAGAAGGGGAATCGATCAAAGCACAAAACGACTGCAGCAGTCTCCATGTTCTCCGGTGGACGTCAGAGACAGATCTGGTCGCCGGAGATGTGGATGAGGACAGCTGCTGGGTGGGTGGGTGGAGGAGGGGAAAGAAGAAGAGAGGAAGAAATTAGGGTTTTATGTTTGAGGAAGAGTGAGAAATGAAAAAAATGATATGTAGGGTAATTTTTTAAAATTATTGTTATGTTTTGTAAATATAATAAAAATATTGATATTTTTTGTAATTTAGCTATTAGGTAGTCATGTCGTGTAAATTTTCCTTAATCTATATATGTAAATTTTAAAGAAACACTTTAGAACATAATAATAACAAATCAATATCAATAATAATAACTAAAGCATTGGAATTAACAGCAAAGATACACCTACCGTTCAACTTCATAGATCAATCATCACTTCCTTTTTGTATACTAGTAAATCACTGATCTGAATTAACAGATGAAGAACTAATTATTTACTAGTAAAATTCTCTTAACAAAATTGTTTTAGTATATATATTATTGCAATTTTGTAGAACTCTTGGAATCATGTCACTACTGAATCAACTCTTCAACAGAGGACTTCAAGGCTCAAAATGGTCAGTCCAAGATTCAATCTTTAACAATTTATTTCATACTTTTATTTTAGAAAAAAGTCAAAACTTTCTGTTTATGGGTTTTTTTAAAAAAAAATTTCTTAAATTTCCATCTTTATAGCCCCAAAGATGGTTTTCCATAATTGGGTTTGTGCAATTTGAGGGTATAAACAATCTCTAACGTAGAAGCCGGGTGCACGAAGTATCCGGCGATCACGCATCGTTTGGGGAAGGGCCACACCTTAGAGGGGTGTAATATAGGCTGCCTACTCTGATCAGTGGAATCATCCACGGCTTGAACCGTGACCCTTTGGTCAGACGGAGACAACTTTAACGTTGCTCCAAGCTCCCCTTCTATGACTCTATGTTAGAGAATGTAGAAAAATTATAGTGTAAGAGAAGTGCATTGGAATGATCTGGTCCTAACTCAACAAAATGGTTAATAAGAGTGGTATAACTGAACTTACTAGAAAAAGGATTCATATAGCTGACCCCAACGGGGTATGGATTGATGCTTAGTTGTTTTATATCCTTGCGACTCTTATATGTGAATGTAACTGTTGATATTGGTGGATTGGTTTTGTAGTAAGACATGCTTGACCTTGGCGATCTCACGAATCAAATTATTACAAAACAAAAGAGATGCACAGCTCAAACTTATGCGCAAGGAGATAGCTCAATTTCTGCAAGCCGGCCAGGAAGCAATAGCTCGAATCAGGGTAGAAATTTTGAGATACTTGTTAATTATTCTGTTACATATTCCTCTAACTAATTTGCGTTCTTTTAGGTTGAGCACATTATACGGGAGCAAAATGTATGGGCTGCTTATGAGATTTTGGAGTTGTTCTGCGAGTTCGTTTATGCCCGTGTCCCTATCCTCGAAAGCCAAAAGTAGGCTATTTTCTCATCACGTTTTCTTTTCTCGAAGCGATGGATTTTCTTTACTGTTTAGGTGTGGGTTGTCATGTCATTATTTAGCCAATTGAGATCAGGAGATGTTTTGTATAGGTAAATCACTGTAAATGTGGTTTATATTCTCCTGTAGAGTGTTGCTTCAGAACACTATTTGTTTGCCAGAATCTTCACTAAATACCTTTCTCTCTTTTTCTTTTTCTTCCCCATGAACAGTATGTATAATCTCAGCTTAAAATAAGCTTCAGATACCACTTATCACAAAGGAAAAAAAACTTAAACTCAGATACCCTTTGCAAGTTGATTTATGCATCTCTCAGCTGGATTAATATATATATATAGGGTTGGGCCATGGGGAGAGCATCTTTTGTTCTATGTGATTACCAACCAATTGAGGCTTTATCAAGAATATGCTTATATTCCTCAAAGCGTTTATTATCCATTTCTTTCACTTAGAGATTCTAAGGTAAAATCATATTCTAATCTGTCAATTTAATTAGTGCTTCCATAGACGCTTGGTACTTTAGTTGAAAATTTCCAGGGGTACGGGCCTAGTAGGAGAACCCCCTTCCAAGTATAACAAACTATCTTTCTCATACTTTCTCATTAAGGCTTCGAGGGTGCTTGAAAGGTCTGATATATGTTTCTTTAATTTTCTTTTGACAACCAGTGCTACTTACCCAGACGAATTGGTCTAATAGTGGCGTCTCTAAAGTTGATGAAAAGATGATTTAAGCCCCACGACAGCGATGTTGTTTATCTTCTCAAATGTGAGGAAAGATGTGTACTGTTTTCCTTCAGGCTTCAGTAGTGTATTTAATTACCAGCTTTCAAAGGAACTTCAGTACCATTTGGTCAAATAAGCCTTATGGGAAGAGGAAGGTGCAGGAGAGGAGCATGGGGCAGCCTCAGGAAGGGGTTGCTAGTTGGAAAGGGAAAGAGAAGGGAAATACAATAAAATTTATGCATACAGAGCCTATAGAGTAAGCTTTAAGTGAAATTATTGTTTCTTAATCACACATTACGATGGGATGGTTAATAAGAAATTGAAACCAAATGAACTATGTTTACATGCCATATATAATTGTTTGTTTGATCTCAGCTTTGGTCTAATGGTAAAAGTTCAGCATGTCATGTGTAGATTAGGTGCATGCTTTGAACCTTACCTCAGTCAAAAGCCTGGTACTTAAGTGGAAAAGAGTTGAGGGGCTGGCCTATTATCTACTGAATTTTGAATCGTGCACCACTGGCCCTGGGGGATTTCTCGCTTAAAAAAAATTGTTTGATCAGAGACATTATTACACATCCTTACCTAGCTCTAATGCTGTTTGAAAGTTTGACCGATGGCTACACCTTTGACGTAACATGGTAGAACCACTGGCTACAGTCTTCCCCCTCTCTCTAAACATTACGTTCTTGTCTTTCCGTGATTTCCTTCCCTTCTTCCTTTACGTCTACCCTTGATCTTATTCCAATCCTGACTAAGTCGGAATTGAGGCATCATTGCTATTCATTCTGTTCTGAATGGGTCCACTTACAATGCTCAATAGTCTCTGACAAATAATTTGCAAACATTGATCTCTTTAAATATCACGCTTATCCTTACACTGACATGCATTATCCGACCAGACTAAAAGATCCTACTTGAAGCAAGTGTCCTAGCAACAACTACACCGACTATGTAGATACTGTGCTTCCATTTTGGTTTGCTCTTCGTTACATCAGCATAGACTTTAAGAGGTTGTGCGTCTGTTGAGATGACTTCTTCCATGTGATTTTAGATCTAGCTCGTAACCTTTTTCGCATCTTCAGTCATCATAGTGTAACTTATACATACTGGTGCATTTGGAGGTCTACGTAGACTTGATCAAACCATCTTAAGCTATTTTCACTTATTTTATTCATTGATATGTGTTACTTTCACCTTCTGTGTGATGCAAACTTTACAACAACTACGCTTCAGTCTAAAACAAGTTGGTATCAACTAGCATATGATCCTTTTCCAGTTTGAACTGTTTGCTGAACTCTAGTGGCCTTGTTCCTTCGAAATGGAAATGTCTAAGTTGACCACTAAAATAGTCGCTAAACCTAATTTTATTTCAAGCTGGTAGGTGAAGGATGTAAGATGCCACGAGGTAAAGCATGGTATAAAGAAAGAGTAGGTTTATTATCTTTTTTAGGTAATTGCGAGTTTCAACAAACTCTTGTCCAATGGGCGTGCAGACTCCTCCACCATTATTTTTTTTAAAAAAAAAGGTCACGTCCAATGGTTTATTTTACTGTAGCTGTCTAGTGGACAGGACTGGTTATCTTATTGCTTTCTATAAGCTAAAAGCGTGACGTGATGAAATCTGGCAAATATCTATTTTGGTGTATCAGGGAATGCCCTTCAGAGTTGCGGGAAGCTGTTGCAAGTATAATCTTTGCAGCTCCAAGATGTTCTGATTTGCCAGATCTATTGCATGTCAGGAATCTATTTGCTGCTAAATATGGAAAGGAGTTCATATTCGCTGCATCTGAGCTTCGTCCTGATACAAGTGTTAACCGTACAGTTAAGTAGCTTTCTTGTCTATTCATTGTGCTAAAGAAATACTTGCAGGATTGACTACTTTAAATTGAATTTGACTCTTTGAGTATTCAGATTGTTGAGAAACTTTCAGTCAGTGCTCCATCAGCTGAAGTAAAGCTCAACGTATTGAAGGAAATTGCAGTAGAGTACAACGTGGAGTGGGATTCTTCCAACACAGAAGCAGAATTGAGTAAAAAGCCGGAGGATCTTCTGGTACTTTCCTTTGTTAAATATCTAGTTTTATGTATCATCTCGAACCTTTAGTTCTTCGGAAGCTTAAATGATCTCTGAATTAGGGGTGTGGTCTAGGTCCATCTGTATTTTCTCGTAGTGATTGCTGCCTGCTTTTGCTTTTATGTGATGTTAATGAAATGTCTAACCTTAATTATGCTCAAATTAAGAGTGACAGATTTAGCGGTTTTTAGTAGTCATATATACATTGGAGTATGCTGTGACATGAGGCTGAGAACTAGTAGCCCGTGACATATACATGGATGTTTTGCAAATGGTGAAGGAATTAAAGTTCTTCAATCGGTTCTTATGCTGACATAGTTAAGGCTTATTCGTGCAAGGATAAATTGGTCAAAACCAACCTTCAGCAATAGCAAGTTAGTTCTTAATATTTCTTTGAACTAACATTTTGGATATCCACAAGGCCCATGTCCACTATATTTCATCAAGTGTTGGGACATTATTGATTTAGTCAATTCTAGAATCCCCCTGCAACTATTTGGACTGTAAGTGCTCTTTTGTTTTTGACCTGATCTTTGTTTGCTACCACTATACATAATGTAGAATGGACCGAAGCAAATATCTGCACCTGCTCAGCTATCTGTAGAACCGAACAGTCGTGAGCATCCACCAACTTCTCAAAATTCTGTGACATCTCCAAATGGCAATCCAAGAGCTAGAAGGCTTGAATCTCCAACCTCTGTTACTAAAGCACCTCTATGGCCTACTGATATAGATAAACCATCACCAGGTGACTTCACTTTGGGTGCAACAGTTGATATAAAAAAGGATACAAGGCCAGAAACATCAGATGTATTGGAGAGAGCTCGTGCTGCTATTTCTGCTGCAGAGCGTGCATCTGCTGCTGCCCGACTTGCTGCAGATTTAGTTAATGTCAAGTTCAGTTCTTCAAAGTAGAGGAACGCAAGAGTAAGTGAAGTTATTTTGACTTTAGCTCTGAGGTTTGATGCCTCTTTAATGTGTGAGAGAGAGAGGGAGAAGGAGAATAATAGGATCCTAATCTTGTCACTGGCAGCCTCGGTGGATGAGAGGACCCGATAAAGAAGAAAAAGGCACACATGAAGCTGTTGATTCACCCTTTCTTGCTCCATCAAGATGTATATTATGTTTACTCATATACTGGTAATTTTCTACCAGTTTAGAAGTACATTATTGTTTGTGAAAATATGAAGTGAATAATTATTCAGAGTTTCATCCTTGAGTATAAACTTTAGCTCATTTTATTCTTGTACATTTGAAGCTTATCTTTTAGTTGCCTTTACATACCGCATGTGAATCTATGACCCACAAGGTTCAATTCAACTAATCCTGCTCTTGGATGAGTTGTTCTTGTCATGCTTTGGGTGCTGACTGCGGTTACCTTCAATGCTATAAGATACGATGTAGAAATAACTTGCTATATATACAGTGTTACAAAGAGATGTTGCATTTGATCCAGAAGTCAGGGGTTCGAGTTGGGAAAGAACATCTTGCAGAAATATAAGGTAAGACTGCATACGATAGACTCAATGTGGTCTGACTCTTCGGGTTATGTAAGTAGTGTTACACTAAATTTTACAGGAAATTTGAACTAAATATAGCCTCCAGTAGCATTGAGACCCCACTAACTTTTTTTGGTCATATCAATGTAAGAATACACTCTTGTTACTGAAGTTCGAAAATCAGCTACTTTTCTCAAGGGTCATCCTTTTAAAGGTATCATGGCCTTTTGGTTTCAATTTTGAATGGGCATACACGTGCAGAGGTGAGGAACTAGTTTGAGATAAACACCTAGTGTGGGCAAGCTTTTATCTTTCTAAATAGATATATACTAGTATCACAAATTTTAATGTTGAATTCCTTCTATCATCCTACTGTACTATCCATGTGGCGAACATTTTTATCTTGTCCAATCTTTTAATTTCATATATTGATTTTAAATTGTTTTTGCTTCTGCATCATATTAACTTGTACGATCGAGATTCTTTACTTCTCATCAAGCCTCATGTTCAATAATGTATGTTAAAATCTAGTGGTATTGCGCACTATCATGCAAATGTACACACGCGCTCCATAGATGTTTTTAAAATCATATCAGAGATGCAAATTGTTAAAATACTTTCGTTTGAGAAATATAATTGTCCTTATAGGAATTAATTCTCATTATTTCTCTTCATATATTTGAAAAATGAGATCTAAAATTGAGTCATCAACAGGTAGGAAATTAGAGTTAGCAAAAATTGTAGCAGCACTCTAAGGTGATGTTTGGTTGGAGGGATTAACAGAAGTGAGATATCCCATAATTATAGGATAAATGCTCCCTTTGGATTAAAGTTGGGATAAAGCTTAGGATAACTTATCCGCTCATAATCCCATAAATATGGGATAACTTTTATCCCATTTATCTTATTCCGTTAACCAAACACGGAATAAATTTAATCCCATTTTTTATTCTGTAATTATAATCCCAATCCAACCAACCAAACGAACTCTAAGATAATATTAAAGATGCAACAGCTTGTTTTTGCTAGCTAAACACAATCACTCTAGCTCATGATAATAGAAACCTGAAATTTCATTGCAAGTTTTATATTAGGCGTAAAAGTTTTAAGTAAACTCAAGAAGAACAATATTCTAAATGAATAGTAGAATATCATAATTAACTTGGAAGGAAGTATGGCATGCAAGTTCTAATTTTGTCTTTAACAAAAATTGGGCTACACAAAATAAAGAACACGATAATTTTCCTCTAGTTAGAATAATAAAAACAAGTGATGAGACATGTACTCTTAAGAAATTATTTGTCCATTTGAGAACAATAACGAGATTAATCCTCATAGAGCTCGTGATAACAAGTTTTAAAAAGTTAACAACTACTTATAGAAATCTCATGAAACCAAATACTTGTCATACCAACAACTAACTCATATCAAGAATACTTAAAATTAAAAAATGAAATATTGTCAAATTCCCAATCAACAGCGTAAAAATATTTTTTGTTCATCAAATTATGGTAATCTCTTCAAAATTTTCACCATTAATTCAACTGGGATAAATTGAATTTATTCATGATTGGATCGACTAATTAATACTTGGCTACATATTCTCCTAACCCATCCAAAATGCTTCCCCTATACGTTGAGATTTGCCAACATAAATTTCAAAGAACACACTCCTTTTTATCAACATGTCTTCCCTCTTCTCCATCATTTCCCTAACTTCTACAGCAACAAGAACAACTGCAACCATGAACCATCTTTCTTCCTCATTCAAGGTAAACGCTTTTCTCTTTCTTTACCATTTCCTATCAAAATTCAAGCTTATAATGATATATGTCCATCAATATATCGGGGTAAATCCAGAATCTTGAAACCAAGTTCAAGTATTTTTATTTCCTTATATCAAACTCACCAAATCTAAACCAAGAACTCTCTTTGTTTTACTTAGAACTGGCAAACGGGCGGGTCGGATTGGATATGGGCCGGTCAAAAATGGATAAGATAAAAATGGATAATTGTCCGACCCAGCCCATATTTAATGCGGATAAAAAGTGGGTTGAGTCATGGATAATATGGTTATCCATGGCTTCTTGAATAAAATTGAAGAGAACTTATAACATGCATCTTGATACCACGGTTTTAGCTAAATCTTTCACGTATGACGTACTTTAGTAAGTCTCTACCACTGTTTGACATAGTCTAAGTGTTACAACTTACAAATATCCATATTGAATATTTGTTCACTGGACTCCATAAAGTTCCATCAACAATTTGATCAAATACAAAAGAATTCAAATCCTCATTAACCCCACTATAGAAGTAAAGTTGTCCTAACCAAGTTCTTCAAAGGCAAATGATATCATAGAGTCGACTAAAGAACTACAATCAAGTATAATATCTGAAAGAAACAACGAAACACAAGACAAAGTAGTAATAAAGCTACAATCTTGAAAACAAGCTGAAATTTATAACAAAAGATGAAAGTTTTGGTTCATAAACGATTGTTGTAGTATATGTTAGGTTCGATTAAAAGTTAAAACCAAGCTTATACATTTTCATATAATAAAAATTCGTTTAAAACTTTTATCAAACATGTTATCTACACCATTAACACCAATGAAAAATACAAAATGTAAGACACGGATCAAAAAATACTCACCTTAAATGAGCCAGAACAAGAAGATATTGAAGGGGAATTTACTAAGAAATACTTGATTGAAGTGGGTATTCTGATTTATGAATAATGGGTAAAGTGGGTTTATGGAGTAGTCAGGTAAAAAGTGTAGACAAATGGATAAAGTGGGTATTATGATTTTATCCATTTAACTTAATGGATAAAATGATCCAATTAAAAATAACTCAATATCCAGCCCATTTAAAATGGGCCTAATTGGATGGATACTCATTTTATTTAACCACTTTGCCAGCTCTAGTTTTACTCAACCAAGTTTACCTCTCTATTGCTCCGTTTGAAACAGCAACAACAACTCGATTTAGGTCTAATCGATCCAATCATTAGCGAATTCAACTTTTCCAAGGTGAATTAATGGTGAAAAATTAATGAGATTACCAAAATTTGACGAACGAAAAGCATTCTTACGCTATTGATTGGAAATTTGACCACATTCCATTATTTAATTTTAAGTGTTCTTGATATGAGTTACTTGTTGGCATGACAAGTATATGGTTTCATGAGACATCTAGGCAGCGGTTTACTTCCTAAAACTTGTTATCATGAACTCTGTGAGAATTAATCTCATCATTGTTCTCAAATGGACAAACAATTTTCTAAGAGCCTATGTCTCATCACTTGTTTTTATCGTTCTAAAAATTCTCGTGTTCCTTATTTTATGTAGTATGGTTTTGCTATGGACACATTTAGAACTTGCATGCCATACATCCTTCCAAATTAGTTATGAGATTCTACCGACCATTCAAACTAATTGTTCTTCTTGAGTTTATTTAAGACCATCACGCCTAATACAAAACTGGCTATTAAATGTCAGATTATTTGTTGGTACAACGGAAAAAAAAAAAACAACAATAATAATAATAATAATATGTATAGTAAAAATATTAGTATTGAATACAATAAAAGAAAAGAATATACTTATATTGTCTCCGAGTAAATATAGGATGATTGAGTCGCGCTGGGCACTGTCTTAAGAAACTATTTCATCCGTCTGAAATATTTTCCTAAGATTAAACAAGCATTCCTCTATTATTTTAGAGGGATCAGGAATCAGGAATCAGAAATCAGAAAAATTAAATGTCATAAGTCAACAACAGTAACTAGAGAGAATGAACAATTTTCAGTGATGGACAAAGGCGGAATAATTAGGAAGAAGGAAGTTTCTGTTGTAAGAATAGCAAATGATTATGGTCGTAGACTAGGCAATAATGACACTAAAAGAGAGCTTGTTAATTAAATTACCAATGATTAAGAATAATGGTATGAAGGAGAAGCTTTTTCTTGGTGTGTGTTTCGGATGAAACAATGGTAGTATTTATAGGCCGATGAGAGTGTTCTATTCATGACAAATGTCATGGCCTATTTGCCACAATCACTTTTCATGCATTGAGACACATGTCCAATGGTTTTACAAAACCATCAACTATTCCCATTGATTTTACAACAAATTAGACACTTGTTCATGGCGTTACATGCACACTGACACCTGCACAAATCTTTGAAATATCATCAACAATCTTCCACATTATTATCATGAGCCATATCGGTTGTGATTAGCTTGCAAAAACAACCAGTTGCATCATTTAATACTATCTTAGAGCGCTGCTACAATTTTTGCAGCTCTGATTTCTTACTCTTTGACTTAATTCTAGATCTCATTTTTCAAATATAGGAAGAGAAATAATGAGAATTATTTCCTATATGGACATAATTACATTTCTCGAACGAAAGTATTTGCATTTCTCGAACGAAAGCATTTTAATAATTTGCATCTGTAATATGAATTAAGAAATAACATTCATGGAGTGCGTGTTACCACTAGATTATTTAAGATATATAATGAACGTAAGCGTTGACTAGAAGTAAAGGATCTTGATCGTACAAGTTAATATGGTATGGAAGCAAAAACAAAATTAAAATCAATGTGTGAGATTAAATGATTGGCCGCACAATTTAAATAGTACGAAAATCAAAACAACTTTACACTATAGAGCGAGACAAAAATATTGGCCACATAGATAGTACGGTAGGGTGATAAAAGAAATTCAACATTAAATATGATACCGCTATATATTCAAGGAAAAATCTTATCCACACCACGTGTTGTACTTTATGCACCTCCTAGAGACACTAGAGGGGGGGGGGGGGTTGAATAGTGTCCTCCGATTTTCGTTGCAAGAACCTTGTTCTTCTGTAGTAGAACAGGGTTCTTCAGTTCTCTTTTATGCAGCCTTCTACCTTAGAACACACTTCAAAACATACACCAAAGACACAAGGATTTTACCTGGAAAACTCCTTGCTCAAGGGAGAAAAACCACGACCCACACTCTGGGATTTTAGCACTGAATCCACTAACACAAGAGCAACGTTTCTGATTACAAACTCTGTAACCAAGGGGCTACACTCTAGACCCTAATCACTAAACAAAGCTAAACTCTAGCTTCTTCTAGTAATCACAAAGTAGTTTGCCTAATACATATGCTTCTGAGATAAGCTAATAGACAAAACAATGAATACTTGTTACAAAGACAACTTACAACTCGATGAACCTAGACAAGAGATCTAGACTCAAATACTCTGCATGCGAATAAGTTGTCTTCTCCAGTTTTCCCACGTAGACAGTTCTTCAGATCGCCTCTATATGCTCTCAACTCTCTATGTGTGAATAACTGACTTCGGCTGTCTCTTCTACTTGCTTTTATACGAGTCTTGCAACCCTAATTGAGTCCTACTGGGAATCTGCTTAATTATGGTAAGTCGAGATTCGCAGTAACTCTTTTCCATGTTGAAGTCTAACTCTTGTTCACACTTCAAAGACACAGGCTGGACACCGCCTCTTTTAGTCTGACTAGGATATGTCTTTACCCACGCGCCACTACTCCTAGTTCCACAGGGATTTGCAACCCGTAATCTTTTCGAACAAGCGTGCCCTTCATCTCAAGGACTAGGTTCTTCTCATGAACCTCAGTGTCCTTCCTGTTTGTCATACTTCAAAACCAGCTCTCAACAAATTTCCCCTTTTTGATGATGACAAACAAATGTTGCCCAAGAACCTGAATAGACATAAACCAAAAACAAAACAAAAGTAACAGAACAAAAAAAAGATGAGAGTTAGGTCACAAACACCCCAATATTCCTTCTTCCCTCTTTTGGCATCATCGAAAAGATTCAAAGACCTGCAGGATTCTGTCAGTTTTATCTAGTCTAGAGCACAAGGCAACTCATCAGTGTCAAGAACACAGGTATATCAAAATAAGGGCCCAACAATGAACCAAATACTTAAACAAGAAACAGTCATAAACATAAGAAATTTAAAATCAACATCCAGAGTGTGACAGCAGCACACATCATTAATAGTTACACAACCAAATTTAAATTGTCTTAATCTTCCATAACATGCAATCAAAGGAGATTAGGAAGGGGTGGAAATCGGGTAGAGTAGGAAGGGGTAGAGATAGGAGGACAGGACTGGAAGAATCACAGCTGAAGGTTGAAGTGCTTGACGAGTGCCTCAAGTTGCTTCGTATTCTTGGCCCTCTCCATCACCAGCTCGGCCTCATACTTGTGGCAATCAATCTTCAAGCGATCAATTTCTTGATCCTTCACCTTCAACTGTCTGTGCAGCTCTGCATTTTCTTCATTAACATCAAGAACCATTTTCTCCAGTTCCTGCACAGCACCAATGGCCTCATCAGGTCCATATTCTTCACTGTCCTCTGACTGCTCCTGCTTTACCTGCATTGGCCTTTTGGAAGCCCTGCTTTCTTGGAAGAAGTCACAGTTTTTCAGCACATTAATCCCAAACCTCTGATGGATGGTTGGCTTCTTCCCTGCATCTAAAGGCACTCCAAAATGCTCAAGAATCTGATGGATGATGTAAGAATGCACAAGAGAGTGTGGCTTCTGATCAGTATCACAGATTCTCTTTATGTGCCTAATAATGAGCCCAGGCAAATTTATTTTCACCCCTCTGTCCATCAGATCCATATAGGTCAGGTCAAGAGCACTAGCCTCACAATTTCTTTCTCCCCTAGGCAGAAGAAACCTATGCACAAATTCAAACAACAGCTGATGTGCAGGCTCCATCTCCTTCTTCTCAACCTTCCTCTCCTTCCTCAATCTGGATTTCCCTGAAAACTTTCTCACAACATCTAAGGGAGTAACTCTATCTGTCCTCTTAGGCCATTTTAGCTTAACATACCTGCAGTAACCTTCAGCAGGTACATCCAGAATCACTCCTAATTCAGGTCTCCCAAATTCAATCTCCACTCCTCTCACAGTGGTAAACACCCTCCTGGCTACCACCCTGCAATTTGTATAGAACTCTCTAACTTCATCCACAAACAGCTTCCTGTCTTTGTTGGCAAACAAGCTCAGCCAACCCTGATCTCCTATCATTCTCAACAAGGATTTCAGATGAAACTCCTTTTCATCATAAAGAATGCTGCCTGGCAGCACCTGATGTTTAGAGAAGAAGGCTTCCCTATCCACTTCTTTTCTTTTCTTCTTACTCTCCACCTCACTGTCAGTGTCAGAATCACTGGGTTCCACATAGCTCCCAGCCTCACTCTCCTGCTCTTCTTCACCAGCTCCCTTCTCCTCTTCTTCTTTCTTCTTCTCTTCTTCCCTTACCTTCACATTGGTTACTGTCCTTCCCAGCTTTTCAACCTTTTCCATCTGCAACTTCAATGCAGACCTAGTACCAACTCTTCCGACAATAGGCTCACTAGCCTCTTTGTCACCTCCTTCTTCACTGTCTTCATCTACCAATCTGGATTTCAACACTGGCTTCCCATCTCTCACCAACCTTCTTCTTTTTTCAGGTTCTACTCTATTTTCTCTTACAAACACCACCTCATCCTCTACTTCCTCACCAGTCATCTTTTCATCCTCTGCCCCAAATTTTCTTTTTCTTTTTAATTTTTCCACTTCCTTGTCACTCTCTTGCTTCTCTACAACAACTTTCTTGTTTCCTTCATCATCAGATTCTGTCCAGCTAAAATCTACATCATCAGCCCCAGTAGGGTTTGGACAAGCAACATGCTCTTGTCCCAAACCCTCTGAAGCTTCAGCAGTAGCAGGTCCACCACACTCCGGACCTTTAGGCACAGAATCCTCCACACCCTCAACAGTTCCACTTACATTCTTACTTGACTCAACTGCATCTTTTCTCAGAGTTTCAACATTGTCTAGTTCCCTAAACTGTTCTTTGATTCTTTCTGCTACATTCAACTTGTCTCCAGACTCACCAACTACAGAGTCCTGCACATCCTCCCTAAGTTCATCCTTTTTACTATCTTGTTCCCCCTCACATGAATTCCCTCTATCTATTTTGTCTCTTTGCTCATCACCCATTATTTTATCTAGTTCAGCGACTAGGGTTTCTGTTTCTACGATACCAGGACTGGTTATATTGATAGAACCAACAGGCGTAGATGAAATAGGGTCCGGAATTACCTCATGCATTGAATGAGATGAACTTTGCGTAGTGGGCGTCGAGAGAACAGCTCTTGACCTTAGCTTCTTTGCAAGTTTCTTGTCCCCCTTTTTGAGAAATTTGATGCGAGCCCTTGCGATTCTTTCCGCGAGAGTGGATGGAGGTGGTCTTTCAGACATCTTGAAGGATTTTGTGAAAGCTTTCTGAGTTTGTTGAAAGGTTTACTGTTTTAGGGCTTGAGAGAATTTTGATGTTCAAACGGAAGAGTTGGGTGAGTTGTGAGAGATTGACGGAGAGTTGTGGAAAGAGAAGGGTTTTGTGATGTGACAATATCTAGGGAAGGCAAGAAGTAATGAGTATAATGAAAAACAGCTTTTGAACCTTTTTGAGAACCGGGAAGAGTTAGGAGATTTGATGGTTATGAACTTAATTAAATAGCTCTTTTTCAATAAGTGGGGTCCAAGCAATTCAAAAAGAGTTCTATCCTAAAAAGGAATGTGTTCCTATAATTTAGGACGGTTATGAGAATATGGAGAATCTCCCATGATGCACGTATAATCGACAATTTTAGTGTTAGTTGTGAATACTATCAACAGAGTAGGTTGACTGTACCTGGACACGATTCCTCATGTTCAGACTGGTTCCTTCTCAGTACGCAGTAGGTTCTTCATGGGATCACATTATTTGTACCTAGTGCTCAAAACAACTAAACGAGTGTACTTATTCAAGTACCAATTTAGTCCAGATAGTAATGACAAGTTTCTAACAGACACTTTTACTACTAAACTAGCCAATCACAAGGGGATTACCTGCTGGGTCATCCGTGTATTTTTGTCATCCCTAACTCCAACTTGTTCCTCTCGAACTGCACCTTGTTCAAAGCTTTGGTAAATATGTCAGCAATTTGGTCTTCAGTCCTGCATGAATTCATAGTAATTAGACCCTTTTCTACATTGTCTCTCAGAAAATGATGTCTAATATCAATGTGTTTGGTCCTTTTGTGTTGGACTGGGTTCTTGGCAATATTCACAGCACTAGTGTTGTCACAGAAGATTGGCACTGCCCCACACTTGATACCAAAATCCTCCAGTTGCTGCTTGATCCATAGCAATTGTGAACAGCATGAAGCAGCTGCCACATACTCAGCTTCAGCAGTTGACAAGGCAACAGAGTTTTGTTTCTTTGTAGCCCATGATACCAAGCAAGGACCTAAGAAGTGTGCCATCCCTGAAGTGCTTTTCCTATCAACCAAATGACCTGCATAATCTGCATCAGCAAAACCAATTAGTTCAAAAGTTCCTCCTCTGGGATACCAAAGGCATAGATCCTGAGTCCCTTTCAAGTATCTCAGGATTCTCTTCACAGCTGTCAAGTGTGATTCCTTAGGTTTTGACTGAAATCTGGCACACAGTCCTACGCTGTAAACTATGTCAGGTCGACTTGCTGTGAGATAAAGAAGTGAGCCAATGATTCCTCTATACTTCGTCTCATTTGTCGAAGGACCGAGTTCATCCATATCCAGCTTTGTTCCAGGAGCAATAGGGGTAGTCATCTCCTTTGCTCCTTCCATGTTAAACTTCTTCAGCAATTCCTTGACATATTTTTGCTGGTGAATCATAGTTCCTTCCGGTGTCTGCTTTATCTGCAACCCAAGGAAGAAATTCAATTCACCCATCATGCTCATCTCAAACTCACTTCCCATCAAGTCAGCAAAACCTTTGCTCAGCTCCTCATCAGTGGCTCCAAAGATGATATCATCAACATACACTTGAACTACCAGTAGATCCTTTCCTTGCTTCTTGAGAAATAGTGTGCTGTCAATTTTACCTCTTGAAAAGCCATTTTTCATCAAGAATCCTGAGAGTCTTTCATACCAGGCTCTAGGAGCTTGCTTCAAACCATATAAAGCCTTGTCCAGTTTGTACACATGATCAGGGAATTCATTGCTCACAAAACCTGGAGGCTGCACCACATAAACTTCTTCATTCAGATAGCCATTCAAGAAGGCGCTCTTTACATCCATCTGATACAGTGTGAATTCCATGTATGTAGCAAAAGCAATCAGCATTCTAATGGCTTCCATTCGTGCAACTGGTGCAAAGGTTTCATCATAGTCTATTCCTTCTTCCTGACTGTACCCTTGGACAACCAACCTTGCCTTGTTTCTTGTAACTATGCCATGTTTATCCAGCTTATTTCTGAACACCCATTTAGTTCCAATTATGGATCTGTCCTTCGGCTTAGGAACCAGGTGCCACACCTTGCTTCTTTCAAATTGATGGAGTTCCTCCTGCATAGCCATAATCCAGTCTGAATCTTCTAGAGCTTCTTTTACATTCTTTGGTTCCAAAGATGAGAGGAAGGCAAAGAATGCACAGAAGTTCTTTAATGCTGACCTGGTCATAACTCCTGTATCCAGTTCAGATAGAACGTTCTCCAAGGGGTGAGAACTTTGATATTTCCATGGCTTGATCTTAATCTGATTTGAAGAACCTGCAGCATCGTCTTGGGTGGATTCTTCTTGACTTTCCTGATCTTCAGCTTCATCAGAAGTTCCCCCTGTCAGGTTGACTCCTTCATCTGATGTAACTGTATTCTCCTTATCATCTGAGTCTTCCAGTTCATCTATGCTTTCTTCTCTCCTTAAGCCAATCACTTGATCATCTGCATCAGTTTCTCCTATTTCCTTATCTGGTTCATCAAACACAACATGCATACTTTCTTCTACTACTTGTGTTCTTCTGTTGAGTACCTTGTATGCCTTACTTTGAGTAGAATACCCCAAGAATATTGCCTCATCACTCCTAGCATCAAACTTTCCCAAGGGTTCCTTTCCATTGTTGTGAACAAAGCATTTGCAACCAAAGGACCTTAGGTGGGCAATACTTGGCTTTCTACCTCGGAGTAGCTCATATGGAGTTTTGTCAAGGATTGCTCTGATGGAACACCTATTCAGCAAGTAACATGCAGTGTTTACAGCTTCAGCCCAGAAGTTTCTTGCTAGTCCACTTGACAGCAACATGGTTCTAGCCATATCCTCCAATGACCTGTTCTTCCTCTCGACCACCCCGTTTTGTTGGGGAGTTCTTGGTGCAGAAAAGTTGTGATCTATGTTGTTCCTTGCACAGTACTCAGAAAATTTTGAGTTTTCAAACTCAGTTCCATGATCAGATCGAATACTGATGAGTTCAAGACTTAGCCTTTTCTGAACCACACCAGCCCAGTCTTTAAAACTCTCAAAAGCTTCATCCTTAGAAGCCAAGAACAAAGTCCATGTATACCTTGAGTAGTCATCAACTATTACGAACACAAACCTCTTACCTCCTCTGCTCTTGACCCTCATAGGTCCACACAGATCCATATGCACCAGCTCCAGTGGCTTTGATGTACTGACCACTTTCTTTGATTTGAACGACGTTCTCACATGCTTTCCCTTTACACAGGCATCACACATTTTTATGTTTTCAAACTTCTTGCTTGGCAATCCATGAACCAGTTCCTTCGAGGCCAACTTATTTAATTGAGTGAGACTTGCATGACCCAGTCTTTTGTGCCACAACTGAGAGTCACTTTCTTGCACGTTCAAGCATGTCAGATTGTTTTCAGGTAAGGACTTCAGTGATGCCTTGTACACATTGTTCACCCTTTTTCCTTCCATCACCACTTCTCCACTCTGTAGGTTCTTCACGATGCACCCTACAGATGGGAAGCTCACTTCGTTTCCTCTGTCACATAGTTGAGAGATACTTAGTAAATTGTGTCTGAGACCATCCACACAATAAACATTTTCAATAGCATGTTCCAGAGATCTCCCAATCTTCCCAATGCCTACTATCTGACCACTTTTTCCTCCTCCAAAGGCAACACTGCCTCCTTGAAATGCTGCGAGTGAGAGAAAATTTCTTCTATCTCCTGTCATGTGCCTAGAACAACCGCTATCAAGAATCCAGCTTGAGTTGTTCTCCCTCACTCCAGCCTGCAAGACAATTAGAGGTTAGCCTTGGGAACCCAGACAAGCTTGGGTCCCTACTTATGAGAGAATGGATAAATCAGATCCTGTTTGGCCCATTTGGGTAAAACACATTTTTTATTTTTGGCCCTTGCCTTGACAATATTAACACACCTTTGTTTAGTATGACCAGTTTTACCACAGAAAGTGCATAACATGTTACAAGGTAATCCTACATATTTGCTTTTAGGATTATATGGAGGCAGGGGCTTCTTGAATCCTAATCCTTGTTTTCCTTTGTTTTGATTTTCAAGAACCCAATTCATTGCCTCTGACGATTTATTCCATTTTGTAAGTCTGGTAAGTTCAAGTTTTGAGTTTTCAACCTTTTGATTTAACATCCTATTTTTCTCAATTTCTTGATACAAAATCTCATTTGCCCTTTTCAATTCATCTTCCAGAAAGGTTTGAACTTCACTCATAACTTGCTTACCATTCTTACTTTCTCTTAACTGATTACATTCCAATTCAAGCTCAGTGATCTTGGAGTTTGACACAAGAGTCTGTCCTTTCAAGATGGCATTAGTTTCTTCAAGCTCAATGTTCTGTTCTAGGAGACTCTTGTGCTTAGTTCTAAGATCACTCAGTTCTTCAGTTAATTTATCTTTTTCAAGCTTTTCTTTTTCATATCCTTCAATCAAGGTGGCTGTGATTAGAATTAAATTTTCAGAAGAGTATGTATGTAAAGTTTCCTTTAGATCAGATAAACATACCTCTGCTGAACAGCCAGCTTCCTCACCATCAGTTGCCATGAGAGCAGAGTCCTTCTTGGTGTTGTCAGCTATGTACAACTCCTTCAGTTTCTTCCATATCTCCTTGGCTGATTTACATTCCAGTATCCGTCCAAGCACATCATCTGTAAGTCCTCTTCTTAGATAACTCTCAGCCTTGGAGTTTGCTTGTAACCAGTCCAGATCTTGAGGATCTAGTTCTTCCACTTTCTTGGGTACCAGAACTCCATTTGCTGCTCTTTTCACTGGAACATGAGGTCCTCTTTTCACAATTAGCCACAGGCTGTAATCAGTTGCCTGTAAGAAATTTTTCATCTGTTTCTTCCAGTAATTGTAATGAGTCCCATTGAACATTGGTGGCTTTGATGGATCTCTTCCCCATCTGACTTCTCGAGGATTTTCTTCATCAGAACTAACGTCTGTCATCCCTGCTAGTGCTAGTGGTGAGTCATCATCAGCTTCCTTCTCGTGATCAGACTCACTATCAGTTGGTCCCCATGTGGCATAGAAGGCTTCTTTCCTTTTCCTTCGTTCTGCTCTAAAATTTGGAGGCCGTCTTGCCTTTTTCTTGTCTGCATCAAAATCCTTTGTGGTTTCCCTTTCCTTTTCCTTAGCGGCTCTGTTCTTCATCCATTCTATTTCCCACATCGGACAATCCATGACAGCATGATCCTTCTTGAAGCATTTGAAGCATCCAGAATAGTCAGGACTATCAACTATGTTCTTCCTGCTAGAGCTTTCCTTGTTCCCTCGCTTAAATCCTTTAAACCTACCTAGATTGAGTTTTTGTCTTAGAGCACTTACCATCCCAGCTTCCACTGATTGAAGATCAACATATTCATCAGCTTCTTCTGTTGCTTCCAGTGCAAGGGTCTTTTCCTTCTTTGCTGCAGGTTTAGCCTTTGAGTCTTTCATCATCTCATGCGTCTTCAGACTTCCAACCAGTTCTTCAAGCTTAATGGATTTCAAGGGTTTTGATTCAATAATGGCTGTCATTTTTGGTTCCCAAGCTTCAGGCAACACATTCAGGATCTTGTCAACCATCTCTACTTCAGGTAATTCCATCTCCAATGATCTCATTTCGTTTGTGATCATGGTAAGTCTGGTCATCATATCCTGAATCGACTCCTTCTCACCCATAGTAAACAACTCAAATTGTCTTTTCAACATTCTTCTTTTTGAGTCTTTTACTTCTGTGGTTCCTTCGTGTGCAACCTGCAAGGCATCCCATATTTCCTTAGCCGTCTTATATGATGATACTCGATTTAACTCCTCTGGACCAAGACCACATATGACCAACCGCTTGGCCTTGTGGTTCTTTTCAATAATCTTATAATCCGTCTCATCAAACTCTTCTTTCAGCTTGGGTTCTTTTGTGGCAGTGGTTCCTTCACCAACTATTTTGGTGGGAATCAGATTTCCTTCAGAAACTATCAACCAGAGTTGATAATCTTCAGCACATATGTAATTCTCCATCCTATTCTTCCACCATGCGTAGTATTGCCCATTGAACTGTGGAGGCCTCAGAACTGACTGTCCTTCAGTAATAGTAGGTGGTGCACTCATTCTGATCCTTCTCAAGGTGTTAACCTTACAAGAGAAGACCCGCTCTGATACCACTTGTTGTACTTTATGCACCTCCTAGAGACACTAGAAGGGGGGGAGGGGTTGAATAGTGTCCTCCGATTTTCGTTGCAAGAACCTTGTTCTTCTGTAGTAGAACAGGGTTCTTCAGTTCTCTTTTATGCAGCCTTCTACCTTAGAACACACTTCAAAACATACACCAAAGACACAAGGATTTTACGTGGAAAACTCCTTGCTCAAGGGAGAAAAACCACGACCCACACTCTGGGATTTTAGCACTGAATCCACTAACACAAGAGCAACATTTCTGATTACAAACTCTGTAACCAAGGAGCTACACTCTAGACCCTAATCACTAAACAAAGCTAAACTCTAGCTTCTTCTAGTAATCACAAAGTAGTTTGCCTAATACATATGCTTCTGAGATAAGCTAATAGACAAAACAATGAATACTTGTTACAAAGACAACTTACAACTCGATGAACCTAGACAAGAGATCTAGACTCAAATACTCTGCATGCGAATAAGTTGTCTTCTCCAGTTTTCCCACGTAGACAGTTCTTCAGATCGCCTCTATATGCTCTCAACTCTCTATGTGTGAATAACTGACTTCGGCTGTCTCTTCTACTTGCTTTTATACGAGTCTTGCAACCCTAATTGAGTCCTACTGGGAATCTGCTTAATTATGGTAAGTCGAGATTCGCAGTAACTCTTTTCCATGTTGAAGTCTAACTCTTGTTCACACTTCAAAGACACAGGCTGGACATCGCCTCTTTTAGTCTGACTAGGATATGTCTTTACCCACGCGCCACTACTCCTAGTTCCACAGGGATTTGCAACCCGTAATCTTTTCGAACAAGCGTGCCCTTCATCTCAAGGACTAGGTTCTTCTCATGAACCTCAATGTCCTTCCTGTTTGTCATACTTCAAAACCAGCTCTCAACACCACGTGTTTATCTTAAACTAATTCCTTAGCATGTACCTTACACGTGTACGCCCATTCATGCCGTAGGCCTTTGTAAAAAAATATCAATATTAGTAAGGAAAAAAAAAAAGAAGCTTTAAGTACACTATTATAAACCAAAGATTTAAGAACAATTTTTTCGTGAATGGTAAATGTGGATCATGGTAACAATTAAACGAACTAAATAAAAAATGATCAAAGTTTTATTAGATACATGTGGCTTGCGTATCAACCATTCTATTCATTGGAACCTAACCTTTTTATACTAGACTTTTTACAATGTTTGTAGCTCATCTCTTTGTGATTACCGACGGTATGAGATTTGTTTTCCCCCAAAAATCTTTAAGTTATTTATCTAATCTTCTGAAGCTCTTGGAGTATAGAAAAAATACTTCATATTGACCATCCTTGTTGCCATTTCCCTTTTTCTCAATCATAGCCCTGAAGTTATTTTCTTAAGTGAAAATCACGCATATATCTCTTTTGATTGAGAAACTTACAAAAGAGAAATGATTTATTTACAATTTTTATTAAGCTAGCTTGCATGCACTTCTGGTTCTCAAATTAATATTCGACGCCAAATCTATTATTAGCTTTTAATCATGGCCCAAACACTTGCAGACTTTAAAATTTTAATTTGTTACATTCATAGACAACTCTAGTATCATAATGTTTTCAAGTATAAAATCCAATCATTAATATTTGACGCTTCTCATTAAAAGACATAAAGTACATGTAAGGGATCAGTAAGGTACAAGGTTTATTACAACTGTCTACTGCATGAATGGGAATACACATGAGTAATTAGTTTGAGATAAACACGTGGTGATGTCAAGCTTTTACCTTTCAAAATAGATATTAGTACCACAAGTTTTAATGTTGAATTCCCTTTATCACCCTACCATACTATCCGTGTGGCCAACATTTTTGTCTCGCTCTCTATATAGTGTATAGTTGTTTTTATTTCGTACTATTTGAATTATACGGCCAATCTTGGAATCTCATGTGTCGATTTTAAATTGTTATTGCTTGTGCACCATATTAAATTGTAATATCAAAATTCTTTACTTTTCGTCTACATTCACCTTTAATTATATATCTTAAATCTAGTGGTATCACGCGCTTTAGATGTTATTTTTTAAGTTATACTACCTCCGTTCCACAATGGATATCGTAGTTTGACTTGGATCGGAGTTTAAGAAACGGGAAAAGACTTTTAAAATTTGTGGTCTAAATTAAGCCATAGGTAAATGTGTAGTTATAAATCATCTCATTAAAGGCAAAGTGGTAAGTTTAAAAATAAATTATTTCCAAATATATAATTGTGTCATTCTTTTTGGAACAGACTAATAAAGAAACTAGGATATCCATTGTGGAATGAAGGGAGTACTAGAGATGCAAAATGTTAAAATATTTTTTGTTCTAAGTATAATTATATCCTTATAGGAATTACTTCCCATTATTTCTTTTCCTATATTTGCAAAAGGAGATCTAAAATTGAGTCATCAAAATGTAGGAAATCATAGTTGCAAAAATTGTAGCAGCACTCTGAGATAATATTTAATGATGCAACTGGTTGTTTTTGCTAGCTAAACACAATCGATCTGACTCACGAATCACGATAATAGAAATCTGAAATTTCATAGCCAGTTTTGTTTTAAGCATAAAAGTTTAAAGTGAACTCAAGAAGAACATCAATATTTTAAATGACCTGTAGGATCTCATAATTAACTTGAAAGGAGGTACGACATGCAAGTTCTAAGTGTGTTTATAACAAAATCGAACTACACAAAATAACGAACACAAGGATTTTCTTCCTAGTTGGAACAATAAAAACAACTTATGAGACATAGGTTATTAAAAATTTGTTTGTCCATTTGAGAACAATGATGAGATTAATCCTCATGGAGTTCTCATGATAACAAGTTTTAGAAAGTTAACAGCTGCCTATAAAAGTCTTATGAAACTAAATAAACCAACTCCTAACTCATATCAAGAACACTTAAAATTAAGAAATGGAACGTGATCAAATTCCCAATCAACAACGTAAGAATATTTACGTTTATCAAATTCTCGTAATCTCTTCAAACTTCACCATTTATTCACCTTGAAAAAGTTGCATGTGTTCATGATTGGATCGACTAGACAAGTTCATGATCACTAAATAAACATTTTAAAATGTCAATGGTTGTTTCTGTTCAAGCCAATTCTTTGTTGCTTGAACCACTTAATTTTCTTGTTGCTGCCGCTAAAATGTCCAGGTCCTGAGTAAATTCTAAAATGTCAATAGTAGATGTTCAAGCCTCTTCTTTTGGGAGCTTTGAACCACTTTATTTTCTTGTTTCTGCACTGTTAGCTTGGATAAGCTTGGAGTTTTGACTGATGATTAAGGAACGGATTCAAAGGACCTGTTCCTTTAAATCACTACAGCTAAATAGATAATTCATGCAAAATCATTTAAGCTGAGATATTGTTAATTATCCTTAGACTAATGTTTATCCTTATAATTATGCAGGTCTAAACGTGATATGAAAAGATTGTATAAATAATAGATAAGGGCTAAAAGATCCGGATGCTTAAAGTAAAGAGTTCAATTAGGACTCAAACTCTTGGGAGCTTTAGAGTTCTAATTGCTCAAGACTTCTTGGTTGCTGAAGCTATAAAACGTGGAGCATATCAGCCATTGAAGCATGCACAAATACAGAGAGAATCGAGCAAAGCACTAAAAGAGTCATTATCTTATTTGTGTAATCAGTAAGCTACAGTAGAACTAAGTTAGAACCTGTTCCTTAGATTGAGTCTTGAAAAGTTCAGTCTTAGTTCAACTGTAGTAGGCATAATCGAGTTGTATCTTTTCAGTTCAAGTCGTGTACTTGACAAAGCTTCACTGATCGTGAAAGAGGTCACTAAAGGATTAGAGTTAGTCCTAGGTTAGTAAGAATGTAGTCTTCTAACCAAGTGAGTCTTTTTACATAGTGAAGTTGAAATCCTACTTGGAAGAGTAGGTCGTGGTTTTTTGATCCCGAGTTCAAGGGGTTTTTCCACGCTAATATTGGGTGTTCATTTACTTACATTTTGAATTCCGCACATAACATAGTAAAGGAACACATTTTAAGGAACTGGTCCTTAAAACAGTAAAGTGGTGTATCTTGGGAATTAACAATTGGTATCAGAGCGAGTTATCCTTGAAAAGGCTAACACCTAGGATTAGATGAGTACATCACGAGAGAACAGTGAGGGTCAGTCAATGGTTAGAGCACCTTTGTTCAATGGAAAATATTATTCATGGTGGAAGGAAAGGATGCGAGATCATCTTCAAGCTGGGGACTATGAATTATGGGACATAGTGACTGAAGGTCCCATGATTCCAATGAAGAAGGATGCTGAGGGAAATGATGTTCCCAAAATCAAAAAAGAATGCAATGCTGAAGATATAAGGCAATGGGAAAAGAATGCAAAAGCTAGGAAGTGGCTTGTTGGTGGACTCAGTCCTGACGAGTGCACTAGAGAGAGTATACCATTGCAAAGGAAATTTGGGATGCTCTACAAGTTGCACATGAAGGAACAAGTCAGGTAAAAAGGTCTAGAGGTACACTTCTTTTTGCTGAATATGAAACTTTTAAAATGAAAGAAGAAGAATCAATCTCTGAAATGTATACTAGATTTAATGCCATTGCATCTGAATTTATTTCTTTGGGAAGGGTTTTAACTGTGGAAGATAGAGTAGAAAAGATCCTACCTAGGGTTCTTCCAGATTCTTGGGAGATCAAAGCTTGTGCTATCATAGAAAGTAAGGATCTGACCACCTTATCCTTAGATGAGCTTATAGGAAATTTAAAGACTTATGAACTAAGGAAAAAGGTTAAAAACATAGGAGTACCAGTTAAAACTGAACCTAATCTAGCCTTGACTGCTGCTGATAAGCCTATTGATGATAAGGAACTAGTCCTTATCGCTAAGAGTGTTCAAAAATATTTGAATAAGAAAAAAGAGTTTAGTGGACAGGATAGGTCTTCTAACATGAAACAGGCCGGAGAATGCTTCAAATGTGGCAACATGGAGCACTACATCAGCAAATGTCCAATCATGGAAGGAGAATGGAGGAAGAGATATATTGAGGAAAGGAAAAAGGCTAGGGAACAGGTCCGTAAGAAATGTGGAAATCCCAAAGCAATGGTTGCAAGATGGCAAGACAGTGAGGATGAAGTATCTGGGGTCCTTTAGGTGGGGGGGACTTTTAAGTCCCCAAAAGAAAAAAAGGGGACAAAGTTCTAAAGAATTGGGTGAGGGGGACACCCTCTAATTCATACTTAATGATAGATATGTGGTCTCATTAAAACAGCCCCCAAAGTTTCATTAAGTGCAAAATGGCCCTCCATATATATAAAAATTCAATATCCAAAAAAGGCAAAAAACCTACATTTCTCTCTCCTCCCTTCTTCTTCTTCTTCTTTCCCATTTCTTTTGCAGCAGCCGCTGCTGGTTCCCGCCCCTCCCCCCCCCCTTTTTTTTCAATTTCGCTTCAAATCAACAACTCCATTGAAGGGTATTTTAAGCTTTTCTTAATCCCAAACCCGATTTAAACCCATTCCAATTAAAATCGAAAAGCTTTTTCCAAATATTCTTTTCCGCGATTTCAACCCCTCTTGAAGATCTGTGACTTTTCGCTTGAACGGAGCTCTGGTAAGTGTTCTGTGTTGTACACTGTATAATGCAGTTTGTTCTGTGTTGTACTATGAATTATGGGACATAGTGACTGAAGGTCCCATGATTCCAATGAAGAAGGATGCTGAGGGAAATGATGTTCCCAAAACCAGAAAAGAATGCAATACTGAAGACATAAGGCAATGGGAAAAGAATGCAAAAGCTAGGAAGTGGCTTGTTGGTGGACTCAGTCCTGACGAGTGCACTAGAATTAGAGAGTATACCACTGCAAAGGAAATTTGGGATGCTCTACAAGTTGCACATGAAGGAACAAGTCAGGTAAAAAGGTCTAGACGTACACTTCTTTTTGCTGAATATGAAAGTTTTAAAATGAAAGAAGAAGAATCAATCTCTGAAATGTATACTAGATTTAATGCCATTGCATCTGAACTTATTTCTTTGGGAAGGGTTTTAACTGTGGAAGATAGAGTAGAAAAGATCCTAACTAGGGTTCTTCCAGATTCTTGGGAGATCAAAGCTTGTGCTATCATAGAAAGTAAGGATCTGACCACCTTATCCTTAGATGAGCTTATAGGAAATTTAAAGACTTATGAACTAAGGAAAAAGGTTAAAAACATAGGAGTACCAGTTAAAACTGAACCTAATCTAGCCTTGACTGCTGCTGATAAGCCTATTGATGATAAGGAACTAGTCCTTATCGCTAAAAGTGTTCAAAAATATTTGAATAAGAAAAAAGAGATTAGTGGACAGGGTAGGTCTTCTAACATGAAACAGGCCGGAGAATGCTTCAAATGTGGCAGCATGGAGCACTACATCAGCAAATGTCCAATCATGGAAGGAGAATGGAGGAAGAGATATATTGAGAAAAGGAAAAAGGCTAGGGAACAGGTTCGTAAGAAAAGTGGAAATCCCAAAGCAATGGTTGCAAGATGGCAAGACAGTGAGGATGAAGTATCTAGGGTCCATTGGGTGGGGGGACTTTTAAGTCCCCAAAAGAAAAAAAGGGGACAAAGTTCTAAAGAATTGGGTGAGGGGGACACCCCTCTAATTCATACTTAATGATAGATATGTGGTCTCATTAAAACAGCCCCCAAAGTTTCATTAAGTGCAAAATGGCCCTCCATATATATAAAAATTCAATATCCAAAAAAGGCAATAAACCTACATTTCTCTCTCCTTCTTTCTTCTTCTTCTTTCCCATTTCTTTTGCAGCAGCCGCTGCTGGTTCCTGCCCTCCCCCCCCCCCTTTTTTTCAATTTCGCTTCAAATCAACAGCTCCATTGAAGGGTATTTTAAGCTTTTCTTAATCCCAAGCCCGATTTAAACCCATTCCAATTCAAATTGAAAAGCTTTTTTCCAAATATTATTTTCCGCGATTTCAACCCCTCTTGAAGATCTGTGACTTTTCGCTTGAAAGGAGCTCTGGTAAGTGTTCTGTGTTGTACACTGTATAATGCAGTTTGTTCTGTGTTGTACTATGAATTATGGGACATAGTGACTGAAGGTCCCATGATTCCAATGAAGAAGGATGCTGAGGGAAATGATGTTCCCAAAACCAGAAAAGAATGCAATACTGAAGACATAAGGCAATGGGAAAAGAATGCAAAAGCTAGGAAGTGGCTTGTTGGTGGACTCAGTCCTGACGAGTGCACTAGAATTAGAGAGTATACCACTGCAAAGGAAATTTGGGATGCTCTACAAGTTGCACATGAAGGAACAAGTCAGGTAAAAAGGTCTAGACGTACACTTCTTTTTGCTGAATATGAAAGTTTTAAAATGAAAGAAGAAGAATCAATCTCTGAAATGTATACTAGATTTAATGCCATTGCATCTGAACTTATTTCTTTGGGAAGGGTTTTAACTGTGGAAGATAGAGTAGAAAAGATCCTAACTAGGGTTCTTCCAGATTCTTGGGAGATCAAAGCTTGTGCTATCATAGAAAGTAAGGATCTGACCACCTTATCCTTAGATGAGCTTATAGGAAATTTAAAGACTTATGAACTAAGGAAAAAGGTTAAAAACATAGGAGTACCAGTTAAAACTGAACCTAATCTAGCCTTGACTGCTGCTGATAAGCCTATTGATGATAAGGAACTAGTCCTTATCGCTAAAAGTGTTCAAAAATATTTGAATAAGAAAAAAGAGATTAGTGGACAGGGTAGGTCTTCTAACATGAAACAGGCCGGAGAATGCTTCAAATGTGGCAGCATGGAGCACTACATCAGCAAATGTCCAATCATGGAAGGAGAATGGAGGAAGAGATATATTGAGAAAAGGAAAAAGGCTAGGGAACAGGTTCGTAAGAAAAGTGGAAATCCCAAAGCAATGGTTGCAAGATGGCAAGACAGTGAGGATGAAGTATCTGGGGTCCATTGGGTGGGGGGACTTTTAAGTCCCCAAAAGAAAAAAAGGGGACAAAGTTCTAAAGAATTGGGTGAGGGGGACACCCCTCTAATTCATACTTAATGATAGATATGTGGTCTCATTAAAACAGCCCCCAAAGTTTCATTAAGTGCAAAATGGCCCTCCATATATATAAAAATTCAATATCCAAAAAAGGCAATAAACCTACATTTCTCTCTCCTTCTTTCTTCTTCTTCTTTCCCATTTCTTTTGCAGCAGCCGCTGCTGGTTCCCGCCCTCCCCCCCCCCTTTTTTTCAATTTCGCTTCAAATCAACAGCTCCATTGAAGGGTATTTTAAGCTTTTCTTAATCCCAAGCCCGATTTAAACCCATTCCAATTCAAATTGAAAAGCTTTTTTCCAAATATTATTTTCCGCGATTTCAACCCCTCTTGAAGATCTGTGACTTTTCGCTTGAAAGGAGCTCTGGTAAGTGTTCTGTGTTGTACACTGTATAATGCAGTTTGTTTTGTGATCTATGGGTTTCGTTTCTGTATTTTATGAAAAATGCTAATTCTGGGCAGCTGATGTGTACGGATGCGAAGATTATGTGTACACATATATAATATGTGTACACTTATGTAAGAATGTGTACACATCATAGTAAGATGCACCCTGCACATCAAATATATGTGTACACATAAAACTTATGTGTACACATAATATATAATGTGTACACATCAGCTGACGTTGCATCCTTTTTGTTCGTACACATCAAATATACGTGTATGTGTACACATATTATATTGACGTGTACACATAATAAATATGTATACACATCAACATATGCGTGTACACATCAGACGACGTAGCATCTTTTTCTTACTTCACATTCAAAGTATGTGTACACGTCAAAAACATATGTGTACACATCTTTTACTTTATACGTGAAAACTTCCCAATTGTGTTTTCAGCTTCTAATACATATCAATTTCTGATGCATCCAGGTATTTTTGCACCATAAATGGCTGTACTACTGTTAGCAGTTGATTTTCTTGGTGAATGGGTTGAGACCACAGAATGTTTCACGTGGATTTCTATGACAAGGGAGACGATACCAGTTATTTTGAACCATGATGTTACGTATTCTGAGTTGGTTAACAAGATCGTTACTAGATGTGGGGGAAGTCATGATCTAAATGATCTTTGCATTACATACATGCTTAGCATTTGTTTAAAGCAAAAGAGTCATCCTTTTAAAATAAAGAACGACGAGGATCTCCTTGTTTACCTTGCCGATGTCGACGGATCTGGAAATAGGCCTACTTTAAGGGTATGTTTGGCTGAAAGGTCGGTAGAGGTTTCAAATGAACAACCTATGCGTAATGATGGGATGCATGATGATTGTTCTGCTAGTGGATGGGATGACATGGATCTACCAGACCCGTTGAATATGGAAATTCCACTAACTCAAGGAGAAGAAGAAGGAAATGTTGGTGCTTCACACGAAGGAGGTGGAGGAGTAGGAGCAGAAGTAGAACTAGAAGAAGAAGAAGAAGAAGAAGAACAAGAAGAAGAAGAAGAAAAAGAAATAGAATTCAGTCCAACTCCTGTAGTTGAGAGCAATACAGTTATGGTTGGAGGTTTAGAAGCAGGTTGCAGCGTTCAAAGGGACGGGGACGACGACGGCACTGATTTTTATAAGGGTTTAACCTTCAAAAACAAGCGCGTCTTAATAAATGCCTTGCAGCTTGCTGCAGTGAAGAAGCATTATTGTTTCAAGAAAGTGAAGAATATAAAAAAGGTTTTTTGTGTGAGATGTGTACATCAGAGCTGCAAGTGGTGGATCCTGGCCATAAAGTACGTAGACAGTGATAGGTTCATCATTACTGTGTACAGGAACAAGCATTCGTGCGGGTTAGAGCATCTTTCAAGTAATCACCCACATGCCTCTGCGGAACTCATCAGTTCATACTTGAAAAGTAGTTATGAAGAGGGAAAAGGAAAAGGTATATCAATAAAGGATGTTAAAGCTGCAGTCCGTAGGGATTTGGGTTGTAACATTAGTTATTGGAAGTGCCGGATGGGGACTGTTATTGCAAAGGCTTTGACAAGAGGGACTCCAGAGCACAGTTATGCGATATTGGATGCGTACCGTTATATGCTCAGGACGACAAGTGAGGGTACACATACAGCATTGAAGGTTGATGACAACCAAAGGTTTATTTTGTAGCTCTTGGTGCATGGATAACGGGTTTTGCGTATATGAGGAAAGTCATCGCCGTAGACGGAACTCATTTGTCGGGGAAATATGGGGGAGTTTTGTTGTCTGCCATGGCACAAGACTCGGAGACGCATATTTTTCCTGTGTCATTTTGTGTTGTAAACGTGGAATGTGATGCCTCCTATGATTACTTCTTTAAAAATTTGGTCGGTATACTCCCAAGCACCGATGAGTTGTGTGTTGTTTCTGATAGGCACTCAAGCATCCCAAAAGCAGTTTCAAAGTATTTTCCACAAGCTAATTATGGAGTTTGCAAGTGGCACTTGGCTGAAAGCATTCGTGCAAAGCTTCATTGTGGTGAATTTGTATCCTATTTTTATAAAGCAGCCGAATCATATACGCCCACTGAGTTCGAGGAACATTTCCAACAAATTCGTTCATTGTGCCCAAGGGTTGCCACATATCTTGAGCAGGTTGGGTTTGAGCGCTAGAGCAGAGCCTTTTTTCCAGGCCGCAGGTAATACTTTCTACACATATTTAATATGTGTACACATACTGAACTTATGTGTACATATATAACATATGTGTACACATCCTTTATATGTGTAGTCATGTAATACATTAGCCATATTTGTACACGTAATGTATATGTGTACACATAATATTATATGTGTACACATATTAAATATGTGTACACATACAAATTATGTGTGTCCGTGTGTTTTCAGTTTTTAAAATGTAGACTTATGTGCACATATTAAATACGTGTACACATATTAATTATGTGTAGTCATTTAACGCAATGCTGTAAGAATCATATGTACACGTTGTAAGAATCAGTTATATATGTGTAGGTTTGGAGTGATGACCTCAAACATCGCTGAGTCAATTAACGCAATGCTAAAGGATGAAAGAGAATATCCCATTGTTGCAATGTTCAATGGAATTTTGAGGAATTTTTCTGAAAAGTTTCATCATAGGCGTACCATGTTCTTACAGCACTCAAAGCCATGTGTTCCTTCGATTGAACAAATATTAAGGAAAAATGTCACAGAGGGCAACAAGCTTTACGTTTGTTGCGTTGGCAATGATGTTTACGATGTCGGTACTAGGGATGAGGTTGTTAGTGTCGATCTAATTCAAAGGACTTGTTCTTGTCGGAGGTTTGATTTGGACGAACTACCTTGTGCACATGCTATGGCAGCCTTAAGATGTCGATATGGAGGAGCGTTTGAGTTTGGGAACGAGATATACCAATATACGTCGCGGTATTATTCTACAAATGCATACATTCTTGCGTATGACGGCTTAATCTATCCAATGATTGCAGAGGAGTTGTGGAATTCACCACCAGAGCTTTATGAGAGGAAGATAAAGCCGCCTTTTGTGAAAATAACACGAGGAAGAAGGAAGACAAAGCGAATGCCTTCGGTGGGTGAAGCATTCACAAGTAGGAAGAATAGATGTGGCATATGCAAGAGACTTGGCCATAAGAAAACAACATGTCCGCAGCGGAGGGTTGTAGATTCCGGAGGTCCCAGTGTTGTTTCATAGAATCATATATGTTCATTTCTTGTATTTGTAACCATTTGTAAACCTATAGTTCCTATTTGTTGTTTTATCTATTTTCTGTTTAGTATGTCTTTTGTGAAGACATTACCTTTACTTTCTTTATCCTTCAACGTAAAACGAACAAATAAAATCATAACATGATAGATAGAAACACTCAACAAATTAATGTACTGTGTACATATAACTTATGTGTACACATAATACAATATGTGTACACATCTCGTTTGACGTGTACATATCTTGCCGATGTGTGGGTAGATTACCATAAAAAATTCAAAGTCCTTTACACATATTATATATGTGTACACGTAAACGTTATATGTGTACACATAATCTTATATGTGTACACGTAATTATTATGTGTGGGAACATTCAATCATTATCAACAGCCAAAAGTATAGTAGGGAATGCATGAGAACTCGTATGGACACTCAAATAACTTCCATTTTAATGTAGGAACATGGATTCACCATTGTTGGCAATCAAACAACCAAGATTTGGGATATTTGAGAATCAATATGACAACTACTGTCTAATGATAAGGCCAAATCCTTAGATTCTAATGCTCCAATAGTAGGGAATGCATGAGAACTCGTATGGACACTCAAATAACTTCCATTTTAATGTAGGAACATGGATTCACCATTGTTGGCAATCAAACAACCAAGATTTGGGATATTTGAGAATCAATATGACAATTACTGCCTAATGATAAGGCCAAATCCTTAGATTCTAATGCTCCAATAGTAGGGAATGTATGAGAACTCGTATGGACACTCAGATAACTTCCATTTTAATGTAGGAACATGGATTCACCATTGTTGGCGATCAAACAACCAAGATTTGGGATATTTGAGAATCAATATGACAACTACTGTCTAATGATAAGGCCAAATCCTTAGATTCTAATGCTCCAATAGTAGGGAATGCATGAGAACTCGTATGGACACTCAAATAACTTCCATTTTAATGTAGGAACATGGATTCACCATTGTTGGCAATCAAACAACCAAGATTTGGGATATTTGAGAATCAATATGACAATTACTGCCTAATGATAAGGCCAAATCCTTAGATTCTAATGCTCTAATAGTAGGGAATGCATGAGAACTCGTATGGACACTCAGATAACTTCCATTTTAATGTAGGAACATGGATTCACCATTGTTGGCAATCAAACAACCAAGATTTGGGATATTTGAGAATCAATATGACAATATGTGTACAGATATAAACTGTATGTGTACACGTAAAGTTATGTGTGAGTACATTCAATCATTATAAACATAGAAACATGATAATCATAGACTTCACAAATACAAATACTTTAAGATTTATTCAAATACATATAATCATAGACTTCACAAATACTAAAATTAAGACATAACTCGGATTTCACAATAAAAAGGGAACTTAACATTATAGATTCTAATTTTCAAAGCTGGAGCGAGGTGGAGAGTTGGGTGGAGTGTAGTAGATGTCCTTCAAGGACTTGCCCAAAGGTGCTAGGAGTAGTTCGAAGATCTTTTTAATCCTCCTTATATCCATAAGTTGGCGGTCTCTTGCTTCAATTAGGGCTTCTTTCATTTCATCAAGATCTTTCTTTAAGTCTTCCATCTTTATAATAGGACGTCTTGCCATGATTTCTTTGCTGTTTTTGCTATAGATACTGGAATAGTTTTTGCTATAGATACTGGAATAGTTTTTGCTTGTGTGATTATGAGATAGTATTTTTGACTATTTATAGAGCAAGGATGTGAAGGATTGCGTCCTTTCATCTTTATGTGTTATGGACGGTTTATTGAAGGGTTGCATTAGGCTATTTTTATAACTGCCCTAGTTTAATTATCCGCCTTTTATCAATGATAACCGTCCGCACACAAGTAATTACCTACACATATTTTTTACGTGTACACATATTTTTGACGTGTATACTGGACTTAGTAATTATCCACACATATTTATTACGTGTACACATATGTTTGACGTGTATTATGGACTTGTGCAAATTACACAAGTAATTATCTACACATATTTTTTACGTGTACACATATTTTTGACGTGTATGCTGGACTTAGTAATTATCCACACATATTTATTACGTGTACACATATGTTTGACGTGTATTATGGACTTGTGCAAATTACACAAGTAATTATCTACACATATTTTTTACGTGTACACATAATTTTGATGTGTAGGAAATGCTTGTGCAAATTTAGCAAGTAATTTCCTATACGTATTTCTTATGTGCACACATAAGTTATATGTGTACACATAAGCTATATGTGTACACATATTTTATATAAGTTTGAAAGATAGGAGGAAATAGGCAAGTCATTTCAACACATCCACAACAGGTGTGCAAATAAAAGAAAGCTGATCATGTACATCATGCAATATACTAGTCCACGACATCAAAAACTAAAATTAAAAAAAAGATTAAGATTATCATCCATACAGACCAACGAAAATAAAAAGATTATGATTATCCATACAGACCAATCAAAGTAGTTCATCAAACACCACTTAAGGCTCCATTTCCTCATAGAATATGTCTACAGCCCACTTCTTTCTCATATCTTCCATTGAACTATCATGCAGCAACGTCATTGGGGTGTCTGTTAAGAGATGCTCAATGAACATAAGCGAATACCCCCCACACGCAGTAGCTGTTTCGTTCCTTAGAAGATTCAGAACTCGTTCATAACCCCACAAGTCTGCATTCAAGATGGCTTCTGGTGAATGTTTGAATTTACCACAATCACGCAAGAACTTTGGGAACATAATCGTAATAGGCAAGACATATGGAGCTAATGCATCTTCACTATAAACTCCCATGTTGCAGTCATAAAGCTCAATCTTTCCCTGCTCAAGTAAGAAGACACATGTGAGATAATGCCTTTTATCAATGTTAAGGACCGTAAATATCCTCTTGGCACCATCCCACTTGCGTCCACCAAGGTAAGGCGGCTTTCCAGAAGCATAATCTAGGAGACCTTCCTCACACTTCTTCATCTTCATACATTCATCAAAAGAAACCCCAAATTCTTCAGCATCCTTTATAAAAGCTTGGTGCGCTGCAGTCAATTTAGTACAGAAGTTCATGTCCAAGATGACATCGGTCTTGTTGTAGTGCCTGTGGAATTCCTTATGCCTTATCCGCATCAAGTTTAAAATTTCATCAACATGCTGTATGATAATGGAAAAATAAAACAAAAATGAATATAAGCATGTAAGATGGTATTTAATATAAAGAACAATCACAAGATGATTATTTATGCGTACACATATTCTCTACGTGTACACATAATTTTGATGTGTACACAAAATCTTATTGTGTACACATATTCTTGATGTGTATAAATACCAGAATATGTCTACACATAAAAAATATATGTACACATAAATAATACGTGTACATAAAAAAGGTACATAGAGAAAAGTGTACCTGACTCTCCATCCACTTCTTCATGCGGATTACATCTTGGAAGTCGAGGTAGTTGTACTCGTGACCCAGAAAAAGACGTTTTTTCCTATTTTTCTCCTTCATGTATGCATTAAAAACAGCCTCCTTAGCTGGATTAACTGGCCTATAAAGATCAACAGGCAGCCTCTCTTGCTCTTGAACATCTGCAGCCCTTGCCCTGGTTCCCCTAGCCCTTGTCGCCTTCGCGGCCCTCGCCTTCGCTGCCCTCGCCTTCTTCAATGATGCAACGAATGGAGACATCTGAGCCCTAGAAGGGTACACAGTCCTCTTGGGCTTCTCCTCAGCACACCTTTTTAGGAATTCCATAGATTCCTTCAAATCTTTCAACAATTTCACTTCATTTTCCTTTTCCTCCTTACATGCTTCACATAATGAGCATCTGATACATCCATGTCTTATAGAGGTGCTCTCACCAGCCTCACCTCCATATCCACCAGATTGTTCAAACAGCCTATGACCACCACCACTACAGTCAACATTCTCTCTAAATCTCCCACCAAGAAAGTCAGCACTCATGCCAACAAGTATATCTCCAAAAAAATTATCTCCAACAGTTTCTCCTCCATCACCACTTGGCTCTCGACCAAACTCCATTCTTCTATCGCTTTGCTCTGCTACAATATCCATTCTCCTATGACTATGCTCTGGAACATCATCCATTTTTGTATCAACATGCTTTGGAACAACCTCTGCATCAACACCAACAATTGCAAGTGCTCTGCCACCACCAACAACATCCCCCAGCCTCAAATTTTGTGCACCTTTAAGTCTTTCGGTCAATTGATCGATCAACTCATCCTCCTCATCCACAAACGGCAACAAATTTTTCATGAACACCTTTCTCTTCTCCCTTGGAGTAGACACAAGGAATGGGCGCACCACCTGCAACCCCATAAAAAAAAAAGTTGTATTAGAAAAGAAAAAAAAAGATCAGGAAATAAAACATACGTGTACACATAAAGGTTATGTGCACACATATAACTTATATGTGTACGCATATAAGTTATATGTGTACGCATAAAGAACTGTGTAATATATTCTACATAAAAATAAGGGTAAGAAGCTATTTTATCCATCTCTGAATGTACACCCAATGGATTATTGGATCCATATTGATGCAATTTACTTTTTACTTGTGTGTACACATCAAAGTTGTGTGTACACATATAACTTATGTGTACACATAAAGAACTATGTGTATATGTGTAAACACCAAATGGAAGATAACTGCAAAATCACTAACCGGGTTATCAACATGGCGAAGGATATGATCACATTCCCTCTCCTGCTTGGTAGGGATCCATCTTATCATTCTTGGTTCTGTGGGTTTGTCATCAAATGCTGGGTGCCGAAGGGATGGAATGGCTTCATATGCCCATGGGAAGCCATACAGGTTGTATCCTCTCATTTCAACAGACATTGGCTTGACTAGGCTCTGAATTGTCATCTCAAAGCTTTTTCTCCCCCAAGGATACTTGGCGAAGAATGTGGTAGGCCTATGAGCCAACATTACAAATAAAGGATCAACACTTGTGCGCGCATCCTTCGAACATAAGATTGAGTGTGCAAACCAAGCAAGGGAAAGACGAAACTTCGTCCTGGTATCTAGATCACCTTCACTGATCACTCTCAAGAGCTCACTTCCAGAAACAGCCTTTTTTCCTCCATTCTCCTCGATTAGCGTGTCCCACATCTCTTGCCCCTTCGCTTTCACATCATCCAGAAAAACATCACTAGGGTAATCATGGCAGGACAGTCCCGTCTTTAATGCAAATTCCTTTAGTCCAAACCGAGCAGGAAGGTTATTAAATTTGACCCATACCTCCTTTGTCTTCTTGCACTTTATGGTCCGCAATCGGAGCCCATGGACTAGTTTTGGAGGAAAAATTGCCTTATCACTCAAACCCAACAAGTGCCCAAACACCAAACTTTTAAAATCATCCAACATATCCAGATTAGTCAAAGCCTCTCGAAATTTCTTCATATCCCCGGAAAGGGAGGATCTTTGTGTGACCTTGGCCACGGTGAACTCTCCATGTTCCTCCATAAAGGTCCTGAGATTCATATCAGGATGGAAAATCATTGTGCCCTCCTCAACCTGCAAATGATTAAGAGATACTGATCAGTTATTCTTTTTCAAACATAATTTCTTTGTGTACACATAAGTTATATGTGTACACATATAACTTATGTGTACACGAAATATCTGTGTGTACACATTATTTATATGTGTGCACATTAACACATACCACTTCTGGGGCTGCCTCTACTGATTTTGCACCATCTTCAACCGTCTCCTCATCATCATCATCATCATTATCCAAGTTCTCAGCATCCTTCTCAGCATTATCCAACTCCTTCTCAGCATTGTCATCATCTTGTATTATCTTTCTCAACAATGACCTCCAATTTTTCAAGGCAGCACGTTCTGTCAATTTTTCTTTTTCACCAGCAGCAGTACCAACAAGTTCTCCACCTTCTTCTTGTACTCCACAAGCAGTACCAACACGTTCTCCACTTTCACCACTTTCTTGTTGTCTTCCACATTCTTGTTCTTCTACTACGGGTTTTCCACTAACACTAACACCTTCTACTTGCCTTTCCCTTCCACTAACATTGGCAACAACATCTACTTCTTCTTCCCTTCCACTAATACTACCAACACCTTCTACTTCTTCTTCCCTTCAACTAACACCACCAACAACATCTTTTTCTACTCCATCCCTTCCACTAGCAGCTCCTTCTTCTACTCCATCCCTTCCACTAACAGCTCCTTCTTCTACTCCATCCCTTCCACTAGCATCACCTTCTTTTTCAATAACCTCACTAACAACTTTTTCAGCAGCCTCTTCTTCTCTATCACCAGCCTCTTCTTCTCTATCACCAGTAACTCTATCATTTTCTTTCTCCACTGCATTTTTCTCTCCCTTATTGCATTCTACATCGCCCTCCTTATTTTCACCTACCTGAGTTGCAGAGCCCTCATTTTTTGATCCACTATCTATGAGTGCCGCTTGTTGATTAACTTCTTCAACGATTTGATTAACATCTGCAGGTGCACACATATCTATGCTGGCTTGGCTCTCTGATTGGGCCTCATTTGATCGTGCTTTACCGCTGGCAGTTCTAGTTTTTTTGCTAGCATTTTCAGATGTCTCGCTTCTTCCATCAGCCTTCCTCTTGCCACCCCTGTTACGGATACCACTAGCCTCCCCACGACGTGTGCTAACCATTGTATCTACATAGCAAATAAAAGAAATAACATAGTTAGGTTAAATGAAAACAGCTTCTAAGAGAATTACACATGGTAAGGTGCAGATACATTGTTATATGTGTACACATATAACAATATGTGTACACATCAAGAATATGTGTAAAATAGTAGTGCATTTTTTAAACTTGTGTTCACATGTCAAGAATTGTGTACACATAAAATAATATGTGTACACATATAACATTATGTGTACACATTTGGAATATGTGTAAAATTAATAAACCCTTTTTTTAACTTCTGTGTACACACATCAAGAATATGTGTACACATAAGGATTTATGTGTACACATCAAGAATATGTGTACAGATCTTGCAGATCTATGCCCATTTTTTCAGATATACACTCATCTTTTGTTTACACATATGCAAAGATGTGTACACATTTGCAAATATGTTTACACATATTTTGATGTTTACACATAATTTTTTCGTTCGAATCGAAGTCGCGATATAATTCAGTGTATTCTGCGTTTTCAAAACGAACTTGCACCAGAATATCCATATACAAACTCAGAAAATGCACCAGAAAATGAACTCAGACCAGAAAACGAAATAAGATTTTTTAAACGAACTATATTCTTATTTTTTCTTTAAAAAAGTTGAAAAACTACCTATTTTTACTTGATGAATGGAAATATGCAACAATCGGTTTAGTTCCACCACAAATTTGACGGAATCAAAGAAAAAACGAACAAATTTTGACGATGAACAGTGGGTTTTTTGAAAACTGAAGAGAGAGAAATGGGTGTAGTTGAAGAGCTTTTGTGAGAAATGGGGAAATGGGATTTGCAGAAGAGAGAGAGTGTATATATATTGTACAAGTTTGCCCCACCTGTTGCCCCACTCTTGTACTTCTCGGCCAGCTGTTTGCCCCACTTGTGTGATTATCATGTTTTAATATTTGCAAAATAGTACCTCCCCCTCTTAATCAGCCCCTTAATGATGCCAAGACAATAAAAGAAAGTGGAAAAGAAATTTGTGTCCCCTTTTATTCTTTAAAGACTTGAGAGGTCCCTTCACCTCTTTCTTCACAAGTATCTGATGATGATCTGGATGAGGATCTTGCTCTAATGGCTCTTGAAGACTCAGATAATGAAGTAGATGCTGAGGTATTTGTTTCTAAACTCAGATAAGATGTGAAAAGCATGCCTAGATAGAAATTAGTTAAAGTATTCCACACTGTGTTAAATGAGTTTAAATCTCTAAGGGATGGAAAACATCAACTGCATGATGAAATTGATAGTTTAGGAGCAGAATACAAAAAGGCAGTAATTAAAAATGACTCTCTGAAAAAAAAGATTAGCATGCTTGAGGAACAGGTCCTCACACTTGAATCAACTGTTCAGGAATTAGAAAATGTTAAAACGGTTGAAAAAGGTAAAGGCATTGCTAATTCTCATCGGATCATTGCTGAAGAGAAACTGAAAGTCACAGTTGATGAATTGTGCAAAAAAGATGAGAAGATAAGATCTTTGGAAGAAGACTTGGTTAAAACAAAAATGGAATTAGGAAAAACTGTAAAATGGAACAAGTCTTCTGAAGTACTAGAATGGTTACAGCAAAATCATAGTAGTAACAGGAAGGGTATTGGATTCATGAAAGCTCAGTCTTCATCCAAATGGGATCCAAAGAGTAAGTACCTATCACTTCCTGAAAAATGGCTATGCACTCATTGTGGGAACACTGGCCACTGGAAAGAAAATTGCAAATCTTTAAAAATGGCTGCACAGAGGAACAGGTCCTATAAACCTGTTCAAAATTCTGTAAGAAAGAAAACTGTTCACACAAAGAAACCATTACCATTCTGGGCTAGGAGAGATCTGATTCATCCTTTTTCTAAAGGAAAGGAACCCAAACTAGTTTGGGTTCTTAAAATTAACCCCTAGTTTTCTTTTGCAGGCTAGAGTGAAGGAGAGAAACCACAAATGGTACATGGATAGTGGTTGCTCAAGGCACATGACAGGACATAAGGAACTGTTCCTTTCACTCTTAGCCTTCCAAGGAGGAAGTGTTTCCTTCGGTAACGGTAAGAAAGGGGAAATCATTGGCATTGGTAAGGTAGGTAGGTCTGATTCACATAGTATAGACAATGTGTTTCTAGTAGATGGGTTGAAGCATTGCTTATTGAGTATATCTCAATTGTGTGACAAAGGTAATAATACTAATTTCTCATCTACTGGATGCACTGTGACTAACCAAACTTCTAGAGAGATTATTTTGCAGGGAAATAGACATGGAAACATCTACAAGGTAGACTTGTTGACACTATCTGATGGAAGCTTAAGCTGCTTAAGTGTGGTGCAAAATGATGCCCTCCTATGGCACAAAAGACTACGCCATGCTAGTCTTTCACAACTGAACAAACTTGTGTCCAAGGATCTGGTGATAGGTCTTCCTAACATCAGGTTTAAGGATGAAAAGGCATGTGAAGCATGTGCCAGGGGGAAGCAGGTAAAATCCTCCTTCAAACCAAAGAAACAGGTAAGTATCACTAAACCTTTGGAACTGGTCCATATGGATTTATGTGGACTAATGAGAACAATGAGTCGTGGAGGTAAGAAGTATGTTATGGTATTGGTGGATGATTACTCCAGATTTACATGGACCATATTTCTTGCATCTAAAGAAGAAGCATTTAATGCATTTTCAATTTTTGCTAAGAAAGCTCAAAGAACTCTAGATAGTCATATTGTTGCCATTAGGTCAGACCATGGAACTGAATTTGAAAATCATATATTTTTCAATTTTTGTAATGAAAATGGCATTAATCACAATTTTTCCTCACCTAGAACTCCACAACAAAATGGTGTAGTGGAAAGGAAAAATAGGACTCTAGAGGAAATGGCAAGGACTATGCTAATATCTGGAAATCTTCCAAAAAATTTTTTGGGCTGAAGCCATCAATACTGCATGCTACATAATAAATAGGTGTATGACAAGGCCTTTAATAGAAAAAACTCCATATGAGCTGCTTAAGGGAAGAAAACCAAATATATCTCATCTTAGGGCTTTTGGTTGCAAATGTTTTATACACAACAATGGGAAAGATGCCTTAGGAAAATTTGATCCTAGAAGTGATGAGGGAATCTTTGTTGGTTATTCTTTAAATAGTAAATCTTATAGAGTTTTTAACAAGAAAACATTGAAAATTGAAGAAAGCATGCATGTTAAATTTGATGAAACTGACTGTCTTACTCAAGAACAGGTATAGGAGGATGAAGAGATTGGAATGCTGAAACTTAATGAGCTTGATCCACAAATGCAGCATTTGGATGGGGAACTGTCCAAAGGAACTGTTCCTCAGGACAGAACCGGTAAGAGTGGCACAGAAACATGGGGAATAAATGTTAGTTCCACCTCACAAATTGGAAGCACCACTCCCTCAGGAACTGTTCCTCATCAAGGGACTTCTGACAATGGATTGATACTCAAGCCTTACAAGTATCAAGGGTCACATCATGTGGATAAAATAATCTCAGATAAGACTGCCGGGATACAAACTAGATCAGCAGTTAAAAATCACAATCTGTGTGCCTTTAGTGCTTTCCTATCCCTTGTTGAACCCAAAAATGTGAAAGAAGCACTGAAGGATGCAGATTGGATCAATGCTATGCAGGAGGAATTGAATCAATTCCAAAGAAGTCAAGTTTGGCATCTGGAACCCAAGCCAAGGAACAGGTCCATAATAGGAACAAAATGGGTTTTCAGAAACAAACTCGATGAGGATGGTATGGTAATAAGAAATAAGGCCAGGCTAGTTGTTCAGGGGTATAGTCAAGAGGAAGGCATCGACTATGATGAGACTTTTGCTCCAGTTGTAAGATTGGAAGCAATAAGACTTCTCATAGCCTTTGCTACATACATGGAATTTACTCTACATCAAATGGATGTTAAGAGTGCATTTCTGAATGGTTACTTAAAAGAAGAAGTGTATGTTAAGCAACCTCCAGGCTTTGAAAATGAACAGTTTCCTGAACATGTGTACAAGTTGGACAAGGCCTTGTATGGACTCAAGCATGCACCAAGAGCATGGTATGAAAGGCTATCAAAATTTCTGCTTCAGCATGGATATAAAAGAGGTAAAATTGATAGCACACCGTTTTTGAAAGAAAAAGGTAAGCATCTCTTAATTGTTCAAATTTATGTAGATGATATAATCTTTGGTGCTACTTGTGAAAATTTAAGTAAGGAATTTGCAAACTTGATGGGGAGTGAGTTTGAGATGAGCATGATGGGTGAACTCAATTTTTTTTTGGGTTTACAAATTAAGCAAACCTCAAATGGAACTATGATTCATCAACAAAAATATGTTAAGGAATTACTTAAAAGGTTTGATATGGATAATGCTAAGGAAATTGACACACCTATTGCCACTGCCACAAAATTGGATCCTGATGAACATGGAATATCAGTTGATCAAAAACTGTATAGAGGTATGATTGGTTCTCTACTTTATCAAACTGCTAGTAGACCTGATATTGTGTTCAGTGTTGGTTTGTGTGCTAGGTTTCAGTCAGATCCTAAGGAATCTCATTTGAAAGCTGTTAAGAGAATATTGAGGTATCTGAAAGGAACAGGTCCCTTGGGACTTTGGTATCCAAAAGGTGATAGTTTTAATCTTGTTGGATATACTGATGCTGACTATGCAGGTTTCCTTGTTGATAGAAAAAGTACCTCAGGTATGGCACATTTTCTTGGTGAATGTTTGGTCTCTTGGGGGAACCAAGAAACAAAATTCAGTAGCACTTTCCACTGCTGAGGCTGAATATGTGGCATCTGCCTCATGTTGTTCACATTTGTTATGGATTAAACAACAATTACAGGATTTTGGTGTAGATGTAGGAACTATTCCTATTTTTTGTGACAACACTAGTGCTATTAACATGACAAAAAATCCAGTGCATCACAAAAGAACTAAACACATTGATATAAGACATTATTTCCTGAGAGATAACTATGAAAAAGGTTTGATCACCATAGCATTTTGTCCTACTGAAAAGCAAATTGCTGACATCTTTACAAAAGCTTTAGGAAGAGATGATTTTGAAAGAAATAGGTTGGAATTAGGGATGATTAAATTCACTTAAATTCATCAATGCTTTACTTCATAATTGGCTAGAAAATTGCACCTAAAATGAATTTTATTCAAGTCAATGTGAAATATTCAGTCCAGCTTAATGCTTCATTGTATACTCTTATGCCATAATTTTTGTTTAGAGTTGCTAAAATTGAATGATGTTACCCTTATGCTCTTAGAATTTCAGATTGAACAAAAGTGTTTCAAATTGGAAGGACACTGATTTTTCGTGTTAAAATCAGGTATGTACTCTTTATTATTCATTTATCTTAGAAGTTTAAGGCTATAGGTAACTTGCAGTTAGGATAAATCCCACTAGGTATCCTAATCATATCCAAACTGCATAAGAGTCCCATTGGAGGAACAGTTCCCATTCTGAAAAGGTAACTTGAAAGCTTAACGGCTCTATTTTTCCGGGAGACTCCCAAGAGTCCAGTAACGGCTGCATGTTTTTCAATGAGGTAATTGTGATCATTTAACACTCAACCTCCACTACCTATTTCATTCTATAAATACACCCTTTCTTCCTATTATTCTTTCACTTTGTTTTACAATTGCACTCTCAAAATTTCAGAAAGAATAATCACATATCTCCTAAATCGTATTGCAAGAATGTCTCTTTCTCCTGAAAATTCTTCATCTACACCTACTTCTGATCACCCACAAAATCTCAACCCTCCTTCACCCATGGACACCACTGACCCAAACCCTGAAATTCCTGAAACAATCCCAGAAGTACCTGAACCAGAAATTCAAGGGGAAGAACCAGTTCCCACGGCTGAATCAATTGTTGAACAGGTTGAGGACTTGTCAAGGGCAATGATCATTTATCAATATCAGGTAAATTTTGCCTATCCCTTAAACGTAGTTGAGAATGAAGGGGAGAAGGAAGAGGGGTCTGATGCTGTTCCTGAGGGGGGAAGGGGAAACTGTAAAAAGGTTGGAACCACCCATGCATGAATCCTCTAGGTCTCCTGAGGTTGATTTTCGAGCACCCATGGAAGATGTGATAAATGTTGAGGAAGCCTTGAGTGATAATGATAGACCTCTTACTGATTTGATCAACATTAGGAGTTTAAAAAGAAAACTTGCTAGGAAGGGACCCATAGATGACCAAGTGTCTGCTGAGATTGCTGCTAAGTTAAAGAAAATCAGTGATAGGTACAAGCCAGGGATTAAGAAGAAAGGTGAAAGTTACTCCAAGGCAAAAGGACCTGTTCCTTCTGTCTCAACTCCTGCTTCTGGGGTTAGGAGGACAAGGAGTGCTGCCAAAGCTGCTGATGAGAACTTAGCTGCTGCTCTAGAAAGAAGCAGAAAAGGGAAGGAGAAACATGTTGCTGACCCTGTTGAGGAGGAAGAAGTTATATAGAAGGATGTTGTTGGTGATGAAGATGATGAGATGGAAGATGTTGAGGAGGTTGTGCCTCAATCTAAGAAAAGAAAAGTTGCACAGAGGCGTGTGACAAGGAGCTCTGTGAAAGGTGCAACAGAAGTCTTCTAAGAGGACCAGGTCCTCCACAAGGACTTTGGTGGATGAAAGTTCTGCTGATGATAGTGAGAGTGATGAATCTTTTGCTGGTGATGATAGTGAGTGTGAGGCTGAGGGAGATGAAGTACAATATTGTGTTCATGATGACATGCTGACTAGGAAAGTGTTGAAAGGAAGAGTGCTCTCTGATGTGGGAGAAGAAGGTAAGCTGTGGTTGCTGCAGAAATTGCAAGTTCAGGGCTGGAGGGATATGGTCCTTCAGATTTCTGGAAGGTGTGCAAAGGGGATGGTGCATGATAAGGCTGTCCAATGGTCCGGTTTGCACCGGACCGGACCGGACCGACACGGACCGGCGCAAGCCGGGCCAAATTGAAAAAAAATTACACGGTTTGTTCCCCGACCCGTCACCCCTAAAATGCACCGATCGAACCGGAAAAAAATGGACCGGAACCGGATCGGACCGGAAAAATAAAAAAAAAATTCAGGTGGGCTTGTGCAAAAAATAGCCATTGGACAACGGCTCTTTCACGCACAGCCGTTGGCCCAACGGCCAAAAACGGCTAGTTTTGCTCCCCACCCCCTAGGCGCCCCTACCCCCCAACCTATTTTTTCTATAAATACCATCATTTTTCATCAATTTATTCACAATTTCTCTAATATTTTCTCTAAATCTCTCTCAATCTCTCTTATTTCTACAAAGGCTATTTTCTAAATAATTCAAAGTTGCTCTTGCAAAAAGGGTTTAAGTGCTAAATTGCATTACAAAAAAATATTTGGAGTGAAGTGGAAAATTGTTCGGTGCGGTTCCGGTCAAGTTTCAACTTTCACTTCCTAAGTTCTACATTCTAAGTTCATGACATCAAGTAAACTCGTTCTTACTTCTTATTATCTGTTTTAATTTTTGTGCAATATTGTTTCTAGCATATTTTAGTAATTTATTTGTTTGCTTTACTTATAAATTATAATAATGTCTGGACTGTGGAGATCACTTACTGGGCGTACGGGTAGCGGTCGTAGATCACGTGCTTCTAACCGAGGGGGGGATAATAGACGTAGTCGTGCTTTAGGTAAAAGACCAATTGGTACTTCTAGCACTCCTTCTCATCTAGATGATTTTACTCAGGAAGATGACACGCAATTTTATCATGATATAGATTTTGAGCAACCACTAGATAATGATATGTTAGAGACACAATATCAAGAAAATACCGAAGGGGCTAATTTAGATGATGAAACACCCACTAGTCGATTTCATGGTGAACCTGAAGAAACTGAATTACCACCTATGCCTCCTAGTAGAGAACCAGCGGTACGACCCGAAAGATTGGATGTGTGGAAATTTATGACTAAAAATGTTCCGGCTCAGACCGCTAAATGTAATATTTGTAAAAAAGTTTGGGATTTTAAAACCGGCAAGCATAATAGTGGGACGGGGAAGTTGAGAACACACTTAGAAAATCATCATAAGGATGAATGGGAAAAGAGGCCTGGTGGCACTCGTTCAGGGAACAGAATGGCTCCATCGCAAGGTAGTGGAGTCCAACAGGAAATTAACCCAGTGATGGGGGGGGGGGGGGCTTATGCATTATGATAAAAAGAAAGATAGGGAACAAATGGCAAAAATGATTGCGGTAGAGTGCTTACCTTTTACATTTGCTTCTTGTCAAGGTTTTATTCGTTATATTCAAACCGTATATAATCCATCTTTTCAAGGTTTTCCAAAATTTACGGTTAGAAGTGATATTATAAAATTTAAAAATGAATATAGACAATATTTACGATATATATTTTATCACTTTGATTGTAGAGTTTGTCTTATTACTGATTTTTCGTGGTGTTAATGGGTATGAGTATTTAACAGTTACTTGTCATTGGATAGATCTTAACTGGGTAATGCAAAAAAGAATTTTAGCATATTCCGCTGTCGATGAACCACACACGGGAGCATTTATTAAGAGAGAAGTTTCTGATATTTGTAAGGCGTATTTTATTAGTGATAAAATTTTAAGTATAACTCTTGATAATACTGCAAACAATGATTTTGCTATTGGTAAGTTAAGACCCGCATTGCATCCCCCTTTTGAAGAATTGTTTCATGTTAGATGTGCATGTCATATATATAATTTAGTTGTAAAAGATGGCCTTCAGTTATTTGATCCTACTATTGTGAAGGTTAGACTCGTAATTAGTTATATTTTTAAATCTAAAAAATCGGATAGATGGAGGGACTTTTAGGTAGAGTGTGTGAATGAAGGTTTGCGGCCTAGAAGAGTTCCTAAGGAAGTTTCAACTAGGTGGAACACTGTATATGACTCTTTGTCTGTTGCTTACACTTTACGAGCGCCTATAACTAGTTATTTTAATGGCAAAGTGGCTGTAGAGTATCACCTAGAAGAATCTGATTGGCAACTTGCTGAGCGTCTTCTTCTTTTTTTAGAAAAGTTTTTTTATGCTACTAAAGAATTTTCCGGTCAATATTATCCTACAGTTACTACCATGTTGTATTTTATAGCTGGAATAGCAGAATTACTTAACGATTATAGAGTAATGCCTGGTTATGAAGTTGCCGTAGAAGCAATGATTGAAAAATTTAAAAAATATTTTTTTCCTATTCCACCACTTTATTGCATTGCTTCTGTATTACATCCCTGTTTTAAACGTTTTAATACCGAAATGCTTATTAGAGAAATTTATCGGACTTTGAGAATTACTGATGAAGAAACACCAAGTGTAGAAACAGCTTGTGCGCAGGTAATTGTAGATTGCCAACGGATTTATGAAAGATATAGGAGTGCAGCTGATAATGTTGTTCCAAGTGTTCCTAGTGGAGCTGGATCAAGTTCAACGCATGCGAGTAAAAGAGCTGCAGCCGGATTGGGAAGTTTTTCTAGCCTTAATCAAAGGCTTTCTAGCAGGCATTCAAGTAGCAGCGGAGGGTTCAACGAGCTTGATGTTTATTTACTTCATGCTTGCAAGGAAATTGATTATTTTGGAAGCGATCAACTACTGCCATTTTGGAAGGATCAACAAGCACAGTTTCCAGTTTTAGCAAAAATGGCGCGGGATATTCTAACTATTCAAGCATCATCAGTTGCTTCAGAAAGCGCGTTTAGCCAAGGAAGATTACAAATTGGAGATCATAGACATTCATTGAAGGAAGAAGCAATGGAGACGGCCGTATTATTCAGAGATTGGATTAGATCGGAGCGAAGAAATTTTGGATTTGCAGAAGATGAACTAGCAGATGCAGAAGCAGCAACCGAAATTTTATCAGGCGATGGAAGTGTGGACAATGAAAATGATTATGAAGAAGATGAATCTTTGCCACCGGTTCCTCCAGAGGTGCCAGAAGAAATTATTCAGAAAATGAGAACTTTTTTTATTAATATGTAGTTTTGCAATTTAATATCTATGTAGTAAGTACTTTGCAAAAAAAAATTAAACCATTATTCAATAAAATGTGTTACGCCTTGCTATTAAGTTATAAATTATAATCCTTTGTTATATTCTCAATTATCCTTTGCTATTAAGTTACCTCTTTGCAATTCAATACTTAAATACTACTTAGTAAATACTAAAGAGTAAATACTAAATACTAAATACTAAATACTAAAATACTAAATACTAAATACTAATTACTAAATACTATTATACTACTAACTTAGTATTAAGTTTGAAAAAATAACAAGTGTTATGTCTTGCTATTAAGTTATCATTGTTTTATATATTCTCAATTATACTTTTACAATTTAATACTTAAATACTAAATACTAAATAATAAATACTACTAACTTAATACTAAAAATAACAAGTGTTATGTCTTGCTACTAAGTTACCATTGTAACATATATTCTCAATTATATTTTTTACTATTTAATACTTAAATATTAAATACTAAAATACTACATACTTAATACTTTAATAATAGTATTATATAAGTTATTACATAAAAATTAAAAAATAGATGCCTTGCTATCAAATTTATATTTTTGTTATTATTTTTCAAAAACTACAAAGGCTATTAAAAACAAAACAATAACCAAAAAAAAAAATAAAAAAAACAAATAAACGTTCAAACCGGGCCGGACTGGACTGGAACCGGGCCGGACCGGCCCAACACAACAAAAACTCCAAATCCGCTCCCTTTTGAAAAATAGCCGTTGGCAACGGCCATAAACGGCTATTTTTCCCATCCCCACACCCATAAACGCCCCAACAGCCCTCCCCTACCTATTTTTCCTATAAATACTCCCATATTTCATCAAATTAATCGCAATTCAATATTTTCTATTCATTTCTCTTAAAAAAATTCTAACAAAGGCTATTTTTATAAATTTTCTATCAAAATGGCTGCAAATGCAAATAATCCTACTCAAGTTCAAGGTGCTACTACAGAAGGTCCGTCTAGTCCAAGAACTGGAAGATCCCAAGTTTGGAAATTTATCACATAAAATAATGATACCGGCAAAGCTCAATGTACTCTTTGTAAGAAAGTTTAAAATTGGAATGATGAAAGTGGATCACATAATGGAGGGACGGGGAAGTTTAAGACTCACTTGAAATACCATCATGCCCCCGAATGGGCAGCTCGTGAGCAACCACGTGATAATTGAGTCGCTGAAGTTGAAGATTTATGTTATTTTTTCTAATTTCTAGTCTATTTTCTAGTTTTTATTTTCTAATTATGCATTTCCAACTTAATGTACTATCATATTGTTGAATAAAATGTGTGTTTTGTGTTGTTTATTTAGTCTACCATATTTTTTTTAATTTTTTTTATCTATTTCAAACAATAAAAAACATAAGTTAAAAAACAAAAAAAATTAACGAGACCGGACCGGACCGGACCGGTTCGAACCAGGACCGGAACGGTCTCACCTTGCCGGTTCCGGTTTCGATCCGGCATTGGTGCAAATGCACCGTTTGACCGGACTGGGACCAGACCGGTTTCAACTTTTTTTTTTAATTAACACCGGACCGGACCGGCGAAGGCGCACCGGAACCGGACCGGACCGGGCAGGTGGACAGCCTTAGTGCAGGAGTTCTACAAGAACTACTCTATCAAGGATGACAGGATTACCACCTCTGTCCATGACAATGTGATTACTTTTGACACTAGGGAACTTGGTGAACTGCTGGGGATTCCATTTGTTGGATATGACAGCTATGTCAAGAAAGTATGGCCTGACTTGACAAACTTGCCTACTGGATTGGAAATTACAAGGAAGTTTGCTGTGAATGAAGGGGAAGAAAAATCAAGAGCTGTGCAGAAAAGTGAGATGCATCCACAGCACCAAGTGCTATTTGAGTTTGTGAACAAGATTGTGATGCCAAGGTAGGAAAAAAGAGGAATTGCCAGTTTCATGGACCTGGTCCTTATGGAACTGCTGGACACTGTTAAGCAGATTAACTGGCCCAGGTTTATGATCCATTTGATCAAAAGGGTTATAGCTGGGAAGAGGAAGCACTCTTTGCCCTTTGGTTTCATCTTGACTGACTTGTTTGCAAAGTTGAAAACTCCTTTGGAGGGGGTAGTAAAGGCTACCAAAAAGGAGAAGTTTGGATGTGATACATTGATCAGCTGTGACTTGCCTGTTCAAGCTGATCCTCCACAGGCTGGTATTGGTAGACAGCCTTTGAACAACAAGGTGAGGGCACTGAGGCAACAAGTTGCCATACAGGATGCTGAAATAGCAAGGTTGGAAGAGGAGAAGAATTACTGGAAGGCAGAGGCTACAAAGGCAAAGGAGACTAACGAGGGAATGCTCAAACAGATGTTTGAGTTGTTAAACAAATCTCAGGGACCTGGTCCTTCCACATCCTGATCACCTTAGCCATAAGCCATCTTTTGTCCAGTGGGATTTAGACTAGTTCTAGTACCTTTGTCTTTTCCTTTTCTAGTTTTTGAATAATTCTGTAGTACTTGCTTGTATCCTATGGTTTAACCTTTTGTTAATGATGACTCGTCTTCGATGGCTAATATCATTGTTTTGCAGTTGCTTTAATCTGAATTGTGTTTGCATTTTGAGTTGCCTCACTGGCCATGTGCTGATTATTTTAACACTTGAGTTATATATTTTATGCAACCTTTTCAATGATGCCAAAAGGGGGAAGAGTAAGTCTGATTTCGCGTGAACTTTATACCTAACTGAAAATCTGATCCTTAATGATAAATAAGTCTCTACTGATTGCTTTTGAGCTTTAAAATTGTACTTCAGGACATTAAGGATATGCAGCTATGCTTATAAATTTGTCATCATCAAAAAGGGGAAAATGTTAGCTTGGATAAGCTTGGAGTTTTGACTGATGATTAAGGAACGGATTCAAAGGACCTGTTCCTTTGAATCACTGCAGCTAAATATATAATTCATGCAAATTCATTTAAGCTGAGATATTGTTAATTATCCTTAGACTAATGTTTATCTTGATAATTATGCAGGTCTAAACGTGATATGAATGTTGAACCCCAAAAATTACCCTTTCTTTTAAGAAAAGATATGTTTCGGGTATATTTCAACAAAATGGGATTCCAAAGGGTTTTCTTTGGAGTCGCCACCTAATTTAGGAGAATTAGGAACCAATTAATTAAATAATGCGTGCAATTCCTCCGTTTTAAGGAAAATGGTCTTTTCAGAGATTCTGAAGTAAGAGGTTCAGTTATTTTCGAAAGAAAGTTCCGATTTGAAAGCACTTTCGAAAATCCGTAAAACAACGGTTAATCCTTCGGTTTTCACAAAATAGCTCAAAATATTAACTTTCAATATGTTGATAAAATGGTTTAAGATTAATATTAAAAATCTAAGATTATAATAAATTATACTTTAAAGAAATATGAATTTAAATAAACTTAGACTTGAAAAAGAAAGAAAGAAAGAAAGGAAAATAAATAAATAAATAAATAAATAATTTTGCTAAAATAGGAAAACCAATTAATTGGAAAGAAGTTGTACTTTCAAAAAAAATGAGTTACTTTTATTAGTTTCGAATTTTAATTGCACGCATTATTTAACTAAAAGGTGCACAATTCGTAAATAAGATGGAGATTCTAAAGAAATAAAATATTCACAAAATAACTCAATAAATAACTAAACATTCATTCATAATCAATCAAATGAATAATTATCTACGGGAAATTCCTATAGACATGCAATTTCTAAGGAAGGGAAGAGAGGAGGTTTAGAAGAAGAACCCGGAGATTGATAAAACTCATGGGAGCCTTGAATTTATTTAATTTATACAATTATATGCCCATGAGCCTAAGTTAGAATAGGCGGCTCAACAAAGCATTTTAAATTTCTATAGGTCTTGAATCTTGAGCCCGGACTCGACCCCAATGCAACTCCAAGCCAATAAGCCAATCCCAATTGATGAGTTTTGATCAACTCACCCCAAGTTATTCATGCCAAGGAAAAATAGAAATAAGGATGAGTTAGCAAATACTAACTTTACAAATTAAATTAAAGAAAAAGGAAAGTAGCAAAGCTAAAATGACTAGCCGAGCCAATTAAACGAATTCAGTAGCAATGAGTAAATCCTACATAACAGAAACATAACTTGATTTACGGCCAAGAAAACTGAACACCTTTGATGATTAACTACTAAACTTTGCATAAGAGAAGGTTAACGGAAGACATAATAGATTAATGTGAAACCCCTTTTATGAAAGTTCAAGCCTAAAAATATCTAAACCTTTAGGAACTCCATGAACACAAGATCTGATTTTAGCAGGCAGAGTAACAGCAAACCCAAACTGTTATAAGAAAAATGGAACCAAGAACTTAAATACTTCAAATGTAATACACAAACCACTCAATTTAGGAAACAAACTGGATTTATTTAACTGAAAAGGAATCATCCCTACATGAGTCACTTAATCAAGAATGTAATAAGTAAAATAGTAAGGGAGAAAGTCAGAAGTTGACATTCACCCCAAAGGCTTCTGTGCCTCCTATTGTGACCTATTCTTAAAAGAAAACAAAGAAACAACTACATATATCCAGTACACTATACTTCAAGAACATCAGAACATAATTGTCATAAGTAGTTATTTTAATGGAATATTTGTTATGTTTTAACTTGATAGCACGCTTTGCAGGTTCAAACAGAAAGTAAGACATCCATAACAAGAATTCATATCTGCTACTTTCAGGCTAAAGATTGTTTTTTACAAAAAAGCAGGCAAGTTAAAGATCACAAAAAGCAGGGGACACTAGGACAACTAAACCTTCTACACCCTTGAAACAAACCTAACAGGCCCCTCTGGACCCAGACAAACAGATAAGAGCTACTTGAAACCTCTCTAAACCAACTGAAAACACCCTTAGAAAACCTGGAATACATATAACAGGCCCTAGACTCCAATTTACACTCCCTTCACACCTAAACTGAACTAAACCGAGCCTTACAACCCTTTTTAATCAATTTCAAATTACCTTAAACTACTACTTTATCTGCAGCAATTGAAACATCCTAAACTCCTGCAATAACATATCACCAGAACAGACTCTTACACTGCCCTGCACACACACCAATCAGGCATTCATACTGCCCTGAACAACCATCCCCTCCAATTTGTACAAACTCCCAGACCCTAAGCTCCTAAAGCCATATGCAGACTCCCTTTCAATGCTCACAGACCTAACAGCACCTCTACATCCTCCTGCCTGACTACCAGACCACCTAAACCATTGCAAAACAGCCCCTATACAACTCACAGGAACAGAAACCGACCTTACTCCCTAATCTCACAGAACCTGAAAACCTCCTTACATCTGAACTTCCTCAAACACATAACATCCCAGGCAGAATGGAGCCAGACAGAGCAATGGCAGCAAATCTAGGGAGCACTTATTATTTTAAAAAAATAGAGCAACCAAAAATAGATCATTTATAAAATCAGCTTCCTTTATTAATATAGTTCAAAGGACTGAATTTTCGAAATAAACCAGTTAAGACTTTATGGCTTCTATCACAGCTTCAAGAGCCTAACTATGGTCATATACTCAGGTAAAAATATAGACTGAAGCTTTGTTCAACAACTAGATAAACTTGTTTATTACCACACATAATTATTAATGAAAGAGTATGCTATACCAATGAAGATTCAGTCTCATACTTGAAATCTTAAATATGCAAACAGATGACTAGTGTTAACATACACAAGAAATGATTCAGGCCGAGCAAAGGTAGCAAACTGATGATTGAAAGGCAGGCATTTTCACATGAAGGATAAAAATACTAAAGCTAAAAAAAAACGTAAGGAGGGGATAAGTTATCACCTTTTGCGGCGCAGTGAAACAGGGGCGAGGGATCCGTCGAAATCCGCACTTGAACAAGCGGCAACAACTCGACGATTCACAAAATTTAAGAGTCAGAAATTAGGAAGGAAAAATAAAATCGCTTATTAAAAAAAGCACTAAGAAGGTCCTCGTTTCCGAAGTCCCTCAATTCCTTCAACCAAAATCCGACCCCCCAAATCTGTGAATCGATGGGGGTATTTATAGCTGAAGTTTGGGGTTCAAAAAGGGTGCAAAAACGATGTGGGAAATGGGTGTAAAGTGATGAAAACAAATCACATACGTTGAATTCAATCTTGGATTCAAAATGGACGCTCAGATTTATCACGACTTGGACGATTTTAGTTGGTTTTTGATGGATAAGGTTCGTACAAACAAGGACAAAGCTGGAGCATTTTGATTTGCTTGCTGTACGATCAAGAAACAGCTGGAAATTTGTGGGGAAATCGGGGATTAGGGTTCTTGGGGGGATCGGGTCGGGCTGGATTTCTGGAAATGGGAGGAGATATGCGTGTATGCGTGTGTATAATGTCTTGTATATGTTTTGCATGGATAGGACAGATTTAGGCTATGAATTATGCTTATAGCCTCTTTGATCAACATCAATTGCTTTGTCTCTTTTATTTTCAATTTTAGCCTTAATTAAAACCCTTTTATAGTAAATTATCCATTTCAATAACTCCGGGACAAAATTAGGTGTCAACAGCTGCCCCTTTTTACCCGGAAAAGGATGAAAGAGTTTTCAGGGTAAAGAAGTTGACTAGAAACCAATTTTGTCCCGATAAAACCAAGACTTTTGATTCCACGGATCAAAGGCGAGGCTTATGGCCGAACTCCGATTTCCGAGTTGCCTACATATCTCGGGCTTGAAAGAGAATCAGGCCATATGTAGTTCAATGACACTTAGATAGAAAAGACGCACGAATAGGAAAGAATTCAGACTGACTCCTAATCTGGAATGAAAGATTAGGAAAGGACTTGCTTGTTCGAGTGCGATTCTTCAGATCCTTGTTGACAAGTCTAGCTCATATCAACAATTGCCCCAGTTCACTGCTAAGAAAAAGTTCCACGTTATGCTCCAAATGCTCCAAATGCTGCTGCGGTATTGCCAAAATTCTGTAAAGACTTAACAAACGGTAAGCGAGCAACTGCTAATAAAGCCTGATAATCAAAAGTAAAGAATGATCAAATATTGATGATACGGATTTGCAAGTGCGGGTTGCGATATCATTGATAAGTTGTCTTCCAATTAACTGGCGAAGCAATAAAGCAAGTGCGAAGGCATAATGCAAAGCATTTTCAACAATCTTGACAAATCAACTGGCAAGCCGGTCGGGCATGAAGCAAGGAGGGTCTTGGGGTTGATTGTCGAACAAATCAGCTGGCGAACCGGTCCGGCACGAAGCAAGGAGGGTCTCGGGGCTGACCTGTTAACCTGAAAAGTGAAACAAGACGTAATACAAAGAAAACGCGAAGGCATAATTTAAAGCAAGTGCGAAGTAATTTGAACAATCTTGACAAATCAACTGGCAAGCCGGTCGGGCATGAAGCAAGGAGGGTCTTGGGGTTGATTGTCGAACAAATCAGCTGGCGAACCGGTCCGGCACGAAGCAAGGAGGGTCTCGGGGCTGACCTGTTAACCTGAAAAGTGAAACAAGACGTAATACAAAGAAAATGCGAAGGCATAATTTAAAGCAAGTGCGAAGTAATTTGAACAATCTTGACAAATCAACTGGCAAGCCGGTCGGGCATGAAGCAAGGAGGGTCTTGGGGTTGATTGTCGAACAAATCAGCTGGCGAACCGGTCCGGCACGAAGCAAGGAGGGTCTCGGGGCTGACCTGTTAACCTGAAAAGTGAAACAAGACGTAATACAAAGAAAATGCGAAGGCATAATTTAAAGCAAGTGCAAAGTAATTTTAGCGTAGAATGTAAAGCAACGCAAAAGCGATTTAGCGAATCAATAGGCATGAAAGTCCAACAAGGGAGAAGCCCCGCCTGGTGGTCAACCTGAAAGAATAAAACAAGGAATTAACTTTTTTAAAGCAAGTGCAAAGCAATGTAGTGCGGAAATGTAGTCAGTACGATAGCCATTGATAAATCAATGGGCGAGATAATCCAGCAAGGATGGCCTTGTGCGGATTATCAACTTAAAACAAAGCGATGCCCTACTTGGCTTAATTTTGAAAACACAAAACCAGCCTCGGGTTTGTCGCCTATTAGGAATGAAAATCATAGGGGTAGAAATGCCGCCTGTTCGGCAATAACTCATGACAGAGCATAATGCTTTATGAAAAAGGCAATGCGACGAAATCTGCAAGGCAACTTTGGATGCGCGTTCAATAAATTGTTCATCCATAATGCGAATGATCCTTTCATTGCAAGCTTTCTCGTTCCTGCTCTCAAAGAAAAATTTGTTAGTTTTGGGTAGGGGCGTTTGATTTGTGCTGATTCATCTTGAACTTGCTGTCGCTGCTTCCTCGTTCTTCTTTGGACTTGGGCTTGCAAATTGTACTCAGAGACTTGACTTATGAACTCAATGTTGTATAATATTTCAAGGTAGAGGCAAAGTAAAGTAATTTGATAAAATAGTAAGCAAGTAATCACTGATATGCAAATGAAAAGTTTATAATGCACTTAAAATTCCTGCTTTAACTCAAACTCATGACATATCTTGAAACAAACTGAACGTCCTTTGTATTTGCAGCTTTTGCTAATCTTGAATACTTTTAGAACGTTTGCCGCTTCATCCTTTGATAAGCAAATCAATTTTTTGCAAAAATCTGCCCCAGTTATAATCTTCATGCCTTCGAACCACTTTTTGTAAAATTTGCCCCAGTTTCTATCTTCCATATCTTCAAATTATTTTTGCAAAAATTGCCCCAGTTACTATCTCTCAAATCTTCGAATTATCTGGCAAAATTGCCCCAGTTGCTTGCCCTAGGGGAGACTGAAAATTTCAATATTATGGAGTCGAGCCCGTTAAGAGCGCCTACGTATCCCTCCACGGGAATCAGACTGTGCGTAGTTCTGCTTACATAAAGATTTTTGGGGAAAATATGGCAATCTAAGTACGAAGCCGCATCCGAATTGGAAAACCTACACATCTGCCCAGATGCATAGTTCGGAATTACATCATAAAAGATAAACAAGCCTAAAGCGTTACAATATTTTGACCGAATCCGATAAGGATTGCCTACTTATCCTGTTGCCATTCCAGGAATCAGGTCAGAAGTAGTTCAAAAGTACATAAAAGAGGAAATAGGGGATTCCTGTGCTAGTGCAACCGAACTCTATATGAGTTGCCTACGTATCCCAGCCCTGGGAATCAGGTTACGCGTAGTTCGCATTACATCAAAGATTACATCCAAACCAATGCTAACTTGCGGTTGCTTCAGACATAGTATCTCTTGACAAAATCTACGCGATTATCTTTGGCCAAACTTGATCATAAATATCTGCTAGGATTAGTGTTCTTCCACATAATGATATTGCCAACTTGGTGCGAATTTTCCCGTTGCCTCTTCTTAACTAGGAAAGAACTTCTTCAATACCAATTGCCCCCGGTTTGAAGTAAACTATTCAAATCTTCTCTTTGCGCATTCAACATCTTCCAACTTATCTTCTTGAATGGTTTCTCAAATAAAGGTCTTCCATTTGCCGGAAAATAAAGCTGCCCCAGTTTGAAGTTCTAACGGTAATGTAATATCCAAAAAGTGCAAAAAGTAACCTTCCAGTGCATCATCCTTAAATCGTTCAGCTGTTTCATTATAGATCACAAGCAAAGTTCAAGCAGGTTTTGTTTTTAATTTGAAACAGTAGTAAGTATATTAATCAGAAGCAAATAATAAAGCACATAAATAGTTAAAGTATAACAAAATAATAAGGTAGGAATGCAGTGCATTTGTTTATTCAAAACCTAATTTAGGGAGGCATACAACATAAAAGTAAACATGCAGGATTTAAAAGAGTTATTTGAAAGACATAGACATAAACATAAACAAAGTGCAAAACACAGTTCAGGGCCTCAAGCTGACTGTGATGCCAACAAAAATAACGAGTTCATTCATCAAGTCTTTTTTGGACCACAAGTCCAATTAGCCATCACATCACTTGGTTCAGCATTCTGCACATGTGGCTCTTTCTCAAAATCCTCAATAGTTGCACTGCATTTCAATCCATCATTCAAGAATAGGCTGCCAACACCTTCCATCAAATTCTGCATGGCCATTTCTGGTGCTTGGACAAATGACTGGTTCAATGGTAAAAGAGGCTGTGGTATGACACTGGTCGGCTTCTTCTCAGACTCAGCCTTTTCCATCTTTCCTTCAGCGGGGTTGCCCCCTAGGCCAAAAGTTCCCTCATTCTTTGGAAATAGAGTTAGTGCTTGCTTAGGTACCTTAAAAGCAATATTATCAACCTTTACATCATAGATAGAGACTATGGTGCCCTTCAGATTTGGTTCTTCCTCAAGAGAAATCATATTAACTGCATTGTTACCATGATTGGGAACAGGATTATCATGCACATTTGGCTGAGTGCCGGTGAGTTGAATGGTGCCTGCTTTGATTAAACCCTCGACCTTGTCTTTGAAAGTATAACATCTCTCAATATCATGGTCGGCTGCCCCTGAGTGATAAGCACAGTGCTTATTTGCATCATACCATTTTGGAGGTGGGTTTGGAGTGTTATCAGGGATAGGCTGCACAACTCCCGCATTTCTTAATCTCTCAAAAAGCTGGCCATATGACTCGGCTATAGGAGTATAGGTTTTGGTTGCTCTCCTTTCGTAATTCTGATTAAACCCTTGCACATTGGGACGAACAGGAGGGCGAGGCTGGTAATTTTGGGGTGCTTGAAAATTTGGCTGACGAGGGTATTGATTAGGTGCATGTGCTCTAGGTTGGTAGTAATTTGCTTATGCATTATAAACCGGATAAGGAACAGGTGGCATCTGGTAGTGAGTGGGGTAATTTGGGTAATACGGGCTTTGGTAGGTGGGAAAAGCAGACGAATTGTCAAAATTCAACTTTCCAGCTGGTCGACGTTCGATGTCTCCCACAACAGCTCCCACTTCCTCTTTCTTCTTTTTGTTAAAGCCATTACCAGACCCAGACTGGATTGCCTTATTTGTAGCTTGCAAAGCGGCCAAATTTGTGATCCTGCCAGATTTCAAACCAGCTTCATACATCTCCCCCGTTTTCACTAGATTGGCAAAAGTAGAGTTAGTCATGGATGCCATTCGATCATAGTAGAATTCATCCAATGTCTCGATGAAATGTCCCACAAACTCTTCCTCACTCATGGGAGGCTTAACTTTGGCCGCCTCACTCCTCCAACGTACCGCGTATTCCCTAAAGGTTTCAGTCGACTTCTTCCTAAACCGTGCAATAGCCAACCGATCTAACGGTATTTCAGCATGGAAACCAAAACGCTCCATGAAGTCGTGAGCCATACTCCTCCAGTTAATCCATTTTGAGGGATCCTGCTTGGAGTACCAGTCTAAAGCTTCGCCTTCAAGACTATGAATGAATAATTTCATACGGAGCTCTTCATTCTTCCCCACTCCCAAGGTTTCACAGTACCTTCTCAAATGGGCTCGGGGGTTGCCTTTGCCATCAAACTTAACAAACTTTGGTACTTTGTACCCTTCTGGGTATTCAATCCCAGGATGAACACACAAGTCTTCATATTCTAGACTTTCCTTGTCCTTGCCTTTTGATGCTTTGCTAAGAGCACTCATCACCCAACCTTGTACCTTTTTTTCCAAATCTTCACCCCCCTCGACTGCTTTTTCGGCTCTTCTAACACCATTTTGAAATTTCACATAAGGAGGATTGGTGTAATCATCAATTTGCACAATAGGAACATCTTGCCCGCCAGATACCGCCACTTGGACTAATGGTGCGGATGGATTTTCAGTATAAGCTTACGGGATGGGTTCATTTTGGTAAGTGGAGGTTTGATATGGATATGAAGTGTGTGTCTGATAATAAGTATTGGCAGGGTGCGGGGTGTATGATGGGTATTGTTGATGTGATGGGTAGATGGGTGGTCGGTTGATTGTTTGGCTAGATTGAGCGTTATTTGGAGGTGGAGCTTGGACAAGTGGCAAGTTGCTTTGGTGGACTGGTGCTTTTAGAGAATTGTGGGTGTTCAAAGGTGTGTCCATATTGGTGACCCCATCAATTGAGTTCAGAGATTGCCCCATTTGACCTAGAGAGTGGGATGCATCGGGCCCACGCAGCGGCGTGTTTTTAGGAGTTTGCCCTTTTACCACAGCCAGTTCATCTTTTAGCATCTGTAGTTCCTTAGCCATTTCAAGAATCATTTCGTCTTGAGCAATAATGACATTTCTCTTTGAGGATTCAGGAGTTGCAAGATTTTTCTCGGTATTGCGAGGTTCATCATCTGTTCCAGTCATTGTCAGTTGTGGAAATGTGTACCAGTATGCAGATTGGTCTTTTGCCCTTGTATAATAGGAGTGATCGGCCAGCTTAAATCAGCACAAATCAAACCTCTGTTTTGGGGGATAAACAAAACAAAAGAAAAAGTTCAAAAGTAACCATGTTAGTTTGCATGTCATTGGCAAAATTGCACACAAATCACGTAGTGCGCATCACGTAGCGCTTTGCATTTTAGACAAGTTGACATGTGGAAAACACAAGTAGTTGAGCGTAAATAAAAATGCAAGCGCACCCTACCCTGTACGGGGCCTCTTTGTGCCAGAGGTGGGCCTAAGACGCCAAATAGGTGATAATGAAAAGTAGTCCAAGCCAGTTTTGCAATAATCGAATTTAGAGTAAGTGACAATAACATAAATAATAATTTTTCTTTCATTGTAACTTGATTTTGAGTACATCATTGTTACATAAAAAAATAGAAAGTGCCGGACATAATTTAAATACATTGTTTCGAGTACAATGAAAATATAAATGAATGCTATAACTACGCTGCATCAGGCTCGAGGAGGCAATGGAACTGAAGTGCGGGCCTGTTTTGATCAATCCTTGCTTGCACAATCGGTGTAATTTCTGACATCTGGTCCCCAAATGTCGTTTATATTCAAAAAACTTGCTTGAATCAAACATCGATCAAATGGATCGAACATCTTATCGTCCTTTTGACATCTCTTGCCCCTAACTTGTTATCTTCTTGCAAGTATCTTCTCAATTTCAACTTGAACACCTCTTGAATTCAAGTATCTTCTAGTCTACAAAATTAATAAAAATATTCTAAATTTAATTAATTGCAAAACTTTGCTTGGACTGGAAGTTCCGTTATCACATAAACACATAATATGCACTGTTGTTGGGTTTATACCCGTCAACGAAAAAGGGCGGTTTTCCTAACTATGGAGGCGGTACCAAGGACCGGGTCCAATCTAAGGCTTATCCATGCATGTTCCTAATGAAAACTCTAGAGTGGGTTTACTAGATACAAGGTTGTTTTGAGTGGCAAGCGGTCACGCGGTAGTAAAACTATCCGCTCACCCCGCAGGTACGCGCACTCTTTCTTAAAGGGTTTTTTGTGAGTTGCGGGTGTATATGCATACACCTCGCGGGTATAAGTAACCATGAAGAAGCTCCCAGGAGTGGGGGAAATATGAACGGAATGCCAGTTTTATATGTGCACAAATAAAGTGTAGTGACATGCTTTCAGTGACAAACAATTGCAAATAATCAAATTAACTAAACATGCTATTTTGCAAATAATAAACAAATAAAGAGTTATCTTGTGAAAACCTTGCGGTTAGAACCTTAAGGTATTCCCAGCGGAGTCGCCAAGCTGTTGAACCCCAAAAATTACCCTTTCTTTTAAGAAAAGATATGTTTCGGGTATATTTCAACAAAATGGGATTCCAAAGGGTTTTCTTTGGAGTCGCCACCTAATTTAGGAGAATTAGGAACCAATTAATTAAATAATGCGTGCAATTCCTCCGTTTTAAGGAAAATGGTCTTTTCAGAGATTCTGAAGTAAGAGGTTCAGTTATTTTCGAAAGAAGGTTCCGATTTGAAAGCACTTTCGAAAATCCGTAAAACAACGGTTAATCCTTCGGTTTTCACAAAATAGCTCAAAATGTTAACTTTCAATATGTTGATAAAATGGTTTAAGATTAATATTAAAAATCTAAGATTATAATAAATTATACTTTAAAGAAATATGAATTTAAATAAACTTAGACTTGAAAAGGAAAGAAAGAAAGAAAGGAAAATAAATAAATAAATAAATAAATAATTTTGCTAAAATAGGAAAACCAATTAATTGGAAAGAAGTTGCACTTTCAAAAAAAAAAATGAGTTACTTTTATTAGTTTCGAATTTTAATTGCACGCATTATTTAACTAAAAGGTGCACAATTCGTAAATAAGATGGAGATTCTAAAGAAATAAAATATTCACAAAATAACTCAATAAATAACTAAACATTCATTCATAATCAATCAAATGAATAATTATCTATGGGGAATTCCTATAGACATGCAATTTCTAAGGAAGGGAAGAGAGGAGGTTTAGAAGAAGAACCCGGAGATTGATAAAACTCATGGGAGCCTTGAATTTATTTAATTTATACAATTATATGCCCATGAGCCTAAGTTAGAATAGGCGGCTCAACAAAGCATTTTAAATTTCTATAGGTCTTGAATCTTGAGCCCGGACTCGACCCCAATGCAACTCCAAGCCAATAAGCCAATCCCAATTGATGAGTTTTGATCAACTCACCCCAAGTTATTCATGCCAAGGAAAAATAGAAATAAGGATGAGTTAGCAAATACTAACTTTACAAATTAAATACTAGAAGAAGGAAAGTAGCAAAGCTAAAATGACTAGCCGAGCCAATTAAACGAATTCAGTAGCAATGAGTAAATCCTACATAACAGAAACATAACTTGATTTACGGCCAAGAAAAATGAACACCTTTGATGATTAACTACTAAACTTTGCATAAGAGAAGGTTAACGGAAGACATAATAGATTAATGTGAAACCCCTTTTATGAAAGTTCAAGCCTAAAAATATCTAAACCTTTAGGAACTCCATGAACACAAGATCTGATTTTAGCAGGCAGAGTAACAACAAACCCAAACTGTTATAAGAAAAATGGAACCAAGAACTTAAATACTTCAAATGTAATACACAAACCACTCAATTTAGGAAACAAACTGGATTTATTTAACTGAAAAGGAATCATCCCTACATGAGTCACTTAATCAAGAATGTAATAAGTAAAATAGTAAGGGAGAAAGTCAGAAGTTGACATTCACCCCAAAGGCTTCTGTGCCTCCTATTGTGACCTATTCTTAAAAGAAAACAAAGAAACAACTACATATATCCAGTACACTATACTTCAAGAACATCAGAACATAATTGTCATAAGTAGTTATTTTAATGGAATATTTGTTATGTTTTAACTTGATAGCACGCTTTGCAGGTTCAAACAGAAAGTAAGACATCCATAACAAGAATTCATATCTGCTACTTTCAGGCTAAAGATTGTTTTTTACAAAAAAGCAGGCAAGTTAAAGATCACAAAAAGCAGGGGACACTAGGACAACTAAACCTTCTACACCCTTGAAACAAACCTAACAGGCCCCTCTGGACCCAGACAAACAGATAAGAGCTACTTGAAACCTCTCTAAACCAACTGAAAACACCCTTAGAAAACCTGGAATACATATAACAGGCCCTAGACTCCAATTTACACTCCCTTCACACCTAAACTGAACTAAACCGAGCCTTACAACCCTTTTTAATCAATTTCAAATTACCTTAAACTACTACTTTATCTGCAGCAATTGAAACATCCTAAACTCCTGCAATAACATATCACCAGAACAGACTCTTACACTGCCCTGCACACACACCAATCAGGCATTCATACTGCCCTGAACAACCATTCCCTCCAATCTGAACAAACTCCCAGACCCTAAGCTCCTAAAGCCATATGCAGACTCCCTTTCAATGCTCACAGACCTAACAGCACCTCTACATCCTCCTGCCTGACTACCAGACCACCTAAACCAATGCAAAACAGCCCCTATACAACTCACAGGAACAGAAACAGACCTTACTCCCTAATCTCACAGAACCTGAAAACCTCCTTACATCTGAACTTCCTCAAACACATAACATCCCAGGCAGAATGGAACCAGACAGAGCAATGACAGCAAATCTAGGGAGCACTTATTTTTTTAAAAAAATAGAGCAACCAAAAATAGATCATTTATAAAATCAGCTTCCTTTATTAATATAGTTCAAAGGACTGAATTTTCGAAATAAACCAGTTAATACTTTCAGGCTTCTATCACAGCTTCAAGAGCCTAACTATGGTCATATACTCAGGTAAAAATATAGACTGAAGCTTTGTTCAACAACTAGATAAACTTGTTTATTAACACACATAATTATTAATGAAAGAGTATGCTATACCAATGAAGATTCAGTCTCATACTTGAAATCTTAAATATGCAAACAGATGACTAGTGTTAACATACACAAGAAATGATTCAGGCCGAGCAAAGGTAGCAAACTGATGATTGAAAGGCAGGCATTTTCACATGAAGGATAAAAATACTAAAGCTAAAAAAAAACGTAAGGAGGGGATAAGTTATCACCTTTTGCGGCGCAGTGAAACAGGGGCGAGGGATCCGTCGAAATCCGCACTTGAACAAGCGGCAACAACTCGACGATTCACAAAATTTAAGAGTCGGAAATTAGGAAGGAAAAATAAAATCGCTTATTAAAAAAAGCACTAAGAAGGTCCTCGTTTCCGAAGTCCCTCAATTCCTTCAACCAAAATCCGACCCCCCAAATCTGTGAATCGATGGGGGTATTTATAGCTGAAGTTTGGGGTTCAAAAAGGGTGCAAAAACGATGTGGGAAATGGGTGTAAAGTGATGAAAACAAATCACATACGTTGAATTCAATCTTGGATTCAAAATGGACGCTCAGATTTATCACGACTTGGACGATTTTAGTTGGTTTTTGATGGATAAGGTTCGTACAAACAAGGACAAAGCTGGAGCATTTTGATTTGCTTGCTGTACGATCAAGAAACAGCTGGAAATTTGTGGGGAAATCGGGGATTAGGGTTCTTGGGGGGATCGGGTCGGGCTGGATTTTTTGAAATGGGAGGAGATATGCGTGTATGCGTGTGTATAATGTCTTGTATATGTTTTGCATGGATAGGACAGATTTAGGCTACGAATTATGCTTTTAGCCTCTTTGATCAACATCAATTGCTTTGTCTCTTTTATTTTCAATTTTAGCCTTAATTAAAATCCTTTTATAGTAAATTATCCATTTCAATAACTCCGGGACAAAATTAGGTGTCAACAATGAAAAGATATCATAAATAATGGATAAGGGCTAAAAGATCCGGATGCTTAAAGTGAAGAGTTCAATTAGGACTCAAACTCTTGGGAGCTTTGGAGTTCTAATTGCTCAAGACTTCTTGGTTGCTGAAGCTATAAAACGTGGAGCATATAAGCCATTGAAGCATGCACAAATACAGAGAAATCGAGCAAAGCACTAAAAGAGTCATTATCTTATTTGTGTAATCAGTAAGCTACAGTGGAACTAAGTTAGAACCTGTTCCTTAGATTGAGTCTTGTAAAAGTTCAGTCTTAGTTCAAATGTAGTAGGCATAATCGAGTTGTATCTTTTCAGTTCAAGTCGTGTACTTGACAAAGCTTCACTGATCGTGAAATAGGTCACTAAAGGATTATAGTTAGTCCTAGGTTAGTAAGAAGGTAGTCTTGTAACCAAGTGAGTCTTTTTACATAGTGAAGTTGAAATCCTACTTGGAAGAGTAGGTCGTGGTTTTTTGATCCCGAGTTCAAGGGGTTTTTCCACGCTAATATTGGGTGTTCATTTACTTACAGTTTGAATTCCGCACATAACATAGTAAAGGAACACATTTTAAGGAACTGGTCCTTAAAACAGTAAAGTGGTGTATCTTGGGAATTAACATGCACTTTCAAACATCAGTCGCATTGATAATTTTCTATGACCAACAAACAAATAGAAACAAGTTTCAATTCAATTTGTACGAAGGAGCAGTTTCTTGATTAATACATATATCTATGAACTTCATGTGTATCTTGATTGTCCATGGTGCGTCATTTCATGAGTTGTACTGTTCACGTATTATTGCTATAATTACTAAATTTGCTAATAGAATCTGATTGACGAAATCATAAAAAGGAACTTGTACTATTTTGTCTTGTGAGTTTTCAAAAGCTATTGATCTGAGGGATATGCTAATTAAACATTTGTCAAATTTTATGGGTTGCATTTTTAGTCTATAAATACACGGGATGACTTAGAATTCTATGAATAATAATTAAGGGGATCATAAGATGTCGAGTTGTTGACTCTGGGCTTAACGATTAAAGATGCAATTGCAATGACCAAAAGTAATTTTCTGAAGTATACACCTTTTAGTCTATACCATCTATATTCCTATTGCTTGGACCATCTATATGGTGATTTGATATAACAAAAGAAAAAAACGTATGTCCAATGTCAGATTAATGTGGTATAGGGATTGTTATACTATATGCACCACCTAAGGACACTAGAAGGGGTTGAACAGTGTCCTCCGATTTTCGCCAAAGAATCTTGTTCGTTACTCGAAGAACCTCATTCTTAGTTACCTTAATTAATCACCAATACAGTAATCAATCTAACACTAAATGTAAAACACAAAAAGTTTTTACGTGGAAAACTCCTTGCTTAAGGGAGAAAAACCACGATCCAACTCTGGGATTTGAAAAGTCTTCCACTAACACATTCGAGCAAGTTTTCTCTGTAACTAAGGGGCTACACTCTAGACCCTAATCACTCTGAAAGCAAAACTCTAGCCTTACAAAAATGTTCTCAAAAGATTCACCTATTACAACGCTTCTCAGACTAAGAATGTAGATAATACAATTTAGCTTCAAAAACATATGACAACAATAATGAAGAACCTATACTAACTGCTGAATACGCTCTGAGTTCTTCAATATTTGTTCACTACTATTCAAACACACAAGAATTATCGCCTTTTTGTTTTGCTCTCAATGCTTGTTGTGAATGAATGAATACGATTGCCTCAATTAC